>OY728125.1:841047206-842340492 GCA_963277665.1 Viscum album | reverse complement strand
ACTGGTGTTCCCATGAGTTTAACCCCGTCTGCTCAGCCTGTGTTTGGTTTAAAGAGTTAGGGATTTTTTCTTCTTTATGTGGTGTTCGTTTATTAAATCATTAAGGAAACTCAGGCACTGTTATGTAAACTTTTGTGTTGTTGAAATTTTACATGTTCCCTTTCCTATCTCCACCTTATCAGTACTGTTAAGTGAATTCTCTGGAATTTTTTCTTTCAGATGGATGATCAAATGAACATCTCATCTCTACCTGATGAGATAGTAGAGGATATTTTGACCAGAACATGCACGGTGTATTATCCATCATTCCTCCACCTGTGAGGATCTTGCCAATGCCTTCTTGACATGTCGAACAGCCCTGAGATCCTTTGTTCATGTCGGGATAATGACCATGTTTTTCATCTCATCTCCACCACCCAACTCCCCTGCTATAGGCGAAGTGGGAGATACTACGAAGGCCTTTTTCAGTGTTTTACCCTAGCGTAAAACTTCTCTGCCAGAGCACGCTTCCTTATAGCTACCCAAGATGGACACCTCAGGGTAGCCTTTATGTTCCAGGACTTAAATCTTAGTCTCCTCAATCGCATCATCCCCCTCGAATACCTTGAGCGTGATGTAGTTCGGAGGGTCATCAGGGAATTTGTCCATTCGTACATTTCTGATCTTTTTACCGCACGAGCCTCCCTATGGAAGCCTGTGTGTATAAAACATGAGTAGGAGTCCAATACATACTGCTCAAGGTGCATCTGGGTAAGTGAGACGGAGAAACTATGTACCAACTTGAGTATTCCGTTAGCTGAGCCAAATCTCCCGTTTTGGTAATGTTGTTCGACTGGAGTTTTTTTTCTTTTTATGAATAGAATTGTGAGGACGCAATTCTTTGAAGGGGGGAATAATGTAACATCCCAAGAGTTTGTGTTTCATGTAATGGTTAGTTTTATATTGCTGTGTCATCCATTAATCGAACAAACTGCCTTCTTATAAATAAAACAATGAAATAGTATAAACACACCAAAATGAACGAAAGGATCTTTATTCAAATAAGGAAGTAACTACAATTCACTGTGATCAAATGAGAATATTAGAAAACCAAATATACCAATTAAAATCCCTATTAATATTATAGGAAGACCGCTCAAATCAACGAGAACCCCGAGTAAACGATAAGGGTCTTTGGAATCCATCAAAAAAACATAAGGATGACCAAATCCACTACAGCCGTACTAAGCACCAAAGGAATTACTTGAACCATATTCTCCTTATCCTTCAATCTCTTTGATTTTAAGACACCCAGAGACCAGGTCTTATATGACACCAATTCGACCGTTACTTTTATGTAGCTGTTGGGGCTTTGACTTCCTTGACAGTTGGATAAAAGGGATTTTATTTCAAAAATAATTAAGTTTACCTTCCTTATGAAAAACTTGAATTTTATAATGATTTTATAATTTTATTTTATGTTTTTAAATTATGTCTTTAAATGATATAGTTTTAAAATAAAATAATACTTTTATGAACCTAGTTGTTTTCAAAAACCCTAGTGTTTATATAGTTCAATACCTAATAAATTAAAATATCTTTTATATAATGTGATTCCTAATGAGGATATTTTGTAAGTAGAAAACCAATATACCTTTAATTAAGTATTTTGACGATGTATTTTTGGTACTACTTTAAAAACCCTAATGTAATATTTTAATTAAATGAAACCATGTTTTCAAATTAGAAGTATTTTATGTTTGGCACTATGAACCCTAATTTCATGAAACCATTAAAATTTTGAATGGTCGATAGGAAATTATTAATGTTCTCATTAATTATTTTAACTTACTTTTATAGATACTTATGGTTTAAAAAAAATAACATATATGATTAAATTAATGTGCATTATATTTTCAAATATAAGTGTTTTATCTTTTCTAATAAAACTTTTAAGGGGACCAGCCAACCGAGGGAAGCCTTAAGGCCAAGACCTCAAGGTCCGGTCTAGTACCATAGACACCCAAGGTGGTGACCAGGGGTGTCTCGAGTACGTGCTGAGGAGAGCCTGAGCATAGCTTGCGCTAGGTGCCGGCACGGACGCACATGCCCGTGTATAAGGCCTGTGGTGCGCAGGGTGTGAGGGTGGGGCGCATCCCGCAAGGGGCCCGTTTATAAGGCCCCGGGAGTGTGTGCTTGTGTTATTGGCATAAGGCTGGAGTGCGGAGGATTATAAGCCTCACCCAAAACGCGGTTCATTTCGATGTGGGATCAGGTTTTTTGGCCGAAACAAGATCTCAGCCATTGGATCTCTCAACGTGTAATCTTTGCCGTCAAAATTGACCCTGAGTTTAACCCTCATCCCCCGCAGTATAACACCGCGTTTTTAGAACCGTCCTATCCTTTTTTATCTAATCCCAGTCGTTCAATGTTTTTAAATTCCGCTTTTTTTTCGATACGTCCGATCAAGATCTGGACTTAATCTTGGACGTCCTTTATTTTTAAATACCCGAATCACATCCTGCTCTATTCTCGGTCGTTCGATCCAGCAAAGGAAGATTGGGGCCATCCGTTTTATTTGGACTTCTTTCTCCTGTGTTTTCCTTCTTCTTCCTCGTGCATGTCGCGCACTAGTGACCTATTCCCCGTTTTTCTTTGGCTAGGCCGACAACAAACCTTTATTTTTGTAACTTCTTTCCACGAAGTTGGTACCGCTTGTTTACTTCTCGGCCTCAGATCCCTTTGACGCATCTTCACAAGTAGGTTGGACGTCCCTTTTCCTTTTAAGCCTCGGGTTGCACCAAACCAAGGCACGGATCCTTCGTGCTTTTCTCCCCATAGTTTCCGACCAGTCGCAACGACTTCACGCGTCCCTCTTCTCCACTCCAAGGCGGATCAAATCAGTAGGGTAAGGGTTTACTTTAAATTTTATGATTTAAAAAACCTATAATATGTAGTTTTGTATATACAGTTTTGTAAAATTCTATATATATATATACATACCTTTCCGTTTGATATTAAATGTTCCAAATGCAGATTATAGGAGTTTTGGTTTCGGTATAAGGGAAACATGTTGTCTTATTTTTCTTCAGTTTCAGTGAATATATATATATATATATATATACACACACACACTATATATATATATATAAGACCATAAGAACCGTTTCATACCTATTTTCCTCTTCCTGCCTGGAGAATCGAACCAGAGTAAGGGAACCCTGCTTTGTTTCGTTGATTTTCTTTTAGTTCTAGTGGATACATGTATGTATACACTCTTTTTTTATGTATATAACCCTTGTATACCTCTGTATGAAGAAAAAAAATTAGGTTTCGGGTTATTTATGAACATATAAAACTATACAAGTATAGGTATCATATATATATATATATATATGTACGTGTGAATACATAAATGTATATATACATCTATGTGCAAACATGATGGACGAGTATGATTATATGTTTTAAAATTCATCATGATATGAATTGATGATTTGACCAAGTTATATTTTACCCTTAAAAAATTATTATTTCATGTATGATATCAAAACTATGTAAGTATATATAATGGGTGAGGTTTGAATCTTGCTTCAGATAAATAAATAGTTCCCCAATGGAAAATTCTCATTTATCAGCATTTTTTCCTATTCGTTTGTTTTGTGAAAACTTGTAGCGTGAACATTTACATGTGTATAAACATATATACCCATACTTATGAATTGACTTTGTTGTAAGCAAAGGTGATTTTATGCCAATAAGGGCATTGTGAAAACAATGTTTACTTTCATATTTCATGTGTAAGAACTCCATTCGATCTTACCATACATTAATTATGTTTAAAGTAAGTATGACTTGATAAATATTATTGAGTATAGTTTAATATGGTAAACCCATACATATGTGTATATACACCTAAATTTATATATAGGTGTATATAATCTTGAATCAATATATGTTTTCTTCGAATTCAAGTTCTTTAAAAAATGTCTTAAGATGATTTCAAGCTTTTCAAAGGAAAGATCTTATTATTAAGAGTGAAAAAAAGTTTTTACATAACTATATATATATATATATACAGTTTGTATACATATATACATGACTTAACAAGCTAAACCTATTTGCACACCAAGTATTCTTAACTGTATAAATGTATGTATATTCGCACAGTTTTAAATAAACATCCACAACGCTTGTTTATCAGCATGTATTTTAAGTATGTATGACCCTGTTTCTAACTCTGGATTGTGATGTTTGCAGTGTAAAAGTGTTTATGATCATTTTAAGGTTTCCAATAAGCCCATGGTTTCAATTGATAAGTTAATATCTAATGGGCGGTTTTTTTATTACTTATGTGTTAGTTTTATTAATGACTGTACTGCTCTTCCTTGGCTATGAAAATGCATGTAAAAAGGGATTATGAGTAATGGATGTAAGAATGAGACCCTATGAATGAAATTCCACGTCAAATATGTGAGGGATGTATTGGACATAAATGATTATGGACGGGTGCACCTGGAATAATACAACACTCCAACGCATTGGGAAAAAGATGAGTCTCATGAGATGTTATGTGCGACGGTCTTGACGGTTAGCCTTGGCTTGAGCTGCTATGGAAACGGGGTAGGCGGTTAGCCTTGACCCGTATTATGTTATGTTTTAAGGTCATGACAAAAGGTCTTGACAATGTCCGGCATTATACATTCCATCCTTATGTGATGATAAATGATCAACCAGGGGATGGTTCAATTAAGAGGATATCCCCTAGTTGGAAAATCCCTTTGACTATGAGAATGAGATTATGAGGTATGAACTTTAGTACAGGTGGTAAATCATGATATGAATGTTTTCCCTGTTTACACACAGTCTTTTGGTACTGAAGTAATTTAGTTGTGAAATATGCATCATCTATTCTTCAAATGCTTGCGCTTTTTGATTTATGTCTTCTTTGATGTTTATCTTAAGAAAGTATTTCTTTTCTGTGTCAGTGGTTTCAAGAATGTAGGATTTACATGTTTTAAGAAAGACAATGCCCTTTATTTTTCAACGAAGAGTTTTATCGCTTTCAAAATGACTGTCTTAAAAAAAGAAATTACTTTTAAAGATTTAAAACCCCTTACTGGGCATAGTTGCTCACCCTACGTTTTTGTTTTAATTTTTTTTTTAAACATGGATTTTTACTAAGTAGTTTTTCAGAAGCAGTTGGTTTCCTAGAATACTGAGCCTCGTGATCCTATGTAGTAATAAGACATGATGTTTTATTATAAGTGTTTGTGATAATTTTTTTTAGTACATCATGCCTCATGGGCACCCGGGAACCGGGGTCCTTACAGAAGATGTGAGACGAGAGTAACAAACTGATCTCATGCACAGTTTCGCTTTCTCTAGCTGAATTCACAGAATTGATTTTCTTAGGAGAAGAAGAAGAAGCCAGAAATAACAATGAAAAATGGATCTCCAAGTTGTGTTGAGTTTCATAACCTAGATTAGGCCCCATAAGTTAGATCTCCATTTCTAGAGATTGAACATCACGACACCAAACTAAGAAAGAAGAAATAAGCATCACATAACAAAAATGACATTTCAATTAACTAAACATGCATCACGATATATTTACAGACACCAAATAAAATTGAAAATAGAGCCAGAGCGGGGGATGGATGAAGTTGGAGCAAGCGATGGAGGACCAAGGTCTCGTCTCCGATGTGAGAGACGATCCCAAGTCCAGGAGGTGTGGAGGTACAGAATGGATGGAGTACGGTTGATGGTGGAGTGTCCCCCCTCCGGGTCTGGAATAATGCCCCTACCCCCAAGCCTGTGCGAGAGTAGTCAGGGGTACTCTTATTCAGAGACGAAAATACAATAAGGCAATTGATGACCCAACAGGCCGCATATCCATGTGGCGCGCTTTCATGAGCATGTCACCAGCTTCCGAGTGAACTCCCTATGAGTGTGTCTAATCCCCTTGCAATGAACTTGATATTCCCCGCATTTTTCAACGAACTTCTTTTATCCCCACTTCTACAAGTACCTCCCATGCATGGAACAACGGAAAAACCAAGAGCATGTTAGAATAAGAAAGAACACAATTACTATAATTATGAACATATAAAAAATTGAATTTACTGATAAATACATTTATTAAGGGTATTAAATATTACTAAAAAATATATATATTTATATAATAACTATTATATCAATTATATAATATTTACTAATATAAAATAAAAAACCATAATATAAAAATATATTTAAGTAAATTTATTATTATTGTTATATATATATATATATTGTTTTTATATACTATACTATTATTTATTATATGTTATAATGTTATATATATTATAATAGGTATTATATTTTATATAATAGAAAATAAAAATAAAAAATGAAATGTGAGAATTAGGGAGGGGGATCGGCGTAGGGGAAAGGTGGGAAAAAGGGGTTCAGCGCAGGGGAGGAAGAAGGGAAAGAGGGAAGGCGATGCGGGGAGATAGGGACGAGGCATGGCGAAACTTGGCCAGGGGATTGGGGTGCAGTTGCTGGTTCGAGACGGCGCGAAGTAGGAAGGTGGCGTGATGGCTGTGTTGAGACGGGATTAGGAGCAACAAGTTTCAGCGCGCGGCGGCCGAGAGTGCTTGAGGATGGCGAGCAGGGGATGGCTCAGCCTGGGTTGCTAGACCCGAGCGGCTCGAGCGGTGAAGGACATGAGGTGAAGCCGAAGAGGGAAAAGAGTGTAAAATGAGTTATTTAAAGTATTTAAAGTATTTAAAGTCACTTGCATAAATTAATTAACCAATTATTTAATCAAAGAATTAAGTAAATGAAAGAACATATTTAAATTAAAGAATAAAATTATTAATTGAATAAAATTAAAATTTTAAAACTAAATAAACTGTTAAAAGAATTAAAATGTAAAATGAGTTATTTATTTACAAATTACCAATAAAGAATTAATTAATTAAATTAATGAAATAATAAAATAACAAGAATGGAAATTTGTAAAAAACAAAAGATTAAAAAATAAGAGTCAAATTCATAAGAAATGATTTAATTTAAGAATTATTTAAAATGACAATAATGCACATTGAAACGCATTATTTAAACTAAAAAAAATATTATTTTACACAGCAGGGTAAAAAAACAAAGAAATTATCAATTATTTAATTATAAAACATTTTGGTATAAAAACCCAACAAAAAATTTAAAAAGGATGTGGAAAAGAGTGTGAAAACACTGCCACATCAGAAGGCCTTAGCGGTGACAGAGTAAAATGATTTAACATAGGGAAACCAAGACGAAGCCAACTTTAAATTGTGAAAGAAATTCCAAACATGTTTATCCCATCTAATTATTTCCTCTCGTGTGTTTAGAGAGCTACCTGAGACGATTTGAGGGATCTGGGTGGAAGAGCAACGCAATGGGAGCTTTAGGAAGTCTTTCAACTTTTTAGTTATCAAATGAGGAGCCAAAGGGTTCCATTTATAGGTAAGGATGGGGGCTGGTCGAATGCAATTTTTTAGTGGAGCTCCACCGCATAGTCCCTCTGTGTAGGTTCGCCGCGTAGGGGTCCAGAAAGTATATTGCCGCGAAGGTCCTTCGTGGAGGTCTGCCGCGAAGGTCGGCCACGCAGGTCTTTCATGCAGGCCCTTGAAACATTGTCTTGATTTTTAATTATTCGAACTTCGTCTTGAGATTTTGAAATATCAAGAGGCCACCTTCATATACTTTTTGTCTTACTAAGGAGTGTTAATAAAGATGAAAGATCTTATTCTGACAAAGAGAATTTTTTGGATGAGGATTTCACCAGACTAATGTCCCATTACACTATACGTGTCCCAAACCGACTACCTTCAGTTGGGGGTGGAATTATTCGATTTGACATTAGTAAAACCTATAACCATGCCCCATGCTGGGAATTTCATACAATGTAGAAGTCACTAATGGAGATATTCCCCAAAGCCTTATGTATATATATGCTATATATATATATATATATTGGATGTGAATTATTAATTTCATGCACATAAGGGTATATTATTTTATGTAATATTTGATTTCAAAAAAATTATAAACAGTTATCATTTTGTGTTTCATCTACATAATATATCATTAAATGATTTTTTTATTTATATGAAATATATAGGGAGTAAATTCATGCAATGCATGAACCGACCATGAAATGTATACAAGTATTTTAACTCGTGAGTTAATGTATACACCACCCATTAGTGTCCTCGGGGTTTTTATAAATTATTCTACTATATGATGGGGTGTGGATTCATGTCCCCATGCTTGGATGATACTCGATGACCCATTGATCTCTTTATTCTTTTTCATTGAATTAGAGGCTTTAGATGGTCATGGAGGAAGGATAAATCCCATTAATTCCCGAAGATTTAGATCATCCCATGGACACCTATAAAGATTAAATGCTTTTTCTTTCCACTTAGGCGATCTTTATCAAACTCATCAGATGTAGATAAAACAAGTTTCAGTGGATCTTCGATGTAAGGTATACATATTTAAATCTATGCTTCATTTTGGTTTTATCGCACGTTTCATTTGACTTGCATGAAAGATCCTCGTATATGGCTTATAATTACTTCCACAATGTTTAATAAGTGTTATTAGATTTTTTATAAAACGTAACAATCACCTTGAATGGAATCTATTTTTGAGTACATGGTAAAGGTTCAAAATTCATCAACTGTTGGATGTTTTATGTATGCCATGGTTTGTACTCAACTAAACATTGTACGAGCAATGAGATTTGTTAGCATATTCACATATAACCTTACAAAGGGTCACTAAAAAGTTATAAAATGGATCTTTAATTATTTTAATGGTCCCAAAGACTTGGAACATTTCTTTTGAACAAATGAGTATCTCTACGGTTTTGCAAATTGTAAGATCTCAGATTTTCCTATGAAGTACAAATATTATTTTTTATAGTTTAACTCCTTTGTTTTGACCTAATGTGAGTGAAAAATGAGATCATGGATGTTTTGGGGGGTGTCTATGGCTTGTTCAAATCCTACAGCCTAAATTTTGGAGAAAGACAATTGGGCCGCATGTTTAGGAGAAACCGTGTGGCCTAAGTCACACAGTTAGAAGTAACTGTGCAGGGATGGACAATGAGTAGTAGGAGGCCACACAGTTTGATGAAACCATGCAACCTAAGGTGCACACCCATGAAAAAAAACTACAAACTTTTAACAAAGAAAAAACACATGGTTTTTACCGGGTTTTCAAAACCATTCACATTAACTGTGTGCGGTCCCCCTTAAAGCATTGAAGAGAGAACGGTTGGTGCATAGTTTGACCAACTGTATGGAAAATCCATGTGATCCAGTTTTTTTAGGGGTAAAATGACCAAATTTCCCTCAAAATATATTGTAACCAAAATATATTTCTCATTTATCCTCAAGTGTATAGACCTCATATTGGGAGATCTACTTTGAATCTAATTCATAGGATTTGATCTAGTTTATTGATCCAAACTCAGATTCAATTTTTTTATCTCGTTGGATTCAAGTTGGCAAGTTCTTCGATCATCTCGTGTTGTTCTTCATTTTTCTTCATATTGAATAATTTATTTAGGTGCAATCTAATATGACATATTTTCATGTTCTTGGTCGGCTATTCATTTTTCTCTAAATTTTGACTGAATTGGAGATCGATACTACATGAGTACTCTTTTACAGACCTACAGTAGATGGTCTAAACATTTTCGTCATAGTTCGGTGTTTTATTAGCTAGTTTTCATTGTGTTGCTCACCAAACAATCTAGAATTTCCCCTAAAATGATTTGAATTCTTTGATTAAATTAATTGAAATCTTCTTATGTTTCCTGCTAGAACCTTTCAGTTTGTTAGAGGTTATTATCTCTAACCTAGGCCACCCATGGGGCATCCCTTTGTATCTTCCTTACTTTATACCACCCCGTTGGGTCTGTGTGTACTCATCTTGCTATAGGGACTCTTTAAAATTAATGAAAATTTAATTAATATGATTAGGAGACGGTGATTCCTCCTTTTCCAGGTGTTTACATGATTTGAATTATTTTAACTATTTGAAAGGAAAATGTGAAAATGATTTGGATGAACTCATTAAATTTAAATTTTATGAAATAAGGAATGAATGAGATGATGAAATGATAATGGTAGTGGCTTCCTTCATTGTTATACATTGGATCGCGATTCCATAGGACACCATGGGCATTTATACTCCTTGGGTCATGATTATGGTTTCCCTAGACCTTTTTCCTTCTTGGATCTTGATTCTGTCGGATGCATTGGGCCTTACTACCTCATGGATCCAGATTTCTTGGACTCACATTGAACATGCTCTGCTGACATGCTCCTTGGACTCCATCCAAGTCATTTCTGAGTTTCCATTGAGAAGCACCTATGACTCAATGTGTATATCTTGGTCTTTAATACCTTGGATCCAACCAATTGTGGTATGAATCAATTAATTATACGATGTGGAAATGATGATATTATACACAAGATTATATGATGTGGACATGATGATATGATACATAGGTTTATATGGCATGGTTGTGGTAAATTTTATACCTTGGTTTAAACAACATGATCGTGGTGGTTTATTTATGCTTTGTAGTTTTCCCGTGATTATGGTGTCTTGTTTATAGTTGACCCTTGTATATGAACTTGATTATCCCTGATAGGATGGATAGTATCACTTTACATTTATCATCTTTGCATTGGTATTTTAACTTGTACTATCGTTACACCTATTATACAATGCAAACTTCTTTATCTTGTTATACATAGACTAGACAAGTTATAGACATCATCGGTGGTATCCTACATAGTGTTATCTCACACCCTATTCAAGATACCATTAGGAGCCCGAACAGACCTCATGGATATAGGTAGGGATCAGGGCAAGAATCTATTGTATGATGTTTTACTATTCATTTATTAGAAGTAGGGGAGCACAGAACCGAGCTATGTTCGTGATGCTAGCTGGGATAGTTCCTTTTTGGTCTTTTTGGTATTCTGATACATGTATTGTACTGATTCTTGTATAATTTTTCCAACTTTTTATAGACATGACATGACATATCTTTTTCTATATGAGAATTCATTTGTAATTGTATATTTATTTCAATCTTGGATGTTTTTATTTTAATGCCATTCTCAACCCAAGCGAGAAAATTGGATCCGCTCAGGATTCTGTTTCCACAAGAGAATTTAAAACCTCAATAGATGAAAATAATCTCATAAAAATAAATCTCACTAGTGCAAAGTACACTTGGTATAAAAGGCACTACAACAAAGTGGTTGCCTCTAAACTGGATAGAACCTTCACGAATGTCCTAGCTTTAGAAAATTGGGACACAATTTCTAGTATTACTCTTCATAGAATGAACTTTGATCATCACCCCATCCTGATTAGTGTCCCCACCAAAAAAAAGAAACCCCGTATGCCTTTTAGATTCAACAATGCTTGGTTATCTGATGACGAGTGCTCTCATATCATTCAAAACTTTTGGTCCTCAAAACCCAGTAACAATGATGTTCTTGACTGTAGCCTCAAATTAAAACATCTCAAATAGACTCTAAAAATTTGGTGCAGCTCTAAAGCCAAAAAAATTAATAATGACATCATGACTCTAGAGAAAGAGCTCAATGATCTTCAAAACATAAACACCACCTATGACCTCAACGTTGATCCTACTCATGAACTAAACACTGCGATCAATCTTAACTCCCTGCTCACTTTAAAAGACAATATGAGAAAACAAACATGTAAAGCTAAATGGTTAATAGATGGTGATAGAAATACTAAATTTTACAATTCTATTCAAAGAATAAAGAAGTCCTATAGGCCGTTATCTCTCTTAATGGATGGAAACAGGCTCCTTGACAATGAATATGACATCTCTCATCATATCGTCTCCCACTATGAATCCATTTTCAATGGTCCTGATATAAACAAAGACCTACTACCTGATGTCATCCCCCTTGTGATAAATGATGAGGACAACTCATTCCTCCTCAACACCCCAATGGATTATGAAATCAAAGACACTATCTTCAGTCTGAATCCTGATAGTGCCCCTGGCCCTGATGGTTTCAACAATGGTTTTTTCCAACATTACTGGGATGTGATTCAGATTGATGTTTGTAAAGTTGTTAAAACCTTTTTCGCAAATGGGGTTCTCCCTCACGCTCTAAATTCCTAGTTTCTCACATTGATATCGAATGTAGATAATGACTCTGAGATTCATTTGTTTAAACCCATTGCTCTTATCAACACTCTTTTTAAAGTCATTACAAAAATCATTTCCAACGAACTTTCCACCCTCACGAGAAAAATTGTCTCGTGGAACCAATTTGGTTTTATAAAGGGAAGATCTATTCAAGACTGCATTCACCTCGCCTCAGAGTGTATCAATAATCTGAATAAAACCAATAGGGGAGGCAACATAGTGATTAAGCTTGACATAAAAAAAGATTTTGACACCATGGACTTGAGCTTTATTTTCAAAGTCCTCCATGGTTATGGTTTTAGCACCTCTTTTATATCTGCAATCAGAACTCTCTGTAACCCGGCGTCTATCTCCATCCCGGTCAATGGCTCACCTAAAGGTTATTTTAAATTCACTAAAGGTGTCAGGCAATGTGACCCCCTTTCTTCCATTCTCTTCACGATAGCAGAAGAATACCTCAGTCGTCTAATCAACAAGCTGGTAAGCCAAAACAAAATAAAACCTGTTCTTGTCTCTAGAAATGTGAACGCTCCCACTCATCTTTTTTGCGCTGATGACATCATCCTTTTCCTTCAGGGGGATAAAATAAACATTCTTAACCTAAAAAACGTACTATCACACTATGAAGAGGTTTCTGGTCAAACCATTAGCTGGAACAAATCTTGCATCTTCTTTGGGAATAATTTCCCTTCCGGTAGAAAATGTAACATTCTCAGTGACCTGGGTCTAAAGGAAGGCACACTTCCATTCACCTATCTTGGTGTTCCCATTTTTTGGGGTAGACCCAAATCTTGTCTCTTTATGACTATAGTTGATCATGTCCTTAATCATCTTTGTTCTTGGAAAGGTAAGTCTCTCTCTATGGCCGGTAGAACTTGCCTTGTTAAATCCACTATTGTCTCCAAGATGGTTTATTCAATGATGGTCTATAAATGGACAATTGGAGTCATTAAAAAAATAAACACAGCCATAAAGAAATTTATCTGGACTGGTAGCACTCTTGAAAGTAAACTTGTGACTGTTCCCTGGTCAACTTGTTGCAAACCCATTGAAAATGGCGGTCTTGGTATAAAAAATATCAAACAATTCAATAAATCCCTTCAAGCAAGACTCACTTGGAATCTTTTTCACAATACCTCTGTAGAAATCTCATTTCTTAAAAATAGGTTTCTATACAAACTTAAAACGGGAAACTCGAACTTCATTAACTCATATATCTAGCCCTCCATCAAAAACTCCTTCACTAATATTATGCATAACTCTAGATGGATGGTCTCTAGAGACTCTTCCATGAAACTTTGGTTGGATAACTGGACTGGCATGCCTTTAATATCCATGTTGCTTCCTGATAAAATCCCTGATACTACCAACAGCTCTATCAAAGACATTTCAAACTCTCAACAAGATCAACTCCCCGAAACTATTTTAAACATTATTGACAACTACTCCTTCTCTCCCACCAATGACCTCTTAATCTGGGAACCTACTCACAATGGTATGCTCAACTCAAAGAATTTCTACAAAAACTTTTTTTGTAAATCAGAAAACGATTATAGTTGGTTAAAACACTTCAACAAACCTTGGATAAATCCATCGCGTTTCAA
Organism: Viscum album; assembly: GCA_963277665.1. Lineage (NCBI taxonomy): Eukaryota > Viridiplantae > Streptophyta > Magnoliopsida > Santalales > Viscaceae > Viscum > Viscum album. Next base: position 842,326,662 of record OY728125.1, on the reverse strand, counting down.
CCTTATATGGAATCTTGCGCACAACAGAGTGCCCATTGAACATTGTCTCCAATATTTTGGCATCTAGATCTGTTCCAAATGCAAAATCTGTAATCAGCACAGGGAAGATACTAACCACCTTTTTCTCTCTTGTGCTACTGCTTCTTCTCTCTGGAACTACATTCTTGACATTTTGACTGCAGATGGTTGAAGCTTAATTCTGTCAAAGATCAGCTTAAAAATGTGCAGAAATGGAAGGCTCTCAACAAATCAGGAACCTCTTTCATGCTGCGGTTGCTGAGCTTCATCATGTGATTTGGTATGATTGAAATGCTATTATTCACAAACATTATTCATTAAATCACAATGCAGGCCGAATGCAGATCCCCACTTCCATACAAGAAGCTACCTCGATTCAAAAAGTAAGATGCCAAAACACCATCCATGACATTGTGATCCTGAGGCATCTCAGTATTAAAGGCAATTTCTGTCAGCCGCACCATACTCTGGAGGTGTTCTGGTGGCCCCCCTACCTCGATGGATCAAGATCAATATCGACGATACCTCCAAAGGCAATCCGGGACCTGCAGGATGTGGTGCTATCTTCAGAAATCACTACGGCCAGATCCTTGGCTGTTTCATGGGTAAATGTGGCATTTCCACCTCCCTCGAAGCCGAGATGCTGGGCTTGATTCATTCCATTACCTTTTCCAAATCCTTTTGTTGGAATAACCTTTGGATCTAAAGTGACTCGACAACTATTGTACAAGCAATTTGGAATGGCGTAATCCACCTTACTTGGCCGATCACCACCCGTTGGATGGATTGCTCCCGCTTGCTTAGCGATCTTAACTGTATCATCACACATGTTTACCGAGAAGCAAATGAGGTTCCAGATGGTCTGGCCAACATGGGAATCAATCAAGAAATTACTTGGCTCAAAGACCCCCCATTGGTCTCCACTCCTTGCATGAAAAATATTGTAATATGATCCCGTCTTTTAGAATCTTGTAATATTTATTCTTTTTTAATAAATCTAATGCTTTGGTCATTTTTGACCAAGGCATCACCTTCTAAATAAAATCATGGATGTTTATATTCTCTCTCGTTGATTTACTTCATCTTCTAGTCACTGATATGTTTACTACTATTGTGCAACACTATGATATGAGGGAATAGCCACCCCACGAACACACATTAGGACCCCGTTTCTAGTCGGCAGCCTCTGGCGTTTGGGGAGGTGCTCTTGAGGCTATTTGACCCACCAACATGGGGCACTATTTAGTGGCATCTGGGTTGGGATGTTAAAAAGTGGTATTAGAGCATTTTATTTTATAACATTACTATTTTGATAAAATAGATTAGAGATTATAGAGGAATTGAGGTTTGGTAATACTTTTTGTATAAGAGAAGCTCACCCACATACATGAAAAATCCAAATTGCCTGGAACAGAAATTTTTGTTTTCTGGATTTAGGCTATTAATGTTGATTTGCTTCCACCATTGGGTTATTCACTTGATTTTTGATGTTACTATTGATATTATTGAGGGTTATATATATATTTTATCCCATTGAGATGAGGTTATGCATCTCAAGCATCATCTTAGGAACCTATTATAATTCACATGAAATGATTTATTCTATGCCATATTGGATGCATTACTTGACTGCATGACCTTATTATGTGTGAATTGAGCGATATACATGTTGTTTGATAGATATTTTTTATAGGTAATTGATGAACATGGTTTGTAATTCGAGTTCATGTCGTAACCTAAAGATTTTTTTTCTACTTAGGCTACAGAAGACACCCTAAGTAGTCAACAATGAAAAGTTGATTCATGGACCATTGGTCACATAGATTCGAAAATGTTATGTTTTGGACTAAATGGGTGATTTAATAAAATTTATAAGGTGTATTTTACCATTTAAATTGAAAATGGTAATCAATTTTATTCAACTATTGTAGAGAAAATGTAAAAAAGGATGAATTCAAAGGAAATTGAAATTTTGAAATAGAGAACCGGACCTTGAACCAGCTTTAGAGTGGGAAGTAGGCAGTGTATCTAGTGATGTTTATTTCTATTTCTTTCTACCACGTCATAGAATTAGGGGAAAAAAGTGGTGGGTAATCTATTTATAGGAAGGCTTCAACTTGTCTTATGCTTTTAACTGTGATATTTGTTATATCAATCATTTCCGAGGTGTTTGTTTGGGAATGTAGAGATATTACATTATGAATACCTCTAGTCATCCACCAAGAGGGTAGATATGACTATGATCCAAAGGGGGTGGGCCATTGTCTATCAATAGATCCTCATATAGTGAATGTTACGACACTAGGAGTTTTACCAGAAACAGGTGTTGAGGCATAGTTCATTGAGAGTTTTATGCACTTTATAATGACCGTTTAAGGAGAATATAAGCATGCCTCATCAATGTAAAAGTAGACATGTGCGTTCTAGTAGCAACACACACTAACAGTTTTGTGGGATAGAGGTTTATAGGATATAGAGAAGTGGCTTGAGACTAATTTTTTGATCTTCGAGAATCCGGGGATGCCTCTTGAGAGGAGAGTGAATATCACACAGTATATCATTCAAAGAGTATCTAAGTGATGGTGGGATATTTTTAACCAAGTTGATACGATCTGAGATATGGTTTGGAAGGATTTTGTAATCCAGGTTTTACGACTACTTTTTTCATTAGACTTTGAGAGAAGAGCGGGCCAGTGAGTTTATGCCTCTAGAGCAGGTTGTTATGATTGTTATGGAATAATCAACATGATTTATATAGATTCGGTGTTTTGTGATGATTTATCATGATGATGAGGTATTGAGGGTGACATTTTTCAAGGAAGGTATCATTCATTGCATTCGATCGAAGGTCAATGTGTTTAGGTTGATGAATATTAGTGAAATAGTGAATCAATAGCTTATTACAGAGTGAAACCTAATGTAATATGGGGTAAAAGGAAGGGAAGTTTATCCTCTTGACTTAGTAGTCTATCTTCTAATGGTAGGAAGTGACGTTTTGAGGCTTTACATGAGGGGAGTACCAACCAGTCTAGTTGTTAGTGTTGGTAGCACTATTTTCTATCATTAGTGTGGAAGATGGGAGAATATGGGTAATTAGTGTGATCGAGACCTAATTGAGTTCTATGATTGCAGCTGGGTGGGACACATATGACATTTTTGCATGACCTTCTCTCTATTAGTTAGTGGTAGGGGATCAACTCTAACTCCAGGTTCAGAAGTTTGATTCATAGTTCCACACTAGGATGGGATCTTGGATAGTGTCAGTCATTTAGTTTGAAGTGGTGGTCATGGACAAGGAAGTCAGACACCAGTTGTACCTAGATAGTAGAGTGGGCCTACTCTAGGTAGTAAGGTTGTTTCATAGGGATGCAGTTTGGGCCAGATATATTCTTTACCACCTACACCATAAGAGTAGAGCATTGGGCCATATATGGTGAGAGGTATAATTTTAGTTTCCTTTTCTCTTATATCTTCTCTTTTTGATACAGTATCATCACATAGTTTCACATAAATACCTATTGTGTAGATCCCCTATCTCTTTATCCAATCATATGAGGATTTTATGGCTTTGGAAACTCTGTTGAGAATTATAATAGAGGGTGTATGCTAGTGCATGGTGTTCCCCCTTGAGAGAGGTGGGTGTCACTTCGTATGGGATATTTTTTTCCTTGAAATGACCGAATTTTTTGTCATAATCCGGATAGCATTGTTTGTTTCTTATCTATCCCATATTGATTTCTATCATAGAAGGGTAACCCTAAAATCACTATAGGATGGAGTTTTTATTCCCAATGGTGAACGGGATGTTTAGGCGGGATGAGTTGGACCACAACATCATGGGTTGGAAATGATGAAAACACATATTTATAGTTTATATCTACCAGATCAAGAATGGTGTCAGGTAGATTTCCCTCTAGTGGTCGATCATTTCAGGGTTGTTTTCTTGGAAAAATTTCTGTTTTACTACCTAAGAGAGTGGTGAAGTTATTCATCAATATAGTTCCATAGATGCACTAGTATCTATTATTCCTTATAGGATGAATACTATGGAGTCACCAGATCTCAAGAGGTAACTAGATGAATTAGAATCAAAGTGGATTATATGATCGAGTACTTTTCCATGGGGTTCACTAGTCCTTTTTGTGAAAAAAGGTAGATGGTACCCTTAGGATGTGTATCGATTATTGGAAAATTAACCAGTTGGTAGTTAAGAACTGATATCCCTTACCATTGATAGATTACCTTTTTACAGCTCTAAGGAGATGAGGTGTTATCAAAAATTTATTTGTGATTATTTTATTACTATGTCAATGTTCAACTTATAGACATACCTCATACATATTTTCATTGCAGGTATAGTCTATATGAGTATCTGGTTATAATTTTCAGTCACACGAATGCACCACCTATTTTTATGGCATTGATGAATGGAGTTTTCCATCATTACCTAAATTCTTTTTTGGTGGTATTCAAGGATATGATATATTGGTGTATTTAAAAAATCAACACGGCCATTCCAACCATCTTGAGATCATTTTTGATACACTAAGAGTGCATTATTTATATGTTAACCTCACAAAATTCCACTTCTAGATGGACAAGATTCACTTACTGGGTCATATTATCTCAGATATATGAGTATCAGTTGACCTAGAGAAAGTGATAGTTGTGGTTTTCTGAAAGCATCCCAAGAACATATTTTACATAAAAACTATCATGTTGATAAAAAAATGTTAATGGAATTTCATACATGATTTATCATCCTTAGAAGCACCACTTAGGGTCTTGATTAATAATGGTGTGAAGTTTTTATGGATAGATACCTATAAGATAGCCTTTTAGGAGCTAAAATAAAGACTTAATTTTGTGCTGATCCTGATTCCTCCTGATCAAGGTTGTAGCTTCACTCTTTATTGTGACACATTAGGTATAGATATGTTACCAATTATGATGTAGGATGAGTGATTCATTGCATACGAGTCTCATCAGTTGAGGTCACATGAGAGGAACTACCCCGCACATGATCTTGATTTAGTCATTGTTTTACATGCCATTCATTATTGGAGGCACTATATAATGGGAGAGATTTTTTTTGTATACACATACCAAACAATTCTAAAATATATATTTACACAACTTTAATTTAATTTGAGGTTATGAAGGTGGGTTGAGTTCCTATAATCTTTTGAATTCGATCTTGCTTATACGACTAGAAAGGACAATGTATTTTTCGATGCATTGATTATAAGGACTCAAATATAGGAATTCTAGGAGTCTAGTAGTGAGTTACATATTATGGCCTTGAATTCAAATATTCACTTGGAGGTATAGGATAGTTAGAGGAAATATTTAGTTTCATCCATGCCGGTGACATCCACTCTTCTAGATAAAGTGACGATGGATTAGTTTTCATATTCAAAGAGCCTAGTCCTATGGGAGAGTGTGGTAGGTGAGGACCCACCTCCTAGTTGGACTATGGGTTAGGATGAAATTCATTGTATACATGGTCATGTATGGGTTCTAACTGATATACGTGAGAAGATGATGTGAGAGATTCATGCTTTAGTTTGGGAAGTACATCCTGGCATTACCAAAATGTACTGAGATTTGTGTATCTAGTGTTTGTGGTCAGTGATGAAATGTGAGTTAGCTGGTTTTGGCACAAGGTGTTCCACCTGTTAGAAGGTGAAGTAATAACACTAGCAACCAACTAGTATTTTACAATAGTTATATATTCCTAAGAGGAAATGGGATAATGTTGTGAGGAATTTCGTAATCGGGTTGTGGAGGTCTCCTCAAGGTTGTAATGTTGTATGGGTTTTCGTGGACATGCTCATGAATGTTTAGCATTTATTTCTGATTAGAATTACCTTCTCAATAGATGATCTTGGGAGGTTTTATATCCATGATATAGTATGAATTCACTTGGTTGCTCATAACATTGTATCAAATTGGGATGGTTGATTTAGGTCTCATTTTTAGTATAGTCTACTGATGGAATTGGATAAACTAATGATTTTGAGCACAACATACCACCCTCATACTGATGGCTAGTCACAACATATGACTCAAGAAATTCAAGACATGATTAGTGCATATGTCTTGTATTTTTGGGGCTCTTGGGAGAGGTAAATACCCCTAGCTGAGTTTTCCTATAAAAATATTGATCAGGAGACTATACAAGTGGAACCTTATGACGGTTTGTATGATTGGATAAGTTTATCACCCCTATTATAGTTAGAGGTAGGTAAGAATGTGTTTCTTATACCTCATCACATTCAAAAGACATTTGATAAGGTATAATTAATTTTGAAATGGATGGCTACTGCATAGTCCCGATATAAATCTTACACCAATCACCGTCGATGAACTCTAGAGTTCATGGTCTGGGATTAGGACATTTACATATCCCACTGAGGCTGGGGAATAGATGGATTATGAGAAAATGTATGATTTTGTCGTTATATGTCTGACCATTTGAGATTCTAGAGAGAGAAGAGACAGTAGCCTATTGGTTTTAGTTACCTCAGAGGTACTGAGCCATGCATGATTTCTTCTATGAATATTAGTCGTGACATTATCACTCAGACCCATATCAAACTCTATAGTCAGATGAGGTGGAGTTATTGGTAGATTCATCCTTTAAGGAGCATCCTATATGTATTGTTGACAAGAGCATGAGGGTTATACATGGTTAGTTAGTTCCTCAAGTACATCTATTATGGAATCACAACCATTTACATGATAAGACTTGGGAGCATGAGACTGATGTACATGCTCAATGGTTGGAGTTATTCTCAAGAAATTATTAGCCACACATGGAAAGAAAATTGAATTACAAATTTATTTAAGAGGAAAGATTGTAAGATATTGGGTTTTCCTGTGAGGTATATATCTTTTTATTTTCAGTTTTACTCATTTGTTTTGACCTAACGTGAGTGAATAAAGAGATAAAGGGAGTTTCAAGGGTTTACAGGGCTTGTTCAGATCCTAAATATTGATTTCTGGAGAAAATAATTTAGGCCACATGGTTAGGAGAAACCGTGTGATCCAAACCACACAATTAAGAGTAACCGTGTGGGGATGGACATTGAGTAGAAGAAGTCTACAGAGTTTGATGAATTCATGAAACCTAAGGCACAAACCTGATTGAAAAACTTTACACTTTTAATAGAGGAAAATTTCATGGTTTATGCATGGTTTTCCAAAATGTTCTCATGAACCATGTGAGGTCCCAATTGAAGCACTGAAGGGAAAATGGTTGGTGCATGGTTTTTTCAACCGTGCCGCCAAACTGTGTGACCCAGTGTTTTTGGGTAAAATGACCAAAATTACCTTAAAATCTATTTTAACCTAAATAAATTTTTTATTTCTCCTCTAATGGAAAGAACTCACATTGGAAGCTCCATTTCGCATTCAATTAATAGGATTTTCTCATTTTTTGTGTTCTAAACTCGAATTTGAACACTGTTTGTCTCGTTGAATCCACACCGGCATGTTCTTCGATCATCTTGGGTTGTTCACCATTTATATTGGTATCAAAAACGTTATTTAGGATCAATATAATATTAACTATTTCTAGTTTCATTGTCCATTTTTATTTTTCTCTTGATTGGGAGTGAATAAGATATGAGTTCTTGATGATTGTTCTTCTACGGACCTATGGTCGGTGATCAATCCTTTCCCTCATGGTTTAGTGTTTTATATAGGTAGTTGTCATTGTGCTGCATGCTGTAAGTTTTGGTGTTTCCCCTAAACTGAATTGAATACTTTGATTAAATTAATTAGAACCTATTTAGGTTTCCCACTCATACCTTTGAGTTTTTTGGAGGTTGTTAGCCCCATCCTAGGCCACCCATGGGGCGTGCCTTTGTATACACCTTACATAAAACCACCCACTGGGTCTATGTGTACTCTTTTTTTAGAAGGATTATTTATAATTTATAAAAATTTAATTGAGATAATTAGGAGATGATGATGCCTCTTTTTCGACATGTTGACATGATGTGAATTGTTTTAAGTGTTTGAATGGAAATTATGAAAATGAGTTGGATGAACTCCTGAAATTTAAATGCTATGAAATGATGAATGAATGTGATGATGAAAATATTATGGAATTGGATTCCTCATTTGTTATTCCTTGGATCTCAATTCAATAAAATGTCATGGATATTTCTACTTTAGGGTCTTGACTGCAGTAGTGGATGCCTCATTGTTATTTCCTCCTTAGATCCTGATTTTTCTGGATGCCTTAGGCCTTGCTACCTCATGGATATGAATTACTTGAAATCACATTAGACATGGTATACTGACATGTTACTTGGACTCCAACTAGTTATTTACTAAGTTTACATTGATATTCTCCTGGGACTTGACATTGTTTCCTTGGTCAACTATACCTTGGATCTAACCCTTAATGGTATGACACTTTTGATTATATGGTGTGTTCATGATGATATTATACACTATATTAGATTATGTGGTATTGATGTTATGATACATTGGTTTATAAGACATGAAAATGGTAAATATTATAAACTGGTTTACATGTCATGGCTTTTTTGATTTATTTATGCTTTACAATTAGCATGTTCTTGTGGGGGCTCGTTTATTGTTGAAACTTGTAAAAGAACTTCATTTTAATTTATAAGTTGGATAATATTACTTTACATTTATTATATTTTCCTCAGTATGTAAACTTGTACTACTATTATACCTGTTATACATTCCACACAAATTTATCTTGTTATACACAGACTAGAATGGTTATAGATAACATCGGTGGTGGCCTACTGAGTGTTTTCTCACACCTTGTTTGGGTTGGTATTTGGAACCCTTATAGACTTCAAAGATGCATTTAGGGATCTGGGAAAGTTCTGGTTGTATAATTCTTGGCTGCTCATTTCATAGGAGCAGGGTAACACAGGACCAAGCTATGCTCATGATGCTAGCTGGGATTGATCCTTTCTGGTAATTTCATTATTTTAATACATGTATTGTACCAATGCTTGTATACCTATTTTCTAACTTTTTACACATATGAAATGATATATCATTTTGTATATGATATTGCCTTTGTAATTGTTTATTTATTTTCTTATTGGATTTTTTTCTCTTGTCTGGTTTAGTTTTTACTTCTTCTATTGACTGATATGTTTACTATTGATGTGTTACACTCTGACATGAGGGAATAGTATCCCCAAATACAATCCCTAGGCTCTCGATTATATTCATAATTCCATGGTGTTTGGGGAGGTGTGCTTGAGTCCATGTGACCCACTAGATCGGGCCACCATTTAGCATCATCTGTGTTAGGATGTCAAACAAAATCTAGCTTTGGTGAAGATTCAGATTCATAGACGAGTGCTATCAGATGTATTTTTTCATTTGGAAGAATGAGAGTCTATTGGATATCTAAGCTTCAACTGGTGGTCCCACTTCAAAAATATAAGTAGAGTATATCCCTTTGATAGAAGAAGTTAAGGGGTTGGTATGTCTGAAGGGGTTGCTGGATGATATCAGAAAAACATCAAAAACCAGGATGTTGTTTTGTGACTCACAGAGAATGATTCACTTGTTTGGAAATATGATGTTTTATTCTTGGATAAATCACATTAATTTGAATTATCACTTCACTCGATCATTTCTTGAGATAGAGGTGTTAGTGAAATTGATATTCCCGAAATCCTTGTGTGTTAATATATATATATATATATATATATATTATGTAGTTTTGTATTTTATGAAAATTATGATTTTCTTTCTTGGTATATCGGTCCATGAAACATGCAATAAAAATGAAAAACTGTTATAATATATTATTCTCCCATATTAGTTATCATTTATTATACTGTTTCATGAGATTAAATGTTTGGGAGGGATCTCATTCATGTACATGATACATGAACCATCCATGGTATTTATTCTTGGGTTTCATCATATGAAAAAAATTAGAGGATAATCAAAGAGTATCCTAGATTTTCTATTTAATTTTTTTTCCATGTGATGGAATTGTATGATAATTTTATTAATCTTGGATGAACCTCCCTAAAAACATTGTTATCTTTCTTTTTTTTCCTTTCCATGATGAGAAGCTATCACAACAATGTAGAAAGGATTATCCTGCATGTATGACATGTGATTCCGATTCTCTCATTAATGAACTACTATGGTGGGGTACTTTTATTTTCCACTCCTATAATATTTATCAAGAATATTCAATTATATTTGATATTGAATGATATGATATAGTGGCTCATCGATGTAAGGTATTCTTATTTTAAGCATCTTCTTAATTTATATTTTTGTTTAAGGTTTTATATTTCTTACATGGGAGATCCTTGGATTTGGATTTTTATTTCTTCTGATGTGTCTAATAAGTGTTATTATATTTTTAAAAAATCTAACATTGGTATCAAAGATAACCATGTGTTTAGATTTATAAAATCATGATTTAAATCAAGAAGAATAAAAAATGGAGTAGTTTTACATTCCTGGAAATTTGGTTTCGTAAAGGGTTCACCATTATATGGTTAGTCTACGTAATATTAATAAAAACCATAACCTAACACAATTGAGGTGTGTAAGGGTAACCAAGTAATTACCCTTATGTAGAGTGGTCTACATAATTATAAAGACCCGACCTTATTACATTAAAAAATCTTGAATTTTTTCAATAAATCACTTCTTTTAACATTGAGGATCTTTTAAAGTTTAGTGCTTTAGAGAATTTGGACTTAATACATTCATAACATTACACATTAATATAGAGTGGATACAATAAAAACTATATTCATTTCTTCCAAAATATAAATATTTTCAAAGAAAACATGATTTATTTGACAATTATTCAAACATTAAACTTACCTTAATTCATTTTATTAAACGTCATTATAACTTGTGAAAATCATTTAAAACTTGGGATGAGCACAAAAATATCAGTAAGGGATACACAAATAAGTAAAGAACACATTAGTCCACAAATACTTGTAACATAGGAAATCATTTTCAAAAGACATACTTGTCACCCATATATACTTAAATTTTGAAACATGATATTTCCACAAGATCCAAAACAACATAATAACATATATATTACCATAAAAGAATCTTGCGAAACTACTTACATAATATTGTAACCCTCTTAGCTATCCTATAATTTGTAACCCTCCTGGCTACCTTTCAATTTTTGTAACCATCACAATTAAACTTGGAATAACCATATGAAAGACCTCCAAAATACATACCCAATGAATTTGAGGTAGATATAAGCCCCATACTTCATCATAAACAACTCCCAAGAATCATAAAAATATCATACAACATTAAAATTTTTATAAAAACATTTCTTTTATATTTTTTAAAACAAAATTTTAAAATATGATTTTAAAAGACAAAGCCCCTTAAAAATATCATATAAATCTATTTAGACTTAATAGAGTGGATGGAATATTTATATACAATTTAAATTCACACAATTAAACATAAAATAAAATAAAATTATCAATTTTGTTTAATACCACATAAATAATGAAGTAGAATGTTAACCCAAAGAATGTAAATTGAGTTAAGAATTTCCTTACCTCGGGTTCGTCTTACTTAAAAATTGTTTAAACCTCCTGTATAATGGTTAAAATAATTTTATTAATACATTAAAGGAAAATATTCATCTATATAATATCTTATATGATAATCTCAATACATAATTTTACCCTTTAATTGTTAGTATTTTTTTCCTTTCATTGTTTGGGGTGCGTTCTTTACATGATTTCTATGATCGGTTCATGATGGATATTCATGCCGATTGAAAGTAAAATACCATAATTGGAATGGAATGGTATTTAATATTTTTAGTACCATAAATTAAACCATTTATCATTTTGAATTCTAACACTAGGATGATTCATAAGATAAAACATTTTTGATATTTTTTAGATCATTTTGGTGATTCTTCGATCATAATGAGCTCATTTGTTTTAAAAATTAATAACACGTGTATAAAATTATCCCAAAACCTTATATAAGATATAATAAATAAATTTTAATATGTATCAACCATAAAAATGGTTTAATATCTAGTCTTGAAGGATGAAAACAAAACTGAAATCACATCATCCACGATGTCAGTAATTCGACACATCACAGATAGTGTTCAAATTTATTGAATAAGTGTGAGAAGAGAAGAAATATGATGGTGATTATTCCATAAACATGATGAAATACAGAATATTTAAGGTACTATATCCTTCATGACTTTTTTATAAGGGTATTTGAGTAAATAAGAATAATATAATTGAAAATGAAAAGAAAAAAAAGAACACAAAAGAGGATGTTTACCTCTTGATCTCTTCTCCATGATATCCTTCTTAAGGCCTTTAGTTTTGGCCTTTTGGTGAGAAAAGAAGCTCTAGGAAGTGAGAAAGATCCTTGGGAATAGTATTGGGTAGATCTTAGGAAAGGATCAAGGCTTGAGAGGTGTGGGTGGAAGAGGGTAATGAGAGTGGTATTTATAGTGGAGGACAGGAGATATTTTTCATTATTTTAATCATTATTATACTTTTTTTGCTCAAGACTATGAAATAGTCATAATTAATGTGAACCCAAATTGTAATAATTGAATTTTAGTTCAATATAAGTGATCTTACATCACTTATGATGTCATAAATAGTGTATTTAACTGATAATTTGAATAGACATTATTTTATTGTATTTCACTATTCCTAAAAAATTCTTGAATTTCAGAAAAATACAAAAAAATCACCCTCACTATTTTTGGATGTGTATAACTCAAAAATGACATCTATTTTTTTAAAATAATTTTCAAAATATTATTAATTTTATTTTAAAATAAAATCATACTTTATTCAAAAATTAACAATTTTAAAACTATAACTGCTTTTGTATCTCATTGAAAAATTAACAAAAATGTCATTATCTTAATTCCTTAATAAAATAAAATAATAATACAATTTACTATTCATTAGGTTTATATTAATATTCATAAGGGTATGTTACTATTCCCCAAAAATCAATTTGACTCTGTTAGACACAAAAAAACTTACTGAACAGAATTCTAGATGACCATTTCTTGAAATTCAAAACATAGAAGTAGAAAAATTAGGTTTAAATGCTAGTTATAAATATCTACTTAAAAAAATTCAACATTTCAATTTTTTAAAAACCTTGTGTTGTTACATTATCCCCACCTTCTAGAAATTTCACCCTCACAATCTTATTTACTCATTATACAAGTGAGGGTATGTTCCCCTCATAGCATTTTCAGATTCCCATTATTCTTCTTCAACCATGTGGTTTCTCCACAAAACCATTACCTGGTGGATTACCTTATTCTAAAATACTTGTTCCCTTCGATCAAGAATTTGAAAAAATTTATCTCTTTAAAAAAGGTTCTCTTCCCATTGAACTTTTTCTGGGACCAAAACCAGAGTTGAATATAGCACATACTTTCTCAACATCGAAACATGAAAATCATTGTGTACCTTAGAAAAAATCGAAGGAAAAGCTACTCAGTAAGAAACTGGTCTAACATTATCCAATATTTAAAAAGGACTGATGAACCACAGACATAGATTTCCTTTCTTAGCAAAACACATCAAAATTTTCCAAGGTGAAATTTTATGGAAAACATGGTCACCTACCTCCATGTAAACTTACAATATCTTTGAGGTACAGTTGAGAAAGCTAATCCAACAACATTATATCTCAAATAGAAATAAAATGTGAAGATTTTTTCAATCAATAAAAAATAAACCAAATCACATTGTTACCTCGAGAAGTCTTTGGTAGTCCAACCACAAATCCCATGGACACATTCTCTCATTTCCACTCTGGCACTAGAAAATCCTAAAGCATCACCTTTGGTAACATCCACTATGCTTTAACCTGTTGACGTGTCAAATATTTCATGGTAAAATCATCATTATCTCTTTTCATTCAATCCCACAAATAATACTTATGATGGTCACTGTGCATATCTGTACTGCCAGGATGAACTATAAATGGAGAACTATGAGCATCACACAACAAATCATTCTTCAAGAGGGAATCACAGGGCACACACAACCTTTTTGAAATCATAAAAAACAATCTTTACCAAGGTTAAACTCTGGAAACTAACCCATTTTAACAAATTCAACCTTTTTATATAGTTCATGGTCTTCCTTCTGAGCTGGATTAATTCTGTTTGATAATGATGACTATACTAAAACCTGAAACAAAATAGAGGCATTTCCTGCACCAACAACTTCTAAGCCAAAATTTCTCAAATCATTAATCAAGGGATCATGTTCCAAATATAACAAGGTTAAAGATTCATGATGTTTTAGACTCAATGCATCCTCCACATTGTTTTCTTTTCCCAGATAGTAATTCATCATGCAATAATAATCCTTTATCAGTTCAATCCATCTTCTCTGCCTCATGTTTAATTCCATCTGAGGGAATATATACTTTAGAACTTTTATGGTCAGTATATATTTGACAATTGGCTCCACATAAGTGATGCTTCCAAATATTAAAATCATGAAATAAAATTTCCAAATCCAAATCATGTGTGCAATAATTTAATTCATGAGGTTTTAGTTGTCTTGAAGCATAAGAAATTACCTGATCATTCTGCATCAGAACACAACTAAGTCCCTTCAATGAAGCATCACTGTAGATGAAAAACTCTCTTTTTCAGGAAGGCAAGGGAAAAACTGGAGCATTCACCAATATATTATTTAGTTCCAGAAAACAAGCATCAAATTCTTCTATCCAAATAAATTTAACCAATTTTTGGGTTAACATAGTAAGCAGGCTAGATAACCGTGCAATGTTTTGGATAAACTGTCAATAATAACCTGCTAATCTAATAAAACTTTGAATCTCTGTAACATTTGTGGGTCTTGTCCGCTTATCAACCACCATTGTTTTTGAAGGCTCAACTGTTATTCCATCCTTATTTATAATGTTCTCAAGAAAATAATTTCTTTTCAACAAAAGACACTCTTACAAAATTTTCCATACTATTTATTTTCAATAAGGTTTGAAAAAAAACCCTTAGATGATTTTCATGCTCCTATTTACTCTTAGAAAATACCATAAATTCATTAATAAATACAACCACCAACTTATCCAATAACTCATGAAATATTCTATTTATAATATTCATGAATACAACAAGTGCATTAGTTAATCCAAACAGCCTAACAACAAATTCATAATTCCCATATCTAGTAATTAATGTTTTTTTCAGGATGTAATCATCTTTCACCATCAGTTGATCACTCATGTAAATCTTGGAAATGTACTAGGATCCCTGGAGCTGATAAAAAAAATTCATCGATATGAGTAAAAGGATACTTGTTATTAACAATGATGTTATTCAATGCTCTATAATCAACAAAAAGTCTCATGGAACCATCTTTCTTTTTAACAAAAAAAAGAGCACCCCATGGTGAAGTGCTAGGATGAATGAAGCCTTTATTAAGAAAATCCTACAAATGATTTTTCAATTCAAGAAGTTACATTTGAGACTTTCTATATGGGGGTTTTGAAATTGGATTAGCATTGAGAACTAAGTCAATTGTGAATTCAACTTTCCCGATTAGGTATGACACCATGTAACTCATCAGGAAAAACATCAAGGTATTCATTTACCACTGACGAGTCATTAATATAAATATTTACCTTGATTTCAACAATATAACCAAGATAACTTTCATTTCTATCTTTCAATAATTTCTTAACTTCCTGATTTTTTATCAATTGTATGGGTGTGTTCTAGTATACAAATTGAAACAATTTCTAAAAAATAATTTCTTTAGCTCTATAGTTAATCTTAGCATGATAAAGAGTAATACAATCCATTCCTAGAATGACGTCAAACACGACTAAGGAAAAAACAATAAGTTTTTCTAGTAATGTCTTTCCCCATACAAAAATAGAATGATTCTTATAATTCGTATTTTCTTTAATATTTCCCCCCTGGTGTTTTAATAATAAGTTCTAGTCATATTTGTTGAGGTGATATTTCCAATTTACCAGAAAATTTCTCATAAATAAAGGAATGGGTAGACCCTATATTGAAAAAAACTTTAGAAATATATATGTAAATAAACAACTTACCTTATAAAACTTCATTGGGTGGCCTGACGTCTGCTAACGCAGTCGCAAAGGACCTTAGTACACCAATATGCTTATAGTGTGGATTCTTTTCATCATTTGGTTCCCTCTTTAGGCAGGCATTTGCATAATTACCCGTCTCACCAAATTTAAAACACCTTCTAGTTTTCTTATTTTGGTTGTTCTTAAGATCATTTTCATTACAATCATGTTCAATATATCCAAAATTAACACATAAAAAACTCTTCCCTATTTTGGTAAGGCATTCCCCAGGGTACTTCTTGCCACACTTTTCACAAACTGGAAACTGGATTTTCTTACCATCAGATTTATTTGGTTGATTCTTACCCATAACATGACATATAAACCTCTTCTTCTCCTTATTGTCAATTTTCATGTGATCATCATCAAAATCCATCTGTACCCTCTCATAACATCAGACAAGTTTCTTATATCTTTTGAATTCACGGGAGGGAAACACCCTTCGATACATTGGCTTCAATCCTGAGTAAAAGTGGTTAATTTTTCTATAAAGATCTAGAATTGGATTTGTAGCATACCTTTCCAGTCAGGTGAAGTTTTCTTCATACACAGCCACTGAATCTTTCTCTTTTTTCCTCAATTCAAGGAATTTCTTCTCCATCGTAAGTCGCACTACCTTAAGAAAATATTTTTCAAGGAAAAGACGTTTAAATTCATCCCACTATAAGGCATCAATATTCTCTCTATAAATGGTATTCTTTACCATTGAACACCATTGATCAAATTCACCTTCAAAATGATAAATGTAAAGACATACCATTTGATTATCTGAACATCCCATAACATTGAATCCATTTTCAAGGGATTTAATCCATCCTTCTTCCACTACTGGGTCAAAAGATCCATTGAAAACAAAATGGTGTTGTCTTATAAAATATTTCACTATTATCATGTTCTGTTGTCATACCTCTGTTCATTCTCTTGTGTGGATTCCACCACCATTTATTGCCTATTTTAGCTGGTCCATTACTATCACAAGACTACTCAGATCCAATCCCTTCCATTCCGGGTAGCAAATTTGGAAGGATGTTGTTCAGTTAGAGCCTCTCCTCTTCATATTCCCACTCTATTCTGTGGACAACCATTCTGAAAAAACATGTCTTAGTTGAAGAAACATAGTAATCATTAAATGCTATAAAATTTCAAATTAATCACAGAGTAAAAATAATTTAAGGTATTATATTAACATCATCCTTACCCCTAAAATTATCTAAACCATCCTCTGATACCAACTATAAGGACTCGACCTTATTACAATACATAATCTTGAATTTAGTCATGAAATCACTTCCTTTCACATTGAAGATCATTTAAAGTTTAGATATTTTGAGAATTGGGACATAATACATTCAAAACATTTCACATTAATACAATTTGGATACCATAAATATCGTATTCATTTCTTCCCAAATATAAAGAATCTCAAATAAACCATGATTTCTTTGAAAATTATTCAAGCATTAAACATGGATTAATTATTTGTATTAATCATCCCTATAAACTTTTAAAATCATTATAAACTTGGCATGATCACAAAAAGATCAGTAAGGGATACAAAATGAAGGAAAGAACACCTTAGTCCATGAATACTTGTAACATATGAAATAATTTTCAAAAGACATACTTTTCACCCATATATAATTACTTTGTGAGACATGATATTTCCAAAATATCCACACAAAACATAAGAACATAAATATAACTATAAAATAATCATGGGTAATTACTTACATAATATTGTAACCCTCTCGTCTACCTTGTAACGCCCCGACCCCAGCTACCCAGAGTCGGTGCATTACTTCGTAACATTGGCATGATCACAAGAAAGATCAAATCTCGAAAGACCGATTGGTTTAGTAGCCTTGGAAACACTAGATATATTCATAAGTTTTACATTACATCATTAAACGAAAAACTACTACAACAACATATTGTCTCCATAAACCACACTCATATCCCCACATAATATCCCTGAAGGTCATTCATAACTTACTTCTTCACTTCCTGGGAAAAATAAAACATAGAAAAGGGGTGATCTCAAATGCCCAGTAAGGATAACAATATAGCGGAAACTTTCATAAATAAGAATAAACTTTTAAGGAAATGTATAACTAAAACAAAAGCCTTTCAAACATGAACTTTCAACATGGTATGGCATAAATAAAATGAAATAATTCCATTTACTTACTTACATGGATATTCTACTAATCGAATAATCACATGCAAAAATCAATAACCACTTTCATAATGTTGGAATGCATAATGCCAGACTATCATAACCACATAGTCAAGGCCTCGTGCCAAGACTACAAATAATATTTTGTCAAGGCCTTGTGCCAAGACACTAGTTTGTCTCATGAGACCTACCGATGCATCGAGGAGCTATAGCGGGCTCCACCCGTCACTTACTAAGTCCAATGCATTCCCATATGAAAAGGTTTAAACATAACATAAACATTCGTATTAAAACTAGCATACGAAATGTCAATAATTTCACCATAAACTATGAATGGTATAAAAATAGCACATCCACAGTCAAACATATCACAAAACCTTCAATACAATATAGAAGTTTTGTATCACAATAGATCAAATTCAAATAAGCGTAAAATCCATCAAAGGATGTTGACATAGATGAAATCAAAATTCTTTTTAAAGAAATATCTCTTTTTATTTTGAAATCATTTAAGATCCATATAAAATAAAACATTTTCTTTGAAAATATTCTTATAAGCTTGTAAGGGAAGTTTTGAAGATTTTATAACGGCGGAAATTAGCCGCACCCGCCGTATAAGTTAAAAAAAACATTCTTACCTTAATTCTGTCGAAAAGGTTAAAAATGACCTTGTTTTGAAAACGACGGAAAGATTCCTTTATAAACCTCTTATAAAAAGTCAAACAAGGGTATAAATGACTTTAACCCATATTCTTGTAAATAGTAAAAATGTTTTGAAATACATTTTTAAGAAACATGGATGTAGATGATAAAGATATCCCAGTAGATTATTACGTATAAACAACCTCGGATAATGAAGAGATTGTGAAATAACCCTTACATTGTACTTTTCCTTTGTTGGGGTAGGTTAACCTCCTGTATAATGGTGAAGTAATTGTTATTAAATTATACAAGAATCATATATATTAATATGATATCATATATGATCTTTTAACATTGATTTGTTAATAATATCTTAGAATTATCGTCGTTTCGGGTGTTAACTTACTCATTTTATTTATATGTTTTGTTACATAAGACATGGTTGTTGTATCTTATTCATATCCAGAATGATATCTAGTCCTTAAAAATCATTTTTAAATCATCAAATGATAATTATACTTGAATGGTTACGATGGAGAATGAATCTCATCGCGTTCGTGGAGACGGTAGTCCGTACGTACACACGAGCGACAATATCATTCTTTTGATATTAAAATAATATATAAATGAATGGTATATCATATATACAGAATCATTAACATGTTATATTTATTATTTACATGAGTTACACATCATTATTATACCCATCCAAATAATATTATATTGAATAACAATTACACCACGACGTGGAGACGGTAAGCCGTACGTACGCACGTATGGTGACATGTTATTCAAAGGGTGGATAGAATAATGAATATGGTTGTACCATACTTATAATAACATCAAAGTATATGTGAGATACTGGAGTTATTATTTTAGAATGGTAAGAACAAAGGAAGAAGAAGTGTAAGAAGAAATGAACTTAGAAAAGGGTGGTGAAATCATTACCTCTTCTTCGGGTTATTCCTTTTGATTTGATCAAAAGGGCTCCTTAGGTTGGATTTCTGATCAAACTAAGGCCTCTAGGTTGTAGTGAGGGATGTTGGGAGAGTATTTGGGCATAGTTTGTCTGAACCAAAAGGCTTTGAAGGTGTGAATAAATGAGAAGGAGGAGTGCCCTTTTATAAGAGGGGTGAGGGGCACCTTTGGAAAAGCTAGAAATATTAATTTATAATAAATTCATATTCGGTTTCTAATGGCTCCAAAGTTGATTATTTAAATGTTAAGGTGGGGATAGGTCGAAAACAACTCAACCAATAGAAGTTAGATAGGTTTGGGTACTTATATTAACCTTATCTTTAAGTATTAACTCTAAGTTAATTAGTTTCACT
Organism: Viscum album; assembly: GCA_963277665.1. Lineage (NCBI taxonomy): Eukaryota > Viridiplantae > Streptophyta > Magnoliopsida > Santalales > Viscaceae > Viscum > Viscum album. Next base: position 842,306,328 of record OY728125.1, on the reverse strand, counting down.
TTTACAATGTCTCTTAGTATTTTTATATAATATGGTTAATAAACTTACTATATACATCCAAGAGACCCCCAAGTGGTAAATTAGTGATAAACCTATCATGATATAAGTCTCTTGGCCGAACCTTAGATTTTTAAGAATTTAATATCAATTAATAATATAATATTTGTTTAAGAACTCTTTTATGTCAATTTTGACACTATTCAATAGTTGATTTTTGTGAAACTCATAACAGATTGATTACTTCGAACAAAGTCAATTAAATCAATCCTAATATATCATATTATCCTAGAAAATTAGTTTAATTCATTAAAAGTTTCATATTATATTTATTTTGGTATTTATAATATCAATTATTTTAATTTCTCACTATTATAGTAATTACTGCATCATCCTTGTGTCATATATAAAATACATTATTTAATGTCTAAAAATTATAAATAAAATATCATTATGTAGGAAATATTTTTAGCTTTCTAATGAATATTTATAATCTAAAATCCAACATATATAACCCTATGTAACAATTGATTTTCTAAAAGATATATGCTTGTGTCATTTTTGTATTCATTTTAACTTAATTAAAATAAAGTGTCATTATCACTTACAAGTGGATCCATGGGGTCCCAAAATAGACCCAAAGATGCTCATGGTCGACCATGTATCAAAAAATAGGTTTAAGACACGTTTTAGGGTAATTTAGTATTATTATAATATTATTTTTTAACCCTTATTTACCGGATTTACCCTTAACCATGATAAATAAAATATTTACCGCAGTAATTATTCAAAATGTCTAAAAATAAAAGTTATCTATTTACACAATTTGAACATCCTGATTACAAATATGGAATCCATTTTTCTAAATTCAAAACACAGAAGTGGCAGAAATTAATTTAAAATTAATTCCCGCTGTCAAAACAAAAAGCGTGTTTTTAAGAGATAATAACTATCAAAAGATTGACACTTGTTTATGTTCGGTTTAATTGTAAAATTATGTCTAATGACCAAAATTATATTAAATTGTAAAAATATATTCTAAATATACTTTAAAACCACTCAAATTCATAATTTATCACTATTAATTATTTTGATTAAAAAAGTTGTTTTTAATTAAAATTTAGTAATTTTCACTATTCATCAAAATATGAAAGTTATCCGAAAAGTACCAAAATTTCACCTTAGGATAAATTCGATATTCCGAATCCAAAAATGAAGTCCATTTCAAAATATAAAATATATATAATTTCAAAATTTAGGTATTACTATTCATAACGGCTAGTTTGATCGGTTATGGTGTGTGTTAAAACTCGACGTTGCGTACAACACACGCTACTGTTTTATTCAAAGGAAAGCGTACCGTGGAAGCTTGGGATGTTTCATTTTAAATTTTTTGATGTCTCCATTTAGTCAAAAAGTTTAAAATATTATATTTAAAAAGGTTTCACTATCAAAAGTTGATAAAAGTGCAATACTGAAAATGAATTTGTTCTTGCATTATGTCTAAGAAACTCATAATATGGATTTTAAAATTATAAGGATTATATAAAGTTTAAAATTTAGTTAACACTATTCATAACCTCTTTTGAACAGCTTGTTTGGTAAGTCATGGTGCGATTGAACTTGGTGTTGCGTGTAGTGCAAGTTATTGAATTATTTTGAAGAAATAACACACTATGAAATCTTGGGGTGTTACATTCTCCCCTCCTTCAATAAATTGCGTCCTCGCAATTTGAAATTGTTCTTCGAAAATAAAAGGTTGAAAATAGATAATATATTTGTGGGAAAACCCACATCGGAAATTGAGTTACTAAAATTTAGTCTTAATATGAGGAAAAGAGAAATGAAAGGGTCACCACCAAATTATGATCTTGATTAGGAGAACATTGGTAGCAATTAGAGACATATAATCGGAGGAAAAACGTAAATATTTATAGGTAGTGATTGAGGTCATAAATCACAAACAAGTGCATAATTGAGGTCCTTAAACTCATCAATCTATGATGATTTTAAGTACCATTGGTTCAACAAAATATAGGGTATTGGGATAACACTTTTTTTGACGTTTCAAAATATCTTAGTTGAAATCCCACATCGAAAAATGAATTAACGAGGCCTCTATTTAAAATAAAGAGTCGAAAGTATGAAGATTACCGAAAATAACACATACTAGGGTTCCATGTAGGAAAATATGGATATGGAAGAAAAATCTAACCATCAATTATCTGATGGAGAGTGGTAGAGAACATGGCTATGAAAAGGCCAACAATCCCAAAGCCATAAATTAGTGATGATTTAAGGTACCATCTAGGAAAACATTTTTGTTCTAAGTTGCTTTTCTTAATATTGATGAATTTATTTATGAGATTGGCTAAGATCATAAGGAGATATACTTACTTTATAATTAGAGTTTTATCCATTAATAAGTTTCTACCACAAACTCATCTTTCACTCTAAAAGATAATAGAATGTAATTTTTTTTATTTATTTATACTATTCGTACAGGGTTCCAAAATAAATGAATTTATAATTCATCTACCAGATCTTTAAAAAAAACAACATTATTTAATCCAGGACATCTCATGGGCCAGTGGTAGGTGATACACCCTTGTCGCCCTTCAGTTGCGGGTTCAAGTCTCGCAGCCTTGCCGGACGCGACGGGTTGCCGCCTAACCTCCGGGTTTTCCTTTTATGGTAATCCAAAATAATCCAAACTAGAACTATCCAAAATACTTCTATCCAAACTCACAGTCCAACATTTATAAGTAAGGTAAACATAATGTAGAACCTTTTTACCCCGTAATAGCATATGAATACCTTCATCATGTATTCTTTTAATACACCGAAACATCCTGAATTACCATATTCCTTATTGATTACATTCATGCTCCCTTATTCCATATAGAAAGTTGGATATACTTCATTAATCCAAAAATGTTTTAAAACCCAACAATGATGGAATATACAAATCATTAATCAGCTTCAAGGTAGTCAATAATATCCAATATAATTTATCCAAAACAATCACATATTATTCCAAAATCACTACCTCAGTATCAGAACTATATTATGATTTATCATTCTCTCAACCATATATTTTCCAAAAATTTATCCTGCTATTGAGTCACTTTTATTTGTTCCACACAATCTCAAGTCCTTAATGAAATAGTACTGCAGTACAATCCTTATATACTCCATAATTATTATAACAAGTACATTGTTGATACAACACTCAATTGACATAATCAATATAAGAACTCTAATCATTCCTCTTCATCTGTGGTAGTATCATAACTTGATTATTATCCAATAACATCATTTGAGGCATAGTTTGATGACTGGGACATAGGTTCGCGTAGTGTCCAAACTCCTTGAAAATGAAGCATTGTACATTTAAAACCATTTTCTTACCCTTGCAGTCACGTACTTTGTGCCCTTTTCCTCCACACTTATAACAAACTCCCATTCCTTTCAGGAAAGTTCCAGGGTGTTTCTTTCCACAGTTACCACATATGGAAAAATTCTTCTTTTCCCTCTTCCCTTTATCCATCTTTTTTTCTTCTATCCTTTTCTTCTCTTGCTTCCCTTCAAAGACATAGGACTCAGTAAACTCTTTACTTATCTTATCAATACATGATATTATTTCTTCATATGATGATAATACATGGGAGACTATTTCTCTTATAAATTCTAGCTTAAGACCATGAAAGATATGATCCTTCCTTCTCTTTGGATCATGTGCATTTCTGGAGTTCTCATTCCTTCTACTGGGCGCCATTTCTAAACAATGGCATAAACTAGATCAGTTTATGAATCAAAATACATAATCCCATACTTATAAAACACTTAACATAAATTGAACTATTTATGGATATAATCCATAATCATAAGAATGTTTTCTTTGAGGAAGTATATACTCATAATCCCTTCAAAATGATTTGTAAAGAAAATGATAGTTATCCTAAGCATATCCCCCGGGAGTGTCGTAACCAAGAGTGCATCAAGGCCCGTTGTCGTGCACTAGTTCCCGTTCGAGTCTAGCTCAAAGCGGTGTTTTCGGGTTTTACCCCTAGGTACATCTGTGCCAGAGCCGCCTCTACCTGCTCGTATCCAGACAGGGATGTATTGCTCGGAAAACTCACAAAATCTCTACAATACCAAAATTCTAGGAAGTTCTTCTATACTAATCCTCAAAGTTCATCTTAGGTCTACGTGCTCTAATCAGAGTTTATCTAAATCTAGCTTCCAAGGTTTGTACTAAACTTCCTCTGATACCAACTGTAACGCCCCGACCCCAGCTACCCAGAGTCGGTGCATTACTTCGTAACATTGTCATGATCACAAGAAAGATCAAATCTCGAAAGACCGATTGGTTTAGTAGCCTTGGAAACACTAGATATATTCATAAGTTTTACATTACATCATTAAACAAAAAACTACTACAACAACATATTGTCTCCATAAACCACACTCATATCCCCACATAATATCCCTGAAGGTCATTCATAACTTACTTCTTCACTTCCTGGGAAAAATAAAACATAGAAAAGGGGTGATCTCAAATGCCCAGTAAGGATAACAATATAGCGGAAACTTTCATAAATAAGAATAAACTTTTAAGGCAATGTATAACTAAAACAAAATCCTTTCAAACATGAACTTTCAACATGGTATGACATAAATAAAATGAAATAATTCCATTTACTTACTCACATGGATATTCTACTAATCGAATAATCACATGCAAAAATCAATAACCACTTTCATAATGTTGGAATGCATAATGCCAGACTATCATAACCACATAGTCAAGGCCTCGTGCCAAGACTACAAATAATATTTTGTCAAGGCCTTGTGCCAAGAAACTAGTTTGTCTCATAAGACCTACCGATGCATCGAGGAGCTATAGCGGGCTCCACCCGTCACTTACTAAGTCCAATGCATTCCCATATGAAAAGGTTTAAACATAACATAAACATTCGTATTAAAACTAGCATACGAAATGTCAATAATTTCACCATAAGCTATGAATGGTATAAAAATAGCACATCCACAGTCAAACATATCACAAAACCTTCAATACAATATAGAAGTTTTGTATCACAATAGATCAAATTCAAATAAGCGTAAAATCCATCAAAGGATGTTGACATAGATGAAATAAAATTCTTTTTAAAGAAATATCTCTTTTTATTTTGAAATAATTTAAGATCCTTATAAAATAAAACATTTTCTTTGAAAATATTCTTATAAGCTTGTAAGGGAAGTTTTGAAGATTTTATAACGGCGGAAATTAGCCGCACCCGCCGTATAAGTTAAAAAAAACATTCTTACCTTAATTCTGTCGAAAAGGTTAAAAATGACCTTGTTTTGAAAACGACGGAAAGATTCCTTTATAAACCTCTTATAAAAAGTAAAACAAGGGTATAAATGACTTTAACCCATATTCTTGTAAATAGTAAAAATGTTTTGAAATACATTTTTAAGAAACATGGATGTAGATGATAAAGATATCCCAGTAGATTATTACGTATAAACAACCTCGGATAATGAAGAGATTGTGAAATAACCCTTACCTTTTACTTTTCCTTTGTTGGGGTAGGTTAACCTACTGTATAATGGTGAAGTAATTGTTATTAAATTATACAAGAATCATATATATTAATATGATATAATATATGATCTTTTAACATTGATTTGTTAATAATATCTTAGAATTATCGTCGTTTCGGGTGTTAACTTACTCATTTTATTTATATGTTTTGTTACATAAGCCATGGTTGTTGTATCTTATTCATATTCAGAATGATATCTAGTCCTTAAAAATCATTTTTAAATCATCAAATGATAATTATACTTGAATGGTTACGATGGAGAATGAATCTCATCGCGTTCGTGGAGACGGTAGTCCGTACGTACGCACGAGCGACAATATCATTCTTTTGATATTAAAATAATATATAAATGAATGGTATATCATATATACAGAATCATTAACATGTTATATTTATTATTTACATGAGTTACACATCATTATTATACCCATCCAAATAATATTATATTGAATAACAATTACACCACGACGTGGAGACGGTAAGCCGTACGTACGCACGTATGGTGACATGTTATTCAAAGGGTGGATAGAATACTGAATATGGTTGTACCATACTTATAATAACATCAAAGTATATGTGAGATACTGGAGTTATTATTTTAGAATGGTAAGAACAAAGGAAGAAGAAGTGGAAGAAGAAATGAACTTAGAAAAGGGTGGTGAAATCATTACCTCTTCTTCGGGTTCTTCCTTTTGATTTGATCAAAAGGGCTCCTTAGGTTGGCTTTCTGATCAAAATAAGGCCTCTAGGTTGTAGTGAGGTATGTTGGGAGAGTATTTGGGCAGAGTTTGGCCGAACCAAAAGGCTTTGAAGGTGTGAAGAAATGAGAAGGAGGAGTGCCCTTTTATAAGAGGGGTGAGGGGCACCTTTGGAAAAGCTAGAAATATTAATTTATAATAAATTCATATTCGGTTTCTAATGGCTCCAAAGTTGATTATTTAAATGTTAAGGTGGGGATAGGTCGAAAACAACTCAACCAATAGAAGTTAGACAGGTTTGGGTACTTATATTAACCTTATCTTTAAGTATTAACTCTAAGTTAATTAGTTTCACTTTTACAATGTCTCTTAGTATTTTTATATAATATGGTTAATAAACTTACTATATACATCCAAGCGACCCCCAAGTGGTACATTAATGATGAAACTATCATGATATAAGTCTCTTGGCCGAACCTTAGATTTTTAGGAATTTAATATCAATTAATAATATAATATTTGTTTAAGAACTCTTTTATGTCAATTTTGACACTATTCAATAGTTGATTTTTGTGAAACTCATAACAGATTGATTACTTAGAACAAAGTCAATTAAATCAATCCTAATATATCATATTATCCTATAAAATTAGTTTAATTCATTAAAAGTTTCATATTATATTTATTTGGGTATTTATAATATCAATTATTTTAATTTTTCACTATTATAGTAATTACTGCATCATCCTTGTGTCATATATAAAATAAATTATTTAATGTCTAAAAATTATAAATAAAATATAATTATGTAGGAAATATTTTTATCTTTCTAATGAATATTTATTATCTAAAATCCAACATATATAACCCTATGTAACAATTGTTTTGCTAAAAGATATATGCTTGTGTCATTTTTGTATTCATTTTAACTTAATTAAAATAAAGTGTCATTATCACTTACAAGTGGATCCATGGGGTCCCAAAATAGACCCAAAGATGCTCATGGTCGAACATGTATCAACCAATAGGTTTAAGACACGTTTTAGGGTAATTTATTATTATTATAATATTATTTTTTAACCCTTATTTACCGGATTTACCCTTAACCATGGTAAATAAAATATTTACCGCAGTAATTATTCAAAATGTCTAAAAATAAAAGTTACCTATTTACACAATTTGAACATCCTGATTCCAAATATGGAATCCATTTTTCTAAATTCAAAACACAGAAGTGGCAGAAATTAATTTAAAATTAATTCCCGCTGTCAAAACAAAAAGCGTGTTTTTAAGAGATAATAACTATCAAAAGATTGACACTTGTTTATGTTCGGTTTAATTGTAAAATTATGTCTAATGACCAACATTATATTAAATTGTAAAAATATATTCTAAATATACTTTAAAACTACTCAAATTCATAATTTATCACTATTAATTATTTTGATTAAAAAAGTTGTTTTTAATTAAAATTTAGTAATTTTCACTATTCATCAAAATATGAAAGTTATCCGAAAAGTACCAAAATTTCACCTTAGGCTAAATTCGATATTCCTAATCCAAAAATAAAGTCCATTTCAAAATATAAAATATATATAATTTCAAAATTTAGGTATTACTATTCATAACGGCTAGTTTGATCGGTTATGGTGTGTGTTAAAACTCGACGTTGCGTACAACACACGCTACTGTTTTATTCAAAGGAAAGCGTACCGTGGAAGCTTGGGATGTTTCATTTTAAATTTTTTGATGTCTCCATTTAGTCAAAAAGTTTAAAATATTGTATTTAAAAAGGTTTCACTATCAAAATTTGATAAAAGTGCAATACTGAAAATGAATTTGTTCTTGCATTATGTCTAAGAAACTCATAATATGGATTCTAAAATTATAAGGATTATATAAAGTTTAAAATTTAGTTAACACTATTCATAACCTCTTTTGAACAGCTTGTTTGGTAAGTCATGGTGCGATTGAACTTGGGGTTGCGTGTAGTGAAAGTTATTGAATTATTTTGAAGAAATAACACACTATGAAATCTTGGGGTGTTACATACCTTATAATTTGTAACCCTCACGGCTACCTTACAATTGGTGTAACCATCTCAGTTACACTTAGAGTAACGATATGGACGACCTCCAACTTACACATACCCAATGAATTAGAGGGAGATATAGGTCCCATCCATCATAATAAACAATTCCCAAGAACCATAACACAATCATATAACATTATTAATTTCATAAAAACATTTCATTTGAATTTTTCAAAATAGAATTTTAAAAGGGGATTTTAAAAGAAAAAGCCACTTAAAATATCATATAAATTAAGTGAGACATAATATTTTAGATGGAATATGTATATAAAATATAAATACACAAAATTAAACCTAAAAGTAAAGAAAATTACCACACAAACATTTTTAATACCACATAAATAATGAAGAAGAATACTAACCCAGAGAATGGAAATTGGTTTAACAATTCCCTCACCTTGAGTTCATCTTAATTAAAAATTGTTTAAACCATTTTTATAATGGTTAAAATAATGTTATTAATATATTAAAAAAACATATTCAATTTATAATATATTATATGATTATTTCATTACATAATTTCACCCTTTAATTGTTAGTATTTTGTGCCTTGCATTGTTTGGGGTGCGTTATTTACATGATTTCCATGACCGGTTAATGATGGATATTTTTGTCGATTGTAAGTGAAACTCTAGATTTGGAATGGAATGGTATTTAAATATTTTTAGTACCATAAATTATACTACTTATCATTTTTAATTCTAACATGATGATGATTCATAAGTTAAACCATTGTTGATATTTGTTTAGGTCATTTTGGCGATTCTTTGATCATAATGAACTCATTTGTTTTATAAATTAATAACATGTGTATAAAATGATTCCATAAAATTATATAAGATAGAATACATAAATTATAATATTTTTCAACCATGATAGTTTTTCATTACAACTCTTGAAGGAAGTAAAATGATTCGAAATCACATCATCCATGATGTCAGTAATTCAATACATCACAGAAAATGTTTTAATATCTTGAATAAGTGTGATAGGAGAAGAAATATAATGGTGAGAATTAAAAAAACATGATGAAATCTATAATATGTAATATAATGGATAATTAATTCCTTTTGGATAAGGTTAGGTAAGTAAATATGAATAATAGAAAATAAAATGAAATGAAAAGAATGAAAAAAATAGAGGATGTTTACCTCTTGATCTCTTCTCCTTGAGATCCTCCTTAAGGCCTTTGGTTTTGCCCTTTTGGTGAGACCAAAACCTCTAGGAAGTGGGGAAGATAATTTGGAGGAGTATTGGTGAGAAATTAGGTAATGATCATGGTTTGAGAGGTGTGGGAGTAATAGAGGAATGAAGGTGGAATTTATAGTGGAGGATATGAGGTATTTTTCATTATTATAATCATTATTATAATTTTTTTCTCAAGACTATGAACAGGCTTAATTAATGTTACCCAAAATAGTAATAAAGACATGTTATTTTAAACCAAGTGGACTTAAATCACTTATGATGTCATAAATAGTGTATTTAATTGATAATTGAAATATACAATATTTTATCGTATTTCACTATTCATAAAAAATTCAAGAATTCCATAATAATCCAAAAAAATAACCCTTACCATTTTTCAATGTGTAGAATTAAAAAAATGACCTCCATTTTTTGAAAATAATTTTCTTAATATTTTTAGTTTAATTTTTAAATAAAATATTACTTTATTCTAAAATTATCAATTTTAAAACTATAACTTATTTATATCGCATTGAAAAATTAACCAAAATTCCATTATCTTAAAGCCTTAATAATATAAAATAATAGTAAAATTTAATATTCAAATTACTATTCAAATTATTATTCATTAGGGCATGTTACTATTCACTAAAAATCAAGTTGGTTTCATTACACACCAAATAACTTACTGAACATAATTGTAGATGAATGTTTCATGAAATTCAAAATATAGAAGTGGAAAAAATATGTTTAAAGGCTATTTGTAAATATCTACTTAAAAAAATGTTTCATGCATTTCAATTTATTTTTATAAACTTGGGTTGTTAAAATAATGGTCATATCACCTTACCATTATATAGATTTGTCTACGTATGGTTCATCGCAACATGCCTTTATGTGAAGTAAGGGTTGCATAAAGGTATAATTATTTAAAAGGTTTACATAAAGGTAACATAATGAGTCTTAACCTTTAATAAAGGTCATAACCTTAAAAAAAGGTATGTGTAAGGATAACCACTTTATTACCATTACAAAAATGGTTTTCATAAAGGTAGTACCCTTACACAGTGGTTCCAGAAGCCCATGTAATGGTAAATGAGACACACCATTACATGAATCATTCATATAAATGTAACATCATTTATACCCTTACATAGAATGAGTTGTTTAGAGGTAATATTTGAATTATCTTTGTAATGATCTGACCCTAATTACCTAGAGTCAGTTCATTATTACATAACATTGTCATGATCACAAAAGATCAAGACTCGAAAGACCAATTAGTTTAGTAGCCTTTGAAATACAAGATACATTCATAAGTTTTACATTACATTATTAAATGAAAAACTACAACAACATAGTCTCTATAGGACACACTCATATCCTTTAGACTATCCCTGCAGGTCAGTCATAATATACTTCTTCGCATCCTAGGGAAAATAAAGCATAGAAAGGGGTGAGCTCAGATGCTCAGCAAGGATAACAATATAGCGAAAACATTCATAAATAAGCATAAACATTTAAGGCAATGTAATACTAGAAAAAAATCATTTTAAACATTAACTTCAGAATATTATGGAAAATATAAAATCAAATAATGACATTTAATTATTCACACTGATATTATACTAGTTGAATAATCACATGCAATATCAATAGCCACTTTCATAATGATGGAATGCATAATGCCAGACTTCATAACCACACAGTCAAGGTCTTGTTCCAAGACTACAAATAATATTTGGTCACAGAATTGTTCCAAGACACTAGTCTATCCCATAAGACCTACCGATGCATCAAGGAGCTATAGTGGGCTCCACCCGTCACTTACTAAGTCTAATGCGTTTCTCATATGAAAAGGTTGAAACATAACATAAACATTCGTATTAAAAATAGCATAAAAAATGTTAATACTTTAACCTAAACAATGAATGGTATAAAAATAACACATCCATAGTCAATAATATCACAAAACCTTCAGTAAAATATAGAATATTGGTATCATAATGAATCAATGTCAAAACAAGTGTAAAATCCATCAAAGGATGTTGACATAGATGAAATCAAAACTATTTGAGAGAAATATATCTTTATTTTTTTGAAATCATTTAAAGTCACATAATTATAAAAGAAAATATTTATTTTGAAAATATTCTTATAATCTTGTAAAAGAAGCTTCGATGATGTTATAACTGTAGAAAATATCCACACCCGATGTATAAGTAAAAACATTCTTACCTTAATTTTGTCGAAAAGGTTATAAAGTACCTTGTTTAGAAAACGATGGAAAGATTCCTTTCAAAGAATAGAAGGTAAAAAAAGGGTATAAATGTCTTTAAACCATAGTCTAGGAAATAGTAATTTTTTTTGAAATACTTTTTTAAGAATCATGGATGTGGATGATAAAGAGGTCCCGGTAGATAATTACGTATAAACAACCTCGGATAATAAAGAGATTGTAGAATTAACACTTACCTTGTAATTTTCCTTGGTCGAGGGTATGTTAACCTCTTGTATAATATTTAAATCATTTTTATTGAATTATACAAGAACTATATACATAAATATGATATCATATATGATCTTCTAATATTGCTTTGTTAATGATATTTCAGTAGTATCATAGTTTCAGGTGTTAACTGATTCGTTTTCTTTTATATGCTTTGTTATGTAAGTAATGTTTGTTATGGATAGAATGTATATTATTAATATTTAGAATTATATTAAGTGTTTAAAAGTTATTTTTATTCATAAAATGAAAATTAGTTCTGAATGGATACGATGGTGAATGAATCTCATCGCGTTCATGGAGATGGTAATCCGTACGTACGCATGAGCGACAATATCATTACTTTGATATTAAAATTGTATATAATTGGATGGAATATCATATATACAGAATAATTATCATGTAATATTTATTATTTTCTTCATTTATACTCATTATTATACCCATCCAAATGATTAAGTGTTTGAATAACAAACTACACCACGACCTGGAGACGGTAATCCATACGTACACACGTATGGTGATTTTGTAATTTATAGGATGGATATAATAATGAATATTGTTGAACCATTTTTATAATTATATCAAAGTATATAGATGATACTAGAGTTATTATTTTATAATGGAAACAATAAATATAGAGGAAGTAGAAGAAGAAAAGAACTTGAAAGAGGTGATGAAATATTGACCTCTTCTTCAGGTTGTTCCTTTTAATTTGATCAAAAGGGATTCTTAGGATGGATTTATGACTAAAGGAAGGCCTATAGGATGAAAGTAGGACAGGTTTAAGGATAGTTTAGAAGGGTTTGGCCTAGCCAAATGGCATTGAAGGTGTGAATTTGAGAGAAGGGGAAGTGCCCTTTTTAAGAGGGGTGAGGGGTGCCTTAGGAAAAGATTGAAATATTATTTTATAATAAAATAATTTTTTTCTTTATAATGGATAAAAAATAAATTATTTAAAGCGTAAGGTGGGTAGGGGTCTAAAATATCTCAACCAATAGGTTTTAGACAGGCTTGGGTCGCTTTATTAACTTTATCTTTTAGATTTAACTCTTAGTTAAATATATTGACATTTACCATGTCTCTATGTATTTTTATATTATATGGTAAATAAACGTACTATAAACTTCCATGAGAACCCCAAGTGGTTAATTAATGATAAAAATATCATTATATAAGACTTCATGCCAAACCTTATATTTTTAGTATTATTATATCAACCAATAATATTGTATTTGTTTTCAAAACTCATTTATCTGAATTTTGACATTATTTAATAATGGATTTTTGTTAAAGTACAAAAAACATTATTACTTAAAAATAAATAAATTTAATCAACCCCAAAATGTAATATTAAACTATAAAATTAGTAGAATATATTAAAAGTATAAATGTATATTTATTTGGATATTTATAATATCAATTATTTTAATCTTTCATTAATATGGTAATTTCTGAATCATCATTGTGTCATATATAAATTTAATTATTTAATGTATAAAAATTATAAATAAAATACCATTATGAAGAAAATATTGTAATATTTCTAATGAATATTTATAGTTGAATTTATATTGTGTTTACCCTTATATTAAAAATCGTTTAGTTATTAAACATTGAATTTCACTCTTTTAACTCATGTTTAAATAAAATAATAATAAATGTCCTAATCTAATCCATGTGGACAAAAGAGGTTAATATTTTATTAATAATTTTGTTTTTGGTCGAATTATACTTATCCAATAGAATTAGTACATGTGTTAGGGTAATAATAATATCATTTTTACCCTTAATTACCCTATTTACTTTTAACGGTGGTAAATAAAAGTAAAATGTTACTATTCAACAAAAATTATTTTCATCTTATTGAACCACATTTTAATTAATAATATCAACCATGTCTCTATAATTTTTGAAATTCAACTTGTAGAAGTGGTAAAACTAAGTTTTATACAAATTTGGGAATGCTCCTAGGAAGTGGGTAAAAGATGGTAAAAAGTTCGATAAAATTTTATTTATCTAAACTCATTATAAAATTACTCCAATGAATTAAATTGAACTTATATAGGTATTATGTATCTATTTTGAACTAAAATAAATTTATATAAAGTAAATAATTATTTAAATAAAAAGTCGGTTTTAAACAATAACTCAATGTTTTTCACTATTCATCAACAATTGAAAGTTTTCAGAAAAATACCAAAAATTCACCCTACGCTAATTTTGATTTTCCAAATCCAAAAATAAAGTCTATTTAGAGAGATAAAATTTATAAAATTTCAAAAAAAGGGTATTATTATTTGTAACGGCTAGTATGATTGGTCGCGGTGTGTTAGAATCTCGAAGTTGCGTACAATGCATGCTATTTCATTATTCAAAGGGAAATGTACCATAAAAGCTTGGGGTGTAACATTCTCTCATCCTTCAAATAATTTTGTCCTTGAAATTTCTATAATATTACTGCATAAAAATATTTGAGTGGTTCTTCATCATAAGTTCCCCGGGTTCCCACATTGCCTCTTCCATCTTATGGTTTCTCCATAGAACTTTTACCAGACGAGTCATCCAGTTTGTCAGCACTTGTTCTTTGGTATCAAGAATATTGACAGGCTCTGCACAATAAGATAGATCAGGTTCCAATTCAATTTCCTCATAGGTGAGTACATGCATTGGGTCAGGCATGTATTTTCATAACAGTGATACGTGGAACACATCATGAATTTTATAGAGACATGGCGACATTGCCAACCAGTAAGATACATTTCCAATTCATTATAGAATTTCAAAAGGTCCGATGTACTTGGGACTTAGTTTACCCTTCTTACTAAATCGTATAACTCCCTTCCATGGAGATAACTATAAGAAAACATGATCTCCTACCTAAAATTCCCAATCCTTCCTTCTATTATTGGCATAACTCTTCTTCCTTCTTTGTGTTGTTTTGATGTGGGTTTGGATAACCTTAAACTTCTCCATCGTTTCCTCAACAATTTTTGGGCCTACGAGTTTTCTTTCAAAAAAATCATCCTAACACATTGGTCTATGAAATATCTTGTCATATAATGCTTTATATGGTTCCATCTGAATACTTGAATGGAAGCTATTGTTATAGGAAATTCAACCAGAGATAAATATTGATCTCCCATACCTTGAAAGTCAAGTGATCAAGATCTCAACATGTCTTCTAAGGTTTGAATAGTCCATTATGAATGTCCATCAGTTTTAGGGTGGTAGGTAGTGCTCAAACGATGTTCAGTATCCAGGGCTTTCTGAAGACTTTTTCAGAATGTTGATGTAAAATGGGGATCACGATCAGAAACAATTGATAGGGGGTACACCATGGAGTCTTAAAAATTCATTAATATATAGTATTTCTAAACGTTCAAGTGGAAAATCTTCTCTTATAGAAAGAAAATGTGATGACTTGGTTAGATGATCAACAATGACCCAAATTGCATCATTACTTCTAGGAGTCTTTGGTAGCCCCATGAAAAAGTCCATCATAATATTATCCCATTTCCACTCAGGTATGGGATAAGGTTGCATGACTCCTCTAGGCCATTGCCTTCTAGCTCTCACTTGTTGAAAATCCATACATCGTGACACAAAATCAGCAATCTCCCTCTTTATGTTGTCCCACCAAAAATGTTCCTTCAAATCTCTATACATCTTAGTTCTACCAGGGTGTATAGAGAAATTGGATCTATGAGAATCATCTAACAATTGCCTTTTTAGATCAGGTATGTTAAGAACACAATTTATCTTCCCAAATTTCAAAATTCCATCTTTATATATGAAGTCACTCAATCTTCCATTGTTCACAACTTTAATTTTATTTTGAAACTCCTCATCATCATCTTGAGAACTTTTTATCTTTTCTAGTAAAAATGGGTTGGCAACCATTTGAAAAAGTATTGCTGTTTCACCTTCCATGATTATTCCCATATCCATTTTTACTAGATCAAGGAAAATAGGATCCCTTTCAATTCTCATCGAGTTCAAAACTCCATGATCCTTTATTCTCAAAGCATCTGCCACCTTATTTGCCTTCCCTAGGTGGTAGTGTATTGTGAAATCATAATCCTTGATTAGTTCAAGTAATCTCCTTTGCCTCATGTTGAGTTCATTATGTGAGAAAATATACTTCAAACTCTTGTGATCGGTATATAACTCACATTTTTCACCATAGAGATAATTTATCCATATCTTAAAATCAAAGATTACAGCTACTAACTCAAGTTTACGAGTAGGATAGTTTTTCTTATTAATTTTTAGCTATCGTGATGCATAGATAATAAATCTATCATTCTGCATAAGGACACAACAAAGTACTTTCTTTTAAGAATTATTATAAATACCAAACTCATCATTTTAAAATGGTAGAGTCAAGATAGGACCACTAACTAATCTTCTATTTAGTTCTTAAAAACATTCTTCAAAGTCTTTTGTCCAAACAAATTTAACCCCTTTACGTGTGACCTTTGTTAATGGGTTACCAACTGGGTAAAATTCTGGATGAAACGTCGATAATAACCTACTAAACTAATAAAACTGTGTACCATAGTTATACTTGTAGGTGCTGGTCATTCTTGGATTGCCCTGGTCTTTGAAGGATCAACAGAGATTCCATCCTTAGAGAAAATATGGCCAAGAAAAGAAATCTTCTGAAGCCAGAATTCACACATGCTAAATTTTCAATATAATTCATTTCTTCTAAGAGTATTTAGAATAATGCTCAAGTGATTTTCATGATCTTCATAACTTTTGGAGTATAGCAAGATATCATCAATAAATACCACTATGAACTCATCAAGATATTCCTTGAAAAATCTATTCATTAGATCCATGAAGATAGAGGGTGCATTAGTCAATCCAAAAGGCGTTACTACAAACTTGTAATACATGTACCTGGTTCGAAATGCTATTTTTGGAATGTCTTCCTTTTTCACACACAACTGATGATATTTAGATCGAAGTTCAATCTTTGAAAAATATTGAGTTCCATGAAGTTTTTCGAATAAATCATCAATTCGAGGTAGGGGATACTTGTTATTTATTGTTATAGCATTGATCTCCCTATAGTCAATGCACATCCTCAAAGATATATCTTTCTTCTTAACAGAAAGGATAGGGGATCCCCATGGAGAAAAACTAGGGAGAAAAAATCCATTATTATTCAATTCATCTAGTAGTTTATTTAGTCCCACTAATTCTATAGTGGCCATTATATAAGGGGTTTTCGATATGGGCCTTGAACCAGGAATTAAATCAATGGAAAATTAAATTTCTCGTTTTGGAGTATGTTCAGGTAAATCTTTTCGAAACACATCAACATATTTCTTTACAATAGGTACGTCCTCTATTCGAACATTCTTTTCCTCACCAATAGTTATTTCATTCACTTCTTCCCCAATAATTTAATTTAGTAGAGCTACTAGGGGTGGATATAGATAATAATCAGGTGGTGATGTTTCTACACTAAATATAAGGTACTTCTTATCATCATCGAACACTGTAAGCTCCTTCTTCTTATAATAAATTTTTGCATCATGGTACGAAAGACAATATATTCCGAGAATTATATCAAATTCAATCATGGGTATGATAGTGAGATCAAAAGATAAAGAACGTTTATATGACCTAATGGGATATGATTCAAAAAACTTTGTTGCGATGATACTTCGCTTATGTGTTTTGACTGAAAACTCCCTTTTCAAGTAAAATTGAAGACATCTAATTTTATTAAAAAACTGGGAAGATATGAAACAATGCGATGATCCATAATCAAATAAAGAATTGTCTAAACTTGAAGAAACCATTAAATTACCTGCCACCATGTCTTTCAGAGCTTCAACCTCAGCAGTAGTTATTGCATAAGCTTGTCCTTGATCCCTTGGCCTTTTCATAGGTAAGTTTCCCTAATGATTAGGACATTCATTTTCATAATTCCCCTTTTATCGACAATTGTAGCATTCAACATTGACGGCCTCCTTCTGCCCTTTTCATTCACGAGCTTGGTGGAATTTTTCTTCACACTTTTAACAGACTCCCATTCCCTTCAGGAAAGTACTGGGGTGTTTCTTATAACATTTACTACAGGATGGATATTGAACTTTTCCCTTATTCCCCTTATTTCCATTTCCAGAGTGTTCAGAAGATCTGTTCTTCTCTTTCTTTTCTTTAAAGTTGTAAGACTTAGAGAATTCCTTTTCTATCTTGATTGAACATGAGACAATATCTTCGTATGACAAGAAGGATTATGAGACTAATTCTTACTGGAGAAATGGTTTTAAACCATACAAGAACCGATCAATATTACTCCTTAGGTTACGTATATAATCTAGTTCATGCCTTCCTAACCTTGTAAATTTATCCTCATACTTTGCGACATTTTCATCCTCCTTTTTCCCCAGACTCAGAAATTGTATTTCCATATTTTCTCGATGGTCATGAGGAAATTATTTTTCTAAGAAAATCTCTTTAAACTCCCTCCATTACATATTTTATACTTTATCTTCTTCTTTTGTGTTTTGAATCAATTTCCACCATTGATCTGCATCTCCCATGAGGTGATATACTGTCGTGACAACTTTTTCCCTTCCGCTACTCCCAAAAGAATGAAATATTTTCTCTAAGGAATTTATCCATTGTTCAGCTACTAATGGATTTGTACTCCCTTTTAATGTTGGTGGTTATTGACTCATGAAGCGGTCTAACATTGATCCTCCATGTTGTGGATCAGGGTGCTTCATATGGGTAAGGTTATTATTCATAACCTGAGTGAGTTGTCCCAGTATGGTGATTAGATGATCAACACCAGTAGCTTCACTAGATCCAATGTAATTATCTTGAGTAGAAGGGGAATCCCTACATGGATTACATGCATTGATACGGTTTCCATTCCTTCCACTAGGCACCATTTTTAAACAATGACATACACTAGATTAGTTTATGAATCACAATACATAAATCCAAACTTGTAAAACAGTTAACATAAATTGAAAATTTTATGGATATAATCCATAATCAGAAAAAAAATTTCTTTGGGGAATTATATAATCATAAACCCTTCATAATGGTTTGTAAATAAAATGAGATTTATCCTAAGTATATCTCCCGGGAGTGTCGTAACCAAGACTGCAACAAGGCCCAATGTCGTGCACCAGTTCTCGTTCGAGAATACCTCAAAGCAGTGTTTTTGGGTTTTACCCCTAGGTACAACTATGCCAGAGCCACCTATACCTTTTCGTATCCAAGCAGGGATGTATTTCTTGGAAAGCTCACAAAACCTCTACAATACCAGAATTCTAGGAAGTTCATCTATAGCAATCCTCAAATTCTATCTTAGGATAATGTGCTCAAATCAGAGGTTTTCTAAATCTAGGTTCCAAGGTTTGTACTAAACTTCCTCTGATACCAACTATAATTCCCCGAACCTAGTAACCTAGAGTCGGTGCATTATTACATAACATTGGCATGATCACAAAAGATCAAGTCTCGAAAGACTGATTAGTTTTTAGCCTTGGAAATACTATATATATTAATAAGTTTTACATTACATTATAAAATGAAAAAATACAACAACATAGTCTCCTTTTTCCACACTCATATCCCTTAGACTATCCCTGTAGATAAGTCATAATATACTTCTTCACATCCTGGGAAAAATAAAACATAGAAAGGGCTGAGCTTGGATGCTCAGTAAGGATAACAATATAGAGGAAACATTCATAAATAATCATAAACATTTAAGGCAATGTAAGACTAGAACAAAAGCCTTTTAAACATTAACTTTAGAATAATATGGAAAAGATAAAATCAAATAATTCCATTTAATTTTCTATATGGATATTCTACTAGTCTAATAATCACATGCAACATCAATAACCACTTTCATAATGATGGAATGAATAATGTCAGACTTCATAACACCATAGTCAAGGCCTTGTGCGAACACTACAAATAAGATTTTGTCATGGCCTTTTTCCAAGACACTAGTTTGTATCATGAGACCTACCGATGCATCAAGGAGTTATAGTGGGCTCCACCCATCACTTACTAAGTCCAATGCATTCCTCATATGAAAAGCTTTTAACATAACATAAACATTCGTATTGAAACTAGAATATGAAATGTTAATACTTTAACCATAAACCATGAATGGTATAAAAATAACACATCCAAAGTTAAACATATCACAAAACCTTTAGTACAATATGCAATATTTGTTTCATAATTAATCAACTTCAAAACAAGTGTAAAATCTGTCAAAGGATGTTGACATAGATTAAATCACAACTATTTGAGATAAATTTATCTATATTTTTTCAAAATCATTTAAAGACACATATTTATAAAGGAAAATATATATTTTGAAAATATTCTTATAATATTTTAAATGAATCTTCGATGATGTTATAATGGCAGAAAATAACCTCACCTTCTGTTTTAGTTAAAAAAACATTCTAACCTTAATTTTGTCAAAAAGTTATAAAGTACATTGTTTAGATAACGACGAAAAGATTCCATTCAAAACATAGAAGGTCAAAAAATGGTATAAATCTTTTTAACCAATATTCTAATAAATAGTAAAAATGTTTTGTAATAAATTTTTAAGAAACCTGGATGTGGATGATAAAGAGGTCCCGGTAGACAATTACGTATAAACTACCTCAGATAATAAAGAGATTGTAGAATTAACCCTTACATTGTACTTTTCCTTGGTTGAGGGTAAATTAAAATATTTTTTAATAGGTAAATCATTGTTATTAAATTATAAAATAAATATATACATAAATATGATATCATATATGATCTTTTAATATTGCTTTGTTAATGATATTTCAGTAGTATCATCGTTTCGGGTATTAACAAATTCGTTTTCCTTTATATGATTTGTTATGTAAGTAATTTTTGTTATGTATTGGATTTATCTTATTCATATTAAGAATGATATTATGTATTTAAAAATTATTTTTAATCATCAAATGAAAATTATTCTTGAATGGATACGATGGGGAGAGAATCTCATCACGTTCGTGGAGACTCTAATTCGTACGTACGCATGAGCGACAATATCATTATTTTGATATTAAAATAGTATATAATTGGATGGAATATCATATATATAGAATTATTATCATGTTATATTAATTATTAGAATCATTTTTACTCATTATTATACCCATCCAAATGATGAAGTGTTTGAATAACAAACTACACCACGACGTGGAGACGGTAATCCGTACGTACGCACGTATGGCGATTTTGTCATTTAAATGATGGATAGAATATTGAATATGGTTATACCATTTTTATAATAACATCATAGTATATAGATGATACTGGATTTTTTATTTTAGAATGGAAACAACAAAGAAATAGGAAGTGGAAGAAGAAAAGAACTTGAATGAGGTGATGAAATATTTACATCTTCTTTGGGTTCTTCCTTTTTGATTTGATAAAAAAGGATACTTAAGATGTCTTTATGACTAAAAAAAGGCCTCTATGATGAAGGTATGATAGTTGGGAGGATATTTGGGCAGGGTTTGGCCGAGACAAATGGCTTTTAATGTGTGAATTTGAGAGAAGGGGAAGTTACCTTTTATAAGAGGGGTGAAGGACACCTTAGAAAAAAATTGAAATATTATTTTATAATAAAATCATTTTCGGTTTCTAATGGCTCAAAAATGAATTATTTAAATGATAAGGTGGGTATGGGTTTAAAAACTCTCAACTAATAGGTTTTAGATAGTTTTGGGTCACTATATTAACCTTATCTTTTATATTTAACTCTTAGTTAAATTGACTAACATTTCCCATGTCTCTTTTTATTTTTATATTATATTTTTAATAAACTTACTATAAACTTCCAAGAGAACCCCAAGTGGTTCAATAATGATGCACCTATCATTATATAAGTCTTTTGGCCGAACATTAGATTTTTAGGATTATTATATTAAACAATAATATTGTATTTGTTTTAAAAACTCATTTATGTCTATTTTGACATTATTTAATAATTTATTTTTGTTAAAGTCCTAACATCTATATTAATTAGAAATAAATACATTTAATCAACCATAACATATCATATTAACATATAAAATTATTTTAATTCATTAAAAGTCTAAAATTAGATTTACTTGGATATTTATAATATAAATTATTTTAATCTTTCATTAATATGTTAATTATTGCATCATCATTGTGTCATAAATAAATCTAATTATTTAATGTCCAAAAATTATAAATAAAATACCATTGTATAGGAAATATTTATATCTTTATAATTAATATTTAAAGTATAATTTATAATGTTTGTAACCCTATATTAAATATGGTTTAGTTATTAAACTTTGAATTTGACTCTTTTTTCTTTAAATAAAATAACAATAAATGTCCTAATCTAATTAACGTGGACCAAAGAGGTTCATATTTTATTCCTAAGGTAGTTTTTGGTCGAATTATACTTATCCAATAAAATTAGTACATGTGTGAGGGTAATTATAATATCATTTTTACCTTTAATTACCCTATTTACTTTTAACCGTGGTAAATAAAAGTAAAAAGTTACTATTCACCAAAAAAAATTCATCTTATTGAACCACATTTTACTTACTGATATCAACCATTTCTCTCAGATTTTTGAAATTCAACTCACATAAGCGGTAAAATTAAGTTTTATACAAATTTGGAAATGCTCCTAGGAGGTGGGTACAAGATGGTAAAAAGATCGATAAAATTTCATATATCTAAACTCATTATAAAATGACTCCAATTAATTAAATTGAACTTATATAGGTATTATGTATCAATTTTGACCTAAAATAAATTTAAATAATATAAATAATTATGTAAATAAAAAGTCGGTTTTGAACAATAACTAAGTGTTTTTTACTATTCATCAAAAATTGAAAGTTTTCAGAAAAATACCAAAAATTCACCCTAAGATAATTTCGATATTCTGAATCCAAAAATGAAGTCCATTTTGAAATATTAAATTTATAAAATTTCAAAAAGTGGGTATTATTTTTTATAACGGCTAGTTTGATTGTTCGCGGTGTGTTAGAATCTCGATGTTGCGTATAATGTAAGATATTACATTATTCAAAATGAAACATATCGTGGAAGCTAAGGGTGTTACAATCATTACATAGTTCATTATAATTAAGTTTTGTAAATGTAAGTAGTGGATTAACTTTACACAAGGGCTTTCAGATGGTTTGCATAGTGGTAGAAGGCTTTAGCCTAACACAGGAATACCCCTATGTGTAAGGGTAATTAGAATTGTTTTAAAATCATTAAAAAATGATTTAAACATTTAAATTGATTTAAATAGTATATAAAATGTTTATAAATCATTATAAAAGCTTTTTTTGGATATTTGAATTTATAAAAGGTTTATAATTACTTAATTATTAATTTTTTATAAATAATTAAATGTTTCTGAAAATATTATTCCCAAATATTAAATGATAATATTTTAAATACCTTTTAACCAAATTATAGGGAATGTTTTATGATCTATAAATAAAATTATTTATTTATAAATCATATGAAGTAATTTATAAAGGGTTATAAATTATAAAATAAGGTCAAAATATAAATATTTTATAATTAAATTATGAATTGTTCATAATTAAATATTTTGAATTATTAAAAATAATATGGGGACTTATTTGGATATTATTTAAACCACATAAAAAGATTTTTGATGATTGATATGATCAATGTTTAAATAATAATTATGTATATGATACTTAGATTATGTAAAATGGTTTCATAATAGATATTGAATTGAAAATTGTTTATAATTTATATAATATATTATATTTAAAATGGAAATGTCATATAATGATATATATGAAAGATTTCATATTGAAATTAATATAAAATGTTTATTGTAAAAATTATAGAATGCTTATAATGCTAAAGATGTAAAATTATAAAAGTGTTTATAATTAGATTTTATTTATGTATTATTCATAAATGTTTTTTTCATGTTTAAATATTTGAATTTTATATTTATTTAAAATATTATTCCATTCTATAATCATGTTTAGTAAAAAAAGTAACAAATTTGAATATTTTGTACTCTTTAGTTTAAAATGATAAACAATTTATTGGATAAAGCCTTGCACTGCTTGCTGGATTGACTCCATAATGAATTTAGTTTTCATCAACCTTGAAGATTATTTGCAATTCAAGTTATTATATTGAATTTACCTATTGATTATAGTTTTTATTTCAAATTAGGTTTTATAGTTATGATGAATTGGATACTCTATTGAGTAAGGTATCCCCTGGTAGAGGGACTCGGGGTCGGACTACCTACCTACCTAAAGGCTTGTCCCTTGTCTAGGATAGTGAATGGGGTTGAATATCTATTTCTTCAAGATTACTATTATGAAGACTTTTAATATAATATAACTATATTCCCTTACATTAAGTGTTCATTTACCTTATGCATATGATGAATTTTAATTAGTATAAATATGTTTGACTTCTGTTTTTGTGTAACACAAACTTGTGGGTTGTGAAAATAGTTTCACATAAATATAGTTTAAACTTATTGGTTTGGTGGAGGGAATAATATTATGAACTAAAATAACAAAATCATGCATAAATAAAATGGAATAATGTGAGATAAGATGGTTAGATTAAATTACATTTAAATACAAAGTGTTATATTCCTTCCAAAGCGGCACTTGTCAAGACCTCAATCATCCAACCAAGGTGGTCATTCTAAAGCTGGGTGATTTTGAATTATCCTATGTAAAGAAAAAATTTAATAAGTGACACTAGATTATTCTTATTGGGTAGGTCATGATAAAGATGGGTACCCCTGGATTTTCCGTTGTTAGTTAGTTTTTGGATTTTTCTTTGTGTTACACTAGCATGGAGAAACCAATAGGACTTAGTTACTGGAGTAATATAGTTGAGTTTATCCATATGATGGATTAAACAAAGAGTTTTCCAATCAATTATCTAATAGTCATATATGATATTATTGAGATGATTCCATACCTAAATTGCTAAACAGTGGGAGAAATTCTAAATTTACCCAGAGATTAGTGAAATATGTATTATTTGAGACTGAACATATTTAGACTTTAGAGGGAGGTTAATATAGTTGTTTAAATTTTTCTTCAATTAAAATACCTGCCCTCTTTATTTTATGATTTACTTATAATTTTTCTTCAACAAGACATAATGTAGAAATAAAAGAATAAATAAGAGAGACAAAAACATATATTTATAGTGGTTCTGGGAATATATGTCCCCTAGTCCATCTCACCACCACCATTCTCTAGGATTGTGATGATTATCAAGAGTTTGGTCCTTTTGTAGAGGAATCCCAATCCTTTTTTCAAGGACTTAACGACTGAGTGTAGACAATTGATGACTTATACAATCATAGGAGCTTTCAAATGGGATCCATAAAGGCTTTACAACCAATAGCCTTTGAAGTTTCTTTTTTTTGAACCTCTATAATGAAGGATAATAAACAGAGAGTCTTTAAAATTTTGAACATAAAAATGTAAGATACAGATGATAGAAAAAACTATATCTCCAAAGGAGATGATTTGAAGGATAAAAAACTCTATGATAGTATTATGAACTCAAAAAGGATCATCAAAAAAGCACAAATGACAATGTGATAATTATTCTTCCTTATTTTCATAGAAAATAAATTTTCATTTCAGTGAGTTTTTAGAAATTTATCTCTATATTTATTTTGTGCACTTCAGTTCTTCTTTTAGAAAGATTATCATGAAAAAATTACTCCTCACATGGATATGAATGAATTTATTCTTATTTAAATTCTCATAACATGATCCCTATTATTAAATATCATTGACATGTTATTTTTACTTAAAATACCTAAAAATAGTAGAAAAAAAAACTATCCTTGAACTTATCTTTTGTCTTATTACATGGATATTATTATAATTTAATTTACCTTAAATAGGTAATTGAGAATTTAAATATTATATAGTAGCGTTAAAGTTCTCACTCAAGTGCTTCAATAGTAATAAATACCAATTTATCGCATGAAATATCCGATTGCATATTTGAATCCACGTAGTCAATTTGCATATTAGAATACGGGTAAACAATTTTGATTCATGTAGCCAAATGGAATTATGTATACATTTTACTCATGTAGCTGAAAGTGATGTATCTGATTGAAATGACTTATTCGATTTCACCACATAGGCGATTCACATAACCGATTACTCTACGTAACCATTTTACATTGCATAATAATCTATGTAATTAGTTTCTCATGTAGGCGATTTTGTCGATGTATCCAATTTCCACATAGGTGATTCGATGAAATACTTGATTAATGTCAAATATTTCTTTATAAATGTGATTGATGTATCCGATTGATCTATATAACCATTTTCACCATGTAGAAAAAGAATTCACTCATCCAATTTACCAGACATAGGAATATTTCATCTAAAATCATCAAAAATTCATACATAATGAAATTAACCATTAAAAACATAATAACAAGATAAATATTTATGAACACACTTAAAAACTATTTCATTAACAAATTTAGAAGGGTATTTGAGATCATCAAAAGATAATGTACAAGGGATATGTTGGATCAATATTGGTATCTAATAATCTGCCCCATTTTATGGTCAAAAAACCCATTAAATATTCTTGTATATATCAAACACAAAATTTTAAAAATGTTTTAATAGAAATAAAAAATAAAAAATATTTTTTGTTCAAAATGTAGTGTTTCTCCCCCTTAAATAGTTACTTCTTTCCATTTTGAAAAGTAGAAACGTCTTGCACTTTTTTAAGGTAAAAAAATTGTCCCCATTTTTTCATTAAAAATGTAGGGTAAAAGAGGTAAAATACAATTTAATGTAGCACTTTATAGTCATGAACTATATAAATGTAGTGTGATAACTAGATATATAAGTATGAAATGACTGAGCTTCATTAAATAAAATAAAGAGATAAATTTAAATTAAATGAAAAAATCCCCAATAAACATATCATTAATGGAGAAATAATGAAGTATTTCATTGCGTATTTTGAAGTAAAAATATATATCCACTTAACACAATACAATATATCAGCCAGATAACTCGGGTGTTAGAATGGGTCTAAATAAGATTTTGGTTTGGGTGGATGTGATTTTAAGGTTTGATTGGTTCTGGAGGTATTTGGAGCTGGCATTGATGGTGCTGAAGGATTATAAACACCTTCTATTCTCTACCGGATTTGCTGATAAGTACTATAAATATCAATACTACGAGGTATTATTCTTATCATTTTTAATAGGGCTTTAGCACACATGTTGATCCTCAGAACAACATTAGACTTGAAAAATTCCAGAATCATAAGAGATTTTTCTTTATGAATTTTATCTACTGATACTAATCCATTCCTAGTAAATTTATTAAGATGTTCTATTTTCCAAATAATGAAACTTATAGACTCACTAACAGTGGGTGGGAAAATCATAGGGTCAATTTCCACAGTAGATAAACTAGAAAACATATCCATGAGAGTCATATTCATAATTTGTTTCATAAAACATTTCATGGAAATCATTCTACCATTAACTGACTACATATTTGGATCCATTCTATCCAATAACTCTAGAAAACCTTGAAAAATTTATTTAACTTCATTTTGATAAGATTCATAAACTGAAGCACTAAATATATGATTGGGTTCAACTAAACATGGAACTACATGAAAATAAATAATCGATTCCACATAATGAACTATCATTAGATGTTTCTAAACAACCAACTTCCTTCATGTAGATGCAACTAGAACCTCTGAACCTTTTTATAATTTTTAACTCGACTCTTTCTCAGGATACAAATCCAAAAGCACTAAAAATATTTTCTTCAGCTATTTATAAATAATTTGACTGCTTTTATTGATATGTTTAACAAATCCCGAAATCAAATATCTTACTTTATTTACAACACCAAAATTTTGATCTAACATATCTCCAAAATATTTCTCTAGATGACCACCATGGTCATTCATTCACATGTGTAACTAAATACTATGATTCATAATATCATAATGGGTGTCATGAAATTGACTAAAAAGGATCTATTTTCAACTCATCCAACATTACTGGATAAAGCATATCATCTTGGAGACATTGTATATGAGAATAAACAAAACTCAATTCTAACACCATCTAACTAACTCAATTATAGAAAACTGGAAGAATTATATATTCTTAGTGTGATTAAGTATAGGTTTGGAATTTATTTACAAATTATAACAAACTCAACAAAACAATTTTCAAATTGTGTAGGGTATCTTTCACTTCAGTACAAGAGGCTCTAATCTCATTATTCACTTCTTGAGATAAATCTAATTTTCTATAAGGGGGATTTTGGAACACATCCCTTTCAGATACAACCAAGGTACTAATCTCATTAAACACATCCTTTGTTGGGAAAACATCTTTCAAACCCCTTACCAAGGATTTCATTTCCTAGAATTCCTTAAAACTTATATTAGAACTAGCTTGTTGCACAAGTAGATCTGTCTAAAAACTACCGATCATCATTGTTTGGGAATCCACCATTCCAAATAACTTATTAAAGTCTTTCTTGGAGACAAGGACCCTTCAAGTTCTCTAATCTCATATATTCATTAAACTAGTTCAATTTTTGAATCAAAATAATCTATTCTCAAATTTTCAATCTCCATAATTACATAATTTTCATCCACTTCTTTTTATACTATTTCTAAACTTTTGATTTCTAAAGGAGATACTCCATGAATAGTTGAATATGGTCATGGTAGAAATGGTGTATAGGAATTATTTGAATATTTCATACGCCCATTATCACCCATTCCTTTATTAATAGATGATCCAAGAAGAATTAGATCATATTCTTCACTCACTTCTTATAAAACTATTCTTATTTATACATCAAAACTTGCAGACCCAGTCTTAGATGGCCTATATTCATGAAAATAAATAGTGGTTGCAAAAAATATCTCCACATACTAACACCTCAATATATGTAGTGATTTTATCAATAGCTTGGTTCTAAGAAGCCACATCCTCATGAATATGGATAGTCCCACCAAATTTATAACAAATGATTGGAATTCAAGACTTGGTTATTATATACATTTTCTCCTCTACTCCCCTAGTAGACATAATCTCAATAGGTGTTCCATCACTAGGTATTGAGTTCTGAGTGGAATCCCCATGAGTCACACATTCTTGACCAACTTCCTTTAAGAAACATGAACCAAAATCCTAGGAATATTTAATAAACTTTAATATAACTAATGATAGGGTATTACTTTTATGACATTTAACTACATTACCTTCATTTAAATCTAACTTTTCTTCTTAAAAACTAAAAAAATAATTTATCATAAGGACAATAATTTAATTTTCGTTTTCCTTCACAACAATGATGCATGAACATCATCACGTATATTGTAAAACATAAATTTTCATTATTGATCAAGGTGTACAAAAAACATATATCTTAAAAAAACATTCTCCATATCACCTGAACTCTATATTATACCCATATACACAAACATACACAAAACCTTCTATTTGGAATTTATAAATTTTATAGGTTTCATTTCAAAATCAGAGTTTCCAAAAAAACATGAATACTTTTTTTAGACCTACTAATCTTGTCCCAATAAGAATCTAACTAAAATGAAACTCTTATTCATGGGGACAATGAAATATCTCAACCATTTAAATAGAAGAAACCACAATTTCCATTCATGTAACTTTGTATGAGATTGCATACACTATTTGATTAAACTGGAACTCAACATTCATCAAGAACTCATTAAATTATTCCTAAAAAAACACAACTTCTTCTCATTAAACAAAAAATGCCATCCTTCAAACTCAAGAAAATTCTTTAACATTATTTCAGTTGTCTTCATCCACGCCATATCTATGGCCTTTCCTATAAGAATTTTTCATATGATTCCTTTAATTTCTTAGGTGAACTTGAGCTTCCAGCATCCACATGCTTTGAATTTCCCATTTAGAAAGGACAACTGAAGGTGAAATAGGGATCAAGCATTTACAGATGACGGTTCAAATTCAAAGGGAGGTTAGGTATGAAAATAACAAAAGGGTTGAGGACTGATTTTATATTAGGTCACACACCCGAGTCCCAATTTTCATACACAATCAATTTCGGTTTAGGGTTACTTCCTACCGATAAATAAATAATTAGTGAAAAAAAACAAAAGTTATTGAAAAATTTCTATTTTCTAAATTTATAATATTTTAAATAAACAAAAAATACAGAAACAAGTAGTTTTCAGATATCATTAAACTAAATATTGTAAGAGAATGATCCATTTTTAATTATAATAATAATAAATAGAAGAAATTCATGTAAATCAGAATAAATAAAAAAATTAAATTTATTTAAAAATGAATAAACCCAATTCTGTTTTAATAAAATCAAAATGCTCGCACAAAAGGGGTTCCGTGAAAATATGTACTAACTTGATCTCAGTAGAGATAAATTCAAGATAAATATCACATTTTCTAGCATGATCTATTATGAAATGATGCCTTAAGTATATATATATATTTATTAAATGATTTATTTGATTCTTATAAATGCTGATATTACTGGTGTTATCAAATTTAATTGATACATGATTATAATAGAATCCAAATTCCATAAAGGTATGTTTCATCCACAACACTTATGCATAATAACTACCAGCAACAATATATCCTATTTTGGAATAAGATAATGAAATAGATTTTTGCATCTTACTAGACTAGGATACCGGGTTTTTAACTAAGAAAATAGAAGGTTCCTAAAGTAATCTTTCTATCTTGTCTACAAACACCAAAGTCGACATCTAAATATAATACTAAATTAAAATCATATTTTTTTTAAAAATCGATAAAATAGAAATTGATCATTTTAAATATCTTAAAATCATTTTGAAAACTTTTTAATGGGATTCATTAGTATTATCTTGAAATTGGGCACAAAACATACTATAAAAAATATCTAGTCAATTAACAGTCAAATATAATAAACTTCTAATTTTTCCTATGTAATCCTTTTTTTCAACTTGTTTTCCAGTTTCATCCATGTCTAGTTTTTCATTAAAACTTATAGGGGTAGTATATACTTTAAAATTTTCATGTCCAAACATTTTAAGTAATTATAATATGTATTTTCATTGATTTATCACATTCCCAATGTCTTTTTGAAAAATCTGAAAACCTAGAAAAAATTTCAACTCACACATCATTCTCATTTCAAATTCTTTTTTGCCTGATATTTGAAAACTCATTACATAATATTTTATGTGTAGAACCAAAAATTACATCATCAAGATATATTTTCACTAAAAAATATTTTTAAATGATGTTTTCTTAAATAAAGTAATATATTCCTTACCTACTGAAAAAATTCAAAAAAAGAAAAGAACTTAAATGTCTATACCAAGATCTAGGCTCTTATTTAAGTCCCTAAAGAGCTTTGATAAGTTTAAACATTGGACATGAAAAATGGGGTTTTTTAAAACCAGGAGGTTGTTCAACATAAAATTTATCTATTATAAATCCATTTAGAAATGAAGATTTTACATCCATCTAATATAATTTAAATTTCTTATATGAAACATAGTCTAAAAATAATTCTAATGTCTTCTTAGAACGACCAAAAGTTTGCAATGGAAATTTCATTCTTATGATTATTCCACATAATCACATTAAATCAAAACATAATGTTCTACTATGTGCTATGTAACCTTTAAACCCATGTTTGTCACTCCTGTGATTTGAATTTCGAAAATCTAACATACACGGTTGCGATCTTTAAGTGATTTGGTGTCCGATAAGACAAAATTATTTTTTGGTGAATAGTAACATATTATTATGAATAGTATCATACCCTTATGAATAATGACATACTCGAATGAATTGTAATCTTACCTATGATAGTATATAAATAATATTCAAGTGGAAGAACGATATACCTATATCTGGAAATAAGAAAATAAATTTCTTAAAATATATAATTCCAAGTAAATTATAATTTTCATTAAATATTAATTTAATTATAATTAGTAATTTATTTTTGAAAAATGGATTTCATTTTTTGATTATAAATGTAAAAAAATGGTTTGAGTGATTTTTTGGGATTTTTGTAAAATAATTTAATTTTTATGAATAATAAAATATTATAATTCACAATAATTGATAAAACCTGAATTTCTTCATCATGCCCAAGTCATGGATAATTTAAGTAGACATTGGTTAGAACTAACATGCATTTATTACTATTATTTTTCATGTAATCATAAATATTGGTTGTCTTATGGAAAAATTATAAATTAATGATTGTAATATTATGAAAGCTCTCCTCCCCTCCACTATAAATACAACCAATCCATACCTCTTTTCTTCACTCCTCTCAAGCCTTGTTCCTTTTCAATATTATATAAAATAAATCTCCTCTTTCAGCTCCCATACTTACAAAAGCCCCTAGTCTCTTCATAATAACAATTCCACTTCCCTTAATAAGGATCTCAAGGAAGTTTGGTTCAAGAGGTAAATTCCTCTTTTCTTTTATTCTTTTTCTTTTCAAGTTCATTTGTTTTTTTTCTATCCTTACCTATATTCATCCAAATTTTATGAAAACTATATTAACATAAACATACTAGAATTTTTTTATGATAATTTAATAAGTTATTATCATCTCTCCTTTACTATTATTTTATTTTAATAGTGAAGACACCCTCTGAGATGTGTTAGTTTACTACATTCAAGGTCGATGGGTATTCCATTTATACTACCATATTAAATTATATCATGAAACCATTTTCATGGTTGAACCAGACCATAATATATGTATTATAACTCATCTTGGTTTCTATAATCCTTTTTTACAAATGTTTTTTGTTTATAAAACAAAACATGTTCTTTGTCGTCAAAAACCGCCAATTAACCCAAAAGGTCATCAGTAATGTTTTATATATTGATTCATCTTCAATACAAGTGACAAAAATTAATTTTCAACAATTTTACCATTATTTATGTTAAATAATAAAATTTAATCACAATTTTGTATGAACACCTCCATCATACATATTTATCTGAACACCAACCAATCATGAAAACCACGCAAGAAAACAGACTCAAAAGATGAAATTAAACCATATAACCAATCAAAAAGTTCTTGAGCGAACATAAAAATGTTATAAAAAATATTTTACATATATAATAGGTTTTTTAATTATTAATTAATGAACATAATTTTATTATACAGGTCATTAATTTTATGTTGAGAACACCATCGAACTTAAGGTAATAGATCCTCTCTATTTCACTTTTATTCAAGAATGCAATCTATGCTATTTCATTTTATGTGTAATACCTAATGATGGGGTATGATTTTTCATATCTCCCATACTCCCCTCATGATTTAAAAGTGATTAGAAACCCATTTCTATATCATTAATCCCTCTTAAGTACACCTAATACCATGCCGATAATCTGTAAGGAATTCTACTCGAACTACCTTTATTCCTTCAGGTATCTCTCACTTTATTTTAACCCAAATGAATTTTTTCCTTTACTTTTATGTAGAAATTATAAATTATGTTTATATTCTCCAAACTCATGTTTCACGATCCATCCCCCATTCTATTTTGGTGATATAAATTCCCTAAAGTGAATCCCTCCTCTATACTTCCCAATAAGAAAACCCATTTTAATGGAACTTCACAAATTTATACCCAATTTCAAGTGTGTAATATCTTTCATTTTATGCCACAATTATCTTTATAAAACCATTATTTTTATTATGAAAACATTCTTGGTTTACTTTTTTGTTTTATATAAAATATTTTTATGTTTTTAATTTGAAAATCTCTATTAGTTTTTTTAAAACCACACAAAAATTTTTTAATGCTAAAATTTATCAAATACATTTTTCACATGTTTTCACTTATGTTTGACATCACATACCATGATATATGCCTATTTTACCTTATGAACTCCCTTGAATGTTCTAATTCCTTTCTTTCATGGACATTTTCATGATACACCCATTGGTTATGCTTTATGCCATGATTGTGGTACCCAATTCTTTCCATGGGTAACCACTATGTTTATGTAAGATTGATTATATATGATTCTATATATGGAAAAATATTCATGAAATATAATATGGGTACACCCAAATAGTGCTGCAATGCATTGGGTAAATTTGAGTCTCATGAGACGTTATGTGCGACGGTCTTGGCGGTTAGCCTTGGATTGTGCTACTATGTGCAACGGTCATAGAGGTTTTCCTTGGATTGTGCTACTATGTGAAACGGTCATGGTGATTATCCTTGAATCATAAATATTCATGTCTTATGTTTCTTCCACATTTCTATGATTCCATTTTTAAATGATACTTTGTTTATATGTTATGATTCTATATGTTACATGCCTTTTTATATCATCATGTTTTGCCTTCAAACCCCTATACTAAAGCTTTATTATTATGTTCATTCCCTTGTGGGGATTTTTAGATAACCCCTTTGTTCATTTTATCCCCCAGTTATCCTATGTAGATGTATGAGCATAATGGAAGATAGTGGATCAATATGTATTTTATATAAAAAGTTGTTTTTATAATGTTTGATTATGTACCTAGTCTTTAATGACTCTAGAATTTCTGATCCTTTGCTTGTACTCTGATGTATAATTCTGCTTAAAATCATGTAATGTTATTTGTAAAATGATAGGGTTTCTATAGTTGGTATCATAAGATGGTTTAGTTATTTTTTGAGATTATGAATAGAGAACCTTAGTGAAAACCTTAGGGATGAGACTATGTAAAAGGAAACACCCCTATGTTTTTGTAAATATAGAGTAAGTGATTTATTAAGAAAATACATCAATGTATAGATACAAATAGGTAGAGGAAGATCTAGAGTAGATGTACCTAGGAGTGAAAACTATGACAAGGAGTTTTGAGCATGACCCGAGGTATCCTGGTACATGACAATGGGTCTTGCTACACATTGGGTTTGACACTCTCAGGGGATATGATTTGGTAAATTAATGAGCTTAGTACAAACCATTATTATGGGAATAAGAAAATCACATAAGAGTATAGGTTAATAAATAGATTGAGGATAATATATATTTAAAACTATGGAGTCACAAGTTAGGATATAATTCTCCTTTACAAGTTTACACTTTTATGTTCAAATTTTTCCTTTTTTTTCATTTAATAACTATGCATTCAAGCCCTCTAATTGTACGTTCATTTTCATATTTAATGGTGGGAAATAGAATAACACATTCCAAAAACCAATGTGATAGGAAATGTGATGATTTCCATAATGAAATTATTTATATGATGAGGACGAGTTCTCAAAAGTTAATGACTGTACTTTCTCAGTTGGCTCATGTTATGAATAATAACTTGACTCATGTGGAACACCCTCCTCCTCCAAGGAAATAGTAAGTTGTCATAGAATCCTTCATGTGGAAAAGACCTCCCATGTTTAGAAGATCTTCTGATCCCCTCCTTGAGGAACATTGGATTAAATCAATTTAAAAGATATTCTCCATCCTCTAGTTTTTGGAAGATGAGAAAGTTGTACTGGTGGTTTGTCGTTTTGATGGGGAAGCTGATTAGTGGTGGGGAATGTGATCAAGAATACAATGTCCCAGGAGGAAATTTATTCCATGGATTGTGATGAATTCAAGAGGATGTTTTTAAATAAATATGTTCCTCAAAAACTCCCTCTATAGATATAAAGAGAGTTCCTCAGACTCATGTAGAAGAAAGATATGTTCCTCAGGGCATATGAAGAGAAATTTACATGGCTTGAAAGGTACGCCTATGGATTTATCATGAACACCGAAAGTAAGGTGGATCGCTTCTTTAGCGTTCTAAAGATGTGTCTATAGAATGTGTTGGAGATCTGAGACATCCATAGTTATGAAAAGATTGTTTGTTGTGCCCTCAAGGTTGAAATGGATATTGGAGATTCTCAGTGGTCTCATGGGCCCAATGAAAAGTAGTGAAAAATAGAGAACACCATGGGTGGTTCAACAAATAAATCCCATGATTGGAAGAAGCTCGAATATACCACTTGTAAAAGTTGTGGGAAGAAGAATCTAGGGAACTGTATAAAGGTAATTAGAAATTGCTTCAAATGTGGAAAGCTGACACATCTATCCCAGAATTGTCGAAGGGATATCATAAATCACGTTAATGTGGAAGAAGAAAAAAAGTTTCAGATCAATGATCAGCCAGTGTTATAGTGATACAACTTCAAGGAGCATGGGTATTATGCAAACAATTTCCCTAATCCATGGGTTGTTGGAGGAAATCAACAACAACCTCTAAGGAAACAAGGAAAGGATTATGTTGTCACTACTACTGAGTTGGATCTAAAATATGATGTGGTGCCAGGTACACTAGTTTTTCATTAAAGAATTGAAAATGTACTATTTTGTTCTAGTTCTACACATTCATTCATATCATGTTTGTTTAGTAGAAATATTTAAACACCACCTCAAAATTTGGAGAACAAGTTATCTGTGAGAACAGTGAATGGGGAAATTATTTCATCCACAGTTTATAACTCCTCCCTATTTAATGTTTGTGGACTAAACCTCCCAGAAAATATCATCATACTTCCTTTAGTGTATTTTGAAGTTATCTTGGGCATGGATTGGCTATATTTATACAAATCCAATATACACTGTTAGGAAAGGGTAATAACTCTTCACATCCTGAACCATCTTCTAATTCATTAAAAGATTAAGGAGGAAGATTAATCTTTTTTAGAATAATTGTTTCAAGTAAGGATATTGATTCCTTATGAGAAATAATATCTATCCCAAATGATTGAAAAAATGCAGAGAATCAGGCTTGAAGACATGCCCATCATGAGGTATTACACTGATGTATTCCCTAAATAGTTGCATGGTCTTCCTTCTGATCAATTGGTTGAGTTCTCAATTGAAATTATTATTGGATCTCAAACCATATCAAAGACACCTTATCGAATGGCCACCATATAGCTTAAGGAGCAGAAGTAGTTGTAGCCGAATCTAGAGAAGGGTTTTATATACCTAAGTGTTTCACTGTGGGGTGTGGCAACCCACTTCATCTAGAATAAGAATGAATCAATGCACCTCTACATTGATTATTATGAGCTTAATAAAATCACAATAAAGAACAAGTGTCCCCTTCCATGGATATATGACCTATTTGATAGGCATCATGGGTCTAGTTATTTATCTAAGGTGGACCTTCTGTCAGGATATCGCTAATTAAAGGCAAGGAAGGAAGATATTACAAAGATAGTATTTCTAATGAGTTATGGACACTATGTGTTCATAATTATGACCTTTAGACTCACAAATTCATAAAAAACAATCATGGATTTAATGAATATATTCTTTAGATATCACCTCGACAAAATTGTGGTAGTCTTTATTGAAGATATTCTGATATACATCAAGATAAAGGAGGAACATGAGAAGCATTTGAATATTGTGTTAAATACATTGTGAAGGGATAAGATGTATGAAAAGTATATTGAATGTTAGTTCTGGAAGGAGGATTTATCATTCTTGGGGAATGTTATCACAAACATAGGGATATTTGTGGACCCTTCTAATACAAAGGCAATTAAAGAGTGTCCCATGCCAACATCTGTAATGGTGATCCGCAACATTCTGGGTCTAGCAATTTATTATCAATGATTTGTGATGATCTTTTCATGATTTTCAAACCCAATGAACAAGCTCACATGGAAGGGAGTGAATTTTTTTGGGACTGAGGAATGTGAATAATGTTTTTTAAGGATTTAAAAAAAGAGGCTAATTACTATGCCAGTACTCTCACTCCCAACAAGTGGAGAACTCTTTTTGGTGTAAAATGATGCTTAAAAAATGGTTTAGGTTGTGTGCTGATGAAAAATGAAAATGGTATAGCCTACACCACAAGGAAGCTGAAATCCATGAGCAATACTATCCTACGAATGATCTGTAGTTGGCAGCTGTGATCTTTATGTTGAAAATCTGTTAGCATAATCTTTATAGGGATAAGATTGAGATATATACTGATCACAAGAGTCTAAAATATATATTCACAAAAAAAGAGCTGAATATGCACTAGTGAAGATGGATATATATGATCAAGCATTACGACTGCTAAATCCACTACCATCTCGGTAAGGAAAACAAGGTGGCAGCTACTCTAAGTAGAAAGTATCATGCTTCTTTAATAGTGATGATAATTGAAAAGGATCTGATCATCTTAGATTTGTAGAGGATGGACATGGAAATCATTAAGGTAGGAACATCATAAATCCTTTCTCAAATGATTTCTCAACCATCCCTCATGGATAAAATAAATGGTGCTCAAAGAAAATATGTGGAAATTCAGAAAAGGGTGGGATCCATTAAAAATGGGAAATCCTCTTAGTTCTTGATTGATGAGGAAGGAGTTGTAAAATTTGGTTCATGATTATCTATACCATTTGATACAGAGATAGATTATGGTCTTTTGAATGATGCACATAGCTCGACCTTCTCTATCCACCCAGGGAGCACAAAGATGTATCGAGATCCCTGAGAAAACTTTTGGTGGGACAATATGAAGAAGAAGATTACTAAATATACATCAAAGTGCCCGGTATGTCAGCATGTGAAGGATGAGAGGAAAAAGTAAAAAGGGATGATGCATCCACTACCCGTACCATCATGGAAGTGGGATAACATTAGAATGGACTTTGTCACTGGACATCCAAGGAAATCCAGAAGAAACAATGTTATATGGGTCATTGTGGATCGTCTTATATATACAACCCACTTTATCATAATTCAAGAGAACTTCTCATTAGATCAACTTGTGTAGATTTACATCAAAGAAGTGGTAAGGCTGCATGGAGTACCACAATCTATAGTATCCGATCGTGATCTAAGGTTCAACTCAAAGTTTTGGAAAAGTCTCCAACATTATCTAAGTATTGAACTGAACTTCATTATGGACTATCATCCT
Organism: Viscum album; assembly: GCA_963277665.1. Lineage (NCBI taxonomy): Eukaryota > Viridiplantae > Streptophyta > Magnoliopsida > Santalales > Viscaceae > Viscum > Viscum album. The sequence continues at coordinate 842,267,164 of OY728125.1, read as the reverse complement.
AAAACTAATGGCCAATCTGAGTGAAATATTTATACACTAGAAGATATGTTGAGAGCATATTCAATGGAAATAAAATGAGGATGGAAGCAATGTCTTCCACTTGATGAATTCTCCTACAATAATATTTTTCACTCGAGCATCTGAATGACACTATATGAATCCCATTATGGGAAAAGGTGCGTAACACTTGTGTGTTGGGATGAATTCAGATAGTGTAAGCTACTAGGACCTGAAATGGTTGAAGTAATTGTGGAAAAGGAAGGCTAAAACCATTCAACAACATATCAAGGTAGCCCAAAGTCAACATAAGAGTTATGAAGACAATCGTCAATGATACCATAAGTTCAAAATTGGAGACATTGTATTTATACTAATATATCCATGCAAGAAGATCATGAGGTTTGGAATGAATGGAAAGTTAAGTCCTGGTTACATTGTCACTCTTTGAGATTCATGATCATGTCGGGGCTGTTGCCTATAAACTAGAACTTACACTTACCATGGACAAAGTACACGATTTCTTCCAAGTATGCCTCTTAAGGAAGTACATACCAGATCTTTCAAATGTAACTCTTATGAGGTGGTATAGTTTAAGGATGATCTTTCTTATGAGGAGCATCGAGTGAAGATATTGGATCGTAGAGATAAAGTTCTACGTAATAAGACTACTCACCTGCTCAAGGTACTATGGTGCTACCATAAGTACGAAGAGGCATCATGGGAACTGGAGGAGGAAATGAAAGAAAAGTAACCACACCTATTTATGTCTAAGAATGTAAAATGAAATTTTGATAGAGAAATTTTTACAGGGGAAGAATGTAACGACCCAATGTTTTCAATGAAAATTTCCTTATTATGATTATTTAATATAATCACATAAAATCAGAACATAATTAACTACTAACTTCTATGTGACCTTTAAATATATATTTTTTCATTTATGTGATTTGAATTTTGAAAATCTGACATACCCAGTTGCGATCAGTAAGTTATTTGGAGTCGGATATGAAAAACTTATTTTTTAGTGAATAGTAAACTACCCTTATGAATATTAACATACCCTTATGAATAGTTAGATACCCTAATTAACATTATTCTTATCTATTATAGTATATAAATAAGATTCAAGTGGAAGTACGACATACCTATATCTGGGAATAAGAAAATAAATGTTTTAAAGTTTGTATTTTTCATGTAAATTATGATTTTAATTAAATAATAAATTAATAATATTTATATAATTAATTTTATAAAATGGATTTCATTTTTAGATTCTACATTTTGAAATTTTTTTTGGGTGAATTGTTTGGAGTTTTCTAAAACACTTGAATTTTTTATGAATAGTAAAATATGGTAATTCACAATAAATTCGAAAACCTAAATTTATGAATCATGATTGAGTCATGGATTATGTAAATTGCCATTAGTTCAAACTCACATGAATTTATTACTATTATTGGTCATGGAATCATCTATATTGGTTGTCATATGGGAAAATAATAAAATAAGGATTGTAATATTATGAAAACTCACCTCCCCTCCACTATAAATACCACCCATCCTCATCTATTCTCTTCACTATTCTCAAGACTTGTTCTATGCCAATATTATGCCCAAATATCTCCTCAATATCCTCCCCCACGTTTTATAATTCCTTAGTCTCTTAAAAATACCAAATCCTCTCCACTTAAGAAGGATCTCAATGAAGTTTCATTCAAGGGGTAGATTCCTCTTTTCTTTTCTTTATTTTTCTTTTCAAGTTTATTTGTTTTATTTTCTATCCTTAACTATCTTCATACAAGTGTTATAAAAACTCCTGCAACTTACATGTACTATAATTTAGTTATAATAATGTAATAAGGTATTATCATATCTCCTTTACTCTTCATTTATTTTAATAATGAAGACACCCTCTGATATGTGTTAGTTTACCACATTCAATGATGATGGGTATTCAATTTCTGTTACCATTTTCAATTCTATCCAAGAAACAATTTTCATGGTTGCACAAAACCATAATATATGTATTATTACTCATCATTGGTTCTATAATTCTTTTTGTAATCATGGTTTTGGGTTTATAAAACAAAACATGTTTTTTTTGTGGTCAAGAACCACCAATTAACCCAAAATGTTGTCACTAAATTTTTATATAAATATTCAAATTCACTCTATGTAGAAAAATTAAATATTCAACCATGTAACCTTCTGGATGCTTAATAATAAAATGTAACCTCAATTCTGGATGAACACATTCATCATACATGTTTATCTGAACATGAACCGATCATTAAAACCATGAAAGCAAACAGAACCAGACGATAAAGTTGAACCTTATAAAAAATAAAAAATGTCTTGAATAAACTTAAAGAGGTTACAATAAATCTTTTACATATATAAGAGATTATGTAAATATTAATTAATTAACCAAATTTTGTTATTCAGGTCAACAATATCAAGTGGAGAACACCATCAGACTAAAGGTAAGCGATCCTCTCTATTTCACATTTATTCAAGAATGTCCTCTATGCTATGCCATTTTATGTGTAATAAATAATGATGGGGTATGATTTAGAAACTACCCATTATTATATAATTATTTATAAGTGATTATAAATCTCAGTCCCTATCATGATGCCCTCTTAAATACACCTAATACCATTCCAATAATCCGTAAAGAATTCTACCTAAACTGCATTTATTCATTCAGGTTGCTCTATCTTTATTTTAACCCAAATTATGTTGTCCTTTATTTTTATGTACAACTTATACATGATTTTTTTATTCTCAAAACTCATGTTTCATGATCCATCCCTCATTTTCTTTCGAAGATATACATGCTTTTATGTAAATCCTCCTCGATACTTCATAGTAAGAAAACTCATTTTAATGGAACATCCCAAATTTTTACCCAATTTCAAGTGAACTCTATCCTATATTTTATGCCACCATTATATTTATAAAATAATTATTTTTATCATTAAAACCATCTTGGTTCAATTCTGGTTTTATATAAAATATTGTTCCCTTTTATATTTTAAAAGCACTATAGTATTTTCCTAAATACCGCACAAAAAATTTTTAATGATAAAATTTATCAAAATACATTTCTTACATGATTTAACTTCTATTTAACATATAATAAAATGATTTATTCCTATTTTACCTTATTAAAATCCTTTTATGTTCTAATTTATTTCTTTCATGGACACTTTCACGATACAGCCATTGGTTATGCTTTAGGCCATAATTGTGGTACCCAATTCTTTCCATGGGTATCCCTTATGTTTATATAGGATTGATTTCATGTGATTATTTATGTGTAAAACAAATTAATTAAATATAATATGGGTTCACCCAAATAGTGCTCCAATTAATTGGGTAAAGTTTAGTTTCATGAGACGTTATGTACGACGGTCTTGGCGGTCAGCCTGGGCTTGTGCTACTATGTGCAACGGTCTTGGCGGTTAGCCGTGGCTTGTGATACTATAGGAAACGGTCATGGATATTAGCCTTGAATTGTACTAAATTAATTCTTAATGTTTCTACCACATTTCTATTATTCCATGTTTAAATTATCTCATGTTTATATGTTTTGATTCTATATGTTACATGCCTTTTTATATCATCATGTTATGTCTTCTAACACATGCACTAAATCTTTATTTTAATTTTCATTCCATTTCTAGGATTTTTATCTCATCCATTTGATCATGTGAACCCCAGGGTGTCCTATATAGATGTATGGGAACAATGGAAGATATAATCTCATTATGGATTTTATATAAAATGTTTTTTATAATGTATGATTATGTACATAGTGTTCCAAGACACAAGACTTTATGATCGTTGGATTGTAATATGATGTATAATTGAGATTAAAATCATGTAATGTTATATGTAAAAGGCTAGGGTCACTATACTTCTTAATATAGCTATTAGGGAAAATTTATCCTCATAGTCTATAAGTTTTTCCTGATTATACCCTTTAGATACTAGTATATCCTTATTCCTAGTTATCACACAATGATCATCCTTCTTATTCCTAAAAACCAATTTGGTTCTTATTAAATAATATCCATAGGTTCTATCAACTAATTCTCATACTTTTTTCCTCTTTTACTGGTTTAGTTCCTCGTTCTTGGTACAACCCAATTTTCATATACTAAGGGTTCTTCTAAAGTATTATGTTCTAACTGAGATAAAAAGGCTGAAAACTCTATAAGGATTACTATACTCATTATAGTTATAAATACTTCCTCTAAAATTCCTATGATAGTTTCTAAAGGATGGTTCTTAAGGATTCTAGTTTGTCTAGGCAATATAATTTTAGGTTCATTGGCATCCAACCTTTCAGGATTTGGTTATGGAAGATAAAGATCAAACTATTAATCCTTATTATCATCAAAAATAGGTTCATATCTCATGTTTTTAAAAGAATCACTTAGTTCATAAATTTTAATAATTTTGTTATTGAAAGGATCAAATTCATAAAATTTTACATGGGATGATTATTCAATAATCTTTGACCATTTATTTAAAACTATATTTTCTTTTGAATTAGTATAATATAATATGAATGTTCATTCATCATATTTTGGATCAAACTTTCCATGATTATCCTTAGTGGTTATAATATAAACCTTACATCCAAAAAACATAAAGTGTCCAATTTTTCTTTCTATTATTATACTGATCATTGGGTGTTTTATTTAAATTTTTTTAGTTAATATTTTTTTTTGTGATATTAGATGTTTTATTCACAACTTCAATCCAAAAATGAGTAGGCATGTTATATTCACAAAACATAGTTGTCGAAATTTATTGAAAGTTCATATTCCTACTTTCGACAACACCATTATATTGAGGCATAATAGGGTTACAAAATTTATTATTGATACTATGTTTTAAGCAATAGACATTGAACTCATGATTTTATAATTCCCCTGAATGGTAACTTCATAGAGAAATAATTTTGGAATCATTCTCTTTTTGAACTAGTTTCCCAAAATATAAACAAAGTGAACAAGAATCAATTTAAACACTTAAAAATAAAACCTTGCTAAATCTAGGGAAATCATAAAATAAAACATAAAAAAATATTTTCCTCTAATGATTTCATCTCTAAATGGCCCAAAAAAATTCATATGAATATGTTCTAGGGGTTTAGAAGTAAAAAAATCTTTAATTGTTTTAAAATATGACTTTTGTTACATTCCATTTGGAATGAATCACATAACTTATTTTAATTAAATTTATGTTGGGGTTAATATGAAACTAAATTCCTTTTGGAAATTTTACACAAATAATAAAAATTATAATGTCCCATTCATCTATGACAAATTCATGACTCATTTTTTCAGCATTAAAATAGTCCACCTTTTGTATACTCAACGAATTATGATCTAGAGTATAGACATTTTCTGTTCTTTGTACCTTAAATTTATGAATTTTATATTAAAAAATGTAAGAAGAATTAATTCAAAAAAAAACAAAATAACCTTAATCACAAAATTTAGAGATACTTATCAGATTTTCCTTAAACCTTATACATAGAGAATTGTTTTGATAAGGATAGTGTTCATATTTCCAATAGATATAACTCTCATGATTTTTCCTCTATAATTTTCACCAAAAGTGAATTGACCTCCACATATCTTTGATAAGGAGTGAAAAATCGAAAAATCTCAACTCATATTCCTTGAGAATACACTATCCATATAACATCTCTCATTTGTGATCATGGACCTTTGTAACTAAAAAGACAAATTAAATAAGAAATTGTTTTTGGTGCCCATATTTTTGTGGGTCTAGCAATGTTAGAAACTAAGGATTTTAGAACCAAATATGTTTGTTCTATCCAAAACATTCAACATTGAAATTTGATAAACATTTCATGAAAAAAAGATGTTTAACTCCGCCAAAATGTGGGTTTTTCAAACTTCAATCATTTGTATTGTTTCTGATCATACCACAATAAAAACCCGTGATTTTTGAAATATTTTTATTCTTAGTACTAGGTATAAAATATTCCTTATAAAACCTTGGTTTTTTACCTTAACTTCCTATTCCAACTTTTTTATAATATTTATTGTTTCCAATAATTTGATTTGAATATTTTTTTTAAATAACCTAGATGTATCATTAAAGACATGGAATTATTTTTTGTAATTTTTCATAAAAAAATTATGTTTAACACATAATATAGAAAAAATTTCTTGTTTAATTATTAAAATTCGATCTTTTTTTTAAAAATTCCAATTTTTCATTAAAAACCTATTCATATGATTTTTTGAGAGTTTTATTTAACTTTTTTAAAGTATCGTACTTAGTTACTAACATGGGACAATATTCATTCATTTCGTGAAATGATCAATTTTCATTTTCTACTTTAGTTTCATTCTTCATAAGAATAACAAGAATATAAATCAACAGTATGTGCTATAAAAGATATGTTATATTTATAATTGAATGCTAAAATTATGATTCTAGAGATGAAACATCACTATAATCCTCTGAATCACTCTATATTGCCTTAATTGATTTGTTATCCTTCATTATGTAGCCAAATTTCTTAAAGTATTTATTTTATGACTTTTTGTCATCATGAAGATATAGACCATCAATCTTGATATGTCTATGATTTTACATTCATAACATCTTGATTTTTATAATTTTTATTTGACTTATTATACTTGATTAAAAGTTTACTAAAACCTATTTTTGATTTATATAAATTATTGAATTTTCTAGAAAATTGAGAAATCTTGATTTTTTTAGTGAGATCTACTAGAATAATTTTCATCAGATGGCTCAAATATTTGAATGTTTTTACACTTTTTTTCACCCATTGAGGTTGGAACTTTTAAAGTAGTGTTTTCCTTCATAGAAAGCTTATGTTCTATAGCCTCAAATTCTATCTCTACCACTTACATCATCATAGTACCAATAAGATATTTTATTTTGAAGATTTTGATCTCTGTTGATTGTCTAATAGAAACCAAAATTACACTCCACCTTAGTAGTAGTATTCTTAGAACATTTATATCCTAATTTGTTATAGTAATATGTGTCCTTGAATTATTAATATTTTTTACTATATTCCTTCCATTAAATTGTGTGATAATTTTTCCATACATCATTATAAAAGTGATAAACTTTAGTTTGGTAGTATTATATATGAGATCTCACATGTTATCTATTCCCTCATAAGAAAGTAAAATTATATTCCACATTTTATGGGATATTTGACATTGAGAAACTCTATTAAACTCATCCCGACCTATTCTATAAATTATATAATTCATAGATTTATATGTCTAAGCATATATTGATTCAGTATCATCTTCCCATGTTTCTGGTTATGTATTTGAAATTTTATAAGGCTTCATGGCCGGGAGATAAACATTCAGTCCAAGTTTCTTTATATATATGATAATTGATTCCTTCCAAAAACCATAATTGTTACCAATTAAATAGGGTTCTCTAACCATAGACATCCCTTCTATTTTTTCATTCATAGTGTCCATTATTGAAGAAACATTTATATTTCAATGTTTTATAGACAAGAACACATGTATCACTCCCTTTTATAACAAATGTTGTTGAAAAATTATCGTATTAATACTCAATAGGGTGTGAATTGAGTTATTTTAATTTTTAGTCACTTAGAAAAAACTCCCTCTAGTTTATGAAATTTTTTTGATCTATTCATTAACAAAGCATGGAGTGGAAATAAAAGAATAAATTAGAGAAATAAACACATATATTTATAGTGGTTTTGGGAATAGAATTACCCTAGTCTACTCCAACACTAATCTTCTCAACGAGTTTGATGATTTTCACTAGGCCAGTCCTTTTTCCAGGGACAACCAGTCCTTTTTCTAGGGATTTCATAACTTAGTGCAAGTAGTTGAAACATCATTCAATCAAAATATATTTAAACCAGGATCCAAAAAAAAATCAACCAATAATGTTCAAGGGTTATTTTTTTGGGACACTTTACAACTAAAGATAATTAACATAGTGTTTTTATAAATTTCATCTTACAAATATAAAATATAGACAAAAAAGAAGAAATCTCTAAGATAAATGATCTAAAGGATAAGAAACTCAAGGAGATTCATCTAAACTCAGCAAGGATCATCAATAATCATAGATGATGAAGTGATACTTATTATTCCTTATTTTAATGGTAAACAAAGTGTCACCTTAGAGAGTTTTTGAGAAATATTTCTCTATATTTCTTTTGCACACTTCAATTCTTCTTTGATAAAAATTCTCTTACAAAAAGGATTCCACACTTGTAAATTCATTCACTGTTTTTTTAAACCCACAAAATGTGATCTGTATAATAAAATATCATCGACACATCATTTTTCATTGAAATACTTTTGAAATAGTAGAGAAAAATAAACTATCACTGTAATTTTATTCTATCTCGGTTCATGGTTCTGATTATAAATGATTTTACCTTAAAGAGGTAATCAAGCATTTTAGGATTGTACAGAAGAATTAAAACACACCATCAAGTGATTCATTAGTAATAAATACCAACTTTTAGTATGATGTAACTGATTATAGATTTCATTCCACATAGATGATTTTCATATTTGAATCCACGTACCTGATTTTGATTCATATAGGAAAATTGAATTACGTAGGACTTTTACTCACACAGCTGAAACTCACAAAGCTAATTGAAACGATGTAGTCAATTTCACCATGTAGGTGATCTACATAATATATTACTCTATGTATCCATTTTACATATCCAAATTATCTACGTAGCTGATTTCTCATGTAGGCGATCTTGTCGATGTAGAAAATTTCCACATAGGTGATTTCGCAATGTATCTAATTGATGTAGTTGATTCCTTTACATAGTTTGTTGATGTAGAAATTTCACCAAATATCCAAAAACATCATGTAGCTAATTTACTAGACTTGGGTAGATTTCATCTTAAATCATCCATAATGTTTACTTAATGAAATTGATCACCAAACACATAATAATAGTATAAAAAATTATGCACCCACACAAAAAACAAGATCATCAGAAAAATATGAAGGGTATTTAAGATCATTAGAACCTGAAATAAATGGGATGTGATGAATCAAAATTAGTAGTCCAACAATATGGATCTTCAACTACAAATGGATATAATGAACATTCAAAGGGGGTTATCATTTTAGTGGGAGATCATTTTATAAAACTCTTTATTAGATGGTCAATAAACACATGATACTCATAAAATAAAAGAATATGTTGTAAATAATATCATCATTATGATCATCATGTAAAACATTGTAATTAATAAATTATAAGGAGAAGCTTAATGTATGTTACTCCTAAGACTGGAAACTTAAGAAAAGTTATTAAGAAATATTTGTATGTTAATAAAATTTCTTATGGAAAAAATCTATGTGTCCGAACAGATCCTTCCTTGGTAACCAAGTGTTGAAGTTATTCAACAAGTTAATGTAGATTATCATGGAAGTATAAATTTATTCATTTATGATTTAAAAGGAATTAGATGAAAAATGACTAAATGAATCTTTGTCTCCACTCATATACTCAATGTGATTAGGTATGTTGATTTTGGTCTCATATTCTCAATATGATCAGGTGCCTAAAATCATATTCAATTTGACTGTATATGTTAAATGACTTGGTGATAGTAAAGGTTCTCTTATAAATTTATTGGTTATAAAAATCTATTCTATATTATTCTTTAAGGGGAGACTAAAAGGGCTTGTTCTAGTAAATGAATTTATCTTATTTCTATCTATATAAATGTTCTGATAATATGATTTAATTTAAAGAGATTTTAATCAAAAATATAAAATTTTAGAGAATAAATTAATTGGGAATAAGATTTATGGATTCTAGTTTTGTATATATTGTAAAGGTAGTTTAAATTTAAAACCATTAGAAAACAAAAGTTTCTTGAAAATATCAACAATGTTTCTTCAAGAATTCAATCAAAGTCATCAAAACCTAGGGTTTTCAAGATGAAATAGTAATACTTCAATGTGATTAGATTATCCAATATATACCTAAAAGAGTTTTTGAAACTCCATGGAATATACATGTCAAGTATGAATTTTAAAGAAATTATTTCTTGTATTTGGAAGGGTATGGGATCCAGAATGTATATTTTAAAAAGTGTTGTAAATATATAGGAGTTCAAAATCAAATGAATAATTGATTGAGATTGTAGTTTATATTCATGAGATGTAGTAAATAGTTACTATAACAAGGATTTGAATGAAATGAATTTTATCAAACTCATATAAATCTATGTAATATATGTTTATCTTTATCTCTTTTCCCTTATGTGATAAGAGAATTTGTTCAATTATAAAGAGTTTTTGTGAAAAAGTATGAGATGATTAATTGTGTACACATAGTTTATGATTGATTAATTTCTATAACATGTTTTTAGGATAATATATGGAAAAAAGTCTTTATCCAATATAAAAGTTTTTGTCTAACTATTTATTAAAATATATGGGAATGTGTTCCTTCCACCCATCATTAGTATATTTTAATAAAGTGTTTTCTCAAATAAAAATGTTCCAAACTCATATAATAAAATATATGGAATACTTTATTTGTTTTATATTCTTTCTGAAAGTAAATAAATGTTATTTATTAACATAAAAATGTTTTTATATCATTGTAAGATAATTTGAAGGGAATATAATGTTAGAAAGGCTAGTGGGAGTATTTTTGAGCTTAAAAAAAATCTAATGTTAACAAATAAAGAAATACACAAATCTAAGTTTAAAGTGAATTTACATAATATCATAAGATAGATTGGATGTATTAGTAATTAGTAATGTAATTTGTGACATTTTATATAATATTTTTTGGATAGAATATTTTTACAATGTTGATGATGAAAAACATAGAAACGATTCTAATTAGACAACCAAAGTCAACATTATAACATTTGATGCAATAAAGTTTTGATATTTGAATATGTTTAGAAATTTAATAGTTAAAAATATGATTTATAAATATCACCATTATTCAAAATAACTTATTTCATATATGTTTCTCACAACAGTGTTTAGTGGAACTTTTTTATTAGATGGTCACATTGAGATGTGATAGGAATTATATAAAATGTAAAGAGTTAATAAAACCTATAATGTACAAAAAATATAAGGTTGATCTGAAAATTTATCATATATAATATGAAAAATCAGTGATTATGTTTGTTTTTTAAAATTTTCTTCAACAGTTTAATAATATTAAACTGTATCATATTAAAGGAAACATCTATTTTATCATTATTTCATGTTGGAAAAATCAATTTAATATAGATTACATTCCCTAAAGTGAAATGATAATTGACCTCCCAAAATAGGAATTTGAGTTTATCCCCAACCGATGTTAGACATGGAGTATTATAGGCTGGGTCAAAATAGTAAGGGTAAAATGAGTATTCTTTTATAGAGATATAAAATAGGCTCAAGAGGAACCAAATAGAGAATGATATTCTTTGTGTGCACGGGATGGCCTACTAAGTATACCACATGAAGTGTTATACAAATGTATTTGGTATACTAGGTTTGCTTGAATCATATTTGAGTCTCTACTACCTGTGGTTGGAGAGATACCTAGAATGAGTACCTTCATACTTTGATACCATACTTATATAATTATACGTATTGACTTAGCTAATATGAGGGTGTTTAGGTATGTTGTTTTATTATTTCATCAGTTGGAGCTTAACCAAGATGATATTTTCTCTCTTGTATGATGATTATGAAAAGTAGGAACTCAATTGATATACACTATAGAAGTGTGTGTCCACACCAAGATATTGTATATCTATCTAGATAAGAGGCATGTGATGTTATTATCCATAAGGATGAATGGCATGTGATGTATTCATCGATCAGATTAGTCGACACTCAAAGAGTCACGAATAGATGAGTTGGCTATATGGTATTGACATGCTTTCTACCCCCATTTCCATATGATTTCTTGGATAAAGGGAACATATAAGAATGAACATTATCATTTGATGCATATTGGTGGTCATATATATATATACATGTGTTTGATAGAGATCTTGTCGGATCCCATTATAGAAAGAGCGGAATTAACGCTTTACTAATGGTCACTATTTGATTACATATATGTATATGTAGATTTATATTTGTTGTTAAACTCTATAAATTCCCATTGGGTCACACATTTTGGTGGTTTGAATGGGGATTGAGTTTGACTTAGATAGTTCTCTAAAATTATTTTAGAGTTAATATAAAAGTATTTTATATGGTTATTCATCATGTATTACATATGATGTGATAAGATGTGAAGTTAATTATATATTTAAAAAAGTTTTTTGGAAGATATCAAAAATGAGTTTTGGATATGGTTTCACAAGTTATTGTGTATGAAATAATATAAAGTTAAATGAAACAAATTAAATTTGTTTTTCATTCAAGTGGGAGATTAAAAGTAAAATTCTATAAATCCTTTAGTATATATATGATATATAGGATGTTTTTTATTTCATGAAAATTATGATTTCCATACACAATATATCAGTGTTGAGGTTCATCTTATTTTGTAATTTTGGAAGAGATTAAAATGTAAACAATGGATATTTTAAGGGGTTTTAAATTTTCAATATCTCCCACCAGCACCCCACATTTATTTCAGAATGGGGAGATATTTATTCTTACCACATGGATATATTTTTTAATTTCAATTATATGAATTTTTTTAAGTATTTTGAAGGATTATAAAAAGTGGAGAAGTAGGGTTGCTGAAAATGGGGTGTGGAAAAAAGAGAGTAGATATGTGGGTGACAGTTTCTAGAAATGGGTAGCAACATGTAGTGGGAACCTATGAGAAATGGAAAATCAAGTTCTGAAATGGCTTATATGAGGTTTTTTAATGATTCCACTTGTTCAATTTTGATCTTGGAGGGGTGACATTTTGTCATGGCTAATTATAAGAGAAATGGCAAAGGCTTATCTGTGTGTGATTTTTCACATTGGTTTTATATTATCTATTTATAATTCATGTTTCAGACTTTACTTGAATTTTTTAGACTTTCTGAATATAGTTTAATTTTTTTGAAGTTTCCCCATTTTTTAAATCATCCAAATTTTAGGGTTTTCCACATTAAAATCTAGGTCCCAATTTATTTCCTTCTATTTTTTTACTGTCATTTTTATTGAAGATTCATATAATTTGTTTGCTCAATTGAGTAATTATCCCAAGAATAATCTATTTTATTTCAATAAACTAGTATTAAAGGGGATTATCCATGTTCCTTGGTTATTGGATATGGTTAATTCATTCCATGGTATTTCTACCCACATCAGACTGTTTAATGGGGAAAAATATTTTACTATGTGGGAGCAACAAGTAGAAAATATTTTGGTGCATGAGAATGTAGCGAATATGCTGAATAAAAAATAGATGACCTTTAACGGATGAGCGATTTTTTTATCAGGATATGATATAGCTAGAAATAAGCATGATTCAAATTTATTTAGATAATAATAGTCTGTGTGAGGTGATGAATCTGACAGATCTGGTGAAAATCTGGTTGAAGCTTGAAATCAATTATAAATTAAAATCCATAAAAATCATTTAGATCTAAAAATTGATCGTATCATTTTGAAATTATAGCGAATATAGATTTAGGTAATCATCTAGATGATACTAAAATTATTATGGAGTTATCTTCAGTGGTAGTCAAGATCAATGAAAATGTAATGTGGTTCCTATATAAATGGAAGAAGAGAAATATTTTTTCCTCTTGGGTTTGTTGCCTAATTTATATGAGTATCTTGTTTCCACATTCATGTTTGATAAAGACACACTAAATTTGGATGATGTAATTTCATCATTTTATATGAATGTGAATCATTTAAAGGACAATGATGGCGATTCTTCATGTAATAGTTGTATTTTTGTTGTGATAGATAGAAATAATAATAAAAAAGGTTAGTTGAAGACAATAAGAAATGTTAAGTGATTCTATTGTGATATAGAGGGTCATGTGTAAATAAATTTATATGCTTTGAAAAAGATCAAAAAGAAAAGAATCAACATAACACCGATTATTAGGATACTGGTGTAAGTCTAATCCATGGTGTGGGAGATTTAATTTCAGTTGTCATTGATTCTCGTAGGCCAGATCAGTATAATTAATGTGTGGTTGATTCAGCAGCTTTGTACCAAATTTCACAAAAAAGGAAATATTCTCTTCATACAAAGAAAGTTAATTGGTATATTGGAGATGGGAAATTGATATTATACATATGTAATTAGTTTTGATGATATTACTATCACTACAAATGGAGTTTGTGCATTGATGTTGAGGGATGCGCGACATGTGATAACTATAAACAATAATTGTTTATCTATCTATACTTTAGATAATGATGGGTTCAAAAGTTCATTTGGTGGTGAAAGATGGATATTATCTAGAGGATCAATGGTATATGTGCAATACAGAATGGTTGACACACTTTTGAGGACTGATGTGAAGGTGTGAGATGAAGTGAAAAATGATGTTGTGAAGAGGACTTCATTAGTTTTGTGGCATAGATGATCACCATGTATTGGTTGAATACCATCGAATAGGATGAAGAATGTTTGGAAGCTGAAGCATGCCATGTTAGGTGTTTTTGGTTTTACACCTATTTCATTTTCTTCTAAAAGTTCCCTTGGTGAAGAAGGAATTAAAATTAAAGATCAAGGTAACAAGTTTAGTGATAAAACTGCTCACTAGATGTTGAGAATAGGGGGAAATTGGTTTTTTCATGATCTTTTGATTATTTGGTGATCACTATTATAAGGGTGCAAGATGTTGTTGGTTCCAATATTGTTCAGTAGGGAAGTGTAGACACATGTATGTTGAAAATGTCATCATTTGGATTTCTTTTATGTGTGTGTGTGGGGGGGGGGTCTTTCAAGTGTCTATCAGAGCTGTAAAATAACATTTGTCATATTTTTTATAGATGGTTATGGTTGGTGAGATACCAAGAAGTTTTCTTTCTAAAAAAGTTTATTGGATATGTTCTCATTATTTGATAGGATGAAGAGGGAGATTTTTTAGGTTAAGCATGTTTAGTGTTTTTAAAGAGATTAAAGAGGAAATAAGGTAGATTTTTTGGGTTGTGAAATTTTCAATTTCTCTCACCCGCACCTCATGTGTCATTCTGAATGGGGTGATATTTTTTTTTATCCTATGGATATCTTTTTGAATTTAAATTTTGATTAAATGTTTTTAGGGATTTATAAGGATTATAAAATGTGGATCAATAAGGGTGTTCTAAATGGGTTCAGAGAAAAAAATATGTAGATACATGGGTGATAGTTTATTGGAATGGGAAATAGTGTGTAGAGGGCACCAACGAGCAATGAAAAATCAGGTTTTGCAACGACATATTTGAGGTGATACCAAGATTCCACTTCGATTTTAATCTTTTTGGGGTGACATTTTATCACAGATGATTATGAGTGAAAAGGTTAAGGTATATTGAGGTGTGTTTTTTCACACAGGTTTTTCTATGCTCTATTCATAAATCATGTTTCAAGATTTAGTTAAATTTTATAGACTCTCTAATTATATTGAAATTTTTTCATATTTCCCCTATTACTTTTTAATCCTCCATATTTAAGGGTTTCTACACATTAAAATATGTGTCTCAATATATTTTATGCTATTTATTTTTGTGCTTTCATTTTCATCAGTGATTCTCAATACATTTTTTTAATGAATTTATTATCATGTGGCTTATTTGTTTTCTCCCAAAAAATTGGTTCATGAAACTTTCATAAAAATGATAAAATGATATCATTTATTATTATCTCTTATTAACTATCATTTATTATACAATTTAATGAGATGAAAAATTGTAGAGGACTTGTATTCATGTATATGATACATGAACTGGCCATAGTATTTATACATGTGTTTCATCGCATGAATAAATGGGAGGATAATCAAGGAGCATCCTTAGTTTCCTATTTAACTTCTATCATTTAGTGAAAATGTTTGATAATTACATTATTATTTATCAGTACTCTGGAACCTGTTGCTTTATATATTCTTCTTCACTCTCGACTCATCTTAATATAACTAGAAACCTTGATTTCAAATTGATTGTTTTAATTAAAAATGATTCTGAATTTTCTATGAAATGATTGATGGAAACCCTCTTTCATGTCAGTTTATATAATTGTGAAAATTGTTTGTTTTGGTGGAAAGTGAAATTGGTAACATGATTTTAAAAGGGTTTTTTTTAATTCATGGAAATTGGTTGGAAAATTGTTTTCAATAAAATGATGGTTTTATTGAAATGGTTTGTCACAATTTTGGTTTGGCCTGGTTTTTGTCTTAAATGGTTAAGTGTTTATTGAATAGGGTTGATAATGGTTGTGAGGTACCATGATCAAAGTGAGGGGTTATGGATATGAAGTTCCACCATCAATCGTATACATCAAGCTTGTGCGGTTGAATTCGCATCTATGGTTGCGTGGAATGGAATAGTAATTCCAAATTAATTCATGAAATGGTGAATTGACTTGTTTGGTTTCTTTCCATAGAAATTGGTGTTGTCCTTGGGAAAATGTTTTTTATGGAAATTGTTTTATATTTTGATATAAAATATTTTCAATTATTTTATATAAGTTTTATTATATAAATACGCTAACATGTTATATCATAGTGGTGTGAGTGGGGAAGTAAATTGGGGAAAGCCTACTGAGATTCATTACTTGCACCCTACATGGGCACATTGGTTATTTTAAAAATACTATATATCGAGACACTGGTAAATGTAAAGAATCCCAATTATTTAGTGGTTCATCATAATACTTGGGTTGTATTATGGAGTTGGAGTATAGATAATTTTGGGAGTTGTCGTGTTATTTGTTGGAGTCTTTGAATTTTGTTCGTACATTCATCCACTATGTACTTTGATGATAGTATCCTTTCACTATGGTACTCTGATTATCGTTTGGTTTTATATTAATTTGTTATGCTTGAGTTTTCTTACTTTATTATCATGCATCATATATTGGTTTTGGTTGTGGTATGATTGTTTGTTGTTGTTTATTCACAAATAGAAAATTGTCCCCTATTTTTATTGAATCCCTTGACATTTATTGTCACCCTTTGGCATCTTGGGGATGTTGTCTAAGGCCAAGTAGAAATTCCTCTACCCAATCCAATCAGGAGGGGCAAGATGCTACAAGTTGTATTAGCTTGTTCAGTCCTTTATATGAAAATGATATCAGTCTTGGTCATTCCAATCATTTAGGATACATGGTATTGGTTTTTGGTCTTGTAGTTTAAATTCAATGTAGTTTATTCCTAGAGTTGGGATGGTAGAAAGAAGTAGGATTGTCAAGACTTGAAATGTAAATCATAAACAGACATAACTAACATTTTTATACTATAATTCAATTTACCATGGAGGGGTACATAAGTATTTTAGAAACACTTATAGGATTTTTAATCTCATTGTCATGGGTTAATCTAATGAGAAGACAATGACATGAATTTTTGAAATTACTTCCCACTGGGAGTAAATATTTTATTTTGAGTAATGATTTATAATTGTTATAAATGTGTTTATTTTTGAAAAATGCTGAAATTATTTTCAAATGATATATTTGAAAAATATCATGTTTATGGTATTTTGAAAATTGTTTTATTTTCAAAATCATGGTGAACTTTTCAAAAATGGATGAACGTGGAAAATTTTGAATTTTGGAAAGCAATGTTGTGATAGTTGGGATGTGGTAAATTTTAAATGTTTAATCCTTAAGTTTCTAGAGAGTGATACGTAGAGAATTTTTCATGTTTATAGACAATGGCTCCTGGTATTAGTCATAGAAACCAACCAGAAAAATCTATTGAGAATGTGGTTACACTTGAGTCATAGGTGAACCAACAACCGGATTAGAGTATTGTCCAAAATTTTTATGCTATGGATAGAGGGAATATAAGGAATGAACCAAAGAAAGTGAATTATTCCATTCATTTCCAAAAGCAGAATCCACCCATATTTTAGGTTGATTCAGAACCAGAGAAGGTAGAGGTGTGGATAAATAGGATGAATCAAATGTTTTATTTACTAGGCACACCATCCAAGATAAAATTCAAGTTGGTGATGTATATGTTTGAGGGCCTTTCACACCAGTGGTGGGAATTAGTAGTTCAAGCTATGACAGACCAAGTCCTTGCATGGGAGGACATTGAATTAATTTTTCAAAAAACAATTCTATTCTCATACATTTAGAATTACAAGAATGACATACATTTCTAGCTTGATACAGGAGATCATCATAGTGATAGAGTTTTCAGATAAATTTATGAATTTAGTCTGCTTTTCACCCGAATTTTATGTTATTTTTTCCTTTAAGACACGTTGTTTTGAACCAGTGATGAGGCCGAAGATTCACTCGAAGATTGTCATGATCTATATAAATTATTATAAAAAGATATTAAATAGTTAAAAATTGGATAAGTGAGACATCTCAGGAACTAAATGTGAAGGAACCAAGTATATAACTACAGGAAACGACCAGAACTCAAATAGTAGGAAGAAGAAAAAGATGGAAACCTATTTCCAAGGTTGGAGTATGGATCAAAATCAATTTGATATATTGGTAAATATTCTTCTAAAACCTAAGAGAAAAACAGGATGTTTCCAATGTGGTTATTTGGAGCACATGATGTGAGATTGTATGGCCCCATCCAGAGCATGCCAAAATTACAGCCAGATGGGGCATCTTTAGTTCTATTATCATAGTTCCCCAAGGTCAGGTGTTCACAGAACTTCCCAGGTGTCGTAGATGTTGTATGATTAAACTGGATGAGGGTATATGAATAACATTATTCATAATAATAGATCTATCCATGGTGAGTCTAGGAATACCATGACTCTACCAAGGAAAATCACAACAAGGAAATAAAGAACAAAGTTCTATGAGTGAGAAATTATATGCAGCTGAGCAGGTAATTGTGGTTGATAAATATGGACCATCGATGGTGAGAGGTGTGATTATTTTTAATTATATCCTTATGAAATATTTTTTTGATATGGTTTCATCCCATTAATTTTTTTTTCTTCTTATTCTGTTGATATTTTGGGTTTAAATGTTGAGATGATGCCTTCTGTTTTGAAACTTCAAACTCTCTATGTCAAAAAGAATATTGAGACCTTATGTGTAGAACATGCTCTATAACTATTGATGAAGATGATTTGATATTTCATTTCTCAATGATTGATATGGATGTCTATGAAGTAATCTTGGGTATGAATTTGTTGGAAATTTTCAAAGCTCACATAAACTATTATACCCAAAGGGTTTGTTTTATGAATGATGGTTGAGTCAAGCATCTCAAAAAAGGATATTGGAATGTAAAGGATGGTCCAACAGTCTTGTTTGAACAAATAGTTAGAATGATCTCATACCTAATGGAAGTTTTGAATTTGGAATCGTTGTAAAAATTAAGAATATCAGTTTTTTAGAACTAGTTGATCAATTTCTGAATGTTTTTCCTGAAAATTTCTCAGGATTTCCACCCACAAGAGAAGTGGATTTTATAAATAATCTCCTTCCACAGACAATCCCAATATCAATTTCGTCCTATAGAATGACACCAATAGAATTAATGGAATTGAAATTATTATGGAAGATATGAAAAACAAAGGGTACATTTGGCCCAGTGTGTCTCCATGGGAAGCACAAGTCTGGTTTGTCAAAAATGTGAATGGTACTCTTCAATTGTGTGTGGATTATTGAAATATTAACCATGTTATGATAATGAATTGGTGTTCACTTCCACACATAGATGATATGATTGATCAATTTAGGGGAGATCAATGGTTTTCCAAAATTGACATGTGATCATAATATCACCAATTAAGTGTACGGAAAGAAGATATTCCAAAAAAAGATTTCATAATTATATATAGCCAATAAGTGTTTGTGGTAATTCCTTTTGGTCTTATGAATTCACCAACAGTCTTTATTTTATTGATGAATTAGATATTTAAAAGTTATTTTTATTCTTTTTTGGTGGTATTTTTGGATGATATATTTTTATATTTAAAGACAATGGCTAAGCATGATCAGCACATAGCGATAGTGTTGGGAACCTTGGGGGATCATCACATGTATGAAAAATTAACAAAGTGTGATTTTTGGATTCAAGAGGTATATTTCCTTGGCCATGTAGTCTTCGAAAGATGTGTTTCTATGGATCTAGAAAATATAGAGGTTTTCATCACTTAGCAACCGCTCAATAATGTATTCCAAATATGTAGTTTCCTTGGCTTGGATAGTTTTTACCGATGTTCCTTTCTTGATTTCTAATGAAATGATTCACCATTAACAGTTATGACAAGGAAAAAAGTAAAATTTCAATGGAATGATTAATTCCAAAAAAAATCAGGAGCATAATGTTCACCATAAATTAACAACAATCTTGATTTTTCCAAAATCATGATAATGGTCTGCAGTGTATTGAAATGTATCAGGATTTGGGTTGGGATGTGTTCTCATGTATGGACATCATATAATTGATTATGGATCAAGTTAGTTATAGTTTTATGATAATAACTACCAAACACACAATTTGAAATTAGTTTTCATAGTTTATTCTATGAGGACATGGCATTATTACCTATTTTTTGAGGATTTCATGTTGTATATGGATCATAAGAGCTCAAAACATATTTTCTCATTATGGGATTAAAACCTGAGACAAAGAATATGGATGAAGTATCTCCAAATTTTTTACTTTGACTTGATTTATACGTTGGTTAAAGGCAATTTTGTCTTAGATGAATTATGTAGAAAGTCATACACCTAGTTAGAAAAAGAAGCATCATATCAGTGGCACTAGATATTAGTGATAACTAACATGAACATGGAATGTGAAGACCGAGGTGATGTTGAAATTTTATTTCCAATTTAATTCATTCTTGATTTGGTTGTGATAGTTAAAGATGCTTAAACATCTGATTCATAATGTGTTTCTATGAGGTCAAGACTCAATGGAGGGGAGACCATTGAGGGATGGAACTTGGATGGGAGTTTAGTCTTATGGTTTCATAATCATATGGTCACACCTTTGGCTTTTTAGGAACAAATTCTTTATACATAGCACTATTCAATATGGGTTTTTCATCCTAGAATACTAAATATGTATAAGTCATTGAAAGAATAGTTTTGGTGGGTCGATATGAAAAGAAAGGTGGGTCAGTGTGAAAAGGAAGGAGGATGAGTTTGTCTCAATATTATTAACTTTTCAGCAAGTTAAGGTGGAGAATCAATGACCGACATTTATGTTTGAGTCTTTACCTATTCCTATTTTGAAATCAGATCAAATATTCGTGGATTTTGTAACATGTCCCCCGAGAATGGTTCAGAAACACAATGCCATATGGGTGATAGTGGATCGACTCACAAATTCATCCCATTTTATTTCTACTAGAGAATATCATACAGTTGAGGAATTGTCAAAAATCAGTACCCACGAAGTGGTAGAGAGGCATGGCATACCAGTTTCGATAATATCAAATAGATACCTAAGGATTATGTATCATTTTTATAAATCCTTATAGCAATCCATTGGGACTCAGCTAGAAATGAGTATGATGTATCAAGATCAGATGGACGGGTAATCTGAAAGAATGATACCAACATTGGAATAAATGATTTAGGCTTGTGTAATAGATTTTTTGTCTCATGGTAAGATCACATACCGTTAGTAGAGTTCTCATATAATAATAGATTTGAGTATTCCATACAAATTTCACCTTTCGAAGAATTATATGGGTGTCCTTATCGTTATCCACTTTGTCTGGTGGAAATAGGTGATACTTCATTGTTTGGGTCAATCCTTATTCAAGAAACAATATAGTAGATTTAGTTGATAATGAAATAAATGGATACATCATAGAGTCATCAGAAATCGTATGTGGATTGCCATCAATGACCATTTTCATTCATGTTGAGTGATCATGTGTTCTTCAAAACATCTCCAAGGCTTAGAAACCATTATTTTGGGAAGAAGATAAAGTTATATACTCGATAGAAACTCCCTTTTGAGATACATGAATGAGTTAAAGAGGTGGAATATTGGATGTATTTTCCACGACAGTTTAGTGTAGTGTATAATGTGCTTCACGTATCTTAGTAGAAGAATATCAGCCTGATCCTAACCATGTGACTTGATGAGATCATGTTAACCAATACCTGAATGATTTGTTAGTTCATGTTCCAATATAGATTCTTTATATTCAATAGAAATTATTATGTGTGAAAATCATTGGTCTAGTGTGGGTTTTGTGGAACCATGGTCAGATTTAGAAAGAGGCTTAAGAATGGGAGAAAAAAATGGTCAAGCAATGACCTGAACACTTTCAGAGAAATTCTGGTATTATAATTTTTAATGATGGATATTCCAATGGTGGGGAAAATTTATCATCACCGGTTTTAGGCTATGGAGTCTCTCCCCTTCGAATCAGAAGCAATCTGTTGGTAATTCATGGTGTGTTGATGCTTTATTTCCAGGGTAATCCTTCAGTTGTGGAAGTTTTTATTAGATATACTTTCCTTACCCCTATTGAAATCATATATCTAGTCCACTAGGGATATATTTATGATGGTTGATTCTAATAATGATGATATATGGTTGTGTTGATGTTAGGAAAAGAGTTCAATGGTAGGTTTTTGGAGATTTATCCTGCTTTTGTTAATGAATTCGGGCCATTCTTCATTTTCACAATATCTTTTAAAGTAGGTGGATTCACTATCAAATCCTTTTAATATAACTTGAATGATTGATTTAAAAATTATTGTTTTGATTGAAATTTATTGTGAATATTTTGGGAAATGCTTGAGGGAAACCCTCTTCGATGAATGTTTATGGACTGATAAAAATTGGTTGTTTTGGTGGAAATTTAAATTGGAAAAAATATTTAAAAATAATGATTTAAAAATGGTTTTTTGGTTTTAATTCATGGAAATTGGTTGGAAAAGTATTTTCAATAAAAGGATGGTTTTTTGAAATGGTTTTGGAAAAAATTGGTTTGACATGGTTGTTTTATTAAATGGTTAAGAGTGAGTTAAATGGGATGGATACGGGTTGTGAAGTACCACCATCAAAGTGATGGGTTATGGACAGGAAGTTCCACCATCAATGGTAAACACCAAACTCATGTGGTTGAGTGTGTGTATATGGTTGTGTGGAATAGAATGGTAATGAAAAATGAATTCATGAAATGTTTGATTAACTTATTTGGTTTCATTACTTGGAAATTGGTTTTTTCTTCGGAAAACTATTTTTCTATAGTAATTATTCTATATCCTGATATAATCTATTTTCAATTATTTTATATAGGGTGTTTTTTTATAAATTTACTAACATTTTCCATTCTAGTGGTGTGATTTAGGAAGTTATTTGGGGAAATCCTATTCATTTTCACCACCCACCCCCTGCATTGGCACATTGGTGATTTTGTTGATATTGTTTATCAAGAAACTGGAAAAGGTGAAACATCATTCTTTTTTAGTGGTGCTTCATAATACTTGAGATGTATTGTGGAGTTCAAGCATGGAGCATGTTGGGAGTTGTGGAGTAATGTCTTGGGGCCTTTGAGTTTTGGTGGATTTTTCTACCACTGTGTACTTTTTTGTTAGTAGTCCTTCAATGTGGTACTCTGATTATCATTTGGTCTGATATCCAGTTGTTATGGTTTAGTTGTCTAATTATAATACCATGCATCATATATTGGATTTAGTTATGATATGATTGGTTGTGGATATTTATTATCAAATAGAAAATTGTTCCCCAATTGTATTGAAGTACTTGACATTTATTGATATCCTTTGGACTCTTTGAGATGTCTCCTAATCCTGAGTAGAAATTCCGCCTTGACTCAAGCCAATGAGGAGGAAAGAGATGTTACACCACAGATGTGAGATTTTTTTTTCATGCATGTGATCTTTATCAGACAAATTTTAAGATGTTTGATGTTTAATGAGATAATATAATGTCTCTTTAGTGAAGGTATTCTTATTTACCACACCTTCTTCATTGTCTAGTATAATTTCAGGTTTTAAATTTCATGCCTGAGAGATCCTAAAATTTAATTACTTATTTCTTTTACTGTGTCTAAAAAGAGTTATTAGATTCTAATGAAACCTAATAGTTAGATCTATGGAAGATTAAAGGAGCATGAAATCGAGACGATATTTTAAAAAAGGTTGTAACTCAGGAATAGTAGAGATGGTGTTTCACCTTAGTAATTTTGATTTTATTAGGAGGATGACATGGAGGGAAACCATGAATCTACTTTATGAAAATTAAAAGGAGGAAGTTTGTATGGGGGTTTCCAAAAGACTTGGTCCCAAAACTAAAGTGAATCTCAACTAAAATTTTTTTAAGTGAAAACATTATTTTTCTAGAAGGAGAAAATACAATGACATTATTTCTGACGATAACATGGGGATTGGGTGACAACGGTTGAGTGTTTTAACTCCATAAAACACAGGCCAATGCCAGTCAGGCCTCTTAAAGTTCATTCACTAGTATATTTGTAATATTCTATATTACCAATATCTTGGAAGGAGGAATAGTCAACTGGGTAGACATCTTGAGGTGGTGTAAATAATTATCTAAATTAAATATAAAAATTTGAAAGGTAAAAATGATAAAATTGAATCTGAAAATTTTTAAAGACAATTTTTTTATTAGTTATATCTTGTATCTATACATTTTCATGAGGCCAATCCAAACACACATTTAACAGTATCATTGAGACATCCTCCATCCATGGGATCTACACTCCCACATTTGTATTCTCCACTTTCCCTACCACCCACTTACTACTTATCTTGCATATATGTATAAATATGCAAGCACTTGTAGTTGAGAGGATGGGCATGAGTGGTTTTTCTTCGCATATATAATTAACCTAAAAATATAGTCTCTCTGCTGCGACAAATGTGCCCTCGCATTTACCCTCATGAAATAGGAGAGGAAATCCATGGATGAGGCAAATAGTGGTGTCCAAAACACTTATGTCATTGCCTATTTCTCTAAAACATGCTTCAATAGCATCAAAACCCTCTCAGGTATCCCCAATTATAGGCATTGTTCTCTATGCAGACCTTTTTTGGGGGGTAATATAAATCTAATTTTCTCTACCACTGATGTTCATCAGGAGTTGGGTTGATATTAGATTCATACACATTAGCATTAGGTGGATGTCTTAGTTTAATTTTACTCATTTCCATTGCCACTTCAACTTGCTACTCATTCCTCATTATAGGAAAATTCATGGACATTGATCCCAACATCAGCACTTATCCTGATATCAGAAATTACGCATTTGGGTGTTCTGAAAAAATGGTGGCCTCATTTTTATGAACAACGAGTAATATATGATGGTTACTAAATGATTTATTCCCCAGCATAGCATTTATAATTATCGGGATGGAATTGGGTTTCAATAGAAAGGATCACCTATAAATTGGAGAGGTTTTCCTACATCTGTCAGTTTATATTCTCTCTATTAATTACATATGGCATGAGGTGGATAATTTTTTTTCAATATAAATTATTATATTCTATTAAAGGGTTTACTCCTAAAGGGAAATAATCATAGCGGTGGAATGAGAATTTTAAACATAAAGTTAAAGAAAAATGATAATGTTTTAAACCTTTATACCTTTTTAGTAATGAAGATTCTTGGGATCCATATCATGTTGCTCATAGAGTGACTAAGAAAGTAGTTACTAATGAAAAGTCTAACTTCTTTGATGATTTTTTCCATTAATTAAAAAAATTTAATAGTGAAATAATATTCTATTTTTTAGCAAGAGGAAGAAAGAAAAAATCTAGAGATTTAGATCATGTTTGGTGCATAAAAGATGAAAAAGTACATACCTATTTTAAGGATAAAAAAATATGCAAAAGGGGCATTCTAATTTAATTATCTCTTCAATGAAAAGTGGATGTGTGTATTAGACATAGGTAATATTAGAATTAGTAGAGTGGAACTCAATTAAAGATATAATAAAATATTTTGTCCTTTTGAGGTAAAATAATATTTAAGAAGTATAGAAAATGATAAAGTAGATGGGTTAGATAACATCCATATTGATTCTTGGAAATATTTAGGGGAGTTTGATATTAATTATACCACTAGGTTATTTAATAGAATTATTAAATATAACAAAATTCTTGATTAATTGAAGAATATCTCTTTCCCCCTAGGGCATAGCCTATTGGTTACGTCTTTGAGGGGAATTGCAGGAGGTCTCGAGTTCGAGTCTCTCTAAGTACATGTATATACCATAGGTTTTCTTTCATTATTTGTATCCCCCTCACACAAAATGTTGTAATAATAGAGGAAGATATCTCTAGTACTTGTTTATAAAACTAAAGGATATGTTTTGTGTTGTGGGAATTATAGTGGAATTAAGATTATGATTCATACCTTGAAACTTTAGGAGAGAGTAGTTGAATAGAAAATTTGAATGAAAACTGATTTTTCTGATAATAAATTTGGTTTTATTCCTAGACATTCAACCACATAAGAAATTTATTTTATTATAGGTATAATGGACTATTATCACAAAAAATCCCAAAATTTTCATATGGTTTTCATTGATTTGGAGAAGGCATATGATAAAATACATATTTAGGTTTTATGGTAAACTCTTAAAATAAAAGGGGTATATGTAGAGAATATTAAACTCCTCCAAGACATGTATAAAGAGAGTTTTACATGATTTAGAACTATAATAGGTGATATCAGTTATGGGAATACCAGAATCATGCGATGGGTCGTGCCCAAATTTTCTTTTTGTCATGATCGATAATCAATCTGAGATCTACATGATGATAAATGTCATGATAAAAAAAATTGGATCAAAGCAAACCAAAAATGAATAAAACATTGGAACCAGAGAGAGAATCATAGATATTATTTGTAGTTAATTTAATCAATTAAAGAACTAACTTGTGTGAATTATTTATTTTTTGATGGATCTGAAAAAAGGTCTACGTTTTAGGGTCATTACATTGTAGGAATCAAAAGAAAATTCCCTCTAGCAGTGATCTACACATGTTTTATGAATCGCTAAATGTCACCGTAGGATTATCCACGTCTTAGATCACTTGCGTCATTCACCTTTTATCACCATGAGAATCACTTCTAAATCATTTTACTTGATCTCTCTTGACTTGAGAGTGAATGGTGGAACATGAACACTCTCCATTGTTGTGAGAATTCTTGGAGAGGGAGCTCTTTAGGGTTTGAGATGATTCCCTTCGGCTTTCATTGTGCGCAACCCAAATTGAATTGGCTTTATTGAAAATAATATAATTGGTTATTAATACCGCAAGAGTTTAGAAATAAATATTCTCATAAGTTCCCCTTAATATTTACTTAATACCTTGTATAACCCCATGTCTAAAATAATCATAATATTATTATTTCCTTGACATGATCTTAACCTACGAATTAAATTAAATATTATTTAATCAAATAATATTCAATATATATCCACAGAACTAAAGACAAGGTCCTCTATTCCACCATAATATTTATCAATCCATTAATAATGATTATTTATTTAATAAATAAAGATTAATTTATTATTCACCAATAAATAAATAAATATTTTTTCACTGAATAAAAAATAAAAAATTATTAAATATTCTGCTCACATTATATTCTCTCAAATAACTTGTTATGGAATACATACGATTAAGAAAACATGAATAATTATTAAACCATTTGATAAAATAATATTTATTCACCCTGTTAGATAATAAATAATAATATACTATTTAACAGAGATTCTAGATACACTTAGTGTGTGGTCGGAATTCTAGGGCTCTTTCACAATGGAATTAGGCGAAGAACCCTAAAAGACAAGGATAACATTAAGAAACACACCATGAAACATATATAAAAATAAGATAATGATGAAATGACATAATACCTCATACATAAAATCATGTTGTAAAAAAGTCGCTTTAACACGATATCTCTAATCAAGAAGGTTTCACACTTGTTCCATCAACCAATGTGCTTAATGTTTCTTTATTTGACTTTCTGGAAATTGAACATGTGTATAGAACACTATGAACTTTTATTTATTTAGGCTATATCATTTCCATCAAATGACATAATGTATCAACTTCCATTAAAGAACATAAGGGAAAAATTCTTCCCCTTATTATTTATTAATGTAATATTACTCGTGACGCACCCAACGTATCCTAGCTCACACTACTAGAAAAAACCCTATACCCATGGTTTAGAACCACGGTTATAGCCCCTAAAACCCTAGTTATAGGCTATACCCATGGTTTTAAGAACCATGGTGGTGAGGTATTGGTATAGACCTATACCCATGGTTTGACCAAACTTTGGGCATATGTTACTTATTAATAAAATCATCCACTGGAATTTGATCCCAACACTTACCGTGTATAGTCCAATGACCTTACAACTACCCTATAACCCATTTTATGTTTTTTAGTCACATATATATATATATTAAAGTATTTATTATTTTTTTGAAAAAAAATGTGCCAACCTATACCCACAGTTTTTTCAAATTGTGAGTATAGGTTCTTCTCGGGAATTTTTTCCCATGTGAAACCTATTACCTCATTTACCAGAACCCTGGGTATAGGTCCTTACTGTGATTTCATCTCCATGAAATCTATACCAATAGTTTTTTAAAAACCATGTGTATAGTTCCTACTTGTGAATTTTTTTTACCATGAAACCTATACCATCGATTCATTAAAATTTTTGGCTATAGGGTGGACCCAAGCCCATCATTTTTGTACAACTGTGGGTATAGCCTTGTATTCCAGTAGTGTCACCATGAATATACATCATCATAGTTTTCATTAATAAATCAATGTACGTGACTCATAATACTCATTAATAATATTCCAAATTTCTATGAATTAGTAGATACGTTCGCAGATAGGAACATCCAATGAAACATATAAATATGGATTCTTTACTGGAGAGTCTCATTCTCATAATATCTTATACTAGATATTACCAATGATGTACACCATGAGAAGGTTCCTCAAAGTCCTATGAATCTATACCCTTGATATCCCATATCATTTGTGTCCCTCAAAGTATATCATCTAGGTATAGAACATATATTTAAGAATAGTGTCATAGCACTTCTGGGTTCTCCTCATAGTGGGGAACTGCTATGACCTTTTAGTGAGACAACTACTCTTAAGACAATATTACATAAAATGTTACATGGAAGTGTAGGTATTGGGAATGCAGCAGAACCTCAAAAAATGGTATTTGAAAAAAAAATCACTGACATATGAAATGAAAGTTTTAACATCGGAGAATCATTGCTCGGTTTAAGCTGAGTATCTTGCGTGAATAGTTTTAAGAACAAAAATAAACAATAAAATAAATGGTTTAGATTCAATGATGGAAAAATGTATGATCATATTTGGAAATCACTGCATGAAAAATTCAAAGACTAATTCCTCTATATTTTCCACATAGACTTCAAGAAACTACGGGAGCACCATTCGTCAAATTTTGGGTGCTAGCGCGGAGATCCGACAATGCCTTCAACACTCCGAAAATCACCACATCTCCTTGATTGATATGCCTGAGAGAGACCTTGATCCATGTTCCTAGATCTAAATATTCTCCCTCTAGGTCATGGGATAGAGAAGAAGAGATAGAAAGCTCATGAATAGTAACTAGTGAATTCCTCTCTTCTTCTATTTATAGTGTGTTTATGAATTACCCAGAATTTCCTCCTCGCCCCCTGAATATTTAATACTCTCTAAATGAAATGTTATGACTGCTGAAATGATACATAAAAATTACTATCACTTTCTTGTAATACTTTAAAACATTACATGATAACAAATGATTCACATACTCGACTCATAATTCCCACAAAAATTAATTGATCATTAAATATATTAAACTAATACT
The DNA here is from genome assembly GCA_963277665.1 of Viscum album. NCBI lineage: Eukaryota > Viridiplantae > Streptophyta > Magnoliopsida > Santalales > Viscaceae > Viscum > Viscum album. Next base: position 842,237,134 of record OY728125.1, on the reverse strand, counting down.
CGTTCAATTATTATTTTTCATGTATTTAATTTAAACAATATAAATACATCAATAAATTCAATAACCATTATCCATAACTTAAATAATATGAATTTATTTATTTCATGGTGATCGTATCTTCTTCGACACACCTCAGACCCCAATGGTGGGGCCCACTATATCCAAAATTCATATTCAGCAGAATGGGGAAAATTCCTAAATATGCTATTCGGTGTGACCCTCTAGGCCCTTATCACAATAGTAGTGAATACTATTCATTGACTAGAGTAGGATCTTGCAACCCATCATGTCCTCTAAAGAGTTTAGGATTGTCATAGTAATGACAAGAAAACTACGAACAAGCAATATGTAATATAATCTTATTGTCATTAATATCTCATAAAGCAAGATTCACACTTTGGTCATTGTCAATTTCTTTCTTTATTATATATTAGTATAACTAGATGGATTTACCTTGTACTACCATGGCCATGGAATTATCATGGTACTACCATCCTGATCAACATGGTCTGAGATATATAACTTCCTTAACCTAGAAGTGAAAAATCCTTGTTGACTATTCAAACAATGTCATGCCACTAATGAAACGCCTAATATAAACTATATCACCACGATTTTAATATCATGGTATTCATTTTACATAAAAGTACATGATAAAATGGTATACATTGACAGTGATCTCATGTTAGGATATCATTACACGTGATCATAGATAGGAACATCCAATGACACTCCAAACATGTGGTGTTCCTATTGGTGGGTCTATCCCCATGATTTCACTAATAGATATCACCTATTGTGAACTTTATGAGATGAAATATCAATGCTTATGATCCCCGAGCACCTGATAGTCAAACATCAACTTTTTCTAGTTATTAAGATGTATCTAGACCATAGGATCTTTGTTTAAGATTAATTTCATAGTATCTATAGGTTCTAATTATATCATTGGAACTACTATAACATTTCGATATTAAAATTAATCTATATAAATTACCATTAAATAACTAACCTAGAAAATTATACATTATAATGATAATAATAAATCCTGTATAACTAATTTTATACATGATATGGAAATCAAAGTACTGAATAGTTGGGTCTAGGGCTCCCACTATCTCAACACTCCCACTCACACAAGATCCAACTTTCTAACTAACATTGTTAGCTACTCTCATGAAAAATATCATATTTCTACTAAGTAAAGACATTAGATACTAGGATTACCATGATTCTGACATGTGGATATTCTTTTATTTGGACCTTATATGCTTGAGTAAAACTTCTAAAGAAATGGTAACCCTGATTATATTCTTTTTATCCAATTTCATAACTTAATATCTTTTCTAGTAAGAATATCATAATTTATATTATGATAATACATTTCTTACTAGGTATGATTCCATGAACTGGAACATATCATTTCATAAAACTGCTTCTTAGCTGCCTCAGAAGATATAACATACTCAGTAATTGTATGTATGGAGACCAATGGAATATCTAATCTTGTCTCACTCATCACTGTAGCCTAACTGTTATACTAGATCACATGGATCTAAGGAAGACTAGTTTTTATCCCCTAAAACTAGTATCTTTTCTACTCCATTTCCCAGGTATATATTATTTGTACTTTTCAGGGTATAATTAGATAGTTTTGACTGCATCACTTGAATTTCTCCGGGATATTACTGATATTTACCTACTATAATGTATATTATATAAATTTCAATTCTTGTACATGTCATGGAATACATAATTGATCCATAGACTAAGCATATGGATTTTAACTCACCACATTTATCTCCCCCCATGTCCATGACATGTTAACCTGGAGAGATTTTTCCATGTGACATAGGTAATTATTTTATCTTGAATTGTTACAGCTTTAATTTTTCAATACTATGTCACTATATATATGATTGACTAGGTCTAATAAACCTTTATATATACCTTAGTAAATCTTGTTCCCTAGAACCTAGGTTCTTACATTAATCCAATCACTGGAGAATAACTTTCATCCTGGTCTTAACTAACTTGAAGACTAATCTGATTTCCATATGTTGCAGAACATATTTTATAGGGAATACCTTATCTCTCCCACTAAGCTCTTATAGACACATGAAAAAACGTATTCCAAATTTATATTCTATGATATCGTTTATTAAATCAATACTAAACCAGATATCAATAACTTGCAACTGTTATTAGAATTATGTGACAAGACTATCCCTTCTTGGTTGCGTCATACAGACACCTTCCATGATTGATGGTAATTACATCCAATGCATAATAATATGATCACAGAAAATATCTATGATGAGAAAAATTCTAATATATTTATAAATAACCCTCTAGTATTACTATTTAATCCTTATTGGTACTACACTTGTACCATCTATGTATTAACTCGCTTGAATACCCACTGCATCTTTCCAAATAATAAGCCCCTTTTCACTTTGATACATGGAATACATTATTTAATTTTAACTGGTCTTTTAAATATCCATTAATTTCCATATACCTCGTAGATCTAGGAAATATTAATCAAAATGAATAATACATCACAATCCACAATGAATAAAAAAACCATCACCATGGTTTTATCCTTCCTACGTTGTATTTGTCTCTTGACCATACTCTGTTCCACATGCACTTATGGAACTAGTTCCTATTTCAACTATATATGAATCTCAATCATTGAATAAACCCAAGTCAATATTACTCACACTATTTCAAATAGAGATTTGTAACCTTACATAAATGTATTTTATCACATGATAATGACTTTTCTATCTTAGGGATTTATCTAATATCCTAAAAAACCATTGGGATAATTACTTTAGATGCAAAATGCTTCTGTTCCTAATGAAAGTTTGTTTAGGTCCTAAAAAAATCATTTCATCCAAACATATATCCTTGTGACATAATGAAATCACATCATACTATGACTCAATTGATATCCATTTTTCATTATAGTTGGCATATATTTATTGTATATCACTGTTATTTTCATAGAAAGTCTTGAAATAAGATTGTAGTTTCTGCAAGATGCAACATTGAATCTACCTACATTATGAACTTGATGTATAAAATATGTGTTTAAGAATTACTCCATGCTAAATTTTTCTGGATTAATGTTGACATGTAATACTACATCAACAGTCCTCCTCATTAAAATCAATGTCGTGATGTAGATAAGGTAATGTTCATTTAGGAATTACTCCATGATACATTATCATGATCGATGATTACATAGTCAAGATATTATTAAGCATGCTGGCTCGAAGAAACTCATATCTTATGACCATGCATATACTTCACATTACCATTATTTAATTTCTTAAAGTAATATTATGAAGTATATATACCTCTAGCTTATTTTGTAATAGTTCACGCTCTCTTGTCGAACTAATTATGGACCCTTTGTGGATTACCTTTATTTATAAAGGTTTTTTGTCCCAACTAAATACGTTAAATATACCAAATGTGTTTAGCTTTACTGAGCCAAAATAATAAACTAGGTATATACATGACCTCCACTTTTAGTTTTACTTGACAAATAATTATCTTACCACAACTGGGTATAAATGTATTACCTTTTATATTCATCAGGTATTTTCATCAATTCAAGTATTATTGAAATATTAATTGAGTATCAAATACAAAATAAAACATTAATTCCTAAACAAATAATATTGTATCCTTAGGTACAAGGAAACATTAGATTAATGTTTTGGTTATACTCAATAATAGTTCTACATGAATATTTCACTTGGCAATAAAGATGTTGTGTACTTCTCACCACTGGCCTAGGTATCACCCTTTCTCTACCACATGGAGAATACACCTGACTTCTAGTAACATTTCTATACTTACATGGATACCATATAACAATACACCTATGTGATAGTAATATTGTATTGAATACCCAAAAAGTAAAACCAAAACATTATATTGATTAATATTTCTGAAGAAGAAGTAGTAACTTTCTTCATTAATTTAGTTTATTGCCGTTAAACATCCATAGTTTTATTTCAAAAAATGAAATGAAATGGTCCTCCTATTAATACCTCTTTCATTAAAGGACATTGTGAAAATGATTTTTTCATTTCTTTCCATTGGCCCTTTTCACCTTGTCAATCAATTTTCTCTCCATATGAATTAAAGATTTATCCAAATTTTATATTCTTATTTACATGGAAAACATTACATAAATAAGAAATGAAGCATTTACTCAATTAATTATTGTTTTTGTAAGTTAAAACTAGAATTTAGTTATGGGGTGAAAATGATATAATAATAGGATGTTTTGAAAGATGATAACCCGCCTTTCAATTTACATGAATCCAGTGTAACCATTACCTATTCATATCATTGTGTCACTTTATCCTTGTAAACCTCTCTGATATGAGACTAATTATTATAAAATCCATGTCCAATGTATTGAACATAATTAACATCGGACGTTGATGATTGCATAATGACATAGAAATCAAATGCACTGCACATTAGTCTCTTGTAATCAATTTTAACACCATTGCTTCCTGGTATATTTTAACAAGTATAAGGGACACTGGAACCTTGAATTCCCTATATAGTAGTACTATTTTCAAGAATCTATGCTATTCTTGGATACTTGTGCCAATGAGGACATTTACATTTTACATTATTTATCAAAGTTTTTAAACATGTGGTATAACATTACATTTTTCTACAAAAAATAAATTCTTGATGATTTGTACCATTTTTCAGGATTACCAGTTTAAACATTTTGATTAATTAATTAAATCATCAAATGTATCCAACTATTTTATTGAATTATAGGAACCCTCTATAATAGTATTAGAATGCTCTGTCACTTGAGTATTATAGTATAATGGTTCCCAGAACCTCCCCTCATAGTCTACATACTTTGGTTATGCCACTACTTGGAGGGTTCGAGGTTGGCGTTTGGCTGGACAACCACATTAACTCGCGGTTCCTTGATCTGATGAGTGAAGTCCTAGTTTCTTAAATTGTTACTTGATTTACTCAACGTCTTCCTCTAAAATTAAAAAAATCTAGAATTGGATACTTCTTTATTTATATTTAAGTTAATTCAACCAACCAATATCATTAGAACTCCATAGTACTAAAAGGAACCCTCAACTTCGGCATGAAGACCACCTCGAATAGACATTTTTGTCCAAATTTTAATGATGGAAAGAGATTTAGACATAATATTTCTTTAAAGGGTTATTGTTTTAAATATGATGAAATAAATCATTTTATATTTTCTTAGCACGTGTAAAGTGATCTCACTCACAACTAACCATGCATGATATTGAAAATTCATCGAGTCACATGTTAATTTTATCAATGGATGCTTGTTTATTATTTCTATGTGATCGCACCTAAACTAGACATTCAAAAAAAAAATAAACCTTAGAAAAATAAAATGATGACCAAATAATGAGTCGATTTTAATGGTTGATTCATTGAGAGAATAATGGAGTAACCACGACCCTAGGGGACATACATTGAGTCACGTCACTTGTAACTCAAATTGCAGCACATGCATCGAAAGCTTGTCTAGTGTGGTACCATGACTCAACATGAAGTGTGTCACTTATCATCTCATCATTATACAACAATACTCACTCATTAGTGATGGGAACTGGGGAGTAAAATATAAAACTCTAAAGTGGACATGCATGCCCTTATATATATAATGACTCAGAGACGATACACAGATCACCATTTTATTAATTAATTATTACAAACAAACATGCAATTAATTAATTAATTAATTAATTAAACACCAAACAAGCATTGGTTGGTCATAGTCTCATGACCAGTCAATATGCATTAACTTGCATACTAAAAAATAAATGCAGAAATAAATTTAACTTAAATTGAATATTTGTTGAGGGTATTTTTTATTGAATTAAAATTTCACTCAAATATTAATTCAATATATTCTTCGTTCGATCCAGATTAATTAATTTAACTTTAAAAACAAAAAATAAATTAATTAACTTATTAAATTAATCATCAAATTAAATTAATTTATGCCGCAATATATTTTTAAAAACAAAAATTAATATTTAATTAATTTAATTTTCATTTGAAATTAAATCAATTATATTTATCAACTTTGATTGCATTAAAATTAACCAGGCCTCTAAAACCTAGGACAGGGCCTGTGCGGGTTGGGTTGAACCAGCGTAGGCCCCTTTTGGGATGTATGGACTTGTATAGGGATGATATGGGCCTAAAAGGTATGTCAAAGCCCACACCGGGCTGGGCGCACCTTCTAGAGCTATTTGTGGGGCAGATTTGGTTTGGGTACAAATAAAAATTACAACACCTCACGGGTTTGGTTCGACCATCAGTTAGATAGAGGAGGAGCTCAATGGTGTTGTGGCACTACGGTAAGGGATCGACATAGAGGGGTGTTGCGGTGGTGCAGACAAGTGGCCTCGTTATGGAGGAGAGACAGGTGAGGGGTGGCCTGCTAGGACAAAGGCATGTCATGGGGGGTTAAGCTGTGTGATGTTGAGCATACAAGGGAGGCACTCGAGAGTCACCAGATGAGGGAGGCCCTATCCAATGTTCTAGTTACAACACTGACTAGACATGGATGGTCGATGACGGGGAAGGCGGCCGGTCGAGCGGTGCCACCTGGAGGAGAGGACCACCGTAGGAGGGATCTGAGGTGGCTCAACCTGGTTTCACCAATAGAGGATGGTCGGTCCGTCCCGGGTCTAGTTGGAGGTAGTACAATATCCCCCCCCCGAGTAGGGAGGGTGGTGCCCTGGTTTCACCGACGGATCAAAGAGCCCGCACGTCGAGGAGGAGGGAGGACCCGTGGGAGGGGGTGGTGGGGTGTGCTTTGGGGATACTCAAGTGGCCAAATTCAGCTCAAAATGGTCAGATGAGGGGGGAGTTAGGTCAGAAAGGGGGCTGCACTAGATAGGGTCAAGGAGGCTGGTTAGAGTGGAAGCCCAACTAGGGCTATGCGGTGTGTCGGTCGGTGGTGGCTGGCCAAATGACGTCAGGGAGGACCATTTGTCCAATTTTGGGTGCTAGAACAGTGATTTGACAACGCCTTTGATGCTATAATGATCACCACATCACCTTTCTTATGATTCCACAGAGAGAGAGAGAGAGATACTGAGTTGATATCCTAGATCCAGAGTTTCTCTCTCTAGATTGTGGGATATAGAATAAGAGAGAGAAAGCTCATGAATAGTCACTAGTGAATTCATCTCTTCGTCTATTTATAGAATCTCTATGAATTATCAAGAATTGCCTCCCAGACCCCAAATAATTAACATTCTATATAGAACATGTTTTGACTACTGAAATATTTCATAAATATTATTATCACATTCTTCTAATACTTTAAAATATTACGTGATAATAAATGAGTCATAAACTCGACTCATTGTTCTCACAAAAATTAATTGAACCTTGAATATATTCAACTAATATTTGTTCAATTATCATTTTCTTGTATTTATTTTAAACCTTGTAAATACATAAATAATTTCAATATCCATTATTCATAACTTGAATAATGTGAATTTATTTATTTCATTGGTCATCTTACCTCCTTGGACACACCCCTGACCCCAATGGTGGGGCCCACCAAGTCCAAAATTCATATTCAATTGAATAGGGAAGATTCTTGAATACGCTACTGAGTGTGACCCTCTAAGACCTTATCTTGATAGTAGTGAATACTATTCACATACTAAGAGTGGGATCTAGAAGCCCATCATGGCCCCAAAAGATATAAATATTTTCATAACAACGACAATCATCCTACAAACAAGTATTGTGTAATATAATCTATTTGTCTTTTTTTCTCTCATAAATAAGGATGAAAACCCGTGTCATCATCATTTGATTGCTTTATTATGTGTTGATCTAACTAAATAAATTTACCTTGAACTACCATGGGCATGGATTTACCAAGGTAATACACAAACCCGGAGAAAGAAACCATACAACCAAAAACATTCCAGCACTTAAAACAGAGATCATCCACATAAGGTTGTGTGTCATTTTCACCCAAACCATGTCATTCGGGGTGGGATGGTTCAAGGAATACAACTATCCAAATAGTATTGAGTATACTTTCATTATAATGTCTTCATTTGGAGAATATGGATGTGAAGACACCATTTCTTCACAAAGATTTAGATGAAGTGAAATTTATGGATCAACTGGAGGGTTTTGAAAAACATAGAAACTGGAATATTGTGTGTCAACTCAAACAGATCTGTTATGGTTTGAAGCAAGCACTAATTTGTTGAAATAAAAAATCCAATGATTTCAGGATGGAACAAAAGTACATCTGGAGAAATGTTTACCATTTTAATTACCATAAGGTGTTTGATGATGAGATTTTTAATTTCTTCTACATTAGGAGGATTAAATACTAATAGTGGTCTGATGAAAGAAAAGGATCGATGAGATAAAGGTTGAGTTTTTCAAAATTATTGAGATTTGGGATCTTATTCTAACAAATAGATTTTTACAGATGAAGATTTCATGAGACTAATGTCCTAGTACACTGTACCTGAACCAGACTGACTACATTAAGGAGTTGGTGGAATGCTTCGGTTTTACATAAGTAAAACCGGTAACCATTCCCTAGGGTGGTATTTCATGAAAAGGATAAGTTAATAATGGAAATATAACCTAAATCCTTATATATATATATATGATATATATATATATATATATTTCATATGAATTATGATTTTCATGCACAAGGTCATATTATTTTATGTAATATGTTATTACAACAAAATGATAAACAATGGTCACTTTGTGTCTGATCCACATAATCTATCATTAAATTAAATTTTTAATATTAATGTGAAATATATAGGGTTTAAATTCATATGAAGTATGAACCAACCATTGAATTTATACATGTGTTTTAAAACATGAGTTAATTCATACACAACCCGAGAGTTTCCTTAGGTTATATATGAATTTTACTACTATATTATGGCATTTGGGTGTGGATTCAGGTCCACATGCTTTTCCGATACTCCCTAAACCATTCATCTCTTTATTCTTATCCATTACATTAGAGGATTTAGAAGTTCATGGTAGAAGGATAAATCCCATGAATTCAAGATGATTTAGATCATCCCATGGACACCTATGAAGATTAGATGCTTCTGTTTTCCACATTGGTGATCTTTATCAAACTCATCAGAATATGATAATAAGGTTTTAGAGGCTCTTTAATGTAAAGTATACATATTCAAAACAATTATTCATTTCTATTTTATCACATGTTTCATTTTTTTAATGGGACATCATCGTATTTGATTATTAATTGCTTCTAATATGTATAATAAGTGTTGTTAGATTTTTATAAAACATAACAATCACCTCTAATGTAATCTAAGTTTGAGTACATGTTAAAGGTTCAAAATTCATCAAATGTTAGATGTTTGATGAACATCATGGTTTTTACTCATCTGGACATTTCGAGACCAATGAGAGTTGTCAGAATATTCATGTGAAACCCTAGAAGGGAGCACATGGAAGCTATGAAATAGATATTTCATTATTTTAAAGTCCCAATGACTTGGAACTTTTCTTTCAAACAAATGAGTCTCTGTAATGTTTTGCAGATTGTAAGGTCCTAAGTATTCCTACGGGGAGTATATCTTTTGTTTTCAGTTTAACTCCTTGGTTTTTACCTAATGTGGGTGACTATGAAATCATAGGAGTTTCAAGGGTGTATTGGGATTGTTTGAATCTTGGAGCTCTACTTATGGAGAAAAAAATGATGGGATGCATGGTTAGGAGAAACCATAATTCCTAAGATTCACTGTTAAGAGTAATCGATTAGGTATAGATAGTGAGTTGAAAGAGGCTGCATAGTTTGATGAAGTCATGCAACCTAAGGTTCATGCCCTTGAAAAAACCTATAGACTTTTTTCAAAGGTAAAACACATGGTTTTCACATTGTTTTCCAAACTATGAACATGAATAGTGATGTCCCCTTAAAGCATTGAGGGGAAAATAGTTGTCACATAGTTTGTCCAACCATGAGACCTAGTGTTTTGGGGTAAAATGACCGAAATTCCATTAAAATATCTTTTAACCAAAATCTATTTCTCATTTATACTACGGTGGAAAGGCCTCGAACTGGGAGCCCTATTTTGAAGCCAATTCATAGGATTTGATTCTGTTTCTTGATTTGGACTAGGATTCAATCATTTTTTTATCTTGTTAGATCCATGCCAGTAAGTTCTTCGATCATATTATGTCGTTCTTCATTTCTATTTGTATCGATGGAGTATACTCGCCTTATTAGAGAGAGTATTTATAATTAAATGAAAATTGAATTGAGATGATTAGAAGTTGGTGATGCCTCCTTTTCCATGTGTTGAATTGATATAAATTGTTTTCACTATTTGAATTGAAATGGAGAAAATTAGTTGTATGAACTCATGAAATTTAAATAGAATAAAATGATGAATGAATGAAGTGATGAAATGACTACATTAGTGGATTCCTTGATTACTATACCTTTTATCCTAATTCTATTCAACATCATGGACTGTTGACGCTCCTTTCCATCACAGAGTCTAACGAATTGTAAAGGGAAATACCTTGAACCCAAAGTGATTCATCCTTTGAAGAAACATAAAAAATTGAAAAAGGCATGAACAAAGATTCAAATGAACTTGGGTCACACAAGTTCCACCAAGGTCACACAGGTATACTTGCGCACTGCCCAATGGTCGCACAGGTGACCTGCGCGCCCTCTTTGAATTTCACCTAGGGTCTTAACCAGCTAATAAATACCCCCGGTGGGCCCCCCATTTCAAGACGAACAATACCAAAAACTCAGATTTGAGCTCCTGGCGCCCTAGTCTCTTCTCAAAGATTCCGAACACTTCTAAGGTAATTTCTTAACTAGAACAAAATATCTAAAGAGGGGGAGTAAGGCCTAAGTGTTGAAACTCATCAACACTTGTGCGCCTAAGTGGCCATCCCTTAAAGGAAATGGGCACTCTTGCGCGCCACCTTACCCCTTCAACAGAACTTGTGTGCCCCTCTTCTGGAAGCCTCTAGGGATAATTCTAAGGGCTTGATCCAAGTCTCGCACAATTATTACCCTAAGGGTTGACCGTCGCGCAAGTACCCATGTGTCACGCAAGTATACTTGTGCGACCAGGACTTGCGCGCCCACACATGACTTGTGCGCCACCTTCTTTTTGAGTGCCCCTCCTGCATATTTCACCTCTCTTATTCCTATCCACCTATCCTCTTCAATAATAAGCCTTCAGAAATCTCTCCAAATCCATTTATGGCATGATTTCCTTGTTGGATTCCTTATCTGAATGGAATTATGTGGAATATCTCTTAAAACCTAGTGATTTACATATCTTTTTGTCACTAAGGTCAGATATTTCATTCATTCAACCTCATCCTTTAAGATGAGAGAATCCTTAACTTGGGCCTCCTTTTCAGGAGTAAGCCCCAGTCCAAGTTCTCTTAATTTGGGCATCCTCCTCAGGAGTAAGCCCCATGTCCCCTAACCTGGGCGTCCTCCTTAAGAGTAAGCCCCAGTCATAATTTCCAAAATCTGGGCATCCTCCTCAGGAGTAATCCCCAACCATAATTTCTTTAACCTGGGCCTCCTTTTCAAGAGTAAGTCCCAGTCTTCAAGTTCCTAATTATGGGCATCCTCCTTAGGAGTAAGCCCCAAATTCCAAATTCTTTTAACCCCAGCCTCCTTCTCAGGAATAAGCCCCAGTCATAATTTCTCTTAACCAGTCTTAATTTACTTTTGATTTGGGTTTCCTTCTCAGGAGTAAAACCCAATCATAAGTCCCCTTTTAATTTGGGCACCTTCCTCAAGAGTAATCCCCAAGTTAGAGTATCCAAATCTCTATAAAGTACATATACCTTTATGGACCTTGTTCCTGGGTTTCTTCACTGAAGTGAAACCCAATCTTCACCTATTTGGGAAGTCATATATACCTAAGTCCCATATCATTTTTTATGATGGCACAATTTTCTGGTTTTACCAATACCTCTTGTTTCTCACACGGAGCATGAATCACATGAGCTTAGAGTGTAAAAGTAATTATGACACCTTTCTTGGAGCCATCAATCATAAATAAAACCAATACTTATTTTCTCGAACTACGTGGGTTCTGATTCCATTTCTAAAAAAGGATACATAGGTAGACAATCTGCGGGTATGATCCCAACTATGAAATAATTCATGTCCTTCTAAATGACAATAAACTTCAAGTGCCCCACTGGGTGGCTTTAAAACCAATATGGTCATCATAATGACCAAGAGACTTTTATATAATGTATTAAAGGATACCATTGACTAAGAATCTCCAAACAAATACAGATGATTCTCAATCGATGAATAACCTCAAATACAGATAAAATATTCTCTAAATTTCATACATGTTAATCATTTATTGTCATATCTAAAGGAAATCTCAATTTCATACTTGGGAATGTAATAAGGATTCACGAACATAACTTAAATCTATAAAGAGAGTCCCAGAGTAGACAATAATTCCCCTCAAAAAGGTGTGATGAGTCTGACCTCCCATCCTCTCGACCAATTAAAATTCTTAAGTCTCATCAGTTCACAACTAATGAGCACCTACCTTTGGAAAGTAGGTCCAAATGGATATGGAATCATTGGATGTTTCCGGCTCTATGAACAAACCCGTTAGAAACCACTTGCAATGTTTGAATATTAAATTAATGAGATCATCCCCAATTCCAGAGGAAACAAAAAATGCTGAACCCGACGTGAATCCTTAACCAAGTTAAAATGATGTTTTACTTATTTTTTAGGCCCCTATTTAAAACTGAATGAGAGGGCCAACAAAACAATCAATAACATATGTTCTTATCCAACAGATGTAGTGGTCGGACTTATCTTGATTACATCTGTTATATCAAACAAGAACTCTTTTCCAAGATGTTCTACATTACAAGAATGGCTTTTCTTAAGTTCACATATGTGAATGCCTCTACTGTGAAAACCTCTGCTGTGAATGCATCTGTTGCTACTCCTGCTGGATCGTCGTCTGCTTTGATGGAGACATCACCTACTCAGCATCTTCAATGTTGGGTTTCAAATGCACTGGTTAAGAAGTACCATCAACATGGTACTATTCCAACTCTGGAGGCTGCTTGACAAGCCCTCTAATTGAACAATTCACCCTGGTCATCTGGACAGTGACGACCAGTGATCAAGAAGCAGGTGGTGCCAACCACTGCCTCCAACCGTTTTGGGCCATTATCCCCGGAACACAATCACCATTCACTCCCATATTCTAGGGAGGTGAATGAGCAGGTCCCTTAGGGACTTAATTCAAGGATACAGGAGTCCTTCCCAAGGGCTCCCATTAACAATCGCCGCCAGACTCGTGCGACAGTGCGCCCTCAACATGATGAGGGTATCATCTCCAGGAATTCGGCTCAGGTTCCTCGAACCCGGGCAGGAAAGAAGAACCTACAGAGGAAAAATACGGTCAATAGTGAGCAGGTTCTCATCTCTGCCATCTCCGGAGAAGTCCACCAACCTAACTTGGTGGCAAGAAACGATCAGGCACACACACCAATCCGTTTTAATCCCGCTGTCTAGCAGACTCATCTGGCAGTAGCACGCCAATCCCGCCAGGAAATTCTGGCGGAGTAATATAGAAAGGAACATACACCTATTTATAAATCATTGACTAGCCAGCAGGCTCGTCTGACTACATGCGATGGAGCCCGCTAACCCAATGTGTTGACAACTGCTAAACAGGCACATACACCTACTTACGCTCATCAATCCTACCAGTAGCCTCATCTGTCAGTATTGAAGGAATCTCATCAACGATGTTTGGCGGAGTGCAATCAGCAGGCACATACACCTATTAGTATTGATCAAACCTACCAACAGTCTTGTTTGGTAGCATTCAGAGAAGTTAGTCGGAAAGCTCCGGTGAAAAACATATGGCAAACTCAACTCTCTACCCTCACACATGAGTACTATCAGAATTCACTAGTAGGAAAAGGAGGATAGGAGCACGAACACACACCTTATCCAAGCATGGAATGGACGTATATCCCCGTTCTGGCAGATGAAGTCACCAAGAATATTCTATCAATGGTGAAAGAGCAGAAGAAAATCCCTGCTCATATTCTGGATGCCTGCCAGGATATTATAATAGCTTCAGCATTATCATAGGGAAAGAAACATAAATCTATCCCTACCAGTGGAGTGACACATCAACAGTTCACTCCAGAATAGACACACACATCTGTTCCAGTCCAAAATGGTTGTGGGGCGTACTGCCCCATATCATACGGATAGCCAATTCAGGCACATACACCTGATTTGAGTGGAGATAATCAGCCTAACCTGATCATTTCTCCTAAGCAGGCACATAAACCTGCCCATAATGACCACTTTCTTTAATAAGTGGTTACCAAAGTGAGTAAGAAGGCGTCTAAGAAGAAGAGCTGCCCAGCACAGTCAAGAAATCAAGGGCCAATCAATAATAAGGCCTTACTCAATGCTGGAGTTCTTGATGCACTCAGACAATTATCTGTTGCAACTCAAGATTCTACTCTCTCAGTTCCCAATAGTGGGAACATTAATTCCGAAGGTCTGCATCAGATAATTCCTCATGAAGGCTTCCTTCATGACAATGCGGTCGATCTCGAAGTATCATCTTCAGATGAGAGCCATAAGAACCCTCTGTGTGACCAGAAGACTAAGGAGAAAAATGTATCATATTTTGCTGTAACCCACCATGGTGGTCCTCCCCATGATGATGAATTTAGCTGCGAAAGTCCTCTCCATAGTAATAATGTACATTTCCTGGAAAATGCTCCAATGGAAAATGTAGTGAAGAGAAAGCCCTCTAATCTTGAGGCACTTGCAAATGTGAAGCTGGTCATGTATGATGCTTTACCACTATCAGGTGAAACACTTTATCAATCAGAAGATAGCCTGGGGTGTAGGTCATTCTCCGAACCACCCCTGGGTCGTTCATCTTCTAGTTTGATCAGTGAATTCTCTACCAATCTTGTTGAATCCGATGAAGAAACAAAGAAGCACCAACTCTGGTCTAATCAGGTAGAAGAATCTTCATTGAATGATAAAGAGGAAATACTGAATATGAGAAAATAACTGGAGATAGGTGATGTGCCAGTTATGTTTTGGCCTTTGGCTGATTCTCAGTATGACATTTCAGAGATGTTGACGCAAGATGGAATTCATGATATTCGTCTCAACATATAGAAAACTCTTTATCAGTTGAAAAAGAAAATATTATCTTATGATGAATATGAAAATCATGTCAAGATAATAGAAGGGTTACAATGCCAAAATGACTTGGCATCCCTCTCAGTTTCTCGATATCTGAAGGCTGAAAAATAGTAGAGAGCCCTTAAAAGTTCATGACTTGGCGCACTAAGAATATTGTGCTAGTTAATTTCCAATGCTACATCTGGTATTCGTATCAGGGGATGGGGTGTTCATGGAGCACTACATTTCACTGTGCTCTCCAGTCAGAAAATCCCACTTAAAATGGTCTCATGTAATGTTTTTTCCCATGACAGGCCATAGTTAATGGGTTTTGTTTGTAATCAAAAGCTTTCCCAAGAATAGGATTCAACTAGTTCCTATCAAAATCAAGCATACAGAGAAAAAGTTGTTGAATTAATCCTGCATCAAGCCAACAAGAATATTGAACAGGCCTCTCGTTTGGAGTAATCACATCACCAAGTGACAGAAGTGTCGGAAATCATCCAACGGTCTTTTGAGCTGGGTGATAAAAGTGGATACAGGTTGATGCATCAAGCTAATTTCCGGGATAAAGTCCCTAAGATCATGAGAGATTTCAAGAAAGTCTCAGATGTAGCATCTCAAGAGCCACCCCAGCTTTCCAGACTGGGGACTCTTTTAACCCAACCCTCGGAATCAACAAATAAGATTCTAGGAGTTGAGCAAGAACAGCCCCAGTCCATAGGACTGGGGACTTTTTCAAATCATCAATCTCTTCCTCAGAGAAAGTCAATCTTCTCTCGATTAGGGAAGAAGCCTCAAGATGAACGAAGAGCCAAATTATCATGAATTTCCCTACAAATTACAGTTCGTCAAAAAGTTCCTGAGGGATCAAATCGACAAAAGGAAATGTCTCATTAGGGACATAGAAGAAGAAAATATCGCTGAAATGCCGATATAAGGGATGTAATGCATTATGCATCAATTAATGTCATCAATGCCGTTGTTGCTGATCCACCAGATGAGGCTCACTCAGAGGGATTAGATGAAGAGGTTCCTGCTTAAGAAGTTTTATGCACAAACACAAATGAAGAAGGTGTGCGTACACAAAATCAAATGATTACCTAGAATCGAGGTAATCCTTCAAGTAACCCACTTCCCCCTCTCCAAAAGGTGTCCATTAAGGGGAAAGGAAAGAATCAGGTGACATACCCTTCCTCTGGAGAAGGCCAATCGCTCTCACTAGAGAAAAAATTTTCACAACAAGAGGAAGAAATGAAGGAATTGAGGAGGTTGAATGTAGAACTACTTCAGGGTAGTATACCTCCTAAGCGTGATGGAGTCAGTCAGCCAAATAAATTTATTTCCGCTACTAAGATGGATTAAGAATATCCTCCTCTACTAGCACACCCTCACAGGTCTAATCCTACGGGTCATGTGCAACAACAATCGGCGGTGCTACCATCAGTTGCAGTACCAACCACCAGATCTGTACAAGCTCCTTTCATTGCACCTGTTCAAGTCCAAGCTTAACCGGATGTTTCTCAAAATTTAATAACTACTATTGAGTCATTAACAGCTCGGTTGGAAGCTATGGAGGGAAAGCGTGCTCAAATTTAACCAGAAAAGAGATCTTATCCTGAATGGGTTGATGCAATTCCTCCCCCATCAAATTTTTCAAGTACCACATTCCCAATATTTAATGGTTTGGGAGACCCAGAGAAACACTTAACACATTTTGTTTCTCATTGAGATCATATGATGGGAACCCCTCAGCAACAGGAAGCAGTTAAGCTTAGGTGTTTTGTACAGTCATTACAAGGGCCTGCTTTTGTCTGGTACACAAGCTTGCAATCCCGGTCAATTACCGAATGGGAGGATCTCCGCCAAAGATTCCTTCTTCAATTCAAATCAACATTTCCAAATACAACAATTTTTTGATCTTACAAACTATAAGAAAATGGAGAATGAAAGGGTTTCAGATTTCATTACTCGCTGGAAGAGATTAACATATTTCCTAAGCTTAGCACTCCCTCAAGAGAAATTGTTGCCAATTTGTGTGGAAAATCTGCATGATGAGTTGCGCACACCGCTGGTCCCTATGAAATACATAGGAGGGTTTCAAGACCTTACTTCAATCACTCAACATATTGAAGATTCTCTTATGAAGAATAAGGATAAAGCTCGTATAATTCCATTAGCTCCAGGAAGGAGAATGGGTAAAGCGGAGACTGATATAGTTATGCTTAAACAAGCACCTGTACCTGCTTCTACTTTAAAACCTTCATCTTCTCGAAGGTCTCCACCTCTTGAGCAACAACAACAGAGGTTGTTTCGTCAAGATGATCAAAGAGATCAAAGATGAAAACAATTTGATGATTTTAAGAGAAACTCTTACTCTTTCTGAAATGAACAAGTTCCTGGTTATTTCATTTTGGATTTGGAAAATAATTTGGTTCAGTTGCCAAGGCCTAAGAGGCCGAACAAGGAAGGAGATGAAGACCGTCCCAATTATTTCCCATTTCATAAAATGTTGGGGCATCCCATTCCAGAGTGTTTTGTCTTCAAGGACCTCCTGCAAAAAATGGTCGACATGGGACAAGTCAAACTGAAAGGTTCTTCAGCTCAGGTAGCATGTGTTACTGCTACCGATCCAGAGGAAGAAGGCGAATGTCAAGAAGTAAAGAACAAAAATGCGCAAAAATATGATGATTGGATGGTCAAAAAAATGATCAACCGAACTCATGCCATTTTGCGAACACAATTGAAGAAACCAATTGTGTCTTCTACCATGAATGACACAACAAAACCCTCTTCATCAGAGGGAAAATTCTCAAAGAAACGGCATAACTCAAAGAAGAGGAAGAATCAAAAGAAGATGAAATCGTGTCAAAGCCTAAGTTGTCTTTGACTCTAGAAGATTTTATGCCATCTACTTCAAAGTCAAGGGCACCACCCCATCAAACGGCATAGCCTAAATTGGCTAGTCAGGCAGAGTCTTCATCAGATGAAGAGTTAATCTTCGGTTCTGTTAATATGATTCACTTAACAGATCCTTATGCCAATCACAGTTTTGAACTCGATGAACCGGGGTTCCTTGTATCAAATAGAGGAATCATAGGATGTTACAGAGGCTCAGGATACATGGGAAGACAAGGATCTTTCAGAGGCCACTATTCCAATTCTACCCCTGTTAAAACTGTGTATGTAGCAGAAACTCATGGAAGAGCCCTTGAATGGTCTCAACAAGAACAAGCAAGATCTTCCACACAAGGAAGAATCAGTCCTGGCACAATTATTCTATAAGATCATTTGAAGGTTCCATATTCTTCCTCTCATCTAGTAAATAGACCTAATTGGTCTAATATTCCAAATCCAGAAGTATTACGAACTCCTACCCTCATAAAAGATGCATCTACTTCCAAAGAATCAACTTCTAAGGCACCTGCGAAACTAAATGTTCCTTTTGGGAAACACAGACCTTTGGATCAAAAGTATGATGTATTGAAACACTTGGCTCAAATACCAGCCAAGTTATCAATTCTGGATGCTTTGAATTTATCGAAGGATCTTCGGGAGGCACTCATCGAGGCTTTATCGAGTCCTCAGGAGTTTGAAACTGAAATTACTGCAACTGAATTCTACCATGTAGAGAATAATCCTACAGAATGACATGCAGTGGTATCTTTCACTGATGAATATGCATATGATGTTGTACATGGACATATTAGACCTTTGTACTTATCTGGAAAGGTCAGTGGGATAGACATCCGAAGAGTTTTCATTGATAATGGTTCAGGAGTCAACCTCATCCCCATTCATACACTTCATCGATTGGGCCTCACAGAATCTGATTTATCTCTTACTTTGATGTTACAAGGATATGTTAAAAATGAACAAGAACCGCTGGATGAGATTACACTCAGAACTCAGTTTGGAGATCTTGTATCCAATTCAGATTTCATGGTTATTTATCAAGACTCATCCTTCAACATCTTTCTAGAAATACCCTAGCTACATCAAAATGAAGATATCCCTTCATCATACCATCAATGTCTCAAATATTGTTTTGATGGTAAAATTGGAACATTTTAGAGTGATAAATCCCCATTCAAGACATGTGAATATCAATACATTAAGGCAGAATTCTACCACATGAAGGGAAAGGAGAAATCCACAACAAAAGCGATTACCAAAGTTAATGCTCCATATGGTTTGGAAAAGATTCCAGTAAACCCATTTACACATGTGAGTGCAGATTATGTGTTGCCTATCAGTCAAATTGACAGGATGGACACAAATCAAAATACTCTTATGGAAACCTCCATAATGTCAATTACGACAAACAAGCCAGACAGCATGGGAGAAAGTGGTGATCCACCAAGCAACGATGAAAGCTCAAATGGAGATGTCTTCATTTCATCCACTGAAATCCAGCAAGTCTATACTTCTCCAATCAGGCTAGAAGAAGTTATAGCAATATCAGAGGTGAAAGATGATGTCAATTCTCAGTCCATTATCTCCTCTATATTACCCAAGGAAGAACTTTCATCATCAATAGGGTCGGAAATGGAGGCTTATTCTTCAAAATGTTCAAATTTTAACATCTCTTTTGATCATGGAAATTCTACTTGATCATCTACTATGAAAGTAGAAACATAAGAAATAACACATGTTAAAGAAGAAGAGGAAGATATCAGGGATGCTCCTACAACATTTGAAGAGGGTATCTCTACCAATGTGGATGAACTTAGAGAAATAAA
The DNA here is from genome assembly GCA_963277665.1 of Viscum album. Classification (NCBI taxonomy): domain Eukaryota; kingdom Viridiplantae; phylum Streptophyta; class Magnoliopsida; order Santalales; family Viscaceae; genus Viscum; species Viscum album. Next base: position 842,217,088 of record OY728125.1, on the reverse strand, counting down.
TCTGGGTACAAAAGAAGATCCAGGACCCACATTAATTAGTGCGGCCATGACTCTTGAAGAGAAAGAGATGTATATTTATTTTTTAAAGAAAAATCGAGAAATATTTTCTTGGAACTATACAGAGATTCCATGGCTTGATCCTGATGTTTCCACTCATCATTTGGGTTTTCTAGAAGAACATCGAGGATTCAAACAAGCCGCTAGAAGAACACACCTAACCTATTCTTCCAAAATTGAAGTTGAAGTGGATAGTCTCATCAAAGCTAACTTCATTAGAGAAGTTCAATATCCCATGTGGTTGGCTAATATTGTTCTAGTGAAAAAGAATAAAGGGAAAATTAGAGTTTGCATTGATTTCAGAGATCTTAATCGACATTGTCCTAAGGATGATTTTCTAGTACTGATTAAAGAACTCTTAATTGATGCAACAGCTAGCTATAAAGCACTTTCATTCATGGATGGATATTATGGATATAATCAAATCCGAATGGCTCCAGAATATGAAGAATCTACAGCCTTCAGAGCCCCTCAGGGTGTGTTTTTCTATTAGGTAATGCCCTTTGTCCTGAAGAATGCAGGCACAACATATCAGCGTGCCATGCATCGCATCTTCAAACCCTTTTTAGGGAATTTTGTTGAATTTTATGTGGAAGATTTTGTGGTTAAATCCAAACAATATTCTAATCATTTGGATGATTTTGATATCATATTCCACAAACTTTGGCAACATAATTTGAAGATGAACCCCTTAAAATGTGCTTTTGGGGTAACCTCAGGAAAATTTATCGGCTTTGTTGTACGCCATCGTGGTATCGAATTCGATCTTGAGAAGAAAAATTCAATCCTTGGTATGTAACCTCCTCAAAATTTAAAATAATTTAGAGGAGTTCAAGGACACTTAGACTATATTCGGCATTTCATCGCCTATTTGGCAGGAAAAAGTTTACCCTTCACCAAATTGATGAAGAAGGGAGTCACTTACAAGTGGACTGAAGAATGTCAAGAAGCATTCGATATTCTTAAGAAGTGTCTCTTGAGTCCACCGGTGTTAATGCCACCTATTGAAGGAAGAACACTTATCCTCTATGTGACTGCTTCAGAGAGATCATTGGGTGCCTTTCTTGCTCATAATAATGATGCTGGGAATGAAAAAAACCTCTACTATCTTAGTCAAACTATGCTTGAAGCATAAACCTAATATTCAAATATTGAGAAGTGCTAACTAGCATTAATATTTGTAGTTCAAAAGGTTAGACACTACCTGAAACATCACGAGGTGCAATTGGTATCTCGCAAAAACCCGCTCAAATTCATCCTTAGTCGTCCAATGCTTACAGGCCGTCTGGCAAGGTGGGAAGTTATTTTGCAGCAATTTGATATTCAATATGTGTCTCAAAAGGCAATAAAGGGCCAAGCTCTGGCTGAATTCCTTACTAACATCCTTCAGTAGAAGATACATCTTCAGATATTGAACTTCCTGATGAGGAAGTATTATTTATTCAAGATAGTCTTCAGACATGGGAAATGTACTTTGATGGTGCTTCCAGAAGTCCAATAGGGAAGAAAATGGAAGATCCTAAGTTCAAAAAAGTTTGGTTAGGAGTTGTACTCATTTCTTTGGAAACGTTAGTGCTACCTTATTCCTTCTCATTGTTGGGAGGTCGTACAAATAATGAATCAGAATACCAAGCTCTTATCACAGGATTGGAGTTGGCACTTCAAGCACAAGTGAATCACTTAAAGGTGAAAAGTGATTCAGACCTGGTAATCAAACAAGTAAATGGATATTATGCCATCAGAAAAGAAGAGAAAATCCCTTTATATGATTACATCAGAGAGTTAATGGATAAATTTCCTACAGAACCGACATTTTCTTATGTCCCAAGATCAGAAAATGCCCAAGATGATGCACTGGCTAATATAGACACAGCTTTGGAAGATCCAAATCGGGACGAGACAACCATCAGTATTGACCACCTTCGTACAATTTCACCTTATGTTCAAGCCAGAATAGAAGAAATCAATGAAATTAGTCCCATCTCTGAACCATATGGTCATACTACAAGATGGATGCCACCTATCAGAGAATACCATCCAAATGGAACACTTCCACATGATAGAGTTGGAAAAGAACAAGTCTAGAGACGTGTGGTCAATCTCACTTTTAGGATAACCCAGATCACTTAGAGAAAGTTCTCTACAAAAGAGGTTTTGATGGAGTTATCTTCATATGAATTGATGGTGAAGAGATAATGGCCGTCATGAAATAAGTGAATGAAGGAGTCTGTGGTGCCCACCAGTCTAGACAGAGACTATCTGATCAAATTCGAAGGCTTGGATACTTTTGGCCTTCAATGATACAATATTGTGTTGATTTCACAAAGAAGGTTCATTCTTTCTAAGTATATTCCAACTTCATTCATCAACCCAAAGAGTTGCTTCATACAAATAAATACTCGTGGCCATTTTCCACATGGGGAATGGATGTGGTGGGACCTTATCCTTCGGATACATCCAAGCAGTTTATGTACATTCTTACTGCCAATGACTTCTTTTCCAAATGGGCAGAGGTAATAACCCTCAAAAAAGTCAGTTCTAAATGCATTTTTAGATTCATCAAGTCTAACATCATTTCCATATTTGGTGTCCCTCATACCATGCTAACGGATAATGGCACCAACTTCTGTTCATCTGAGGTGAAGAAGTTGTATCAAGAATACAACATCAAATCCAATCATTCATCTCGGTATCATGCTGCGGCTAATGGCTAGATATAAGCTTTCAATAAGACTCTTTCAAACATACTACAAAAGATGGTGGATAAAGATAACAAATCATGGACTGATAAACTTTTTCATGCTTTTTGGGCTTATCGAACCACCACCCGCACTACAACGCGGTCAACTCAATATTCATTGGTATATGGAACGGAAGTAGTCTTGCCCATTGAGGTTCAATTACCCTCACTCAGAGTAGCCATTTGTGATCATTCATCTATAGATGAACAATCTCAAAAGCAATTGGATGAATTGGAATGATTAGACGATAGAATATTGTTCACCTTGCACCACTTGGAAGTCTATCAGAATCGAATAGCATGAGATTTCAACAAAAAAGTTCATCTTCGTTCATGAGTTCAGGGAGAATTGGTATTAGTTCTTAGAACTCCAATGATACTAGTAAAGAAACCTCCCAAGCTTGAGAAAAAATGGTAAGGAACTTATTCAATACATAAGTTCTACTCAAATATAGCTTATTCTTTAATCTCAATGGATGGAGAAATCATCACTACTCCAAACAATGCCAGATTTCTGAAGAAATATTTTGTATAAACAGAAAATACATCATCTATGTCCCATTCATACGACCTTAAACTATTGTCATTTCATATCATCCAGCAAGACATTAAACTACACCATCCATGGTCCATGCATATGAACTTAAACTATTTGCATCCCTTTCGTCCAACATGACATTAAACTGTATTTTCCCCATCATCTTAGCTATAGGATGATAAACTGTATAGAACCCTTATTTTCCAACATGACATTAAACTGTGTCCCTATATTTGTCCTTCATGACGTTAAACTATATGGCTCATTCATCCTACGTGACTTAAAACTAGAAAAATACCTAATACGTCCAACATGATGTTAAACTATGTCCTCTTTTTTTCCTTACTGCATGACATTAAACTGCACAATCCCCCTTTCGTCCATCATGACGTTAAACTGTATTGTCCCCATCGTCCTAGCTACCTGATGCTAAACTATATAGAAGTCCCTTAATACGTCCTATATGACGTTAAACTGTATTTTGTCCCTGCTACATGACACTAAACTGTGTAGCACCAATAGTCCTCACTGCAAGACTTTAAACTGCATAGTCCCTTCATATGTCCTACATAAAATTAAACTATGCATCGTTAAGGTTGTTGCTACCTCTTGTTTCTCACGCTGAGTATGACTCACGTGAGATTAGAGTAAACTTCAAACATAACACCCTCTCTAGGCCACTAACCATGCGTAAGTCCCAACACCATTTTTTTAGGTCGTTGTCCCCAAGAACAACTTGATCACTAATTCTTTCTTTAATTGAACTATGTGGGCTTTGATCCTTGCCTTCTAGGCTGGGTACATAGGAAACCTCCCGAGGTTCAAGCCCAAAACCAATATATTCACATCAGTTCACCTCCATCTCATACAATGTTGATTTGTGAAACCGCCCCTAGAATCAATCTCTTCATATTGGTTCACCTTTTTCCTTGCTACATGATGTTAAACTGTACAACACTTTTTTCCTGTATGACAATAAACTAAAACATTCTTTGATACCCTCACCTGAGAGGGAATCATTATTTACATTGATCTCCAATCATGTTATATTATAAAGACTACGTGCATACATGGCAATGCCTAAACCTTTTATCTTGGGTCAAACCATCATTGCACTAAAGTCCCCTTTCACCCTTCACATGTATGAACCAAATCTATACAGAGGGTATTTCTAGAACTACGTGGGCTTGATTACTATCCTTATGGGATATGTAGGAATGTTCGAGTGTCCCTAGAATCCATCCCCAAGTCTTTAGGCCTAACCCCAAATTCCACTTTCAGTCCCTTGGCTGAAAATTGCCTATGAAAACACACAAAATGTATTCATTATAATGGTCTGAGTTCTATGAACCTAAACTAAGATTTCCTATAATTTCGTCCCACATGACGTTAAACTTTATTTCAAGAACTACGTATGTCTTGATTCCCATCCTTATGGGATACGTAGTGGAGTCCAGTATCTCAATTCAGGACCCAACCACAACATGATTATGGTTAGGATTGGTCTGTGTATCTCTACATACATTAAACAAATGCCCATTTTTACGTGTCATACTCCTAGTCTTAAATACTTCCAGATATTCATAACCATTTTCTTGACTTCTGGTCACAAAATTTCCAATTTCTGAGAGTTCTTTTGACTGACTATGCAGTACGTGCCCTTAGGTGGCCTTGTATAAACAGTCTACATAACAGACTTGTCAGCCAAAAGATACTATTATTTGACTATGCAGCCAATGCCCTTAGGCGGCCCTTCATAATTCAACCCCCTAATGGGTTTTTTAAATAATGGTAACTTCATTATTAGGAAGAAAACCTCTTTTGTCCTTATTGATCTTATCAAAAATATGTAATGGATCCGCAAAGAAAAAATAGCCATCCATAACATATTTGTCCCATGTTCTTTTTCATGTTCTGAAAGTATTCATGTATATGGTTTATATTTCTCTTCCCTACGTTTGGGTCAGACCTTTGTAGGAATGACATTCATCCAGTTCTTAGATGATCATTCTTGGAAATATCTTCTCTATATTCAAGTACCTCTATATATACAGAAAACTCTATGCTTTGGAAAATTTGAATCTCCATAAACTTCCACTGGATTTTTAGCAGTAGAAAGGTAAATTTCTGGGAGTTCTTTTTCCTGACTATGCAGCACGTGCCCTTAGGCGGCCTTGCATAAACAGTCTACATAATAGACTTGTCAGCCAAAAGATACTATTATTTGACTATGAATCCAATGACCTTAGGTGGACCTACATAATCCAACCCCCTAACGGGTTTGTTAAATAATGGTAACTTCATTCTTGGGAACTACTTCTTCTAATTCCTTTTATCCCTTTTTCATATCATTCCTCAGATTCAAAATTTCTTAAGACATAGTTTACATGTTTTCTTTCATACTTGAGTGTGGTAATATGTTTTCAAATAAGTTTTCAAGAAATTGAGTCAATTTCAATATATTCGGTCAAAGCTATTTCGACCTTAAATAATATCCTTTTTATATCTGCTGTGCAAGACTTTAAACTGCCCACAAAATACAAGGGATCTATGAATAAAAGTCAAGTCCTAGCTCATTAAACATACATTTTCGTATGATTTAGGTAATATTGAGAAATTAAAAGATTCAAAGTTTATAGGGTTATTTATAATAATCCTAGAAAAAATCAAACTATTCTTACTAGGCCCATTGGCTTAGGTAAAAATTTAAAGCGGGTAGCAGGAAAATGTGTGCACAAATGATTGAAAATGAAAGTGTTTTTTTTATTTGATTCACAAGAATTAGAAGGAAATCCACAGATTGGGGCCTCTTCTATTTTCCAAGAATTACAAAAGGCTGTCAACATAAATATTCACTTGATTTACAGCGTCCCGAGATTCATCAGTAGCCACTTGAAGCTCATGCACTCGACCAACTTCACTCTATTCAGCTTTATGGAGTGCATTCTTGGCATCTGCAATGGCTTGCATACCATTCGTTTGAGCTCCTTCCAATGAATTGTTTAGTTGGTCAAGTTCCCCAGTAACAACATCTAACTTTTGCTAATGGTGCATCTGGTGGATGACTTTATCTTTGATTTTATGTTTCAACTCCTTCATCTTGGAAGCATAATCAGCCTCATCTCGGGACACTACGGCCTCAAATTCACTGATATTGGCTGACAGCCTCACCCAGGTCAAATCATAATGGCACTTTTGCTCCTTCTCCCTCCATAAGCTGACTTGCTTCACCACGACATGTATCTTTTGATATCCAAAACATCCAATTCCTAGCATGACAAATAGGGATGACAGTCACGGGATCTTCGATGATAGCTCTTCTAAAGGCACTTCAGATATGATCTTTCATATGTTTTGACATGCCTTGCATCGTGAAAATTGGAGCACCTTTTGTACTTCTGGATCCGACTTAGCATCACTGTCATAGGGGGGAATATAATCCAGGATTAATGCACTTAGGGAAGTTCCTTGTTCTGCTCCTTCCCCCCCGGACCTGTGTTTCTTCACATTCAATTCCCATTGGGGCAGAGGCTGAGGCTTCACCTCTAGATCTAGGCACTGAAATTGATGGCCCTGCATAATCAATTGAAAGCTTTGGTTAGTTTCAGAGAATAACAAAAGTTAATTGGCTATCTTTCAAATTAAGTACAGTCGCAAATATTGTTATTCCTTACCCAACGGTAGATCAGTAACTTGAGAAGGCTCCTCCCCATCTTTCCTAGTTTCAACAGGATTTTCAGGGTGAGTTTGAGGAAGCTCTACAGGGTTCAGCTCCACCTGGGCTAATGTCTCTACAACAGTAGGGTTTTCTGTACCCCGTTCAGGCATTGGTAGTTCATCATCTTGTTCAGATAGAACTGTACATTTCAACTGATCATGATTAGACATGTAATAAGAAGTTATTTTTTTTAATAGGACGAACGATAACACTCACACCCATAATCTTCTAAATTACATGGTAATTTAACATGATCTAAAAAATCTTCAAAAGATACGCCAAGTCCCATCATTTCATCCAATGTAATCTCAGAATCCTGGTTAATCTCACCAGTGGGAGTATTTGATATGTCTTCTTGGTGACCTTCATCCTGCAGTCTCTGACCCTGGACAACTTCTTTAGATAAAGTGGTGGCGTCAATTGCAATGGCCGCCAAAATCTCTAAGGTAGGGGTTCAACCTAAAGTATCACAGAATCAAAGTTAGTTGATGGTTCATTCAACATCTTATGAAGCATTTTTAACTTACCAGAAGTAGTCTCTTCTCTTCTTGCAACAACAGTAGGAAGGATACTACGAATAGACATTGGCTCTTCTCCAGGAGTAGCCAAGTCAGCCTGAACTTGTGATTGTTAACCAGTACCCTTTGTGGTCCTCAAAGGAGGATCAGTCCTCTCTCTCAGAGGGGAAATCAAAGAAGCCCCTACAATCCCAAAAAGTATGAGCAATCTTGTCTTGGTTTAAGAATCATGATTATCTGAAGGACTTACCGCTATTGATGAAGCGTTTAGCTGTGGACTTCCTCCTTCGATGCTTTTTCTTATTTGGATTTTTGGGAGTGTCGGCAGTCTCCTTTACATGCACTTGAATTGGAGAATGGAAATCTATGTTCAACTCCTCATCCATAGCTTTCTGGCCTGGAGATATCTCACCCGACTCGTGAGGGGATTCATTAAACCCAATGGTAGTACCACCAAGGCTATATTATGGTGAAGGAACCTCAACAGTTACTTTCTTTGCAAGCTGTAGGATGAAGAACATAATTTCCTTGAGTAAAAAAGCTTTGACTGAAATCACGTTGCAAAGAAAATAAAGAAAGAGACTTATATATTCAAGAGACACATAATTGTGCCACTCCTCATCTCTGGAACCACCAGTCCCCTCAGTGGCACCACGATCAATCATTTCCTTCACCCATTCGGTGACAAGAAATTAATTATCGATGGCATATATGAGCATTTCCAGCTCTCTGATGTAAGCCAGTACTTCATCGGGGTTATCCTTGTAACGAATATATGTAGAATCCAGAAGATTCCCTATTCTAGGGAGGTGTGGCCCCTCGCACAAATCCAGACAGGCAGTTTCAACACTACAGTATAAACTCTTCCATGTATGGACAACCTCTGGTCTTAGATATTCAGTATGTGTTCCAGAAGGCTGTGAGGAAGGTCCTAAAATCTTCGACTTCAGCTTCTTCCAAGATCCTACAACTATAGATAGATAATAAGAAAATAAGACTTGTTGCTCTATAAAGTAATGGGGATTAAATTTCCATAATGAAGTAACTCACTAGGAGTTGATGGAGTGGGTCTTTTGATTCTTATAGAAGGATTATATTGGGCATGAGGCCGGTTTTCCGCTTGTTGTGCCTCATCATCCCCATCTTAGAAATCCAGTGAGTCAGTCCTAGATGAGGAATCTGGTGAATCAGCTTCAGGTGGGGAAGCATAACCTTCTTGAGGAAGGGTTTCTTTCTCTACAATTCTCCTCCTTTTCCGCACCTGATAAACCGGGTGATTCAACACCCGTCTAGGGAATGATGCTATCCAGTTCTCGACATACCATGTAGTCAAGTTATTTGCATCCTTATCAACATGTAGATCAAACACTACCCCAATATTCTCCCTAAATGTCATCAACCATAGTTTCTGGGCAACCATCGGATGTTGCTCTAACCTGACATGCACAGGGGGAGATACAACAGTCTCCTAAAAACACTTGAACTGGCGTGCAAATCTATATGGAGCATAGGCCTTGCATATAATCTCTCCGTCAATCCTAGTGACCAGCACACCATCTCTACAGGCCAGCATGTATACCCTTAATTCTTGACTGGTTGTTCCATCATCAACAAACTTCCCGAACGGTGTATTTCCATAAGGAGAGAAATTAAATTCATTATACATGCTCATCCTCACCTTCATGTCATAAGAATTGAGAGCTAGTGGAGAAATTCCAGAGAATGCTTGCACTGATGGCCTGAAAGAACTTCCAGGAATCTGTACTCTGTTCTGTAAATTATACATCCTGAAGTGAGTGGTGATCCATCCTCATAAAACTTGGAATGGTCCCACAATTCTTAATGGAGACTTACCCAAGAAGACATGGAGTAAACTCCTGTGAATACTTGCTAAAATGGTGGTATCCAACCCAACCATTTTTCTCGCAACCAACTTGGATTCAATAATGAAGGTCCCTGGCCTAACGCCTCCCTTCGAGTCCCTGACTAGAAAAAGATAAACACTAAGCCACAAGGCCAAGAAGCCCGCCAGACGAGTCTTCTTTGGGATTCTATGATTCACTTCGTATCCCCACTTCTCAAATTCTATTGCTTCTAGGGTAGTACATAATGTTCCAGGAGCACCCCTCTTCTCTGTTTTGGGGCAGGTGGTAGGACGAGTGGGCCTCTTCTCCTTGGGCCCCTTCTTCTTGGATCCCTTCTCTTTCGATCCCTTTTCCTTCGGCTCCTTCTCCTGCTTATCGATAAGAAACATATTCATGCACTCCTCTGGATGAATATCTTTTCTAGAATGAGTTAAGGAGGTTTTTGAACTCTTGATCTTGTGGAATATTTTCAATAATTCCCAAGCTAAAGCTGAAGTCTTCTCCCAATCATTCCAAGTCTCCTTGGGAGGGTTGAATTCATCATACATATCACCCAAAATTGGATCCCCTGACGGCTTCATATATCGAAACTCCTTTCAAATCCTCGACAAACTCTGCAGAGGTTTTTCGTACCTAGTATTCCCACATCCATGTTGGCTTCACACCTCCTCCAGGACGGAAGTCCTAGATCTTATTCCAGCCTTTGGATTGATCCATCTGAGAATTTCGGAAGATTGAATGATAAAAATGTGGTTGCAGCTTGGGCTTGTGAGGTTTCAGATCCAGTATACAAGGGCTATAATACATCATATGAGACTTCTCCACTATTCCAGCATTTATAAATTCTCCTCCACATGAGATATTTGCTAAAGCAAAATTGGTGTAATTATAAAACCAAGAAATTGAGAGATAGTTCTTTGCCTCTGGAATGGTAACTTCTTGCAGATGACTGTAGCCATACAAAGGCAGATAGATGCTTTGTGGGAAATCAAGATGATACTTCTTCAGGTACTTGGACAAATCCGGGAGAGTTCCGTTGCAGACAGAATAGTAATCATGGTGAATTATGCTCATCATATCATCAATTCTCTTGCTATCAAGTTCATCAGTCGTTCCAATTCTTTTGGGAGCCATTGAATCTGCACAAAAGTTGAATAAATTAACTCTTAAATGGGTTGATTTTTCATAAAATTTGTGAAGAAATTCAAAATAAATGGATAAGGAATTAAGGCGCGCAAGTATGGATGTGTCGCGCAAGTATGGTTGTGTCACACAAGTATGGATGGGTCGCGCAAGTTTTTGGCGCGAAAGTATCACCGCGCAAGTCCAAATACCTCTATAGCAGCGTGAAAGCAAAGAAACATTGGAAAACATAGCAACCTGCGCGGCGAAGGTAACTTGCGCGGTGAGAGCTCAAAAATTTGAAATCCGGGTACTTTGCGCGAGAATGACTGCATATATATAGGCCAAGACTCAACCCTACGTGCCTAAAGTCAACGCATTCTAAATCCAGCGTGATCAACACCTGCGCGATGCCATCTGTGCGCCCAACACTTGCGCACTGATGTTTCCTTGGTTTTCTTCTTTCCTCAGAGTTACATCCTCATTTCTTTCGGATCCAACTCTGAGGGGGGAATTTTGTTGAATCTCCTTTCCATCACAGAGTCTAACGAATTGAAAAGGGAAATACCTTGAACCCAAAGCGATTCATCCTTTGAAGAAACATCAAAAATTGAAAAAGTCATGAACAAAGATTCAAATACACTTGGGTTACACAAGTTCCACCAAGGTCGCACATGTATACTATCGTGCTGCCCAATGGTCACGCAGGTGACTTGTGCGTCCTCTTTTAATTTCACCCGGGGTCTTCACCAGCCTATAAATACCCCCGGTGGGCCCCCCATTTCAGGACAAAAAATTCCAGAAACTCATATTTGAGCTCCCGGTGCCCTAGTCTCTTCTCAAAGCTTCCGAACACTTCTAAGGTAATTTATTACCTAGAAAGGAAGATCTAAAGAGGGGGAGTAAGGACTAAGTGTTGAAACTCATCAACACTTGCGCGCCTAAGTGGCCAGCCCTTAAGGGAAATGGCCACACTTGTGTGCCGCCTTACCCCTTCAATAGAACTTGCACACCCCTCTTCTGGAAGCCTCTAGGGATAATACTATGGGATTGAGCCACTCCTTGCCCAAGTATTACCCTAAGGATTGACCGTTGTGGAAGTAACCATGTGTCGCGCAAGTATACTTGCATGACCAAGACTTGCGCTCCCATGCAAGACTTGCGTGCCACCTTTTTTTGAGTGCCCCTCTTGCCTATTTCACCTCTCTTGCCTATCCACATATCCTCTTCAAGATTAAGCCTTCAAAACTCTCTCCAAATCCATTCATGGCATGATTTCCTTGTTGGATTCCTTATTTGAATGGAATTCTGTGGAATATCTCTTAAAAACTAGTGATTTACATATCTTTATGTCACTAAGGTCAGAGATTTCATTCATTCAACCTCATCCTTTAAGATGAGAGAATCCTTAACTTGGGCCTCCTTTTCAAGAGTAATCCCCAGTCCAAGTTCTCTTAATTTGGGAATCCTCCTCAGGAGTAAGCCCCAAGTCCCCTAACCAGGCATCCTCCTTAGGTGTAAGCCCCAGTCATAATTTCCCAAATCTGGGCATCCTCCTTAGGATTAATCCCCAACCATAATTTCCTTAACCCGAGCCTCTTTTTTAAAAGTAAGTCCCAGTCTTAAAGTTCCCAAATATGGACATCCTCCTTAGGATTAAGCCCCAAATCCAAATTCTTTTAACCTGGGCCTCCTTCTTAGGAATAAGCCCTAGTCATAATTTCTCTTAACCAGTCTAAATTTACATTTGATTTGGGCTTCCTTCTCAGGAGTAAAACCCAATCATAAGTCCCTTCCTAATTTGGGCACCTTCCATAAGAGTAAGCCCCAAGTTAGAGTATCCAAATCTCCATAATGTACATATACCTTTATGGACCTTGTTCATGGGTTTCTTCACTGAAGTGAAACCCAATATTCACCTATTTGGGTAGTCATATATACCTAAGTCCCATATCATTTCTTATGATGGCATAATTTTCTGGTTTTACCAAAACCTCTTGTTTCTCAAACCGAGCATGACTCACATGAGCTTAGAGTGTAAAAGTAATTATGACACCTTTCTTTGATCCATAAATCATAAATAAACCCCATACTTCTTTTCTTGAGCTATGTGGGTTCTGATTCCTTTTCTAAAACAAAGGATACACAAGTATCCCATCTGTGGGTACAATCCCAACTATGAAATAAGTCATGTCCTTCTAAATGACAATAAAATTCATGTGCCCCGCTGAGTGGCTTTAAAACCAGTATGGTCATCATAATGACCAATAGTCTTTTATATAATGTATTAAATTATACCATTTACTAAGAATCTATAAAAAATACAGATTATTCTCTATCGATGAAGAACCTCAAATACATATAAAAGATTATCTAAATTTCATACATGTTAATCATTGATTGTCAGATCTAAAGGAAAGCTCATTTTCATACTTGGTAATATAATAAGGATTCAAAAACATAACTTAAATCTATAAAGAGAGTCCTGGAGTAGACAATAATTCCCCTAAAAAAGGTGTGATGAGTCCGACCTCCCATCCTCTCGACCAATGAAAATTCTTAAGTCTGATCAGTTCACAACTAATGAGCACCTACCTTTAGAAAGTAGGTCCAAATGGATATGGAATCATTGGATGTTTCCGGTTCTACGAAAAAACCCGTTAGAAACCTCTTGGAATGTTTGAATCTTAAATCAATGAGATCATCCCAATTACAGAGGAAACATGGACATTTCTACTTCATGAGTCTTGATTATGGTAGTGGATTTCTTGGACCTTTTTCCTCCTTGGATCCTGATTATATATAATTAATTTGGCCTTGCTACCTCATGGATATGGATTTCTTGGACTCACATTGGATATGGGTTGCTGACATGCTTTTTGGACTCCAACCAAGTCATTGTCGAGTTTTCATTGAGATTCTCCTAGGACTTGATGTGGATGCCTTGGTCATCTATACCTTCTATATACCACTTCATGGTCTAAAAATTTTAATTATATGGTGTGGATAAAAAGATATTATACACTATATTATATGACATGTCCATGATGATATGATACACAGGTTTATACAACATGGTCGTGGTAAATGATATACCTTGGTTTACACAGCATGGGCATTGTGGTTTATTTATGCTTTACAGTATGCCTATGCTTGAAGTGGCTTGTTTACAGTTAAACATTATATGGGAACTTGACTATAATAAATAGGATGGATATTATCAATTTACATTTATCATATTTTCATTGATATTTTCACATGTACTACTGTTATACCTGTTATACACTGCACACTGCATTAGCTTATTATATAAAGACTGGACTAGTTATAGACACCATTCGTGGTGGACTGCTAAGTGTTATCTCACACCCTATTGGGGACACCATTGGGTACCCATACATACTTCATGGATGCAGATAGGTATGGGGGAAAGCACATATCGTATTATGTTTGACTGTTCATTGTTTTAGAGCAGAGGAGCATAGGATTGATCTACGGTAGTGATGCAAGCTGTGATAGTTAAATTTTGGTCATTTTGGTAATTTGATATATGTATGTAATGATGATTGTATACATGTTTTCTTACTTTGTAGATACATGAAATGATATATAGTTTTTTATGTGATATTTACATTGGTATTGTTTATTTATTTCTGTCTTAGATGTTTTTCTTCTGTCTAGTTAATTTAATACTTTTTCTGTTGAATGATAGGTATACTAATGATGTGCTACACTTTTAATTGAGGTAATAGTATCCCCACATACAAACACTAAGATATCACTACTAGTCGGAAGCCTCTGGCATTTGGGATGACGCTCTTGAATCCATGTGACCCACCATTTAGGGGCACTGTTTAGTGACATTCAGGTTGTGATGTCACAAAGTGGTATCATAGAATTTTATTTTTCTGCATTAATATTTCGAGATAATATATAGGACATTAGGAAGAAATTGGGGTTTTTAATGAGTTGTTCCTAGGAGTAGCTCACCCATGTACTAGAAAAATCCAAATTATCTAGAATATAAATTAATGTTTTCGGGATTTTTCATATTACAGTTGATTTGATTCCACCATTGGGTGATTCAATTGTGTTGTGATGTTACTATTAATATGATTGAGGGTACTATTTTACTATTTCTCAATGAGATGATGGTATGAATATCAGGCATCATCTTAGGCACTTATTAGAATTCACATGGAATGCATTATTTCATGCCATCTAGGATGCATTTCATGACTGTATAACCTTATTATGTGTGACTTGAGTGATATACATATCATTTGATAGATTTTTTGTGTTGGTAATTGAGAAACACGGTTGGTACTTAGACTTCCAATCATAACCTAAAAAGTTTTTTCCTACTTAGGCTACATCAGACACCCTAATCAGTCAACTATGAAATGTTGATTCATGGACTATTTGTCAGATAGACGGGAATATGTTATGGGTTGGATCAAATGTATGTATTACATAAATTTATAAGGTGTAGGGGTCATTATAAATTTTTAAATGATAATCAATTTGATTCAATCAATAAAAATAAATTGGCAACACGGATGAATTCAAAGGAAATTAAAATTTCGAAACAGATAACTGGGCCTTGACCCGACTTTAGAGTGGGAAGTAGGTAGTGTCTCTAATGTTGTTTATGGTTGTTTCATTCTACCCAATCCTAGATTTAGGATAAGGAAGAGGGGTGTGATGTTTTTATAGGAAGGATTCGACTTGTACAATGCTTTTATCTATGATCTTTTGGATATCAATGTTTTCTTTGGTGTTACTACGGGAAAAATGGGTATTTGCGACGGGTTATTTGCGACGGGGATAAATCCCGTCGCAAATAGCCCCGTTAGAAACTTATTTGCGACGGAGGAATTCCCCCATCACAAATAAGTAGTTATGTGCGACGGGATAGCTTTCCCCGTCGCAAAAGGACTGGCGCGCTGTGCGCGCCAAATCGCGGGAAAGTTATTTGCGACGGGCGGTTACTGCCCGTCGCAAATAACCGGCAGCGGTAAAAGATATTTGCGACGAGAATATACCCCCCGTCGCAAAAGGACTGGCGCGAGTTATTTGCGACGGGCGGTAAAAGATATTTGCGACGGGAATATACCCCCCGTCGCAAATAGTATGTCGGTAGGTTGTTATTTGCGACGGGTCCCGTCGCAAATGACTATTTACCCGTTGACCGTAATAAATGCGGGCTAAGGTATTTGCGATGGGATACCCGTCGCAAATAATCTAACCTATAAATACCCCCCCATCCGTTTTTTTTCATTCATTCTCAAACTCCATCTTCTAGTTCTCTCAAAACTCTATTTTTAGAGTTCAGCATTTATTAAGTTTCATTTTTTTTCCGGAGTTGATATTGAAGTTTTCAACAACGATCAAAGATCAACCTCATATCCATTTTAAAGGTATTTATGTTCATTTTAATTTAATATTTATTTTAAAATTTTTATTAGTTTCAATTATTCTTAATTAGTTTTAATTTAATTATGTTTAGATTGTTTTGTTACTTAAGAAATTTAAATTATTAGTATTCATTGTTCATAGTTAATGGTAATTAGGAATAATTAGTAATAATTACCAATAATTAGTAATAATTACCAATAATTAGTAATAATTAGTAATAATTACTAATAATTAGTAATAATTACCAATAATTACCAATAATTAGTAATAATTTCCAATAATTACCAATAATTAGTAATAATTAGTAATAATTACTAATAATTAGTAATAATTCGTAATAATTAGTAATAATTATCAATATTTAGTACTAAATAGTAATAATGAGTAATAATTACCAATAATTAGTAATAATAACAAATAGTTAGCAATAATTAGTAACAATTACCAATAATTAGCAATAATTATTAATAATTACCAATAATTAGTAATAATTACAAATAATTACCAATAATTAGTAATAATTACCAATAATTATCCATAATTAGTTATAATTACCAATAATTATCCATAATTAGTAATAATTACCAATAATTACCAATAATTAGTAATAATGAGTAATAATTAACAATAATTAGGAATAATTACCAATAATTAGCAATAATTACAAATAATTACCAATAATTAGCAATAATTACAAATAATTACCAATAATTAGTAATAATTACCAATAATTACCAATAATTACTAATAATTACCAATAATTATCCATAATTAGTAAGAATAACCAATAATTAACAATAATTACCACTAATTTCCAATAATTAATAATAATTACCAATAATTAGTAATAATTAAGAATAATTAGTAATAATTAGTAATAATTAGTAATAATTAGTAATAATTAGTAATAATTACCAATAATTAGTAATAATTACCAATAATTAGTAATAATTACCAATAATTAGTAATAATTACCAATAATTAGTAATAATTACCAATAATTAGTAATAATTACCAATAATTAGTAATAATTACCAATAATTAGTAATAATTACCAATAATTAGTAATAATTACCAATAATTAGTAATAATTAGTAATAATTAGGAATAATTAGTAATAATTAGGAATAATTAGTAATAATTAGTTATAATTAGTAATAATTAGTAATAATTAGTAATAATTAGTAATAATTAGTAATAATTAGTAATAATTACTAATAATTACTAATAATTAGTAATAATTAGTAATAATTAGTAATAATTAGTAATAATTAGTAATAATTACCAATAATTAGAAATAATTACCATTAATTAGAAATAATTACCAATAATTACCAATAATTAGTAATAATTACCAATAATTAGTTATAATTACCAATAATTAGTTATAATTACCAATAATTAGTTATAATTACCAATAATTAGTAATAATTACCAATAATTAGGTATAATTACCAATAATTAGGTATAATTACCAATAATTAGGTATAATTACCAATAATTACCAATAATTACCAATAATTACCAATAATTACCAATAATTACCAATAATTACCAATAATTACCAATAATTACCAATAATTACCAATAATTACCAATATTTACCAATAATTACCAATAATTAGCAATAATTACCAATAATTAGCAATAATTACCAATAATTAGCAATAATTACCAATAATTACCATAATTACCAATAATTAGCAATAATTACCAATAATTACCAATAATTACTAATAATTACCAATAATTACCAATAATTACCAATAATTACCAATAATTACCAATAATTACCAATAATTACCAATAATTACCAATAATTACCAATAATTACCAATAATTACAAATAATTACCAATAATTACCAATAATTACCAATAATTAGTAATAATTACCAATAATTAGTAATAATTACCAATAATTAGTAATAATTACCAATATAATTTTTTTCATAAATATTAATTATATAATAATAACATTATTAGATTATTATTTATTTTATTATTAATATTAAAATAATATAATTTTCTATATTATATACAATTCTCTTTTCATCTATATGTTTTCTGTCTCCACATGTAATATTTGCATTCTTTTTCAAAATTATCAACCTACTCACCAATGGAGAGGTGAAAGTGAATGCAAATATTACCTGTGGAGAGAGAATGTTAAACACACAGATGAAAGGAGAATTGAATATAATATAGAAAATTATATTATTTTAATATTAATAATAAAATATACTAATAATGTAATAATGTTATTATTATATAATTAATATTTATGAAAAAAATTATATTAGTATTATTAAAATAATAAAAAATCAATATAATATTAAAATTATCAATATTTGTAACATGTTTTGCTTTATTCTCAACATATTCAATCTTTGCTTGAGTGATTTTTCTAACAAATTATTCAAAACAAGTAATGCTTTTATATTTTATAGAAAAATATGGAACAACGAGGTCGTCAATAGTCATTATTAGATGACCGCATATGGATAAATCAACGTAGAAATCCAAACGGTTCTGGTTTAAATCCAGTATATATAGAGGGTGTGGAGACTTTTTTATCATTTGCGGCATCAAATCCAGAATTTGTTTCAGAAGGAAAAATAAAGTGCCCTTGTAGAAAATGTGCATTGAGAACGTTTGACACATTTGGCAAAGTGGGGGGACATCTCTTGTGTTTTGGTTTTCAACCAGATTATGTTTTTTGGTATCAACACGGTGAATGAAGTTCCAGAGTAGGTGATACCAACTTGATTCTGGATCCATCCCAGTTTCAAGATTTAGTACATGATGTTGCAGGTTCATCTGTTCAACATACAGAAACTCCGGCTGATATAGATTCAAATCCTGAGTTGGCACCGTCTGAATTTTATGAGTTGTTGAGGTCTGCTGAGGATGCATTATATCCTGGCAGTAAGATGAGCAAATTAGAAGAAGTTTCATAATTTATGGCTATCAAATCAGATAACGGAATGTCAAACACCTGTTTTGACCAGATATTTTCTTTGCTCAAAACACTGTTACCCGAAGGAAATGTTTTGCCTGCAAATTACTATGAGAGTAAGAGGCTGGTTCGAAATTTGGGACTTACTTGTCAGAAGATTCATGCATGTTCAAATGACTGTATTTTATATTCTGGGGAAAATGAGTCATTAGATAGTTGTCCCACATGTGGGCAACTGAGATATAAAGAAGGGCAACATGGGAAGTTTGGTTTGATTCCTGTAAAACAGTTGAGATATTTTCTGCTTACATCCAGACTTTAGCGTTTATTCATGTCTAAGAATACAGCAACAATGATGTCATGGCATAAAGCGAATATTTCAACCGATAAAAGTTTGAATCATCCAGCCGATGGTGATTCATGGAAACATTTTGATAGAGTGCATCCATCCTTTGCTTTAGAAGCTAGAAATGTTTGATTGGGCCTTTCCACTGATGGTTTATGTCCGTTCGGATCTTATGGTAGTAAATATTCATGTTGGCCTGTTTTTTTAACTCCGTACAATTTACCTCCATGGATGTTGATGAAGGAGCCATATATATTTTTGAATTTACTAATTCCAGGACATCTGAAGAAAAATATTGATGTTTATTTGAAACCATTGATTGATGAATTAAGTTTATTGTGGAGTACTGGTGTCATTACACATGATGTTGCTACGAAACAAAATTTCATACTGAGAGTAGCATTGATGTGGAGAATTAGTGACTTCCTGGCTTATGGGATGTTATCTAGATGGAGTACACATGGTCAGAAATAATGTCCTTACTGTATGGGAGAGAACAAAACATTTATGCTCATTCATGGAAAGAAACCTTATTATTTTGACTGTCATCGCAGATTTCTACCAGCTGATCATCCTTTTCGCAGAAATAGATCTCATTTCAGAAAAGGAACAATTGAAAGAGATGGACCTCCAAAAATGATATCAGGTTCGGAGTTAAAATCAGTTGTATTTTCATTACCTTCCATCACTTTTGGTCCCACAATAAACCAACAGAAAATTTCTGGTTTTGGGAAAGAACAAAATTGGTTTAAATGTAGAATATTTTGGGATTTTCCATATTGGTCTGATTTATTGGTCCTCCACATGTTGAATGTCATGCATATTGAGAAGAACTGTTTTGATAATTTGTTTCATACAGTTTTGGATATGCCAGGAAAGAGCAAAGACAATGTAAATGCACGTTTAGATCTTTCCCAAATTTGAAGGCGTCCAGAACTGGAACTATTTGAGAATGTCAGAACAGAAAGGTTACTGAAACCAAAAGAATCTTATACACTGTCTAAAGAAAACCGTTTATTATTTTGTCACTGGATTGCAGATTTGAGACTTCCAGATGGTTGTGCTTCCAATTTGGGTAGATGTGTAAAGAATGGTCATATTACTGGATTAAAAAGTCATGATTTTCATGTTATAATGGAAAGAATTCTACCCATTGGATTAAGAGGTCTGTTGAATTCTGGGATTTGGGATTCCATAACAGACATGTCTCATTTTTTTCGGGAAATTTGTGCGGCTACAGCAGATTATGATGCTCTATGCAAACTTGAAGAAGATGTTGTTGTAATTATATGTAAACTGGAAAAAATATTTCCACCGTCTTTCTTCGACTCAATGGAACATTTGATGTTACATTTTCCATATGAAGCCAAATGTGGAGGTCCAGTACAGTTTCGATGGATGTACCCATTTGAAAGATGCATGAAAAAATTGAAAAGAAAAGTACGTAACAAAGCATCTGTTGAAGGATCTATTGCAGAAGCTTATTTGCAAGAGGAAATATCTTTTTTCTGCTCCCATTATTTTAAATCTGAGTATCCTACAAAACACAACCGAATGGGACAGAACGAGAGAAATATTGATGAAATCGACAATCAATTATCTGTTTTCAACCAGCCAGAGCTTAGTTTTGGTGGAGTTTATGAATGCTGGCTTTCAGATGATGAACATCACAAAGCTCATACGTATGTTCTGCTCAACTGTGAAGAGATGACATCAGTTGTACTGTAAGTGTTTATATAACTTATTCTATCATTTATGTTACAGTAAATAACTTTGTTTTTTATAGGTTGTATGATAATCATATCAAGAAACAAATTCCACAAATTACAGCAGCTGCTCTCGAAGAACGCCAACAGAAAAATTTCTCTCAGTGGTTTCAAAAACTGGTAACATAATTTCTTTATCTTTTAGCAACTCATTCAATGTACAGTTTACTATATTGATAATTATTTCACAAATTTTCAGGTGTCTCGACATGCTGATAAAATTGACAAACGACTTTGTATATTGAGTAACCCACCTTCCAAACTTGTTAAAACTTATAATGTATATGTGGTGAATGGATTTCGATTTCACACACATGCATATGGGGAATCAAAAAAAACAATGAACAGTGGAGTTAGCTTGAGAGGATCTCATCATCGAGAAAATGAAGTTGACTTTTATGGCATACTTGATGAAATCATTGAACTCTGTTATCTTGGAGAACATTACATAACCATGTTCAAATGTCGGTGGTTGGATACATAGAGAGGCATGCGTGTTCATCTGACTCATGGAATCATCGATATTAAATGTAAAAGTGTTCTCACAGTAAATGAACCATTCTTATTGGATCAACAGGCACATTAAGTTTATTATGAAAAGTACTGTGCTACATCAAGAGAGTTGACTGATTGGTGGAGTATAATAAAAATCAAAATTCGAGACAATCAGTTTAGTCAAAGTGAATGTGCTTTCACTGATGTGCAAAGAATTGAAGTTTTTCAAGAGAGTACTCAAAATCAATCTTTTTTACAAAGAGACATGAGTATCGATGACGACACCCCACATTTAAGAGTCGGTGATGACGATGATGTTAATGATGTCACATATGAATTTGAAATGGTAAGAGATGAAGCAACTGGAACTCGAATGGATATCGATGATGTTGAGGAGGAATATGAATATGAAATTGACATATATGAAGATGATGATGAAGATGAACACTGATAGAATTTCATGGTAGTTATATACAATCATAACTAATATATATGTATATATAATAGTAATTATCAATTATTTGCTAACAACATTAACATTTTCTGTTTCAGATGGATGACGACAAATTTCGTGAATTGGCGGATGATAACCTTCCTTTCGATGCGGATGAGTTACTGCCAGATGACCCTCAGCCTGCAGGCGCTCCAGGGAGTACACGGAGGGGGCATGGTCTTGCACAATTGATGATTCCTAACCCCGTCCCCGAGCGACGTCCACGACTTGGGTTTGATCCACGCACATAGAGGTGTAATAACCTGTGTGATAACCTATGGATTTGACTAAGATTTCATTAATCTATTCATATAATAAATGTTTATTATTTTTACATTTTTCCGCATATAGCAGTCGGACAGGGAAGTGCTATTTTGCACAACTATTTCTCTCAGCCTTGGACCACATGGGAGCAGATTCCCATTGATGTGCAGCAGGCCATGTTCGGCCATTGGTTGGTATGTATGTAAATAAATAATTTTTATTTTGAAAATTATTTCATTTCTAACTTGATATTTTGATTTATTTGTAGGGTTTATGGTATCCGATCGAGGATACCATGCGTGACGCCATCCACGAGGCTTGGGAGGTGGCCATGCGTGATCGCTTTCATCAGTTTTTGCACAATTTAAGAAAAGCTGCCACGAAGAAAGCAGGAGTGTCAGTTTTTGACGAGTCATGTAGAGTACACCGACCAGAGTACATTTCATCCCATGTATGGGATGGATTATGTGCACACTGGTTGAGTGATTCCTTTCAGAGGAGATCATCAGTGGGGAGGCAGAATTGGGGGAGACAGGAGGTGACTCATTGAGCTGGGAGTCGTACTTTCAGTACTCATAGACAGCATCTGGTACGTACATTATTTATAAATATTTTATATAACTATAAATATTAACAGTTTATTTTTTATTCTTATAGGATGTAGAGCACCCCTATATTATGGAGTATGATGTATATCGGAGGATGTATAGTGATCCTACTACTGGGGAGCTCAGAGGTGATCGTCAGCGTCACATCATGGTCAGTATTATTTGTTTTCAAGTTTAAAAATTAACTGCATATAATATATTCACAATTTTAATTTTAAATTGCAACTACAGGAGTCATATGAGGACGCAGCGTCACAGACCTGACCTGAGAGTCAGGCCGAGTCATCAGATTAGACCACTAGCCGTCAGTTTGATGAGGCGGCATGGATGCAGGCCACCCAGTATGCCTTCGAGAAGGGCCGGGTAGTAGGTATCAGCTCTCGACTGACTCCCGGAGATTATTATGGCAGTGCTGCGATGTCGGCGTCCAGCTCGAGAGTAGCTCATGCATCTTCTTCTGCTACACAGTATGAGGATCAGTTTCAATCTCAAACTGCACTGATAGAGAGTCTCCGACAGGAGTAGGAGCAGATGCGTCAGCAGCAACATCAGCATGAGGAGGAGCGTCGACGCCAGCAGTAGTTGTACGAGGAGCAGATGAGTCGGTGGCAGCAACAGCATCAGGAGCAGATGGAGTACATGTGCCGACTCACTCATGCTTTAGGGATGGAGTTTCCTCCACCAGCATCTGCAGATCCCCCCTCCTCCCTCCCCCCTCCTTCAGATTAGAGTTTGTTTTTATGTTATAAAATTTGTTAAATCAAAATATGATTTTTTTTCTATTCGTAGTTTCTATCTCATTATAAAATATTAATGATATTATATTTTGAAACAACAATATTAATATGAATAATAATTTTATTTATATTTTATAATATTAAATTTTATATATATATTAAAATTTTATAATATTATAATTAAATTATATTTTTTTGTAATATTAGAATTATTTTAATATTTGAATGTAAAATAATTCTATTATTTTTATATTACTTAAAATAACTTATTAATATTTTTTTTATTTATAATTATAATTATAATATTATTATATTAATTAAAATCATTTATTAATATTCTATTATTTTTTATTTTTGAATTATAATTCTATTATTATTATATTAATTAAAATAATTTATTAATATTTTTTTTTATTTTTTAATTATATTTGGATTATTATTATATTAATTAAAATAATTTATTAATAATTTATTTATTTTTATTTTTTTAGTATTTGTGATGGGATACTATGCCCGTCACAAATAGTATTATTATAATATTGATTAAAATAATTTATTAATATTTTTTAGTTTTTTTAAAAGTTTTCACAAATATACGGACTAATATTTGTGACAGGAAGAATCTCCGTTGTAAATAATACCTTTAGCGACGGGCCCGTCGCAAATAATTGTTGTTGCGACGCCGTTTTCCGTGACGGGCTATTTGCGACGGGACCCCGTCGCAAAAGCCTATTAGTGACAGGATCCCGACGCAAATAACGCATCGCAAATGCAATTATTTCCAGTAGTGTGTGTGTTTGGAATTGTAGAGATATTCCACCATGAAGACCTCCATTCGTATGTCAGGAGGGTGAAGATGACCATGATCTAGATTTTTTGGGCCATGGGCTACTAATAGGTACTCCTATATTTCATATTGTGTCAAAAGTAAGATTACCATAAATAGGTGTTGAGGTACAATTTTGTGTGATTTTAATGCGCTTTATGAAGACCATTCAGGTAGTACCGCAACGTGCTCTGTCTATGAAAGTGCCAATGCATGTGTTCCAAGAGTAACATACACCATTAGTTTTGGGGTATTTAGGTCCATAGGTTTCAAAGATGTGTTTTAAGACTAATTTTTCAGTCTTTGAGCATATGGGGAAACCTTAGAAGAGGAGAGTGAAGATCACTATGTATATGATTCGGGGAGAAGATAAATTCTGGTGGGATGTTTTGAACCAGGAAGATGTGCTCTAAGATATGGTTCAGAGGGATTTCCAATCCAGGTTTTATGACTATTTTTCCCATGACATTGAGAGAAGTGTGGTCCAGTGAATTTATACATCTAGAGAAGGTCTCTATGGATATTATGGAATATTCAACATGATTTATAGAGATTTATCATTTTGAACTGATTTATCTTGCAGATGAGACGTCGAGGGTGAGAACCCTGAGAAAGGTCTCAATAATTACATTTGATCATAGGTCAATGTGTTTAGGTTGATGACTATTAGTGAAATAGTGAATCATGTGCTTATTACAGAGAGGAACCTGATGGAAGATGGATATGCAGAGAAGGGTAGCTTAGCCTCTCAAACTAGTAGTCCATCTTCCAGTGGAAGGAAGTGTCATTTTGAGGCTTCATTTTAGGGGAGTACCAGTCAATATGTTAGTGTTGGTAGAATTTTTTCTATCATCAGTGTAGAAGATGGGGGCATATGAGGAATTAGTGTGATCGAGACCCATTCTAGTGCCAAGTATGTGGGTGGATGGGCAACGTAAAACATCTTTACATGAATTTGTCTCTAGTAGTCAGTGGAAGGGGATAAACTCTGAATCTAGGTTTTGGAGTAGCATTCACAACTCTACACCAGGCTGGGAGCTGGGGTAGTACTAGTTGTTTAGGCTGAAGTGGTGGTCATGGCCAAGGGAGCCAAGCACTAGTTGTACCTAGATAATAGAGTGGGCATACACAAAGAAGTATAGTTGTTTCATAGGGCTGTAGTTTATTCTAGATATATTGTGTACATCCTAAAAATGAGGAGCAAAGTGTCGGTATATCTATGGTGAGATGTATGATTTTAGTACCCTTTAATCTTGTGTATGCTCCTTTCGATATACGTTCATCACATAGTTTCATATCTATAACTATGGTGGAGATCCTTGGGATCTCTATTCAGTCTTTTGAGGATGTTATTAATTTGGGAATTCTTTTAGGAATTATAATAGAGGGTGTATGCTACTGGAGGGAGTTCCCCCTTGAGATGGGTGGGTGTCACTTCGTATGGGTTATTTTTGACCTTGAGATGATCATATATGATGTCATACTAGAGATGGACTAGATAGTTTCTCATCATGCCCATATTTATTTCTACCACTAAAGGGTGACCCTGAAATCCCAAGAGGGAGGATTTTTTATTCAAAAGGGTGAATGGGATGTCCTTATCGTTTGAGATAGACCACAACATCATGGGATTTATAAGATGACAACATAGATTGCTAGTTTATATTTGAGAGAAAGGTGGATTTCTTCATCATGCTAGTGTTAGGAGTTGCACCAGTATCCATTCCTTCATACAGGATGGCTACTATAGAGTTGTAAGAGATCAAGAGTTAGAAAAAGGACTTGGATGAAAAGAGTTTTATATGAACCAATACTTCTCCATGGGGTTCTCCAATCGTCTTCGTGAAAATGGTGGATGATACACTTAGGCTATGTGTTGATTATTGGAAATTGAAATAGTTGATGGTTAAGAATAGGTATCCCATAACATAGATAGATGACCTATTTGATCAACTCTAAGGAGATCAACTGTTCTCGAAAATTGATTTAAGGTCAATTTATCACGAGGTGCATGTCTGAAGTACATACATACATCATAAAACTTTTCATAGAAGGTATGATCAATATGATTATCTAGTTATACTATTCGGTCTCACGAATGTGCTGATATTTTTCATGGTGTTGAGGAACTGAGTTTTTCACCCTTAGCCAAATTCTTTTGTGGTTTTATTCATGGATGATATCTTGGTGTATTCACACAATCAACCTGGCCATTCCAAACATCATGATATTGTTTTCGATACACTGAGATAAGATCACTTATATGTTCATCTCACAAAGTGACACTTCTATAGGGATAAGATTAACTTCCCAAGTCAGATTATATCAGATACAAAAGTATCAAATGACCCTAAGAAGGCAATAACAACAGTTTCCTGGGAGAATCCCATGAATTTCATTGAAATATAATGTTTCTTGGGGCTAGATGGACATTACATGAATTTCATAATTGACTTCTCATTTATATAAGCACCAATTAAAATCTTAGCTAAGAATGGTTTTAAGATTTTATGGGTGGATACCTATGAAAAAGACTTTCAGGAGCTGAAAGGGAGACTTAATTTAACAGTAACCCTGATTATTCTAGAACTGGGTATGAGGCACACTGTTTATTGTGATGCTTCAGGTATTTGGATTGGGTAAATTCTAATACAAGAGGAGTGAGTCATGGAATTTAGGTCTCATTAGTTGAGGCCACACGAGAGGAACCACCTAACACACGTTCTCGAATTATCTTTTTTTTTCATGCCTTTCATTGTTGGAGGAACTATCTACTGGGAGAAAATTTTGTGGTGTACACAGAACACAAAATCCTCAAATATATATTTACACAAAGTGAATTGAATTTGATAAAGGGGATGTTGTTTGAGTACCTATAGTCTTTTAACATTGATATTACTTATACGCCTATAAAGGTAAATACAGTTGTTGATGCACTGGGCAGAAGGACAAAAATACAGGTAGTTTAGGTGGCTAGTAATGAGTGACAACTTATGGCCTTGCATTCAAAGATGCACTTAGTGGTGAATGGTAGTTAGAGGTAGAATTTTATTTCATCCTTTTAGGTGACATACAATATTCTGGATAAAGTGAGGATGAGGTAGTTGTCAGGTTTAAAGGTCCAAGTCCTATAAGAGAGTGTTGTAAGTGATGACCCACCTTCTGGTTTGACTATGGGTGAGGATGAAATTCTGTATATACATGGTTACATATGGGTTCTATTAGAAATACCTGAAGATATGATGTGAGAGTTTCATGCCTTATTCTAGGTTGAACATCATGGAATTACCATGATGTACCAAGATTTATGTTGCGAGTGTTGGTGGAAAGGGATGAAACATGAGGTAGCTGGTTTTGTCATAAGGTGTTCCATTTATTAGCATGTGAAGGTGGAAAACCAGAGAATATATGTAATTTTACAGTAGTTAACTATTCTTTAGTAGAAAATGGATAATTTTGTGATGGATTTCGTGACCAGGTTGTTGAGGTCACCTCGAGTTTGTGATGTTTTTGTGTTGTTTTGGACAATCTTCTGAAGGTTTCTCAATTCCCAACAATTAGGGATACCTTCTCAAAACGTTATCTTGGGAGGTTCTATATCGATGAGATAATATGAATTCACAGGGTTCCTCGTACCATTATATCAGATAGAGATGCTGAATTTATGTCTCGATTTTCATAGTGTCTGAAGAGGGCATTAGATACACTTGTGATTTAGAGGACAGAATACCACCCTCAAACTAATGGAATGTCATAGCACATGATTTAGGTGCTTGAGGGAATGAAGGGAGAATGAATCCTATATTTTAAGGGATCTTGGGAGAAACATATACCCCTAGTTGATTTCTCCAAAAAAATAGTTATTAGGAGACTATAAAGATGAAACATTATAAGGATTTGTATGATATGACATATTGATATCCCCTGTGTTGGTTTGAGGCAGGTGTGTAAGCATTTCTAAGATCTCATCTCATTTCGGAGACATATGAGAAGGTCCAATTAATTCAAAAACTGATTTCTACCACACAAACTTCATATAAATAATAAACCAGTCACCATCGATGACCTCTAGAGTTCAAGGTTGGGGATTGGGTCTTTTTACACATCTCATCAAGGCTGGGACACAGACAGATTAGGGCACATGGTAAGATTTCACCACAATAAGTATGTACATTTGATATTTTGGTGAGAGACGAGCCGATATCCAATCAGTTGCAGTTACCAAAGCAGTATTGAGCCATACATGATGTATTACATGTATCTCTACTACACCATAATTAATCTAACCAATCTCACACTCTATATTCAAATGTAGTGGATTTCCATGTAAATGTTTCCCTTGAGGAGCATCCTATACATACTGTTGACAGGAGCATGAAGTTTTAATAAGACTGATTAGTTCGTCTAGTACAGGTGTTGTGGAATCATGAATTTTTGTAGGATGAGACTTCGTAGTGGAGGCTGACGTACATTATCAATGGCCGAAGTTATTCTCAAGAAATTATTCACCACACTTGGAAAGAAAATTTGGGGTCAAATTGCATTATGGGGAAATATTGTAATATCTCGGGTTTTCCAATGAGGTAAAAATATTCTTGATTATAGTTTAACTCTTTGGTTTTGACCTAATTTGAGTGACTAATGTGATCAAGTGAGATTCATGGGTTTCTAGGGATTGTTCGGATGCCATATTACCAAATTTGGAGGAAAATAGTTGTTCCACAGGGTTAGGAGAAACTATGCATCCTAAACCACATAGTTAGGAGTAGCCATGTGGGGTTGGACAATGAGTAGCAGAAGGATTCATAGTATGATGAAACTGTGCAACTAGAGGTGCACACCCATATGAAAAACTAAAGAATTTTAACAGAGGAAAAATTATCAGCTTTCCAAAATGTGTGCATGAACCATGCGATGTTCCCCTTAAAGTAGGGGACATGTGGTTAGCACACTGTTTGTCCAACCATGCATAAAAAAATACAACCATGTGTACTTGGGTGAAATGAAACAAAATACCTTAAAATATTATTTATCCTAAATCTATTTTTCATTTCAACTCCAGTGGTAGACCACAAATTGGGATATCTATAATGAAGCCAAATCATAGGATTTTCTCATATTTCTTGATTCATACTTGGATTCAAGCACTGTTTTTCTCATTGGATCCACACTATTGTGTTATTTGATCATATTGTGTCTTTATTCATTTATATTCATATTAATGAATTTAAGTAGCTGAAAACTAATATGACCTATTTTTAATTTCTCTGTCTATTTTTCATTTTTCTCTTGATCTAGATGGAATCAGAGAAAAATATTAGATGAGTGTTCTTCTACGGACCTACAATAGATGGTCTATACCTTTTTTACATGGTTGGGTGTTTTATACAGCTATTTGTCTTTGTGACACATGCCAAAATATATTGTATATCCCCTAAAATTAATTGAATGATTTTATTAGATTAATTAGAACCTATTTAGGATTCCCACCAGTACTTCTCAGTTTGTTAGAGGTTTTTATCCCCAACCTAGGACACCCATGGGGTGTTCCTTTGCATCTTCCTTACTTAAAACCACCCAACTAGGTCAGTGTGCACTCTCCCTATTAGAGAGAGTCTATAATTTGTAAAAATTTAATTGAGATAATTAGGAGATGGATATTCCTTCTTTTCCATATGTAGACATGATGTAAATTATTTTATGTTTCTGAATAGAAATTGTTAAAATGAGTTGGATTAACTCGTAAAATGTAAATATTAATAAATGATGAATGAATGAGATGGTGAAATGATCATGGTATTGGATTCCTTGGTTGGTATACCTTGGATCCAACTTCCATAGGATTTTGTGGACATTTCTACTCCAGGGTCTTGATTACGGTAGTGGATTCCTCAAACCTACATCCTCCTTGGATCCTGATTCGGTAGGATGTATTAGGCCTTACTAAACCATGGATCCAACTTATATAGACTCACATTTGACTTGGTATAATGACATAATCCTTGGAATCCAACCAATTCATTACCGAGTTTGCATCGAGATTCTCCTAGGACTTGGCGTTGACTCCTTGGTCTTCTGTACCTTGGATCCCTCCCTTCATGGTCTAACACTTTTTATTATACGGTGTGGTCATGATAATATTATCCACTAGAATATATGGTGTGAACATGATGATATGATACACTTGTTTATATTTCACAACCACGGTAAATATTATACCTTCATTTACATAGTACATCCATTGTGTTTTATTTATGCTTTATAGTTATATCATCCTTGAGTTGGATTTTTAAAGTTGACCCTTGTATGGGAACTTGATAATCATTGATAGGATGGATAACATCACATTATATTTATCATATTTTCTTTTGGATTTTAAATTGTATTAATGTTCTACATGTTACACACTTCTCACTACATTATCTTGTTATACATATAATTGATTGGTTATAGACACCATTGTCGGTGGCCTATTGAGTGTTATCTCACACATTGTTCGGGCCGCTGTTGGGTACTGATATAGACATGATGGATGTAGGTAGGAATCTGGGAAATTTCCTATTGTATGATGCTTGATTGTTTATTTCTAATGAGACAGGGAGCACAGGATTGAGCTATTATCATGATTCTATCTATGATATATCCTTTTTAGTATTTTTGGTATTTTTATACATATATTGTACAAATTATTTTATACATGTTTTCTTCCTTTTTAGTGACATGAAATGACATATCATTTTGAATATGATATTAAAATTTTCATTATTTGTTTATTTTTTTCTTGTATGTTTATATTTTGTCTAATTGTTTTTATGCGTATGCTATTGACTGATATATTTACTAATGATGTGCTACACTTAGACATGAGGGAATTATATCTCCATAGACAAACCCTAGGCCCTCCTTGCTAGTTGGTAGCCTATGGAATTCAGGTTAGTACACTTGAGGCCATGTGATCAACTAAATTGGGGAACCATTTAGTGGCATCTTGGTTAGAACATTCCACATATTCTAACTATGGTGAAGATTAAAATTCACAAAAGAGTTCTATCAGACATGTGTGTTATTTTGGAAGAATGATAGTTAGTTGGATATCCACGATTCAACTAGTTATCCCACATAATAAATAGAATTAGTGTAAATCCATTTGATAGAATAAGGGAAGGGGTTGGAATTGATGAAGGGGTTACTAGAAGATATTAACAAAACATCAGAAGCTGGGATGTTGTTTTGTGACTCATATAGCCTGATTCACTTGTTTGGAAATCTATTGTTTCATTATTAGATAAATAACATTTATTCGAATTATAACTTCACATGGAAATTGTTTGAGGAAGGGGCGTAAGTGAAACTAATATTCCCTAAAGCCTTGTATTTTTGTGTATATATATATATGATATATAGGTAGTTTTGTATTGCATGAAAATTCTTATTTTCATGCATGGTATATCGGTCCATAAAACATGCAACAAAAATGATAAACTTTTATAATTTTTTATTCTCCCATGTTAGATATTATTTGTTATAATTTTTCCTAAGATGAAAAATTTAGGACGAGTCTCATTCTGGTATATGATACACGAACCATACATGGTATTTATTCATGTGTTTCATCACATGAATAAATGAGAGGATAATCAAAGATTTCCCTTGATATCCTATTCAACTTTTTCCAGGTGATGTAAGTGTATGAGAATTATGTTATTCTTGGCCGAACCTCACAAAAATCATTATTATCACAATTTTTCATTCATTGTATGATGAGATTCTTTCACTTCCTGAGAGAAGGGAGAAACTCGTATACAACATGAAATTAAGATTAGATCATTGATAAACTGCAGAGGTGGGATGCCTTTTTTCCACTTAAATAATATATATCAAGAATATTTGAAGATGTTAAAAGGTATAGAAGATGATATAGCATCTATTCAATGTAAGGTATGATTATTTTTAACATCTTATTCATTTTTATTTTTATTGAAGGTTTTATATTTCTTGAATGGGAGATCCTCAGATTTGGTTACTTATTTTTTCCACGGTTTCTAATAAGTGTTACTTGATTTTTACAATACCTAATAGTGGTATTAGAGGGAACCATGTGTTTAAATTTATGAAATCAATCTTAAAATGAATAAAAACAAAAAATAGATCAATTTTAAATTCCAAGAAATTTTGTTTCATAAAGGGTTTACCCTTACTTAGCTAGGATATGTAATGGTAATAAAAAACCTTAACCTTACACAGCTGAGGTGTGTAAGGGTATCCAAGGAATTACCCTTATGTAGAGTGGCCTGTATAGTGGTCACATTACCTTACCATTATATAGATTGGTCTATGTAAGGTTCATCACAACATACCTTACATAAAGTAAGGGTTACCTAAAAGTAGGTGTTTTTAAAAGGATTACATAAAGGTAACCTACTGAATCTTACCCTTGAATAAAGGTCATACCCATACATAGAAGGTTTGTGTATGTGTCACCACTTTGTTACCTTTATACAATTGGTTTGTATAATGGTATTACCCATATGTAGTGATGCCAGAAGGCCGCATAATGGTAAATGAGACACACCATTACGTGAAGAATTTATGTAAAGGTAATATCATTTATACCCTTGCATAGAAGAAGTTGTGTAATGGTAATATTTGAATTACCATTACGTAGTGCATTATAGTTTTGTTGTGTAAAGGTAAGTAGTGTATTACATTTACACAAGGGTTTCAGATGGCCTGTGTAAGGGAATAATGCATTAACCTTACATATGAATACCCCTTTATATAAGGGCAAAAAGAATTATTTCAATACTGTTAAAAAAATTTAATCATTTAAATTGATTTAAATATGGTATAAATTTTTTAAAAATCATCATAAAAGATTTTTTGGGAAATTTAAATTTTTTAAGGTTGGGGCCGAAGCCTCATTTTTATTATTCAAGAAAAAAACTCTTTTTACTGGGTAGAGGGAGACCAATTACATAGCTCGAAGGCCTAAGGAAAAGTGGCATGAATACTAGGCTTGAAATCCCATAATTTTTTCCCAAATTCCATTCTGTGAATAGTAATGCTACAGTGCATGAGCAACTGCAGTGCCTACTACATTACCACTGCTACTACAGTTCCTGATATAGTGCTTCAACCACTACAGTGCCACTGCTACAAAGATTCCACCACGACTACAATACTGCTATAGTTCCCCCTACTGTAGTGCCTCTACAGTACCCAGAAATTCGTCCCTTCCCAGATTCAATCCCAGGTCTTTTGGATTTCTAGAAGAAGCATGAATATGGAATGTCATGTGATCGATAAATAAAATTATTTAGTTAGAAATCATAAAAAATAATTTATAAAGCGTTATAAATTATAAAATATGGGCAAAATATAACAATTTTATTTTTAAATTATGAATTTTTCTTAATTAAGTATTTTGAATTATTTAAAATAAATGGGGGACTTATTTTCTTATTAGTTAAACCACATAAAAAGTGTTTTGATGATTGATATGATCAAGGTTTAAATAATAATTAACAATATGATATTTAGATTATTTAATAAATTTAAATAATAGATATTGAATTGTAATTTGTTTATAATTAAAATAATATCATATATTTTACATGGAAATGTCATATGATTATAAATATGAATGATTTCATATTAAAATGAATATAAATTTATTATATTTAAAATTATAGAATGTTTATAATGTGGAATCGAAATTTGTGGTTATCATAAAATGGGGGAGAGAAAATGGATAGGGAGAGAGAGAAAAAAGAAAAGAGAGAGAGGAAAAGATAAAAGTGAGGGGGAGTTTATATTAACATGACCTCAAAATTTTCTTATCATCAAGGGATATAATTCCTTCCAAAATAGTACTCTATCTAGTAGTTTGGTTTCAAGGCACTTAATTTTGAAAAAAGATGTGTTTTGGTAAATGTCAAAAAACATGATTTGTTTATAAAAGTTGAGTTGTGAAAAAAATTTAACATTTGGAAAAGTTGTTAACAAGGGTTTTCAAAAAATCCAAATGGGGAGAAAGAAGAAACCTTATGATAATTTAAAAAAAAAAGGTTTTGTATGTGTTGACAACTAACCTTTTTCTCAAAGAATTTTTTTAATTCCAGGATTGTACCAAGTCCATCAAAATGAACTTTTGTATGAAATTTGAAATTTTTTGAATGTTCAAACCCAAAAATAAAGGGGGAGAATAGTTTTTCATTTTTTTAAAATTATTTTCTAGACACAGATGATCAGACTTAGAATGTATGAGTGAGAAACACCAGTTGAAGCAATCATCAGATAGAAGAAGCTATTTATTATATGCATCATCAATCTTATATCCATCAGCATGATGTTCATATTCATTAAACTCGTCATTAGTTAGAAATTATATAGTTTTATAGAGAGAAAGTTTGAATGATTCTGAAGAGGTTTCTTTAATAATGTTTTTTCTAGTGTTAGAAAGTTCTCAATCATTATAATTGAAAGTTATACAATGCATTTCCATTATTAATTTTATTACAAATCATGAAAAATCTCCTGATTAAAGATGTTAAATAAATGGAGGAATCGTAAAGATTGTGTCCGTTCTAGGAAAACAAGAAAAATCTTTTGAATGAGTCATGACACTAATAAGATCATCGTAATGAGATATTAGAAGAATGATGAAGGTTTAAGGTGTTCAAAGTTTCTTTGGGAAGTCTTTTCCATATTCATAACATTGTAATGATAATTACATCGTTATCAGTTCATCGGTGTGAAGAAATATGAGAAGATGAGGATGTTAGTTTTCAGTAAAAATAGATAAATAAAATATATAGATTATCAGATCTAGAATAATTGGAGGTAGAAATTATTGCCTACTGAATGGTTTTTTTTAAATAAGAAGAGAATGAAAAGAAAGTGTTTAAAGTACCATTCCATCAAATGCGGTGTACCATAAAGTCAATCAAACTAGTTTTGACAAGGTAATTCAATCATCCTAACATTGATAAGAAACATCAATGTGACTAACTCTTATGGGTGAAGTCAATTTGGAATAAGCTGGAATAGTTTCATTATAATGAGCTGATAATGTTTCATGGGAATAAAGTTGAGGTAGGATGTAAGATTGGAGCTAAGAAAGAATATATAATCAGATTCATCTAATCAGTCTAAATAAAATTAAAGAAGTATGAAAAGTATTCCATAAGATTTATGAATAGTTGAAATGGTAAAATTCAAAATTCAATTAGGTGTAAATATTATTGTTTCCGAATTTTATGAAGTTGGGAAAAATTTTAGGTTTCCTACCTTTTCCATTATATATTTCTTATAAATAGTTTCTTAATACATTCATTCTTTGTAACATTTCACACAATTAGAAAAGGTGGAGCACTAAAGAATTCATGTAAAATTTCCTTTCCAATAGCTATCTCATTAGAATATTGGGAATCTGCTGTTTTTTTACCGAACTGAGAAACATAATTTGGAGAATATTGTATTGAGTTGATCAGACTGAGGAAGATCAAAGTGATTTTGTTAGAAGAGTTTGAGAGGTGCAGACTAAGATAGGGAATATCATATTGATTTAATCATACTATGTCAATCAAACTGTGTTCATCATACTGAATGTCGTTGGATTCAGTTTTATCGGACCCAAGATGTTTTTGGGAGAAAACTAAAAAAAGTCTTTTTGCTTTTGTTTTGAATCAATTATTTCATAAGAAAAATTTTAAAATTGACATGAGTCCGTATAATATTTCCTATCAAGATATATTAGATGTCTAATGGGATTTATCACAAGTTGTATTCACTTCTTCAAAATATTGATTTTTTATAGACCCATGAGAGTGAATGAGGAAAGGATATAGGTTCTCACACTATGGCCAAACCTTGTAAATCTCATCTTCTTTACATGATTTCCATTTTTTCTCATGAATGAGTATTTACAAAAACATGATAAGGATATGAACATTATTATGTTTTAGGGGTTATCTTTAAAAAATATTGAAACTACATAAAATTGAACAACTAATTCAACACCCCCTTTTTAGTTTTTATTTTATCATTTTGAACATCAATATGAGAGGGCTAGTGATAAGAATGATTTATATGTATTTGGATGATAATAATATGTTGGAGGTGATGGATTTGAAATATTCAGAGGAGATCTAGGAAAATCTTGAAATAAGGTATAAATAAAAGTCCCTCACAAATAATTTATTTCATAAAATTATTGTATTGTTTGTGAATGACAAAGAACAGAGACAAGGTAACCACATGGATGAGTTCAACAATCATTTGATAGGGAAGTGTTTTTCCTCATTCAAGATCAATGAAAAAGGTTACATGGCACCTATTATAAGGAAGAAGAAGAAAAAATTCTTATATTGGGGTTGTTTTCCGATTAATTTGATAATATCATCACCACATTGTTGTTTGGGAAAGACACATTTAAGTTTTTTGATGTGATTTCATCATTGTTGATGAACAAAACTCGGTAAAATACCAATTATGGTGTTTATTTGGGTAATAATGGTATTCTATCTATGAAAAATGGGCATAGTAATTAGATAAGTTGGTCGATGATAAGAAGAAAGGTCAAGTTATTTTTTTCTATAAGGATGTTCATGTGCGGAGAATCTTCTATGATTTGAAAAACATCAAGGAAAAAAATAAATGTAACACTAATTTCAAGGAAATCAATGTAAATATTATATAGGGTGATGGTGATTTACTTTTAGTTGGAGTTGATTGTTGTAGGTCAGATCTGTACAATGAGTGGGTGGTTGATTCAACAATGTTGAACTATATTTCACCAACGATGGAAAAATTATCTTCATACAAATAAGGTGAATTGGTAGATTGAAGATTTAAAATGGAAATTATACTAATTTCATAGGTTTTGGTGATATTTTTATCACTTCAAATGAAGGTTGTGCGTTGATATTGATAGACATGAAACATATGCAAGGTATATTCCATAATTTTTTATCTTCTTGTACTGTTGATAAGGATGGGTTCAGAAGTTAATTTGGTGATGGAAGATGGAAATTATCTAGGGGATTGATGGTATATACATGAAGAATAATAGTTAACACACTTTATAGGATCGATGTGAAGTAATGTGGTTAAGTGAAAAATGCAATTGTAGAGAAGGATTTGTTAGTTTTGTGGCACATTAGATCTTCACGCATGAGTTGAAGATCATCAACTAAAATGAAGGAATTTAGGAAGAATAAGTAGGTAAGGTCAGGGGTTTAAGCTCTTACACCTAATTAATTTTCATTATAGAGTTTCACTCATGAATATGTAATGGAAATCAAAGATTGATGTAATGAACTGAGGTTTAAATACTGCTCATGGGATATTGAGAAGAGAGAGCAATTAGTTTTTACAGGTACTCTTAATTATATGGAGATCACTATTATGGGGTAGACAGGTTATGTTGGTTCCAATCATGATGAGTTGGGATGTATAGACATAGGTATGATAAATACTTTGGCATTTGGATTTCTTTTGTAGGGGATTCTTTCAAATTTCTATCAGAGCTGAAAAAGAGCACTGTTATATTTTCTGTAGAGGGTGAAAATTGGTGCGATACCAACCATTTTTCTTTCAAACTAATATTATAGAATAATATCTCCTTCATTGTTGGGATAAACTGGGATATTGTTGATTTTCATCCTTTTTTTGTTTGTGAAGAAGATTAAAATAGAAATAAGGGAAATTTTTAGGGGTATGATATTTTCAATATCTCTATAAGCACCCCACGTGTCCTTCAAAATGAGGAGATATTATTTCACATGAATATATTTTTTAATTTCATTTATTTGTACATGTTTTTATTTCTTACAAAGCCTAAAAAAATGGGATCAATTGGGATGCTGTAAATGGGTTGAAAAAAAAGGAGGAGATGCTAGAGTGACAGTTTTTAGGCACTGGTTACAGTGTGCAGTGGGAACCAGTGAGCACATATATCAATAAAAGAATAGAAAACAAATAAGACCATAGAATAAAACAAATATATGATCATTATGGTTAAATAAGTAAACAAGAATTTTGTAAAACAATTCTACAACATAAAATAATGAACATATTATTTTGAGATGAAAAATTTATTCCACATTGGATCAGCTACCAATTATTGGGGGATGTGTTGTGGGGAATTCCCCATTAAATAGCCCAAGGATATGTATGTATTTAATTCTGGTTCCAAAAATTTCAATCAAAAGCATAAAACAAGTTAAATTAATTGTGTAAATAGTGGAAAAAAGAAACAATACATGAATACACCAAACAAATTATGAATTATGTTTTTCAGAAGAATACAAACTAATTCCCGCAATGTATAATTAAATGAATGAGAATACTAAATTCTAGATTCATGCTAACACATTCATAACAACTTGAAAAACTCACAAAATAATTAAGATACAATTTAAATTTATTAATTCGAAATTAATTCAAAGAGTGGAATCCAAGAAATGTACATCACTATCAATCGAATGACAAAAATGGTAAAGAAAGCAAGTAAAATAAACCAATATTTTTACATGCTTTGGACAATTGGTCCATCAGGAAGGGGTACCAAGGTTTCACTATCCATACGGTTTAGCATCAGGAGGCTTCTTTAGTTTAATTATACTCATTTCAATAGCAAGTACAACTTTCTACTCATGCCTCCTTATAGTACAATGTATGGACCTTGATCCAAACATCCATACCTATCTAGATATTAGATATTGTGTGTTTGGATGTCTGGGAAGAATGGTGTCATCCATTTTTATGAAAACCAAGTTATATATGGTGGTGAATAGTTTCTTGATCTTGTAAGGGGATAACCTAAATCCTTTATTCCCTATAATATCATTTAGAATGGATGAGATTCATCTTGGGGGCGTGCCGTGTTTTGTTTTGCTGTCCGACATTGTTATTTAGTCTTCAATATTGATCAACAACATGGGTTTCCTATCTTATGTATCTTCCATGGGGGTTCTCGATTCTCTCATCATTCTGGGGTCAATTTTCTGGGCTAGTGTCGTGGATTGAATTTGGTTTCATGATAAAGAAACACCTATAAATTGGATATGGATTTCAAAATCTATTAGTTTTTACTGATTTTGTTAATGTAAACATCTTTTTTTCCCACTATCTATATGTCAATGAAAAACAGACATCAATTTCCATAGGTAGAGCTTGAATTTAATCCATATAAGTCACTTTATCTCTTTGTGTAGCTAATCTATCTTTTTATTCTTGATTACAGGTTTTGATCATATCCTTTCTCTTATGTACAATTTTGTATGCTTCATTCGAAGTTAGTGGATACGTAATGTTTGGATCCAATATATAATCACATATAACATTGAACTTCCCAACTGATAAAATGATCACTAAAGTGGAAATTTTCACAACCACTTCCATTAAATTATCTAAATATTCATTGACTTTCACTCCAGATGTGCATGCTATAGAATAGTCTCATCCATGAGACAAAAATAAGAGGAGCTTGATCCTCTTGAACAAAGCTTCCATAGTGGTCATCACAATTTTTTTTTCTTTGAGTGTGCCCTTCATTGGGTATTTAATGTATTTGGTCTGTGCTCTGTTATGATCCACTAGATCTATCTTATTTCTATTATTATGATACATGAAGATTTTATATGAAAGTGATTGGGTTGAGCTTGAATCGGGGATGATAGTGACAACCTTGTTAATGGAAACTTCAGTTTTAATCATTGGAACAAGTACATACATCATGGAAATTGTTAAGCATTTATAAGAGTGACTGGTACCATCCCTAGGGACACAATGATGAAACATTTTGATATGATCTTTAAGGCCTCCAATGTTATCAGGATATCCTTAGGTGAAAAGGGTAGATTCTTTTAGTGTTTAAATATGGATATAACTAGAAGAATTGTTCATGCCTAAATATTTTATTGGTGAATTATATTAGAAAATTTTAATGTACCCTGGAACATTAATTAAATGATATATTTATGAATTTAAATTTTTTTTTTGATCATACCAATATATATGTTTGGATTGGCGATGGAGACTTAAATATATATCACTAATGATTTATATACACTAACATTAACAATGTCACAAATGAAAGATATTTATGCCATGAAACATGGAAAAAACTTCATTACTGGTGGTGTTAGATCATTTAAATCTGCGTAAGAAAAAATAGGGATTGGGACGGATTAATTTTTAAGATAATGCACAAGTATCATCAAAAGTGTGTTGATGAGAATTCCATAAAAAGTGATATGGATGTTCATGGATCACATTAGTTGTGTGATATATTAATTTATCATATTTTATTCATGACAATCTTATTTATCATTTATTAATTTTTGTTGTGTTATAACAACATGAATAGCATCAATGATATTATAAAAAAACCTGATAAATATATTATTTTAATTTTCATCATATTTAAATATTAAGGATCTTTATAATATATTATGATTAACATGAGTATGAGTACTTATGTATGTGTTGAGTTCCTAATGGCACGTTTTAGAACTTATAAGTTACATTGAGTCACTTGTACTATACT
The DNA here is from genome assembly GCA_963277665.1 of Viscum album. Lineage (NCBI taxonomy): Eukaryota > Viridiplantae > Streptophyta > Magnoliopsida > Santalales > Viscaceae > Viscum > Viscum album. The sequence goes on along the minus strand of OY728125.1, from coordinate 842,176,068 downwards.
GCATGCAATGTTGTAAATATGTCAATAATAAAACTATGGTGCATATTATTATATTTTCCCAAGAAGAAAGGTTTAAAAAGATTTTGATATATGGATTAGCACACTTTGACATAAATTCTAAATTTTTGTGATTTAGATTTGATTTGATAACGACTTAAATTGCATTCCAAATAGGGTTCCAACTATGATTTTATTGAATTTATTACTGATCGTACTTTCTAAATTCTCCTTTAGTGTGATTTAATGAAGGTGCATGGGACGTTTTCAGCAGAAATATGTATTTTTAAATTACATGAATAAGAGAAAATGGAATTTTTAACCAAATAACAACCCCAATTTTTTTAATAGTTACGTTGATTTTAAAATGTAACCCCGCCTATGTGATTTTATATCCTACATTGCTAATACCAAGAATGGATAGAAAGTTTAGTAGTTGACGTCCATCATAAAATTAAGTCGATTCTTTTCTTGACAATGATCAAATGCCTCAATATGTTAATACTAAGACATTTCTCGAAAGAAATGTGGTGCACTGCTCAAGTGTGGTGTCAAATTAGCTAGAGCCTTCGCATCGATGCACATGTGTAGTGTTAAATGCTCAAGGTTCTTTACACCTTTTTAGATGAATGTGAGGGGTAAAGAAGCTAGTCCAAAATAAAAAACATAGTACAACTAGTTAAAATATTATAACTTTTCTAAGAAAATCTATGGAATTAGTAGATTTTACAGTTAAAAGATAGATTAATGTTTTCTGTCTATAAGAGACTAAATGGGTTGGAGAAAAGGCTACATAATTGGATAACACTGGTTTCAAACATTGGAAATTAGGTAAAACTAAGACTAAAAATAGTGTTGGTATTATGGTTTATAAGAAATTAATAGATAAATTGGTTGACTTAGTAAGATTATGGGAAAAATCATAGCAGTTAAGACAATTGTAAGAAACTGTACTTTTAAATTCATTTGTGTTTACGCACCTAAGTTAGCCTCAATTTACAATAAAAGTTTTATTTTTTGGGTTAATTTAGAAACATTTATTTTGAGTTTGATGCAACCTAATAATATTTTTATAATCGGTGGCCTAAATTAGAATGTATGAAAGGCTCCAGAGATCACGTAGATTATCAGGGAGGGTTTGGTTTGGGTGTGGTAAATGATGAAAGGACCAGTTATCTTAAACATTTCTTATAGTTGTGATTTTTTGGTATAAAATAAACTCTTTAAAAAATGGGAAGAACATATTATAACTTATAAAAGAGGAGTTATAAGATCTCTAATTGATTATTTATTAGTAAAAAGGTAACATATACGATAAATTAAAGATTGTATGGTATTAATAGGTGGAAGTCTGACCACCCAACATCATTTCTTAGTTTTAGACCGGCAAGTTTTGAATTATAAGAGAAATTTGAAACAATTAAGGAATCTGATAATTATATGGTGATTCCCAAAGGACAACCTTATAATATAATTTAAGAACAAACTTTTTAAGGAAGTGGATTAGTAAGTTCAAGGAACCGTTAGTAACATATGGCATGAGGTGGCTAAAATTGTTCACAATATTGCCACATCTATTCCAGTAAAAGATTTTTTCCTGAAGGGAATAAATCAGGGTTGTGGAATGAGAATTTTCAACATAAAGTTAAAGTTAAAGAAGAGTGTTTTAAACCTTCACACCTTTTTAGTAATGAAGATTATTTTGCTTCATATTGTATTGATCATAGAGTGGAAAAGAAAGTAGTTAGTGATGAGAAATCTAATTTTATTTCAGGATTTGTACCATTCATTACAAACTAAAAATAGTGAATGAAATGTTTATATTTTATAAAGAGGAATAGAGTGAAAATCTTGAGATTTATATCAAGTTCGATGCATAAAAGATGAAAAAGGAGGTACCATTTTCATGGATGAGGAAATTATTAAAAATAGGGATTTTACCTTAATTGTCTCTTCAATGAAGAGTAGATGTGTGGATTAGACTTAGAAAATCTCAGTATTAGTAGAGAGAAAATCAATTACATCTATTATCCAAATGATTTTCTTTATAAGGTAAAATAATATTTAAGAAGGATTGAAAATTATAAAGTAGTTGGGTTAGATAACATCTAGATTGTAGTAAGGAAATACTCAAGGGATTGGGCTATTAATTGTCCCACTCAGTTATTTAATGAAATTATGAAATATAAAAAAATGCTCAATGAATATAGGAAGATATATCTAGTACATATGTATAAAAATAAATAAGAAATTTTCAGTTGTGGGAATTATAATAGAATAAAGATTAGGAGTCTTACCCTAAAACATTGGGAGAGTGTGATTGAATAGGGGATTTTAAGGAAAACTAATGTTTCTGATAATAAATTTGGTTTTATACCTGGACATTCAACCACATAATAAATTTATATGACTAATGTTCTTATGGACTATTATAGACCAAAATCTCAAAATTTTCTTATGTTTTTCATTTATTTGGATAATGCATATGATAATGTTCCTATAGAGGTTTTATGAAAAACTCTTTAAGGAAAAGGGATATATATTGAAAATATTAAACACATCCAAGATCAGTATGAAAAGATATTTACATGAGTTTGAACTCCAATAGGTGGTGTAGGTTCTAGGTGTAGCAGAATCATGTGATGGTATGTGATCAAATTTTATTTTTGTCATGATTGATGATAAATCCATGATCAACACGAGGATAAATGTGATGATCATCTAAATTGAATTAGAGAAAACATACAACGGATAAAATGTTGTAACAAGAGGGATGATCATCACATATTATTTATAGTTAATTTAATCTGTTAAATAATTACCTTTCATGAATTTATTCTTCGTTGATGGGATTTACAACAAATATATGTCATACAGTTGTTGTGTTGTACTAATAAAAAGAAAATCCCCTCTAGTGGTGATCCACACATGTTCCAAAAATCCTCGAATGACCCCATATGAATCTCTGGGTGCTAGCACAATAGATCATATCACTTGCATTGTTTGCCTTTGATTACCACGTGAATCGCTTCCAAAGAGTTCTCCTTGATCCATCTTGAATTGAGAGTGAATGGTGGAGGAAGATCACAGTCCATTCATGGGAGAATTCTTGGAGAGGGATCTTTATAGGGAATGAGAGGATTCTCTCTATATGTCATTGTACACAACAAAAAATGAACTGTCATTATTGAAAAATAATATAATTGGGTTTTAATACCATTATTTTTGGTAAATAACTATTTTCACAAGTGACCTTTAATATTTAGTTAATCCCTTGTGGAACCCCATTTCTAAAAAAAAATATTATTATTTCCTTGACATGTGCTTAACTTGTGAATTAAATTAAATATTATTTAATCAAATAATATTCATTATATATTATTTCTCAGCAGACCTAAAAACTTGTTCTGCCATTCCCCCATAATATTTATCAAACATTGAATAATGAATATTTACTTAATAAATAAGTATCACTAAATAAATAAATATTCTACTCAGAAAATAGAAATTAAATATTTATAAAATATTCTGCTCACATTATATTCTCTCGAATAATTGGTGATAGAGTGTATGAGATAAGTAAACATGAAGAATTATTATACCATGCGTGGAAACAAAATTTATTCAACTTGTTAAATAATAAATAATAATATATTATTTAATAGAGATTTTGTGTACACTTAGTTGGTGACCCTATAAGCCACTTTATTAATGGCATGAGGTGAAGTATCCTAATGTCCAATGATAGGGTATAACAACATGACAAGGCACCCATAGGGGAAGAAATTATTTTTTCAATGAAACAATATCTCATACAGATTCACATTGTGTAACATATTCCCTTTATCATGATATCTCTAATCAATCAGGTTGCATGCTGGTGCCATCAACCTATGTGCTCAATGTCTCTTCTACTTTTCATAAATCGAACTTGCCTATAAAACACCATGGCTATGGATTTATTTTGGATATATCATTTCCATTAGAGGGATTAATATATCAACTTCCATTAAATAACAGAAAGGAAAAATCCTTTCCCTCATTATTCATTAATGAAATATTACTCGGGACACACCCAACATACCCTACCTCACCATGAACATATATCACCATGGTTTTAAAAACCACATTTAGGATAAGTGGACCCCAATTTTGACACAAGAATAGAAAAATACACCATACAACCACTAACATTCCACCACTTAAAAATAGAGATCAATTGCATGAGGTCATGTGTCATTTTTTCCCAAACTCAGTGATTCAGGTCAGGATGTTGCAAAGAAAATGAGTATCCATATAGTATTGAGTATAATTTCATTATAATATCTTCATTTGTAGAATACATACGTGAGGAAAAAATTCCTTTAGATATATATTTAGATGAAGATATATTTGTGGTAAAACTGGATGGTTTTGAAAGACATTGAATCTAGAATCTTGTGTGAAAGCTCAAACACAACCTTTATGGCTTGAAGAAAGATGTGAGGTGTTGGAATAAAAAATTCAATGATTTCATGATAGAAAAAGAGTTAATTTGGAATAATTTTTACCATATATATTACACAAAGGTTTTTCATGTTGAGATTTTTATTTTCTTCTACTTTATATGGATGACATACTAGAAGTGGGTCAAATAAAAGAAAATGATTGATGAGCTAAAGGTTGAGTTATCTAGAATCATTTAGATGAAGGATCGTATTCTGACAAATATAATTTTTTAGATGAGGATTTCATAGGACTAATATCCCAATACACTATACATGACCCAGACTGACTATATTCAGGCGGTGGTGAAATTCTTCGATTTGGCGTAAGTAAAACCTTTAACCATGCCCCATGCTAGGTATTTCAAGAAAATTAGAAGTCACTAATGGAGATATACCCTAGATCCTTATATATATATGATATATATATATATATATTTCATGTGAATTATGATTTTCATGCACATAAGGGTATATTATTTTATGTAATATGTGATTACAAAAAATTGGAAATACTTATCATTTTGTGATTCATCCACATAATCTACCATTAAATGATTTATTTTATATTTATATGAAATATATATATGGATTAAGTGAATATGATGCATGAACTGAACATGGAATGTATACAAGTGTTTTAACGCAGGAGTTAATGCATACACCACCAAGGAGTGTCCAAGGGTTCTACAGAAACTACACAACCATATGATGGTGTGTGGATTGAGGTTTTTATTCTTGGATGATACTCCAACACCCATTGATCTATCTATTATTCTTCATATAATTATATTATTTAGAAGGTCTTAGAGGAACAATAAATCCCATGAATTCTAGATGATTCAGATCATCCCATGGACACCTATGGAGGTTAGACTATTTTGTTTTCCACTTTGGAGATCTTTATCAAAGTCATCAAACAAGGATAAAAAAGGTTTCAATGGCTCTTCATTGCACACTATACATTTTTAAAACTATTCTTAATTTCATGTTTATCGCATGATATATTTTTCTAGCATCAGAGATCCTTGTATTTGGTTTTAATTGTTTATACTATGTCTAATAAGTTTTATTAGAGTTTTATAAAACCTACCAATCACCTCGAATGGAATATATGGTCGAGAAAATGGTAAATGTTTAAAATTATTCTGCTATTGGAAGTTTGATTTACGTCATGGGTTGGACCCATTAGGACATTGAATGAGAAATGATAGTTGTCAGTAGATTCATGTAAAACCATAGATGGGGTCACTAAAAAGTGATAAAATGGATCTTTCATTGTCCGAAAGGTCACAAAGAGTTGGAACTTTTATTTCAAAAAAATGAGTCTATCTATGATTCTTCATATTATAAGCTCTTAGGTTTTCCTATGAGGTTGAAATATAATTCTTTTGAGTTTAACTCCATGGTTTTGACCAAATTTGGGTTACTAATGAGATCATGGGAGTTTTGGGGGTAATTGGGGCTTGTTTGATCCTAGAGCCTGAATTTTGGAGAAAAAAAGTCGGGTCGCATGGTTAGTAAAAACCATAAGGCCTAAGTCGCACTGTTAGGAGTAACCGTGTAGGGATGGACAATGAGTAGTTGGTGGCTTCATAGTTTTTTGAAACCATGAAACCCTATGTGTACACCCATGAAATAAACTATAGACTTTTAAAAAAGTAAAACACATGGTTTGCACAGGGTTTTCCGAACTTTGTGTCTTAATTATGTAAGGTCCCCCTTAAAGCATTGAAGGGAGAACAGTTGGGGAATAGTTTGATGAATCTTACGGCCAAGCTATGCAACCCTATTTTATTGGGGGTAAAATAAACAAATTTCCCTTAAAATATATTTTATCTAAAATCTATTTTTCATTTCTCATCTAGTGGACAGTCCTCATATTGGGAACTCAATTTTGAATCTAATTCCAAGGCTTTGATCATGTTTCTTGATCCAGACTCAGATTCAAACATTCTTTATCTCATTGGATTCTCAACAGTAAGTTCTTTGATCACCTTATATCATTATTCATTTGTATTCATATTGATAATTTATTTAGGTTCAAGCTAATATTCCCTATTTGTTGGTTCTTTGTCTATTATTCATTTTTCTCTCAATTTGGACCAAATCAAGGATTGATACTAGATGAGTTCTCTTCTTTGGACCTATGGTATGTGGTATATACCTTTCCCTAATGGTTCAGTGATTTATATAGCTAGTTTTTTTGTTGCACGCTGAACATTCTCAAAATTTCCCTAAAATTTATTGAAAGCATTTATTAAAGGAATTGAATCATGTTTACATTCCCCACTAGTACATTTGAGTTTGTTGGAGGTTCTTATCCCCAACCTAGGCTACCCATAGGGCATGACATTGTATCTGCCTTACTTTATACCCCCCACTGGGTATGTGTCTAATCACCTTGTTAGAGGGAGTCTTTATAATTAATGAAAACTGAATTGATATTATTATGAAATGGTGATGCCTCTCTTTCCATGTGTTGACATGATTTGAATTGTTGTAACTGTTTGAATGGGAATTATGAAAATGAGTTTGATGAACTCATGAAATGTAAATTTTATGAAATGAGGAATGAATGAGATGATGACCTGATTATGGTAGTCGATTCCTTGGTTGGTATACATTGGATCTCGATTCCATAGGACACCTTGGATATTTCTACTCCATGGGTCTTGATTACGGTTATCTTGGACCTTTTTTCCTTATTGGATTATGATTCTATAGGTTTCATTGGACCTTGCAACCACATGGATCCATATTTCTTAGACATGCATTGGACATGCTATGCTGAAAAGCTCCTTGTATTCCAACCAATTCATTACCAAGTTTCCATTGAGATTATTCTATGAATCAATATGGATGCCTTGATCTTCTATACCTTGGATCTGACCCCTGGTGGTCTGAATCATTAGATTATATGGTGTGTACATGATGATATTATACACTATATTATACAATGTGGACATGATGATATGATACAGTGGTTTATACCGCATGGTTGTGGTAAATTTTATACCATGGTTTATACAGTGTGAACATTGTGTTTTATTTATGATTCATAGTTTTCCCGTGCTTGTGGTGGTTTGTTTATAGTAGACCCCTGTATGGGAACTTGATTATCATTGACAGGATGGATAATATCACTTTACATTTATCATATTTTCCTTGGGATCTTTACTTTTACTACTGTTATACATGTTAGACACTGCAAATTGAATTATCATGTTATACACATACTGGAAAGGTTATAGACATCATTGGTGGTGGCCTACTGAGTGTTATCTCACACCCTATTCAAGCTGCCATTGGGTACCCAGACAAACTTCATGGATATAGGTAGGTATTGGGGGAAATGTCTATTTTATGATGTTTTACTGTTCATTTCTTAGGAGTAGGGGAGAACAGAACCGAGATATGTCCATTATGCAAGATAGGATAGTTCCTTTTTGGTATTTTTAGTATTTTAATACATTTATTGTACTGATGACAGTATAATGTTTTCCTAATTTTTAGAGACATGAAATGATATATCATTTTGTATATGAGAATTTATTTGGAAATGTTTATTTATTTCTATGTTGGATTTTTATATTTTCTCTATTTTATTTTATGTTTCTTTTATTGAATGATACGTTTAATACTATTGTGAAACACTCTGACTTGAGGGAATATCCTCCCCACAAACAAACACTAGGATTTTTTTGCTAGTTGGTAGCCTCTGGCATTCGGGGAGGTTCTCTTGAGGCCATTTAACCCATCAGCTTGGGGCACCATTTAGTGGCATTCAGGTCGGGATGTTAGAAGGTGATATTAGAGCATTTTATTTTCCAAATTTTCTATTTTGAGACAATAGATAGGAGATATGGAATTAATTGAGGCTTGTTAATGAGTTTTTCTTAAGAGTTTCTCACCCACATACAAGAAAATGCAAAAATTCATAGAACAAAATTTTTTTTCAAGATTTTTCATATTACAGTTGATTTGGTTCCACCATTGGGTGATTCACTTGATTTGTGATGTTACTATTGATATGATTGAGAGTTCTATTTACTGTTTCTGAATGAGATAAGGGTATGAATCTAAGCCATAATCATAGGAACCTATTAGAATTCACATGTAATGCATTATTCCATGACATATTGGATGCATTTCTTGACCACATAACCTTATTATGCGCGAATTGAGTGATATACATGTTGGTTGATAGATATTTTGTATAAGGAATTGAGAAACCAGGTTGGTACTTAGAGTTCTTGAAGTAACCTAAATAGTGTTGTCCTACTTAGGCTACAACCGACACCATAAGCATCCAAATATGACATGCTTATTAATGGACCATTGGTCTCATAGACTTGAATGTGTTATGGTTTGGACTAAATGGGATCTTTACATAAATTTTTAAGGTTTAATTAACCATATAAATTGAAAATTGTAATCAATTTGATTAAACCATTATAGAGAAATTGTAAACAATGATGAATTTAGAGAAAATTGAAATTTTGAAATAGAGAACCAGAACATGAAGCAGCTTTAGAGTGGGAAGTAGGAAGTTTATCCAGTGATGTTTGTGACTATTTCTTTCTACCCAGTCCTAGATTTAGGAGAATGTAGTTGGGTGTAATATTTTTATAGGAAGTCTTTGACTTGTCCAATGATTTTATCTACGATCTTTTTTATATCGATATTTTATGAGGAGTGTGTTTGGAAATGTAGAGATATTTCACTATGAATACCTATAGTCATGCTCCATGATGATGGAAATGACCATGCTCCATAGGTTGTGGGTCATTTTTTAGCAATAGATCCTCTTATTGTGCATGTTGTGACCCCAAAAGTGCTACCATAAATAGGTGTTGAGCCATAGTTCCATGATAGTTTTATTCACTTTATAAATACTGTTCAAGGAGCACTGCAGCCTACCTTGTCTATGGAAAATATGACGTGTGTGTTCCAGTAGTAGCATACACTAACACTTTTTGGGGAAGGAGGTCTACATGCTAATAAGATGTGGCTTGAGACTATGTTTTTTATCTTTAATCAACTGGGGACGCCTCATGAGAGAAGAGTGAAGATCATGACATATATCATTCAGGGAGCATCTAAGAACTGGCCAGATGTTTTGAAGTTGGAAAATATCCTCTGAGATAAGGTTTGGAGGGATTTAAAATCCAGATTTTATGACTAAATTGTCTATGAGACTCTAAGAGAAGAGTGGGCTAGTGAGTTTATGCTTCTAGAGTAGGTCGTTATGATTGTTATGGAATATTCTACATTCTTTATAGTTCTTTAGTGTTTTTTGCCGATTTATCTTGTTTATGAGTCATTGAGTGTGAGATGCTTCAAGGAAGGTATCATTCATTCCATTATATCATAGGTCAATGTGTTTAGGTTGATGGATTTTAGTGAAATAGTGAATCAAGAACTTATTACAGAGCAGAACTTAAGAGAAGTTGGGGACACAAAGCAGGGAAGTTTAGCCTCTTGACCTCATAGTCCATATTTCAATGGTAGGAAGCGATGTTTTGAATATTCATGTGAGGGGAGTACCAACAAGTTAAATTTTTAGTTTTGGTAGCTCTATTTTCTATCATCAGTTTAGAAGATGATGGAATATGTTTAATTAGTGTGATCAAGACCTAATTGAGTGCTAAGCTTGAGGTAGGATGAGACACATACAACATTTTTTCATGAACATCACTCTAGAAGTTAGTGGTATGGGATCAACTCTGATTCCAGGTTCAAGAGTATGAATCATAGATCCACGTCAGGTTGGCAGCTAGGCTAGTATCGGTCATTTAGGTCTAAGTGTTTTTCTAGGACTAGGTAGTCAAACACAAGTTGTACCTAGATAGTAGAGTGGGCCTACTCTGGGTATAAAGTTTGTTTCATAGAGTCATGGCTTAGGCCAAAAATATTATTTATAGCCTAGACATTAGGAGTAGAGTTTTGGGCCGTCTATGGTGAGAGGTACAATTTTAGTTTTTTTTCTCCTATATATTCTCTTTTTTGATATAGCAGAATCACATAGTTTCATATCGATACCTATTGTGGAGATCCTTGGGTTCTTTATTACATATTATGAGGATGTTATGGCTTTGGAAAATCTATTGGGAATCAGAATGGAGGGTGTATGCTAGTGAAATGAGTTCCCCCTGGAGATAGGTGGGTGTCACTTTTTATGGGATATTTTTGTCCTTGAGATGATCGGATTTTATGTCATACTCATGATAGATTGGTTGGTTTCTTATTAATCCAATATTTATTTCTATCATAGAAGGGTAACCCTTACATCACCATAGTGTGGAGTTTTTATTCAAAAGAGTGAATGAGATTTTTAGGTGGGATGAGATGTACCACAACATTGTGGGCTAGAAAGGATGAATGATCAGATTTCTATTTTATATCTGGATGATCTAGGATCACTTCAGGTTGACTTCCCTCTAGTGGTTGATCATTTTAGAGATGTTTTCTTTGAAGTTGGTTTTTTTAACTCCTAAGAGAGTGGTGGAGTTCTCTATCGAGCTAGTTCCAAGAGATTCACTAGTATCCATTTCTCCTTAAAAAATGAATACTATGGGGTTTCATGAGCTCAAGAGGTAACTAGAGGAATTGGAATTAAATGGGTTTATATAAATCTGTACTTCTCTATGGGGTTCACCAGTCTTTTTTTGAAAAAGTTTAGACGGTACCCTTAGGATATGTGATGATTATTGGAAATTGAACCAGTTGATGGTTAAGAACTGGTATCCCTTACCATAGATAGATGACATTTTTTATCAAATCTAAGGACATCATGTGTTATCAAAAATTTATTCGAGATCAGTTTATCAATAGTTTAATGTTTGACCTGTAGACATACCTCATAAATATTTTCGTAGCAGGTATGGTCTATATGAGTATATGGATAAACATTTCGGTCTCATGAATGTGCCAATAGTTTTTATGTAATTGATTAATGGATTTTTCCATCCTTAACTTGATTCTTTAGTGGTGGTATTCGTGGATATGATATCTTGGTGTATTAACACAATAAATACGACCACTCAAAACATCTTGAGATCATTTTGGATACACTAAGATATCATCAGTTACATGTTAACCTCACAAAGTTCCACTTATAGATTGATGAGATTCACATATAGGGTCATATTATCTCAGATATATGAGTATTAGTTGACCTAGAGAATGTGAGAGCTGTAGTTTCATGGAATAGTCCAACGAAAGTTTTTTTACATAAAAATTTTATTGGGGATAACTATATATTTAAGGAATTTCATATAGGACTACACATACTTAGCATCACCTATTACGTTCTTGATTAAAAATGGTATGAATCTTTTATGGACAGTTACATATAAGACAACCTTTTAGGAGATGAAAGGGATACTAAATTCAGTTCCAATCCTAATTATTCTAGAGATAAGTAGGAGGTACACTATTTATTAAGATACATCAGGTATCGAGATAAGACCAATTCTAATGTATGAGGAGTGACTCAGGGCATGAAAGTCTAATCAGTTGAGGCCACATGAGAAGAAATACCTGGCACATGATCTCGAGTTACCTCTTGTTGTGCATGACTTTAATTGTTGGAGGCACTATCTACTGGGAGAGAATTTATTGGTGTACAAGTACCAAAAATCCTCAAATATATATTTACACAACATAACTTGAATTTGAGGCTGTGAACGTGGGTTGATTTCCAACAGTCTTTTGAATCTGATCTTGCTTATATGCCAAGAAAAGAGAGAGTTGTTGTCGATGCACTGATTGGAAGGACTCAAATACAGGTAGTTCTAGAGGCTATTAGTGAGTGGTGGCTTATGGACTTGCTTTCATTGATTCACTCAGAGGTGCAGGATAGTTAGACAAAAAAATTTATTTCTATTTTGGTGGTGAAACCCACTATTCTAGATAAATTGAGGATGAAGTAGTTGTCATATTCAGAGGGCCTAGTCCTATGCAAGTGTGTGCTAGATGAGAACCCACCTCCTGGTTGGATAATGGTTGAGGATAAAATTCCATGTCTACATGGCTATTTAAGGGTTCCAATAGACATTCTTGATAAGATGATGTGAGAGTTTCATGATTTAGTTTGGATAGTACATCCCAAATTTACCAAGATGTACCAAGATTTTTGTCACTATTATTGGTGGCCAGGGATGAAATGTGATGTATCAAGTTTTGTCACAAGGTGTTCCAACTGTTAATAGGTGAAGGTAGATAACTAGTGACCAGATAGGATTTAACCTTAGTTATCTATTCCTAATTAGAAATGGGATAATGTTGTGATGAATTTCAAGACTATGTTGTTGAGGTCTCCTCAAGGTAGTAATGTTTCATGGGTTATAGTGGACATGCATATGAATGTTTCACATTTCTTTCGGATTAGGGATTCCTTCTCAATAGATTATCTTGGGAGGTTGTATATACGTGATATAGTATGACTTCACAAGGTTCCTCATACCATTTTATTAGATTGGGAGGCTAGATTTATGTATCCTTTTTGGTAGGGTATATTGAGAGAATTGGATAAAATAGTGCTTCTAAGAAAGACATACCACCCTCATACTAATGGCCATTCATAGAACATGATTCAGGTGATTGAGGACATGCTGAGAGAATTCATCCTTTATTTTGGGGGCCCTTGGGAGAGGTATATTTCACTAGTTGATTTTTTCTACAAAATCAATATTAGGAGACTATACAAATGGAACCTTATGAGTATTTGTATGATATTCCATGTTGATCAACCCTATTCTAGTTAGCGGCATGTGAGATAGTGTTCCTAGAACATAATATCGTTTAGAGACTTTTGAGAAGGTCCAATTGATTTTCAAATGGATGGATACTTCATAGTCCTGATAGATATATTACACCAATCATCGTTGATGACCTCTAGTGTTCAATGTAGGGATTAGATATTTTTACATATCTCACCGAAGCTAGGACATAGACAGATTATGAGATAGGGTAAGCATTCATCACAATATATATGACCATTCAAGATTATGGGGAGTGATGAGATGGTATCCTATTGGTTTTAGTTACCTTAGAGGTACTGATCCATGCATGATGCCTTTCATGCATCTCAGCTGCAACGTTATCACTCTGATGCATGTCACACTCTACGATCAGATGTGGTGGAGTTACAAGTAGATGCATTATTTGAGGAGCATCATATAAGTATCATTGACAAGAGCATGACAGTTATAAAAGGTTAGTTAGTTCCTATAGTACAGAAGTTATGGAATCAAGACCATTTAAAGGATAAGAATTGGGAGCATGAGGCTAATGTACAATCTCAATGGTTGGAGATATTCTCAAGAAATTCTTGGATACACTTGGACGTGAAATTTAGGGGAAAATAGATTTATGAAGAATCATTGAAAGATTTGAGGTTTTCCTGTGAGGTACAGATCCTTTTATTTTTAGTTTAACTCTTTGGTTTTGACCTAACATGAGTGAATTAAGAGATAAAGGTAGTTTCGAGGGTGTTCAGGGCTTATTCTGAGTGTAAAGATTGATTTTTGGAGAAAAAAAGTCGGGCTGCTGGGTTAGGATAAACAGTGTGATCCAAACCACACAATTAAGAGTAATAATGTGGGGCCAGACATTGAGAAGAATAAGACTGCACAGTTGGATGAAATCGTGCACCCTATGGCACACACCCATGAGAGATCCTCAGATTTGGTCTTTTATTTATACTTATGAGTCTAATAAGTGTTATTAAATTTTTAAAAAACCAAATAGTGGTATCAAAGGGAACCATGTGTTTAGATTTATGAAATCATGCTTTAAATGATGAAGAATAAAAAATATCTCATTTTTACATTCCTGGAAATTTGTTTTCAAAAAGGTTTCACCCTTATGTAGTTAGGCTACGTAATGGTATTAACAACCTTACCCATACACAATTTAGGTTTGTAAGGGTAACCAAGGAATTACTCTTATGCAAAGTGGTCTACATAATGGTCGTATCACCTTACCATTATATATATTGGTTTATGTAAGGTTCATTGCAACATGCCTTTATGTGATCTAAGGGTTGCATAAAGGTACGATTTTTTAAAAGTGTTACATAAATGTAACCTATTGATTCTTAACCTTGAATAAAGGTTATACCCTTACACATAAGGTTTGTGTAAGGATAAAAACATTATTACTGTTGAAAAAATGATTTTCATAAAGGTAGTACCCTTACATAGCGGTGCTAGAAGGTCGCGTAATAATAAATGAGACACACCATTACATGAAACATTTATGTAAAGGTAATGTCATTTATACCCTTACATAGAATGAGTTGTGTAAAGGTAATATTTGAATTTCCATTACTGGGTGCATTATACTTAGGTTGAGTAAAGATAAGTGGTGGATTACATTTACACAAGGGCTTTTATATGGCCCATATATGGGTAGAAGGCTTTACCCTTATATAGTAATACACCTATGTGTAAGGGTAATCAGAAATGTCTTAAAATCGTTAAAAAAATTAAACTTTTAAATTGATTTAAATAATATATAAAATGTTTATAAATAATAATAAATGGTTTTTTATATTTTAATTTATATACTTGTTACTAATTAATTAATTTTAAATTTTTTATAAATAATTAAATATTTATGGAAAATTTATTCCCAAGTATTAAATTATAATATTTGAAATACCTTTTAACCAAATTATATGTAATGTATTATGATCTAGAAATAAATTTATTTATTTATAAATCATAATATATAATTTATAAATGGTTATAAATTATAAAATAATGCCAAAATTTAAAATAATTATATTTCAATTATGACTTGTTCATAATTAACTATTTTAAATTATTCAAAATAAATTGTGAAATTATTTGGATATTATTTAAACCATAAAAAATTGTTTTGATTATTGATATGATCAATGTTTAAATAATAATTATGTATATGATATTTAGATTATGTAAATTGTTTTCATAATAGATATTGAATTGCAAATTTTTTATAATTTATATAATATCATATATTTAAAATGGAAATTTCATATAATGATAAATAAGAAATATTTCATCTTGAAATGAATATAAAATTTTTTTATTCAAAATTATGGACTGATGATAATGTTAAAGCTGAAAAATTATAAATTTATTTATAATTATCTTTTATTTCGGAATTGTTCATAAATTTGTATTTCATGTTAAAATATTTTAATTTTTCAATTATCTAAAATGTTATTCCCTGCAACATTCATGTTTAGTAATAAATTTTTTCAAATTTGATTATTGTGTATGATTTAGTTTAAAATGTTAAATAGTTTCTAGGATAAAGCCTTGCCCTGCATGCTTGGATTGACTCCATAATGAATTTAGTTTTCATCTACCTTGACCTAGATTTTCAATTGAAGTTATTAGCTTGAATTTAGTTGTTGATTAAATTTTGTGAATGTTAGGTTTTAGAGTTATTATTAATTGGATTCTATATTGAGTAATGTATATCTGGGTAGAGGGAATCGAGGTTGGGCTACATACCTACCTAGAGGCTTGTGCCATGTCTAGGCTAGTGAATGGGGCTGAATATCTATTTCTTCAGGATTACTCTTACGAAGACTTTGAATCTCATATAACTATATTCATTTAGATTAAGTGTTCATGTACCTTATGCATATGATGCATTTGGATATGTATAAATATGTTTGAATTCTATTTTTGAGTAACATAAACATGTGGGTTCGTCAATGAGTTTGCACATAAATAGAAGTGTAACACCCCGAGATTTTATGAAAAATATTCTTATGTTGTACGCTACACCAAAAGGAGTTTGCACAACACGCATCCTTGACTTGCCTTGCATTACACGCAATCGCGACCTTCCTCGATAGCGTGTGTAGTATGCAATACCGAGTTTCACTAAACAACGATATGCTAATAAAATATTATTAAAACTAGCCGTTATGAATAGTAATAACCACCTTTTGAAATTTTGTAAATTTTATTTTTCAAAATAGACTTCATTTTTGGATTCGGAATATCGAAATTATCTTAGGATGAAATTTTGGTACTTTTCGGATAAATTTCATTTTCTGATGAATAGTGAAAATTACTAAATTTTAATTAAAAACAACCTTTTTAATTGAAATAATTAATAGTGATAAATTATTAATTTGAGTGGTTTTAAAGTATATTTAGAATACATTTTTACAATTTAATACAATGTTGTTCATTGGATGTAATTTCACATTTAAACCAAACATAAACAAGTGTCAATCTTTTGATAGTTATTATCTCTTAAGAACACGCTATTTGTTTTGACGACGGGAATAAATTTATAAATTAATTAATGAAACTGATATGTTTTGAATTTGGTAAAATAGACATCATTTTTGAGTTCATAATATCAAATATAGCTTAGGCCTAATTTTTGGTATTTTTCTGGAAACTTTCATTTTTTGATGAATAGTGAAACCACTAAGTGGTAGTTAAAAAAATGAATTTTTCATAAAACTTAATTTTACCACTTCTGTGAGTAGAATTTCAAAAATAAAAGAGACGCGGTTGATTTCAGTAAGTAAAATGTTGTTCAATGAGATGAAAATAGTTTTTGGTGAATAGTAACTTTTTACTTTTTTTTACCACGGTTAAAAGTAAATAGGATAATTAAGGGTAAAAATGATATTATTATTACCCTAACACATGTCTTAATTCTATTGTATAAGTGTAATTCAACCAAAAACAACCTTAGGAATAAAATATGACCATTTAGGCCCACTTTGATTAGATTAGGACATTTATTATTAATTTATTTAAAGAAGGGTTAAAATAGTTAAAATCAATGTTTAATAAGTATATCATTTTTAATATAGGGTTATACATAAGATAAATTCGACTATAAACATTCATCAGAAAGATAAAAATATTTCCTACATAATGGTATTTTATTTTTAATTTTTAGATATTAAATAATTTAATTTATTTATGACACAAAGATGATTTAGTAATTATCTTATTAATGAAATATTGACATAATTGATGTTATAAATACCCAAATAAATATAATTTGAGACTTTTTATGAATTCCACTAATTTTATAGGTTAATATGACATGTTATTATTGATTTAATTAACTTTTTTCGAAATAATAATTCTGTTATTAGTTTCACAAAAATCAATTACTAAATAGTGTCAAAATTGACATAAAATAGTTTTTAAAACAAATAGTATATTATTAATTGTTGTTTTATTCCTAAAAATCTAAGGTTCAGCCAAATGACTTAGATACGGTTATATATATTAATAATAAACAACTTGGGGTTCGTTTGGATTGTTATAGTAAGTTTATTAACCTTTTAGTGTAAGAACACCAGAAGACACGGTAAAAGCAAAATTATTTAACTTAATGTTAAATCTAAATGATAAGGTCCAAATAGGAACCTAAACTTGTCTAAATTCTATTGGATGAGAGTATTTTGACCCATCCCCACCTTAGCTTCGAAATAAATCAATTTGGAGCTATTTAAAACCGAATTTGTCTTTATAATAAAATAATATTTTTAGTTATTCCAAAGGTGCCCCTCTCCTCCCTTATAAAAGGGAAACTCCTCCCTCTCTTCCTCACACCACTTTGAGAATTCAAGATCGTCCAAACCCTAAATAATTATCTTATCCACTTCCCTAGAAACATCCTAGAGGTTCTGGTCTTCCTCAAATACCAATTTTAGTGCCCTAAAAGGAGATCTCAAAGAGGCGCTTCAAAGAAGAGGTAATGTCCGTTACCAATTCTTTCAACTTTATTTCTTATTCCACTTCTTCTTCTTAGGTTTTTTCATTATGAAGTAATAACATCAGTATCAATCATATACTAATATGTTATTATAATTATGAAACAACCTTATTTCACCATCTATCCATCCTACAGAAAACAAAATCACCGCGCGTGCGTACGTACGGAATACCGTCTCCACGCCGTGGTGTAATCTATTTTCCACCACCACCTTACTTGGATGGGTATAATGGTGTACATAATAACTATATATGATTATTGTAAAGTGATATTGATTCTGAAATTTTATACATACACTCCAATAAAATTCCACGATCATAAGAACGATATCATCGCTCGTGTGTACGTACGGACTACCGTCTCTACGACGCGATGAGATTCATTCTCCACGATTAACCATTCATGAATGATTATAAAGTATTTATAATAAGTAATCATGAAATATATGACATAATAATGATAATGTATTTATTTGTATATATATGTATGTCAACTACTTAATTCCATTCAACTCAATAAGGAAAAGAAAACAACGTTCATGCGTACGTACGGCCTACCGTCTCCATGAACGGTGTATTTCTTTCCATTTACTGATCTATTATATATATGTATATTATGAATATATAATATATAAATCATGTTTTATATTATGGAATTATTTAATCCTGATCTATGTAATCATATGAATAATTACAAGTCAAAACACGGACAACAAATGAAACGATTTTACCCAAAACGCTCTTTAAAATGGAATTTATAGAAGAACGGGTAAAATAAAGTCATAAGTGAACCATATATGATATCATAACAATGAGTATGATTCTAGAATAAGTCAATGACATTATTTAAATCATTATACAGGAGTTTCAGTCACTTACGAAGCAAATCGGACCTAAGGTAAGGGAAATATCACAATCTCATTTTTATCCGAGATTGTTTATACTTTGAAATTTACTGGGGTGTATTTTATCATCCACGTCCATGTTTCCTCAATATTTAATATTATTTTCATCCACCTACAATTGTTTAAATCCAATTTTACCTTTCGGTGAGTTTTTAGTAAAGGATATGAAAGGAATCTTTTGTCGTTTTTCGTACGAGGTACTTTTTGACTTTTCTGACAAAAGTACGAAGAATGTTTTTTTAACTTATACAACATGAATGGATTTTTAAAAAAATATATCCAATAATCTTCCTTTACAAGTTTTCAAGTTTATTTTTAATCAACTTCTTTTAGTTTAGAATTTTATGACATATTAAGAAAGGAAAAGTGTTTTTGAAGTAGAAAGGATATTTTCCTCAATAATGGAGTTCAAGTGTTTTATCAAAATTATTTTCCATCTAAGATAATAAAGGGTTCTGTTTTTATCCCTATTATTAAATTGATTTGATTATGTTGTGATGGAATTATTTTTATGAATTCTTTTATATTATATGAATTGTTTATGATGTCACGATGTCTAAGATTCCCATTTTTATTACATGGGTTATGCTATGATGTATGGTTTATGATTTTGTGGCACACATAAGAATGGTATAATTATGAGATGGGTGGGACCTATATCTCCCTCCAATGCATTGGGTAAAGATTTTATATCTCATGAGATAGACATGGCTGGAACGGCAGGTTAAACCGGTTCAGTGAAACAGGACTGAAACGAGGAGTGAACTCGGTTCAGAAATGGACTTTGTCCACTAAGATAGTCTTGGCAATGAGTCTTGACTAATAAGAAATGATTCTATATTATTATTTGTGTATACCACAAAGTTTCATGTTTTATGTTATGATTATTGTGATTACATTTCACTACTATGATTTATCCCATGTTATGATATTATGATCTGTTTTTCAGGTTAAGATTTCCAAAAATGTTATGTTCTTATGAATATGATGTGATTGATATTTCTTTTGTTTACCCTTACTGAGAATTTTAGCTCAACCTTTTATGTTTTCATTTCCCCAGGATATAAAGAAAGGTTTTAGGTAAGAAAAAAAGGGAAGATCTTTATGGGATATGTTGAAGATCTTTCACCGCGATTAGAAGATTATATTCCGAGTTTCCAAAGACACTAAACTATTACGGTCCTTGTGTGTGTGTTTTTGTAGTGTACTAAGTATTTCGAAAAAGTAATGTAATGTCCATGTACATCAAGCTTAGGGTCTCTACAGTTGGTATCAATGGAAAGGTTTAGTCAACCTTTGGAAACTAGGATGCGAAAACGTTAGTGAGATCCCTAGAGATATGTATAAGGTATGTCTAGGGATGTCTATAAGGTTAAGTATACGTATAGGTTATAGTCCTAGAATTGAACTAACGATATTAGAATTTAACCTAAGATTTTAGATATTGAAGGTACTCTCCCTTTATTATGTTGTTTTACCTAGCATGATTTTTGCCTCTCACACTATTCTTTTTGGGTTTTAGACGACGGCTGGAACCCGAAGGAACCATGTTGATCAATGCAATGGACAATGCAATGATTTTCCTCCTGAACAAACAAATTTTATGGGAGATGGAGTGAAAAAATTTATTGCTATACTTACACAAGCTATGAATCATTCTGGACTTCCAAATGAGCAGAGAAGGGAACAATATTCTATTGAGTCCTTCATGAGGAAACAACCACCTTCTTTCAGTGGGTCTTCTGATCCACTTGTTGCTGAACAATGGATCAGTTCCACTGAAAAGATATTTTCAGTTTTTCAATATTCTGAACATGATAAAGTCATCTTAGCAGTATATCGTTTGGAAGGTGAAGCTGATCAATGGTGGAATCATTTCAAGAATACGAGGCCAAGAGATGAAATTGAGTCTATGGAATGGGATGAGTTCAAGAACTTATTTTTCAATAAGTACTTCCCTCGTATTCTTCGAACAAAGATGGAGAAGGAGTTTCTTGAACTAAAGCAAAAGGATGATGAATCTGTTGGTGTATACGAAGCGAATTTTACAAGGCTTGCAAGGTATGCATCTAGCTTTATCATCCAACCTGAAAGTAAAGTTGATCGATTCTTCAGTGGCTTAAAACCAAATCTTCGAAGGGCATTAGCTATAAGAGACTTCAGTAGCTATGAAGAAATTGTGCGTTGTGCTATTAAGGTAGAAATGGAAGTTGGTGTTACATATTCATCTCATGGTTTTGACAAGAAATGAAAGATGGAGTTCAAGGAGAAATCTCAGAATAACGGTGAAAAGAAGATGAATGTTTCCTTATTCTCAAAGTGTGGAAAGAAGCATGGTGGAGATTGTCTTAAAGGGACTAGAAAATGTTTTAAGTGTGGAAAATAAGTTTATCGAGCAGCTGAGTGTCGAAGTAATGGAAAAAGGGTTGCTAATGGTGTGAATAAAGAAAAGATTGCAGAGAACGCACCCACAACACTTAAATGCTTCAAGTGCAATGAAATGGGGCATTATTCTAATCAATGCCCTAATCCAAGGGTTAATGATGATCGAAATGAGTAACCACTTAAGGCAAAGGACAAAGGGAAGTCACATGTGATCACTATTGGTGATGTTGAATATGACAACGATGTGGTGGAATGATTAAGTGTTTATGTAATGGGATTCCAAAATAATGTTGTATATAGTATCATGGAATATTGGAATATTTATGTATTGGTCTATTGTGGTTTTCAATAATTTTATGGTACCAGTAACCATAGAAAGTGATTGAGATATTTTTGGTAAGCAGATGATATGCGCATAATGAAGGGATAAAAAGATAATGAGATGTTTGATTGTATTCATGAGCTCATGATTGATATAAGGACTAAGTGATATCATGGTTTGAGTATAAATAATTTTGAGGATTTTGGTTTTTTGAAAGTGTTAACTTTTAACTGCATTCATGTTTTCAATAAGGTTCAATGGGTATACATGATTAAGGTATTCACATGTTTGTAATTTGACCAACAAGATATATCTTATGATATATGGGGGATAAATGATGGAATTCATGTGATTGTTATGTGAAAATTCAAGTAATCATTTTCTTTATACTATGAGCTTGGACCGAAGTATTTTAGATAAGCCTAAAGATTGGGATGGATTATGTTGGACATAAGTTAGTATTGTTTAAGGATATAAGTTTTTTCGATATTATTTATGGTATGTTATAGTAATTTAGTTTTAGAAAAAGGACAACCTGCAGGATGGGCGACAACCCATCGCGTCAGACAAGGCTGTGGGAATCGAACCCACAACCGAAGTGCGACTGGCCTTTATCGCCTACCACTAGCCTACAGGAAGTCCCTGGTTAGTAGATACTAGTTTTATTTTATTACGCGGTATGATATATGAATTTTAGTTCATTTTTGGAATCGTATAAAATTAACCTCACCATAGATGGACTTATGTATATTTGATAACTTTTGCTAACATTTTGTTTGAAACAGATGGAATGACCCATCATTCTATCACATGATCTGTTAACACTTCCCGAATAACAAATTCAATTTCATTTCTTTAAGAGATGAAGTGTAAATTGTTCAAAGCACGAACAACAGTAAGATTGTACCAAAATAAAGTAAGTATTTATTCTAATTATTCAACTTTAGGGAAATGATCTTGAAAACCAAAAATGTTGTCCTAGTGCCCTTATATCCGATGAATTAGATGGAACCCTAGATCATAACAAATTTATGGCTTTGTGATTGTTGGATTTTTCATAGCCATGTTCTCTACCACTCTCCATCAGAACATAACGGTTAGATTTCTCTTCCATATCCATATTTTCACCTATGTTCTCCTATGTGGAAACCCAGTGATTAGTTAATTTGGGTAACCGTTACGTTTCATACTTTAGTTTTTAAAGCCAATTTTTGGTATTCCTTTTTACGATGTGGGTTTCTATTAAAGAAAATTTCGAGTAGTAAACCATTTATAACCCTGACGAATTTCGAGGGCAAAATTCATTTTAAGGGGGGTAGAATGTAACACCCTGAGATTTTATGAAAAATATTCTTGTGTTGTACGCTACACCAAAAGGAGATTGCACAACACACATCCTTGACTTGACTTGCATTACACACAATCACGACCTTCCTCGATAGCGTGTGTAGTACGCAATACCGAGTTTCACTAAACAACGATATGCTATTAAAATATTATTAAAACTAGCCATTATGAATAGTAATAACCACTTTTTGAAATTTTGTAAATTTTATTTTTCAAAATGGACTTCATTTTTGGATTCAGAATATCGAAATTAGCTTAGGGTGAAATTTTGGTACTTTTCGGATAACTTTCATTTTCTGATGAATAGTGAAAATTACTAAATTTTAATTAAAAACAACCTTTTTAATCGAAATAATTAATAGTGATAAATTATTAATTTGAGTGGTTTTAAAGTATATTTAGAATATATTTTTACAATTTAATACAATTTTGTTAATTGGATGTAATTTCACATTTAAACCAGACATAAACAAGTGTCAATCTTTTGATAGTTATTATCTCTTAAGAACACGCTATTTTTTTTTCACGACGGGAATTAATTTTTAAATTAATTAATGCAACTGATATGTTTTGAATTTGTTAAAATAGACATCATTTTTGAGTTCATAATATCAAATATAGCTTAGGCCTAATTTTTGGTATTTTTCTGGAAACTTTCATTTTTTGATGAATAGTGAAACCACTAAGTTGTAGTTAAAAAAATAAATTTTTCATAAAACTTAATTTTACTACTTCTGTGAGTGGAATTTAAAAAATTAGAGAGACACGGTTGATGTCAGTAAGTAAAATGTGGTTCAATGAGATGAAAATAATTTTTGGTGAATAGTAACTTTTTACTTTTTTTTACCACGGTTAAAAGTAAATAGGGTAATTAAGGGTAAAAATGATATTATTATTACCCTAACACATGTCCTAATTCTATTGGATAAGTGTAATTCGACCAAAAAAAACCTTAGGAATAAAATATGACCATTTAGGCCCACTTTGATTAGATTAGGACATTTATTATTAATTTATTTAAAGAAGGGTTAAAATAGTTAAAATCAATGTTTAATAAGTATATCATTTTTAATATAGGGTTATACATAAGATAAATTCGACTATAAATATTCATCAGAAAGATAAAAATATTTCCTACATAATGGTATTTTATTTTTAATTTTTAGATATTATATAATTTAATTTATTTATGACACAAAGATGATGTAGTAATTATCTTATTAATGAAATATTGACATAATTGATGTTATAAATACCCAAATAAATGTAATTTGAGACTTTTTATGAATTACACTAATTTTATAGGTTAATATGACATGTTATTATTGATTTAATTAACTTTGTTCGAACTAATAATTCTGTTATTATTTTCACAAAAATCAATTACTAAATAGTGTCAAAATTGACATAAAATAGTTTTTAAAACAAATATTATATTATTAATTGTTTTTTTATTCCTAAAAATCTAAGGTTCATCCAAATGACTTAGATAAGGTTATCTATATTAATAATAAACAACTTGGGGTTCGTTTGGATTGTTATAGTAAGTTTATTAACCTTATAGTGTAAGAACACAAGAAGACACGGTAAAAGTAAAATTATTTAACTTAATGTTAAATCTAAATGATAAGGTCAAAATAGGAACCTAAACTTATCTAAATTCTATTGGATGAGATTATTTCAACCCATACCCACCTTAGCTTCGAAATAAATCAATTTGGAGCTATTTAAAACCGAATTTGTCTTTATAATAAAATAATATTTTTAGTTATTCCAAAGGTGCCCCTCTCCTCCCTTATAAAAGGGCACCTCCTCCCTCTCTTCCTCACACCACTTTGAGCCTTCAAGATCGGCCAAACCCTGACTAATTATCTTCTCCACTTCCCTAGAAACATCCTAGAGGTTCTGGTCTTCCTCAAATACCAATTTTAGTGCCCTAAAAGGAGATCTCAAAGAGGCGCTTCAAAGAAGAGGTAATGTCCGTTACCAATTCTTTCAACTTTATTTCTTCTTCCACTTCTTCTTCTTAGGTTGTTTCATTATGAAGTAATAACATCAGTATCAATCATATACTGATATGTTATTATAATTATGAAACAACCTTATTTCACCATCTATCCATCCTACGGAAAACGAAATCACCGCGCGTGCGTACGTACGGAATACCGTCTCCACGCCGTGGTGTAATCTATTTTCCACCACCACCTTACTTGGATGGGTATAATGGTGTAAATAATAACTATATATGATTATTGTAAAGTGATATTGATTCTGAAATAGTATACATACACTCCAATACAATTCCACGATCATGAGAACGATATCATCGCTCGTGCGTACGTACGGACTACCGTCTCCACGACGCGATGAGATTCATTCTCCACGATTAACCATTCATGAATGATTATAAAGTATATATAATAAGTAATCATGAAATATATGACATAATAATGATACTATATTTATGTGTATATATATGGATGTCATCTACTTAATTTCATTCAACTCAATAAAGAAAAGAAAACAGCGTTCATGCATACGTACGGCCTACCGTCTCCATGAACGGTGTATTTATTTCAATTTAATGATCTATTATATATATGTATATTCTGAATATATATTATATAAATCATGTTTCATATTATGTAATTAAGTAATCATGATCTAATTAATCATATGAATAATTACAAGTCAAAACACGGACGACAAATGAAATGATTTTACCCAAAACGCTCTTTAACATGGAATTTACAAACGAACGGGTAAAATAAATTCATAAGTGAACCATATATGATATCATAACAATGAGTATGATTCTGGAATAAGTCAATGACATTATTAAATCATTATACAGGAGTTTTGGACACTTACGAAGCAAATCAGACCTAAGGTAAGGGAAATATCACAATCTCATTTTTATCCGAGATTGTTTATACTTTGAAATTTACTGGGGTGTATTTTATCATCCACATCCATGTTTCCTCAATGTGTAATATTATTTCCATCCACCTACAATTTTTTAAATCCAATTTTACCCTTCGGTGAGTTTTTAGTAAAGGATATGAAAGGAATCTTTTGTCGTTTTTCGTATGAGGTACTTTTTGACTTTTCCGACAAAAGTACGAAGAATGTTTTTTTAACTTATACGACATGAATGGATTTTTAAAACAATATTTACAAGAATCTTCCTTTACAAGTTTTCAAGTTTTTTTTGAATCAACTTCTTTTAGTTTAGAATTGTATGACATATTAAGAAAGGAAAAGTGTTTTTGAAGTAGAAAGGATATTTTCCTCAAGAATGGAGTTCAAGTGTTTTATCAAAATTATTTTCCATCTAAGATAATAAAGGGTTCTGTTTTTATCCCTATTATTAAATTGATTTTATTATGTTGTGATGGAATTATTTTTATGAATTCCTTTATATTATATGAATTGTTTTATGATGTCACGATATCTAAGATTCCCATTTTTATTACATGGGTTATGCTATGATGTATGGTTTATGATTTTGTGGAACACATAAGAATGGTATCATTATGAGATGGGTGGGACCTATATCTCCCTCCAATGCATTGGGTAAAGATTTTATAACTCATGAGATAGACATGGCTGGAACGGGAGGTTTAACCGGTTCAGTGAAACAGGACTGAAACGAGGAGTGAACTTGGTTCAGAAATGGACTTTCTCCACTAAGATAGTCGTGGAAATGAGTCTTGACTAATAAGAAATGATTCTATATGATTATGTGTGTATGCCACAAAGTTTCATGTTTTAAGTTATGATTATTGGGATTACATTTCACTACTATGATTTATCCCATGTTATGATATTATGATCTGTTTTGTAGGTTATGATTTCCAAAATGTTATGTTCTTGTGAATATGATGTGATTGATATTTCTTTTGTTTACCCTTACTGAGCATTTGAGCTCACCCTTTTATGTTTTCTTTTCCCCAGGATATAAATAAAGGTTTTAGGTAAGAAAAAAAGGGAAGATCTTTATGGGAGATGTTGAAGATCTTTCACCACGATTAGAAGATTATATTCCGAGTTTCCAAAGACACTAAACTATTACGGTTCTTGTGTGTGTGTTTTTGTAATGTACTAAGTATTCCTAAAAAGTAATGTAATTTCCATGTACATCAAGCTTAGGGTCTCTACAAGAAGACATATCCATGATAATCATATTCATAATTTGATTCATAAAACATTGTATGGAAATCATCCTACCATTCACAAATAGAATATTTTGATACATTCTTTCCACTAACTCTAGAAAACTTTGAAAAAAATTCTTTAACTTCATTGAGAGAATATTCATAAACAAAAAAACTAATTGTTTTATTGGGTTCAAAAAAATTTGTAACTACACTAATATAAAATATCAATTCCATAAAATGAATTGTCCTTAGATGTTTGTGAACAACCAACTCACTTCATATAAGTGAAACTAGCACCTCTGAACCTTTTTATAATTTTTCGCTTGACTCTTGATCAGGATATAAATCCAAAACCATTGAAAATATTTTCTTTATCCATTTAGAAATAATTTGAGTGTTTTTATTGATAGGATTGAAAAATCTTGAAATTGTATCTCTTACTTTCATTACAACACCCAAATTTTGTTCTATAAAATCTCCAAAAGATTTCTCTATATGACAAATATGGTCATTCATTAAAATGTATAAACTAATACTAATATTCTTAACAGCTTCATGGATATCATTAAATTGACTAAAAATGATCCTTTTTCAACTCATCCAACATCACTGGAGAATGAAGATCAACTTGGACATATTGTATATGAGAAGAAACAAAAATCAATTCTGACACCATCTAACTAACTCCATTCTAGAAATCCGGAAGATCTATATATTCATAGGGTGATTTATAAGTGGGTTGGAATTTAATTATAATTTGGAACTAACTAAACAAAATACTTTTCAAATATTTTAGGGTATCTTTCACATCATCTCTAAATGATTTGATCTCATCAAGAATTTCTTGAGATATATATAATTTCCTTAAAAGGGGGATTTTGAAACACATATCTTTAAGATAAAACGAAGGTACTAATATCATTAAAATCATCCTTTGTAAGGATAACATATTTCAAACCACTTACCAAGGCTTGTATTTCATAAAATTAATTAGAAATTTTATTATAACTACCTTGTTGCACAAGCAGATCTATCTGAAGACTACTGATTATCATTGTTTGGAAACCCACCATTCCAAATAACTTATTTAATTCTAACTTGGATTTAGAAGACTCTTTAAGTTATCTAATCTCATATCTTCATGAAAATAGTTCAATTTTTTAGTAAAAATATTCTACTATCATATTTTTGATCTTCATAATTACATAATTAGCATCCAATTTATTTTATAATCTTTTTGAAATTTTTATTTCTAAATAAGATACTCTATGAATAGTTGAAGGTGGTGATGGTAACAATGGTGTATAGGAATTATTTTAAGATTCCATAATCCCATTAGCACCCATTAATTTTTTAATAGGTGATCCAGGATGAATTGGATCATCTTCTTCAGTCACTTATTCTAAATAAGTTCTTCTCTAAACATTACAACTCACAGACCCAATCTTAGCAGCCCTATCTTCGTGAAAAGAAAAAGTTTTCTCAAAAAATTGCTCCACATACTAATCTTACTCAATAGATATAGAAACTTCCCCAGTATCTTGGCTCTAAGTAGCCACATCCTCCTAAATCTGGATTGTCTCACCAACTTCAAAACTAATGATTGGAACTGAAGAGTTGGTTATTATAGATATTTTCTCCTCTAATACCATAGTATTCACTGTATTAAATAGGTGTTGTATAACTATGTATTGAGGTCTGATCTGAATCCTCCTAATTCCTACGTTCCTGACCAACTTACTTCAAGGAACTTGAACAAGAATCCATGGAATATTCAATAATCATCAATATAACAGATGATAGGGTGTTACTTTTATGGAATTTAACTACATTTACTTGATTTAAATCTAATTTTTCCTCTTAAAAACTAAAAAACTAATTTACCATGAATATAATAATTTAATTTACCTTTTCCTTCACAAAAATGGTGTATGACCATAATCATGTATCTTGTAAAAGTAAAATTTACAATATTGATCAAGATTTACAAAAAAATGAACATTCTCCATCTCACATGCACTCTATGATATACCCATCTCCACAAAATTTCACAAAATCATCCATTCATAAGGTAGCACTTTTATAGGTTTCTTTTAAAAAACTGAGTTTCCAAACAAAGACCAGAATACTTTTTTTGGACCTTCTAATCTTCTCCAAACAAGAATATAACTAAAACAAAAATATCTATAATGTGGAAAATGAAATATATCAACCATTTCAATAGAAGAAACAACCAATTCCTTTCCTATAACATTTGATGAGATTACATCCACTGTTTGATTAAACTAAAACTCAGTATTCATCAAGAACTCATTAATTAATTATTAAAAAATGACTTCATATTATCAATCACAAAATATCATTCTTGAAACTCAATAACATTCTTTAACATCATTTCAATTGTCTACATCCATGTCACATCTATAGTCTTTCCTATAATAACATTTAATCTAGTTCCTTTGGATTTATTAGATGATCTTGAGTTTCCATCGACAACACGCTTTAAATTTCCCATTTAGAAAGATTAGTTGAAGGTCAAACATGGATTGAGTGGTTAGAGAAGATGGTTCGACTTCAACGGGACGTTACGTATGCGAATAACGAAAGGGTTGAGAGATGAATTTATATTAGTTCACACACCAGAATCCCAATTTTCTTACATACCCAATTTCAGTTTTGGGTTACTTCCTACTAATAAACAAATAAATAATGGGAAAAAACTAGAGTTATGAAAGACATTTCTATTTTCTCTATTTTAATATTTTAAATAAAAAAACAACACAAACAAGAGTAATGTTTACATATCATTAAAAAATATATATAACAGAAGGCTCCATTATAAATTCTAACAATAATAAAGAGAATTAATTCATGTAAATCAGAATCAATAAAAAACATTAAATTTGTTTAAAAATGAAGAAGCCCAATTCACTTTTAATAAAATCAAAATGATCACATATAAGGGGTTCAATGAAAATATATGCTAACTTTTTCTATATAGAGAAAAATTCAAGATAAATATCACCTTTTTTAGCATGACCTATTTGAAATGTTTCCTCAAGTATATATTCTTTCTTCTCGAATGATTTATTGGATTATCAGAAATGTTGATATCACTTGTGTTATCATATTTAATTTATACGTGGTTATAATCAAATCCAGAGTCCATTAAGGTGAGTTTCATCCACAACAATTGTGCCTAATAACTACCAGTAAAAATATATCCTACCTTGGAAGAAGATAATGCGATAGAGTTTTTATTCTTACTAGACTAGTATACTAGGGATTTTCCTACGCAATATAAGATTTCAAAAGTATTCTTATGATTTAGTATACAAATACTAAAGTTGAGATCTGTGTATAATACTAAATTAAAATAATATAATTTTTTGGAAAAGTCAAGGAAATAGGAATTGTCCTTTCAAATATATTAAAATACTTTTATAATCATTTAAATGTGATTAAATGGGATTAGCTTAAAATTAAGCACAAAAAATACTATAAATAAAATGTATAGTAAAATAATAATCAAATATAATAAAATCCCAATTATTCATATGTAAATCTTGTTTTCAACTGGTTTTCTAGTTTCATCCTAGTCAATTTTTTCATTAGAACTATTAGGGGTAGTATTTACTTTACCACATTCAATTACAAACCTTTTAAATAAGAAAAGTATGCATTTTCTTTTATTTATCACATTCCCAAAGTATTTTTTTTAAATTTGAAAACCTAGAAATTTTTTTAACTCACCCTTCATTCACAATTAAAATTATTTTTTCATGAGTTTTGAAAACTTATTAAATGATTTTTTATTTGTAGAACCAAAAATTACCTCATCAACATATTTTTTCACTAGAAAATTATTTTAATATGGTGTTTTTTTAAATAAATTTTGATATGCCTTACCCAATGAAAAAAAATTGAAAAAAGAAAAGAACTTAAATGTCTATTCCAAGTTCTAGGTGCTTATTTAAGGCCCTGAAGAGCTTTAATATGTTTAAAAACTGAATTTGGAAAATGGGGATATTTAAAACCAAGTGGTTGTTCAACATAAACTTCCTTTATTAGAAATCCATTTAGAAAAGATGATTTTTCATCCATATGATATAATTTAAAATTAATATATGATACATAGCCTAAAATAATTCTAATGTATTATAATATAGCTAATATGGAAAGGGTTTCTTCATTTTCTATAACTTCTTCCTGATTATACCCTTTAGATACTCGTATATCATTATTTTTAGTTATCACACCATGAGCATCCTTATTATTCCTAAAAACCATTTATTTACTGTTAAAAGATAGTCATAGGGTCTATCAATTAATTGTAATACTTTGTTCCTCTTGAACTGGTTTAGTTCCAATTTCTAGGTACAACAAAATTTTCATATACTAAGGCTTCTTCTACAGGTTTAGGTTCTAAATTAGATAAAAGGAAAAAACTCTATAAGTTTTCCTATACTCCTTCAAGTTCTAATTCCCTTATCTAAAATTCCTATAATAGTTTCTAAAGGATAGTTATTAAGGGTTCAAGTCTATCTATGCAGCATACTTTTACGTTTGTTATCATCCAACCTTTCAGGATTTGGTTATGGGAAATCAAGTTCCAAATAATCATCATTTTTATCATAAAAAATAGGTTAATATATCATGTTTTCAAAACAATATCTTCATTCCTAAATTTTAATTATTTTTTGATTAAAATGATCAATTTCGTAAAATTTTAAATGGGTTGATTATTCAATAATCTTTGATCATATATTGAAAAATCTATATGATTTGGAATTAGTATAATATTCTAGGAATATACCTTCATCATTTTTTGGTTCAAACATTCCAAAATTATCCTTGGTGATTAGAATATAAACCTTACATTCAAAAATTTTAAAGGATCCAATTTTTTTATTTCTATTATTCCATAGATTATAGGGTGTTTTCTTTAAAAAAAAGTTTTGATTAGAAATTATTTTATGATATAACATTTTTTATACAAAACTTAAACCCAAAATGAGTAGGCTTGTTATATTCACATAACATTGTTTTAGAAATTTCTTGAAAATTCGTATTCTTCCTATAGCATCCCGCCTCTTTATCATATAGACTTTCATTACATTTTACAAAACTGAGGATCTTTAAGGTTTAGTGTCTTGGAAACCAGGAACTTTGAACATGAAAACATAAAACATTCTTCTAAAACACTTGAAAGGATTCTCCTCATGTTCATCCTAGGTTCATTACTGTATCACATAACCTGGGAGCATACATCAAAAGAAAGGGTGAGCAAAAGCCCAGTAAGGAAAACAAGAGAAACATTTTACATGTGAACTTGAGATACTTCAATAAGGTCATGAAAAAGAACTTTAAGGCATGAGAATGAAATAAAGTGGCATGTCATAATAAAAGTAACATTTTTCATAACTTGAAAATGTGGCTACATCATTTAACATAGACAATCATGAACATATCACCAAGGTCCATCCCCAAGGTGTCATTTGAAAATTACCAAGGTTATTCACCAAGGTATCGTGAAAATTGTAATCTCTAGTGGTTACATCATTACCCAATGCATTGGAGCGCTATCAGGGCGCACCCTTAAATTTTCCTTTATTATCATGTGATCCACATATATCATCATCAAACATTTCATAAATAACCCATATAGCATAAAATAAATGGGTTTCATTTCATAATCACAACGTTTTAAAAACTGCTTTAAAGACATGATCTTTACATCACTTTAAAACCCACAGAAAAGGAAGGTGGGTCTCATGTATGTAAATCCCAGAATTTAAAATAGAACATTTTGGTATATATGTGAATACCCCTTTAGAAGAAATAGCTTTGAGTATTCACTCAATAATATAAACGAACTTTAGAAAAAGAGAGAGACATTTTGAGACGGAAATTCTGCAGCATAACGGCTATGTTACGAGGTTTTAGAAGACATTAAAAAGAGAGGGAAAATGGGTCAAACATTCATAAATGACCCATAAAATAGTATATGGACAGAATAAGAAGGATACATGATCATGGTAATGAAATTTCAAGGACATACCATTTGAAATGAAAAACATGGAAGGAAGACAAAAATTAGATTTCTCTTATGAAAGTTCGGAGGCCTAACGGCGTTACTTAAACTTCAACAAAATGATTTGAAAAGATCAAATAGGGTCTCTCATCATGTGAAAATAAGATTTCAGTATGATAGATATAGATATAATTCCCCAACATAATTAAAAAGAAACTTTAAAGACTTGACATGAAATTAGAACTTTGAAAAGAATGAGAAGGGTGAAAGAATCCCCTAAAAAATTCGGCAACCTTACAGCGCCACTTAAAACATCAAAATACTGAATTGAAGAGATAAAATGGGGTCTCTCATCATATGAACATAAGAGTCCAGTATTATAGATATAGAGATCATACCCTAACATAAAAAAAGGAACTTGAAAGAATTGACATGAAAGTAGAACTTCAAAACGAGAAGGGTGAAGAACCACTAAAAAATTCAGCAGCCTAACGACACCACTTAAAACTTCAAAATACTGAATTGAAGAGATAAAATGGGGTATCTCATAATATGAACATAAGAGTCCAGTATTATAGATATAGAGATCATACCCCTACATTACAAAAAGGAACTTGAATGAATTGACATGAAAGTAGAACTTCAAAACGAGAAGGGTGAAAACCCACTTAAAAATTCAGCAGCCTAACGTCACCACTTACAACTTCAAAATACTGAATTGAAGAGATAAAATGGGTTATCTCATCATATGATCATAAAATATCAGTATGATAAATTTAGATATCATACCACAACATAATAAAAAGGAACTTGAAATACTTTACATGAAAATAGATCTTGAAAAATGAGAAAGGAGAAAGAATCCGTTACAAAAATTTCGGCAGCCTAATGGCGCCACTTAAAACTTCTTAAAACGAAATAATGAGAGTAAGCGGGGATATCTCATTATATGAACATGAAAAGGGCAGTAAGAGGTGTATAAAAGAACATCCTCCAGCATAAGAACATGGAGCATAAAAGGAATGACATAAAAGAGATTACTTGAAATGAAAGAGAGAGGTCGGATCCCTTACCTTAAAACATAACTCTTAAAAATCAATGGTTGGGACCTTGAGAGCATGGGGGCACCATGGGAGGACTCCTTGGGAGGTAATGAGACCTGAAATTAGTTGTGGGAGAGTGGGGAGTCTAATGTATGAGAGGATGGGTTGGTTTTTATAGGGAAAGTGAGGGGACAAGGCATTAATGGAAAAGGGACACCTCATTAGTGGTTTTGGCAAAACCATGGGCTTGCCCATGGTATTTTCCCATGGTATTGGCCAATTGGGACACCTCATACCTTATCTCACTATTCATAAATCGAACATATTGATTACAAACTTAATACATCATTTAATGATGTCATTAAACACCCGTAACTTAAAAACTGTATTTTCACTATTCATCGAAAATTCAACTTTCTCAGAATAATCCCAAAATTTCACCTTAACCAAATATCAACGCTCTGATTACAAATATGAACTCCATTTTATAAAAATAATTTTCTAAATGTTTTTAATTTAATTTTTAAATAAAAACACTATTCACCGAAAATTCATTTTTTTCAGAAAAAACCCCAAAAATTACCATAGCAAAATATCGGTGCTCTGAGTTCAAAAATGAAATCCGTTTTATAAAAATAATTATCTAAATATTTTTAATTAAATTTTTAATTAAAAAACACTATTCACCCGAAAAAATTAATACTTGAATAATAATTTATAAAACCATTATTTAACCATTTTATTGAATCACATTACTTAATCAAGGTGCCTAGATTATATTAATATTTTCTTTAAGTGAGATTACTAATCCATTTGGACACATTACTAATCCTAATCATAAAATCACTATTCATAATTTACTATTCATCAAAAATTATGTTGATCTTATTAGACTCTAAATTTCGTACTTAACATAATTGTAGAAGACCATTTTTCGAAAATCATTACACATTTTTAATTATTTAAGGTTTACACAACCATTTTTAAAATATCATTTTTCTAAAATTCATCAAAAATATGCATACTGTATTTATCCGGTCATTTGAAAATTCATAAACTTCATCATAAGAAGAAATCCCAATTTTTATTTAAAACAAAGGATTACACAAGGCGGTTACGGTCTCCTTACATAGCCCCTTATCACACCAGCATAGGACCTAAGTGTAAGGTGTGCTAAGGTGAGAGAATCTGAGGGAGGCTCGGCCAACATCGCACGAGTAGTAATTTCTATCAGTTTGAACTTCTCGCAAAGGTGATCCCGTTCTAGCTTTATACGATGAAGTTCAGCTTGGGTTTGGTCCAGAGCAAAGCCCAGTGGTGCTACCTCCTTCCCAAGTTCGGTTAGATGGGCTTTGATTGGTCCAAGACTACTGGGTGAGGCCATCAAATATTCTTTCTATATTAACCAAGATTACTTGTATTTAGAGACAATAATCAAAACGTTTAGTTTCCAGTGGTCATATTGACCAATGGTCATATAACAGTCAAAGACCAACAGTATAATTTTAATTATACTCATGTTATCAAATGAAACATTTTTGTTGAGTATAAAAATAAAATAACACATAAAATTAGGAAACAAGATTTATTCAAAATTTCGGGTTGTTACACTTCCTTTCAACAACACCATTATATTGAGGCATCCTGAGGGTAGAAAAGTTTTGATTCATACCATTTTTTAAACAATATGCATTGAACTATTGATTTTAAAATTCTTCTCTATAGTCACTTTTTAATGAAATAATTTTGGAATCTTTCTATTTTTGAACCAATTTTCGAAAACATATACAAATATAACAAGAATAAATTTTAACAATAAATCAAAAAACCCAGGTAAATATAGAAAAATCATCAAATAAAAAATAATCCACAGATTTTATTCTCAGACATTCAACTCTATATGGTCAAATCAATTCCATATGAATAAATTCTAGGGGTATAGAACTTAAATCCTATTTAGTTGGTTTAAAATATGAATTTTGTTTCTTTCCATTTAGAATGCATAACATAAATTCTTTTCATTAAATTTAAGTTGAGGTAAATTTGAAACCAAATACCTTATAGAAAACTTTATCAAAGAATAAAAATTATAAGGTCCCAATAATTTATTCCATATCCATGACTCATTTTTTCAACATTTTAGTAGTTCACCTTTTGTCTACTTAAATAATTATGATCTAGAGTATAAAAAATCACTTTTCTTTTCACCTTAAATTAAAAAAAATTATCTTTAAAAATGAAAAAATAATTATTCAAAAAATAAACCAAATAACCTTAATCACAAAGTTGAGATATACATATGATATTGTTCTCTAAAGATTCTACATATTGAACTTTTTTTATAAGGATAGATTTCATATTTCCTATAGATCTAAATCTATAATTTTTCCTTTTGAATTGTCACCAAAAGTGACATGAACTCCATCTATCTTTGATAAGGATGGAAAATTAGAAAAATATCCACTAATATTCCTCAATAATTATTTATATATAGGCTATATCTCATTAGTGATCTTAGACTTTTATACCTACAAAGACAAATTAAATAATAAATTGTTTTGGTACCCATATTTTATTGGGTCTATCAATGTTAGAAACTAAGGATTTGGGAACCGAAATATGTTTGTTCTATCCAAAACATTCGACATTGAGCTTTGAAAAAAACTTCATGAGAAAAATGTTTAACTCCACAAATATGCGGGCTATCCAATATGCAATTATTTTTATAGTTTATTATCACACCATAATGAAAACAGGTGGCTTTTGAAATTTTTTTATTCTTAGTACTAGGTCTAAAATAGTTCTTATAAAACTTTTTATTTTCACCTTAACTTCATATTCTGATTTTGTTTGATATTTATTTTTTCCAAAAATTTTATTTAAATAATTTTTTCCATTTGTAAATAAACTTGAAGCATCGTTAAAGCCATGTACATATTTTTTTAATTTAAAAAAAATCATGTTCAACACATGATACGATAGTGTTTTCCAGTTTAGATTTTAAATTTAGATATTTTTCGTTATGTCTTATTTTTCATTAAAAACCAATTCTTATGATTTTTGATAGTTTTATTTTCCTTTTTAAGAAAATATTACCTAGTTTCAAACATGGAACTATATTTATTCATTTCCTAAAATGAGTAATTTTCATTTGATGATTTAGTTTCTTGCTCATAATAATAAACAGAATATACCTCATCAGTCTGTGCTATAAAACAAATGTTATATTTTTAATTAGAATTCTCAAATTATGATTATGAAGATGAAACATCACTCTAATTCTCTAAATCACTCCATGTTTCCTTCATTGATTTCTTATCCTTCTGATGGTAGCCAACTTTCTTGAATTGTTTATTTTCTGACTTTTTGTCATCTTGAAGTTGTACATAATCAGGCTTGGTATGTTTAGGATTATTGAATTCATAAAATCTTACTTTATTACAATGTCCATATGACATCTTATACTTAGTTAAAAGTTTCGTAAAACCTATTCTATATTTAAAGAAAATAATGAATTTTATACAAAATTGAGAATGCTCGATATTTGATGCAGAATTACTGGAAGAATTTTGATCATATGGCTCAACTATTTGAATAATTTTACACTTCTTTTCACCCTCTCAAGTTGATAATTTTTAATAAGTGTTTCCTTCTTAGATATCATGTTTTCTAAAACCACATATTCTATCTCTACCGCATGCATCATCATAACACTAATAAAATATTTTACTTTGAATATTTTGAACTCTGTTGAGTGTCTGATAGTAACCAAAATACCACTCCACCTTAGTTGCAGCATTTGAGAACTTTCAGAGAGCCAAATTTGGTTTAATAATATGTTTCCCTAAGTATTAACATTATTTACTATATTCCTTCCATTTAATTGTGTGATACTATTTCCATAAGTCATTATAAAAGTGTCAAACATTTGTTTGGTAGTATTATATATGATATCCAACATGTTATCTGTTACTGCATATGAAACTACAATTATAGTCCACAAATCAGGGTATATTTGACCTTGAGAAACTATGTTGAACTCATTCAGACCTAATCCACAAATTATAGAATTCATAGATTTATAACACAGATCATATCTTGCTTCAGTGTCATCATCCCATGTTTCTGGTTATGTCTTTGAAATTTTATAAGGTTTCATGACGTTGAGATAAACACTCAGATCAATATTTTTTAGATATATGATCATTTTTTCCTTCCAACATCCATAATTCTTACCATTTAAATAAGGTTTTCTGACCATAGACATACCATCTCTATTTTCAGTCATAGCGGCCATTATTGAAGAAATAATTATATTTCATTGTTTTATAGATGAAAACTCAAGAATCACACCCTTTGATACAAAATTCCATTAGAAACATACCGTATTAAGACTCTAGGGGGGGTGAATTGAGTTATTTAAATTTTTATTCACTTAGAAAAAACACCCTCAAGTTTATGAAGAACTTTTATTATATTCTTTAAAAACGAATGTAGTGGAAATAAAATCATAAAGAAGAGAAATATACACATATATTTATAGTGGTTTGGGGAATATAAGTCCCATAGTCCAGTCCACCACTACTCTTCTCCACGAGTTTTATGATTTTGACAAGACCAATCCTTTTTTCAGGGACTACCAGCCCTTTTATAGGGATTGCATGATTAAGTGCAAGCCATTGAAACTTCATTCAATCATAGGATATTTCAACCAGGCTCCAAAAACTATTTGAAACCAATAATATTCAAGTGTTATTTTTGGGAACCTTTATACCTAAAGATAATAAGCATAGACATTTTATAAATTTCAGATTACAACTATATGATTGAGTTGACAAAAAATAAGAAATCTATAAGATAGATGTTCTAAAGGATAAGAAGCTCAAGGAGAGTAATCTAAACCCATCAAGGATTCTCAATGATCCTATTTGAAGAGATGATACTTCTTATTCCTTATTAAAATTGAATATAAAGTGTCACTACAAATATTTTTTGAGAAATATTTCTCTATATTTCATTTGTACAGTTAAATTCTTCTTTGAGAAAACTTCTCATACAAAAAGGAGTCCAAAATTGTAAATTCATGCAATAATTTTTTGAATGTAAAAAATATGATTTTTATAATAAATGATCAGTGACACATCCTTTTGCCTTGTAATACCTTCGATATAGGGTAGACAAATAAACTATCATTAAAATTTTATTCTATCTTGGTACTTAGTTCTTATTATAATAGATTTTACCTTAAAGAAGTAATAGATCATTTTAGTATTGTACAGAAGCATTAAAAAACTCACTTGAGTGCTTAAATGGTAATAAATACTAACTTTTAGTATGATGTAACTAATTGTAGATGTGAATAAACATAAATGATTTTTATAATTGGATCAGCGTACTTGATTTTGATTCATGTAGCCAAATTGATTTACGCAGGCCTTTTACTCACATAGCTGAAACTCACATAGCATATTGAAACAACGTAGTTTATTTCTCCTTATAGGTGATCCACATAATCATTCACTCTATGTAACCTTTTTACATATCCAAATTATTTACATAGCTGATTTCTCGTGAAGGTGATCTTTTCAACATAGACAATTTCCACATAGGTGATTTTGCAACGTAGCGGATTGATGTAGTCGATTCCAGTTGACATAGCCGTTTTCACCACATAGCCAAAAACATCATGTATCTGAATTACCATACTTGGGTATATTTCAAATAAAATCATCTATAATGTATACTTGGTGAAATTAATCACTAAACACATAAGAATATTATAAAAATGAAACACACACTTAAAAAACAATATCATCAGCTGACTATGAATGGTATTTGAGATCATTAAAACCAAAAATACATGTGATATGTTGGATCAAAATTATTAGTACAACGATATGGATCTTGGAATACTAATTCATATGATGAAAATTCAATGGTGGTCATCATTTTAGTGGGATCTCAATTAATAAAACTTCTTATTTGATCATCAATAAAACATGATACTCATCTAATAAAAGCATAGATTTTAAATAATATAATCATTATAAACATCAATCTAAAACATTGTAATTATTACATGATAAAAAGAATTTTAAAATTGGTTACTCCTTAGAATAGAAACTTAAGAAATGTTATTAATCAAAATTGGTATGTTAGGAAAATTTCATAAGGAAAAATTCTATGTGTCAGAACAGATCCTTCATTGGTAACAAAGTGTTTAATTTCTTCAACAAGTGAATGTAGATGATCATGTTATAATAGATTGATTAATTTATGATTTCAAAGGCATTATATGAAAAATGAAAAAATTAATCTTAGTCTCCACTCATATACTCAATGTGATAGGGTATGATGATTTTAGTCTCATATGCTCAATATGATCTGGTGCATCAAATCATATTCAATATGATTGAATATGTTAAATTACTTGGTGAGACTAAAGGTTCCTTTAAAAATTTATTGGTCATAAAAATCATTTATATAGTATGCTTTATGGGGAGACTAAAATGGATTGTTTTGGTTAAGGAATTTATCTTATTGTTATCTATATAAATATTTTGATAATATAATTGAATTTAATCATATTTTACTCAATAATATCAAAATGTTAAGAATAAATTAATTGGGTATATGATGTATGGATTATAGTTTTGTATGGATTGTACATGTATGTGAATTTTCAAACTAGAAGAAAAAAAAGTTAGTTGAAACATTCCACAATGTTTTATCAATAATTCAGTCAATGTCATTGAAACATAGGGTTGTCAAGAAGGAGTAGTAATACTTCAATGTGATTAGATTATCCAATATATACCTAAAAGAGTTTCAGAAATTATATGGAATTTCCATGTCCTTTATGAATGTTATACAAATTAATTCATTGATTTTGAACGATATGTGATATCGAATGTATATTTTAAAAAGTGTTTTAAATATATAGGATTTCAAAATCAAATGAAGTATTGATTGATCTTGTAGTTTATATTCATGAGATGCAGAAAATAGTCACTATATAGAGTATTTTATTGTAAAGGATTTTATCAAACATAAACAAATCTAAGTAACATATGTTTATCTTCATCTAATTACCCTTATGTGATAAAATAAGTTGTTCAATTACAAATAGTTTTCCTAAACAAGTATGAGATGATTAATTGTATACACATAGTTTATGATTCATTAATTTCTATATCATGTTTTAATGAATATATATGGATAATAGTATTTATCCAAGATAAAGGTTTTTATATAACTATTTTTAAAAATATATGATAATGTGTCCCTTCCACCCATCAGTAATAAATTTTAATAAAGTATTTTCTCAAATAAAAATGTTCCAAACTCATAGAAGAAAATATATGGTGTATTTTATTTGTTTATTATTCCTACTGAAAGGAAATCAATGCTATTTATTAAAATAAAAATGATTTTACATCTCATTAAGATATTATGAAGAGAATATAATGTCTATAAGGCTAGTGGGAGTATGTTTGGACGTAAAGAAATTTAATTTTAACAAAAAAAGAATTACACAAATCTATGTTTAAAGTGAATTTTTCTTAATATCATAAGAGATTTAGGATGTGCTATTAATTAGTAATTTATATAGTTACATTATTTATAATATTTTTTTTTCATATAATAGTGTTACAATGTTTATGATGATAAACATAAAAAGGGTTCTATGTAGACAACCAATGTCAACATTATAACCATTGATTCTATGATGTTATGATATTTGAATATGTTCAAAATTTGAATAGTTTAGAATATTATTTATAAATATCACCACATTTCAAGATGAATTATTCATATATGTTACTCACTAAAGATTTTAGTGGTACATTTTTATCAGATGGTAACATAAAGATGTGATGGGAATTATATATAATGTAAAGAGTTAATAAAACATAGAAATTACGAAAAATATAAGGTTAATCTGGTAGTTTATCATATATAATATGAAATATCAGGGCTTATGTTGGTTTTTTTAAATTTTCTTAAATAGGTTAAGAATATTAAAATGTATAATATTAAAGGAAACCTCATTTTTTTCATTCTTTCATGTTGGCTACATAAATGTTGTATATATTACATTTCATGAAGTGAAATGATAATTGACCTCTCAAATTATGAATTTGATTTTATACCTAACTAATGTTTAGTAGGGAGTATTATAGGTTGGGGCATAATGTTAAGTTTCACATGAGTAGGATTCTTGTATAGGGATATTGAATAGAATCATGAGGTAGAAAATAGGGAATGAGAGTTTTTGTGTGCACAGGAAGGCCTACCATGTATATCACATGAAGTGTTATAGAAATGTATTTATTATACTCAGGGTGCATGAATCATATTTGATTACCTGCTACCTATGGTTGGAGAGGTACCCAGAATGAGTATCTTCATACTTTGATACCCTACATACATAAGTCTACATATTGACTTAGCTAATACGGGGGTGGTTGGGTATGTTTTTGATCATTTTCATTGGTTGGATCTTAACCAAGATTATATTTTTCCTCTAGTATGTGAATATGAACTCTAGGTCCTCGATTGATATACATTAAGGGAGTGTGGGAACACACCTAGATATTTTGTATCCATATAGATAAGTGACATGTGATGTGATTATCCATAAGGATGAATGGTAGGTGATGTATTCATCGATCAAATCAGTAGACACTCTGGGAGACGAGAATAAATGATTTGGCTATATGGGATTGACATGATTTGTGCCCCCATGGCCACTCGATGTCTTGGATAAAGAGAAAATATGAGAATTCACATTTGTATATGATGTAGAATGGTCATCACAGATATAGATATACATGTGTTTGATAAAGATCATGCTGGATCCCTTTATAGCATGAGTGGAATTAACGATGTTCTAAGTGTCACCATTTGATGACATATAAGAATATAGAGATTCATATTTTTTCCAACTCTATAAATTCCCTTGGGGTCCCCCTCTGTGGTTGACTGAATGGGGATTGACTTGGACTTAGATAGCTGCTCTAAAATTATTTTAGAGTTAATAAAAAATAGTTTTGGATGGATATTCAGAAGGTATTACATATGATCTGATACAAGGTGAAGTTAATTGTAGATTTAAAAAAGTGTTTTAGAAGATATTCAAAAGGATTTTTGGATATGGTTTTACAATTTATTTTTTTATGATATAATATAAAGTGAAATTAAACAAAGTCTATTAGTTTTTCGTGCTAGTGGGAGATTAAAAGCAATATTCCCTAAATATGTGTGTATATATATGATATATAAGATGTTTTGTATTGCCTGAAAAATATGATTTTAATGAAAATATATATCAATATTGTGGTTCAACCTATTTTTTTATTTTGTAATAGATTAAAATGGAAACAAGGGATATTTTTAGGGGTTTGAAAATTTCAATATCTCTAAATGGAACCCAACTTTTCTTTCTGAATAGGGAAATATTTTTTCTTATCCCATAGATATATTTTTGAATTTAAATTATACATATGTGTTTTTAGAGATTATAAAGGATTATAAAAAGGGGTGCAGTAGGGTTCTTGAAAATGGGTTGTGAAAAAAAGTGATTATATAAGTGGGTTATAGTTCCTAGGAATGGGTAGTCGCATGCAGTGGAAGGCCCCGTATCACCTTACCCTTACACAATTTAGGTGTGTAAGGGAAACCAAGGAATTAATCTTATGCAGAGTGGTCTACATAATGGTCGTATCACCTTACCATTATATATATTGGTTTATGTAAGGTTCATCGCAACATGCCTTTATGTGATCTAAGGGTTTCATAAAGGTAGGATTTTTTAAAATTGTTACATAAAGGTAACCTTTTGAATATTACCCTTGAGTAAAGGTCATACCCTTACAAAGAAGGTTTTTTTAAGGATAAACACATTATTACCATTGAAAAAATAGTTTTTATAAAGGTAGTACCCTTACACAGCGGTGCTAGAAGGCCCCGTAATAATAAATGAGACACACCATTACATGAATCATTTATGTAAAGGTAATATCATTTATACCCTTACATAGAATGAGTTGTGTAAAGGTA
Organism: Viscum album; assembly: GCA_963277665.1. Taxonomy (NCBI): domain Eukaryota; kingdom Viridiplantae; phylum Streptophyta; class Magnoliopsida; order Santalales; family Viscaceae; genus Viscum; species Viscum album. Next base: position 842,131,569 of record OY728125.1, on the reverse strand, counting down.
ATATTTCAATTTCAATTACAAGGTGCATTATACTTAAGTCGAGTAAAGGTAATTGGTGGATAACATTTACACAAGGGCTTTCAGATGGCCTGTATAGGGGTAGAAGTCATTACCCTTATATAGTAATACACCTATGTGTAAGGATAATCACAATTGTATTAAAATAGTTAAAAAAAATTAAACATTTAAATTGATTTAAATCATATATAAAATGTTTATAAATAATTATAAATGGTTTTTTATATTTTAATTTATAAAATTATTAATAATTAATTAATTTCAAAATTTTTTTAAATAATTAAATATTTATGAAAACTTTATTCCCATGTATTAAATTATAATATTTTCAAAACCTTTTAACCAAATTATATGGAATGTATTATGATCTAGAAATAAATTTATTTATTTAGAAATAATAATATATAATTTATAAAGGGTTATAAATTTTACAAAAAAGGCCAAAATTTGAAAAAAATTTATTTAAATTATGACTTGTTCATAATTAACTATTTTGAATTATTAAAAATAGAGTGTGAAATTATTTAGATATTATTTAAACCCTAAAAATTGTTTTTATCATTTATATGATCGATGTTTAAATAATAATTAAGTATACGATATTTAGATTATATAAAATGTTTGCATAATAGATATTGAATTGAAAATTTTTTATAATTTATATAATATCATATATTTAAAATATAAATCTCATATAATGATAAATAGAAAATAGTTCATATTGAAATGAATATAAATTTTTTTTATTCAAAATTATGGACTGATGATAATATTAAAGCTGAAAAATTATAAAGTTTTTTATAATTAGGTTTTTTTTTCAGAATTGTTCATAAATTTGTATTTCATGTTTAAATATTTAAAATTTTCAATTATTTAAAATTTTATTACCTAAAACATTCATGTTTAGTAATAAAATTTAACAAATTTGAATATTGTGTATGATTTAGTTTAAAATGTTAAATAGTTTCTAGGATAAAGCCTTTCTCTACATGCTTGGATTGACTCCATAAAGAATTTAGTTTTCATCTACCTTGACCTTGATTTTCAATTGAAGTTATTAGATTGAATTTAGTAGTTGATTAAATGTTTTTCATGTTAGGTTTTAGAGTTATTATTAATTGGATTCTCAATTGAGTAATGTATCTCTAGGTAGAGGGAATCGGGGTCAGACTACCTACCTACCCAGAGGCTTGTGCCATGTCTAAGCTAGGGAATGGGGATGAATATCTATTTCTTTAGGCTTACTCTTACAAAGACTTTCAATATCATATAACTCTATTCCTTTACATTAATTGTTCATTTACCTTATTCATATGATGAATTTAGATATGTATAAATATGTTGGAATTCTATTTTTGAGTAACATAAACTTGTGGGTTCGGCAATGAGTTGCACATCATTATAGTTTAAACTTATTGGTTTGGGGGAGGGACTAAGATTCCAAACTAAAATAGTAAAGGAATGCATAAGTATAAGGGAATAACATGATATAATATGGTGAGATTAAATCCCCTTAAATTACTAAGTGTTATTTTCCATCCAAAATGGCACTTGTAAAAACCTCCATCATCCAACCAGGTAGGTCATTCTAAATCCGGGTGCCCCTAAATTATCCTGTGTAAGGAATGAATGTAATAAGTGACTCTGGATTTTCCTATTGGGTAGGATATGTTAATGATGGTTACCCCTGGATTATCCTTTGTTATATTGTTTTTTGGATTTTTATTTGCGTCACACTATCCTGGAGACAGTAATAGAATTTAGTTACTAGAGGAATAAATGTGAGTTTATCCATATGATGGATTGACGAAAGTGTTTTCCACTCTTCTATACAAGAGTCATATATAAGATTATTAGGATGATTCCCTATATAAATGGACTAAAATGGGAGAAATTATAAATTGTCTCAGATATTAGTGAAATATGTGTTCTCAGAGACTGAACATATTATGACTTAAGAGGGGTGAATAAAATTCTTCAAATTTTATCCAATTTGAAAACCCACCCGCTTTAGTTTATGACTAAATTATGATATTTTATTTTACAAGACGTAAAGTAGAAGTAAAATAATAAATATGAGAGACATACACAGAGAATTATATTAGTTCTAGGAATAGATTTCCCCAAGTACACTCCACCACCACCATTCTCTACGAGTGTGGTGATTCTCATGTGTCTGGTCCTTTTGTCGAAGAATTCCATTCCTTTTACCAGGGACCACATGACTGAGTGTATCCAATCAAAAACCGATACAATCATATGAGATTTCGACTAGGATTCATAAAGGGTTTACAACCAATATCCTTAAAAGGTTATATTTTGGGAACCTCTAGAAAGAAATATAATAAACAAAGAGTCTTTAAAAATTTCATCTTACATATGTAAGATACAATTGATAGAAAAATAGATCTCCAAGAGAGATGACTGAAGGATAGACAACTCTATGAAAGTATTCAGAACTAAAAAAGGATCATCAATAAGAATATATGAATATGAGATACTTTTTATTCCTTATTTTCATAGAAAATACTACGTCGTTTCATCGAGTTTTTATAATTTTTTCTCCATATTTCTTTTGAGCATTAAGGTTCTTATTGTATAAATATTATCATGAAAAAAGGATTCCAGACTTGGATATGGATGCATTTATTCTTATTTAAATTCTCCGAATATGGTCCACATTATTAAAGATTAGTGACACATTTGTTTTCCTTGAAATACCTTAAAACAGTATATAAAAATCAATTATAATTGTACTGAACTTTTTTCTTATTACATGGATATTAATAGAATCTATTTTACCTTAAATGTGTAATTTAGCATTTAAATATGTTATAGGAGCATTAAAATACTAACTCGGGTGCTTTAACTGTAAAAAATACCAACATGTAGCATGACATAGATGATTGTATATTTGAATCCACGTAGTCGATTTTCATTTTAGAATATAGGTATATGATTTTGATTCATGTTTCCAAATGGAATTATGTAGAACTTTTACTCATGTAGCTGAAACTGATGTAGCTGATTGAAACGATGTATCCCATTTCACCACATAGGTGTTTCATATAACCAATTACTCTACGTAGCCCTTTTACTTAGCTTAATAATATATTTAATTGGATGCTCATGTAGGTGATCTTGTCGATGTAGGAAATTTCCACATTGGTGATTTGATGAAATACTTGACTAATATAAGTGATTTCTTTACAAAATATATTGATGTATCCAATTTATTAATGTAACCATTTTCACCATGTAGACAAAAAATTCATGTATCCAATTTACCAGACTTAGGAATATTTCATCTAAAATCATCGAGAATTCATAATTAATTAAATTAACCACTGAACACATAAGAATAAGATAAAACTTGATGAACACACTTAAAAACAAAATCATCACCAAAGTATTAAAGGTATTTGAAATCATCAAAATATAAAGTTCATGGGATATTTTTGATTAATATTAGTTGTATAATAATCTCACCCTTTTTATGGTCAAAAAACCCATTATATATTCAAGTAGATATCAAACACAAAATTCTAAAAAATATTTAATAGAAATTAAATTTAATAAATATATGTTGTTTAAAATTTAATTTTTCTCCCCCTTAAATAGTTACTTTGTTCCATTTTGAAAAGATAGAAACTTCTCCCCCATTTTGAAAGGTTGAAAACTTATCCCCCTTTATGTGTAATTAAAAATAGATGGTAAAGGAGGTAAAATAAAGTTTAATGTATCACTTTATTATCATGAACTATTTTATTGAAGTGTGAAAAGTGGATAATGAATTATGGAAATAATGAGTTTCATTAAATAAAATAAGGTGATAAAATTAAATTAAATGAAAAAAGGCTCTAATAAACATATCAGTAAAGGAGAAATAATGAAGTGTTTCATTGTGTATTTTGAACTAAAAAATATACATCCACATAAAACAAATACAAAATACCAGTAAGAGAACATGGGTGTTAGAATGGGGTCCAACAATGATTTTGGTTTGGGTGGATGTGATTTTATGGTTTCATAAGTTTTGGAGGTATTTGGAGTTGGCATTGATTATGATGAAGGATTATAAACACCTTCTATTCTCTACCTAGTTTTTTGAGATGTACTAGAAATATCAGGACCAAGAGGTATTCCTCTTTTCATTTGAAATAGGGATTTAACACACATGTCAATCCTTAGAACAACATTAGACTTGAAAAATTCAGGAATCACAAGAGATGATTCTTTATGAATTTTATCTACTGATACTAAGACATTCCAGATACATGTATTAAGATGTTCTATTTTCCCAAAGCTGAAACTTATAAACTCACTAATATTAGGAGGGAAAATCAGAGGGGAAATTTCCACATTAGATAAACTAGAATAAATATCCATGATAATAATATTCATAATTTTATTCATAAAACATTTCATGGAAATCATCCTACCATTCAGAAACAGAATATTTTGATGCATTATTTCCACTCACTCTAGTAAACTTTGAAAAGAATTCTTTAACTTCATTGAGATAATATTCATAAATTAAAAAACTAATGGTAGGATTGGGGTCAACAAAATTGGGAGCTACATTAAAATAAATAATAAATCCCATAAAATGAATTGTCCTTATATGTTTGTAAACAACCTACTCACTTCATGTAAGTGAAACTAGCACCTCCAAACCTTTTTATAATTTCTCTCTTGACTATTGCTTAGGATAAAAATCCAAAACCATTGAAAATATTTTATTCATCCATTTAGAAATAATTTGAGTGTTTTTATTCATAGGTTTGACAAATCATGAAATCGTATCTCTTACTTTCATTACAACACCCAAATTTTATTCTCTAAAATTTTCAAAAGATTTCTCTACATGACTAATACGATCATTCATTCAAATGTCTAAACTAATACAAATATTCTTAACAGCTTCATTTATATCATTACATTGACTAAAAATGATCCTTTTTCAACTCATCCAACATCACTGGAAAATGAAGATCAAATTAGACATATTGTATATGAGAAGAAACAAAAATCAAACCTGACACCATTTAACTAACTACATTCTAGAAATCTAAAAGAATTATATATTCATAGGGAGATTCATAAGTGGGTTATAATTTAATTATAAATTGGAACTAAATAAACAAAATACTTTTCAAATATTTTAGGGTATCTTTCACATCAACTCTAAAAGATTTGATCTCATCAAGAACTTCTTGAGATAAATATAATTGCCTTGAAGGGGGATTTTGAAACACATACCTTTGAGATAAAACCAAGGTACTAATATCATTAAACTCAACCTTTGTAGGGATAACATATTTCAAACCACTTACCACATCTTTTATTTTATAAAATTCCTTAGAAATTTTATTATAACTACCTTGTTGCACAAGAAGATCTATCGGAAGACTACTGATCATCATTATTTGGGAACCCACTATTCCAAATAACTAATTTAATTCTAACTTGGAGATAGAGGACTCTTTAAGTTATCTAATCTCATATCTTCATGAAACTAGTTATTTTTTTTAATAAAAATAATCTACTATTTAATTTTCAATCTTCATAATTACATAATTAGCATTCACTTAATTTTATAAGCTTTTTGAACTTTTGATTCCTAAAAAGACACTCTATGAATAGTTGAAGGTGGTGATGGTAACAATGGTGTATAGAAATTATTTTAAGATTCCATAATCCCATTGGCACCCATTCATTTTTTAATAGGTGATCCAGGAAGAATTGTATCATCTTCTTCACTCACTTCTTCTAAATAAGTTCCTCTCTAAACATTAGAACTCGCAAACCCAATCTTAGATAGCCTATCTTCATGAAAAGAAATAGTTTTCTCAAAATATTTCTCCACAAAATAATCTTCTTCAATTTATATAGAAACTTCCCCAGCATATTGGCTCTAAGTAGCCACATCCTCCTGAATCTGGATAGTCTCACCAACTTCAAAATTGATGATTGGAGTTGAAGACTTGGTTATTATAGACATTTTCTCCTCTGATACCCTAGTATTCACTGTCTCAAATAGGTGTTGTATCACTATTTATTGAGTTCTGATCTGAATCCTCCTAACTCATACTTTCCTTACCAACCTCCTTCATGGAACTTGAACAAGAATCCCAGGAATATTCAATAATCGTCAATATAACTGATGACAGGGTTTTAGTTTTATGGAATTTAACTACATTTATTTCATTTAAAACTCATTTTTCTTCTTAAAAACTAAAAAATTATTCTACCATATGGATAATAATTTAATTTAACTTTTCCTTCACAAAAATGGTTCATGAACATCATCTTGTATCTTGTAAAACTAAAATTTACAATATTGATCAAGATGTACATAAAAATGAACATTATCCATCTCACATGCACTCTATGATATACCCATCTACACAAACTTACGCAAAATCATCCATTTAGAAGGTAGCACTATTATAGGTTTCTTTTAAAAAACTGAGGTTCCTAACAAAAACCAGAATACTTTTTTCAGACCTACTAATCTTGTCCCAATAAGAATATAAGTAAAACAAAACTCTCTTTAATGGGGAAAATAAAATATATCAACCATTTCAATAGAAGAAACCACCAATTCATTTTCTATAACATTTGATGAGATTACATCCACTGTTTGATTAAACTGAAACTCAGCATTCATCAGGAACACATTAATTTATTATTAAAAATGACTTCTTATCATCAAACACAAAATGTCATTCTTGAAGCTCAAGAACATTCTTTAACATCACATCAGTTGTCTACATCCATGTCACATCTATGGTTTTTTCTATAATAACATTTCATCTAGTTCTTTTGGATTTCTTAGATGAAATTGAGTTTCCATCAACAACATGTTTTAAATTTTCCATTTAGAAAGATTAGTTGAAGGTAAAACATAGATTGAGTGTTTAGAGAAGATGGGTCGACTTCAATGGGAGGTAACATATATGAATAACGAAAGGGTTGAGCGATGAATTTATATTAGTTCACACACCAGAGTCCCAATTTTCTTGCATACCCGATTTCAGTTTAGGGTTACTTCTTACTGATAAACAAATAAATAATGGAAAAAACTAGAGTTATGAAAAACATTTCTATTTTTTATATTTTAATATTTTAAATAAAAAAACAACTCAAACAAGATTAATGTTTACATATCATTAAAATAAATATTATAACAGAATGATCATTTTTAAATTCTAACAATAATAAAGATAATTAATTCATGTAAATCAGAATAAATAAAAAACATTAAATTTATTTAAAAACGAATAAACCCAATTCAATTTTAATAAAATAATAATTATCACACATAAGGGGTTCAATGAAAATATATTCAAACTTTTTCTATGTAGAGGAAAATTCAAGATAAATATATCTTTTTTTAGTATGACCTATTTGAAATGTTTCCTCAAGTATATATTATTTCTTCTCAAATGATTTATTGGATTCCAAAAAATGTTGATATCACTAGTGTTATCATATTTAATTGATACATGGTTATAATCAAATCCAGAGTCCATTAAGGTGAGTTTCATCTATAAAAATTGTGCCTAATAACTACCAGCAACAATATATCTTAATTTGGTAGAAGATAATGCAATAGAGTTTTTATTCTTACTAGACTAGAATACTAGGGATTTTCCTTGGAAATATTAGATTGCTAAAGTAATATTCTAATTTAGTCTACAAATTATAAAGTTGACATCTGAGTATAATACTAAATTAAAATAATACGTTTTTTGGAAAAATCAAGGTAATATGAATTGTTCCTTTTAAATATCTTAAAGTCCTTTTAGAATCATTTAAATGTTATTAATTAGCATTATCTTGAAATTAAGAAAAAAAATACTATAAATAAAATGTATAGTCAACTAACAGTCAAATATAATAAAATCCCAATTATTCATATGTAAATATTGTTTTCTACTAGTTTTCCAGTATCATCCAAGTCAATTTTTTCATTAGATCTCTTATGGGTAGTATTTACTTTTCCACATTAAATTACAAACCTTTTAAATAGGCAAAGTATGTATTTTGTTTGATTTATCACATTCCCAAATTCTTTTTTATAAATTTTAAAACGTCGAATTTTTTTTAAATCACCCATAATTCTCATTTCGAATTATTTTTTCATGAGTTTTGAAAACTTATTAAATGATTTTAAATTATATTATGGACACAAATGATCAGACTTATAATATATGAATGAGAAACACCAGTTGAAGTAGTCATCAGAGAAAATAAGTAATTTATTAGATGCATCATAAATCTTAGATCCATCAGCATGATGTTCATATTCATTAAACTCGACGTTGGTTATAAATTATAAAGTTTCATAGAGAGGAAGTCAGAATAATTCTGAAGTGGTTTTTTTAATAATGTTTTGTCTTGTGATAGAATGTTCTAAAACATTATAATTTAAAGTTTTACGATGAATTTCCATTATTAATGTTATTATAAATCATGAAAACTATCATTATTATAGACGTTAAATAAATAGAGGAATTGAAAAGATTGCGTTAGTTCTAGGAAAACAAGAAAAATCTTGTCAATGAGTCATGACACTGATAAGATCATCATAATGAGATTTTGGAAGAATGATGACGGTTTATGGTGTTCAAAGTTTCTTTGTGAAGTCTTCTTCAGATGCCTAACATTGTAATGAGAATTACATCATTATGAGTTCATTGGGATGAAGAAATGTGAGAAGATGAGGATTTTATTTTTTAGTCAAAATAAATAAATAAAATATTTAAATTATCGAATCCAGAATAATTGGAGGTAGAAATTATTGCCTACTAAAAGGTTGTTTTTTATATAATCAGATAAATAAAAGAAAGTGTTTCAAGTACCATTCCATCAAATTTAGTGTACCATTAAGTCAATCAGACTATATTTGATAAGGTAATTCAATAATCCTGATATTGATAAGGAATGTCAATGTGACTAACTCTAATGGGTTAAATCAGTTTGGAATAAGCTGAAATAGTTTCATTATAATAAGATGAGAATGTTTCATGGGACTAAAGCTAAGGAAGGATAGAAAATTGGGGCTATGAAAGAATATATAATCAGATTCACCTAATCGGACTAAATAAATGTAAAGAAGCCTGAAAAGGATAAATATAGAAAAGAATCAACAAGATTCTAGAAGATTTATGAATAGTTGAAATGGTAAAATTAGAAATTCAATTATGTGTAAATATTAGTCTTTTAGAATTTTATGAAGTTGAGAAAAATTTTATGTTTCCTACCTTTTCCATTATAGGTTTCCTATAAATAGTTGCTTAATACATTCATACTTTGTAACTTTTCACGTAATTAGAAAAGTTGGAGCACAAATTAATTCATGTAAAAGTTTCTTTCAAACAGATATCTCATTATAAGATTAGGCATCTGTTGTTTTGTTTACCTAATTGAGAAACATAATTTTGAGAATATCTTATTGAGTCGATCTGACTGAGGAAGATAAAACTGATTTTTTATAAGAGTTTGAGAGGTGCAGACTGAGATTGGGAATATCATATTGATTTAGTGATACTAAGTCAATCAGATTAGGTTCATCATACTGAATGTTGTCAGATTCAGTTTCATCAGACCCTAGAACTTTTGGGGAGAAAATTGAAAAAATTCTTTTTACTTTTGTTTTAAATCAATTGTTTTATAAGAAAAATTTGAAAATTGACATGAGTCAGTATAATATTTCCTATCAAGATATATTATAGGTCCAACAGGATTTTTCACAAGTTGTATTCACTTCTTCAAAATAATTAATTTCCATAGACCCACAGGAGTGAATGAGGAAAGGATATAGGTTCTCACACTATGGCCAAACCTTATAAATATCATTTTCTTTACTTTCTTTCCATTTTTTTCATGAATGAGTATTTACAAAAACATGATAAGGATATGAACTTTAATATGTTTTAGGGGTTATGTTTTAAAAAATATTGAAACTTCTAAAAAGTGAAAAAATAATTCAACACCCCCTCTTAGTTTTTATTCGATCATTTGGAACTTCAATATGAGAGGGCTAGAAATAAGAAAGATTTATATGTATTTGGATGATAATAATATGTTGGAGGTGATGGATTTGAAATATTCAGAGGAGATCTGGGAAAATATTGAAATAAGGTATAAATCAAAATACCTCACAAATAATTTATATCTAAAAAATGATTGTGTTGTTTTTGAATGAAAAAGAACAAAGACATAGGTAACCATATGGATGAGTTCAAAAGTCTTCTGATAGGTAAGTGTTTAGTGTCATTCAAGATGAATGATAAAGGTAATATGACACCTATTGGAAGGAAGAAGAAGAAAAAACATTGCTTTTATTGGGATTGTTGTCCAATTAATTTGATAATATCATCACCACAATATTGTTTGGGAAAGACACATTTAAGTTGGTTGATGTGATTTCATCATTGTTGATAAATAATACTCAGTAAAATACCAATGATGGTGGTTATTTGGGTAATAATGGCATTCTGTCTATGAAAAATGGGCACAGTAATTAGATAAGTTGGTCGAAGATAATAAGAAATGTCAAGTGCTTCTTTTTCTATAAAGAGGTTCATGTGCAAAGAATCATCTACGATTTGAAAAACAATAAGGAATAAAATACATGTAACACTAATTTACTGGAAACCAGTGTAAATATTATATAGGGTGATGGTGATTTACTTTTAATTGGAGTTGATTGTTGTGGGTCAGATCTGTACAATGAATGGGTGGTTGATTCAACAATGTTGAACTATATTTCACCAACGAGGGAAATATTATCTTCATAAAAATAAGGTGAATTGGTAGATTGTATATTTGAAATGGAAATTATACTGATTTCATAGGTCTTGGTGATATTTGTATCACTTCAAATGAATGTAGTGTGCTGATGTTGAGGGATGTGCAATAAATTCCAGGTATATTCCATAATTTGTTATCTTCTTGTACTGTTGATAAATATGGTTTCAATAGTTAATTTGGTGATGGGAGATGGAAATTATCCAGGGGATTGATGGTATATACATGAATAATAATGGTTAACACACTTTATAGGATCGATGTAAAGTAATTTGGTGAAGTGACAAATGCAACTGTGGGGAAGGATTTGTTAGTTTTGTGGCAGATTAGATCATTGCGCATGAGTCGAAGATCATCAACTAAAATGAAGAAATTTTGGAATACTAAGTAGGTAAGGTTAGGGGTTTAAGGCCTTACACATAATTAAGTTTCGTTATTTAATTTCACTCATGAATAAGTAATGGAAATCAAAGATTGATGTAATGAACTGAGAGTTAAAGACTGCTCATGGGATATTGAGAAGAGGGAGAAATTAGTTTTTCTGGGTACTCTTAATTATGTGGAGATCACTATTATGGGGTAGAAAGGTTATGTTGGTTCCAATCATGATGAGTTGGTATGTATAGACATAGGTATGATATATACTTCAGTATTTGGATTTCTTTTGTATGGGACACATTCAAATTTCTATCAGAGCTGAAAAAGAGCATTGTAATATTTTCTGTAGAGTGTGAAAGTTGGTGCAATACCAACCATTTTTCTTTCAAACTAATTTTGTGGGATAATATCTCCTTCATTGTTGGGATAAATGGGGATATTGTTTATTTTCATCCTATTTTTTATATTTGGAGAAGATTAAAATAGAAATAAGGGAAATTTTTAGGGGTTTGAAATTTTCAATATCTCCCCTCAGCACCTCATGTGTCCTTCCAAATGGGGAGATATTTTTTTCACATAAATATATTTTTGAATTTAATTTATTAGTACATGTTTTTATTTCTTCCAAAGGGTAATAAAAAGGTGATCAATAGGGATGCTGCAAATGGGTTGAAAAAAAATTAGGAGATGCTTGAGTGACAATTTCTAGGCATCGGTTGCAGTGTGCAGTGGGAACCAGTGAGAATACATGTCTATCAAATAATAGAAAACAAATAATAACATAGAATAAAACAAATATATGATCATGATGGTCAAATAAGTAAAAAATAATTTTGTAAAAAAATTCCACAAAAAAAAATAAACATCTTATTTTGAGATCGAAAATTTATTCCACGTTGGCTCTAACACCAATTGTTGGGGGATTTTTTGTGGGGAATTCCCCATTAAATATCCCAAGGATATGTATGTATTTTAATTTGGTTCCAAAAATTTCAAACAAAAGCATAAAACATGTTAAATTAATTTTTTAAATTGTGGAAAATAGAAACAATACATGAATGCACCAAAAATATTATGAATTCTCTTATGCAGAAGAAAACAAACTTATTCCCGCAAAGTATAATTAAAAGAATGAGAATAATAAAATCTAGATTCATGCTAACACATTCAGAACAACTTCAAAAACTAACATAATAATTAAGATACAATTTAAATTGACTAACTCAAAATTAATTCAAAGAGTAGAATCCATGCAATGTACATCACCATCAATCGAATGACAAAAATGGCAAGGAAATCAAGAAAAATACACCAATATTTTTACATGCTTTGGGAAATTGTCCATCATGTAGGGGTACTAAGTTTTCACTATCCATATACTTTAGCATCAGGAGGCTTCCTTAGTTTAATTCTACTCATTTCAATAGACACTAAAACTTTCTACTCTTTCCTCCTTATAGTACGATGTATGGACCTTGATCCCAACATCTACACCTATCTAGATATCAAATGTTGTGTGTTTGGATGTCCAGGAAGAATGGTGGCCTCCATTTTTGTGAAAACCGAGTTATATATGGTGGTGAATAGTTTCTTGATCATTGAAGGGGATAACCTAAATCCTTTATTCCCTATAATATCATTTAGAATGACAGAGATGCATCTTGGGGGTGTGCAGTGTTTTGTTTTGCTGTCTGACATTGTTATTTTGTCTTCAATATTGATCAACAACATGGGTTTCATGTCTTATGTCTCTTCCATAGGGGTTCTGTATTCTCTCATAATTGAAGGTTCAATTCTTTGGGCTAGTGTCGTGGATGATATTTGGTTTCATGAAAAAGGAACACCTATAAATTGGATAGGGATTTCAACATCTATTAGTTTTTACTGATTTTTTTATTGTGAACATCTTGTTTTTTCTACTATCTATATGTTAATGAAAAAAAAACATCAATTTACATAGGTAGAGCTTGAATTTAATCCATATAAGACATTTTCTCTCTTTGTGTAGCTAATCTATCTTTTTATTCTTGATTACAGGTTTTGATCATATCCTTTCTCTTGTGTACAATTTTGTATGATTCATTGGAAGTTAGTGGATAGTTAATGTTTGGATCCAATATATAATCACATATAACATTTAACCTCTCAACTGATAAAATGATCTCTAATGTGGAAATTTTCACAACCCTTTCCATTCAATTATCTAAATATGCATTTACTTCCACTCTAGAAGTGCATGCTATAGAATAGGCTCTTCTGTGAGACAACAATAATAGGATCTTGATCCTCTTGAATAGAGCTTCCATGGTTATCATCAAATCTATTTTTCTTTGAGTGTTCCCTTCATTGGGCATTTAATTACTTTGGTCAGTGCTTTGTTATGCTCCACTGAATCTATCTTATTTACATGATTATGCTACTTGAAGATTTCATGTGAAAGTGATTGGGTTGAGCTTGAATCCGGGATGATAGTGACAATCTTGTTAATGGAAACATTAGCTTTAATAATTAGAACAAGTACATCTATCATGGAAATTATTAAGCCTTTATAAGAGTGACCAGTACCATCCCAAGGGACCCAATGATGGAACCTTTTGATATTATTTTAAAGGCCTCCAAGGTTATCATGATATCCTTAGGTGAAAATGGTAGATTCATTTTGTGGTTAAATATGGATATATCTAGAAGAATTGTTCATGACTAAATATTTTATTTGATAATTATATAAGAAAACGTTAATATACCCTGGAATATTAATAAAATGATATATTTAAGAATTTTAAAAAAATAATATTTGATCATACCAATATATATGTTTGGATTGTCTATGAAGACATAAACATATATTACTAATGCTCTATATAAACTATCATTAACAATGTCACAAATGAAAGATATTTATTCCATGAAACATGGAATACACTTCATTACTGGTGTTTTTAGGTCATTTAAATCTGGGTAAGAAAAAAATATGGATTGGGATGGATTAATTTTTAAGATAATGCACAAGTTTCATTAAAAGTTTGTTGATAAAAATTCCATAAAAAGTGATATGGATGTTCATGGATCACATTAGTTGTGTGATATATTAATGTATCATATATTATTAATGACAATATTATTTATCTTTTATTAATTTTTGTTGTGTTATAACAACATCAACATCATCAATCGTATTATAATAAAACCTGATAAATATAGTATTTTAATTTTCATTATATTTAAATATTAAGGATCTTTATAATATATTATGATTAACATGAGTATGAGTACTTATGGATGTGTTTAGTTCCTAATGGAATGTTTTAGAACTTATAATTTGTATTGATTCACTTGGACTATACTGCATGAAATCTTGTAAATATGTCAATAATAAAACTTTGGTGCATATTACTATATTTTTTCAAGAATAAAGGTTAACAAATCTTTTAATATATGGATTAGCACACTTTCACATAAATTCTAAATTGTTTTAATTTAAGTTTTATTTGAGAATGACTTAAATTGCATTCAAAATTGGGTTCCCACTATGATTTTATTGAATTTATTACTGCTCGTACATTCTAAATTCTCCTTTAGTGCGATTTAATGAAGGTGCATGGGCTGTTTATAGTAGAAATATGTTTTTTTTAAATTACATGAATAAGAGAAAATGGAAATTTTAACCAAGTAAAAACTCCAATTTTTTTTAATAGTTACGTTGATCTTAAAATGTAACCCCGCCTATGTGATTTTATATCCTACATTGCTAATCCCAAGAATGGATACAATGTTTAGAAGTTGACGTCTAACATAAAATCATGTCAATTATTTTCTTGAAAATGACAAAATGCCTCAATATGTTAATACTAAGGCATTTCTTGAAAGCAATGTGGTGCACTGCTCAAGTGTGGTGTCAAATTAGCTAGATCCTTTGCATAGATCCACATGTTTAGTGTTAAATAATCAAGGGTCTTAACACCTTTTTAGAGGAATGTGAGGGGTAAAAAAGCTAGTCCAAAATCATAAAATTAGTATAACTAGTTGACATATTATAACATTACTGAGAAAATCTATGGAATTGGTAGATTTTATAGCTAGAGGATAGATTAATGTTTTGTGTCTACAAGAGACTAAATGGGTTGGAGAAAAGGAAAAATAATTGGATAGCTCTCATTTCAAACATTGGAAATTAGGTAAAACTAAGACTAAAAATGGTGTTGGAATTATGGTGGATATGACATTAATAGATAAAATGGTTGACTTAGTAAAATTATGGGAAATAATCATAGCTGTTAATAAAATTGTAAGAAACTATAATTTTAAATTCATTTGTGTTTATGCACCTAAGTAGGGCTCAATGTACAATAAAAGTTTTCCTTTTGGGGTTAATTTAGAAACATTGATTTTGAGTTCGGTGAAACCTACAAATATTTTTATAATTGGTTACCTAAATTGGAATGTTTGAAATGATTCCAGAGACACGTAATTTGTGAGGGAGGGTTTTGTTTGGGTGTGGTAAATGAATAAAGGACCAGTTATCTTAGACTTTTCTTATAGTTGTGATTTTTTGGTAGAATATAAACTCTTTAAAAAATTGAAAGAACATATTATAACTTATAAAAGTGGAGTTTTAAGATATATAATTGATTATTTCTTGGTAAAAAGGTTAGATATATGATTAATTAAATATTGTAAGGTTATAATAGGGGTAAGTTTGACCACCCAAGATCATTTCATAGTTTTAGACTGGAAAGTTATGAATTATAAGAGAAATTTGAAACAATTAATGAATCTGAGAGTTATATGGTGATGCCTAAAGGATAACCTTATAATGTAATTTAATAACATACTTTTTAATGAATTGTATTAGGAAGTTCAAGGTACTGCTAGTAACATATTGCATGAGGTGGCTAAAATTTCTCACGATATTTCCACATCTATTCCAGTAAAAGATTTTTTCCTGAATGGAATGAATCAGGGTTGTGGAATGAGAATTTGCAATATAATGTTAAAATGAAACAAGAGTGTTTTAAACCTTCACACCTTTTTAGTAATGAATATTCTTTGGATTCATATTGTATTGATTATAGAGTAGAAAATAAATTAGTTAGGGATGAAAAATATAATTTTATTTCAGGATTTGTTCCACTCATTACAAGCTAAAAATAGAGAATGAAATTTTTATAGTTTATCAAGAGGGAGAGAGTAAAAATATTGATATTTATATCAAGTTCGGTGCATAAAATATGAAAAAGTATGTACCATTTTATGGAAGAGGAAATTATGAAAAATGAGGATTTTACCTTAATTGTCTCTTCAATGAAGAGTAGATGTGTGGATTATACTTAGAAAATCACAGTATTAGTAGGGTGAAAATCAATTACATCTATTATCCAAATGATTTTCCTTATGAGGTAAAATAATCTTTAAGAAGGATTGAAAATGATAAAGTATTTGGGTTAGATAACATCTACATTGTAGTAAGGAAATATTCAAGGGAGTTGGGTATTAATTTTCCCACTTGGTTATTTAATGAAATTATGAAATATAATAAAATGCTCGATGAATATAGGAAGTGATCTTTAGTACATATGTATAAAAATAAATAAGAAATTTTATGTTGTGGTAATTATAAAGGAATAAATATTATGAGTCATACCCTGAAACATTGGGAGAGAGTGATTGAATAAAGGATTCTAAGGAAAACTAATGTTTCTGATAATCAATTTGGTTTTTTACCTGGACATTCAACCACATAAGAAATTTATTTGATTAATTTTTTGATGGACTATTATCGAAAATAAAATCAAAATTTGCATATGGTTTTAATTTATTTGTAGAATTCATATGATAATGTTCTTAAAGAGGTTTTATGGAAAAATCTTGAAGGAAAAGGGGTAAATATTGAGAATATTAAACACATCCAAGATCAGTATGAAAAGAGTTTTACATGATTTTGAACTTCATTAGGTGATGTAGGATCTAGGTGTAGCAAAATCATGTGATGGTATGTGATCAACTTTTATTTTTGTCATGATCGATGATAAATCCAAGATCAACACCACAATAAATGTCCGGATCATCCAAATTGAATTAGAGAAAACATACAATGGATAAAATGTTGTAACAAGAGGGGTGATCATCACATATTATTTATAATCAATTTTATATGTAAAATAATTACCTTTCATGAATTTATTCTTCATTGATGGGCTTGAAAAAATATATGTCGTACAGTCGTTGTGTTGTACGAAAAAAAAGAAAATCCCCTCTAGAAGTTATCCACATGTGTTCCACAAATCCTTGAATGACACCATAGGAATCTCTGGGTGCTAGCACACAAAATCCTATCGCTTGCATTGATCTCCTTTGATTACCATGATAATTGCTTCCAAAGCGTTATCCTTGATCCATCTTGACTTGAGAGTGAATGGTGGAGGAAGATCACAGTCCATTCATGGGAGGATTCTTGGAGAGGGATATTTATAGGGCATGAGAGGATTCTCTCTGGATGTCATTGTTCACAACACAAACTGAATTGGAATTATTGAAAAATAATATAATTGGGTTTTAATACCATTATTTTTGGTAAATAACTATTTTCACAAGAGCCCATTAATATTTATTTAATCCCTTGTGGAACCCCATTTCTAAAATAATAATAATAATAATATTATTTCCTTGACATGTTCTTAACATGTGAATTAAATTAAATATTATTTAATAAAATAATATTCAATATATATTATTTCTCCCCAGAACAAAAAACATGTTATTCCATTCCCCCATAATATTCATCAAACATTGAATAATGGATATTTATTTAATAAATAAATATCACTAAATAAATAAGTATTGCACTCACTAAATAGAAATTAAATATTTATAAAATATTCTGCTCACATTATATTCTCTCGAATAATTGGTGACAGAATGTATGAGATCACGTAAACATGAATAATTATTATACCATGTGTCAAAATAATATTTATTCAAATTGTTAAATAATAAATAATAATATATTATTTAACAGAGATTTTGAGTACACTTAGTGGGTGGCCCTATAAGCCACTTTCTTAATGGCATAGGTGAAGTAGCCTAATGTCCAATGATAGTGTATAACAACATGACAAGGCACCCATAGGGGAATAAATTTATGTTTCAATGACACGATATCTCATACAGATGCACATTGTGTAACATATTCCCATTATCATGATATCTCTAATCAATCAGGTTGCACGCTGGTGCCATCCACCTATGTGCTCAATGTCTCTTTCTTCTGCTTTTCATAAACCGAACTTGCCTATAAAACACCATGGATATGGATTTATTTAGGCTATATCATTTCCATTAACGGGACTGAGATATCAAATTCCATTAAATAACAGAAGGGAAAATCCTTTCTCTCATTATTAATTAATGCAATATTACTCGGGACACACCCAACGCACCCTACCTCACCGTGAACATATATCACCTTGGTTTTCATCAATAAATCAAATAATTGGACTCACAATACTCGTTAATAATAATATTAAAGTCTAAGGATCAATACACATGTCCTAAAATAAGAAAATCTAATTACACATATAAATGAAAATTTCCTACCGTCGGGTCTCATTATTATAATATCCTGTAATAGATATTACCATGGGTGTACACCTTTAAGAAGGTTCCTTAATTTCCTATGAGTCTCTACCCCTAAAAGATTGTATAATTTGTGTTCCTAAAATGATATCAACTGGATATAGAACATATATTTAAGAATAGTGTCATAACACTTCTGGGTTATCATTATAGTGGGGAACTACTACGTCCTTTTTGTGATACAACCACTATTAGAACATTATCACATAATATGTTACACAGAAGAACAATCATGATATGATAAAGACTTTATGAGTATTAAAAACTATGAATATATGTTATCATAAAGTACACATAAGTTGGTTTCAGGGCACCAACTCCAACAAGTGACAATATGGACTTCCCTATCTCGATAGAACTACATTAAGGGTCAGTTTTAAAATGATTCCTTTTTTTTCTTCGGTCTTAGATGAAATTAAAAAGAATATTCAAGATGAGATACCAAATTTCAGGATTTTAAGGGATTATATAGTTTTTTACATAATATAAAGCGACTATCATGTTAGATATTTGAATGGAGACTTTCAAATCAAAGGGTTTCCATCATAATAAGGATAACATAGAATATACGAAGTATTGTTTTCATAAAGGACTCTCTAGTAATGTTCTGGATATGAGATTGTGTAACACCCTGACCCCAGTTACCCAGAGTCAGTGCATTATTATGTAACATTGTAATGATCATAAAAGATCAGGTCTTAAAAAACCGATTAGTTTAGTAGCCTTGGAAACACTAGATACATTCATAAATTTTATATTACATCAGAAAGTGAAAAACTACAATAACATAGTCTCCATAGTCCACACTCATATCCACTTCATACTATCCCTTCAGGTCAGTCATAAAATATTTCCTCACATCCTGGGAAAAATAAAACATAGAAAGGGGTGAGCTCAGATTCTCAGTAAGGATAACAATATAGCGGAAACTTTCATAAATAAACATAAACATTAAAGGAAATGTATAACTAAAACAAAAGCCTTTTAAACTTGAACTTCAGAATAATATGGAAAAAATAAAATGAAATAATTCCATTTACTTATTCACATATATATTCTACTAGTCGAATAATCACATGAAATATCAATAACCACTTTCATAATGATGGAATGCATAATGCCAGACTATCATAACCACGTAGCCAATGTCTCGTGCCAAGACTACAAATAAGATTTTGTCAAGGCCTCGTGACAAGACACTAGTTTGTTTCATGAGACCTACCGATGCATCTAGGAGCTATAGCGGGCTCCACCCATCACTTATTAAGTCCAATGCATTCCTCATATGAACAGGTTTAAACATAACATAAATATTCGTATTAAAACTAGAAAACGAAATGTCAATAATTTCACTATAAACCATGAATGGTATAAAAATAACACATCCACAGTCAAAAATATCACAAAAACTTCAATACAATATGGATGTTTTGAATCATAATAAATCACCTTCTTAAAAGCTTAAAATCTATCAAAGGATTTTGACATAAATGAAATCAAAACTAATTGAGAGAAATATCTTTTTTGAAATCATTTAAAAATCACATAATTGTAAAATAAAACATTTACTATGAAAATATTCTTATAATCTTGGAAAGGGAATCTTCAAAAATTTTAAAACAGTGGAAAATAGCCGCACCCGCCGTATAAGTTAAAAAAGACATTCTTACCTTAATTTTGTCGAAAATGTCAAAAAGTACCTTGTTTGGAAAATGATGAAAAGATTCCTTTCAAAAATGTATAAGTTCAAATAAGGGTATAAATGACTTTAACCCATTGTATAATAAATAGTAAAAAATGTTTTGAAAGTCATTTTTAAGAAACATGGATGTGGATGATAAAGAGGTCCCAGTAGATAATTACATATGAACAACCTTGAATAATGAAGAGGTTGTAGAATTAACCCTTACCTCATGTCTGACTTGACTCGATCGTTCTTTAATCTCTTGAATAATAAACTTGAGTTAATCTCTACTTGATTAAGAACCTTTTTCAAGTTCATTATTCCTTTTATATCACTTATTACCATGTTATGAACATTATGTAGTCATTTAAGTTAATAATGGTCGTTTTGTCGATCTTTGGTACTTCAGTCAACAATAAACTTCTTATAATTAAAGGTTGTTCACGTGGTAAAATATCCATTATCTACAGAATTATATTCATGATCTAGATATCATATATATCATATATATCCAGTATATACATGCATTTATAATATTACATAACATTTATAGTTAAGAAATGAAATGCACCATTCATTGAGACGGTAAGCCGTACATACGCATGAACACCACTATCATTTCTATTTCATATTTAATGGAATTAAATCATAATTATATAAAGGTATATTATAATTCTAATATGATATATAATAGCATTTAACTCCTTCCTTTATACATCCCACATATGGCATTAACGATTCAAATCACTTTGAGGGGGCGGTAGTCCGCACTTCCTAAAACGAAATTTTCGTTTTTATCCATAATGGAAACCATAAAGATATTCCATAAATGAAAAATACAGAAGCATAAGGAAAATAGGAAAATAATATATATCATATATAAATATAGTTACATCTTAATGTCCACCATGAAAGGTGTTAAAGGAAGATTGAACAATCATCGTTTCATGAGGCAGTAATTTTCCACCCACAGAAACAATATGTTCTTTAACCATTAGACGGAGGTGTGTGTAAGTGTAAATAAAATAATTCTCATAAAAACATCCTAGTATATTTAATATACTTGTGTTGTTACAAAAGAATGTAATAAAAAGGTTTTAAGGTATTGGAGATGAAAAATAAAACAAAATAACATAAGAGAAGACATTACCTTAAAATCTGGAAAATATTTTTGATTTGAGCCAAAGGCATAGACTTATGCCCAAAGTCAGGTTTCTAGGAGTAAGAGAGAGACGTTGATAGAGCATTTTGTAAGAGGTTGGCTGAGCCAAATGGCTTTGATGGTGTGAATAAGGTGGTAGAGGTGGGGGCCTTTTATAAGAGGAGAGGAGGGTCACTCTTGGAAAGTCATGAAATGTTACATTATTATGAAATAATTTTTGGATTTTAAAGATCCCACAATGATATATTTTGAGGATAAGGTGATAAGGGTTCGAAATCCACCCATACAATAGGCTTTAGACAAGTTTATGTCTTATATTTTACCTTATCTTTTCATTTTATTTAAATTGTTCATTAATGAGGTAATCGCTGCATCATCATGGTGTCATAAATAAATTTATTTATTTAATGCCTAAAAATTATAAAGCAATTACCCTGATGTATGAAATATTTTTATCTTTCCAATTAATATTTATAGTCAAAAACATGAATTGTATAACCCCTTATAATAATTATTTTAGTAAAAAATACATGTTTGTGACATTTTTATTTTTACTTTAAATAAAAGTTATTAATGTCATTATCTTACACAAGTGGCTCTATGGGGTCCCACAAATATTCCCATGGTTTTTATTGGTCGTCCATGACTCATCCAATAAGAATAATACATGTGTCAATATATTTTTATATTCTTATAATATCATTTTTACCTTAAATTACCCTAATAGCCTCTAATCACGGTTAATAAAACTCAAAAGTTACTATTCACCAAAAATTATTTTCATCCCATTGAACTACATTTTACTTACTAATTACAACCATGTGTGTAATATTTTTGAAATTCAATTCATAGAAGTGGTAAATTTTCATTTAAATAAAAAATCAGTTTTTTAACTACCACTTAGTGGTTTCACTATTCATCAAAAATTGAAGTTTTTCAGAACAATACCAAAAATTCAAATTAGGCTAATTTCGATATTCCAAATCCAAAAATGAAGTCCATTTTGAAATATAAAATCTATATAATTCAAAAATTTGGTAATACTATTCATAACAGCTACTTTGATTGGTCGCGGTGTGTTAGAATCTCGAACTTGCATACAATGCAAGCTATTGCATTATTGAAAGAGAAGCATACCGTGGAATATTGGGGTGTTACATTCTACCCTCCTTTAATAAATTGCGTCCTCGCAATTTGAAATTGTTTTTGAAAATAAAAGGTTGAAAGTAGAAAATACCTTTGTGGAAAACCAACATCTAAAATAAGATTAATAAAATTTATCCTTAATAAGAGGGAATGAGAAATGAAAAAGTCACCACCAAATTATGATCTCAATTAGGAGAACATTGGTGGAAATTAGAGACAAATAATTGGAGGGAAAACGTAAATATTTTTAGGGAGTGATTGAGGTCATCAATCACAAGCAAGTGTAAAATTGAGGGCCTCAAAGCCTTCAATCTATGGTGATTTAAAATATCATTAGTTCAACAAAACATAAGGTATTAGGATAACACATTTTTTTAATATCCATTTCCTATAGTTTAAGAATTAATTTATTCATAGAATATGAGAGAGGTATATATATATTTATATATACTTGACAAGTAGAGTTTCAACCTTCAACTAATTTCTACCACAAACTCATCTTTCAGTCAAAAATATAATAGAACTCAAAAATATTATATTTATCCTAATCGTACTAGGTTTCAAATATTAACACATACTATTTAGATTAGGAAAAAAATTTCGTAATAACCAGGGACTTCCTGTTGGATAGTGGTTGGTAATAAAGGCATGTCGCACTATGGTTGTGGGTTCGATTCCTACAGCTTTGTCCGACACGACAGGTTATCCCCCAACCTGCAGGTTGTCCTTTTCCTAAAACTATAGTATTATAATATTCCAAAAATAATCTTCAGAAATGTTTTAACCTTAAAAAATACTATCCAATGTTCAACCTAATACATTCCAACCTTTATAGTTATCCAAAATACCTTTGTCCAGACATTCTCTAAAAGGTCTCTAAATTCCAAAATCAATTGTAACATCAGATTACCAAAACCAAGTAAAGTTTCTCTTATTGTCACATACTTAAAATATGATTACCTTCATCCTATTAAAACTTTAATGAAAACAAAAAGTACTGCAGTACAATACTTATAAATATAGAATTATTCTTATAACTATAATATAATCCTTGAGTCCAAAATCACCAATACATTAATTATCCCACTTCGACTGTAGTAACAGCATAAGATTGGCCTTGATCCCTTAGCCTTTTCTGAGGTAAGTTTCCCATGACGCTTAGGACATTCATCTAAATAATTCCCCATTTCCCTACAATTTTAGCATTCAACATTGATTGCCTCTTTCTTTCCCTTGCAATCACAAGCCTGGTGACATTTTTCTCCACATTTATAACAAACTCCCATTACTTTTAGGCAAGTACCAGGGTGATTCTTCCCACAATTATTGCATAATGGAAAATCCTTTTTTCCCTTTTTCCCTTTATCTATATCTTGTTCCACCATTCTCTTCTTATCTTGCTTTACTTTATTTTCATAAGATTTAGAGAATTCCTTTTATGTCTTGATAGCACACGAGACTATATCTTCATACGTTGAGAAAGATTGTGATATTAATGCTCGACGGAGAAATGGTTTTAACCCATCAAAGAAATGACCAATCTTACTTATTAGGTTACGTATATAATCTGATGCATTCATCTCTAACCTTGTAAAGTTAGCCTCATACTTTGCGACATTCTCATCCTCCTTTGTCTCAGACTCAGAAATTTCCTTTCCAAATCTGCTCGATGGTCACGAGGAAAGTATTTTTCTAAGAAAAGATCTTTAAAATCCCTCCATTACATATTTGATACTTCATCATCTTCCTTCGTGTTTTGTATCAATGACCACTATTGATCAGCATCTCCAGTGAGGCGGTAAACTGCCATTACAAATTTTTCCCTTTCACTACTCCCTAAATCCTGAAATATTTTCTCTAGGGAATTTATCCATTGCTCAGTTACTAATGGATTTGTACACACATCAAATGTTGGTGGTTATTTCCTCATGAATAGATCAAACATTGATCCTCCACGTTGCGGATCAGGGTGATCCATACGAGTAAGGTTATTATTCATAACCTGAGTGAGTTGTCCTAGTATGGTGATAAGCTGATCAGCACCAGTTGAATCACCAGGTCCACTATAATTATCTTGAGCAGGATGGAAATCCCTACATGGAGTGTGTTTATTTATACGGTTTCCATTCCTTCCACTAGGTGTAATTTCTAAACAATGGTATAAACTCGATCAGTTTATGAATCAAAATACATAATTCCATACTTGTAAAACATTTAACATAAATTGAACAGTTTATAGATATAATCGATAATCATAAAAATGTTTTCTTTGAGGAAGTATATACTCATAAACCCTTCATAATGGTTTGTAAAGAAAATGACCATTATCCTAAGCATATCCCCCAGGAGTGTCGTAACCAAGAGTGCAGCAAGGACCGTTGTCGTGCACCAGTTCCCGTTCGAGTCTAGCTCAAAGAGGTGTTTTTGGGTTTTACCCCTAGGTACATCTGTGCCAGAGCCGCCTCTACCTACTCGTATCTAGATAGGGATGTATTTCTTAGAAAATAAACAAAATCTATACTTTACTAAAATTCTAGGATGTTCTTATATACTAATCCTCAAAGTCTATCTAAGGGCTATGTGCTCTAATCAGAGTTTATATAAATATAACTTCCAAGGTTAGTACTAAAATGCCTATGATACCAACTGTAACGCCCTGACCCCAGTTACCCAGAGTCAGTGCATTAATATGTAACATTGGCATGATCACAAAAGATCAAGTCTCGAAAGACGGATTAGTTTAGTATCCTTGGAAACACTAGATACATTCATAAATGTTACATTATATCATAAAGTGAAAAACTAAAATAACATAGTCTCCATATTCCACACTCATATACCCTTCAGACTATCCTTGCAGGTCAGTCATAAAATATTTCTTCACATCCTGGGAAAAATAAAACATAGAAAGGGGTGAGCTCAGATGCTCAGTAAGGATAACAATATAGCAGAAACTTTCACAAATAAACATAAACATTTAAGGTAATGTATAACTAAAACAAAAGCCTTTTAAACTTGAACTTTAGCATAATATGGAAAAAATAAAATTAAATAATTCCATTTACTTATTCACATGGATATTCTACTAGTTGAATAATCACATTCAATATCAATAACCACTTTCATAATGATAGAGTGCATAATTCCAGACTATCATAACCACGTAGCCAAGGTCTCATGCCAAGACTACAAATAATATTTTTTCAAGGCCTCATGTCAAGGCACTAGTTTGTCTAATGAGTCCTACCGATGCATCAAGGAGCTATAGTGGGCTCCACCCGTCACTTATTAAGTCCAATGCATTCTTTATATGAACATGTTTAAATATAACATAAACATTCGTATTAAAACTAGCATAAGAAATGTAAATACTTTCTCTATAAACCGTGAATTGTATAAAAATAACACATCCACACTCAAACATATTACAAAACCTTCAATACAATATGGAAGTTTTGAATCATAATAAATCAACTTATTATAAGCTTAAAATCCATCAAAAGATGTTGACATATATGAAATCAAAACTAATTGAGAGAAATATATTTTTTGAAATCATTTATAAGTAACATAGTTGTAAAAGAAAACATTTACTTTGAAATTATTCTTATAATATTGTAAGGGAAGCTTCAAAGATTTTATAACAGTGGAAAATAGCCGCACCCGCTGTATAAGTTAAAAAATACATTCTTACCTTATTTTTTTCCAAAATGTCAAAAAGTGCCTTGTTTGGAAAATGACAGAAAGATTCCTTTCAAATACGTATAAGGTCAAATAAGGGTATAAATGACTTTAAACCATTTTATAATAAATATTAAAAAAAAATTGAAAGATATTTTTAAGAAACATGGATGTGGATGATAAAGAGTCCCCAGTAGATAATTGCATATGAACAACCTTGAATAATCAAGAGGTTGTAGAATTAACCCTTACCTCGTGTCTGAATTGACTCGATCGTTCTTTAATCTCCTGAATAATAAACTTGAGTTAATCTCTAATTGATTAAGAACCTTTTTCAAGTTCATTATTCCTTTTATATCACTTATTATCATGTTATGAACATTATGTAGTCATTTAAGTTAATAATGCTCGTTTTGTCGATCTTTGGTACTTGACTCAACAATAAACTTATTATAATTAAAAGATGTTCATGTAGTAAAATATACATTTTTTATAGAGTTATATTCATGATCCATATATCATATATATCATATATATCTAGTATATACATGCATTTATAATATTACATAACATTTATAGGTAAGAAATGAAATGCACCGTTCTTGGAGACGGAAAGCCGTACGTACGCATGAATGCTACTTTAATTTATATTTCATATTTAATGGAATTAAATCATAATGATATAAAGGTATATTATAATTCCAATATGATATATAATATCATTTAACTCCTTCTTTCATAGGTCCTACATATGGCATTAACGATTCAAATCACTTTGAGGGGGCGGTAGTCTGCACTTTCCAAAATGAAATTATCATGTTTACCCATAATAAAAACCATAAAGGTATTACATAAATGAAAAATACAGAAGCATAAGGAAAAAATAAACATAATATATATCATATATAAATATAGTAACATCTTAATGTCCACCATTAAATGTGTTAAAAGAAGATTGAACAATCATCGTTTCGTGAGGCAGTAATTCGCCACCCACAGAAACAGTATGTTCTTTAACCATTAGACAGATGTGTGTGTAAGTGTAAATCAAATAATTCTCATAACAACATCCTAGTATATTTAATATACTGGTGTTGTTACAAAATAATGGAATAAAAAGGGTTTAAAGGGTTGGAGAAGCATGATAAAACAAAAGAACATAAGATAAGACATTACCTTAAAATCTGGTAGCTCTTTTTGATTTGAGCCAAAGGCTTCCTTGGGAAGACTGCTGCCCAAATTGAGGATTCTAGGAGTAAGAGAAGAAATTTGAGAGAGTATTTGGGCAGAGGTTGGACGATCCAAATGGCTTTGATGGTGTGAATATGGTGGTAGAGGTGGGGGCCTTTTATAAGTGGAGAGGAGGGGTACTCTTGGAAAGTCATGAAATGTTAAATTATTATGAAATGATTTTCGGATTTTAAAGGTCCCACAATGATATATTTCTAGGATAATGTGATAAGGGTTTGAAATCCACCCATACAATAGGCTTTAGACAAGTGTAAGTCTTAGATTTTACATTATCCTTTCATTTTATTTAAATTGTTCATTAATGAGGTAATCACTACATCATCATGGTGGCATAAATAAATTTATTTATTTAATGCCTAAAAATTATGAAAAAATTACCATGATGTAGGAAATATTTTTAGCCTTCCAATTAATATTTACAGTAAAAATATCACTTGAATAACACCTTATAAAACTTGTTTTAGTAAAATAATACATGTTTGTGACATTTTATTTTTTACTTTAAATAAAAGGTATTAATGTCATTATCTTACACAAGTGGCTCCATGGGGTCCCAAAAATCGTCCCGTGGTTTTTCTTGGTCGTCCATGACTCATCCAATAATAGAAGGAAATGTGTCAATATATTTTTATATTCTTAAAATATTATTTTTACCTTAAATTACCCTAATTACCTCTAATCGCGGTTAATAAAACCCAAAAGTTACTATTCCCAAAAAATTATTTTCATCCCATTGAACCACATTTTACTTACTAATGACAACCATGTATGTTGTATTTTTGAAATTCAATTCATAGAAGCGGTAAAGTTTCATTTAAACGAAAAATCATTTTTTAACTACCACTTAGTGGTTTCACTATTCATCAAAAATTGAAGTTTTTCAGAACAATACCAAAAATTAATCTTAGGCTAATTTCGATATTTCAAATCCAAAAATGAAGTCCATTTTGAAATATAAAATTTATATAATTCAAAAAGTGGGTATTACTATTCATAACGGCTACTTTGATTGGTCGTTGTGTGTTAGAATCTCGAACTTGCGTACAATGCAAGCTATTGCATTATTTAAAGAGAAGCGTACCGAGGAAGCTTGGGGTGTTATAGATTGGGAGATCATATTATTTCAAAACATGATAAATTTAAATATTTAGGCTCATTTATACAATGTAATGGATATATTAATTTAGATGTCTCTCATAGGATTCAAAATGAATGGATAAAATATCAGAAGGCTTCTAAGGTGCTTTGTGATTGTAAAATTCCTTTGAAATTAAAGGGTAAATTTTATAGGAGTGTTATTGGACCTACTATTATATATGGTATGAGTGTTGTCTTTTGATGGGAAATATTGAATGAAAAATAAGGTTAGTGAAAATAAAAGTGTTAAGATTGACATGTGGACATACTAAGATGAACTGGACTAGAAATGAATGTATTCAAGTGAAAACTAGAGTGGATTTAATAGATAAGCATATGTATGAGCCTATATTAAGATGGTTTGGACATGTTATAAGTATACACAATGATTCACAAATGAATAGGGTAAAATAAATTAATAATTCACTTATTAAAAGTGTTAGAGATAAACCTAAAAGAAATCTTAAAAATATCATTCAAGATGATATTGTTCAATTGGTGTCAATGAAAATATGGTCATCAATAAAGATAATTGGTGAAATTTGATCCATGTATCTGACCCCATTTAATTGAGTATAAATATTTTTTATTTTTGTTATTGTTCACTGATCCTATAATATGATGTTGAACTTTGGTTAAAAGCTTAGTGAAAATCATAGAAGTTTTTGTTTTTAGAGAATTCATTAAATTTATTAATTAAATTTCATTCATGTCAGTTTTTTGGGATAAAAAATAGAATATCATTTAAAAAAGATCTCATATGAGATTATATCAGCATAGTATTTCTCATAGTGTGATATTTCATTTAATTCTATGATAATTTAACAAAAAGCTTCTAAACTATTTCAGATCCATTTTTAGTATTTTTCTATAAATAAGTCGATTTCATCTCATTTTGAGGATTCTTACCATGAAATTTGAGTGTATAAATTCTAGAAGATCATGGGAGTGAAGGCTGTCCTTCTTGATTTAATATTTCGAAGCCTATATCATTATTTTTAAAAACCAATCTCTTTATTTATTTTATTTTATAAAAACCACATTTAGGATAAGTGGAACCGATGTATGACACAAACATAGAGAAATACACCATACAACCACTAACATACCACCACTTAAAACAGAGATCAATTGCATGGGGTCATGTATCATTTTTTCCCAAACTCGGTGATTCAGGTCAGGATGTTGCAAAGAAAATGAGTATCCAAATAGTATTGAGTATAATTTCATTATAATATCTTCATTTGGAGAAGATGTACGTGAAGACAAAATTCCTTTAGATATATATTTAGATGAAGATATATTTATGGAACAACAAGATGATTTTAAAAGACATCAAATCTAGAATCTTGTGTGAAAGATAAAACAAAACCTTTATGTCTTGAAGAAAGATTTAAGGTGTTGGAATAAAGAATTCAATGATTTCATGATATAAAAAAAGTTAATTTCTAATAATTTTCACCATATATATTACACATTGATTTTTTATGTTGATATTTTTATTTTCTTCTACTTTATATGGATGCCATACTAGAAGTGGGTCTGATAAAAGAAAATGATTGATGAGCGAAAGGACGAGTTATCTAGAATCATTGAGATGAAGGATCTTTTTCTGACAAATAGAATTTTTTGGATGAGGATTTCATAGGACTAATGTCATAATACACTATACATGACCCAGACTGACTATATCCAGGTGGTGGTGAAATTCTTCAATTTGGCGTAAGTAAAACTTGTAACCATGCCCCATGCTAGGTATTTCCCAAAAAGTAGAAGTCACTAATGGAGATATACCCTAGATCCTTATATATATATATATATATATATATATTTCCTGCGAATTATTATTTTCATGCACATAAGGGTATATTATTTTATGTAATATGTGATTACTAATAAATTATAAATACTTATCATTTTGTGTTTCATCCACATAATCTACCATTAAATGATTTATTTTATATTTATATGAAATAAATATAGTTATTAAATGAATATGATACATTAACTGACCATGGAATGTATACAAGTGTTTTAACCCATGAGTTAATGCATACACCACCAAGGAGTGTCCTAGGGTTCTATATAAACTGCACTACCATGTGATGGCGTGTGGATTCAGGTCCTTATTCCTGGATGATACTCCAACACCCATTTATCTATTTGTTCTACTTCATAGAATTATAGGCTTTAGAAGGTCTTGGAGGAACAATAAATCCCATGAATTATAGATGATTCAGATCATCCCATGGACACCTATAGAGGTTAGATTATTTAGTTTTCCATTTTGGTGATCTTTATCAAAGTCATCAAACAAGTGTAAAAAAGGTTTCAATGGCTCTTCATTGTAAAATATACATATTTAAAATTATTCTTCATTTCATGTTTATCGCATGATTTATTTTTCTTGCATCACTGATCCTCGTATTTAGTTTTAATTGTTTACACTATGTCTAATAAGTGTTATTAGAGTTTTATAAAACCTACCAATCACCTTTAATGGAATCTATTGTTGAGCACATGGTAAATGTTTAAAATTTATCTTCTGTTGGAAGTTTGATGTACATCATGGTTTGGACTCATTAGTACATTGTATGAGAAATGAGATTTGTCATTAGATTCATGCAAAACCTCATATGGGGTTACTAAAAATATATAAAATGGATCTTTCATTGTCTGAAAGGTCACAATGACTTGGAACTTTTCTTTCAAACAAATGAGTCTATCTATGATTTTCTATATTGTAATCACTTAGGTTATCCTATGAGGTTGAAATATAATTCTTTTGAGTTCAAATCCATGGTTTTGACCAAATGTAGGTTACTACTGAGATCATGGGGGTTTTGGGGATTTTTTGAATCCTAGAGCCCGAATTTTGGAGAAAATGGTCGGGTCACATGGTTAGGAGAAACCATACGGTCTAAGTCACACAGTTAGGAGTAACCATGCAGGGATGGACAATGAGTAGTAGGAGGGTGCATAGTTTGATGAAACCATGAAACCCTAGCTGTAAACCCATGAAACAAATTATAGACTTTTAAAAAAGTAAAAACCCATGGTTTGCACAGGGTTTTCCCAACTTTGTGTCTTAACAGTGCGAGGTACCCCTTAATGCATTGAAGGGAGAACAGTTGGGGAATAGTTTGATGAACCGTGTGGCCAAGCTGTGCAGCCCTGTTATTTGGGGGGTAAAATAAACAAATTTCCCTTAAAATATATTTTAACCAAAATCTATTTTTCATTTTACATATAGTGGACAGTCCGCATCTTGGGAACTCGATTTTGAATCTAATTGCAAGTCTTTGATCATTTTTCTTGATCTAGACTCAGATTCAAACATAATTTATCTCATTATATTATCATCGGTAAGTTCTTCGATCAACTTATGTCATTCTTAATTTGTATTCGTATTGATGAAGTTTTTTAGCTTCAAGCTAATATTCCCTATTTCTAGGTTCTTTTCCTATTATTCATTTTTCTCTCGATTTGGACCGAATCCGGGATCAATACTAGATGAGTTCTCTTCTTTGGACCTACGGTATGTGGTCAATGCCTTTCCCTAATGGTTTAGTGTTTTATATATCTAGTTTTTATTGTGTTTCACGCTGAACATTCTCAAATTTTCCCTAAAATTAATTTAATTCTTCGATTAAAGTAATTGAAACATGTTTACATTCCCAAATAGTACCTTTGAGTTTGTTGGAGGTTCTTATCCCCAACCTAGGCCACCCATGGGGCATGCCTTTGTATCTTCCTTACTTTATACCCCCCCCCCACTGGGTGTGTGTCTACTCACCTTGTTAGAGGGAGTCTTTATAATTAATGAAAACTCAATTGAGATTATTAGAAAATGGTGATTCCTTCCTTTCCATGTGTTTACATGATTTTAATTGTTGTAACTGTTTGAATGGGAATTGTGAAAACGAGTTGAAAGAACTCATGAAATTTAACTTTTATGAAATGAGGAATGAATGAGATGATGAACTGATTATGGTAGTCGATTCCTAGGTTGGTATACCTTGGGTCCCGATTCCATAGGACAGTATGGATATTTCTACTCCATGGGTCTTGATTACGGTTATCTTAGACCTTTTTCCTCCTTGGATTATGATTCTATAGGTTTTATTGGACCTTTCTACCTCATGGATCCATATTTCATAGACTTTCATTGGACATGCTATGATGAAAAGCTCCTTGTATTCCAACTAATTCATTACCAAGTTTCCATCGAGATTCTCCTATGAATCAATAAGGATGGATTGGTCTTCTATACCTTGGATCTAACCCTTGGTGGTCTGAATCATTACATTATATAGTGTGTACATGATGTTATTATACACTATATTGTACAATGTGGACATAATGATATGATACACTAGTTTATACCACATGGTTGTGGTAAATTTTATACCATGGTTTATACAGTATAGAAATTATGGTTTATTTATGCTTCACAATTTTCCCATGCTTTTTGTGGTTTATTTATAGTAGACCCTTGTATGGGAACTTGATTATCATTAACATGATGGATAGTATCACTTTACATTTATCATCATTGCCTTGGGATTTTCACTTGTACTACTATTATACATGTTATACACTAAACATTGATTTATCATGTTATACACAGACTGTACAGGTTATAGACATCATTGGTGGTGGCCTACCGAGTGTTATCTCACACCCTATTCAAGATGCCAATGGGTACCTGGACAAACTTCATGGATATGGGTAGGGATTGGGGGAAACGTATGTTGTATGATGTTTTACTGTTCATTTCTTAGGATTAGGGAAGCATAGAACCGAGATATGTCCATTATGAAAGCTAGGATAGTTCCTTTTCGGTCTTTTTGGTATTTTGATACATGTATTGTACTGATGAATGTATACTTTTTTTCCTAATTTTTAGAGACATGAAATTATATATCATTTTTTATATGAGAATTTATTTGGAATTGTTTATTTATTTCTATCATGGATGTTTATATTTTCTCTGTTTGATTTTAAGCTTCTTTATTGAATGATATGTTTAATAATATTGTGAAACACTCTAAATTGAGGGAATATCCTCCCCCCAAACAAACACTAGGATTTTGTTGCTAGTCGGTAGCCTCTGGGATTCAGGGAGGTCCTCTTGAGGCCATTTAACCAAAAAGCTTGGAGCACCATTTAGTGGCATCCAGGTTGGGATGTTCCAAATTTATATTAGAGCATATTATTTTTCAAATTTACTATTTTGAGAGAATAGACAGGATATTTGGAAGGAAATGAGGTTTTTTAATGATTTTTTCTTAAGATTAGCTCACCCTCATACAAGAAAACGCCAAAATTCCTAGAACAATTTTTTTTCAATATTTTACCTATTACAGTTGATTTGGTTCCACCATTGGGTGATTCAGTTGATTTGTGATGTTACTATTGATATGATTGAGAGTTCTATTTATTTTTTCCGAATGAGATAAGGGTATTCATCTCAGGCATCATCATAGGAACGTATTAGAATTCACATGTCAAGCATTATGCCATGAAATTTTGGACACATTGCTTGACCACATGACCTAATTATGTGAGAATGGATTGATATACATGTTGGTTGATAGATATTTTTTATAGGGAATTGATAAACCAGGTTGATACTTAGAGTTTATGATGTAACCTAAATAGTGTTGTCCTACTTAGGCTACAACCGACACCATAAGAAGCCAACTATAACATGCTTATTAATGGACCATTGGTTTCATAAACTTGAATGTGTTATGGTTTGGACTAAATGGGATCTTTGCTTCAATTTAAAAGGTGTAATTGAACATATAAATTGAAAATTGTAATCAATTTGATTCAACCATTGTAGAGAAATTGTAAAAAATTATGAATTCAAAGGAAATTGAAATTTTGAAATAGAGAACCCAAACCTGAACCAGCTTTAGAGTGGGAAGTAGGCAGTGTATCTAGTGATGTTTCTGACTATTAATTTCTACCTAGTCCAAGATTTATGAAGAATGTAGTGGGTGTAATATTTTTATAGGAAGGATTTGACTTTTCCAATGATTTTATCTCTGATATTTTTTATATCGATATTTTCTGAGGTGTGTGTCTGGAAATGTAGAGATATTCCACTATGACGACTTATAGTCATGCTCCATGATGATGGAGATGACCATGATCCATAGGTTGTGGGACATTTTTTTACCAATATATCCTCCTATTATGCATGTTGTGACCCCAAAAGTGCTACTATGAATAGGTGTTGAGGCATAGTTCCATGAGAATTTTATTCAATTTATAAATAATGTTCAAGGAGCACTACAGCCTACCTCGTATGTGGAAAAGATGAAGTGTGTGTTCCAGCAATAGCATACACTAGAATTTTCTGTGGATGGAGGTATAAAAGCTATTGAGATGTGGCTTAAAACTAGATTTTTTATCTTTAAGAATCTGGGGACGCCCTAGGAGAGAAGAGTGAAGATCGTGACATATATCATTCAGGGAGCAGCTAAGAACTAGCCAGATGTTTTGAAGCAGGACAATACCCTTTGAGATATTTTTTGGAGGGATTTCCAATCCAGGTTTTATGACTAAATTTTCTATCAGACTCTAAGAGAAGATTGGGCTAGTGAGTTTATGCTTCTAGAGTAGGTTGTTATGATTATTATGGAATATTCGACATGCTTTATAGTTCTTCAGTGTTTTGTGCCAATTTATCTTGACAATGAGGAATTGAGTGTGAGATGCTTCAAGGAAGGTATCATTCATTCCGTTAGATCGTAGGTGAATGTATTTAGGTTGATTAATTTTAGTGAAATAGTGAATCAGTAACTTATTACAGGGTGGAACCTAAGAGAAGTTGGGGACACAAAGCTGGGTATTTTAGCCTCTTGACCTCATAGTCCATATTTCAACGGTTGGAAGTAATGTTTTGAAGCTTCGTATGAGGGGAGTACCAACTAATTAGGGTTTTAGTGTTGGTATCTCTATTTTCTATCATCAGTGTGGTAGATAGAGGAATATGGGTAATTAGTGTGATCGAGACCCAATTGAGTGCTAAGCTTGAGGTAGGATGGGCCACATACAACGTTTTTTCATGACCTTCTCTCCAGAAGTTAGTGGTATGGGATCAACTCTAACTCTAGGTTCAAGAGTATGATTCAAAGCTCCGCGTCAGGTTGGGAGCTAGGCTAATATCAGTCATTTAGGTCTAAGTGGTGTTCTAGTACAAGGAATTCAAACACAAGTTGTAACTAGACATTAGAGTGGGCCTACTCTAGGTATAAATGTTGTTTGATAGAGTCATGGTTTAGGCTAGATATATTATTTATAGCCTACATATTCAGAGTAGAGTTTTGGGCCATCTATGTTGAGAGGTAAAATTTTAGTATCTATTTCTCTTATGTCTTCTATTTTTTGATATAGGAGCATCACATAGTTTCATATCTATACCTATTGTGGAGATCCTTTGGTTCTTTATTCCTTATTATGAGGATGTTAAGGCTTTGGAAAATCTTTTGGGAATCATAACGGAGGGTTTATGCTAGTGCAATGAGTTCCCCTAGAGATAGGTAGGTGTCACTTTGTATGGGATCTTTTTTTCCTTGAGATGATCATATTTTATATCATACTCATGATAGACTGGTTGGTTTCTAATCAATCCCATATTTATTTCTATCACAGAAGGGTAACCCTTACATCTCTAGAGTGTGGATATTTTATTCAAAAGGGTGAATGAGATGTTTAGGCGGGATGATCTGGACCACAACATTTTTGTCCAGACAGGATGAAAGATGAGATTTCTATTTTATATCTAGATGATCAGGGATCGCTTCAGGTAGATTTCCCTCTAGTGGTTGATCTTTTAAGGGATTTTTTCTTTGAAGTTTTTTTGTTTTATCTCCTAAGAGAGTGTTGGAGTTCTCCATAGAGCTAGTGACAAGAGATTCACTAGTATCTATTTCTCCTTACAAAATGAATACTATGGAGTTTCATGATCTCAAGAGGTAACTAGAGGAATTATAATTAAATGGGTTTATATGAACCTGTACTTCTCTATGGGGTTCACCCATCCTTTTTTGAAAAAGGGTAGATGGTATCCTTAGGACATGTGATGATTTTTGGAAATTTAACCATTTTATGGTCAATAATTGGTATCCCTTACCATAGATAGATGAAAGTTTTTATCAAATATAAGGACATCAAGTGTTATCGAAAATTTATTTGAGATCAGTTTATCAATAGGTTAATGTTCAACTTGTAGATATACCTCATAAAGATTTTTGTAGAAGTTATACTCTATATGAGTATATGGATGAACTTTTCGGTCTCGCGAATGCGCCAACAATTTATATGGAACTGATGAATGGATTTTCCATGCTTACCTGGATTATTTTGTGGTGGTATTCATGGATATGATATCTTGGTGTATTCACACAATCAATACGACCACTCAAAACATCTTGAGATCATTTGGGATACACTATGATATTATTAGTTACATGTTAACCTCACAATGTTCCACTTCTATATGGATAATATTCACATACAGGTTCATATTATCTCAGATATATGAGTATTAGTTGACCCAGAGAAGGTGAGAGCTGTAGTTTCCATGAAGAATACCAAGAATGTTTTTTACATAAAATGATTATTGGGGATAACTGGATATTTAAGGAATTTCATATAGAACTTCACATACTTAGAATCACCTCTTATGGTCTTGATTAAGAATGGTGTGAATCTTTTATGGATAGATACCTATAAGAAATCCTTTTAGGAGATGAAAGGGATACTAAATTAGGTTCCAATCTTGATTCTTCTAGAGATAAGTAGGAGGTACACTGTTTATTGAGATGCATTAGGTATCGAGATAG
The DNA here is from genome assembly GCA_963277665.1 of Viscum album. Lineage (NCBI taxonomy): Eukaryota > Viridiplantae > Streptophyta > Magnoliopsida > Santalales > Viscaceae > Viscum > Viscum album. The sequence continues at coordinate 842,093,798 of OY728125.1, read as the reverse complement.
GACCAATTCTACTGTAATATTAGTGACTCATGGCATGCGATTCTAATCAGTTGAGGCCACATGAGTAGAAATACCTGGTACATGATCTTAAGTTATCCGTTGTTGTGCATGCCTCTAATTCTTGGAGGAACTATCTATAAGGAGAGAATTTATTGGTGTACATGTACCAAAAATCCTAAAATATATATTTACACAACATAACTTGAATTTGAGGCTATGAACGTGGGTTGATTGCCTACAGTCTTGTGAATTTGATCTTGCTTATACGCTAAGTGAGGAGAAAGTACTTGTCGATGCACTGATTAGAAGGACTCAAATACATGAAGTTCTAGAGGATATTAGTGAGTGGTGTCTTATGGCCTTTCTTTCATTGATTCACTCAGAGGTGTAGGGTAGTTAGAGGAAAAATTTTATTTCATCCTTGGCGGTGACACCAACTCTTCTAGATAAATTGAGGATGAAGTAGTTGTCATATTCAGAGGGCCAAGTCCTATGTGAGAGTGTGGTAGATTAGAACCCACCTCCTTGTTGGATAATGGGTGAGGATAAAATTCTGTGTCAACATGTCTATTTAAGGGTTCCAATAGCCATTCGTGATAAGATGATGTGAGAGTTTCATGATTTAGTTTGGAAAGTGCATCCCGAATTTACCAAGATGTACCATGATTTTTGTCGCTATTATTGGTGGACAGGGATGAAATGTGATGTATCTAGTTTTGTCACAAGGTGATCGAACTGTTAATAGGTGAAGGTAGAGCACTAGTGACCAGTAAGGCTTTAACAGTAGTTATCTATTCCTAAGTGGAAATGGGATAATTTTGTGATGAATTTCAATAATATATTGTTGAGGTCTCCTTGAGGTAGTAATGTTTTATGGGTTCTAGTGGACATCCTCATGAGTGTTTCTCATTTATTTCTGATTAGGGATTCCTTATCAATAGATGATCAAGGAAGGTTGTATATACATGATATAGTATGACTTAACAAGGTTCCTCATACCATTTTATCAGATTGTGAGGCTAGATTTATGTATCGTTTTTTGTAGAGTCTATAGAGGGAATTGGATAAACTAGTGCTTCTAAGAAAGACATACCAACCTCATACTAATGGACATTCATAGCACATGATTCGGGTGATTGAGGACATGCTGAGAGAATGAATCCTTTATTTTGGGGGCTCTTGGGAGAGGTATATTCCACTAGTTGATTTTTTCTTACAAAAATCATTATTAGGAGACTATATAAATGAAACCTTATGCATATTTGTAAGATATTCCAAGTTGATAAACCCTATTCTAGTTAGTGGAACATGAGATAGTGTTGCTAGAACATAATCTCATTCAGGAGACTTTTGAGAAGGTCCAATTGATTTTAAAATGGATGGATAATTCATAGTCCTGATAGATATATTACACCAATCATCATTGATGACCTCTAGTGTTCAATATAGGGATTAAGACTTTTTACATATCTCACCGAAGCTGGGACATAGATAGATTATGAGATAGGGTAAGCATTCATCACAATATATATGACCATTCAAGATTATGTGGAGTGATGAGATGGTTGTAGACGCCGGAAAAGTCCGTTGTTCCCAAACGAAGCTCCGGATGCGGAAAGCGATGTCATATTTGGAGTCAGAAGCACGTTTCGGAAGGCCCGGAGGCCTTGCGCGAAATTTTGGAGGCCCGCGCGCAAAGTTTAAGTGCGGCGCGCAATCCTCCCGGGATGCGTGCAATGCGCCGGGCCGGTGTGCAATTTTGCGCGCCCGCGGCCCGCGCGACTCCCTTGCGCGCCGGGGCCCCGATTCCGCGCCCGCGAAGGAAATTTCGTGCCCGCGCCATGAATTGTGCGCCGGCGGCAAGATTCCGCGCCCGGGGTTGCCTATAAATACAAGGCGACCCCCAACGTTTTGAAGGTTTCCAGAATTCGAAGGGCCGCTCGTGCGCGCAATCCCACCCCCTCCGCGCGCAATGCCGATCTTCAGGTAACCTCCTTTATTTCGCGCAAGCAAGCCTCGGGGTTCGCCTTCGCGCGCAACCCCTTTGGATCCTTTCCTTTGACCAACTCCTCACCCAAAGGCCGTCGCGCGAAAAAGAAGCCTCTTGCGTGCAATTGCCCCCCGGGTGCGCGCAATCCAGCCCGATTGCACGCACCCCCCCTTACTAAGTGGCCATTTCGTTAAAGAATGGGCCGTTGCCCCCGCGCGCTATCAGAGGCCCGGTGCGCGCAATCTCCATCTTCCGCGCGCAAAGCGCTGACCAAATTGCGCGCCAGCCCGCCCAATTGCGCGCCGACCCGCGGTATTGCGCGCCAAGATTCTCTTTTGCGCGCAGAACCGCCAGGGTCGCCCCCATTGACCCCCTGAGGGTACCTGCCTACGTGGCGCCCGATGATCTTCATCCCGGGTGCCCGCACCGTGCATTGTCTTCCCGTGCGGCCCTCCAGGCTCGCGCGAAGTGACAAGGACCCATCGGCGACACCATCTTCGTCCGCGCTGCAAGACGTTAAACTGCCAAGCATCCACGTCCGCGCGACAAGACGTTAAACTGCCAAGCATCTTCGTCCAACATGACGGTAAACTGTACTTCGTCTGCGCTGCAAGACGTTAAACTGCCAAGCATCCACGTCCACGCTGCAAGACGTAAAACTGCCAAGCGCTTCGTCCAACATGACGATAAACTGTACTTCGTCCGCGCTGCAAGACGTTAAACTGCCAAGCGCTTCGTCCAACATGACGATAAACTGTACTTCGTCCGCGCTGCAAGACGTTAAACTGCCAAGCATATTCGTCCTCAAGACATGAAGTTAAACTGTACTTCATCCGGCAAGACGTTAAACCGTCCGCTTCGTCCTCAACACACGACGTTAAACTGTACTTCGTCCGGCAAGACGTTAAACCGTCCGCTTCATCCGATCCCGTGCCTCGCACGCAGGGTCCCCCCCGGTTTGGATGTGGCCCCCACCCGCTCGTCTCTGCAGGGATGTCGGGATTGCCCCTCTTTAGGGACGATTCATTGGAGTGGTCTTCGCCCACGGGGGTAGGGTATTACAAATCCCTAGTTTCTTGTGGGGGACTGCACATGTGTATCTCCATTGTGCTTCCCCACTGCCGAAGCCAGTAGAGGGCGTGACAGGGATCGAGGTCTCTCACCTTTGGCCCAAGTCCCTCTCCAACTGAGATTTGCCGCATATGGGCCTCCTTAGAGTGTAATCCCCAAACACCAGCGTCTAGCATGATGTGAAACTGTGATCCACCCGGCCGTTCCATCCCCCTCTGTGCGAGGTGGTTCGGTTCAATCCTTCGCCCGGCAGCCTCGACCTCCTTGTGAGTCGGCTTGCCATCGTCCAGCATGACGTTAAACTGTATATCCGAACTACGCTGACTTTGATCCGCGCTAACGCGCGGTACGTAGGAATCCCCTACGGTGTCCAAGCTCTTCACTCCATCATCCATCCTGATCCTTACCCGGGCCGCCACATCCTGGTGGGGTCATGCCATTTCATTCCACTCCACTTCACTCGGGAAGCCGCCCATGTGCTGGCCCCAGCGTCGGAGGTTCCCCGCAAGGGGTTCTGTTATCTGATCCACTCCTCGTTTTGATCAGTCCGATGCCGTCCCCGCTGGACATTAAACTCGCGGCATACCCCGTGTTAAACATGGGAAGCTGAGGAAAACCTCAGGTAACGCAGTTCCCCGTACCCAGCGCGGGATGCCTCAGGCCATCACGCCTTTGAGAATCCCTATTAGGGACGGAAGGCAGACATGCAGAGCCGCAGTGTTAAGACACGCCCCCAACACCCAGAGCTACCCGGTCTCCTCACCGCAGGTTGCTGCCCTGACCAGACTCCTTGGAGCGTCCGGGCGGAAGCAGCGTAATTAACCGGTGTTCATGAAGATATGGCGCCGGGAACGAGATTCACGAACATTCTTAAATCTATGAGGGAGACTCGGATTCGGTGACGAGTTCCGAGGAGACGTCCACGGAAGGAGGAGCCGACATCCCATCATACCGGTTTCGATCAAGGAGAAGACGTCCCTGAATAAGGGACGGATGCTGCCCGCCTTTGGAAAGCGGGACTGCGGGGCCACAAGCCGCGCTCCCATCCCCTTGGGTCGACGGGCGCACGCGCGAACGCGTCCTGGAGGAACAGCGTCGGAACAGAAGCCTGACGCACATCCGCACCGAAACAGAAAAATGGTGAACCCGACGTGAATCTCTTCTCCTCAATACGAAGACCGATGGATTTCAGAGGTGTTGGAAGACCATCATGTTGCCTGGCCGAGCATTCAGCACTGGGGCACCGCCACCCTCAGAGGGCGGCCCGGGATATGGAGGCCAATCGGCCTGCTCGCCGTATTCACCGCCGGCCAGCCCGTCGGCCCGGCGGCCCGCCTCGGAACCACTGCCGGTTCCCCGTCCATTCCCAGTCGTTGAAGAGGACCAAGAAGACCTGGGTCCCGAGTTTGAGTCGTGGAGCTTCTGGACCGTCCTTGCAGAGGTCCACTTCCCTGAGAAGTTTTGGCCAGTCGCAGGACCGAACTTTGATGCACCCGAATCACTCACCCCGGATGAGTTCGAATGCTTCCGCCGAACTCTCCGGGAGACTCAATCCCGTCTTCACCGCCTACAAATGCCATATCCCGGGAGTCAACTGCACCTGGAGGATATTGGTGAGAAGTGCCGTCAGATTGACCTGGCCACGCTCCCCACGGTTCGGCACCCCGGGTCATTTTGGCACCACGAGGCCCTCCAACAACGATGTGTTGAGTGCTTTCAAGTACTCCGCAAGGTTATCGAGGAAGCCACCCCCCACGTGTATATCCGTGGATGGGGGAAGTACGCTGACCTACGCTTCAGTGCGATTCGCCGACAGCCCGATTCACTGGGTGGCCCTGAGGGTACATCCCCAGGGACGGAAACGGTCAATATGGCTGACCTGTCGGGAGAGGGGAACGGCTTGGAACTTCTCGACGGGGGCTCTCCCCCCGAAGACAAGCCGTTGTTGGATCCATCGGTAAGAGTTACTCGTCACCAGAGGAACCTCTTGGGTCTCCCCACACCCACTGAAGCACTGACGTTGAGCCGAAACGTCAGCAAAGGTAAAGAGCACGACGGGGCTATAAAGCCCGCCGACCCATCTGCCTCCATGCAGAGGGCAGAGGAGGATCCCGAAAAGGCCACGCTACGTCAATAGCTCGCCGAGCAGAAGAAGCTAGTTGACCAGCTCCTCGCCGAGCGCGCTGCAGAGCAGTGGCCTGACTACAGTGATCCTAGGCCAGGACAGCAGGGACAGGAACAACCACTCCTCAACGAGACTCTCCCGGGCAACCGTGATTATGCCGTGTTTGCCGACAGGGGAGAGGCCATTGCCTATGGCAAGAGGGCGCGGTATGTTTCACCACACCCTCCCGAGCGGCGTGACTACCTGAGAGACCCCGCTCGGATTCCTCCCGCTGCCCCAAGGGCCGCTCCGCCCGCCATCCCACGAGCTGCCGAGTTCGACGACCCGGTCGACGACCCGATTGAAGGGCCATGCAATGCACTCGTGGTTAGAGATCCTCGCCAGGACTTGAACCCATGTTCGGACGATCCGATGGCGACACTCATCGCCCGCTTAGAAGCCTTGGAGACTCGGAAAGTGGCGATCCCACCGGACGGCAAGCCATACCCAGCATGGGTGGATGACATGCCGGCACCTCCGGGATTCAGGAACCCCACTTTCGCCCCCTTCAACGGGACTGGAGATCCGCCACAACATTTGGCCCATTTCAATTCGAGGTGCGGGCCTATGTTGGGAACTCTGGCGCAGCAGGAGGCCGCTAAGCTTCGCTGCTTTATCCAGACACTGGAAGGGCCAGCATTTGTCTGGTACAGCCAGCTCCCCGTCGGGTCGATAACTAGCTGGGAGGACCTTCGTAGACAATTCCTCTATTAGTTCAGTTCCACAACCCGGAAGACGAGTATCGCAGACCTCTTCAAGTGCAAGCAAAGGCCTAATGAGCGAGTCGCGGATTTCGTCGCCCGATGGAAGGGTCTCACGTATTCCCTTGACATGCCATTGACTCAGGAGAAGTTGCTGACAATGTGCGTCGGGAACGTCAAGACCGAGATGGTCCCTTCCTTGATCACTCAGAATTACCCCGGAGGGTTCAGGGACTTCTCAGAAAAAGCTCAACGTCTTGAGGAAGCCCTGCGACAGGCCAGTCAGGCACACCCGCTGCCTCCTATGATCCCTGCAAGGAGAGTCAGCAGGGCTGAGCCCGCTGCTGTTGCCCAGATAGAGGCCCCCAGGCCGTTGGAGCTGCTGCCGGTGAGGCCAGCTCCACAGCCTCACAGGAATCCGCCTCCACGGGCTCAGTTCCCGGCCCAGCAGCGGCAGCCCCAGAACCGGCCGACCCCTCCGCGTAATGTACCTCCACAACCCAGGCGAGATAATCAGGTTCCACCTCCTCGGCAGGCCCCTCCAGTCCCTCGTCAAGACCACGCTCCCAGGGGCCCGCAATACCTGACTTACTCATTTCATGAGGATCAGGTCCCCGGTTATTTCCGGAGCGCCCTGGAGCAGAGGATTGTGCGACTGCCTGAGTGTTGGAGGCCAGAGGAGGCACATCTCACAGATAACCCCTGCTACTGCCCTTACCATCGGGCCCTGGGGAACACCATCCGGCGGTGCTACGTGTTTAAGGATTGGCTCCAAGACCAGATTAACAACAATGTAATCAGGTTGGGCCCAGCTCCAGCACAAGTGGCGGGTGTGTTCGTGGGATCAGATGATGATAGTCGCGACGAGGACGAATGGAAGCTGGTCTCCGACCGCGGGTCCCAGAAGTATAATGACTGGATGGCCCGCAAGACGATCATTCGCGCTCATGGAATCATCCGTGTGCTCTTGAATCAGCCTAAGTCCTCAGAATCTGTGGGTGCTGCTCCGGCATCTCCGTCCCAGCCTGCCTCTTCCGAGAAGAGCAAACGGCGACGGCGCAAGAAGGAAGAGCGCGCCCCGCCAGTTCCGCCACTATCCCGCACTCTCGGCGATTTCATGCCCCCGGAGATGGGGGTCCCTCCTCGGATCCGCCCGTTGATGAATGATTCGTCCGATGACAGTGTTGGGTACGCTTCGGTTAATACCGTCGAGCTGGTAAATCCCTTTTCGGTTCCCGACGTTGAAGAACACCAGGTGGACCTCCCTAGTGTCCCCGGTCGTCGCCACCGTCGGAGGAACCGCAACAACAGGAGTCGCTGGGGCAGAGCAGTTGGTACCTCTAGCCAGGCCGTGCACGCCACTGAGACTAGGCAGCAGGCTCAAAACCGAGCTCAGTGCGCGCAGCCCCCCCATCCGGGGATGACGGATTCGCCTCTGCCACCGTTTGTGGTGTGGGACCAGGCAGAACCGCCTCAGCCGCGCCGCGACCAGCTCCGTCCTGCCACGAGTCCATCCCAGCCTCCTGGCCCCAGTACGGTGACCACTTCCCGGGCTGTAACCAGTGAACAACGAGATGCACCAAGCGCCAGTCGGCCGCCGGTCCAACCGGCAAGGCCCGTCCTGCCTCCAACCGTAGAGCAACCTCCTGTAACCCGGGGCTCGCGCTTGGCAAGAAAGTATGATGTCCTGAAGCACTTGGCCGACATCCCAGCAAGTCTCTCCATCCTTGAGGCTCTGCGCCTGTCACCTGAGATGTGCGAGGCGCTCGCTGAAGCCCTGAAGAGCCCCCTCCAGTTTGAGACGGAGGTTGCGGCTGCAGAGGCATTTCACGCCGAAACGATTGAGGACGCCGAATGTCAGGTAGTTATCTCGTTCTTTGGTGAGGATGAAGACCCTCCTATACAGGGGCACATTCGTCCGCTGTATGTTACTGGCCAGTTCAATGGTCTTGAAGTCCGGCGCTGTCTTGTCGACACGGTATCTGGGATTAACCTGATTCCAACTCGGACGCTCCGGAGATTGGGGTTGTCTGAGGATGACTTGATCCCCTCCGACCTCAGGATCCAGGGGTACGACCGCACCGAGCAAACTCCGGTCGGCAAGATACGTTTGAAGACCCAGTTCGGTGACCTGGTTTCCAACACCGAATTCATGGTAGTCTCTCAGGACACTGCGTATAACGCATTGATGGGCAGGCCATGGCTCCACCTTCATGCGGCGGTTCCCTCGTCATACCACCAATGCCTTAAATACTCCCTCAATGGTCGAGTAGGTGTGCTTCAGGGAGATGCCTATCCTTTTGCCTCATGTGAAGCCCGCTATCTGGATGCGGACTATTACAAGAGCAAGGATAAGCAGATCCTGGCAGGTGAGGTTGAGCCTGTCGCTGTTACAAGTGATCCCTGGGCAAGTTTGGATGACGATTACGTCCTCCCAATCCATCGGTTGGACGTAGCCATGGTCTCGACGGCCTATGAGTCTCCTGATGAGATGACCGCGACCGCCCATGCTAGCACCAGCGGCCCAGCAGGATCTGGTATCCCCAAAGCAGTTTCCAACGCAGTCTCTCCCGTGGACGATCCCCCCCCCCCCGAGTGGAGAGGACGTGGAAGACACACCCCCAGCCTTTGAGGAGGGCATCTCCGCCACGGTCGATGAGTTAGTACAGGTGAACCTTGGAACCGAGGCAGATCCAAGACCCACATTGGTCAGTGCCGCCATGCCCTCTGAGGAGTGGCAGCAGTACGTGGACTTTCTCAGACAGCACCGTGATGTGTTCGCTTGGGGCTATGACGAGATGCCGGGGCTAGATCCTCAGGTAGCCGTCCACCGCCTTGGTCTCCCGGCGAACCATCGCGGGTTCAAGCAGCCTCCCAGGAAGATGCACCCATTCCACGGTGCCATGGTTGAGGCCGAAGTTGACAAGCTTATCAAAGCCAACTTCGTGAGGGAAGTTCAGTACCCCAGATGGCTGGCCAACATTGTGCCGGTCAGGAAGAAGAACGGGCATATCAGAGTCTGTATCGACTTCCGCGATCTCAACCGCCACTGTTCGAAGGATTATTTTCCCCTTCCGGTGACAGAGCTGTTGATTGACGCCACGGCAGGGTTCCAAGCCCTATCCTTCATGGATGGATACTCTGGATACAACCAAATCCAGATGCCCCCTGAGGATGAGGAGTTCACTGCCTTCAGGGCCCCCCAAGGTATCTTTTGTTACCAGGTCATGCCCTTCGGCCTGAAGAATGAAGGTGCCACCTATCAACGGGCGATGCACCGCATATTCAATCCCATCCTCAGCACACTGGTGGAATGCTACGTCGACGACTTGGTGGTCAAATCGCGCCAGCGTCAGGACCATCTCAAAGATCTTGAGAAAGTGTTCGGCTTCCTCCGGTCTCGCTGCCTGAAGATGAACCCGTTGAAGTGTGCCTTCGGGGTCACCTCCGGGAAGTTTCTTGGCTTTGTGGTAAGATACCGGGGTATTGAGATCGACCCAGAGAAGATCAGGGCGATTAGCCAGATGCCTCCCCCAGGTAACATCCGGGAACTACAAGGGTTCCAAGGCCACTTAGCCTATATACGCCGATTCATCGCGAATCTGGCCGGCAAGTGTAAGCCCTTTTCTCGGCTCATGAAGAAAGGTGCCACCTATGTATGGGATAAGGAGTGTCAGACCGCTTTCGAGAAAATCAAGCAGTACCTGCTTCAACCTCCGGTTCTGATGCCGCCTGTATCAGGGAAGCCGCTGGTCCTTTATGTGACTGCCCTGGAACGGTCCCTTGGTGCCCTTCTCGCCCAGAAGAACAACGAGGGAACAGAGAATAGCCTCTATTACCTCAGTCGCATGCTCCTCGATGCGGAAGTTAGGTATTCCCCCATCGAGAAGAGCTGCCTGACGCTCGTATTTGCTGTACAGAAATTACGGCAATACTTGCAGCACCATGAGGTACAGTTGGTTTCTCGGGTAGACCCGTTGAAATATATCCTGAGCCGGCCTATGTTGACTGGCCGTCTAGCGCGGTGGGTTGTGATTCTCCAGCAGTTCGACATCAGATATGTGTCTCAGAAGTCCATCAAAGGGAAAGCATTGGCGGACTTTCTGGATGCTCACCCGACCTCCGCGGATCAGCCGCTGGATCTAGGCTTTCCTGATGAGGCCGTCCTCTCGGTCGACCGTGCCAATCCATGCTGGCAGATGCACTTTGACGGTGCCTCCCGGAGCCCCACCGGTAGAATACTCGATAATCCTAAGCTCAACAGAGTGGGCTTGGGTATCGTCTTCATTACCCCGGAGCAAGCCGTGCTGCCATACTCTTTCCTATTGTCAGAGGGCTGTACCAACAATGAGGCGGAATACCATGCCCTCATCACTGGCCTCGAGTTATCTCTCGAGATCGACGTGCCCCATCTGTGTTTGAAAGGGGACTCCGAGCTGGTCGTTAGGCATATCAATGGCGACTATGTTGTTAGGAAGCCGGAACTTGTGCCATTGCTGGAGTGCACCCTCCTTCTGATGGCCCAGTTCCCTTCTCGGCCATAAATTGTCCATATTCCCCGGTCGCAGAACTGTCGAGCAGATGCTTTGGCCAGCCTTGCTGCGTCACTCGCAGAGCCTGAACAGGACAACCTGATCATCCGCGTGACGCACCGCAGGCTCATCGCTCCCGTTATCCCGGAGGAAGATCGCGGCCCGTCGGTAAGTAATCTCACCACGGTTGCCCCTGTGCCTGGAGCCCCGAGTACCACAGATATGGCAGTCGAACCAGCCCCTGATTGGAGGACGCCCCTGGTTGAGTACCTCCAACATGGCATTCTCCCATCGGATCGGGCCGAGCGCGAGCGAGTTCGACGCCGCGCATCGGAGTTTGTCCTCCAGAGCAGTCCCGGCCTGGAGCATATCCTCTATAGACGCGGATTTGATGGTGTTCTCCTCCGTTGCCTTCAGGGAGTTGAGATCCCACGAGTCATGCAAGAGGTTCATGCTGGTTCATGTGCTGCCCATCAGACTGGGCCGAAGCTGTCCCACCAGATTCGGAGGTTGGGATACTTCTGGCCCTCCATGATCCATGACTGCAACGAGTATGCCAGGAAGTGCCATACATGCCAGGTTCATGCGAACTTTGTGCTTCGGCCGCCGGAGCCTCTCCATACCACCAGGTATTCTTGGCCCTTTGCAGTCTGGGGGCTGGACGTTGTGGGACCTTACCTGCCGGCGACAGCTCGCCAGTGCCGGTTCATTCTGACCGCCACGGACTTCTTCTCCAAATGGGCAGAGGCGATTCCGCTCAGAGAGGTCAAATCCTGTTCTATCGCTGACTTCGTGACCTCCAACATCATTTATCGATTTGGAGTGCCTCACGCTATCCTCACGGATAACGGAGCCAATTTCCGAGAAGCCGAGTTGAAGAATTTGTACGCCAAGTACAACATTCGCTTGAACCATACATCGCGCTATCATGCACAGGCGAATGGAAAGATTGAGGCGTTTAACAAAACCCTCTCTAACATTCTACAAAAGATGGTTGGTCAGAACAAGAAGAGTTGGCCGGACAAGCTCCCTAACGCCCTCTGGGCTTATCGGACGATGACTCGCAATTCCACCCAGATGACCCCTTATTCCCTGGTGTATGGAGCTGAGGCCGTCCTGCCCATCGAGATCCAGTTACCGTCCTTGCGCACTGCGGTCTACGACCAGCAAGCGCCGGACAGAGCTGCTGAAGCCCGACTAGTCAAGTTGGAAGCACTGGATGAGAATAGGCTTCGCGCTTTGCACAACTTGGAGAGGCATCAAAGCAGAATGGCTCGAGCTTTCAATAAGAAGGTTCGCCTATGCTCCTTCCTGCAGGGTGACCTAGTACTGGCCCTAAGAGCACCAATGATCCCCGGCAGGAAGCCGCCCAAGTTGGAGCCCAAGTGGGAGGGACCCTTTGTCATCCACAAGGTCTATCCCAATGGCGCGTACTCCCTAGCGACTATGGATGGTGAGCGTGTCACTCCTACCACCAACGCTAGGTTCCTCAAGGAGTACTTTGCCTAAGCGTCCATCGTCCCGCATGACGTTAAACTGCACTTCGTCCCGCATGACGTTAAACTGCACTTCGTCCCGCATGACGTTAAACTGCACTTCGTCCCGCATGACGTTAAACTGCACTTCATCCCGCATGATGTTAAACTGCACATCGTCCCGCATGACGTTAAACTGCACGTCGTCCCGCATGACGTTAAACTGCACTTCGTCCCTCATGACGTTAAACTACACTTCGTCCCGCATGACGTTAAACTGCACTTCGTCCCGCATGACGCTAAACTGCACCACGTCCGAGCTACAAGACGTTAAACTGTTTAGCATTCGTCCCGCATGACGTGAAACTGCACTTCATCCCGCATGACGCTAAACTGCACCACATCCGAGCTACAAGACGTTAAACTGTTCAGCATTCGTCCTGCATGACGCTAAACTGCACCTCAAGAACTACGTGCGGCTTGATTCCCATCCTTATGGGATACGTAGGACCGCCTGAACATTCATGTTTCAGGCCCAGCCCCATCCTTCGGGAATTTCCATCCCATCTCGGGCCCTTGGACCAAGTGCCTCTGGGTATGCGGCGTATGGTGTGAATGCGGGGCTATTCCCTCATTCACGTCGGTTTTATCGCCACGCTATACGCCCCCCACGTTTGGGGATGCCTTCCGCTCCCCCCTTTCTTTTTTCGTCCTGCATGACGTTAAACTGCACTTCAAGAACTACGTGCGGCATGATTCCCATCCTTATGGGATACGTAGGACCGCCTGAACATTCATGTTTCAGGCCCAGCCCCATTTCCCGGGAATCTCTATCCCGCGTTGGGCCTCTGGCCCAAGTTCCCCTCCTTTTTGTGCAAGGCGTATGGTGTGAGCGGGGGATTATGTCCTCATTCACGTCGGTCTACTGGCCGCGCCGTACGCCTCCCCCGTGTGTGGGACTACCTCACACCTCATCGTCCTGCATGACGTTAAACTGCCTCTCAAGAACTACGTACGGCTTGATTCCCATCCTTATGGGATACGTAGGACCGCCTGGACGTTTGTGTTTCAGGTCCAGCCCCGTCTTTTGGTTACTCTCAGGGTGAGTCCCCTGACCCTTTCCGGTGATCTGTTAACATGTTTTGGGTACTCCGGTCTATGACCTGTAGTGTCAGATTCAATCCCGACAAATCCTGTGTTACTTGTCAGGCCTCGCGCTTCCTCTTGTTCGAGCCTTCACTCAAAGGGATCCTCGTTAGCGGTTTGGATACGATGCCTCAGTGCTCTCCTACCGCTCCGGGTCGATTTACCGGCAGGTCCTATGCCGCAAATCGATATGAATCCTGTGCTTGAGAGGTTGATGCTCGTTTGCTTGCCTCATCCTAGGCTGACGCAATCGGATGTTGTGTTGCGAATATGGTCAGCGACATCCTTGATCGCCATGTCGGCTCTTTCAGGTGCTGAACATTGGTTGCGCAGTCCTCATCACACTCCGCCTCTGTGCGTTGTAGTGGAATCTCGACACTTTCTCTCTTCATACTGACCTTCAGTACACCTCTACACGTTAGGCATGCCAGCCAGGGTAATGGTGTCTTTCGAGGCTCCCACGATCTGAGCACCAAGGATATATGCTGATGTCCTCCCTAAGGGCCATGTGTAGCTAGACCCTCGTCCCCATGAGGAGGAAGGAGTCGCCCGAACAATCACGTTCTGGGCCCAGCATAGCTGGAGGCTAGCATCTCTGCCCCACGGGTGATAGACATATGAAGGCCCCTATCCCAGGATCCTTCTCCTAGAATTGTGCGTGACCGCAGGGATGGGATGTGTCCCCACCTCCGCTGGGTCCGCCGTATCGCAATAAGCGGATTCCTCCATGGTCCGAACCACACGACCTTAAACTGTGTTGCCTGGTCTTACCACACGACCGTAAACTGTGATCGTCTTGGCCGCCCGACGAGAAACGGCACTGCATCGTGATGTTCTCTTCAGGGGACACTCACGTTGGGCGCTGGTTAATAACCACTCCATTTATCAATGCCTTTCATGGCTTGATTATTGTGGCGACGCCAGGGATTTTTTAATCACAGGCATGTCGCTGCACAAAGAAAAACCATCCACCTTTAAGGACAAACAAGAAATATCAAATACCGCTTCTTATGGGTGCGAGGGCCAGACCCGCACCCCTCCCCGCGCTGGTGCCCGATTGTGTTGCGCCGCGCTTCAAGAACTACGTGTGGCTTGATTCCCATCCTTATGGGATACGTAGGAACGCCCGGATGTTTGAAACTTCGGGTCCAGCCCCCCACCTCTTAGAGATTCCCCCTTCTCTGGGGAATCCGCCGCCTTTGGGTCACCCTCAAGGCGTGTCCCTCGACCCCTTGCAGTGGTCCACCGGTGTCAAGAGTACTCTGGTTTATTGCCAGGAGGGTCAGGTTCAGCTTGGTCAGGTTCCTTCCTCTTTTCAGGCTTCGTCCTCCCCTTCATTTGGACCCATCGCTTACGCCCTGGGTGGAACCCCCGTGAGCAGTCTGGATACGATGCCTCAGTGCTCTCCCACCGACTCGGGCTGGTGCCCCCAAGGGCCTCGGGCAGCAAATCGATATGAATCCTGCGCTTGGGCGGTTGATGCTCGTTTGCTGCCTCATTCCATCAACGGTCAGTGCGATATTGATGCTGCTTTTCCTCCACGGTCGGCAGTACTCCCATATCGTTACGCCGGTGCCCCCAGTCCTTGAGTGAATGGCCGCATGATTCACATTACGTTTTCCACCTCCCACTCTGACCAGGCGAAACCTCGACACTCTTGACACTATCCCTCAGTTCATCTTCGCATATCCAGGGGATAGGACCATGATGTGGCGTACTTTGAGGTTCTTATGGTCCGAGATCTAAGACCTTAAACTAAGATCTGCCCCTATGGTCCGAGCTCTACGACCTTAAACTAAGATCTCCCTAAATGGGGTTCTACATCCCGCATGACGTTAAAACTGCACTCTCAGAACTACATGTGGCTTGATCTCCAGCCTGATGAAGTACGTAGGAACGCCCATGCATCTCGACTCGGGTCCAGCCTCAGGGATCGCTAAGTCCCACCCCTCCTCGTCGCCGGCCGTCTGGCCTGGCTTCTGGTAGAGTGGTGCGGTTGTGATATTCTCCCCGATTCAGCTCGGGATGCCCCATTGCAATGATGGGAAGAGACAGTTTCCTCGTCAAAGAGGTTCTGTCTGAGAATTGGGGTGATTCATGGCCAGATTAGTGCATCCGCCTAATACGCTTTCCCCACGGTGGCGCAATTTTGGGAGTGTTAGATTCTGTCCGAACAAATCATCACTTCGCCCCACGCTTCGCATGCCCTTTTGATCCGGATTTCCACCCTTGTGCCTGAAGGAACCCCCAAAGAGGTATTGATGATGACATGTGATCCCCCTCCTGCAATATGAATGATGACCTTCGGTCTGTCTATTGCAGTAGTATGGTCGATTGATCTATTGTCCGCTTGCCGTCTTGGGCATTTCCTGGAAGGCCGACTGTCGTCGATTTCTGAATTCGGGACACGCGATTCACCCTTTCTCATTTCCCTATGTTCGGATAAAATCTCAAAGCCCCTAGCGTTGTCCCGCTCGTGTGTCGAAACAAGCTGGGGGGATGGTACATTGATTAGGTCTGAGGTCTCCTTTCCTAGGAATGACCTCCCTCTTTTCGTTAGAAATCCAGGACCAATTGTGGATGCCTGAAGCTTGGTTAACACTCCCGCAAGACAATGAATTTTGGTTGAGAACGTTAAGAAAAAGTCCCACGCCGCCCAGGACTTCGGCATTCCGGCGTCTCCCTTGGAACCCGATCGTTGCGACCTCTCGCCGATCAGATTCCGAGGGGGGGCTTTTGTAGACGCCGGAAAAGTCCGTTGTTCCCAAACGAAGCTCCGGATGCGGAAAGCGAGGTCATATTTGGAGTCAGAAGCACGTTTCGGAAGGCCCGAAGGCCCTGCGCGGAATTTTGGAGGCCCGCGCGCAAAGTTGAAGTGCGGCGCGCAATCCTCCCGGGATGCGCGCAATGCGCCGGGCCGGCGCGCAATTTTGCGCGCCCGCGGCCCGCGCGACTCCCTTGCGCGCCGGGGCCCCGATTCCGCGCCCGCGAAGGAAATTTCGCGCCCGCGCCATGAATTGCGCGCCGGCGGCGAGATTCCGCACCCGGGGTTGCCTATAAATACAAGGCGACCCCCAATGTTTTGAAGGTTGCCAGAATTCGAAGGGTCGCTCGTGCGCGCAATCTCACCCCCTCCGCGCGCAATGCCGATCTTCAGGTAACCTCCTTTATTTCGCGCAAGCAAGCCTCGGGGTTCGCCTTCGCGCGCAACCCCTTTGGCTCCTTTCCTTTGACCAACTCCTCACCCAAAGGCCGTCACGTGCAAAAGAAGCCTCTTGCGCGCAATTGCCCCCCGAGTGCGCGCAATCTAGCCCTATTGCGTGCACCCCCTTACTAAGTGGCCATTTCGTTAAATAATGGGTCGTTGACCCCGCGCGCTATCAGAGTCCCGGTGCGCGCAATCTCCATCTTCCGCGCGCAAAGCGCTGGCCCAATTGCGCGCCAGCCCGCCCAATTGCGCACCGACCCGCGGTATTGCGCGCCAAGCTTCTCTTTTGCGCGCAAAACCTCCAGGGTCGCCCCCTTTGACCCCCTGAGGGTACCCGCCTGCGTGGCGCCCGATGATCTTCATCCCGGGTTCCCGCACCGTGCGTTGTCTTCCCGTGCGGCCCTCCAGGCTCGCGCGAAGTGACACAGACCCATCGGCGGCACCATCTTCGTCCGTGCTGCAAGACGTTAAACTGCCAAGCATCCACGTCCGCGTGACAAGACGTTAAACTGCCAAGCATCTTCGTCCAACATGACGTTAAACTGTACTTTGTCCGCGCTGTAAGACGTTAAACTGCCAAGCATCCACGTCCGCGCTGCAATACGTTAAACTGCCAAGCATTTCGTCCAACATGACGATAAACTGTACTTCGTCCGCGCTGCAAGACGTTAAACTGCCAAGCGCTTCGTCCAACATGACGATAAATTGTACTTCGTCCGCGCTGCAAGACGTTAAACTGCCAAGCACCTTCATCCTCAACACACGACATTAAACTGTAATTCGTCCGGCAAGACGTTAAACCGTCCGCTTCATCCTCAACACACGACGTTAAACTGTACTTCGTCCGGCAAGACGTTAAACCGTCCGCTTCATCCGATCCCGTGCCTCACACGCAGGGTCCCCCCCGGTTTGGATGTGGCCCCCACCCGCTCGTCTCTGCAGGGATGTAGGGATTTCCCCTCTTTAGGGATGATTCATTGGAGTGGCCTTCTCCCACGGGGGTAGGGTATTACAAATCCCTAGTTTCTTGTGGGGGACTGCACATGTGTATCTCCATTGTGCTTCCCCACTGCCGAAGCCAGTAGAGGGCGTGACAGGGATCGAGGTCTCTCACCTTCGGCCCAAGTCCCTCTCCAACTGAGATTTGCCGCATATGGGCCTCCTTAGAGTGTAAGCCCCAAACACCAGCGTCCAGCATGACGTGAAACTGTGATCCACCCGGCCGTTCCATCCCCCTCTGTGCGAGGTGGTTCGGTTCAATCCTCCGCCCGACAGTCTCGACCTCCTTGTGAGTCGGCTTGCCATCGTCCAGCATGACGTTAAACTGTATATCCGAACTACGCTGACTTTGATCCGCGCTAACGCGCGGTACGTAGGAAGCCCCTACGGGGTCCAAGCTCTTCACTCCATCATCCATCCTGATCCTTACCCGGGCCGCCACATCCCGGTGGGGTCATGCCATTTCATTCCACTCCACTTCACTCGGGAAGCCGCCCATGTGCTGGCCCCAGCGTCGGAGGATCCCCGCAAGGGGTTCTGTCATCTGATCCACTCCTCGTGTTGATCAGTCCGATGCCGTCCCCGCTGGATGTTAAACTCGCGGCATACCCCGTGTTAAACATGGGAAGCTGAGGAAAACCTCAGGTAACGCAGTTCCCCGTACCCAGCGCGGGATGCCTCAGGCCATCACGCCTTCGAGAATCCCTATTAGGGACGGAAGGCAGACATGCAGAGCCGCAGTGTTAAGACACGCCCCCAACACCCAGAGCTACCCGGTCTCCTCACCGCAGGTTGCTGCCCCGACCAGACTCCTTGGAGCGTCCGGGCGGAAGCAGCGTAATTAACCGGTGTTCATGAAGATATGGCGCCGGGAACGAGATTCACGAACATTCTTAAATCTATGAGGGAGACCCGGATTAGGCGACGAGTTCCGAGGAGACGTCCACGGAAGGAGGAGCCGACATCCCATCATCCCGGTTTCGATCAAGGAGAAGACGTCCCTGAATAAGGGACGGATGCCGCCCGCCTTTGGAAAGCGGGACTGCGGGGCCACAAGCTGCGGTCCCATCCCCTCGGGTCGACCGGCGCACGCGCGAACACGTCCTGGCGGAACAGCGTCGGAACAGAAACCCGACGCACATCCGCACCGAAACAATGGTATCCTATTGGTATTAGTTACCTCAGAGGTACTGAGCCTGACAAGATGCCTTTCATGAAACTCAGCTGCGACGTTATCACTCTGACGCATATCACCCTCTACGGTTAGATGAGGTGGAGTTACAGGTAGATGCATCATTTGAGGAGCATCGTATACGTATCATTGACAAGATCATGAAGGTTATACAAGGTTATTTAGTTCCTCTAGTACAGGTGTTATGGAATCAAGACCATTTAAAGGATAAGAATTGGGAGCATGAGGCTAAAGTACATGCTCAATGGTTGGAGATATTCTCAAGAAATTCTGGGATACACATGGAAGTTAAATTTAGGGGAAAATTTCTTTAAGAAGAATGATTACATGATTTGGGGATTTCCTGTGAGGTACATATACTTTTATTTTTAGTTTAACTCTTTGGTTTTGACCTAACATGAGTGACTTAAGAGATAAAGGGAGTTTTGAGGGTGTTCAGGGCTTGTTCTGAGCCTAAAGATTTTTTTTTGGAGAAAAATAGTCGGGTCGCCTGGTTAGGATAAAAAGTGTGATCCAAACCACAAAATTAAGAGTAACAATGTGGGGCCAGACATTGAGAAGAATAAGATTACACAGTTGGATGAAATCATGTACCCTAAGGCACACACCCATGGGAGATCCTTAGATTTGGTCTTTCATTTATACTTATGAGTCTAATAAGTGTTATTTAATTTTTTAAAAACCTAATAGTGGTATCAAAGGGATCCATGTTTTTAGATTTATGAAATCATGCTTTAAATGATGAAGAATAAAAAATAGATCATTTTTACATTCTTGGAAATTTGGTTTCAGAAAGGGTTAACCCTTATGTAGTTGGGCTACGTAATGGTATTAACAACCTTACCCTTACACAATTTAGATGTGTAAGGGTAACCAAGGAATTAAACTTATGAAAATTGGTCTACATAATGGTCTTATCACCTTACCATTATATATATAGGTTTATGTAAGGTTCATTGTAACATGCCTTTATGTGATCTAAGGGTTTCATAAAGGTAGGATTTTTTAAAAGTGTTACATAAAGGTAACTTATTGAATATTACCCTTGAATAAAGTTCATACCCTTATACAGAAGGTTTGTGTAAGGATAAACACATTATTACCATTGAAAAAATGATTTTCATAAATGTAGTACCCTTACACAGTGGAGCTAGAAGGCTGTATAATAATAAATGAGACACACCATTACATGAAACATTTATGTATAGGTAATATCATTTATACCCTTATATAGAATGAGTTGTGTAAAGGTAATATTTTAATTACCATTATTGGGTGCATTATACTTAGGTTGAGTAAAGGTAAGTGGTGGAATACATTTACACAAGGGCTTTTAGATGGCCTATATAGGGGTAGAAGGCTTTGCCCTTATATAGTAATACACATATGTGTAAGGGTAATCAGAATTGTTTTAAAATCGTTAAAAAAATTAAACATTTAAATTTATTTAATCATATATAAAATTTTTATAAATAATTAAAAATGGGTTTTTATATTTTAATTTATAAAATTGTTATTAATTAATTAATTTTGAATTTTTTTTAAAAAATTAAATATTTATGAAAAATTTATTCTCAAGTATTAAATTATAATATTTGAAATACCTTTTAACCAAATTATATGGAATGTCTTATGATCTAGAAATAAATAAATTTTTCTATAAATCATAATATATAATCTATAAATGGTTATAAATTATAAAATAATGCCAAAATTTAAAATAATAATATTTAAATTATGACTTGTTTATAATTAACTATTTTGAATTATTCAAAATAAATTGTGAAATTATTTAGATATTATTTAAACCATAAAAATTTGTTTTGATGATTGATATGAAAAATGTTTAAATAATAATTAAGTGTATGATATTTAGATTATGTAAATTGATTTCCTAATAGATATTGAATTGAAAATTGTTTATAATTTATATAATATCATATATTTAAAATGGAAATTTCATATAATGATAAATATGAAATATTTCATATTGAAATGATTATAAAATTTATTTATTCAAAATTATGGACTGATGATAATATTAAAGCTGAAAAATTATAAATTTATTTATAATTATCTTTTATTTCAGAATTGTTCATAAATTTGTATTTCATGTTTAAATATTTGAATTTTACAATTATTTAAAATGTTATTCCCTGCAACATTCATGTTTAGTAATAAAATTTAACAAATTCGAATATTGTGTATGATTTAGTTTAAATTGTTAAATTGTTTCCAGGATAAAGCCTCACCCTGCATGCTTGGATTGACTCCATAATGAATTTAGTTTTCATCTACCTTGACCTTGATTTTCAAATGAAGTTATTAGCTTGAATTTAGTTGTCGATTAAATTTTGTGCATGTTAGGATTTAGAGTTATTATTAATTTGATTCTCTATTGAGTAATGTATCTCTGGGTAGAGGGAATCGAGGTCTGGCTACCTACCTATCTAGAGGCTTGTGCCATGTCTAGGCTAGTGAACGGGTCTAAATATCTATTTCTTCAGGCTTAATCTTATGAAGACTTTCAATATCATATTAATCTATTCATTTACATTAAGTGTTCATGTACCTTATGCATATGATGCATTTGGATATGTATAAAAAAAATTGACTTTTGTTTTTGAGTAACATAAACTTGTGGGTTTGGCAATGAGTTGCACATAAATAAAGTTTAAACTTTTTTGTTTGGGGGAGGGAATAAGATTCCAAACTAAAATAGTAAAGGAAGGCATAATTATAAGGGAATAATATGAAATAAGATGGTGAGATTAAATCCCCCTCAAATACTAAGTGTTATTTTCCATCCCAAATGGCACTTGTCAAAACCTCCATCATCCAACCAGGTAGGTCATTATAAATCTGGGTGCCCCTAAATTATTCTATGTAATGAAAGAATACAATAAGTGACTTTGGATTTTCCTATTGGGTAGGAAATAATAATTATGGGTACCCCTGAATTATCCCTTGTTAGATTGTTTTTTGGATTTTTATTTGTGTTACACTATCCTGGAGACAATAATAGAATTCAGTTACTAGAGGAATAGATGTGAGTTTATCCATATGTTGGATTGACCAAAGTGTTTTCCACTCTACGATACAAGAGTCATATATGAGATGATTAGGATGATTCCTTATATAAATAGATAAAAATGGGGGAAATTATAAATTGACACAGAGATTAGTGAAATATGTGTTGTCATAGACTGAACATATTATGACTTAAGAGGGGTGAACAGACTTCTTCAAAATTTTATCCTATTTGAAAACCCACCCAAATTAGTTTATTACTAACTTTAAATATTTTATTTTACAAGATGTGAAGTAGAAATAAAATAATAAATAAGAGAAAAAAAACACAGAGAATTATATTGGTTCTAGGAATAGATTTCCCCAAGTACACTCCACCACCACCCTTCTCTACAAGTGTGGTGATTTGCATGTGTCTGGTCCTTTTTTCAAGGAATTCGACACCTTTTACCAGGGATTTCATGACTAAGTGTAGCCAATCAAAAAATGATAAAATCACAGGAGATTTCGACTATGATCCAGAAAGGGTTTACAACCAATATCCTTCAAAGGTTATTTTTTGGGAACCTCTATAATGAAATATAATAAATAGAGAGTCTTTAAAAAATTCATCTTACAGATGTAAGATATAGTTTATAGAAAAATAGATATCCAAGAGAGATGACTGAAGGATAGAAAACTCAATAAAAGTCTTCTGAACTAAAAAAGGATCATCAACAAGCACATATTACAATTCAATACTTATTCTTCCTTATTTTCATATAAAATAGAGCGTCATTTCAAAAAGTTTTTATAAATTGTTCTCTATATTTCTTTTGAGAATTGCAGTTCTTATTGTAGAAAGATTCTCATGAAAAAAGGAATTGAGACTTGAATATGAATGCGTTTATTCTTATTTAAATTCTCCAAAAATGATCAATATTATTAAAGATCAGTGACACATTTTTTTCCTTGAAATACCTTAAAACAGTATATAAAAATCAATTATCATTGTACTGAACTTTTGTCTTATTACATGGATATTAATAAAATATATTTTACCTTAAATAGGTAATTTATCATTTAGATATGTTATAGGAGCATTAAAATGCTAACTCGAGTGCTATAACAGTAATAAATACCAACATGTAGCAAGACATAGACGATTTTATATTTTGAATCCACATAGTCGATTTTGATATTAGAATACAGGTAGAATATTTTGATTCTTGTTTTCAAATGGAATTATGTATAAATTTTAATCATGTAGCTGAAACTTATGTAGCTGATTGAAATGACATAGCCGATTTTACCACGTAGGCGATTCAAATAACCAATTACTCTACGTAGCCCTTTTACATAGCTTAATAATCTATGTAATCCGTTGCTAATGTAGGTGATCTTGTCGATGTAGTAAATTTCCACATTGGTGATTCAATGAAATACTTGTCTAATATAAGTGATTTCTTTACACAAGATATTGATGTATCCAATTGATTGACGTAACCATTTTCACCACGTAGATAAAAAATTCATGCATCCAATTTACCAGACTTAGGAATATTTCATCTAAAATCATCCAGAATGCATAATTTATTAAATTAACCACTAGAAACATAAGAATAAGATAAATATTTATTAACACACTTAATAAAAAGATCATCATCAAATTATTAAAGGTATTTGAAATAATCAAAATCTGAAGTACATGGGATATTTTTGATTAATATTAGTAGTATAATAATCTCTCCCTTTTTTATGGTCACAAAACCCATTATATATTCAAGTAGATATCAAACACAAAATTCTAAAAAATATTTAATAGAAATTAAATTTAAAAAATATATGTTGTTTAAAATGTAGTTTTTCTCCCCCTTAAATAGTTACTTCATTCCATTTTGAAAAGATAGAAACTTCTCCCCCATTTTGTAAGGTTGAAAACTTATCCCACTTTATGTGTAATTAAAATATGGATGGTAAAAGAGGTAAAATAAAGTTTAATGTATCACTTTATTATCATGAACTATTTTAATGAAGTGTGAAAATTTGATATGTAATTATGGAAATAATGTGTTTCATTAAATAAAATATGGAGATAAAATTAAATTAAATGAAAAAGTCGCTAATAAACATATCAATAATGGAGAAATAATGAATTATTTCATTGTTTATTTTGAACTAAAAAATATACATCCACATAAAATAAATAAAAAATACCAGTCAGAGAACATGGGTGTTAGAATGGGGTCCAATAATGATTTTGGTTTGGGTGGATGTGATTTTATGGTTTGATCGGTTTTGGAGGTATTTGGATTTGGCATTGATTATGCTGAAGGATTATAAACACCTTTTATTCTCTACCTAGTTTTTTGAGAAGTACTAGAAATATGAAGACCAATAGGTATTCCTCTTGTCATTTGAGATAGGTATTTAGAACACATGTCAATCCTCATAACAACATTAGACTAGAAAAATTCACGAATCAGAAGAGATGTTTCCTTATGAATTTTATCTACTGATACCAAGACATTCCAGATAAATGTATTAAGATATTCTATTTTTCCAAAGATGAAACTTATAAACTCACTAATATTAGGAGGGAAAAGCAGAGGGGAAATTTCCACATTAGGTAAACTAGAAGACATATCCATGACAATCATATTCATAATTTGATTCATAAAACATTGTATGGAAATAATCCTACCATTCACAAATAGAATATTTTGATACATTCTTTCCACTCACTCTAGTAAACTCTGAAAAAATTCTTTAACTTCATTGAGATAGTATTCATAAAAAAAATAATGGTAGTATTGGGTTTAAAAAAATTTGTAACTACATTAAAATAAATAGTCAATTAGATAAAATGAATTGTCCTTAGATGTTTGTGAACAACCAAATCACTTCATGTAAGTGAAACTAACACCTCTGAACCTTTTTATAATTTTTCGCTTGACTCTTGCTCAGGATACAAATCCAAAACCAATGAAAATATTTTCTTCTTCCATTTAAAAATAATTTGAGTGTTTTTATTGATAGGATTGGAAAATATTGAAATTGTATCTCTTACTTTCATTACAACACCCAAATTTTGTTCTATAAAATCTACAAAATATTTCTCTATATGAAAAATATAATAATTCATTAAAATGTATAAAATAATACTAATATTCTTAACAGCTTCATGGATATCATTAAATTTAATAAAAATGATCTTTCTTCAACTCATCCAACATCACTAGAGAATTAAGATCAACTTGGACATATTGTATATGAGAAGAAACAAAAATCAATTCTAACACCATATAACTAACTCCATTCTAGAAATATGGAAGAACTATATATTCATACGAAGATTCATAAGTGGGTTGGAATTTAATTATAAATTAGAACAAACTAAATAAAATACTTTTCAAATATTTTAGGGTATATTTCAAATCATCCTTAAAGGATTTGATCTTATCAATAACTTATTGAGATAAATATAATTTCCTTGAAGGGGGATTTTGAAACACATACCTTAGAGATAAAACCAAGGTACTAATATCATTAAACTCATCCTTTGTAAGGATAACATATTTCAAACCACTTACCAAGGCTTTTATTTCATAAAATTCCTTCTAAATTTTATTATAACTACCTTGTTGCACAAGCAGATCTATATGAAGACTACTGATCATCATTGTTTGGAAACCCACCATTCCAAATAACTTATTTAATTATAACATATAGTTAGAGGAAACTTGAAGTTATCTAATCTCATATCTTCATGAAACTAGTTCAATTTTTTAGTAAAAATAATCTACTATCATATTTTCAATCTTCATAATTACATAATTAGCAACCAATTAATTTTATAAGATTTTTTAACTTTTGATTGCTAAATAAGATACTCTATGAATAGTTGAATGTGGTGATGGCAACAATGGTGTATAGGAATTATTTTAAGATTCCATAATCCCATTACCACCCATTAATTTTTTAATAGGTGGTCCAGGAAGAATTGGATCATCTTCTTACTCACTTCTTCTAAATAAGTTCTTCTCTAAAAATTACAACTCACATACCCAATATTAGCTGGAATATCTTCATGAAAAGAAATAGTTTTCTCAAAAACTTTCTCCACATACCAATCTTCCTCAATAGATATAGAAACTTACCCCGCATCTTGGCTCTAAGTAGCCTCATCCTCATAAATATGGATAGTCTCACCAACTTCAAAACTAATGATTGGAGCTGAAGACTTCGTTATTATAGATATTTTCTCCTCTAATACCATAGTACTCACTGTCTCAAATAGGTATTGTATCACATTTTATTGAGGTCTGATCTGAATCCTCCTAAGTCCTACATTCCTGACCAACATCCTTCAAGGAACTTGAACAAGAATCTCTGGAATATTCAATATTCATCAATAAAAAAGATGATAGGGTGTTACTTTTATGGAATTTAATTACATTTCCTTGATTTAAATATAATTTTTCCTCTTAAAAACTAAAAAATTAATCTACCATAATGATAATAATTTAATTTACCTTTTCCTTCACAAAAATGGTGCATGACCATCATCATGTATGTTGTTAAACTAAAATTTATAATATTGTTCAAGATGTACCTAAAAATGAACATTATCCATCTCACATGCACTCTATGATATACCCATCTACCCAAAATTACACAAAATCATCCATTCATAAGGTATACCTTTTATAGGATTCTTTTAAAAAACTGAGTTTCCAAACAAAAACCAGAATACTTTTTTTTGGACCTACTAATCTTGTCCCAACAAGAATATAGCTAAAAAAAATCTCTATAATGTGGAAAATGAAATATATCAACCATTTCAATAAAAGAAACCACCAATTCCATTCCTATAACATTTGATGAGATTACATCCATTGTTTAATTAAACTGAGACTCAGCATTCATCAAGAACTCATTAATTTGTTATTAAAAAATGACTTCTTATCATCAAACACAAAATGTCATTCATGAAACTCAATAACATTCTTTAACATCATTTCAGTTGTCTACATCCATGTCACATCTATGGTCTTTCCTATAATAACATTTCATCTTGTTCCTTTGGATTTCTTAGATGAACATGATTTTCCATCAACAACACACTTTAAATTTACCATTTAGAAATATTGGTTGAAGTTCAAACATGGATTGAGCGGTTAGAGTAGATGGTTAGACTTCAACAGGAGGCTACGTACGCGAATAACGAAAGTGTTGAGAGATGAATTTATATTAGTTCACACACCAGAGTCCCAATTTTATTACATACCAAATTTCGGTTTAGGGTTACTTCCTACTGATAAAAAAATAAATAATTGGAAAAAACTAGAGTTATGAAATACATTTCTATTTTCTATATTTTAATATTTTAAATAAAAAAACAACACAAACAAGAGTAATGTTTACATATCATTAAAATATATATTATAACAGAAGGCTCAATTTTAAATTCAAACAATAATAAAGAGAATTAATTCATGTAAATCAAAATAAATAAAAGACTTTAAATTTATTTAAAAATGAATATGCCCAATTTACTTTTAATAAAA
Organism: Viscum album; assembly: GCA_963277665.1. NCBI lineage: Eukaryota > Viridiplantae > Streptophyta > Magnoliopsida > Santalales > Viscaceae > Viscum > Viscum album. The sequence goes on along the minus strand of OY728125.1, from coordinate 842,066,741 downwards.
TCAAAATGATCACACATAAGAGGTTCAATGAAAATATATGCTATCTTTTTCTATGTAGAAAAAAACTCAAGATAAATATCACCTTTTTAGCATGACCTATTTTAAATGTTTCCTGAAGTATATATTCTTTCTTCTCGAATGATTTATTGGATTATCAGAATTGTTGATATCACTAGTGTTATCATATTTAATTGATATGTGGTTATAATCAAATCTATACTCTATTAAGGTGAGTTTCATTCACAAAAATTGTGCCTAATAACTACCAGCAACAATATATCATACTTTGGTAGAAGATAATGCAATAGAGTTTTTATTATTACTAGACTAGTATATTAGAAAATTTCCTAGGCAATATAAGATTGCTAAAGTATTCTTCTGATATAGTATAAAAATACTAAAGTTGACATCTGTGTATAATACTATATTAAAATAATATGTTTTTTGGAAAAGTCAAGGAAATAGGAATTGTTCCTTTAAAATATCTTAAAATACTTTTAGAATCATTTAAATGTGATTAAATTGGATTAGCATGAAATTAAGAATGAAAACATACTATAAATAAAATGTATAGTCAAATAAAAATCAAATATAAAAAATCCCAATTATTCATATGTAAATTTTGTTTTCAACTGGTTTTCTAGTTTCAACCTTGTCAATTTTTTCATTAGAACTCTTAAGGGTAGTATTTACTTTACCACATTAAATTAAAAACCTTTTAAATAAGAAAAGTATGTATTTTATTTTATTTATGACATTCCCAAAGTATTTTTTTTTAATTTGAAAAGATATAAATTTTTTTAACTCACCCATAATTCCCATTTCAAAGTATTTTTTCATGAGTTTCAAAAACTTATTAAATGATTTTTTATTTGTAGATCCAAATATTACCTCATCAACATATATTTTCACTAGAAAATTATTTTAAGATGGTGTTTTCTTAAATAAATTATGATATTCCTTACCCAATGAAAAAAATAGAAAAAAGAAAAGAACTTAAATGACCATTCCAAGATCCAGGTGCTTACTTAAGGCCCTGAAGAGAATTAATATGTTTAAAAACTGAATTTGGAAAATGGGGATTTTTAAAACCAGTTGATTGTTCAACATAAACTTCCTCTATTAGAAAGACATTTAGAAAAGAAGATTTTACATCCATCTGATATAATTTAAAATTAATATATGATACATAGTCTAAAATAATCCTAATGTATTATAATATATCTCATATTTAAAAGGACTCTTCATTGTATATAACTTCTTCCTGATTATACCCTTTAGATACTCGTATATCATTATTTTTAGTTATCATACCATGAGCATCCTTCTTATTCGTAAAAACCATTTTTTACTATTAAAGGATAGTCATAGGGTCTATCAATTAATTATCACACATTGTTCCTCTTGAACTGGTTTAGTTCCAATTTCTAGGTACAACACAATTTTCATATACTAAGGCTTCTTCTATAGGTTTATGTTCTAAATTAGATAAAAGGAAAAAACTCTATAAGTTTTCATATACTCCTTCATGTTCGAATTCCCTCATCTAAAATTCTTATAACAGTTTCTAAAGGATGGTTATTAAGGGTTCTAGGCTATCTACGCAACATAATTTTAGGTTTTTTAGCTTCCAACCTTTCAGTATTTGGTTATGGAAAATCAAGTTCCAAATCATCATCCTTTTTATCATCAAAAATAGGATAATATATCATGTTTTCAAAAGAATCACTTCATTCATCAATTTTAATTATTTTTTGATTAAAATGATCAATTTCATAAAATTTTACATGGGTTGATTATTAAATAATCTTTGATCATGTATTTAAAACTCTATATGATTTGGAAGTAGTATAATTTATTAGGAATATACCTTCATCATTTTTTGGTTCAAACATTCCAAAATTATCCTTGGTGATTAGAATATAAACCTTACATTAAAAAATAGTAAAGCCTCCATTTTTTTTATTTCTATTATTCCATAGATCATAGGGTGTTTTATTTAAAAAAAATTTATAAATAGAAATTTTTTATGATATAACATGTTTTATACAAATCTTAAACCCAAAATGAGTAGGCATGTTTTATTCACATAACATTGTTTTAGAAATTTCCTGAAAATTCATATTCTTCCTTTCAACAACACCATTCTATTGAGGCATCCTGAGGGTAGAAAAGTTTTGATTCATAACATTTTTTAAACAATATGGATTGAACTCTTTATTTTAAAATTCTTCTCTATAGTCACTTTTTAAAAAAATAATTTTGGAATCTTTCTCTTTTTGAACCAATTTTTAAAAACATATACAAATATAACAAGAATAAATTTTAACAATAAATCAAAAAACCCAGGTAAAACTAGAAAAATAATCAAATAAAACATAATCCAAAGATTTTATTCTTAGACATTCAGCTCTATATGGACCAATAAATTCCATGTGAAGAAATTCTAGGGGTATAGAACATAAAACCTATTTAATTAGTTTAAAATATGAATTTTGTTTCTTTCCATTTGGAATGCATAACATAACTTCTTTTCATTAAATTTAAGTTGAGGTAAATTTGAAACTAAATACCTTTTGGAAAATTTCCTCAAAGATTAAAAATTATAAGGTCCCAATCATTTATTCGATATCCATGACTCATTTTTTCAACATTTAAGTAGTTCAAATTTTGTCTACTTAAAGAATTATGATCTAGAGTATAAAAATTCACTTTTCTTTGTACCTTTAATTTTAAAAAAATTATCTTTAAAAATTTAAAAAGAATTATTTGAAAAATAAACCAAATAAACTTCATCACAAAGTTGAGATATACATATCATATTGTCCTCTAAAGATTCTACATATTGAACTTTTTTCTTAAGGATAGATTTCATATTTCCTATAGATCTAAATCCTATAATTTTTCCTTTTGCATTATCACCAAAAGTGACATGATCTCCATCTATCTTTGATAAGGATGGAAAATTAGAAAAATATCCACTAATATTCCTTGATAATTCTCTATATATATGCTATATCTCATTGGTGATCTTAGATTTTTATACCTAAAAAGACAAATTAAATAATAAATTGTTTTGATACCCATATTTTTTTGGGTCTATCAATGTTATAAACTAAGTATTTTGGAACCCAAATATGTTTGTTTTATCCAAAACATTAGACATTCACCTTTGAAAAACAATTCATGAATTTTTTTTAACTCCACAAATATGTGGGTTTTCCAAGATGCAATTATTTTTATATTTTCTTAGCACACCATAATGAAAACAGGTGATTTTTGAAATATTTTTATTCTTAGTACTAGGTATAAAATAGTTCTTATAAAACATTGTATTTTCACCTTAACTTCCTATTCTGATTTGTTTTGAGATTTATTTTTTCCAATAATTTGATTTAAATAATTTTTACCATTTTTAAATAAACTAGAATCATATTTAAAGCCATGGACTTATTTTTTAAATTTAAAAAAAATCATGTTCAACAAACGATACGATAGTGTTTTCTGGTTTAGTTTTCAAATTTAGGTATTTTTTCTTTAAGTCTTATTTTTCATTAACAACCAATTCATATGATTTTTGAGAGTTTTATTTTACTTTTTAAAAAAATCATAACTAGTTTCAAACATGGAACTATATTTATTCAATTCCTCAAATGAGTAATTTTCATTTGATGCTTTAGTTTCATGCTCATAATAATAACCAGAATATAGTTCATCAGTCTGTGCTATAAAACACATGTTATATTTTTAATTAGAATTCTCAAATTATGATTTTGAAGATGAAACATCACGATAATCTTCTAAAGCACTCCATGTTTCCTTCATTGATTTCTTATCCTTCTGATTGTAGCCAACATTCATGAATTTTTTATTTTCCGACTTTTTGTCATCTTGAAGTTGTAGATAATCAGTCTTGGTATGTTTAGGATTCTTGCATTCATAAAATCTTTCTTTCTTACAATGTCCATATGACATATTATACTTGGTTAAAAGTTTCGTAAAACCTATTCTATATTTATAGAACATATTGAATTTTCTAGAAAAATGAGAATGCTCGATATTTGATGCAGAACTACTGGAAGAATTTTTATCATATGGCTCAACTATTTGAACATATTTACACTTCCTTTCACCCTTTCAAGATGATACTTTTTAAGAATTGTTTCCTTCTTAGATAGCTTGTGTTCTACAACCACATATTCTATCTCTACCACATTAATCATTATAACACTAATGAAATATTGTATTTTGAATATTTTGAACTCTGTTGAGTGTCTGATTGCAACCAAAATACCACTCCTCCTTAGTTGTAGTATTATGAGACCATTTAGAGACAAATTTGGTTTAGTAATATGTTTCCCTAAGTAGTAACATTATTTACTATATTCCTTCCATTAAATTGTGTGATAATTTTTCCATAAGTCATTATAAAAGTGTCAAACATTTGTTTGGTAGTATTATATATGATATCCAGCATGTTATCTATTACCTCATAAGAAACTACAATTATATTCCACACATCAGGGTATATTTGGCCTTGATAAACTATGTTGAACTCATTTAGACCTAATCCACAAATTATAGAATTCATAGATTTATAATTCAGATCATATCTTGCTTCAGTATCATCATACCATGTTTCTGGTTATGTATTTGAAATTTTATAAGGTTTCATGACTTTGAGATAAACACTCAGACCAATATTTTTAAGATATATGATCATTTTTTCCTTCCAACAGCCATAATTCTTACCATTTAAATAAGGTTCTCTGACCATAGACATACCGTCTCTATTTTCAGTCATAGCGGCCATTATTGAAGAAAAAATTATATTTCATTGTTTTATAGATGACAACTCAAGAATCACACCCTTTGATACCAAATTTTATTATCAACATACCGTATTAAGACTCCAGGGGGTGAATTGAGTTATTCAATTTTTTATTCACTTAGAAAAAACACCTGCAAGTTTATGAAGAACTTTTGTTCTATTCTTTAAAAACTAATGTTGTGGAAATAAAATCATAAAGAATAGAAATATACACATATATTTATAGTGGTTTGGGGAATATAAGTCCCCTAGTCTAGTCCACCACCACTCTTCTCCATGAGTTTTATGATTTTAACAAGACCAGTCCTTTTTTCAGGGACTACCAGTCCTTTTACAGGGATTTCATGATTGAGTGCAAGATGTTGACACTTCATTCAATCATAGGATTTTTCAACCATGATCCAAAAACTATTTGCAACCAATAATATTCAAGGGTTATTTTTTGGGAACCTTTATAACTAAATATAATAAGCATAGACATTTTATCAATTTTAGCTTATAACTATATGATTGAGATTACAAAAAAGAAGAAATCTCTAAGATAGATGATCTAAAGGATAAGAAGCTCAAGGAGAGTAATCTAAACCCATCAAGGATTCTCAAAAATCCTATTTTATGATTTGATACTTCTTATTCCTTATTAAAATTGAATATACAGTGTCACTACAAATATTTTTTGAGAAATATTTCTCTATATTTCATTTTTACAGAAAAATTCTTCTTTGAGAAAACTTCTCATACTAAAATGATTCCAAACTTCTAAATTCATGCAATAATTTTTTGAATGCACAAAACATGATCTGTATAATAAATTATCAAGGACACATCCTTTTACCTTGAAATACCTTGGTGATGGTGTAGAAAAATAAACTATCATTAAACTGTTATTCTATCTTGGTACTTGGTTCTTATTATAATTGATTTTACCTTAAAGAAGTAATAGATCATTTTAGGATTGCACCGAAGCATTAAGACACTCACTTGAGTGATAAAATAGTAATAAATACTAACTTTTAGTATGATGTAACTTATTATAGATGTTAATCAACATAGATGATTTTCATAATTGGATCAGCGTACTTGATGTTGATTCATGTGGAAAAATTGATTTACGCAGGCTTTTTACTCACATAGTTGAAACTCACATAGCATATTGAAACAATATAGTCAATTTATCATTATATCTTATCCACATAATCGATCCCTCTATATAAACATTTTACATATCCAAATGATTTACATAGAGGATTTCTCATGAAGGTGATCTTTTCAACATAGAAAATTTCCACGTAGGTGATTTTGCAACGTAGGGGATTAATATAGTCTATTCCAGTTGACGTGGCCATTTTCACTACATAGACAAAAACATCATGTATCTGAATTACCATACTTGGGTATATTTCAAATAAAATCATCCATAATGTATACTTAGTGAAATTAATCACTGAACACATAAGAATATTATAAAAATGAAACACACACTTAAAAAACAATATCATCAGCTGACAATGAAGGGTATTTGAGATCATCAAAACCAAAAATACATGTGATATGTTGGATCAAAATTAGCAGTACAATGTTATGGATCTTGGAATACTAATGGATATGATGAAAATTCAAATGTGTTCATCATTTTAGTGGGAGATCAATTAATAAAAATTCTTATTTGATCGTCAATAAAACATGATACTCATCTAATAAAATCTTATATTTTAAATAATATAATAATTATAAACATCAAGATAAAACTTTGTAATTAATACATGATAAAAAGAACATTAACTTAGGTTACTCCTTAGACTAGAAACTTATGAAATTTTATTACTCAATATTGGTATGTTAGGAAAATTTCTTAAGGAAAAATTCTATGTGTCGGAAAAGATCCCTCATTGGTAACAAAGTGTTACAGTTCTTCAACAAGTGAATCTATATTCTCATGAAAGTATAGATTGATTAATTTATGATTTCAAAGGCATTATATGAAAAATGAACAAATGAATCTTTGTCTCCACTCAAATACTCAATGTGATAGGGTATGTAAATTTTAGTCTCATATGCTCAATATGATCCGGTTCATCAAATCATATTCGATATGATTGAATATGTTAAATTACGTGGTGAGACTAAAGGTTCCCTTAAAACATTATTGTTCATAAAAATCAATTATATAATATGCTTTAAGGGGAGACTAAAATGGATTGTTCTAGTTAAGGAATTTATCTTATTTCTATCTATATAAATATTCTGATAATATGATTGAATTTAATCATATTTTAATCAATAATATCGAAATGATAGGAATAAATTAATTGGGTATATAATGTATGGATTCTAGTTTTGTATGGATAGTATATGTACATGAATGTTCAAACCAGAAGAAAAAAACGCTAGTTGAAACATTCCACAATGTTTTATCAAGAATTTAGTCAATGTCATTGAAACATAGTGTTGTCAAGAAGGAGTAGTAATACTTCAATGTGATTGTATTATCCAATATATACCTAAAAGAGTTTCAGAAATTATATGCAATTTCCATGTCATGTATGAATTTTATACAAATTAATTCATTGATTTTGAAAGGTATGTGATATCGAATGTATATTTTAAAAAGTGTTGTAAATATATAGGATTTCAAAATCAAATGAAGTATTGAATGATCTTGTAGTTTATATTCATGAGATGCAATAGATAGTCACTATATAGAGTATTTGAATGTAAAGGATTTTATCAAACATAAATAAATCTAAGTAACTTGTTTATCTTCATCTAATTTTCCTTATAGGATAAAAGAAGTTGTTCAATTATAAAGAGTTTTCCTGAACAAGTATGAGATGATTAATTGTATACACATAGTTTATGATTCATTAATTTCTATATCATGTTTTAATGAATATATATGGATAATAGTCTTTATCCAAGATAAATGTGTTTATCTAACTATTTTTTTAAATATATGAGAATGTGTCCCTTCCACCCATCAGTAATATATTTTAATAAAGTATTTTCTCAAATAAAAATTTTCCAAACTCATAGAAGAAAATATATGGTGTATTGTATTTGTTTAGTATTCCTACTGAAAGTAAATAAAGGTTATTTATTAAAATAATTTTTTTTTACATCTCATTAAGATATTCTGAAGAGAATATAATGTCTAAAAGGCTAGTGGGAGTATGTTTGGACTTAAAGAAATTTAATTTTAACAAATAAATAATTACACAAATATATGTTTAAAGTGAATTTTACTTAATATCATAAGATATTTAGGATGTTATATTAATTAGTAATGTATATAGTAACATTATTTATAATTTTTTTTTCATATAATAGTGTTACAATGTTTATGATGATAAACATAGAAAGGGTTCTAAGTAGACAACCAATGTCAACATTATAACAATTGATTCAATGATGTTATGATATTTGAACATGTTCAAAATTTGAATAGTTAATAATATTATTTATAAATATCACCGCTTTTCAAGATGACTTATACATATATGTTACCCACTAAAGAGTTTAGTGGTATATTTTTATCCGATGGTAACATAAAGATGTGACGGGAATTATATATAATGTAAAGAGTTAATAAAACCTAGAAAGTACAGAAATTATAAGGTTAGTCTGGTAGTTTATAATATATAATATGAAATATTAGGGCTTATGTTGGTTTTTTTCAATTTTCTTAAATAGGATAAGAATATTAAAATGTATAATATTAAAGGAAACCTCAATTTTTTCATTATTTTAGGTTGGATACATAAATGTTGTATATATTACATTTCATGATGTGAAATGATAATTGACCTCTCAAAGAATGAATTTGATTTTATACCTAACTAATGTTCAGTAGAGAGTATTATAGGTTGGGGCATAATGTTAAGTTTAACATGAGTAGAATTCTTGTATAAGGATATTGACTAGAATCATGATGTAGTAAATAGATAATGGGAGTTTTTGTGTGAACGGGAAGGCCTAACAAGTATATCACATGAAGTGTTATACAAATGTATTTATTATAATCAGGGTGCATGAATCATATTTGAGTCCCTGCTACCTGTGTTTGGAGAGATACCTATAATGAGTAGCTTCATAATTTGATACCCTACTTACATAAGTATACATATTGACTTATCTAATATGGGGGTGGTTGGGTATGTTGTTGATCATATCATTGGTTGGATCTTAAACAAGATTATATTTTTCCTATTGTATGGGAATATGACATCTAGGCCCTTGATTGATATACATTATGGGAGTGTAAGACCACACCTATAAAATTTGTATCCATATAGATAAGGGACATGTGATGTGATTATCCATAAGGATGAATGGCATGTGATGTATTCATCGATCAAATCAGTAGACACTCTGAGAGACGAGAATATATGATTTGGATATATGGGATTGAAATGATTTGTTCCCCCAAGTCCACTTGATGTCTTGGATAAAGTTGTAATGTCTCAAGTTTTCCATTTATTATTTTTAAATATTATATAGAATTATTTCGAGACCGGGCGCGAAGACGGAACATCATTCCGAGGTCTAGTGAGCCCGGAATGGTGGTTTAAACTTTTTTTTTGTTAAGTGAGTCGGCACTTGTGCGCGGTTGTGGAAGTTTCCAAACAGATGCCCGGATTAAAAATCTGAGCACACCATTGCATCTAGGATGACGACTTTACCTAAGAATGAGGCTAACCTCAACTAGTGCGGGTCGAGGGAAAAAGTTAATTTTCGGACGTTTTAAGTAAAATAAAATAAAATAAATTTACCAGTTTATTTTATTTCATTTAAGGAAACATCCGCTATAGTGTGGTAACGACACAGCTGTTTCCTAAATTAATGACGTGTCATAATAACTTAAAAATGGAAAGTCAACGTCATTAATGCCTCCATGTAATTAAATGACAACATGTTTCCCTTTTTAATGGGTTAAGAAATTGTTGATCGTTGGCGACGTTTGAGAGGAATCTCTGCCGAATCCGTGAGGCATTGGAGGAAATTCTCGACAAAGAACGACGATAGATTGAAGTCGAGAATCGCTATGCCAACAACGTTGAAGAATCCCGACGAAAACAGCACTACAACGCCTTCGTCAACGATTGATCCTTTCGAAAGGTAGGGGTTGTTATTTCAATTTATTTTTCCCCGTATTTGAGTTTAAACGATGAACGCGGATCAACCATGAACTAGTTGATCCGTGGATTCATACATTCTTACGGGAGGGTTTTCTTTGGGATGATTTTGGGGGAAATAATCCATGATTTTAATTCATGTTGATCTCTACTCCGTTTTAAGCCTATTAACGGGAGTGGATCAACGTTGTGACAAACGATGACAGAGGTTCATTCCTCTTTTTTTTATTTGGATTTCCTCCCCCATTCTTTCTCGCGCGTTCTTTGCGTTCTTCGCGGGGTAACGAACAATGGATCATTTCACATCCGTTCTGCAACGCAATGATCCCAAATTGAAGGTTCTACACCACAACGACCTTTTGGAGGTGCGGAGACGATGGCGGACGACGAATCGGACCAGATCGGGAAATGGGGTTCTTCGAGAGTTCTTCGCATGGGAAGATCAAATCATGTTTTTGGGGCCGATCGGAGGCCCGAAAGCGATGGAAGTGGCTTCTTGGTGTCGGGGAAACCATAAACTGAAAGTTTTGCAGCGATCGGATGGACGGATTGATGATCGGGGCAGCACGGGAGGCGCGCCGGTGAAGGGTGCCGTTTCTGGAAATTTCCGGAATACACGGCCTGTACTCCCAAAGAACACGCCGTGTAGTTCTGGCAGTGGCGGATAGGGTTTCGGGGTCAGAGAAGGATCACACAGTGTGTGACCCTGGTCACATGGCGTGTTGGACCTTCCCCGAAGCTCGACGTGTACTTTGGGTAGTGCACGGACATGGGATGGTCTACACGGCTTCAGGCGGCACGACATGTACAGCTCGACAGAGGCAGCTACGCGGAGCTCGGCGTGTATCCTAGGGATACACGGACATGGGATGGAGTACACGACCGTGTACTCCATCACCCGGCCAGGCGAGGTCAACAGCGCGGGTCACCCCATGTGAATATTGCACGGGTTGAAGTACACGGGTTGGTGACCATGTACGGGCACATGGACAGAGTACACAGATCCAAACCCAGTGACCCAGACACGGCGTGTACTCCATACTACACACCGTGTATAAAGTTTTCTACACGACCAGCCTCACGACACGGGCCATTGTACACGGGCAGTACCCAGTGTCGGACAACACGGTGTGTATCATTTCTACACGCTGTGTACTTTTTGGAAAACGGCTTGGTCCTTTTGTTCACCATGCCTTGAAAATCTTTCAATTGGGTAAGTGACCCTTCTTCTTGTTCCCCTGAAGGTCAGGCATCATTCCCTCACACAGGATTATGATCCCTTGAGCAGTACTTTCTGTGATAGAGTCAGGCATCCATCCAAGAGGCCCGGATCGAGATCCTCTATCTATTCCAGACCCTATGTAGAGTTAGGCATCGACGTGACCAACTCTACCAAGCGTTGATCCTCTACCTAGCAGGTGAATTCTGGATGATTCACATTATCGTCTATGGCCCTGGAAGTGATCCTCATCTGTGTATCAAGATCTTTCCCACTCAGAAGTGTGTCTCCCGTAATGAGTGATTTTATCTATCATAACCCTTCCACTCAGGAGTGTGTCTCCCATAATGAGTGTAGCCATATCTCGTGACGGTTCCCAATGAACAGAACTTCCTGGAAGGACTTCATCAGAGCAATAAGACTCGTGGAGTGTGGTCACCCGGAACGAGCGCATCACAGAATCTTCGAACAAAATCCCTTGCGGGGGTATGCAGTTGCGTGACTTGTCTCTTGACCACAGGTCTGTGTTTTGAGTATATCTAGTTCTTTTTATATGTTCTGTAAACATATACTATGCATAGATGACTATACCTTTACTTTGTGTACTGCTTTGTGGTTTTCGGGGTCCTCTACTGAGTATTGTTATACTCACCCCTGCACGGGCTTTTCCCGCTCGTCTATTATCTTGTGCAGACGAGCAGCCTTTTTGACAGAGTCAAGGGCGGGCCAAGACATGACCAAGCTTTCTGAGTTCCCTACAGGCCGAGGCGTTCCTACGGCTTTGAGCGGCAGTCCCAGTACCTTTGTGCTTACAGGTTGGACTTTTCAGTTTTTCAGACTCTTCCTTTTGGTGGGCTTGTATTCTGTCCCAGTTTTCTTTTACAGTACTCTACCTTTTTCGTACTCTGTTGGTTGGGTTTAGTTGTATGCATGATTTTTTTAGTGTTTTACATTTTAGCATTTGTGGGCTTGGAGATGTGTGTGTGTGTACAGGTACTTAGGCAATGCCTCCCATGTTAGTGACATGCCTACTCGGTGCTAGTCACCAGCCCCTGGCCTATTGGAGGTGGGCTTGGGGAGTCACAGCGCGGGCCCCACTGGGATGGGTCATGACAGAGTGGTATCAGAGGTGGTCAGTTCTACCTTAGGACCAAGAGTCTGTGAGTTTGGTTGGGGGTAACAGTGTTGAGTGTTTCAGGTTCGACTTTCAGGCCAGAGACTCTAGTGTTGGTGCGGTGGCCGACGTATCCATACACAAGGACTCTGATAACCTTCTTTTCGACCCGGTTCATGAAAACACTGGTTGTGGGGATATAAAAAGGTACATGGATCATATAAGAATGGGTTGTGTTTTCCATGTCCTTGGTGTCAGCTATCCAGATATACTCATTGACCGTGACACATCTTGTTTCTTTACAGGATTCCTCCGTGACGCGTACCTTCTAGGACTCAGTAGCACGATCACGAGGATGACCCCCTCAGTGAAGAGGCTTAGATACAGGGACCAGCTCTCCAGGCATTTCCACTAGGTGGTGCACCTGCTATACCACCAGTGGAGCAGGCAGTGGTACCTGCAGTACCGACCGGCGAGGAGTGCAGGCTTAGCGCACTCTATGAGTTTCAGAGACAGAGACCCCTTAGGTTCCGAGGCGAGCCCAACCCTCAGGTGGATGAGGACTGTCTTGAGGTGGTGACCAGAGTTTTCCATCTAGTGAGGACACCGAAAGACCATATGGTGATCCTAGGAGCAAGCCTTCTTCAGGGTTCGACGGGACGATGGTGGAGTCTGACCATGCAGACTCACGAGGAGGAGACTCTTTCGTGGAAAGAGTTTGAGCGACTCTTCAGGGAGGAGTTATCTCCAGTTACGCTGAGAGATGTGCGCATCCAGGAGCTTCTTCAGCTCTAGTAGGGCAGTATGACGGTGGATGACTATTCATCGAGGTTCACCAACCTCGCCAGGTACTTGATGGATATGGTCAGGGATCAGTACTTCAGAGCTCGAACCTTTGAGCAAGGTCTATGGTGTGACATCAGAGCTAGTGTCGTGCCTCTATGAATTTCGACTTATGCTGGAGTGCTCGAGCGGGCCTTGGTGATCAAGAGCTTCTTGGCGGAGTAGTGACAGCCACCGACAGTCAGCAGCAGGCAGACAGGTGTAGAGACACTGGCAGTAGGGAGCCGACATCAGGCACAGAGATCTGGACATGGGAGACGTCATAGGAGGACCCAGGACAGGGGATCAACAGTCCAGGGCTCTCATGCTGGATCCAGTCAGCCTAGGGAGAAGCGATGCTACACATGCGATGATTGGGGGCATCTCGCTAGAGATTTCCCGACACGTCGAGCTGCTGACAGGGAAGTGGTGGATGGACCACCGAGGTAGAGGAAGATAACGGAGCATGAAGATCCGCTAGGCGGCGGACGTGGAAGAGGAGTAGGGAGAGATACAGGTGGTGCCAGACGCTTCGACTTACTTCCACCACCACCCCCAGGAGGTCCGCACTAGGCTTAGGGAGCTGGGGGACAGGGATGGGGACAACTGAAAGCGGTCGAGGCGTACGACCAAAGGGCCCTAGGGATGATTCGAGGTATGATCTAGGTCTTTTCTACCTTAGCTTCCGTACTGATAGACACAGGTTCCAGTCATTCCCTTATAGCCACATGTCTTATACAAAACCTCGAGATTCTGGTAGAACCGTTGACTCGATCCTTATGCATGGAGACACCTACAGGAGGAGACTCGACGATCACACACCTTTGCAGACAGTGTGATCTTACCCTTGGAGGCGAGAGTTTCGGTTGGAACCTCTTGGTGGTAGCATCGAGTCCTTACGACATCATTCTCAGTATGTATTAGTTATCTTCGGTCCATGCCCAGATTAACTATTTTAGGTGAAGAGTGCGGTGTGTCCGCTGTGATGGAACGAGGCTTTCCTTTGTCGGATAAAAGGAAATCCATGCAGCACAAAATGGCCTCATTCATAGGAGGGGGCAGCCGATCACTCATGAGTTGGCTAGCCTTACCCTCGGAGCAATAGATGTCGTGATCTCTCAGTTCCCGAAAGTGGTGGCGGAGTATGAGGACGTCTTTCCGGAAGATGTTCCAGGGTTACCTCCCCACTGGGAAATTGACTTCAGCATCGAGTTACACCCCGGGACGACACCTATTTCCTCATCAACTTATCGGATGGCTCCTGCGGAGCTTCGCGATCTGAGGGTGCTGTTGGAAGATTTGCAGAGAAAGGGTTTCGTAAGACCCAGTGTCTCACCCTGGGCTGCTCCAGTCTTGTTTTCCAAGAAGGTAGACGAGAGCCTGAGGTTGTTCATGGATTACCGGCGCCTGAACCAGGTGACGGTGAAGAACAAGTATCCACTTCCGAGAATTGATGACCTCTTCGATCAGCTAAGCGGGGCACAGTGGTTCTCGATGGTTGATCTTCGATCAGGCTATCACCAGCTACGAGTGCGGGATGAGGATATACCGAAGACAGCTTTCAGATGTTGCTACGGTCACTATCAGTACTTGGTGATGCCCTTTGGCATGACGAATTCCCCCACAGTTTTCATGGGGTTGATGAACCGGATCTTCCAGCCGTACTTAGACCGGTTCGTAGTAGTCATAATTGACGACATCCTTGTGTACTCGGCGTCAGAGGAGGAGCACGCGAGACACATGTGGATGGTTCTGGACGTACTTCGGGAGCACCAGCTTTATGGGAAGCTCTCAAAGTGTCAGTTTTGAATTCAGGAAGTCCACTTTCTGGGACATGTCATATCAGCAGATGGAGTAGCTGTGGACCCAGCCAAGGTGGTGGCTGTGTTAGCATGGGAGCCACCTCCGAACGTGACAGAGGTGCGAAGCTTCCTTGGGTTGGTAGGATATTACCAGAGATTCATACCTTATTTCTCTCGAATATCATCACCGATGATATCCTTGACCAGGGAGGGGAAACCCTTCGTGTGAAAAGAAAAGTTCCATCAGGCTTTTGAGAAGCTAAGATAGAGTTTGACGAGCGCCCCAGTCTTGAGATTGCCGGAGGAGGGTGTCGAGTACATAGTTTTCTGCGACGCATCAGGGATCGAGCTCGGCTGTGTCCTGATGTAGTGGAATGCAGTGATTACTTATGGTTCGCGCCAACTTAGGCCATATGAGAAGAACTATGCGACCCATGATTTCGAGTTAGTAGCGTTAGTCTTCGCATTGAAGATGTGGCGACACTACCTTATGGGCGAGCGGTTCATTCTCTACTCTGACCACAAGGGCCTCAAGTACATCTTCTCACAGAAGGATCTGAATTTGAGGTAGCGGCATTGGCTAGAGTTCCTCCAGGACTATGATTTGGATATCATCTATACTCCTTGGAAGGGGAACAAGGTGGCGGACGCTCTTAGCAGAAGGTCGAGCTCACAGCTGTTGAGTGAGGCGACACAACAGTTAGCAGCGTTACAGTTATCCTTTGTGGATGGAAAAGATACAACTTACTTATAGTCAATGGGTGTCACCCCTCCACTCTTAAAGCGAGTTAGGGAGGCACAACTTGGGGATGTCAACTGTGGGACCTTACGTGCTCAGTTATCCACAGGACATGCTCCTGATGGATATTTGCAAGGTGGGGAGCACGTACTTCTTTTTGGAGGACGCACTGTTGTACCAGTGGCGTTGCAGGAGGAGGTACTGAGGGAGTTACATACATTCCCTTTGGCGGTACATTCTTGAGTTTAAAATATGTACTAGGACCTCCGATGTCTGTTCTGGTGGTCAGGAATGAAGAAGGTGGCATTAGAGTTCATTTCTCGATGCCTCACATGCTAGCAGGTGAAGGCTGAGCACCAGGTTCCAGCAGGGTTATCTCACCCCTGGATGTTTCAGAGTGGAAGTGGGATGGAATATCGATGGACTTCGTGATGGGATTACCACGGATGTCCAAGGGGAACGATTCCATCTGGGTGATCGTTGACCGACTCACCAAGTCGGCCCAATTCCTAGCTATCAGGGAGCAGAGTTCCGTAGAGATCTTGGGATGCCTCTACGTACAGGAGATAGTTCGGCTTCATGGCGTCCCCTTGACTATAGTCTCATAACAAGACGCCCGCTTCACATCCCGGTTGTGGAAGGGATTACAGGAGGCTTTTGGGACTCAGCTACGCTTGAGCACAGCGTTTCATCCCCAGACAGATGGTCAGACGGAGAGGACCATTCAGGTTCTGGAGGATATGTTGCGAGCCTATATCTTGGACTTTGGTTGCAGCTGGGAGGACCACCTACCACTAGTGGAGTTTTCATACAACAATAGCTACCACTCCACCATTAGTATGGCACCGTTAGAGGCCTTGTACGGGAGACCCTTCCGGTCACCGCTTTGCTGGACCGACCCTGGAGAGTAAGAACTCATGGGTCCAGAGTTAGTGCGAGCTACTACAGAGAAGGTTCAGATCATTCGGGAGAGGATGAAGATTGAAAAGAGCCGGCAGAAGTCTTATGCTGACAGACGATGGAGACCTCTGGAGTTCGAGGAGGGGGACCACATCTTTCTTCGGGTCTCACCTCGACGAGGGTTGTAGAGATTTGGCCGAGGTGGCAAGCTATCTCCGAGGTTCATCAGACCTTTCCAGATCCTGGAAAGAGTTGGTGAGGTGGCGTACCGCCTGGATCTACCACCACAGTTGCGTCGGGTAAATGATGTCTTCCACGTGTCACAGCTGAGGAGGTACGTGCATGACCCATTGCATGTCATCGACTGGGGTGAGCAGGACATCGAGGATGGAGTGACCTTTGCTGAGTACCCTGGGGAGATCGAGGATCGGCAGGAGAGGATCCGTCATGGGTGATCAATTCCCTTAGTGCGCATCCGGTGGTAGCATGGGAATGTTCAGGAGAACACGTGGGAGCGGGAGGCCCAGATCTGTGCCCATTACCCTCATCTTTTTGAGTAGCCTTTATTTTGGATTTTTTGGGACGTAAAGACCCAAGGTGGGGAGAATGTAATGTCTTAGGTTTTCCGTTTATTATTTTTAAATATTATGTGGAATTATTTCGGGACCAGGTGCGAAGACGGCACATCATTATGAGGTCCAGTGACCCCGTAATGGTGGTTTAAACTTTTTTTAGTTAAGTGAGTCGGCACTTGTGTGCGGTTGTGGAAGTTTCCAAACCGATGCCCAAATTAAAAATCTGAGTGCATCATTGCGTCCAGGGTGATAACTTTACCTAAGAATGAGGATAACCTTGACTGGTGCGGGTCAAGGGAAAAAGTTAATTTTCAGACGTTTTAAGTAAAATAAAATAAAATAAATTAACCAGTTTATTTTATTTCATTTAAGGAAACATCCGCTGCAGCGCGGTAACAGCGCATCTGTTTCCTAAATTAATGATGCATCATAATAACTTCAAAATGGAAAGTCAACTTCGTTAATTCCGCCACATAATTAAATGACAACATGTTTCCCTTTTTAATGGGTTAAGCAATTGTTGATCGTTGGCAACGTTTGAGAGGAATCTCTATCGAATCCGTGAGGTGTTGGAGGAAATTCTTGACGACGAATGAAGACGGATCGAAGTCAAGAATCGCTACGCCAACAATGTTGAAGGATCCCGAAGACAACAGAAGTATGACGCCTTCATCAATGATCGATCCTTTCGAAAGGTAGGGGTTGTTATTTCAATTTATTTTTCCCCATATTTGAGTTTAAATGATGAACACAGATCAACGACGAACAATTTGATCCACGGATTCGTACGTTATTACGGGAGGGTTTTCTTTGGGATGATTTTGGGGGAAATAATCCATGATTTTTATTCATGTTGATCTCTGCTCCGTTTTAAGACTATTAACGGGAGTGGATCAACACCGTGACGAACGACGGTGGAGGTTCGTTCCTCGTTTTGTTATTTGGATTTCCTCCCCCATTCTTTCTCACACGTTCTTCGCGTTCTTCACGGGGCAACGAACAACGGATCAGTGCACATCCGTTTCGTGACGCAACGATCCCAAATCGAAGGTTCGACACCAGAACGAACTTGTGGAGTGCAGCGACGATGGTGGACGATGAATCGGACCGGATCGGGAAAGGGAGTTCTTCGAGCGTTCTTCACGCGGGAAGATCAAATCATGTTTTCAGGGCTGATCGAAGGCCCAAAAGCGATGGAAGTGGATTCGTGGTGTCGGGGAGACCATAACCTGGTATTTTTTCAGCGATCAGATGGCCGGATTGATGATCGGGGCAGCACGGGAGACGCGCCGGTGAAGGGCGCCGTTTCTGGAAATTTCCAGAATACACGGTGTGTACTCCCGAAGAACACGCCGTGTAGTTTTGGCGGTGGCGGATAGGGTTTCATGGTCAGAGAAGGATTACACGGCGTGTGACCCCGGTCACATGGCATGTTGGACCTTCCTCGAAGCTCAATGTGTACTTTGGGTAGTACACGAACACGGGATGGTCTACACGGCTTCAGGCGGCACTACGTGTACAGCTTGGTAGAGGTGGCTACGCGGAGCTCGGTGTGTATCCCAGGGATACACAGACACGGGATGGAGTACACGACTGTGTACTCCATCACCCAACCAGGCAAGGTCAACAGCGCGGGTCACCCCGTGTGCAGATTGCATGGGCTGAAGTACACAGGTTGGTGACCGTGTACGGGCACATGGACAGAGTACACGGACCCAACCCCAGTGACCAAGACATGGCGTGTACTCCATACTACATGCCATGTATAAAGTTTTCTACAGGACCAGCCTCACGACACAGGCCGTTTTACATGGGCAGTACCCGGGGTCAGACAACACGGCGTGTATCATTTCTACACGCCCTGTACTTTTTGGAAAACAGCTTGGTCCTTTTGTTCATCATGCCTTGAACATCTTTCATTTGGGTTAGTGCCCCTTCTTCTTGTTCCCTTGAAGGTCAGGCATCATTCCCTCACGTAGGATTATGATCCCTTCAGTAGGACATTCTATGATAGAGTCAGGCATCCATCCGAGAGGCCTAGATCGAGATCCTCTATCCATTCTAGACCCTAGGTATAGTCAGGAATCTACGTGACCAACTCTACCAGGAGTTGATCCTCTACCTAGAAGGTGAATTTAGGATGAGTCGCGGTATCATCCATGGCCCTGGCAGTGATCCTCATCTGTGTATCGAGATCTTTCCAACTCAAGAGTGTGCCTCCCGTAATGAGTGCTTTTATCTATCATAACCCTTCCACTCAGGAGTGTGTCTCCCGTAATGAGTGTAGACATATCTCGTGACGGTTCCCGATAAACAACACTTCACGAACAGATGTCATCAGAGCTATAAGACTCATGGAGTGTGTTCTCCCGAAATGAGCACATCACGGAATCTTCGAACAGAAGCCCTTGCGGGGGTATGCGGTTGCGTGACTTGTCTCTAGACCACAGGTCTAGATTTTGAGTATATCCGGTTTGGTTTATATGTTTTGTAAACATATACTATGCATAACTGACTGTACCTTTACTTTGTGTACTGGTTTGTGGTTTTTAGGGTCCTCTACTAAGTATTGTTATACTCACCCCTGCACGGGCTTTGCCCGCATGTCTGGTGTCTTGTGCAGACGAGCAGCCTTTTTGATAGAGTCCAAGGTAAACCAGGACAGGACCGAGCTTTCTGAGTTCCCTATAGGCTGAGGCATTCCTACGGCTACGAGCGGCAGTCCCAGTACCTTTGGTCTTACAGGTTGGACTTTTCAGTTTTTCAGACTCTTGCTTTTGGTGGGCTTGTATTCTGGCCCAGTTTACTTTTACAGTACTCTACCTTTCGTCGTACTCGGTTGGTTGGGTTTACATGTATGAATGCTTTTTTTTGTTCCTTAGTGTTTTACATTTCAGCATTTGTGGGATTGGAGATGTGTGTGTTTGTACAGGTACTTAGGCAATGCCTCCCATGTTAGTGACATGCCTACTCGGTGCTAGTCACCAGCCCCTGGCCTATTGGAGGCGGTCTTGGGGAGTCACAGTGCGGGCCCCACTGGGACGGGTCGTGACAAAAGAGAAAATATGAGAATTCAGATTTGCATATGATGTAGATTGGTCATCGCAGATAGAGATATACATGTGTTTGATATTGATCATTCTAGATCCCTTTATAGTGTGTGGAATTAACGATGTTCTATATTTCACTATTTGATGACATATAAGAATCTAGACATTCATATTTTTTCCAACTCTATAAATGCCCATGGGGTCCCCCTCTGTGGTTGACTTAATGGGGATTGACTTGGACTTATATAGCTGCTCTAAAATAAATTTAGATTTAATAGAAAATAGTTTTGGATGGGTATTAATAAGGTATTACATATGATGTGATACAAGGTGAAGTTAATTATATATTTTAAAAGGTTTTTTAGAAGATATTAAAAAGGCATTTTGGATATGGTTTTACAAGTTATTGCGTATGATATAATATAAAGTGAAATTAAACAAAGTCTATTAGTTTTTTGTGAAAGTGGGAGATTGAAAGAAATATTCCCTAAATCCGTGTGTATATATATGATATATAAGATATTTTGTATTTCATGAAAAATATGATTTTAATGAAAAATATATCAATATTGAGGCTCAACTTATTTTGTTATTTTTGAATAGATTAAAATGGGAACAAGGGATATTTTTAGGGGTTTGAAAATTTCAATATCTCGCAATGGAACCCCACTTTTCTTTCTGAATAGGGAAATATTTTATCTTATCCCATAGATATATTTTTTAATTTAAATTATACATATGTGTTTTTAGGGATTCTAAAGGATTATGAAAAGGGGATCAGTAGGGTTCTTGAAAATGGGGTGTGCAAAAAAGTGGTTATATAAGTGGGTTATTGTTCCTAGGAATGGGTAGTCTCATGCAGTGGAAACCAGAAAGAAATGGAAAAAACAGTTGTGAAATGGCTTATTTGAGGTGTTGTAATGAGGCCAGTTTTTCAGTTATGATCTCTAAGTGGTGACATTTTGTCATGGATAATTATTAGAGAAAAGGCATAGGCGTATCTGTGTGTGTGTTTTCACACATGTTTTCTACACTCTATTTAAAATTCAATGTTTAGACTTCACTTTAATTTTCTATACATTTTGATTATAGTGTAATTTTTTTTATGTTACCCCATTTTTTAATCATCTGAATTTGTGGGGTTTTCCACTTTAAAATCTATATCTCAATTTATTTCCTTATTTATATTTTTGTATATTCAGTATTTTGGTGATTCTCATAATATTTTTTCCACAATTAATTTATTATACTATGAATAATATATTTAATCTCTAACAACTGGTATTAAAGGATTTAATCCATGTTTATTAGTGATTGGATATGGGTGATTCTTTCCATGGGATTTCTACCCACATAGAACTGTTTAATGTGATAAATGATTTTACATTGTGGTAGACACAAGTAGAAAATATTTTGGTGTATGAGAAAACAAAAAAGATGATGAATATAAAATAGAGAATCCAGAACAGATGAGAAATTGTGATTGGAATGATATGAGAGAGATAGTGACAAGAATGATTAAGATGTATTTGGTTGGTAATACTCTCTGGGAGGTGATGAATCTATAAATTCTAGAGGAGATCTGGGTGAAACTTCAAATAAATTTATAATTAATATTGCTCACAAATCATTTATATCTAAAAATGATTTTACCATTTTGGAATTCTAGTGAATTTAGATTTAGGTAATCATCTGAATGGGTTTACTAAACTTCTGACGGAGCTGTCTTCAGTGGCATCCACGATCAATGAAAAAGGTATTGTGGTACCTATTTAAATGAAAGAAGAAAAATATTTGTTTCTCTTGGGTTCATTACCTAATTTATATGATTATCTTGTTGCCGCATTGTTCTTCAAGAAAGACACTCTGGAGTTATATGATGTAATTTCATTATTATTGATGAATATGACTTGGTGAAATACAAATGGTGGATATTCTTCAGGTAATAGTGTT
Source organism: Viscum album (assembly GCA_963277665.1). Taxonomy (NCBI): domain Eukaryota; kingdom Viridiplantae; phylum Streptophyta; class Magnoliopsida; order Santalales; family Viscaceae; genus Viscum; species Viscum album. Next base: position 842,044,604 of record OY728125.1, on the reverse strand, counting down.
ATTTTGGTTATGATAGATAGACATTATAATCAAAGAGGTTTCTTGATGAAAATAATAAATGTTATGTGCTTATTTTTTGATAAGGAGGGTCATGTGTAGAGAAATTTCTATTCTTTGAAAAAGTTCGAAGACAATAATAACACACATAACACCGATTATGAGTCTACTGGTGTAAGTAATATATAGGGTGAGGGAGATTTACTTTTATTTGGAATTGATTCTCATAGGTCAAATCTGTATAACGAATGGGTGGTTGATTCATCAGTGTTGTACCATATTTCAACATAGAAGGAAATATTATCTTCAAACGAGGAAAGTGAATTGGTATATAAGAGATTGAAAAATAGTGATTATTCTATTGTAATTGGATTTGATGATATTTGTATCACGGGGAATGGAGGGTGTGTTATGATGTTGATGGATTGGAAACATTTGAAAGCGATAAATAATAATTATTTATCTGTCTATACATTAGATAATGATTGGTTTAGAAGTTCGTTTGGCAGTGAAATATGGATATTATCTTGGGGATCGATGGTATATGTGTGATACAGAATGGTTCACACACTTTATAAGACTTATGTGATGTTTTACGATGAAGTGTAAAATGAAGTTACGAAGAGTACATTATCTGTTTTGTGGCATAGATGATCATCATGCATGAGTCGAATACCATCGACTAGGATGAAAAAAGTTTGGAAGTTGAAGCATGCAATGTCAGGTGTTTCGGGTCATACACTTAATTTCATTTCTTCAAAAAGTTCCCCTTGATAAAAAGGAATTTAAATCAAAGGTCAAGGTAACATGTTCTGTGTTAAAGACTGCTCAGTGGATGTTGATAAGAGGGGGAAATTAGTTTCTGCAAGTACTTTTGATTATTTGGTGATCACTATTACTGGGGAGAAAGGTGTTGTTAGTTCCAATCGTGTTCATCAGGGTAGTGTAGACACATGTATGATTAAAATGTCATCATTTTGATTTCTTTTATGCAGGGGGGGATTTCAGCAATCAATCAGAGCTATAAAATAGATATGTCATATTTTTTGCTGATGGTGATGGTCAATGTGATACCAATCAGTTTTCTTTAAAACTAATTATTTTTATGATATCTCATTATTTTATATTCTTAAGGGATAGATTGTTTAGATTTATCATTTTTAGTGTGTTTTGGGGGATTAGATAGGAAATAAGGGATATTTTTAGGGGTTTGAGGTTTTCAATATCTCACACTAGCACCTCACGTGGATTTTTGAATGAAGAGATATTTTTTTATCCTATGGACCTATTTTGGAATTTCAATTTTGTGTACATGTTTTTAGGGATTTAAAATTCTTATAAAAAGGGAATCAACAGCGGTGTTGCAAATGGGTTTATCAGAAAAAGAAGAAGATACTTGAGTGACAGTTTATGGGAATGGGAAATAGCATGTAGAGGGAACCCATGAGAAATGAAAAATCCGGTTGTGCAATGGCTTATTTGAGGTTCTAGAATGATGAATCTTTTATTTTAATCTCTTTGGGGTGATATTTTGTAATGTATTATTATCAACGAAAAGGTGGAGGAATATTGAGATGGGGGTTTTCACACAAGTTTTTCTATACTCTATTTACAATTCATGTTTCAGGATTTTCTTAAATTTTATAGAATCTCTAATTATAGTGATTTTTTTTTTCAGATTTACCCTATGTTTTATTATTCCTCCACATTTAAGGGGTTTTCCACATTAAAATATGTGTCTCAATTTTTTTCCTGCTTTTTATTTTTTTATTTCATCTTTTTTAGTGAATCTCCTAATATTTTTTTGCAATTAAGTTATTATCTTGAGGTTGATCTATTTCCTCCCCAACAATTAGATCATGAAACTTTCAAAAAAAATGATAAAACGACATATTTTATGATTCTATCATATTAAATATCATTTATTATACCATTTCATGAGGTGAAATGTTTTAGAGGACTTCTATTCATTTATATCATACATAAACTAACCATAGAATTTATATATGTGGTTCATCGCATGAATAAATGGGATGATAATCAAGAAGAATCCTTAGTTTACTATTGAACTTCTTTCATGTAAGGAAAATTATTGAGAATTACATTATTTTTGGTCAAAACTCATTGAAACTATTTCTCTATTTTTTTCTTCACTCTGGACTCCTCTTAATGTAACTGGAAGGCTTGATTTCAACTTTATTGTTTTGATTGAAATTGATTCGGAATTTTCTATAAAATGCTTTATATAAACTCTATTTTGCGTTGGTTTACAGAATTGTGAAAAAAAAATTTTGGTGGAAAGTGGAATTGGTTACATGGTTTTAATCTGAAGATTTTAAGATGTTTTTTTAATTCATAGAAATTGGTTGGAATTGTTTTTTCAATAAATAGATGGTTTTATTGAAATGGTTTGTCATAATTTTGTTTTGGCAAGGTCATTGTCTTAAATGGTTAAGCATGAGTTTAATGGGATGGATAGTGGTTGTGAACCACCACCATCAAAGGGTGGGGTTATGGATGTGATGTTCCACCATCAATGGTAAACATCAAACTTGTGTGGTTGAGTGTGAAATTATGGTAGTGTGGAATTCAATGGTAAGTCCAAATGAATTCGTGAAATGGTTGATTGACTTCTTTTGTTTCTTTCATTAGAAATTGGTTTTGTCTTTGGAAAAATGATTTTCTATGGTAATTGTTTTATATTCTTATATAAAATATTTTCAAATATTTTATATAAGTTTTATAAAATTTTCTATAATAGTGGCATGAGTAGGGAAGTCATTTCGGGAAAGCATACTGAGTTTCATTTCTCACCCCCTACATTGAAATGTTGGTTATTTTGAAAATACTATTTATTAAGACACTTTTAATGATAATGCATCACAATTCTTTAGTGGTGCTTCATAATAATTTGGTTGTATTGTGGAGTTGGAGTGTGGAGAATTTTGGGAGCTATGGTGTTATGTATTGGAGTCATTGATTCTTATTTTTTTCCTTATGTTATGTACTTTGATGTTAGTAGTCTTTCACTTTAGCACTCTAATTATCATTTGATTTTATATGAAGTTTTTATTCTTGAGTTGTCCTACTTTATTATCTTGCATCATACATTTGTTTTGTTGATGGTATGATTGATTGTGGTTGTTTATTCTAAAATAGAATATCCTCCCCCAATTATATTGAAGTCGTTGACATTTATTAATATCCTTTGACATCTTGAGGATGTTTTCTAAGGCCAAGTATAAATTCCACGACTCAAGCTAGTGAGGAGGGGTGAGATGTTACAAGTTGTATCAGCTTGTTCGGTCCTTGAAATGAAAATGATATCAGTCTTGTTTGGTCCAATCATTTGGGACAAATGGTATTGGTTTTTTGTCTTGTAGTTGAAATTCATTCTTGTTTATTCCTTGAGATGGGATTCTGGAATGGAGTAGGATTGTCGGGACATGAATTGTAAAGAATAAACTAACATATAAAACGACTTTATGCTAGAATTCAATTTACTAGGGAGGGGTAAATATGTATTTTAGAGACACTTATAGGATTTGAAATCTCATTTTCATGGGTTAATCCAATGTGAAGAGAATTACATGAATTTTAGAAATTACTTCCCACTAGGATTACATATTTCATTTTGACTAATGGATTATAATTTGGTACAAATGTGTTCATTTTTGGAAAATTTTGAATTTTTTTTCAAATTAGAGATTTGGAAAAGAGCATGGTTATGGTATTTTGAAAATGGTTTATTTTCAAAATCATAGTGAACATTTCAAAAATTGATGAATGTGGAAAATTTTGAATTTTGGAAAGCAATGTAATTTGTTGTTTTTACAATAAAATGGAACCTTGTATGCATCGTAGAAACCAACTAGAAAAAGCTACTAAGAATGTTGTTCCACCTGAGTTAGATATGAACCAACAACTAGTTTAGAGTGTTATAAAAAAAAAGAAACAGATAAAGGTAACAGAATGGATGAACCAAGGATAGTTGATTATTCCATTCAGTTCCAGAAGTAGAATCCACCCATCTTTTAGGGTGATTCAAAACTAGAGAAGGAAGAGGTGTGGAGGAATAAGTTGAATCAAATATTTTATTTCCTAGGCACACCAGCAGATCTAAATGTTAATTTGGCGATGTATTTGTTGGAGGATCTTTCATTCTAGTGGTGGCATTTAAAAGTTCAATCTAAATCAGACCAAGGCCTTGCATTGAAGAACATTGAAGAATTGTTTGAAAAAAATTATATCCTTTAACATTCAGAATTGAAATAAATTTATAATTCTCTAGTTTGATTCTGTAAATCCTCGTAGTAATGGAGTAGGTGGATATATTTATGAATTCAGTCTACTTTTTATTCAATATTGCTGCTAGTGTGTCCTTGAAAAAACTTATATTTGAACCAGGGATGAGGTAAGAGTTTCACTTGAATATTTTTATACTCTTTATAACAGATTATACAGAGATGTTAAATAGTGAAATATATCTTTAATGAGAATTATTAGGAGATACGGGTGGAGGAATCATATTGATACATACATGAAACGATGGGAACTCAAATACTAGGAGCAATAAGAAAAGGGACACCTATTTCCAAGGTGGGAGTTTGACTCAGAATAATATGGTTTGATTAGGAAATCTTCTTCCAAAACCTAAGATAATTCTATGTTGTTTCCAATGTGGTTATTTGGACCACATGAAGTGAGATTTTATGGCCCCATCCAGAGCATGCCAAAATTGTAACCAGATGGAGTATCTTTAGCACTATTATAATAGTGCCCCAAGGTCGGGTGTACAGGGAACTTATCAGGTGTCACAGATGTTATATGATTCAAGAGGATGAGGGAAAATGAATCACTCTCTTGATAAGAATATATCAATCCATGGTGATTCTAGTAATACCATGTCTCCTTAGCAATGATAAATCTAAAAAAGGAAATAAATAACAAAGTGTGGCGAGTAAGAAATTATATGGAGTTTAGTGAGTTTTTATGGATGATCAATATGGATCGTCGATGATATCATTTTTTGATATCGTTTCTTTCCATTAATTTTTTATTTCTTTTTCTGTTGATTAGTTGGGTTCAAATGTTGAGATGATGCCTTCTATTTAGAAACTTCAAACTCCTCTTGGTCAAAGAGAATGTGGATCCATTATGTGTATAAAATTATATATAATTATTGATGAATTTAATTTGATATTTCATTTATGTATGATTGATATGGGTGTATGTGACATAATCTTGGGTATGGTTTTGTTGGAAATATTCAAACCTCATAGAAACTATTATACCCAAAGGGTTAGTTTTATGAATGATGGTGGAATCGAGCATCCCTTTAGAGGGGATCAGAATATAAAGTCTCATCCAGTAGTCCTATTGGCACAAGCAATTGGAATGTTCTCATACCAAATGGAAGTTTTGAATTTGTAATCAATGGAAAAGATTAAGAATAATAGTTTTCTAGCAGTAGTTGATCAATTTTTAAATGTTTTCCTAAAATTTCTCAGGATTTCTACCCATAAGAGACGTGGAGTTTACAATTAATATCCTTATAGGGACCTATCCAATCTCAAATTCATCCTATAAAATGACACCAATATAATTAAGGGAATTGGAATTATAGTTGTAAGATCTAGTAAACAAAGGGTATGATTGACCTATCATGTCTCTATGGGCCGCACCAGTCTTGTTTGTCAAAAAGACTGATGTATGATTATCCACTGAAATAAGATAATATTCATTGTTAATATTTATAATATTCATGAGATTAATTATTCATTATCACCATTTTAGTTCATTTTACACTTTGAACATTATTTCACATTATGATTGTAATTCCCCCTTAAAATGCAATATTACATGGTACAATTCTGAACAACTCTTAAAAAAATGGCCTTGATTTTATTTTCATATTTTTATTTTCAGGTCTAATGCTACAAGGAACAATTAATACTTCTTCAGTATCTGAATATTCACATTGGAAGACCACCAAAATGATCTTTCATGGAAACACATCCTGGGAAAGTAAACTGGAAAAAATACAAATAAAAAGACTGTAGCAGCCATGATCCAAACCCAATGATTCGAAAAATTTATATGAAGATATATTAAATAACGGGGAACATTTCATAGAATAGTTTCCAAAGCTAAGTCTGATGTTAAAATCGAGTTATAGGTGGCCCAAGTGGAAGATAAATTTCTAGGCCAAATTCTGTAGCCTAGAAAAACATCCCACCATTTCACTAATATCACGCAAACAAAATTTTCATTTGAGCTGAAATTTTACCAAAATTTAGGATACATCTAGATATCAATTTTATACTTCTATGGAACACTCTAATTAGGTCATATTGAATGTCATTTTGATGTGTCTGTTTGATGAATGAAAGATGCCTTCCACTTTGGGTCAAAGGTGGAAAAGTCTAAGTTACACTAGCTTTCCACCACCCTAAGCCCGCCATACTCTAGTGAGATGACATTAAATATTTTAGTCTCAACCAAAGTCTCCTAGAATTCATATTTAAGGCATTTTTTGGGGGGATTTAATCATATTGGATGCTTTCTTTTATTGAAATGTTAGGCTGCAATTTTGTTGTCTCAAGTTTTTCTTTCTAATGCAAGTTTTTCTATTTCATCTTAGTTTATTTATAAAGGTTATTCTTCTCCTCTTATTATTTTATTATTCATATCACGTTCATACCATAGGCTCATGGTGTGAATTTTGTCACACCAAACCTTGTGAAATTATCACAAAACGGTGGAGTGATCGTTATTTCATTGTCTTTTTTTACTTCTTCAATTCTTCCCTCATGAGCCTACTTCCCACTTCCATTGAAACCATAGCATCAATGGAGATCTAACTTTATTATGGTTTAATCAAAGGGAGTATCAAGGGGATGGATTGGATGTTATTTATCACCCCATTAAATTCAAATCACTTATTTTAATTGATATTTTGGTTTGATAATTTTAAATCCTCTTCATCCTTGTAGATTTTTAAGGCCACATACCTCAAGAGCTAATACAAACCATTAACTTGGAGTGCTTATAAATTTTATCCTACAAATGTATAGGTGATTAGTATTATGGTGAGTTGTTATTAAACCATTTAGTGATGAATTTGTCAGATCTTCTTGAATAAACCCATCTCGACTATAAGAAATTCAAACTGTTAAAAAATTATTTCATCCAATCCACCCCAAGTGATAACCTAGGATCAACTCAATATCATAATTTTAATTCAATTATGTCTATTATAATTCAGTTAAAGTAATATATAATCAACTCAATTTGTCCACATAGTAACCAAAGTCAATCCATAGAATGTTTGTGTCTGTAGGTTTCTTCTTAGGTCTCTGAGGAATCGACAACCCAAGCTACTCTACATTTGACCGCTTAACCCTAATAAAATGGGTAAATATGGATGAGACCACGTTTTGGCACCATTTCTAGGTAAGTTATCTTAGACACTATTATCATTTTTTTCATCCCGCTTCTCTGTTCTCACCCCCTTACTCTTATGGAAGTCAATTTTGAACATGTCCAAACATGGGAAACCTGTCCCTACTTTGATCACCCAACCCCATGTGTGATGTACAATGACTATCCTAATTTCTACATGTGGGATCATTAGAAACATAATGAACCAAAATTTTTTAACTCTAATTATCCCCAATACATTCCAAAATATAATGAGTTTCAATCCCCATAAATCCAATCTGAACACCCTCCTATGCAATTCAAACAACATAATTATCCACATAGAATATACCATTTGGCCCAGCCGCTTCTCCATCCTGATCCACATCCATTACCTGAAAAATTATGTCAAAAATGGAGAGAATAAATTATTAAGTTTTATCTTTGAGAGTATAACTACAAAGCATTGAAATGATTATGGAACCCACTCCCACTCATGTTCCACTTTCCTAAATATTGATAAGAGAATCTTGTTACGTGAAAAATTCTCATGAAAATTATAAAGAAGAATCCTTTGAATCTAAGAGACCTATATAACGTGATGGAATTGTTTATGGTTGCTTAAATCAAGAGGAAACTTATTTTTTTATTCACAAGAGGTAAATTTGACATCATGGATTGAGTATCCGGAATATTACTCCATTGATTCTTCAGAACCAAAAATTACTGAACCATTGGGAGAAATCACAAAATTTGAGACCATACCCATTCCTGACACTGATCTTTCCAATTTGGTGGTTGAATATTCCACTCAAAAGGAACCATTTTTGATGAGAAATTTTGAAAATTAAATTGAGTTGGATTCAAAATCTCAACCTGTGTCTGAATGTCCCATCCAACCCGAGCTCAAAATTATTGTCCTTCCTTCCCCGATAAAGTATCACTTCATAGGGTATAATTATGAAATTTCAATTGGAATCCATTCATATCTTGAAACCAAAAATAAATTGGAATGATCATTGATGTCTTAGTCAAGACTATAGAGGAAACTAGATCAACCATTTGTGATATTCTTTGGATTTTTCCACTCATGGTAGAACATAGGTTTGTACATGCCTCAAATTATAAACAAAGAATAAATCTCAATAAAGTATAATTTGATAAATAAGGGGTCTTTAAAATGTTTAAAGTTGGTATTGGGTAAGTTATGTGTGTTCTAGTCGAGCTAACGACATTAAAAAAAAGCGTTGTATGAGAGGCAACCAGTGGTTTTCATGTTTCCAATCATTGTTGATCATCTTTATTTTACAAAAAGGATTAATGAATCATTTTGATATTTGAAAAAAAAATAAAAATATATATTTTTGGCTTGTTGTTCTATTATGAGTATGGATGGGTATGAAAGATGAGCGCCATATTCATTCTGGTCACGTGGTGTGATCCTCGAGTAATACATTACCCAAAAATTTAAAAAGAAGACAATGTATCATCAATTTATTTTATTTTATTTTTTTGTGTTCTTAGGTTAAAATAGAAATATAGAAAAAAAATAATTAAAAAAATCTAAAAGGATGTGTCATAGGTATTGGTTCAAACACTGTCATAACTGGCAAAGCAGCGGGGACTCGAACATAGGACTGAAGAGAGATAGAGGCACGCACTTACCATTGACCTACAACTTATAGTGCTTCCTTATTCTATAATTTTTTAAATATACATATATTTTGCTTTTTTAATTATATATATATATATATTGTTTTTTTTTGTTTTTTGTTTTTTGGTTTTTTTTCCTTTTTCACTAGGGAACTATGTGAGTGACATGGATATCAAGGGATTAAATGGTTTAAAAATGATCTTCAACTTCAACCACCAGGTGACCTCAATCCATGATCCTCATTTTCAATTTCCTTTTGGAACTTCCCTTCTCAAACTCTACCCCCTTATAAATTTTATTTTCTTCAAACATTGAGGATAGTGTTATTTTATGTTAGGGGAGATTAAATAAAATAATGCTTCTAAAAAAATTAAATTTACTAAAATTTTAAAATATAAAAAATATATGGAAGGAAAAATTCATGTAACCTTGAACATGATAATACACATTGCATACTTTTAAATTGAATATCAAAATATTTTTTCATGTCTTGATTATTATTTTAATGCAAGTTTAAGTTCATTAGCATAGATTTAAAAAAGTGTGGCTATCTAATGTGATATTTCATCATTTATATTTTCATCCAAATAAAAGAAACAACACATGTCCTTTGGATATTGGGGTATTAGTTTGAGTTCATGGGGTCCCCCAAAAAAATAGCATAGGTTTGGTGATTATTTTAGTTTTAATATTAGTATTCAAAAAAATTAAAAAACAATAATTTTTTTTGTAGAGTAATGAAATAACCTAATGTGTGGCTTTCGGCACTTGGGGATCGTGAATCCATAGTTTTCTGGGCCATAGATAGTAATTTTATGTCTATTTGTGGTAATTTTACTTTTCTTTTAATGGAGTACACTCGAGATGATGCCCGAGTATGTGGGATTCACTTGGTGACCTATGGTCTTTGATCCTGGGAGTCATCGGTGAAGTCTCACTACATGGATTGACTCTATTGAGTCCAATTTCAATTATAATGGAAAAATTGAAAAAAAAAAATAAAAAAATATATACAAAAAATTGAATACTCATCTTAATATTGAAATGTGATTCCACCTAGCACTTCCATTATTTTCCCCTTGAATAAAAATAAACCCCCAAGTATTTTGTGACAAACAACACATCAACATACTTTATTGAAATTGGATGAAATATGGAGATGAATTTGAACAAAGGAAGGGGATTGGGCTTGGGATATTCTTATAGACCTATCTTGTTTTAAATGATTTTTATGGGCTTCATAATTTTTTGTGTATGAGGACTTTTGGTAGGCCTTGTGTATTAAAACGTATTTGGAAAAGGGAATTCGAATTTCATATTTTTGAGATATATTTTTCCCAGGACTAGCAAAACTCAAGTTGGGGGGTATGATTAGCCACTGAAATAGGATAATATTCATTATTAATATTTATAATATTCATGAGATTAATTATTCAGAAACTCTATTTTAGTGAATTTTACACTTTGAACATTATTTCACATTATGATTGTAATTCCCCCTTAAAATTCACTATTACATGGTACAATTTTGAACACCTCATAAAACGAAAAATATCATTGATTTTATTTTAATATTTTTTTAGGTCTATCACGATATAAGGAACAATTCAAACTTTTTTTGTATCTGAAGATTCACATTAGAAGACCACAAAAACACTGCATAACATCCCAATAAAGAGACTGTAGCGTCCAGGATCAAGGCCCAATTATTCTCAAAAATTAACTAATGATATAGTAAATCATGGGTAACATTTCATTAAATGGTGGACAAAGATAATTTCAATGTTTTAATGGAGTTCCAGGTGGCCCAAGTTGTAGATAAATTTCTGGGCCAGATTTTGCGGCCAAGAACAACATCCAACCATTTCGATAATATCTCACAACCCAAAATTTAATTTGGGATGAAATTTTTCAGGAAGTTAGGAGAAATCCAGATCTCTATTTTATTCTTCTATGGAAGACTATAATTCGGCCATATAGATGGTCGTTTCGACGTGTCTGTTTGGTGGAAGCAAGGTGCCTTCAACTTCGGGACAAAGGTAGAAATGTCTAATTTCCACAAGCTTTCCACCACCCTAAGCCTACCATAATCAAGTGGGATGACATTCACTATTGGATGCCAGACCCAAGTCTCCTAAAATTCCTAGTTAAGGCAGTTGTGCTCGTGGATTTAATCATCTTGGATGCTTTCTTTCATTGTAATGTTATGCTGCAATTTTGTTGTCTCATGTTTTTCTTTCACATGTAAGTTGTTCTATTTCATCTTAGTTTCTTAACAAATTTTTTTCTTATCCTCTTATTATGTTATTATTAATATAATCTTGATACCATTGGCTCATGATGTAAATTTATTAACACCAAACCTTTTGAAATTATCACACAATGGGGGAGTGATCGTTATTTCATTGCCTTTTTACTTCTTCAATTCTTCCCTCAGGAGTCTATTTCCCATATCCATTGAAACTGTAGCATCAATGGTGGGATAACCTGCTTATGGTCTGATCCAAGGGAGAAGAAAGGGACTGGATTGGATGTTATTTACCACCCCATTAATGTCTAATCACTTCTTTTAATTGAGTTTTTTGTTTGATAATTTTAAAACTTCTTAGTCCTTGTTGAATTTAAAGGCCACATCCTTCAAGAGCTAATACAAACCTTTACCTTGGAGTCATAATAAATTTGATCCTCCAAGTGTATAGGTGATTAGTATTATGGTGTGTTGGTATTAAACCAGTAAGTGATGAATTTGTTTGATCTTCTTGAATAAACCCAACTCGAATATAAGAAATTGAAACCATTAAAAAAGAATGTCATCCAATCCACCCCAAGTGTTAACCTAGGACCAACTCATTCTAAGAAATTGAATTCATGTAAGTCATTTAGAGTTCACTTAAACCCATCTAAAATCAACCCATTTTGGCCACTTAATATCCAAAATCATCCCATAGAATGTGTGTGTCTATAGGTCTCTTCTTAGGTCTCTGAGGAATCAACAACCCAAGCTACTCTACCTTTGGCCGCTTAACCCTAAAAACATGGGTAAATTTAGGTGAGACCAATGTTATTCTTTGGTTGTGTGTGTATTATCATAATATTAACCAAGTTATTATAAATAATTGGTTTCCACTTCCACACATTAATAATATGTTTGATCAATTTATGGGAGATCAATAGTTCTCCAAAATTGACTTGCGGTCATAATATCACCAATTGAGGGTTCGAAAAGAAGATATTCCAAAAAAAATTTTGAAGTATATATAGTCATTAAGAGTATGTGGTTATGACGTTAGGTATTATTAATTCACTAGTGGTCTTTATGGAATTTTTGAATCAGATATTTCAAATATATTTTTATTCTTTTCTGGTGGTTTTTTTGGATGGCATATTGGTGTATTTAAGGACAATGTATGAGCTTGAGAAACACTTGGAGACAGTGTTGGAAATCTTTAGTGATCATCATATGTATGTAAAATTATAAAAGTGTGATTTCCATATTCAAGAGTTATATTTACTTGACCATGTAATCTATAAATGAGGTGTTTCTATGGATCCAAAAAAGATAGAGGTTTTTATCTCCTGGAAACCTCTAAGTAATGTATTCGAGATATGTAGTTTCCTTGTCTTGGATGGTAATTAACGATGTTCCATTCATGATTTCCCCTAACAAACTTCACCAATGATAGTTTTGAAAAGGAAGAATGTTCAATTTTAATGTAATTATGAATGTTAGAATTATTTTTAGGAGCTTAATGTTTTCCATACAACAACACCAATCTGGATTTTTCCAAAATTTGGACATGGGTATCTGTTGTATTGTGATGTTATAGGATTTGGGTTGGGATGTGTTCTCATGTAGGTAGATCATATTATTTTTTATGGATCAATATAATTATAGTTTCATGATAAGAACTACCAAACACATTATTTGGAATTAGCTATCATAGTCCATGCTTTGAGGACATGGTGTCATTACCTCTTTGGAATAAATTCATAGTGTTTAAAGATCATAAGATCTAGTAACATATTTTTTCATAAATGGATTTTAACCCAAGACAAAGAATATGGATTTATTGTCTCAAAATTTTTGACTTTGAATTTATTTATACACCAGGTAAAGGCAATTCGGTGGTTGATGAAATAAGTAGAAATTCATATGCCTAGTAAGAAAAACAAAGATTTAGATCAGTGGCAGTTGATATCAGCGATAGCTGACATGAACTTGGAATGTGAATACAGAGGTGATGTAGCAGGTTTCTTTCCAATTTCATTAATTCTTGATTTGGTTGTGATAGTTAAAGAGGCACAAACATATGATTCAGAATGTGTTGCAATGTGTTCAAGACCCAATAGTGGGTTGATCATTAAGATATGGAAGTGGGATGGGAGTTTAATCTTGTGGTTTCAAAATCGTATGGTTATACCATTGGATTTTCAAGAAAAATGTCTTCATACTTCAAAAAATTCGAGATGGGTTTTTCATCTTGGAATATAGAAGATGTATGAGGAATTTAAAGCATAGTTTTGGTGGGTGGATATGAAAAGTTAGGTGGGTTAGTATGAAAAAGAAAGGTTGGTGAGTTTTTTTCCTGATGCTTAACTTTTCAGAATGTTAACATAGAGCATCAATGACCAGAAAGTATTTTGGAGTCTTTACATATTCCTATTTTGAAATGGGATCAAATATACATGCATTTTATAATATGTCTTCCAATAATGGTTTATAAACACAATCCCATATGGGTGATAGTGGATCGACTCACAAATTTATCCCATTTCACCCCTATTCAAGAATCTCATACAGTGGAGGAATTGTCAAAAATCTATATCCAAGAAGTGGTAAAGAAGAATTTCATAAAATTTTCGATAGTATTATATAGAGACATGAGGTTTTTGTATCATTTATATAAATACTTTCTATAATCCCTTGGGAATTAGTTGACCATGAGTATGACATATCATCCATAGATGGATGGGTAATCCAGAAGGATGATACAAACGTTGGAAGACATGTTGTGGGCTTGTGTAATAGATTTTTGTGGCTCATGAGAAGATCACATACCATTTGAGGAGTTCTCATATAAAAATAGTTATCATGAATCCACACAAATGACACCTTTCGAAGCATTATATGGGTGTCCTTGTCGTTCCCCAATTTTTTGGGTGGAAACAAATGATACTTCAATTTTTGGGTCCATCATTCTTCAAGAAATAATAAGTAATATTTAGTTGATTAAGAAATGGATGGAGTCAACTTAGAGTGTTCCGAAATCATATGCTAATCACTGTTGACAGCCATTTACATTTGTGGTGAGTGATCATGTGTTCTAGAAAATATATCCAAGGCATAGACATCATCATTTTGGGAAGTAGAGAAAGTTATCTACTCTATAAACATTCCCTTTTGAGGTACTTGAATGAGTTAGATAGGTGAAATATCAGAAAGAATTTCCATGATAGTTTAGTTTAGTGCATAATGTGCATCACATATCTTAGTAAAAGAAGTATCAGCCTAATCCTGACCATGTTACTTGATGAGATCATGTTAACCTAGATCCAAATTCTGTTTTAGCTCATGTGCTAATATAGATTGTGGATAAGAAATATAAATTCATACTTGTGAAATGCATTAGTGTAGTGCTGTTTTTGTGGAAACATGGTCAGATTTTGGAAGATTCTTGGGAATGGGAGAAATAAATTGTTGAGAAATGACCCAAACCCTTTCAGAGAAATGCTGGTTTTATAATTTTTTAGGAAGTGATGTTCAATGTTGGAGAGAATCTAGAACCCCTAGTTCTAGGCTATGGAGTCTCTGCCCTTTGAACCGACAGAAATATATTGGGAATTCTTAGTTTGTTGAAGCCTGATTCCCTTGGTAAGCCTTTGTTTGTGGTAGTTTTTCCCATATCTACATTCCTACCTTCTCTTAAAATCATAGATCTAGTCTACTGGGGATATATTTATGATGGTTGATGCCAATAATTGTGAGATATGATTGTGTTGATGTTAGGGAAAGAGATTTAAGGCAGGTTTTCAGTGATCCATCTTGGTTTTATTAAATATTTCTTATCATTCTTCGTTTTATCCGTATATTAAGAGGTAGGTGTATTCATGCTCAAATTATATTAATAGATCTCGAAGGATTGATTTCAAATTGATTTTTCGAATAGAAATTAATTTTGAATTTTCTATGAAATGATTGAGGGAAACCATCTTTTCTGACAGTTTATGAAATTCTGAAAATTGGTTGTTTTGGTGGAAAGTGAAATTGGCAACATGATTTTAAAATGATTATTTTAAAATGGTTTTTTGGTTTTACTTAATAGAAATTGGTTGGAAAAATATTTTCCATTAAATTATGGTTTTATTGAAATGGTTTTTTGAAATTTTGATTCGCATGGTTGTTGGCTTAAATGGTTAAGCATGAGTTTAATGGGATGGATAATGGTCATGAACGACCGCCATCAAAGGGAAGGGTTATGGACATGAATTTACACCATCAATATTAAACACCAAACATTTGTGGTTGAGTGTGTGTGTTTGTATGGTTTTTTGGAACAGAATGGAGATTCTAAATGAATTCATGAAATGTTTTATTAACTTGTTTGGTTGCATTCCTTAGAAATTGGTTATTTCATAGGAAAACTATTTTTCTAGGGTAATTATTTTATATCATGATATCAAATAATTTCAATTTTTCAATAGATATTGTTCTATATAAATGTTCTAACATGTTCTATCCTAGTAGAGTTTGTAGGGAAGTTATTTGGGGAAATCCTATTGAGTTTCATCACCCACCCCCTGCTTTGTCACATTAGTGATTTTGTAGATATTGTTTATCGAGACACTAGTAATGGTAAAACATAATACTTCTTAAGTGGTGCTTCATAATAATTGGGATCTATTGGGGAGTTAAAGCATAGAGCATCTTGGGGATGTGGAGTTATGTCTTGGAGTATTTGGGTTTTGTTGGTTTTGTATTCCGATATGTACTTTTTTGTCTGTAGTCTTTCACTTTGGTATTCTGATTATCATTTGGTTTGATATCCAGTAGTTATGGTTGATTTATATTATTTTATTATCATGAATCATATATTGGTTTTTGTGATGATATTATTGGTTGTGTTGGACTATTCCCAAAGGAAAAAATTAATCTCTCAATTATATTAAAGTCCCTGACATGTATTGATAGCCTTTGACGTGTTTGAGATTTATTTTACGACCAAGTAGAAATTATACCTAGACTCAAGACAATGAGTAGTGGTGAGATATTACACCACAGATGCAAGATGATTTTTATGTCACTCAAGGGATCTTTATAAAACACATTTGAAGATGTTTAAAGTTGAATGAGATGATGCAATGGATCTTTGGTGAAGGTATTATTACATAAAAACCCTTATTCATTTTCTAGTTTTATTGAATGTTTTATATTTCTTGCATGATATATCTTTGAATTTGGGTTCTTATTTATTTTACTGTGTCTAATAAGAGTTATTAGATTCATAAAAAAGAGCAAATAGTTAGATCTACAAAAGATTGAAGGAGCGTGAGATTCCTCAGATATGCTGACAATGGTTATGACTCTAGAAGTGTAGAGACATTATCGTTACTTATTAAGTTTTTGTTGATCTATAGGAAGACATGGAGGTGAACCATTAAGGTGCTTTACTAAAATTCAAAGGAAGATGTTTGTATAATAGTTTCTAAAGGACTTGGTCCTCAAACTAATGTGAATATAAACTGAATGATATTTTTATCTGTGAGCATTATTTTTTTAGAAGGAGAAAAAGGAAGACCATCAAAAAAAGAAAATACAGTGGAATTATTTATGATGACAACATGGGGATGTGGTACAGTGTTTGAGTATAATATCTCCATAAAATTTAGGCCAATGCGAGTTAGATATCTTGATGTTCATTCACAAGAGGATATGTAAGATTCTATATTAGTGATATCTTGGAAGTAGGAACTGTCAACCAGGTAGAAACGTTGAGGTGGTACAAAACATTAACTAAATTAAAATATGATAATTTTAAAGGTAAAAATGATAAAATTTAATGTGAAACTTTTTAAAGAAACTTTGTATTTATGATATCTTGTATCCACACATATTCGTGAAGGCACACTAGTATCCCCACTGTACACTCACTACTCAGCTCGAGCATATTCATAAATAGGTGAGATGTTGTAGTTGAGATGACAAACATGAGTGGTTTGTCTTCCCACATAGAATTGAATTAGAAATTCAATCGCAGAGCTACGAGGAATGTTCCATGGATGTTACCCACCTAAATGAAGAGATGTGAGCCATGGATTAGGCAAATAGATGTGTCTAGAGTGCCTATGCCACTGCCTATTTCACTAAAACATGCTTTGATGGACTCAACTCATTCTCGGGTTTCCTTAAAATGTAGGCATTGTTCTTTGTGCAGACCTTCTATTGGGTACTATAAATATGATTTTCTCTACCTATGATGTAGATCAGGACATGGGTTGTTGTGAGTTTCATACGCTTTAGAATCAGGAGGCTGGGTTACTTTAATTTTCCTCATTTCCATCTCCACTACAACATGCTACTCATGAATCCATATAGAAGGATGCATGGATGCAATTTGGTTCCATGAGAAAGGAGAACCTATAAATTGGAGAGATATTTCAACATTTGTAATTTTATATGATTTTTATTATTGTGCACATCCTATTTGTCCTACTCTCTATGCGTCGATGACAAACAAACATCAATTTCCACAGGTGGAGCTTGAATTTAATCCATATAAGTCATTTTTTTCTTTGTATAGTTAATCATTCTTTTTTTCTTGATTACAAGTTTTTATCATATACTTTATCTTTTGTATGATTCTTTACGCTTCACTAAATTTTAGTGGATACTTATTGTTTGGATCCAATATAGAATCACATATAACATTGAACCACTCAACTGATGAAATGAGCTCTAAATTGGAAATATGAACAAACATTTCTATTCCATTATCTAAATATGCATTGACTTCCACGCCAGTTGTTCATGCTATAGAATAGGATATTTCAAGTGACAATAATAAGAGGATCTTGAGCCTCTTAATCAGAGCTTCCATGGTGATCAGAACTTCCTTTGTTTCTCTATGGGTGCCCTTCTTTGGGTATTTAATTTCTTTGGTTGGTTCCTTGTTATGTTCCACTGGATCTATCTAATTTCCATGTTTATGATACTTGAATATTTCATGTGCAAGTCATTGGGTTGAGATCGAATTGGTTATGATAGTGATGATCTTGTTAATGGGAACGTTCAGTTTTAATCATTAGCACACGAACACCCTGATGAAAATTATTATTCATTTATAAGAGTGGCCATTACCATCCCAAGGGTTGCAGTGATGAAACCTTTTGAATTTCTCTTGAAGGTCTCCAATGTTATCATGATATCATTAAGTGAAAAAGGTAGATTTTTTTTAGTATTGAAATATGGATACATCTAGAAGAATTGTGCATGCCTAAATAATTTATTGGAGAATTAAATGATAAAAACTTAATGCACCTTTGAACATTAATCAAATGACATATTGATGAATTTAGAAGAATAATCTTGGATCATACCAATATATATGAATTGATTGGTGATGATGACATAAAAAAATCTCACTAATTCTCTCTATACACCAAAATTAATAAAGTCACTAATGAAAGATATTCATGCAATTAAATAGGGAAGAAACATCATTCCTGGTAGTGTGAGAGAGCTTTAAAATCTGGGTAAACCATGAAAAATGGAGAGGGATTAAATTTTAAGTCAAAGCATAATGTTTCATCAAATGTGTGTTGATTTCTGTGCCATAAAACGTGATATGGATGTTCATGAATCATATTAGTCACGTGATATATTAATGTATCAAATTTTATTCATGAAAATCTTATTTATCATTCATTTATGTTTGTTGTGTTATAACAATATCAATTATATCATCATAAAACCATATAAATATAGTATTTTATGTGTCATGATCTTGAAATATTAAATATCATGATGATATATTAATACTAACATGAGTAAGAGTACTTATGGATGTACTGAGTTCATAATTGCAAGTTAGAGAACTTATAAGATGTATTGATTCACTTGGACTATACAACAAGCAATATCATAAATATGTCAATAATAAAACTATGGTTCATATTATCCATTTTTACAAAGAATAAATGTTATTTAAGATTTTGATATATGGATTACCACACTTTCACATAAATTCTAAGTTGTCATGATTCAGGTTTGACTACAGAATGACTTAGATTATGTTCAAAATTTGGATCTTATTTTGATTTCATTGAATTATTAGTGCTTGTATATACTAAATTCTCTATTAGTGTGATTTAATAAAGGTGCATGGGATTCTTGGCACAGAATTATGTTTAAAAAAATACATGAACAATAGAAAATGGTAATTTTAACTAAATAACGGCCCCAATTTTTTTAATAGTTTCATTGATCTTAAAATATAACTTTTCTTGTGTGGTTTTATATCCGACATTATTGATCCCAAGCTCAAATACATGGTTTTGTAGTAGAAAACCAACATAAAACATCATCAAATATTTTCACGACAATGATCAAATGTATTTATATGCTAATACTAGGACATTTATTGAATGAAATGAGCTATATTTCTCAAGTGTGGTGTCAAATTAGGTAGAGTCGTTGCATCAACACACATGTGTAGTTTTAAATGCACAAGGGTCTTCGCACCTTTCTAGACAGATGTGAGGGATAATAAAGCTAGTCCAAAATCATGAACTTAGGATAACTAGTTGGAATATTGGAACATTAATGAGAAAATATATAGAATTGGTAGATACTAAGGTTAGAAGGGGAATTAATTTTTTTTGTTTACAAGTGGCTAAATAGGTGGGAGACAAGGAAAAAGAATTAAAGTGCTCCAGTTTCAAACATTGGAAATCCAGTAAAACTAAGACTAAAAATGGTGTTGGTATTTTGGTGGATAAGACATTAAGATATAATGTGGTTGACATCATATGATTAAGGGATAGAATCATATATGTTAATATAGTTGTAGGAAACTATAATTTAAACATCATTAGTGTTTTTGTGCCTAATTATGCCTTGATGTACAAACAAAGTTTGCTTTTTGGGTCAATTTAGAAACATTTATTCTGAGTTTACTATAACATGAGAAGATTTTTATAGGTGCTGACCTCAATGGCCATGTATGAAATGCTTCCATAGATCACAAAGATTTTCATAGAGGGTTTGGTTTGGGTGTTGTAAATGATGCAAGGATCAGTTATCTTAGAATTTTTCAATAGTTGTGATTTTGTGGTTGAAAATATGCTCTTTAAGATATGGGAATAACATCTTATAACTTATAAAAGAAGATTAATAAGATCCCAAATTGATTGTTCAGGGTAGAAAGTTTAGATAAAAGATTAATTAATGATTCTATGGTTATACATGGTGAAATTATTCTTGGTTACGGGAACAATAGAAGCATGTGATAGTGGGTTATATAATAAAATTTTTTTAATACTCATTTCCTGAAACCAAGACTGATGATCATGCATGTCAAATTTATAAATAATTTATTTCATATCTATAACTGGGCTTAGGAATTTTTTTCATTGATGATTTTTGATTCTCCTAAAAGTCCCTTTTAGATTGTCTTCATTGTACTTGTGAGGATCCAATGGTTGAATCCCTCTAGAGGAGATCCATACATGCTTTAATGCTCTCTGAGCAACACCACTCATTCTCCAATTGCTAGCGCAATGAATCTAATGTCTTGTGTTGTTCTTTATTGATCACTCGTTGTTAAGTCTTGAAGAAATCATCTCTTGGGTTTTTCATTCTTGAGAGGGAGAGGAGGATTTAAGAAAGATTTTTGTGTGCGCAAGAATTATCTATACCCAAAAATGAAATTGGTTTTGAATGAATTACACAAAAGACGTAGTAATCTATTTATAGTGCAGAGATTTTAGTTGAAAAATTTAATTTCATAACAGTCAATAAATATAATTATAACTATTAATGAAATACCATGCACATAATAATAATAACAACAGTATTAGTATTATTTGGTGTTCCAAATTGTGAAAAATGGGTAAATAATATTTATCAACTCGTAAACAATTATTTTGTCATTGAACACAAATGTGGTCCATTTGAACTCCTCTTGTATTTATTGAACACCCAAATAAATATTTTTTTCTTAAAAAAATATTTTATTCTCAAACTAGTAAATAAATATTTATTAAATATTCCATAAAATAAATAAATGTTTTTTATTCAAAATCTGGTGAATAAATATTTATTTAATTTATGAGATCAATATAACCCCTGTGGGGGTGGCCCAGTGGTTGGGTCATTCTCTTGGTTCCATGGGGTCATGGGTTTGATTCCCACTGATTGTGCCTTAGCATCGTAATTTCACCAACATTGATTTAATCCCCTCTTTTGTGCTAGGTAGTGTGGGGTGGGGTAGTTGTAAAGACCCGGAATTTCCATGTAACTTTTTTTAATTAAATGGGAAATATATGAGTCTGTGAAAATTGACGGCACATGATTCTGAGGCCCGGTGTGCCCAGAATCAATTTCTGAATTTTTGTTCGGGTACATTCATTAAACGTACGAGCGGGGTTTTCTAACTTTTGAATCGGTGCTCAGAATTGAGATCTGAGGGCACTGTTGAACTCGCAGCACCAGTATTCACTTAAAGAGACTTTCACCTCGATGGCAGTTGGTCGAGGGTGAAAGTAAATTTTTGGGTTTTTCGTTGAAATTATAATGTAAAATAAACACATGTTTTATTTTATTTTATCTGTTGTAACCACCCATGTGGAAGTTAGAAGTGGGAACCGCCAGACCTTAACCTCCCATGAGAGGTTATGGTGGTGGGTACCACCAAACCTCAACCTCCCATGAGTTATGGTGGTGGGGACCACATGAGTTTTATCCTTCATAATGGGGGGGAGACGAAACCTCTCAACTCCCTTAATTAATTTTGTGTTTCAATGTAAAATTAAATGCTTTCAATTTAATTTTATGTGTCAACGTAAAATTAAATTATTTAAATTTAATTTCATGTGTCAACATAAAATTAAATGCTATCAATTAATTTTATGTGTCAACATAAAATTAAAAGATATAGATTAATTTTATGTGTCAACATAAAGTTAAGTCCTATCAATTGTTTTAATGTTGGATATTTCTTTTCCTTTGTGGTAGAATTGGAGAAATGTTTGGATTTAGAGAATTGGGAGGAGTCTTGGGAGAAATCTTCCTCCACGAAGAATGTGTTCCACCGAAGAAGAATGCACTCCAAAGATGAAGAACGTTGACCCCAACTTCGACTTTCTTCCTCGGGACTTCCTCCGACATAGGACGTCTTCAACTATGACGAGCCGACGCACAAACCGATGATCGAGGAAAATGTTGATGACACCAACCTCTATCTTTTCCCAACAATATGTCTTCTTTCCGGAGAATCCATCAACGAACAATGAAAAAGTTAAGGGGTTATTATCTAATTATTGAATCCTTTCGATTATTGTCCTCATTGTTGGTTCAGGATTATAGTAGAGCCGCTTGCTACCACTCTAAACGCAGAGGGAGCAGGCCAAACTAACATGGCCCGACCCCTCTGCTGATCTCCTTTGGTGTTCTCCGCGATGGAGAAGGATGAAAACATACATGGAGGAGCACTGGAATGGCGGTCGGCACCACCGCCAGCCATGAAAAAAGCAATGGCGCACGACACCACTCCACCTCACCGCCACCCCGCTGCGCCCTCACGGTAGCCCCGACCGAGTCACCTGCACCCTCAATGAAGCCCTTGGCCACGCCACCCGCATCTACTAAGTGCCCCATAGCTCCACCCTCTACGCGCCCTGTGCACCTCGTGGCTCCGTCGTCCGTGTACCCCGCGCACCCTGCGGTTTTGCGCACCCCGCGCTCCCCGCCGCTCCACCGAACACGCGCCCTGCGCGCCCCGCGCCGCCGCTAGCCAAACCGGCTCGCCGGCCACCCGAGCCGCCCCATCGTGCCATCCTGCCAGATCCTCATAGAACCCCTTATGAATTGGCATGTGCCCCCACGACGCCCCGACTGAACCGGCCCGCGCCCTTGCGGCGCCCCGACCGAACCGGCCCCGACCACCGTGCTGAGCTGCCTCGAGTCGCGCCCCCTTGCGGCACCCTCTGGGAAGAACCACTCTCGTGGCACACTCCAGGATGAGCAGCCCCCTCGCAACGCCCTTCAGTCCTAACCGCGCTTGCGCCGACCCACAGTCGGTCCGCGACCTCGTGACTATTCCGCGCACTCACGACCCTCGGTGACCCCTGGTGGCCAGATGGGCTGGGAAAAGTTGGTCGGGCCAGACCCAACGGGTAAGGCCAGGTTGATCGGAACTGGTTTGGCCCAGGCTAGGTCATGCCAGGTCAGTCTAACTGGGCTGGGTCAGTCTGACTGGGATGGACCGGACCCGGACCCACTATGACCCTTTAGTTTCTTTTGGCCATATCTTTGGCACCAGACGTCCTTTTGACGAACTGTCAGCAGTCATGGTAATCTTGGAGCATGACGGTCCCATTGAGTATACCCCACTAGAGTTTGGGGTATAGTTGAGATACGGTCAGGTTGGATTGTACACAAATCCAACCGGGCCCCTGGGACTAAAAGGCTAACAACTCACTGACCGGGCGTCCGATTGACGCGCCGTCTATTGAATTGAGACCCCTAGGATGTGGAAAACCATTTTTGATACTTTTTGTGGGACTTTGTGACAGTTGAAGTATCGACCAATAACTCTTGGAGTGGATCCTTCCAGTGACGAGAAATCAGAGTGCGGAGACCTAGTAGCAGGCTGAGACCTGACGATTACTAACCGTTTGGCTCGGAGTGATTCTACTAGCCCAGTGGGGAGCGCCTGATTGTGGTGGCAGATCCACGGTGGAGGAGTGCCTTGTTGTGGAGGTAGACCCATGGTACTCGACATGAGTAGTAACTGAGCAGGCTATGAGGGGGAGCGTCTGGGTGTGGTGGCGGACCCGCGGTGGGGAGCACCTCTATGTGACACAGAAGACCCATGGTACTCGACGGGAGGAGTACCTCAACCATCGAAGGCTAGTGGGAAACATGCTTGGTGTCGGGGTAGGCCCACTGTACTCGATTGAGCAGGAGTTCTCTAGCATCCAGGGTTTCGATAATGTGAATAAAATCTTGGTTGAGCTGAGTCTGTTTTTTGGATTTTTCCTAATGATTGAGATGGACCACTTGATAACTTAGGTATATTTTTGTTCATATACCTAAGTAAGGTTATCTTTTGATTTCATACTTTGTGGTTTCTCCTTGTTGTATTTTGTGAGACCTTGAGGGTCTCAGGTCCCTAATAAGTATTTTTATACTCACCCCAGCACGGGCTATGCCCGCAGCATTTTGTGTTAGATGCAGATAATGGACAATGTTGACTGACGCTGAGAGTATGAAGACTATATGGTACCCATAGGTTGACCTTACAATAAGTCGATACACAGTGGAAACTGATGGACGTGGTGTTTTGAGGAGGCTATCTGTACCTACCCTTCAGGTAGGAATCCCGGAGGATGACCCAACAACTATTTTTCCTTTCATCAGTTGTACTTGTATTTCTAGTTCCTTGTACTTTACATTTGGGCTTTTATTTCTGGACCCTTTTACTTTTTATCACTCTTTTTTATAGTTTACTTAGTGTTTTGTATCCATTTGTGTGCTCTATTGTGTACGTTTATTGGTTATAGAGGCAATGCCTTCCCAGTTTTAGGAAATTACGCCATTGGTGCTAGTCGCCATCCCTTGGCCCATTGAAGGAGTGCTTGGGGTAGTCATGGCATGAGACCCACGAGACAGGTTGTGAAACATTGGTATTAGAGGAGTCGGTTCTACTGTGGAACTTAGGACTCTGATCTTTTCTGTGAAGCAATAGTGTTATGTGTAGTTAGTGTGTTTCTCAGTTCAGGGAGTCTAGTGTTGGTTCAGTGGCCGAAATATCCATACACCAAGACCCTGACTTCTGATTTCTGACTTAGTGCACGAAAACACAGATTGCATGTGTGTATTCAAAAGTATTCTTTAAGTCATCTCACTAGGTCAGCTCACCAGGTATAACCTTTTAACCATAGCGCCCCTATTCCTTTTTAGGATGCCTCCATGCAAATGACCTACTAGATTTATGAGAGTTGTAAGTACTGACATCCCACCGAGTGATGAGGCCTCGGTGCAGGGCCCTCTTCCAGTAGAGGCACCAGCAGAGGAACCAAAGGTACCACTACCCGTTGGGCCACTGATGGCACGAGCCCCAGCAGTAGATGGTGCACACCGCTTCAGAATGTTTCACAAGTTCTAGCACCAGAGCCCACCCAGGTTCTGGGGAGAGATGGACCCACAGGCAGCTAAAGATTGGCTGGAGGCTATGGTGAGAGTCTTCCGACTGGCAGGGACACTAGCAGACCTCATGGTGATTCTTGCTGCCAGCCTTCTATAGGTAGCAGTGGGAAGATGGTGGTTCTTGATACTCCAGGTTCATGATGATATGATGGTTCTCTGGGCAGACTTCGAGAGCCTCTTTCTAGTAGAGTTTATTCTAGCGACTCTTCACACAGTGTGCATATAGGTGCTACTTCATCTGCTGTAGGGCATCATGATTGTAGCTCGGTACTTATCAAGGTTCACATACCTCTCATGTTACTCCACCGATATGGTGTGGGACCCATTCTTCAGGGCCCAGACCTTCGATAAGGGACTCAGGAAGAATATCAGGGCTTCAGTGGTCTCACTTAGCATCCCGAAGCAGGCATGGGTTTAGAGAGAGCCCTCTTAGTGGAGAATTTATTTATTGAGCAGTCTCCAGCAGCGAGATTCACCACAAGTCGACACGTAGTGGAGACTTCTACAGCTGTTAACATACAGATGTGGTAGAGGTCCAAGAGGACCAGACCTACAGGTGGACGACCGCATGACTGAGGATAAGTTGGGTGGGGCACCCTAAGTGGAGGCAGACATGCGAGGAGCGGGTAGTGTTATGAATGCATCGGGCGGGGTCACATGGATCATGACTGCCTGACCCGCCGTTCGGATGATCATCAAACGGTCGAAGGACCACCCAGGTAGAGACATAGATTCAATCGAGGCAGTTTGCAGGGAGCAGGCAGACGTTGAAGAGGAGCTGGCCGTGTAGCTGGCGGTGGACGACGATTCGAGGTGTTACTGCCACCACCACCAGGAGATACACCCCGACCGCAGGGAGTAGGTGGACAGGGGAGAGCTCCACTCTAGGAATCTGAGGCATACGATCATGGTGCTCCATAGATGATTCAAGGTATGATCTATGTCTACTCCACCATAGTTGCAGTACTTATAGACATAGGTGCCAATCACTCTTTCATTGCCACTGCCCTCATTCAGAGCAAGGATATTCCGATAGAGTCGTTGGCTCGATCCTTATGGATAGAGACTCCTACAAGAGCGGATTCAATGATTACTCACTAGTACCAGAGGTGTGAGCTTACTCTAGGAGGCATGATCTTCAGCTAGGATCTCCTAGATCTGGCGTCGAGGCCTTATGACTTCATCTTGGGTATGGAATGGTTATCTACAGTCCATGCTCAGATTGACTGTATTAGGTGCAAAGTGTGGTGTTTCCACACAGATGGGACTAGTTTTACCTTCCCCGATGAGAAGGGAGCCTTTGAAGTGCAAGATGGACTTACTCGGAGGATAGTGTAGTTGATCACTCATTAGTTGGCTTTCCTTACCCTCAGAGAGATCGATGTGGGGAGTCTGAGCTATCCTATAGTGGTGGACCAGTACACAGATGTTTTCCTTGATGATGTCCCAGGTCTACCTCCTCACAGATATGTGGACTTTTACATTGAATTGTACCCCGGGACGGAACTGATATCTACACCAGCATATCGGATGGCTCCCATGGAGCTTCGTGAGCTGTGGGTATAGCTATAGGACTTGGAGGGGAAGGGATTCATCGGGCCCAGTGTTTCTCTCTAGACAGCCTCGATTCTGTTCACCAAGAAGGAGGATGGGAGATTGAGTCTTTTTGTTGACTAGCGGCACCTCAACCAGGTGACCGTGAATAAAAAGTACTCACTCCCAAGGATTGACGACCTATTTGATCAGTTGAATGGTGCATGATGGTTCTCAAAAATAGACCACAGATCAGGCTATCACCAGCTCAAAGTTCGATATGAGGATGTGAAAAAGACAGCCTTCATATGTTGGTACGGTCACTACGAGTTCTTGGTTATTCTATTCAGAGTAACCAATGCTCCAGTAGTGTTCATGGGACTCATGAATAGGATCTTTCAGCCATAACTCGATCACTTGGTCATAGCCTTTATCGACGACATTCTGATGTACTCGACTACTGAGGAGGAGCATGCCTATCGTTTTTAGGTAGTACTAGACACACTCTAAGAGAACCAACTTTATAGTAAGCTCTCAAAGTTCAATTTATTGATCTGAGAGGTTCACTTTCTTGGACATGTCATCTCAGAGGATGGAGTTGTAGTGGATCCAGTGAAGATTGATGTGGTACTTACTTGGGAGCCACCCAAGAGTGTGATGGAGGTATGGAGTTTCCTGGGTTTAGCTAGTTATTACCGGAGGTTTGTACCAGACTTCTCCAGAGTATTATCACCACTATCCACCTTGATGAAGAAGGGGAAACCCTTTTTGTGGTTGGAGAGATTCTAGTAGAGCTTTTAGGAGATGAGGCATAGGCTGACTAGTGCCCCCATCTTGAGGCTTCTAGAGGAGGGTGTAGGGTATGCAGTTTACTGCAACACATCAGGGACCAGGCTCAGATGTGTTCTGATGCATGAATGAGTAGTGATCACATATGGTCCTCGGTATCTAAGACAACATGATCATAACTACACTACCCATGACTTGGATTTAGCGGTCATGGTCTTCGCCTTAAAGATGTGGTGACACTATCTAATGGGAGAGTGTTTTACTGTGTAATCTGATCACAAGAGTCTCAGGTATATCTTCTCTCAGAAGGATCTAAACCTGAGACAATGATGTTGGATTGAGTTCCTCCAGGAATATGACTTTGAGATAGTCTATACTCCTAGGAATGGGAATGTTGTTGCAGATGCACTCATCATGAGATCTAGTATACAGTTTCTAGGTGAGGAGACGGAGTAGATGGCTGCTTTACAAATATCCTGTGTGGATAGAGATGGAGAATCTTTCCTTCTGTATCTTACAATCACTCCCCCACTTCTTTATAGAGTCAGGGAGGCACAACATGGGGGCACTGACTGCGACACACGATGTGCTCAGATATCCATAGGGTAGGCACCTGATGGATTTTCTGAATGTGGGGAGCATGTCATCCTCTTTAAAGGACATACTATAGTACCAGTGTCACTTTAGGAGGAAGTGTTTATGGAGTTCCACACATCCCATCTAGGGGTACATCCAGGAGTGGCGAAGATATACCAAGATCTCAGACGACAGCACCGGTAGCCAAGATTGAAGAAAGCAGTAGAAGAATTTGTTTCATGATGCCTCAGTTATCAGTAATAAATGTGAAGCATCAGGTACCAGTATGCTTGGTTCAACCTTTAGAGGTCCTAGAGTGTAAGTGGGATGTTATATCCATGGCCTTCATGATAGAACCTCCACAGACATCCAGATTTCATGACTCGATTTGTGTGATCATCGACAGACTCACCAAGTCGGCCCACTTCCTATAGATCAGAGAGTAGGGTTTAGTAGAAAGCTTGAGACGCCTCTATGTGTAGGATATTGTGTAGATACATGGAGTACCCACGATGATTGTCTCCAATCGTGACACACGTTTTACTTCGTGGCTATGGAAGGGGTTGCATGAGGCTTTTAGGATGAAGCTTCGTTTGAGCACCGCCTTCCATCCTCAAACAGATGGTCAGACTGAGTGGAGCATCCAGACCCTCGAGGACATGCTGCATGCATGTGTCCTCGACTTCGGTCACAGTTGGGAGGATCACTTTACTTTGGTGGATTTTGATTACAATAATAGTTATCACTCCACCATAGGTATTAAACCTTTTGAGGCGTTGTACAGGCTACCTTGCATATCACCTTTGTTCTAGACTTACCCAGGTGAGTCAGCACTAGTGGGACTAGAGACGGTACATGCTACCATAGAGAAGGTGCAGATCATACAGGAGTGGATGAAGACTACATAGAGTAGGCAGAAGTCATATGCAGATAATATATAGAGAACTCTGGAATTCGAGGATGGCGACGACATTTTTCTATGGGTCTCACCTTGATCAGGTTTGCGGAGGTTTCGATGAGGCAAAAAGTTATCTCCGAGATTCATCGGATTTTCAGGTCCTTTGTAGAGTTATCGAGGTGGCATACTACTCAGCTCTCCCACATCAGTTGCACCAGGTTCATGACATCTTCCACATATCCTAGCAGAGGAGATACGTTCATGACCCTTCTCACATCATCAACCATGGCGAGCTAGACGTCGATGATGGGGAAACATTTACGGAGGTTCCAGTAGAGATTGAGGATCGACAAGAGTGGGTACTTCATGGATGGACAATAAATCTGGTGCGCATTCACTGGCAGCATAGCAACCTCTAGGCGAGCACATGGGATTGGGAGGCTCAGATGTGTGCTTAGTACCCCCACTTGTTTACCTAGTTGAGTTGTGGCTTATGGGGATGTAGGGCCCTGAGGTGGGGAGAATGTAAAGACCCAAATTTCCATGAATGTTTTTTAATTAAATGAAAATTTTATGGGTCTGTGAAAAATTATGGTGCATGATTCCGAGGCCCGGTGTGCCCAAAATCAATTTCTGATGTTTTGTTCAGGTACGTTCAGTAAATGTATGAGTGGGTTTTTTTAACTTTTTAACTGGTTCTCGGAATTTCAATCTGAGGGCACCATTGAACTCGCAGCACCGATATTCGCTTTAAAAGACTTTCACCTCAACGGCAGTTGGTCGAGGGTGAAACTTAGTTTTTGGGTTTTTTCGTGGAAACTATAAAGTAGAATTAACACATGTTTTATTTTATTTTATCTACTATAACCACCCATGTGGAAGTTAGAAGTGGGGACCATCACACCTTAACCTCCAATGAGAGGTTATGGTGGTGGGGACCACCACACCTTAACCTCCCATGAGTTATGGTGGTGGGGACCACCCGAGGTTTATCCCTTATAAAGGGGGGGAGAGGAAACCTCTCAACTCCCTTAATTAATTTTATGTGTCAACGTAAAATTAAAGGCTTTCAATTTAATTTTATGTGTCAACATAAAATTAAATACTTTCAATTTAATTTTATGTGTCAATAAAAAATTAAATGCTATCAATTAATTTTATGTTTCAACATAAAATTAAAAGTAATCAATTAATTTTATGTGTCAACATAAATTTAAATCCTATCAATTGTTTTAATATTGGCTATTTATTTTCCTTTGTGGAGGAATTGAGGAAAAGTTTGGCTTTAGAAAATTTGGGGGAGCTCATGGGAGAAAGCTTCCTCCATAAAGAACGTGTTCCACCGATGAAGAACGTGCTCCACTGACGAAGAACGTCGACCCTGACTTAGACCTTCTTCCTTAGGACTTCCTCCGACATAGGATGTCTTTGACTACGATGAGTCAGTACAGAAACTGATAATCGAGGAAAACGCCGATGACACTGACGTCCGTCTTTTCCCAATGATCCGTCTTCTTCCCCATGACTCTGTCGATGATCAATGAACAAGCTAGGGGGTTATTATCAAATTCTTGAATCCTTTCGATTATTATCCCCATTCTTGGTTCATGATTAAAGTAGATCCGCTTGCTACAACTCTAAACACGGAGGGAGCGGGCCAAGCTAAAATGGCCCGACCCCTCCGCCAATCTCCTTTGGTGTTCTTCGAGATGGAGAAGGATGGAAACCAATCTGGAGGAGCACAAGAATGGAAATCAAAACCACCGCCGGCCACAACAAAGGAAAAGGTGCACGACCCATATACATGTCACCACCGCCCCACCACGCCCTCGCGGCAGCCCCGACCGAGCCGCCCGCACCCTCGCTGCAGCCCCCGTCCAAGCGATCTGTGGACCCCGCGTGCCCCATGCACCCTGCGGCTCCACCATCTGTGTGTCCCGTGCTCCCCATGGCTGCACGTGCCCCGTGCACCCTGCAGCTCCGTCGACTGCACGCCCCACGCCGCCACAAGCCGAACCGTCCCACCGGCCTCCCGCACAACCCCGGCCGCGCCAGCCCACCGAATCCTCACAGAGCCCCGACCAAACAGTCATGTACCCTCACGGCGCCCAGTTCGAACCGAACCGCACCCCCACGGTGCCCCGGCTAAACCGGCCCGCGCCCTCACGGTGCCCCGACCGAACCAGCCTGTGCCCTCGCGGCGCCCCGATCCAACCGGCCCGCGCCATCGCGACGCCCCTGCTGAACCGGCCCCGGCCTCCGGGCCGTGCCTCCCCGATCCATGGATTCTTGTGGCGCCATCCGGGCCAAACTGCCCCCGTGACAACCTCAGGGATGAGTCGCCCCCTCATGGCGCCCTCCGGGCAGAACTTCCCTTACACCGACCCACAATCAGTCTACGCCCTCATGACTGGTCAACTCCCTCGCGGCCCTCGATAACCCCTCGTGGCCTACTGGGCGAGGCCCAGCGGGCTGGGCTGGGTCGGGCCGACTGGGCCGAACCGGACTGGGTCCCACTATGAGCCTTTACTTTCTTTTGGCCATATCATTGGAACCAGACATCCGTTTGACGAACTATTAGCAGCCCTGGTAATATTGGAGCATTATGGTCCCTTTGATTATACCTCACTAGAGTTTGGGGTATAGTTGAGATACAGTCAAGTTGGATCATGCACGAATCCACCCGGGCTCCTGGGATTAAAATACTAATAACTCACAGACCAGGCATCTGATTGACGCGCCGTCTATAGCGTTGAAAACCATATGACGTGGCGGACCTTTGTGATACATCTTCATGGGACTTCATGATAGTTCGAGTATCGACCAGTAGCTCGTGGAGCGAATCCTTCCAGTGATGAGCAAGCAGAGTACGAATACCTATTAGCTGGATGAGACCTGACGACTACTGACTATTTGAGTCGGAGTGATTGTACTAGCCCAGTGGGGAGCACCTGGTTGTGGCGGAATACCCACAGTGTAGGAGGTCCTGGTTGTGGCGGCAGACCCACAGTACTCAATAGGAGGAGTACCTCAATAGGCTACGAGGGGGAGTTCCTAGGTGTGGTGTCAGACCCGCAGTGGGGAATGCCTCTATGTGACTCAGCAGACCCATGATACTTGACAGGAGGAGTGCCTCAGCAGTCCAAGGTTAGTGGGAAGCATGCTTGGTGTCGTGGCAGGCCCACTGTAATCGATTGAGCCTGAGTTCTCCAGTAGCTGAGGTTTTGAAAATGTGAATAAAATACTGGTTGAGATGAGTCAGTTTTTCTATGGTTTCCTCAATATTGAGATGGATCACTTGATAACATAGGTATATGTATGGGAATATACCTAAGTAAGGTTATCTATTGATTTCATTATTTTTGGTTTATCCTTGTTGGATTTTGTGAGACCATGGGGCTCTCGGGGTCCCTACTGAGTATCGTTATACTCACCCCTACATGGGCTATGCACACACATTATTGTGTTAGATGTAGATGATGGACATTTCCGGCTGATGTTGAGAGTACCAAGACTGTACGGTACCCAGAGGTGGACATTACGATGAGTCAGTACACAGAGGAGACTGACGGGCATTCAGTGCTGAGGAGGCTTTCTGTACCTACCCTTTAGGTAGGAAACCCAGAGGATGATCCAATAGATATGTTCCCTCTCTTCAGTTGTAATTTACTTCCAGTTCCTTGTACTTTATAGTTGGGATTGTATTTCCGACCCCTTTTACTTTTCATCACCCTTTTGTATTTACAGTTTACTTAGTGTTTTGTATCCAGTTGTGTGCTCTATTGTGTGTGTTTATAGGTTATAAAGGCAATGTCATCCCAGTTTTAGGGAATTACTCCGTTGGTGCTAGTCACCAACCCCTGGCCTATGGAAGGAAGGCTTGGGGTAATCACGGCATGGGCCCCAGGGGATGGGTCGTGGCAGTAGTTTTGGGAAGCATCAACCTCATGGAGAAGGGAGATCCCAGGGCTTTTAACCAGTTTACTAGGGGTGGGCTACTAAACTGGAATCTTACGACATGTAATGGGGGTGTTGTTGTTTCCATAGAAATTTTTGATCAATATAACATAAATAAAATTATTCCTCAGTCATTAGAATAATATTTATTCCATATTAAATTCAAGTATAATTTAATCGGGACCACCAGAAACACTTATTGTGTGACCCTCTAGGATTTTATCTCATTGGAATTAGGTGAGCTTTCCTATAATCCAATATTACTATCTAGAATTGGGTCAAGGAACCCAAAAGATATAACTTAATTTTGCAATGATAAAAACCACATACAAACACTCATTGTGTTATAAAATCAATTTGTCATATAATCTCATCAAGCAGGTTTCATGGCAGTGTCATCAACCTATATACTGAATTAATTATTCTTTGACTATATAAAATAAACATTTCATGACACCATGGCCATGGAATTTAGGGAGAATGTTCTATTTCAATCAATGGGTCGATATTTTAAATTCCATAAATATAGAAAAGGAAATCCTTTCATAAGTTATCCATTAATAACATCTCATTCGTGATGCCCCAACATACCCTACTTCCCACCAGCATATGGCAGGATAATTTTCATCAGAAAATCTAATTACCTGAGTCATGATATGAATTAATGATAATATTAATGTATAAGAACCATTACACATGCTCGCAGATAAAAATATTTGATTACACTAAAACATATGGAATTCCTACTGGCGGGTCTGTTCTCATATTCTCTTGTCTTGGATATTACCAAGAGCAAACTTCATGACAATAAGTCCCATATGATTACGTGTACTCACACCCGAAAGTATATATACTATGTTTCCCATCATAGTATGTGATCCAACTATAGAAATATATTATGAATATTGTCATATCACTTCAATGTTCTCA
This sequence comes from Viscum album, assembly GCA_963277665.1. NCBI lineage: Eukaryota > Viridiplantae > Streptophyta > Magnoliopsida > Santalales > Viscaceae > Viscum > Viscum album. The sequence continues at coordinate 842,010,422 of OY728125.1, read as the reverse complement.
TCATATCAGATAACTACTATGACCTTATCAATGTAACAAATAATATAAGACATTATTATATTATGGTCATGCAGAACAATGAACAATATGTAAAAAGGTGATTAATTTAATATTTAATGAATCAAATATTCTTGTAATCAAAGTACAAATAGTTGGTTCTAGGACACCAAATCTAACAAAATCCCACTTGGACTAGATCCAACTACCTACAACATTATGCCCGCTAGGCCTCACAAGATAATCATGTTTATGTTGAGTCCTGGTTTTAGTCAACGGGTCCCCCATGTTGTCTTATGTGGAAAAACAAATAACATCAACTTCACCTCTTTTATAAAAATAACTCAAGGGATGACACTTCTGATGTATGTTATTCATCTGCTGATGTGAACCTGTCTATTTTTCAAGAAAAACTGATGCATTTTTATTACAATAGAGTGTGATAAGATATTTAATACTAGATACCACAAAAATCTCTTGGAAAAAATTGCACATACAAAATTCTTTTTTAACTACCTTAGAAGCTGAAATATACTCGAACTATGCTGTAGAATCCGCGACTACAACATTCTTTGAGCCCTTCAATCTCACAACACCTCTATTCAAAGTGAATATGTATCCCTTCTATAACTTCGTGTCATCTTGATCAGTTTGCAAACTAGAATCTACATATCTTGTGGGGACTAGTTCTTCATATCCTCTATAAACCATGAACATATTCATGGTATGCCTCAGATTCTTAAGGATAGTCTTGGCTACCATCCAATAATGGTCACCTGTATCATCTTGATATCGGCCTATCACACTTAATGCGTAGGTGAAATCTATCCTTGTACATAGCATAACATACATGACTAACCCAACCATTGATGCAAATGGAATCCTTTTAATTATATTTCATTAATCATGGGTCTAAGGACACATTTTCTTGGAAATATGAATATCATGTGATGCTAGAAGAAATCCCCTCTTAGATAGTTCCACACTAAATCTCTTCTGTATCATGTCAATGTATGTATATTGACATAGTACGAGAAACCACTTGGATCTATCACGATTGTTCTTGATCCCATGAATATATGTTGCCTCACCCAAATCATTCATGGAGAATTAATTATTCAACCAGTCCTTAACAAATTGTAAGACTAAAATTTCATTTCCAATAAGTACTATGTCATCAACATATACTATAAAGAAAATTACTACACTCCCACTAAACCATTTGTAGAGACAAGGCTCACATTAATTCTTTATAAAACCAAATTATATTATGGATTCGTCAGAAAAATATTCCATGACCCAGATGCTTTCTTTAATCCATAAATGGATTTTTTGTTTCTTGAATATCTTATTGACATTATTTGGAGTCACAAACACAACAAGTTGTGTCATATAGACATCATCCTAGTTTTCTAGTTAAGGAAGAATTTTTTGACATACATTTTCCAAATCTCATAGTCATAGTAATCTGCAATGATATGTAGTATTATGATGGATTTCATCATTGAAATTATTGAAAATGTTTCATTATAGTCAATACCTTAACATTGTTTAAACCCTTTTGCAACTAGTACACCCTTATAGGTACTAACGTTTCCTTCCATGTCCAGTTTCTTCATTAATACCCATTTTATAGCAATAGGTTTTACATCCACTAGAGGATCTTCAAGAATATAGACTTAGTTTTGGTACATGGAATCTGTTTTAGAATTCATGGATTCTTTCCACTTGGAAACATCTATTCCACATACTTCTTCCTTGTAGGTTAGAGGATCATTATTATCAACTAATAATGAGTCACCATCATCAGTAACTATAAAACCATTCCATTTTGGTTCCCTATCCTATCTTGTACTTATATGCAGTTCTTGTGTCTTTGGAACAGTTTCCTCTTCCACAAGGTATTGTGGAATATGCTCTTGTACCATATTTTCTGTGGCTTGAGCCTCGACTTCATAGAAGTTTATCTCGCTCCCACTATCTATTTTGGAGATGTGATCCCTCTCAAAGAATTTGGCATGTGTTTCCACTATAACCCCTTTTTGTTAGGGGTCATATATGTAATATCCCCTTATTTCCTTAGGGTATCTTATAAAGGTACACTTTTTGCCTCAGGGTTCATGTTTGTTACCGAAGATGACTTAACAAACACTTCACTTCAATACATATGTAAATTCAATAACATGGTTTTTCTTCCACTACAAAATTCATAAGGAATGACATATATAGATTTAGTTAGTACTTGGTTTAGTATGTGTGCTGCTATTTGTAACATATATCACCAAAAGGATAATGGAATACTTTCATAACTTATCATTGATCTCACTATGTACAAAAAGGTTGTGTTCATCATTTCTATTACACCATTCCACTAAGGACTGTAAGGAGGAGTGAGTTGAGATATGATTCCAAACTCCCGTAAGTAATAAATTAATTCATTATTAAGAAATTATCTATATTAGTCTTAGTATAGTTTCTTAATATTCCTACCAATATTGTTCTCAACTTCATTCTTGTATTACTTTAATTAATCAAAATAATCTGACTTATACCTCGTTAAGTAAATATTTCCATATCTACCAAAATCATTTGTAAAAGTTATGAAGTATGAGTACCCACACCTTGCATCAATAGGAAATTATCCACACACATCATTATGAACTAATTCAAGAATCTCTTTTTCCCATTCACCCTTCCCTATAAATGGGTATTTGGTCATTTTTCCTTGCAAACAAGCATGACATACACAAAGTGGTTTTAGTTTGAAAGAAACTAAATATCCATCTTGATGTAATTTTTTCAATTATTTTTCATTTACATGACCTATCCAGTGATTCCAAAGATTGGTTTAGTATGATTCATTTTATGTAACTTAATTATTGATTGTCACTACATGGTTCATGTAATCCACCACGTAAATACCCTTATGTAAATGTTCCTTACCATAATAAATTATATCTTTATAAAATAAGCAACATTTATTTCCAAATTTCAAAATGAATCCATCTGTATCTAGTCTAGATACATAAATAATGTTTTTGATAACTGAAGGCACATAATAACAACCCTTTTAAAACCGAGATCATTTCAGTCGGCAATGTGAGGTGGTATTTCCCAATAGCTACAATAGTATGTTTAGCTCCATTTGATGCTCATAGATCTACCTACCCTCAGTCAATTTTTTTGAATCTACTTGGTTCATATATTTTAATACATATTTAAGAACCAAATGTTTTATCTAATACCCAATTTGTAGAAATAGATAAATTTCACTCGATAACAAATTCATCTAATTCTTCCCCTTGCTTCTTTAGTTGGATGCACGTTTTCTTTTAGTGGACCTTCTTGCCACATGAGAAATAAATATTATTATATTACCTTTATTCCCCTTTTATCTTGTTGTTCTTGAAAGGGTGTGAAGAAGTTTTGGGATTAAAGATCTTTTATTTCCCTTTCTGTTTGTTCACAATAAGAAAATAAGGCTTTCCACAATTCATATCTTTATCTACTTGGAGAACTAGGATAAGAATATATAGTAGAGACTTCTCAAAGTTGTTCATATTAAAATTCACAAAAAAACTAGAAAATCTCTATGGGAGTGATTCTAGAATGAGATCAGTGCTCAGTTCTTCATGGAGTTTAAACCCTATAACCTCAAGGAGCTCAATGTTACTAATGAGTTTGACTATGTGAGGCCTATTTGGGGAACCCTCTCTAAGATTACTCTAAAAGAGAACCTTAGAAATCTAAAACTATTCCTATCTAGCTCACTCCTGGTAAAGACCATGGAGGTTCTCAAGAATTCTATACACATCCATGTTTTCATGAGACTTCAGGAGTTCAATATACATAGATGAAAGCATCAAACATTGAACACCGACTACAACGTTCATATGTTTTAAATAGGCTGGGAACTCTTCATCACTTGCCTTTGGAGTAGGATTATTAGGCATTGAGGATTCTATCATGTAAGATTTCCATTAATGGTGTAGAACAACCCAAAGGAATCTGAACCACTCCTAGAAGTTACTACAAGTGAGGAGATTGTCTTTTTCTAGTATTAATTTTAGGGAAAATGAGCTTGTCATTTTATTCAACAATTAAAATAGTATATTATTAGTACTTTTCTTGATTTCATCTTTTGTGAGAAATAATTAATTGATTATATTAAATATCCAACTATTTTATCAAGTCCCCATACTCCTCAACTTTGAACTTAGAATTTCTATTTTATAAGAAATTCATGTGGAAAGGATCCATATTCGCTTTCGCATAACCCCAACATGGGTTAGTCAATCTATTTTGAAGGTATTTAGGTTGGAACGTCTTTTCCAACTGGGGGATTGAAGATCCTTAATACATTGAGTGCACTCCCCAATCCATAAATCCTGACTTGGATTTTCTCAACAGTTGCCTCCAAATTACACCATGTCTAGAGAATTCTACTCTTCCAGATGAAAAATGGTTACGTCGACCTAAAACTATCATAAGAACTCTCCTTATAAAATTAGGTGTCCCAACAAGGGTTGGTCAAACACATATTTCTATTGAGTTTTGTTTCTAATCAAGTAATGAAAGGCTTAGTATGACTTAATATTAGATTGAGGGATTTTATTTTATTATACATAAATTTTTATCTTGTTTTATATTTTACATGTCTTATCAATATTTGAGTGGACATTTAATTAATTAATTAACCATGTTTGGATAAAACATTTATGCATAATAAATTTTATTTAAATTCAATATTTTCATATTAATTCACTCATTTATATTATCGATGTCTTGCATCAATAAATATATTTTTTATGCATCAGATAGAAAAAAATTAATTAGTTAAATGACCCAATCATGAGCTTATATAATGGTTTATTTAATGAGCGGACAAAAAATAAACCAATGACCTAGGGGAAATAACTCCTTATGCTAGACTTCTCATGACAAACCAAATTCCACATATCTATCTGTGTATCACCGAGATGGAATCATTATGGTTCCATCTTGAACCGTCCCCGTGTGCCTTGGAATGCTCCATTAATTTTAAATATTTATAACCCACATAAAGGTGAGGGAACCAAAAGATTGGTTAAAGGGAATTACATAAATATCATTTCACACATAGGTCTTACATAATAATGGATGGAGAGATGACCCACTGACCATATTTTAATTCAGTATTAAATAATGGAAAAACCATGAAATTAATTTAATTAAGTTGATTCCAACACATGCATAGGTCTTGGTTAATCTCAGTAACATTCAAACACGCAATGAATATTCCAATGTAAATGGATATAAAACAATTCATTATTCATTATTTTTATTATTTGTGATTAACATGATTGAATTAATTAATTAATTCCCTTTCATCTTAATGATAATATGATCTTATTTGGAGATACCCGTCATTAATGGCATTTAGGAAAAAAATGGTAGATCCAATAATGAAATATTAGTTATAATAAATTAATTTATCATTTAAAATTATTCAAAACAATAATTAAATTTTCAAACCCAAAATGGTGTGTTAATAAATAAAAAAGAATTTAATTTAGTAATTTCAAATTTAATGTAATTTTAATTTTTTCTATAAACAAAAGACTGCACGACATTTATATGAAGCTACACACAATGTACCTCAGTTGTCTTATATCCAAGTCACATGTCTGAGACTTGGGTGTGTTGACATGTCCAGACTACATGGGGTGTACATGTCAATTACACACCCTTTATCTGCTTCCCATGTGCCCGGGTTGCCTGATAAACATGTTGTGTGAAATAAAAGCACTGAATATAATTAATTACTCAATGCATCTAGATACAATGTGCATGAGTATATAGCATGTGCTCTGGACACACACTATGTAACCCTGTTATACCGTCCAATGATTTGACACTTCCTAATGGAATCTCCAATAGTTCTTCATTTGTTCTTAAACCTTTATGAAAATGAAACAGTGAACAAACATGATTAATATGTCGATAACATGCTAATTATAATCGGATTAAATAACTAATAACATGAAATATAATCTGACCACAATTTTTCATAGATCAATAATCCAATAAATAATTATAGATTTAAACATAACCCATTTGATACCACTGGTTGGTTCTGGGTGCACCAAAAGCATTCAATAGTGGGTGATATATTAAAATTTCTTTAAACAATCATTTCTCAAAACCAAGATAAACTATACTGCATGTCAAATTTATAATTAACTTATTTAATATCTATATAAATAAATACATGGGATTAATAAATTTATTCGTTGATTATTTTTTATCATCTGAAAAGGTACTTCTAGATTTTATTTGTTGTGCATGCGAGGATCCAAGGGAAAAATCCCTCTAGTAGTGATCCACACGTGGTTTAATGGTCTACAAGAAATGCCACTCGTTCTCTGGGTGTTATCATAGAGAATCTAATGTATTTCATTGTTTGTTCTTAATCACTCATTCTTCAGTCTTGATGAGATTATATTTTGGGTTTCTTATTCTTGAGAGGGAGAGAGGTGGAGGAGTCAAGATAGAATTCATTTGGTAAAAAAATTCTCTATACCCAAACATAAAATTGGTTTCAAATGACTTACACAATAGACATAGTCATCTATAGATAGAGTTGGGATTTTGGTTACAAAATTTAATTTAATAACAACCATTAAATATATATATAAAACAATTAATGAAATCCCATGACACGTAATAATAATAACAATATTTTTATTATGTGGTGTTCCAGATTTAAAAAAATAGATAAATAATATTTATTTCCTTGTAAATAATTATTTTATCACCAGACGTGGTCTTCGTCCATTCGAACTCCTCTTGTATTTATTGAACACATGAATAAATATTTTATTCTCTTAAATAAAAATTTTATTCACAAACTAGTAAATAAATATTTATTAAATATAAAAAAATAAGTATATTTTATTTAAAATATATTTAATAAATATTTATTTAATTTGTGTGATCAATATAACTTAAATAAAATTATTTTTCAGTCTTAAGAATAATATTTATTCCATTAAATAAATTAAAAAATAATTTAATCAAGACCACTAGAAACACGTAGTGTGGGACTCACTAGGACTATTTCTCATTGACATTAGGTGTACATGTCTAAAGCCTAATATTAATATATAGAGTCGGGTCAAGGATCCCAAGAGAAAGAACTTAAATTCACAACAAAGACAACCACATACTAATGCTCACTGTGTAATAAAATCCCTTTTTCGCTTAATCTCATAAAGTAGGTTGCATGATGGTGTCTTCAAACTATATGATTGATTCATGATTATTTTACTTTCTGAAATAAACTCATTGTTACACCATGAACATTGAATTTAGGATGACGGTTCTATTTCAATCAAAGGTATGAGATATCAACTTCCATAAATATGGAAGGGAAAAATACTTTCTTGACTTATCCATTAATAAATTTTCATTCATGATGCACCTAACATACCCTGCTTCCCACCAATATATGGTGTGACTATTTTCATTATAAAATATATGTGTGTGAGTTGTGACATGCATAAATGATAATCTTAAAGTCTAAGGACCATTACAGATGCTCATAGGTAGGAATATTTGATGAAACCAAAATATGCGGAATTCCTACATGTGGGTATATTGTCATAATCTCATGTCTTGGATATTACTAAGTGTGAACTTCATGAGAAGATGCTTCATTTTATTATGAGTACTCGCACCTGATGGTGTATATACATTCTTTCCCATCATAGTATGTTATCCAACTGAATAGCAATATTAAGAACATTGTCATTGCACTTCAATGTTTTCATCATATCAGGAAAATACTATATCCTTATCAATGAGACAAGTAATATCGGACATTATTACATTATGGTCATTCATAACATTGAAAAATATATAATAAGGTGTTTAATTTAATGTTAAATACATAAAATATTCTTGTAATAAATGTACAATGAGTTGGTTCTAGGACGCTATCTCTAACAATTTTGACCACCCAACATCATTTATTAGTCTTATACCTACAAGTTATGAATTATAATAAAAATTTAAAACTATTAAGGAATCCAATAATCAGATGGTGATGCCTAATGGAAAACCTTGTAATGGAATTTTAGAACAATATTTTGAAATAAGTGGATTAGGAAGTTCGAGGAACCTCTATTTACATGTGTCATGAGGTGGATAAATGTGTTCGAAATATAGTAACTAATATTCTTATAAATGGTTCTCTCTAAATGGAAAGAATTATGGTGGTGTAATGAGAATGTTCAACTCAAATTTAAATCAAAATGAGACTCTTTTAAACCTATTTCTCTTTATAGTATTGAAGATTATTGGGATCCATATTGTGTTTCTCATTGAGTGTCTAAGATAGAAGTTAGTGATTCCAAATATAAATTTTATGAGGATATGTATAATTCATTACAAACTAGTAATAGTGGAAGAAAATTCTATAGTTTATCAAGATGAAAATAGTGAAAATATATAGATTTAGATCAGGTTTGGTGCATAAAATTTAATAAAGTATGTAACCCTTTTAAGGATTAATAAATTATGAAAAATTTGGATTCTAATTTAATTATCTCTTCAATTATGAGTGGATGTGTGTATAAGACATAGATAATCTCAACATTTGGAGTGAGGAACTCAATTACAACTATTATAAAAAAATTCCTTTTTAGGTAAAAGAAGCTTTAAGAAGGATAGAAAATTGTAAACTAGTTGGGTTATATAACATCTATATTGACTTTTGGAAATATTTAGGGTGTCTGGGTATTAATTGGCCCACTGGGTTATTTAATGAAATTATGAATTATAAGAAAATTCCCGATGAATAGAGGAAGAGCACTTGCCCGAAGGAGAATATCCTAATTGTTACGCCTTTATAGGGTCTCGCATGAGGTCTTGAGTTTGATTCTCTATGATTTCATGTATGTTCCATAGGTTATATTTGTTTTTTTTGTATCCTCCTCACTCAAAATGTTGAAGTAATAAAAGAATATCTCATTAGTATTTTTGTATAAAAATAATGGAGATATTTTATGTTTTAGGAATTATAGTGGCATTATTCTTATGAGTAATTCTTTAATACTTTGGGAGAGAGTATTTTAATAGAGAATTTGAATGAAAACTAATGTCTTGGATAGTCAATTTGGTTTTATAGCTGTACATTCAGCCACACAAGAAATTTATTTGATTAGAGTTCTAATGGACTGTTAGTGTCAAAAATCCCAAAATGTTTATATAATTTTCATTCATTTGGAGAAGGCATATGATAATGTTACTATTGTGGATTTATGGATTAAACATAAAAGAAAATGGGTTCATGTTTAAAATATTAAACTCATCCAAGATATGTATAATGAGAGTTTGACTTGAGTTAGAACTCTAGTAGGTGATATAGGATCTGGGTGTAGCAGAAGCGTGTAATGGGTTATGCCCAAATTTTCTTTTTGTCATGATCAATGATCAATCTGAGATCTAAACGACGATAAATGTCATGATCAAAAATATTAAATCAATTAAAAAAATGAACATAATTTTTGGAACGAAATAGAGGATCATTGATATTATTTATGATTAATTTAATCAATTAATGAATTACCTTGTTTGAATTATTTCTTCATTGATGGATCTGAGAAAATATCTACATTTTAGGGTCATTTATTTGTAGTAATAAAAATAAAACTATCTTTACAGGTGATCCACACTTGTTCCACGAATCCCCAAATGTCACTGTAGGAATCTCTTGGTCCTTGATCGCTTGTGTGATTTTACTTTGATCTCTATGAGAATTGCTTCCAAGGAATTTTCTTTCATCTCTCTTGAATTGAGAGTGAATGGTGGAAGAAGAACACTCTTCATTCTTATGATCGTTCTTGAGAGGTTTCTCTTTAGGGCTTTATTGGATTATCTTTAGAAGTTATTGTGCACAACAAAAAATTAATTGGTTTTATTGAAAATAATATAATTGAGTTTAAATACTGCCATAGTTTAGAATTAAATTTTTTCACAAGTTACATTTAATATTTATTTAATCCCTTGTGGAACCCCATGTCTAAAATAATAATAATATTATTATTTCCTTGATATTGTCTTAAATTGAGTATTAAATTAAATATTAATTAATCAAATAATATTCAATATGCATCGCTGTAAAGAAAACTTGATCCTCCTTTCCTCCATAATATTTATCGAGCCTTGAATAATGAAAATTTATTTAATAAATAAACATCACTATATTATTCCCCAATAAATAAATAAATATTATTTTCACTGAAAATAATAAAAATTTATTAAATATTATGCTCACATTATATTCTCTTGAATAACTGGTGATTGAATATTTGAGATTAATAAAACATGAATAATTATTAAACCATGTGTGAAAATTATATTTATTCAAATTTTTAGATAAAAAATCATAATATACTATTTAACTGAGATTCTAGATACACATAGTGTGTGGTCAGTTCTCTAGGCCTCTTTCTTAATGGAATTAGGTGAAGCACCCTAATGGCCAATGACATCATCTAGAAAGATTCCAAGAAACCCATATAAAAAGATGTAAATTCTACAACGACATAATACCTCATACATATGATCATTTTGTAACATAATTCATTTATCACAATATCTCTAATCAAGAAGGTTTCATACTTCTTCCATCAACATGTGTGATCGATGTCTCTTTATTTGACTTTTTGGAAATCGAACTTGCCTATAGAACACTATGACCATGTATTTATTTAGGCTATATCATTTCCATCAAAGGGAATAAGATATCAACATCCATTAAAGAACATGAGGAAAAAATACATTCTCTTATTATTTATTAATTCAATATTACTCGTGATGCACCCAACATATCCTACCTCAATCTACTGGAAAAAACCTTATACCCACATTTTATAATCGCGGGTATATCCCGTGAAACCCTAAGTATAGGCTATCCCAAAGGTTTTAGGAACCATGTTGGGGATGAACCGGTATAGAAATATACACACAGTTTGGCCAAACCATGGGTATAGGTCATTTATTAAAAAAATAATCCTCTCAAATTTGATCACAACACTTACCATGTACAGTCCAACAAACTTACCACTTCCCTATAACCAATTTTATGTTATTATAGTTATATATATATATATATTAAAGTATTAAAATTATTATGGAAAAATAATTGCCAAACCTATATCTAGGGTTTGGCCAAACTATGAGTATAGGTTATTCTTAGGGATTTTTTTTCATTGGAACCCTATTGCCACTGTTTACAAAAACAGTGGGTATAGGTCCCTCCCATGATTTTTCCCATGAAATATATACCCATGGTTTTGTTAAAAACATGGGTATAGGTCCTTTTGGGAAAAAAATTCACATGAAGCTTATGCCCATGATTCTTTAAAATTTGTGGGTATAGGGTGGACTTATACCCATAGTTTTTGTACAATCGTGGGTATTACCTTGTTTTCTAGTAGTACCGTTATGAATATACATCATCACAGTTTTCATAAATTCATCAAAGTACATGAATCATAACACTCAGTAAAAATAATCTTAATTTCTAATTATTGGTACACATGTTCTCATATGGGAACATCCAATGACACATATTAATATGGATTTCCTACTTGCGATTTTAGTTCTCATAATATCCAATACTACATATTACCAAGGGTGTACTCCTTGAAATGGAACCTCAATGTCCTATGAGTCACCACCCCTAATATCCCATATCATTTTTGTTAGTGTAATGATATCATCAGGCTATAAATAAAATATTTAAGAATATTTTCATAGCACTTTTGGTTTCTCATCATAGCAGGAAACTGCTATGAACTTTTAGTGAAACAACTAATCTTAAGACATTATCACATACTATGTTATGCATAATTATAGGTAATCGAAACATAGATAAAAACCAAAAAATGGTAATTTAAAAACAATTATTGACGTACGACATGAACTTTTCGACGTTGGCGAATCGCTTCCTGGTTTAAGGCGAGTATCTCACATGAAGAGTTTTAAGAACAAAAAATAAACCCTAAAATATCTAGTTTAGATCTGAATCCTTGCACAATGTCTTCTCCTCATTGGTTATTTCTTCATGAATAATTCAAATCCTAATTCCTCTAGATCATCCACACTCACTTCATGAAACTTCAGGAGCACCGTTTGTTGAATTTTGGGTTCCAGCATGGAGATATGATGACGCCATTGATGCTCCGACAATCACTGCATCAGCTTTCTTGTGATTCCTGAGAGAGAGCTCGAGTCGAGCTCCTGGATCTAGATATTCTATATCTACATTTTGTTAGAGAGAATAATAGAGAGAAATATCATGAATATTCACCAGTGAATTCCTCTCTTTTTCTATTTATAGAGTGTTAAGGAATTACCTTGAATTGCCTCCCGGCCCCCGAATAATAAACATGATATAAATGACATGTTATGACTACTGAACTAAGTCATAAAAATTATTATCACTTTATTTTTATACATAAAAATATTAGTTTATAATAAATGAGTCATAAAATCACCCCTTCAATCCCATAAAAAATAATTAAACCGTGAATATATTAAACCAATATTAATTTAATTAATATTTTCATGTATTTAAATTAAACATTGTAAATAAATAAATAAATTCAATATCCATTATTTATAACTTCAATAATATGAAATTATTTATTTCATTAGTGGTTTTATCTCTGTGGACACACCCTGGACCCCAGTGGTGGGGCCCACCATATTCAATATTCCTATTCAACTGAACAAGGAAGATTCTTTAATATGCTATTGTTTGTGACCCTCTAAGACCATTATCTCAATAATAGTGAATATTGTTCATATACCAGGACTACGATCTAGCTACCCATTATATCCCCTAAAAGAATAAGGACAGTCACAACAGTGACAACCAACCTATGAAAATGAACTATGCAATACAATCCCATTGTCTTTAATATCTCATAAAGCAGGATACACACCCATGTCATTTTCATTTTCAGGCTTTATTATTTGTTGATCTAATGAGATAGATTTACCTTGGACTACAATGGGAATGGATTTGTCAAGGTACTACCATCTGTATCAACGTGGAGAAATATATATAATTTCCTTTACTTGGATGTGACAAATCCTTTCCTTACCATTCAACTAATGTCATGCCACCAATGAAACACCCAACACAAACTATCTCACCATGATTTCAATATCATGGATTTCATATTACATCAAATTATGTGATCAAATGGAATACATTGACAATGATCTCATGTCATGATACCATTACAAATGATTGTAGATAGGAACATCCAACGACACTCAAATCGTGTGGTGTTCCTAATGGAAGGTCTGTCCACATGATCTCACTACTAGAGGTCACCAAGTGAAAACTTCATGAGATAAATCTCAATGCTTACAACCCCCCATCACCTGATAGTCAAACATCTATTGTTTATGGTTAGTAATATGTATCTAGACCATAATAACTTCGTTTAATATTAATTTCATAGCATCTATAGGTTCTCATTATAGCTTGTGAACTTTTATAACTTTTTCATGTGAATATTAATATATAGAAATTAAAATTAAATAATGGATGCAGAAAATTGTACACTATAAAGATAATAATACATCATGTATAACTAATTGTATACATGATATGGTAATCATATGTACTGAATAGTTGGGTCTAGGGAACCTACTATTTCAACACTCCAACTTACAATGGTGACAACATGATAACTGAACATGATTCCAACACTCATGATAAAGATCATGTTTTTACTAATTAGTGACTTTAGCTGCCAGTCCTACCACGATTTTGTCGGGTGAATATTCTTCTATTTGTGGCCTTATCTCCTTGAGTAAAACTTCTCAAGAAATGGTATCCCTGAGTATATTCCTTTTATCCACTGTTATAACTTGAAATCTTGGATAGTAAGAATATCATAATTTATATTATGATAAAACATTTTTTACCAGGTATGATCCAAAGAACTAGAACAGATCATTGCATATAACTACTTCTAAGCTACCTCAAAATCTGCAACATACTCTATAATTATAATTATAGAAACCACTTGATTATATGAGATTGTCTCATTATTCGTCATATCCTAACTCTGATACAATATCACATGGACATAAGGAAGAATATTTTGTGTCCCCTAAAAACTAGTATCCTTTATACTCCACTTCCTATGTACATATGATTTGAACTTGTAGATATTGTTTTTCTACATCACGTATAGTTCACCTAGATATTACTAATATTTAGCTACTATAAAGTATATTATAGAAATATCAGTTGATGTACATATCACGGAATGTATGATAGATCCATCGCCTATGCATATTGATTTCAACTCACCACATTTATACCCTCCCAGGTCCAGGACATGTCAACGTGGAGAGATTATGCCATGTGACCTAAGTAACAATATTATCATGATTTTCTCCAGCTTGTATTTTTCAATACTATGTAACTATATGTACGGTGGACTTGGTCTAAGAAACCTTTATATCTACCTTTTTAGACCCTTTTCCCTAAGATATATGTTTCTAATTTAAGTCAATCACTAGAGAATAACTTTCATCTGGGTCTAAACTAACTTGAAGACCAGTCTAATTTCCATATGTTGTCGAACATATTTTATGTGGAAAACCATATCACTCCCACTACTCTCTTGTAGAAACATGAAAAACCTTTATTCCAAATGTATATTCTATGATCCTGATTCTTACATCAATACTAAACTAGATATCAGTAACTTGCAACCATTATTAGCATTCTGTGATGAGACAATCCCTTCTTGGTTGTGTCGTATAGACACCATCCATGATTGATGGTAATGACATCCAATTCCTAATAATATGATCATAAAAATTAGATAGGACAAGTAAAATTCTAATGGATGTATAAATAACCACCTGGTATTAGTAATCGAGACTTATTGGTACTACACTTGTTCCATCCATGTTTCAACTCACTTTAATACCCACTGCAGTATTCAAAATAACAAGTCCCTTTGCACTTTGATACATGGAATCCACTATTGAATTTTAACCAGTCTTGTAAATATTATCTAATTTCTATATACTTATTATTTGAAGGAAATATTATTCACAATGAATAATACATCATCGACCGTGGTTAATAAAAAACCATCACCATGGTCTTATCCTTCTTACGCAGTATGTGTCTTGTAACGAACCAAGCTTTTAATAATGGAAATTCCTCTTGATTTAACTATGTGTATTATTATGTTAAATGGTTATATAACATATGCACTTCTTTCGTTTTATGATTTTGGATTTTTAAAATACTGTTATGAATTTGGATTGTTGCTGATATAGCCAATGAACAATGATCACATGATTAGTATAAATACAGGGATTTAACAAATCCATTTTACCCAGAAAAAGGAAGCAATGACCTCATCTAGAAGACTTGCCCCGTATGAATACCCTTTGTCAGAGCTCGTAAAGGATGTGGCTTCATTGATCTTCACTCTTGACCAATCCCAAGTTGAGCTTCAACATGTTAATCTCGAAAAGAACCGCCTATGAAAAATGTATAAGTTGATAGAGATTACCACCCGAGTGATGTTATCTGAGCCACCCCAAGAGTTTGTCACCATCACACACCTTACCCTTCAGTCCAATGTGGGTGTTATAAGGGGTTATGTAACAAGACCTTAGCACTATGATTATGTACATTATTTTTGTATGTAATAGGGAACATACATTCATTTTATTATTGTTACTTTGTAAATAGTTTTTATAGAACAAATAGTATTTTTAGATAATATTCAAATAAGGAATCTATTTTTTGTAAATTAATGTATTTTTTAATTAAATATTATTATAATAAAATATTATTACTAAATTACTTTTTTTTAATATAAATGATCTTATACTTTTTAGGAATACAATTGTTATTTTTATTAAGGATTGAAAGCCATTTTTGTCAAAACCCATGAATTTTCAATAAATGTTGGTTTTTATTTTACAAGTAAAAATTCAAATATTTAAAAAATTATTTATATAAAATGAATATTATTTTTGAAATCAGGATGTTGAAATTATCCAACAGTAAATTTTTCATAATTTTCAGAGAAAGTCGAATTTTTTGTTAAAAATTAAATATCATTTAAATTTATAATGTGTTTTATAACATCATAATGGCAAAATAATGATGTAACATAATACTATAAAAATTATTTTCGTCCAATATATTTTTTAACATTAAAATATTGTGACTTTAGTTTTATTTATTTATTTTACAATGCTTTAGTTTACCCTTCAAGTCTTATAAAACATTTTTCCTTTTAAATTGATTTCCTTGAATGTGTGACTCACCTCCACATAAGCAACCGTATTATTTTATGATTTTTGTCAATTGTATTTATAAAAAAAAATTCCACTCCCCTTTGGAAAAAAACAAGGGAAAGAACCATGGTTTGGTTTGTGGTTTTGATTAGTTTAATGTATAGTGTCACAAACTTTAATAATAAAGAATTCCCCCTCCTTTACTATATAAAACCACCCAATCATCCACTTATTCTTCACTAAAATACATTATAGTTCATAAAAAATCTTCCATCCTCTCTCTATAATCCTCCCAAGGTGCCCCAAGCTCCCATAAAGCCTCTCTGAAGCCCCTCCCAATCCTTTGGGATCACACTTCCAAGTAAGGGATTCTCACATTCCTTATTTTTGTCCATGTTTCCTTATATATTTATGACCTTTTATTTTCAATTATAAATGTTTTGGTATGATTTATAACCTCCCCCATATTTCCTATTTATGTTTTAATGATGAGATACCCCTTTCTCTCTCATTAATGCCTCCCATGTACACCCATTACCATGCTGAAATTCAGTAAGTAATTTCTCTCTCCTCATTTACATTCAAGCAGTTCTTTTATATTATGCATATAAATTTCATTCCATATGTTAGTATATTATGTACCATGATACCCTTACTTTTAATTTAATTTATTAATTATGATATACCCCTTTCACTCTCATCAACCCATTTTATGAATTTCTATTTGACGTCGTTATGCTGCTGAAATTACACCAAAAGTTCCATGCCAAAATCATTGTGTAGTGAATACCATACCCACTCCTCTATCAAGGGTATTCACCATTATTCATATTTACTTGTTGATTTAGGACTTAAATTTATGTATTCTACATCTCTTATTCATGGAATGAATTATGATGTTAATGAATCCATGTTGTATGATCTATGTGGCACACTTATGCATGAAATGAAATGATTATGAAGGGTGTGCTCTGATAGCTCTCAAATTCATTAGGTAAAGTATAGTATAATGATAATTCGTGTGAAATGAGTGTTGAATAATTCTAATTCTAGTCAAACAAGGGTTCAATCATGCATCATGTGTAATTATGGTTTACTCATGCTCCATGTGCAATGAGCCTTGGCTCATGCTAATTCCATTTTAAGTGTTGTTGCAACATTTCCATGTTATTATAATCATGCTATATCTACCCTTTATGTTAATGTTTCTCTTGAACTCCATTTATATGCGTATTTCCTGACATGTATTGTAATCTTCATGTTATACATTTTTTACTCCCTTATTGGGATTTATAGATTAACTTTTTCTTATGCATGTCATCAGGTTACCCCATGTAATGCTAAGTACAAGGGAATGTAGTGGTAATAAAAAGGAAGTTTCCAGTAAAGATGTATGATTTATGTTTTTCACTGTTATGTAATGTTATTAATCCCAAATACACTAGACCTCTCGATCTTCCATGTTGTATTAGGTGAAGTTTTTATGTAATAAATCTTTTTTAAGATTGTAAAAAAGAGTTGGGTTGTTATAGTTGGTATCAGATGATAGGTTTAGTTATTTTTGGGATTAGTATTTCAAAACCCTAGTAAAATCCTTAGGGATAATGATATGTATAATAAAACCATCCCTAAATTTTGGTGATTATTTAGTAAGTTGTTTATCTGGAAATTAAATCCCTGTCTGGATACGAGCTGGTAGAGGCGGCTCTTGCATAGATGTACCTATGAGTGAAAACTCCGACAAAGAGTTTTGGGATTGACCTGAGGTATCCTGGTACACAAAAATAGTCCTTACTTCACTCTTGGTTATGATACTCCCAGGGGATATGCTTTGGTTAATTCACAAGATTAGTATGAACCATTATTAATGGAATTAAAAAAATTCCCCTAAGAATATATGTTAGGAAATAGATAATGGATAACCAAGATTGAAACTTAGGGAATCACAAGTTTGCATAAACTACTCATATAAAATTTTATCCTTCTATGTACAATGTTTTTTTACATTATTTTTGAAAAGTATTCAAACCCCCTAATTATATTTTATTTTTCATAGTTAAAACATGGAAGGAGGAAGACCACGAACAACTGTTCTCTCTCTCCCTGAATAACTAATTGGAACGATTATCCAGGAAGTCATGTAAAGATGACTTTGAAACTTTTTCAAATATCCATGTAACAAACAAACAACTTTATGAGGAATCAAATACCTCTAGCATTGCATGATTCTTTCAAGGATCAAATACCATCTATTGAAGAATCTTACGCTCTCAACTTTCTTACCATGCCAAGCATGGGAAGTACAATCAGGGACTTCTTAAATTCTTCAAAATATTTAAAAATTATGATTCAATAAATGATTTTATATATTCTATAGAAGAGGGAGACCTCCACACAGTGTATATGTATCAAATTATAGATTTTTATCTTTTGGGATATAAAATAACTTATTTACCAAAACCCTATTTTTCAAATATTTGAAGATGAATCAGTAAGAATTTTTTATAAAAACCTGTTCAAGATGATGTCTCAAAATTATATATAGGAAATACCTTTTTTATGACACATCAATGCTTCAATCAATATAATCCAAGATGGATGAGTTGTTGTTGGGAAAAGGAAGTAAATGATTTTAAAAAAACCCTGAGGTATCGTTGTGACGCATGGACACTATCCAACTAATGGAAATGCTAATAGGAAAGACTGAAAACCTCATTGAAGAGATGAATGAGAAGTACCCTCACATATTTTCATCTTAGTTAGTAAAAGGAAATTTTGAGGGAGAAATTTCTTAAGGGGGGGAGATTGTAACGACCCAAACTTTTAATAATGTAAATTACTCTTGATCTAATTATGTGTATTATTTTTTGAAATGGTTTTATAACATATTCACATCTTTGGTTTTATGATTTTGTATTTTTAGAATATCATTAAGAATTGTGACTATTTCTAATATAGCTGTTGAATACTGATCACATGATTAGTATAAATATAGGTCTTTAACAATTCCAATTTACTCAGACAGGGGAAGCGATGACCTCATCTAATAGACTTTCCTCGTATGAATCCCATTTGTCAGATCTCAGAAAGGAGGTGGCATCATTGCGATTTACTCTTGACCAATACCAAGCCGAGCTTCTACATGTTAAGATTGACGGAACCTTCTACAGGAGAAGTGGAAGTTGATAGAGATTACCACCCGAGCAATGTTATCCAAGCCACCCTAAGAGTTTTTCTCCATCTCACACCTTAACCTTTATTCCTATGCGGGTGTTACAAGGTTTTATGTAAAAACACATTAGAATTATGATTATGTGCATTATTTTTTATATAATAAGGAATATACATTCATTTAATTATTGGTGCTTTGTAAATAGTTATTAAAGCACAAATAGTATTTTTAGTTAATATTCAACTAAGGGATCTATTTTGTTAAATTAATGGACATTTGAATTAAATAATATTTTAATAAAATATTATTACTAAATTACTTTTTATTAAATATAAATGATTGTATACTTTTTAGGAATGCAATTGTAATTTTTATTAAGGTTTGAAAGTTGTTTTGGTCAAAACCCATGAATTTCCGATAAATGTCAGTTTTTATTATAAAAGTAAAAATTCACATATTTATAAAATTATTTAGATAAAATGAATTTCATTTTTTAAATAAGGATGTCAAAATTATCCAACGGTGAATTTTCCATAATTTTCTATGACAGTCAAATTTTTGGTTAAAAATTAAATACAGTTTTAATATATCATGTGTTTTATTACATCATAATGAACCAATAATAAAGTAAAATAACAATATAAACCTAATTTTCGGAAAATATATGTTTTACCACTAAAACATTGTTATTTTAGTTTTGTTTGATTTATTTTACCATGCTTTAGTGGAACCTTCAATACTTATAAAACATTTTACATTTTAAATTTATTTCCTTGAGAGTGTGACTCACCTAATCATAATAAACCCTATTATTTTAAGAAGTTTGGACATTTTCCTTATAAAATATATTTTTTTCAATCCCCTTTGGAAAAAAACATGGCGAAAAACCATGGTCTGGTTTGTGGTTTTGATTAGTTTAATTTGTGGTGTCCCAAACCTAAATAATAAAGAATTCCCCCTCCTTTCCTATATAAACCCACCCAAGCTCCCAGTTCCACTTCACTCTAAGCCATTGGAGTTCATAGAAACTCTTCAATATTCTCTCTATAATCCTTTAAAGGTTCCCCAAGCTCCCAATAATCTTCTTTAAAGCCCCTCCCAAGCCTTTGGGATCACACATCTGAGTAAGGGATTCTCACTTTCCTTAATTATGTTCAAGTTTCCTTATATTGTTATGCCCTTTTATTTTCTATTATAAATGTTGGGGTATGATTTAATACCTTCCCTGTACTACCCTATTTATGTTTTAATGATGATAGACACCTTTCTCTCTCATCAATTTCTCCCATGTACACCCGTTACCATGCCGAAAGTTTGTAAGGAATTTATCTCTCCTCATTTACATTCAAGAAATTATTTTATATTGTGAATCTAAAATCCATTCTATATTCCGGTATATTATGTACCAAGATAACATTACTTTCCATTTAATGTATTAATTTTTAGAGACCCCTTTCACTCTCATCAACCCACTTTATGAATTTCTATTTGACGTCGTTATACTACTGAAATTACACCAAAATTATCCTTCCAAAATCATTGTGTAGTGAATACCATACCCACTGCACTATCAAGGGTATTAACCTTTGTGAACATGTACATGTTGATTGAATACTTAAATTTATTTATTTCATATCTCTTATTAGTGTAATTAATTATTATGTTAATGAATCCATGTTGTATGATCTATGTGGAACACTTATGCATGAAATGAAATGATTATGAAGGGTGCGTCCAGATAGTGATCCAATGCATTGGGTAAAGTATAGTATCATGATAAGTCATGTGAAATGAGTGTTGACTCATAATAATTCAATTGAAATGATAGTTTACTCGTGCTTCATGTGCAGTGAGGGTTTACTCATGCTCCATGTGCAATGAGACTTGGCTAATGCTAATTCAATGTTAAGTTTTGTTGCCACATTTCCATGTTATGATAATCATGTTATATCATGCCTTTATGTTAATGTTTCTCTTATGCCCCATTTATTTTCATATTTCCTAACATGTATTGTAATCTTCATGTTATACATTTTTTACTCCATTACTGGGCTTTATAGCTCCCCCATTTTTTATGCATGCCCTTAGGTTATCCCATTAAATGCTAATTACGAGGGAATGTAGTGGTCATATAAATGATTTTTTCATAAAATATGGGTGTTTTATGTTTTAAGTAGTTATGTAATTTTCTTAATCCCCAAATACACTAGACCTCTTGATCTTCCATGTTGTATCAAGTGAAGTTTTTATGTAATAAATCTTGTTTAAGTCTGTAATTAAGAGAAGGGTTGTTATAGTTGGTGTCAAAGGATATGTTTAGTTAATTTTGAGATTTGGATTACCAAACCCTAGTGAAACCATTAGGGATAAGACTATGTATAATAAAACGATCCATAAGTTTTGGTGAGTATTGATTAATTTGTTTATCAATAAAATACATCCATGTCTAGATACGAGTAGGTAGAGGTGGATCTATAATAGATGTAAATAGGAGTGAAAACACCGATAGAGAGTTTTAGGCTTGACCCGGGGTATCCTGGTACACGAAAATAGGCCTTGTTGCACTCTTGGTCACGAAACTCCCTGGTGATATTATTTGGAAATTAATAAGAATAGTACGAACTATTATCAAGTGATTTAAAAAAAATAACCTTAAGAATATTTTTTACGAAATAGATCATGGATAACCTAGATTGAAAGTTAAGGAATCACAAGTTAGGATAAAATATTCATATATAAGTTTATCCTTCTATGTAAAATGTTTTTTTATATTCTTTTAGCAATTTATTCAAACCCCCTAATTGTATTTTATTTTTCTTAGTTAAAACATGGATGGAGGAATATCATGAACAACTCTTCTCTCTCTTCCGGAAGAACTAATTGGAACGATTATCCAGAAGTCACATGCAGATGAGTTTGAAACTTTTTCAAAAATCCATTTTACATACAAATAACTTTATGAGGCATCCAATACCTTTAGCGTTGCATGATTCATTCAAGGGTAAAGTACTGTCTATTGAATAATCTTGTGCTCTCAACTTTCTTACCATTCCAATCGTGGGAAGTACCATCAGGGTCTTTTCAAATTTATCACTTTATTTCAAAATTATGACGCACTAAATGATTTTCTAGATGCTATAGAAGAGGGAGACCTCCAAGAAGACTATATGTATCAAATTATAGATTTATTTATTTTTGGATATACAAAAACTGATTTACCAAACTCCTATTTTCAAATATTTGAACATGAATCAGTAATAATTTTTGATAAAAAACTTTTTCAAGATGATATCTCAAAATTATATATAGGAAATACCTTTTTTATGACACATCAATGCTTCAATCTATATAATCCAATATGGATGAGGAGTTTTTTGGAAAAGGAAGTGGATTATTTTGAAAAAACTCTGAGTTTCCATTATGACATGTGGAAACTTTCTACCTAAAGGTAATACTAATATGAAAGACCGAAGACCTCATTGAAGAGGTGAATGAGAAGTACCCTCACCTGTTTTAATCTTAGTTTGTAAAAGGAAATTTTGAGGGTGAAATTTATTAACAGGGGAAGATTGTAACGACCCAAACACTTAATAATCGAAATTCCTCTTGATCTAATTAAGGGTATTATTATGTTAAATGGTTATATTACATATGCACTTATTTGGTTTTATGATTTTGGATTTTGAGAATACCATTATTTATTATGATTGTTTCTAATATAGTCAATGAACATGGATCACATGATTAGTATAAATATAGGGATTTTACAAATCCAATTTACTCAGAAAAAGGAAGAGATGTCCTCATCTAGCATACTTTCCTCATATGAATCTCATTTGTCAGATCTCAGAAAGGTGTTAGCTTTAATGGGATTTTCTCTTGACTGTGCCCAAGCTGAACTTCAACTTGTTAAGCTCGAATGAAACTGCCTACGAGAGATGTGGATATTGATTGAGATTACGACCCAAGCAATGTTATTCGAGCCATCCCAAGAGATTGTCACCATCACACACCTTACCCTTCAATCCTATGTGGGTGTTATAAGGGTTTATGTGTCAAGACCTTATCACTATGATTAAGTGTATTAATTTTTATAAAATAAATAATATACATTCATTTAATTATTTTATCTTTATAAATAGTTTTTAAAGAACAAATAGTATTTTTAGTTAATGTTTAACCAAGGAATATATTTTTTTAAATTAATTTCATTTTTAATTAAATATTATTTTAATAAAATATTATTAAAAAATTAATTTTAATTAAATATAACTAATCTTATAATTTTTAGGAATATAATTGTAAATTTTATTAAGGTTTGTAAGGTGTTTTTTTTCAAAGCCCGTGAATTTTCGATAAATGTTAGTTTTTATTTTAAAATTAAAAACTTCACATATTTATAAAATTATTTAGATAAAATGAATATTATCTTTGAAATTAGGTGTAGAAATTATCCAATGGTGAAATTTTCATAATTTTCTAAGATAGTCTAATTTTTGTTTAAAAATTAAATACCGTTTAAATATATAATGTGTTTTATGACATCATAATGACCCAATAATGATGTAATATAATAAAATAAACTTTATGTTCATCCAATATATGTTTTCAATTAAAATAATGTGATTTTAGTTTTGTATTATTTATTTTACAATGCATTAGTGGACCCTTCATGACATATAATACATTTTTCCTTTTAAATTAATTTCTTTGAGAGTGTGACTCACCTCCACATAAGCAAACCTATTATTTTAATAAGTTAGTACATTGGCCTTATAAATTATTTTTTTCCACTGCCATTTGGTAAACACCATGGTAAAAACCATTGTATGGTTTTTTGTTCTGATTAGTTTAATGTGTGGTGTCCCAAACCTAAATAATAAAGAATTCCCCCTCATTTCCTATATAAACCCACCCAATTTCTCACTTACTCTTCACTAAAGGCCTTTTGAGTTAGTACAAAATCTTCCCTCCTCTCTCTAGAATCCTCAAAAGGTGCCCCAAGTTCCCATGAAGCCTCTCTCAAGATGTCACGACCCGCCCTCGGGGTCCGAGCCGTGACTACCCCAAGCCCGCCTTCCATAGGCCAGGGGCTGGCGACTAGCACCAAGGCGTAAATCCCGGTAAAAAGGGAAGGCATTGCCTTTGAAAAGTAAACACACACCACAGAGTAAACAAGCGGAAAGTAAACACTAAGCAAGCAGAGTACAACTGAAAGTGCGGAAAAGTAAATGGGCCAGTATACAAACCCAAACTGAAAGTAAAGTACAACTCAAAAAGGGAAAAACAGCAACTGAAAAGTAAAGGCCGCCACTCCGAGCTGTCCACTGGAAATCCCACCTGAAGGGTGGGTACAGATAGCTCCTCTGCTCCACGGGTCCCACCGTCCGCTCCGTGCTCGTCCCGCCCAGTGGTCCACCTCCGGGTACCGTCCCGCTCCGCAAACCTCAGCTAAGGTCAACGCTGTCCGTCGTCTGCAACCAACACAACGTAGTGCGGGCGAAGCCCGTGCAGGGGTGAGTATAAGCTACTCAGTAGGGACCCCGAGACCCCTGAAGGTCTCTCAAATCCACAAAGGATAAACCACGAAAAAAAAAGTACAATCACGAAGTAACAACCGACACTGCTTAGGTATATGCCCATACATATACCTAAGTCATCAATTCAAATACGCTCCAACCTCCGAGCCCAAGTACAACTCAGTCCACGTAGGAAAGTATACGTATTCCACAAAGGAAAGTAACAGGATTCAGCTCACACAGGTATACTTCTTCAAGGACGATAAAGATGATCACTGATCCATCTAAGTCGTCGGACCCACGAAGGATCGATAGGTAACTAACCCCCGCAAGACCCACACAGGATCGGGCTCACACAGAACCTGTAGGCGCTGGCTCACACAGAACCGCTGAGCGCAAGGACCCACACAGGATCGGGCTCACACAGAACCTGTAGCACTGATCCACGTAGGATCGCTGAGTGCTGTAGTCGTCGTCGTCGAATCCACACAGGATCTCTGTACTGTCGTCGTTGAATCCACACAGGATTTCTGTACTGTCGTCGTCGCAGTCACAGTAGCAGTCGTAGCAGTAGAACAGTCGCAGCCAGCACTAGGGTTCCCGCACACAGCAAGCTCGTACGGAGGGTCCGCTCCACGAGCCGAGAGGCTGATACATCAACTGTCACGAAGACCGAAGTTGATGTATCCAAAAGTTCCGTATCGTCAAAAGGAACTCAACGCAACAGACGGCGCGTCGATCGGACGCCCGGTCTGAGAGTTATTGGCATTTTCGTCTCCGGGGCCCGGTTGGTTTTTAAGGCAAAACCAACCCGACCGTACTCCACCTGCGTCCAAACCTCGGGCGGAGTATGCCAAAAGATCCGTCTCACTAAGAGGAACATTACGCGACTGACGGCACGTCAATCGGACGTCCGTAGCTCAAGATATGAGTGTTTCCGCTCCGAAGGCCCGGTTGGTTTCGTGAACGAACCAACCCGGCCGAACTCAAAGTAACCCGAAACCTTGAGTGCGATATACCGAAACGATCGTCTCGATCCAAGGATCGCGTTGCCGCAGACGGTTCGTCATTCGGAGGTCCGAGGCTCAAGTTATGAGCCAAGAACCGAATCTGGTCCGAAACGGGGGGTCCGGGTCCGGGCCGACCCGGCCCGACCCCCCCCCCCCCCTCTGGACGGCGCGGCGGCGGACGGCGGCGGACGGCGGCGGCGGCTGGCCGCGTGGCGGCGGCGGCGGGCCGCGTGGCGGCGGCGGCGGCTGGCCGCGTGGCGGCGGCGGCGGCAGGCCGCGTGGCGGCGGCGGCGGGCCGCGTGGCGGCGGCGGCGGCTGGCCGCGTGGCGGCGGCGGCGGGCCGCGTGGCGGCGGCGGGCCGCGTGGCGGCGGCGGGCCGCGTGGCGGCGGCGGAAGGCACGCGGGGCTAAGCCCCGCGTTTCACAAGCGGCACGGCTAAAAGTCGTGCCTTGCAATAAAAACGGCCCCCGCAAGTGGGGGCCGGCTGAATAAAACCGGGGGGGCTTTGCCCCCCCCTCCTTAAATGAACCGCCCCCCTCATTAAGAGGGGGGTCTTGAAGGACCGGCCGGGGGTTTAATCCCCCGGTTTTTTATGACATCCGGCCGGCCCGCTGGCCGGCCGGTTTTTACCAACGGGACCGGAATTTCCGGTCCCGCCCTCGACTTCCGACGCCGGCGGCCCGGCCGCCGGTCTTTCCTTCCGCCGCGGCCCGGAACCGGCCGCGGTCTCCTCGTCTCACCGCGGCCCGGAACCGGCCGCGGTGTTCGTCGTCCGGCGCGGTGCGACGGCACCGCGCCCCTTTCGCCGTGCCATGAATCCTCCCAACGCGGCGCGACGGCGTCGCGTTCTTGAAGTCTCTCCTCGGCGAAGCGCGACGGTGTTGCGGAAAAATTATAAGCATGTTCATCCGCGTGGTGCGACGGCACCACGCCTCTTGCTTCCACCCGCATGAATAAAACGAGAACTAAGGAGGGGGGGTTCGGCCGTGTTCATGCGGTCCGACCCCCCTCACGTTAAATAATAACATAACTAAAGAATATCCAAAAGCCTCACATTTAGTCTTGCTAAAAATCCATGATTCAAGAATGGAATAAAAATAATCAATAAATAACATCCCCTACCTCTGGTTTGAGATCAAAGAATCTTCTACGATCCGCGGAAGACGGCGTCGCGGAAGTCGGGCGTCGCGGACGTCGTTCGTCAAATCCGTTGACGAAGAGTTACGTCCGATGCGACACGTTGTTGGCGGATCTTCGTTTGCCGACGAAGAAGGCCCGAGGAGGATGCGGCGTTCCCTCTTGTTGACACCGAGGACGAAGAAGAGAGGCGTCGTTCTTCGTCGGAGTTTGAGCGCTCTTCGTCAAGATGAACGTTCTTCGTCAAGATGAAGAAGATGGAGGAGGAGCTCTCAAATGAATTCCACACAAGTTGGCTAACAAAATAAAATAAGGTCCCTCCTTATTTTATTTACCAAGCCTAGGAATTCAAAACTTCAAAATTCAAACATAACACTTAATTAATTAACATGTCATGTGTAATTAATTTGATGTTAAGTTTACAAACAATTAAGAGGGAGAGAGGGGAGTTTAAGGGGGAAGTTGAGAGGTTATTAAAAGATTTAGGGGTTCGTGTGGGCCCCACCACACTTAATCCTCCCAAGGGAGGTTAAGTGGGTGTGGGTCCCACTTCCAACCCCCTTAGGTAGGTTTTTTAATAAGTTTAAATAAAATTTGTTTTACACAATTTTATTTAACTTAACTGAAAAACCCCAAAACGTAACTTTCAACCCGCAACAAACGCAACTCCCGAAAAGGTCTCATTAAGCGAAAATCGGCGCTGCGAGTTCATCGGTGCCCTCGGATTTCAATTCCGAGCACCGGATCAAAAGTTAGGAATTCCCGCTCGTTCGTTCACTGAACGTACCCGAGCCAAACTTCGGAAAATAATTCCGGGCACTCCGGGCCTCGGAATCAGATGCCGTCTGAAACCGCGCTCTTGTAAAAATCCAAAGAAAATTAAGAAAAAAATTTCCCTTGAATTTTACGGTCTTTACATTACTCCCACCTCAGGGCTTTACGTCCCCGTAAAGATACAACAAAAACTAGGGGAACAAATGAGGGTACTGAGCACGCATCTGAGCCTCCCGCTCCCAAGTGCTCTCCTGGAGATTCCCGTGCTGCCATCTGATGCGCACAAGAGGAATCGATCGCCCACGTAGGACCCGCTCCTGTCGATCCTCTATCTCCACCGGGACCTCCGTAAAAGTCGCCCCATCGTCAACGTCAAGCTCCCCATGGTCAATGATGTGCGTCGGGTCGTGCACGTATCTCCTCAGCTGGGATACGTGAAAGACGTCGTGCACCCGGTGCAACTGAGGTGGTAGAGCCAGGCGGTAAGCCACCTCGCCAATCCTGCTGAGAATCTGAAAAGGTCCGATGAAGCGCGGAGATAACTTGCCGCCTCGGCCAAATCTCCGAATACCACGTCGAGGTGAGACCCGCAAGAAGACGTGGTCGCCATCCTCGAACTCTAGTGGTCTCCGCCTCCTGTCAGCATATGACTTCTGCCGGCTCTGAGCTGTCCTCATCCGCTCCTGGATGACCTGGACCTTCTCTGTCGTGGCCTGGACCATCTCCGGTCCCACCAGTGCTGACTCCCTAGGGTCTGTCCAGCACAAAGGAGATCTACATGGTCGGCCGTACAACGCCTCGTACGGTGCCATCCCGATGGTGGAGTGGTAGCTGTTGTTGTATGCGAATTCCACCAAAGGTAGGTGGTCCTCCCAGCTACGACCCAAGTCAAGGACACATGCACGGAGCATGTCCTCGAGAGTCTGAATGGTCCTCTCCGTCTGACCATCCGTCTGAGGGTGAAAAGCTGTGCTAAGACGTAGCTGCGTCCCGAACGCCTCCTGCAACCCCTTCCAAAGCCGGGAAGTAAAGCGGGCATCACGATCGGAAACGATAGATGATGGCACGCCGTGGAGCCGCACAATCTCCTGAACGTAGAGACGTCCCAAGCTCTCCACCGAGCCCTGCTCTCTGATGGGTAAGAAGTGTGCCGACTTGGTGAGTCGGTCAACAATCACCCAGATGGAGTCGTGACCTCTGGAAGTGCGTGGAAGTCCAGTCACGAAGTCCATAGATATGCCGTCCCACTTCCACTCCGGAACCTCCAAGGGCTGTACCAAGCCTGCTGGTACCTGATGCTCTGCCTTCACCTGCTGACAGGTAAGGCATCGAGAAACGAACTCTGCTATAGCCTTCTTCATGCCCGGCCACCAATGCTGTCGTCTGAGGTCCTGGTACATCTTCGCCACTCCAGGATGTACCGCTAAAGGAGAAGTGTGAAACTCCCTCAGCACTTCCTCTCGCAAAGCTACTGGTACCATAGTACGTCCTCTGAAAAGGATGTCGTGCTCTGCTCCAAGGGAGAAACCATCAGGTGCCTGTCCCGAGGATATCTGTGCACGCTGTGTCTCACAGTCAGCGTCCCCGCGCTGAGCCTCCCTGACTCGCTGCAGTAGTGGAGAAGTGACTGTGAGAGACTGAAGAAAGGCTGCTCCATCTCTATCCACGAAGGATATCTGCAAAGAGGCTAGTTGCTCCGTCGCCTCCTCGAGTAGCTGAATGCCCGTCCTCCTGCTGAGGGCATCGGCTACTACGTTCCCCTTCCCTGGAGTATAGACTATCTCAAAGTCATAGTCCTGGAGGAACTCGAGCCATCGTCGCTGTCTCAGATTCAGATCCTTCTGCGAGAAGATATACCTGAGACTCTGATGATCGGAAAAGACTGTAAAGCGCTCGCCCATCAGATAATGTCGCCATGTCTTCAGAGCGAAGACCACTGCTGCTAACTCCAGGTCATGGGCAGCGTAGTTCTGCTCATGTGGCCTCAACTGTCGTGATCCATAGGCGATCACTGCCCGCTCCTGCATCAGAACACATCCGAGTCCGGTCCCTGATGCATCGCAGTAGACCACGTACCCTACTCCCTCCTCAGGCAACCTCAAGATAGGTGCGCTAGTCAATCTCTGCCTCAGCTCCTCGAAGCTCTGCTGACAACTGTCTGACCACACGAAGGGTTTCCCCTTCTTCGTCAACGCTGTGAGTGATGCCGCAACTCTGGAGAAGTTCGGCACAAATCTCCGATAGTATCCAGCTAGTCCCAAGAAACTCCGAACCTCAGTTACGCTCCTGGGTGGCTCCCATGCTAACACAGCCTCAATCTTCGCGGGATCCACTGCAACTCCCGCCTCAGAGATAACGTGTCCCAAAAAGTGGACCTCACGTATCCAGAACTGGCACTTCGAGAGCTTACCATAAAGCTGGTGCTCTCGGAGTGTGTCAAGAACAACTCGCAAGTGATAGGCGTGCTCCTCCTCTGTCGTAGAGTAAATCAGAATGTCGTCGATGAAGACCACGACAAACCGATCGAGGTATGGCTGAAAGATCCTGTTCATGAGAGCCATGAACACTGCTGGAGCATTGGTTACACCGAAAGGCATAACCAAGAACTCATAGTGGCCATACCGACATCTGAAGGCCGTCTTCTGCACATCCTCGTCTCTGACTCTGAGCTGATGATAGCCTGACCGGAGGTCTATCTTCGAGAACCACCGTGCTCCCTTGAGCTGATCAAAGAGGTCATCAATCCTCGGTAGCGGATACTTGTTCCTCACTGTCACCTGGTTCAGGCGACGATAGTCAACACAAAGTCGCAAGCTACCGTCCGCCTTCTTGGCGAACAATATCGGGGAAGCCCAGGGTGAAACACTGGGTCGGATGAATCCCTTGCCCTGCAAGTCCTCCAACTGTACCCGTAGCTCTCGAAGCTCGGCGGGGGCCATCCGATATGCTGGAGTGGATATCGGGGCTGTCCCGGGGTACAAGTCAATATAAAAGTCTACCTCTCTGCGAGGAGGTAGCCCTGGAACATCGTCGGGAAAAACGTCCGCATACTGATCCACCACTGCAGGAAAACCAGGACTCCGCACGTCAACTGCTCCAAGGATAAGGCTAGCCAACTGATGAGTGATGGGCTGTCCTCTCCTCCGCGGAAGTCCATCCTGTGCTGCTAAGGCTCCCTTCTCGCCGGTGAAGGTGAACCTGCTCCCGTCGGTGCGTACACATCGCACCTTGCGCCTAAAACAGTCAATCTGTGCATGGACCGTAGACAGCCAATCCATGCCCAAGATGACGTCGTAAGGCCTCGACGCTGCTACAAGAAGATCCCAGCCGAAGCTCTCGCCTCCTAGAGTAAGCTCACACTGCCGGCACCAGTGCGTAATCGTCGAGTCTGCTCCCGTAGGAGTCTCTAGCCGTAAGGATCGAGCCAACGGCTCTGTCGGAATCTCCGAGCTCCGAACAAGGGCAGCGGCTATGAAAGAGTGACTCGCTCCTGTGTCTATAAGAACTGCAGCAAGGGTGGAATAGACACAGATAGTACCTCGAATCATCTCGGGTGCGCCGTGGTCGTAGGCCTCTGCTGCCTGAAGCTGTGCCTGTCGCTGCCCGCCAGCTCCCTGTGGTCGGGGTGGACCTCCTGGTGGTGGTGGTGGTAGAGCCTCAAAGCGTCGGCCACCACCAGCTGCTCGTCCAGCTCCTCTGCCTCGTCCGCCTCCTCCCTGCGGACCGCCACGGTCGACCCTCTGCCTCTGCCTCGGTGGTCCATCAACTGACTGCTGCTCCTCGGCACGGCGGGTCGGGCAGTCGCGAGCCATGTGGCCCTGCCCGCCGCACGAGTAGCACTGTCTGCCTCTCGAAAGACTGGCTCCGCGCTGTGTGCCCCGCACTGCTGAGCCAGTGCCCTGAGGTCGTCGGCCTGAAGGTCTGGTCTGTCTGGACCCCTGAGTCATCCGTCGACTGCCTGCTGCAGATGACTCTGCCACGTGCCGCCCTGCGGTGGGTCGCTGTGCTGGTGTAGACTCAGCAAGGAAGCTCTCGATCAGAAGTGTCCGCTCCAGTACTCCTGTCTGAGTCGGTATGCTGAGGGAGATCAGCGATGCCCTGATCTCGTGTCTCAAACCCTGCTCGAAGGTCCGGGCCCGGAAGAATGGGTCCCGTACCATGTCGGTCGAGTAGCGCGAGAGATCGGTAAATCTCGCCGAGTACTGGGCGACCGTCATGCTGCCCTGCCGCAGCTGTAGAAGCTCCTGGATACGCACCGCTCGAAGGGTGGCCGGGACGAACTCAGAGCGGAAGAGGCTCTCGAAGTCCATCCAGAGTAGAGATGCCTCATCGTGCACCTGGAGCATCAGGCTCCACCATCGTCCTGCTGCTGCGTATAGTAAGCTCGCAGCGAGGATCACCATGAGGTCTGCTGGTGTCCTCACTAGCCTAAACACTCGAACCACTGCCTCCAGCCAGTCCTCTGCTGCCTGGGGATCCGTTTCCCCGCGAAACCTGGGCGGTCGCTGTCGCTGAAACTCATGCAGTGCGCTGAGGCGACGTGCATCGTCAGCGGCTGCTGCTGGAAGCATCGGGGGCTCGGCGGGTAAAGCTACCGCCGGTGCCACTACTGGAAAAGGGCCCTGCACCGAAGCCTCGTCGCTCGGTGGGCTGTCGTCTCGCTCGACCATCGGAACCCTAGCTGGCTGCCGTCGTGGGGCCATCCTGAAAAGGAAACAGGTGCGCCACGGTTAGAACAGTATACCTGGTGAGCTGAAATAAGTAATCACAAAGAAAACTTGAGACTTTCGTTAAGCAGATCAGTATACCCG
This sequence comes from Viscum album, assembly GCA_963277665.1. Lineage (NCBI taxonomy): Eukaryota > Viridiplantae > Streptophyta > Magnoliopsida > Santalales > Viscaceae > Viscum > Viscum album. The sequence goes on along the minus strand of OY728125.1, from coordinate 841,977,658 downwards.
GTGAGCTGACACAAGTAATCACAAAGAAAACTTTGAAACACACACGCAATCAATGTTTTCGTGCATTAAGTCGGAAATCAGAAGTCAGGGTCCTGGTGTACGGATACGTCGGCCGCCGCACCAACACTGGACTCCCTGGACTGATAACCACACTCAATACTCTAAACATTATTGCTTCACATAGAAAAGATCAGAGTTCGCGGTAGAACCGAACACCTCTGATACCAATTTGTCACGACCCGCCCTCGGGGTCCGAGCCGTGACTACCCCAAGCCCGCCTTCCATAGGCCAGGGGCTGGCGACTAGCACCAAGGCGTAAATCCCGGTAAAAAGGGAAGGCATTGCCTTTGAAAAGTAAACACACACCACAGAGTAAACAAGCGGAAAGTAAACACTAAGCAAGCAGAGTACAACTGAAAGTGCGGAAAAGTAAATGGGCCAGTATACAAACCCAAACTGAAAGTAAAGTACAACTCAAAAAGGGAAAAACAGCAACTGAAAAGTAAAGGCCGCCACTCCGAGCTGTCCACTGGAAATCCCACCTGAAGGGTGGGTACAGATAGCTCCTCTGCTCCACGGGTCCCACCGTCCGCTCCGTGCTCGTCCCGCCCAGTGGTCCACCTCCGGGTACCGTCCCGCTCCGCAAACCTCAGCTAAGGTCAACGCTGTCCGTCGTCTGCAACCAACACAACGTAGTGCGGGCGAAGCCCGTGCAGGGGTGAGTATAAGCTACTCAGTAGGGACCCCGAGACCCCTGAAGGTCTCTCAAATCCACAAAGGATAAACCACGAAAAAAAAAGTACAATCACGAAGTAACAACCGACACTGCTTAGGTATATGCCCATACATATACCTAAGTCATCAATTCAAATACGCTCCAACCTCCGAGCCCAAGTACAACTCAGTCCACGTAGGAAAGTATACGTATTCCACAAAGGAAAGTAACAGGATTCAGCTCACACAGGTATACTTCTTCATGGACGATAAAGATGATCACTGATCCATCTAAGTCGTCGGACCCACGAAGGATCGATAGGTAACTAACCCCCGCAAGACCCACACAGGATCGGGCTCACACAGAACCTGTAGGCGCTGGCTCACACAGAACCGCTGAGCGCAAGGACCCACACAGGATCGGGCTCACACAGAACCTGTAGCACTGATCCACGTAGGATCGCTGAGTGTTGTAGTCGTCGTCGTCGAATCCACACAGGATCTCTGTACTGTCGTCGTCGAATCCACACAGGATTTCTGTACTGTCGTCGTCGCAGTCACAGTAGCAGTCGTAGCAGTAGAACAGTCGCAGCCAGCACTAGGGTTCCCGCACACAGCAAGCTCGTACGGAGGGTCCGCTCCACGAGCCGAGAGGCTGATACATCAACTGTCACGAAGACCGAAGTTGATGTATCCAAAAGTTCCGTATCGTCAAAAGGAACTCAACGCAACAGACGGCGCGTCGATCGGACGCCCGGTCTGAGAGTTATTGGCATTTTCGTCTCCGGGGCCCGGTTGGTTTTTAAGGCAAAACCAACCTGACCGTACTCCACCTGCGTCCAAACCTCGGGCGGAGTATGCCAAAAGATCCGTCTCACTAAGAGGAACATTACGCGACTGACGGCACGTCAATCGGACGTCCGTAGCTCAAGATATGAGTGTTTCCGCTCCGAAGGCCCGGTTGGTTTCGTGAACGAACCAACCCGGCCGAACTCAAAGTAACCCGAAACCTTGAGTGCGATATACCGAAACGATCGTCTCGATCCAAGGATCGCGTTGCCGCAGACGGTTCGTCATTCGGAGGTCCGAGGCTCAAGTTATGAGCCAAGAACCGAATCTGGTCCGAAACGGGGGGTCCGGGTCCGGGCCGACCCGGCCCGACCCCCCCCCCCCCCTCTGGACGGCGCGGCGGCCGGCGGCGGCGGACGGCGGCGGCGGACGGCGGCGGACGGCGGCGGCGGCTGGCCGCGTGGCGGCGGCGGCGGGCCGCGTGGCGGCGGCGGCGGCGGGCCGCGTGGCGGCGGCGGCGGCTGGCCGCGTGGCGGCGGCGGCGGGCCGCGTGGCGGCGGCGGCGGGCCGCGTGGCGGCGGCGGGCCGCGTGGCGGCGGCGGGCCGCGTGGCGGCGGCGGAAGGCACGCGGGGCTAAGCCCCGCGTTTCACAAGCGGCACGGCTAAAAGCCGTGCCTTGCAATAAAAACGGCCCCCGCAAGTGGGGGCCGGCTGAATAAAACCGGGGGGGCTTTGCCCCCCCCTCCTTAAATGAACCGCCCCCCTCATTAAGAGGGGGGTCTTGAAGGACCGGCCGGGGGTTTAATCCCCCGGTTTTTTATGACATCCGGCCGGCCCGCTGGCCGGCCGGTTTTTACCAACGGGACCGGAATTTCCGGTCCCGCCCTCGACTTCCGACGCCGGCGGCCCGGCCGCCGGTCTTTCCTTCCGCCGCGGCCCGGAACCGGCCGCGGTCTCCTCGTCTCACCGCGGCCCGGAACCGGCCGCGGTGTTCGTCGTCCGGCGCGGTGCGACGGCACCGCGCCCCTTTCGCCGTGCCATGAATCCTCCCAACGCGGCGCGACGGCGTCGCGTTCTTGAAGTCTCTCCTCGGCGAAGCGCGACGGTGTTGCGGAAAAATTATAAGCATGTTCATCCGCGTGGTGCGACGGCACCACGCCTCTTGCTTCCACCCGCATGAATAAAACGAGAACTAAGGAGGGGGGGTTCGGCCGTGTTCATGCGGTCCGACCCCCCTCACGTTAAATAATAACATAACTAAAGAATATCCAAAAGCCTCACATTTAGTCATGCTAAAAATCCATGATTCAAGAATGGAATAAAAATAATCAATAAATAACATCCCCTACCTCTGGTTTGAGATCAAAGAATCTTCTACGATCCGCGGAAGACGGCGTCGCGGAAGTCGGGCGTCGCGGACGTCGTTCGTCAAATCCGTTGACGAAGAGTTACGTCCGATGCGACACGTTGTTGGCGGATCTTCGTTTGCCGACGAAGAAGGCCCGAGGAGGATGCGGCGTTCCCTCTTGTTGACACCGAGGACGAAGAAGAGAGGCGTCGTTCTTCGTCGGAGTTTGAGCGCTCTTCGTCAAGATGAACGTTCTTCGTCAAGATGAAGAAGATGGAGGAGGAGCTCTCAAATGAATTCCACACAAGTTGGCTAACAAAATAAAATAAGGTCCCTCCTTATTTTATTTACCAAGCCTAGGAATTCAAAACTTCAAAATTCAAACATAACACTTAATTAATTAACATGTCATGTGTAATTAATTTGATGTTAAGTTTACAAACAATTAAGAGGGAGAGAGGGGAGTTTAAGGGGGAAGTTGAGAGGTTATTAAAAGATTTAGGGGTTCGTGTGGGCCCCACCACACTTAATCCTCCCAAGGGAGGTTAAGTGGGTGTGGGTCCCACTTCCAACCCCCTTAGGTAGGTTTTTTAATAAGTTTAAATAAAATTTGTTTTACACAATTTTATTTAACTTAACTGAAAAACCCCAAAACGTAACTTTCAACCCGCAACAAACGCAACTCCCCAAAAGGTCTCATTAAGCGAAAATCGGCGCTGCGAGTTCATCGGTGCCCTCGGATTTCAATTCCGAGCACCGGATCAAAAGTTAGGAATTCCCGCTCGTTCGTTCACTGAACGTACCCGAGCCAAACTTCGGAAAATAATTCCAGGCACTCCGGGCCTCGGAATCAGATGCCGTCTGAAACCGCGCTCTTGTAAAAATCCAAAGAAAATTAAGAAAAAAATTTCCCTTGAATTTTACGGTCTTTACACAAGACCCTCTCAAACCTTTGGGATCACACTTCCATGTAAGGGATTATCACTTCCCTTAATTATGTCCAAGTTTCCTTATGTTGTTATTCCATTTTATTTTCAATTATAAATTTTAGGGTATGATTTCTAACTTCCAACATAGCTCCTTAATTATGTTTGAATAATGAGAGACCCATTTCTCTCTAATTAATGCCTCCCATGTACACCTGTTACCATACCAAAATTTTGTAAGGAATTTCTCTCTCCTCATTTACATTCAATCTATTCTTTTATATTATGCATCTAAATTCCATTAAATTTGTTGGTATATTATTTCTCTTGATCCCATTACTATCAATTTAATGTATAAATTATGAGATACAACTTTCACTCTCATCAACCCATTTTAAAAATAACTATTTGACGTCGTTATGCAGCTGAAATTACACCAAAATTTCAATACCAAAATCTTTGTGTAGTGAATACCATACCCACTCCTCAATCAAGGTTATTCACATTTATGCACGATTACTTGTTGATTAATGAAATAAATTTATTTATTACAAATAACTTATTCTTGGAATGAGTTATGATTTTAATGAATCCATGATGTATGATCTATGTGGCACACTTCTGCATGAAATGAAGTGATTATGGAGGGTGTGTCCAGATAGCGCTCCAATGCATTGGGTAAAGTATAGTATCATGATACGTCACGTGTAATGAGTATTGAGTCATTATAATTCAGGTGCAACAAGGGTTTACTAGTGCTTCATGTGCAATGAGGGTTTACTCATGCTCTATGTGCAATGAGCCTTGGATCATGCTAATTCCATGTTAAGTGTTGTTACGACATTTCCATATTTTGATAATCATGATATATCATGAATTTATTTTAATGTTTCTATTGTGCTCCATTTATATGCCTATTGCCTAACATGTATTGCAATATTCATTTTATACCTTTTTTACTCCCATACCAGGCTTTGTATATCACCCTTTTCTTATGCATGTCCTCAGGTTATCACATGCAATGCTAAGTATGAGGGAATATAGTGGCCATGAAAAGGATGTTATAAATAAAGATGTGTGTTTTATGTTGTAAGTTGTTATATAATGTTTCTAATACCCAATTAAAAAATACTAATTGATCTTCCATGTTGTATCAAGTGAAGATTTTATGTAATAAATTTTGTTTATGTGTGTAATAAAGAGAAAGTTTGTTATATCTCTCTCGAAAATACTTTATTCCACATCCGCTTGTGGAACTAGTTCCCATGCCAACTATATGTGCATATCAATCATTGACTAAACCCAAGACAATCATTCTCCCACTATCTCAAATATAGATTTGTACCATTACATAAATGTAGGCTATCACTTGACAATGACTTTTCTTTCTTAGGAATTTATTTAATATCCTAAGAAACGGTAGGGATGATTACCACAAATGCACCATGTGTTTTCACCTAATTAAGGTTTATTTACATCCTATCAATATCTTTGCATCCAAACACATATCCTTTTGACATAATATATTTCCATCATACTATGACTCATATTATGTCCATTTTTTCATTATAGTTGGCATATGGTTATCAGATATAACTGTTATTTGAAAATCACGTCCTGAAATAAGATTATAATATTTGCAAGTTGGAACATTGAATCTACTTAAATCATGAACTAGAAGTATAAAATTTAAGTTTAGTAATTTCTCCACCGACGTTTTTATTGATAAATTTTGACATTTAAGACTTCATCAATGATCCTCCTCATTAACATCAATGTCATGATCTAGATAAGGTAATATGAATTTATGAATTACTCCACACTACATTATCATGATCGATTATTACATAGTAATGATATTATTCAGCATACAATGTTGAAGAAACTCATATCTTATGCCCATGAATATACTTCACATTACCATTCCTTAATTTCATAACGGAATCTTAGGTTGTATACATACCTATAGCTTATTTTGGAATAGTTTATACTTTCTTGTTGAACTATTTATGAAAGATTTGTGGCTTACCTTTATTTTTAAAAGTTTATTTGTCCAAACTAAATACATCCTTTATACCAAATGTGTTTAGATTTACCGAGCCAAAATACTAAACTGGGTATATAATTGACGTCAACTTTTAGTTTTACTTGAAAAATAATTATCTTGCCACAACTGTGTATAAAAGTATTACATTTTATATTCATCAGGTATTTCAAAAAATTAAATTATTACTGAACTATTGATAGAGTATTAAATAAGAAATAAAACCTTAATTCCTAAACCTAGAATAATGTATCTTTATGTCCAAGGACACATGAGATTAATGTTTTTGTCATACTCAATAATAGTTCTACATGAATCTTTAACTTGAAAATAAAGAATTCATGTACTTATCACCATTGGACTAGGTATCACCCTTTCTCATCCACCTAGAGAATACACCATACTTCTTGTAACATTTCAATACTGACATTGACATCATATTTCAATAAACATATGTGATAATCATATTTTATTGAATGCCCAAGAAGTAAAACCAAAAAATTACATTGATGAATATTCCTGAAGAATAAGAGGTAAATTTCTTCTTTAATTTAATTTATTGCCTTTAAACTTCCATAGTTTTATTTCAACAAATGAAATGCAAATATCCTACTATTAATACTTCTATCATTAAAGTAAATTTCAAAAATGCTTTTGGAATTTCCTTACATTGTCCATTTTCACCTTGTCTTTATTTTTATCACATAAGAATTAAATATTAATCCATATTTTATATACTTATTTACTTGGATATCCTTAACTAAATAGCTAATGAATCATTTACTCAATTCATGTTTGTTTTTCGTAACTTAAAATGAGACTTGAGTAAATGGGTTAAAATGATATCAGAACAGTATGTTTTAAAAAATCATAACATGCCTTTCAATTTACATAGATCCAGTGTAACCATTACGTGTTCATATCATTGCTTATCTTTCTCCTTCCAAACCTCTCAAAGATGAGACTAATTGTTATTCCATCGATTTCCACTGTAGTGATCACAACTAACATTGGACTTTAATGATTGCATAATGACATAACCATCATATGCATTGTACATTAGTCTCCTGTAATAATTATTAACCCCATAACTTCATGAGATATTTTAATAGGTATAGGAGACACTAGAACCTTGAGTTCCCTATATAATAGTACTATGCACAAGCGTCTATGCTATTCTTGGATATGGGTGCCAATGAGGAATTTTAATTTGTAAATTATTTATCACACTTTTAAAACTTGTGGTATAAAAACCCATCTTTTTATAAAAATTAATTCAAGAAGATTAGTACCTTTTGTCATGATTATCATTTTAGACATTTTGATTAACTAGTTAAATCATTAAATATCTCCCACTATTTAATCAAATTTTGGGAAACCTCTGTACTGGAATTAGAATGCTCTATCGCTTAAGTATTCTAGTGGAAAAGATCCTTGAACCTCCCCTCATAGTCTACAATATTGGGCTATGCCACTACTTTTAGGGTTCAAGGTATGCGTTTGGCTGGCCAACAACATTTAACTCTTGGTTCATTGATCTGTTGAGTGAAGTCCCATCCTCTTAAATTATTACCCGATTTACTCGACATTTGCCTCTAAAATTTGAACAAGATAGCTTTGGATTCTTCTTTATTGCAATTTTAGTTATGTCAACCCACCAATATCATACGAAATCCCCATTAGTAAAAGGCACCCTTAGTTTTGTCATGACGAGAACCCCGAACAGTCGGTTTTGTACCAACTTGAATGATGGAAAGTGATTTAGAATTAATTTTTTTTGAGGGTTTTATTATTTTTAATATGATGAATGAAATAATTTTTCATTTTCTTAGCACGTGATATGTGATCGCACTCACAACTAACCATGCATGAAGTGGAAAATACCTTGAGTCACATGTGTATTTTATCTTCGCATGCTTGTTTATTATTTCTATGTGATCCTGCATAAACTAGACATTCAAAAAAATAATAAACCATGAAAAAATAAAATGACAACCTGATCATGATTCAATTCTAATGTTTTATCCATTGAGAGAATAATGGACCAACCTAGACCGTATAATATATACCATAAGTCACGTCATTTACGACTTGAATTATTTCATATGCCCAAACAATGCATCAAAATCTTATCTAGTGTGTCACCATGACTCAACACAATGTGTTTCACTTGTCATCTCATCATTATACAATAGTACTAGCTCGTAGGTGAGGGGAACTGGGGAGTATAACATACAACTCTGTAGTTGATGCACATTCCCTTATACATATAATGACTCAAAGATGATACACAGATCACCATTTTATTAATTAATTATTACAAAACAACATGTAATAAATAAATGAATTAAACAGAAAACATTCATTGTTTGGACCACGCCTCATGACCAATCAATATGCATTAACTCGCGTATTTAAAAATAAATGTAGAAATAAATTAAAATTTCATTAACTATTTTTTGAGGGTATTTTTTTTTGAATTTAATTTTTACTCTAATTTTAATTCAATAGATTCATTGTTCGGTTTGAATTAATTACATTTGTTTTTTTAAATGAAAATAATTAATTAATTTTATTTATCATCAAATTATATTAATTTATACTGCATAAAATTTTTAAAACCAAAAATTAATATTTAATTAATTTAATATTCAATAGAAATTAAATTAATTATATTTGTTAGTTTTTTATTACATTAAAAATATTTGGGCCTCGAAAACCCCAGACAGGGCCTGTGTGGGTTAGGTCGTCCTGCATAGGCCCATTTCAGGATGTGCTAACCCATATAGTGATGGTATGGGCCAAGGTATTCCACACTTGTACCAGGATGGGTGCACCCACCTAAGCTAGTTTTAGGGTAGATCTGGTTTTGGAAGAAACAAATTGGGTAGTACCTTTCCGGTTCGGTTCAACCTATGGCTAGATAGAGTAGGATAGTAGTGGCGAGGCGAAACCATGGTAGGGGATCCACATGGAGGGGTGTTGTGTTCTGGTGGACTGGTTCATGAGGAGGGATAGGTGAGGGGTGGCCCTTTGGTACAAAGGCATGTTGAGGGGAGTTTAGTTTCATGGCGTTGAGTGGACATCGGAGGTGCTTGAGAGTCGCTAGAAGACCAAGGCCCGGACCAAGGTTCTGGTCATAGCACCGACCAGATCAGGATTGTTGTCGGCGGGGAAGGAAAATGGTCGAGCAGTCCCGACTAGAAGATAGGACTACCAAAGAAAGGATCTGGGGTGGTTCAACCTGGTTTTACCATAAAAGGAGGTCAAATCCATCGCGGGTCCAAGAGGAGGTAGTAAAATAGCCTATAGAGTAGGGAGGGTGATCAAATGGGCTTGAAAAAATGGGGTGACAATTGTAGAAGAAATTATAATGGTTGGATGCATGTTGGTTTTGAAGGGGTTGGTATTTGTAGGAATGGTAACAGATGAGAATTTCATGTGTCATATCTTTCACCATACCCTTATGCGGCTAGATTTTGATATGGACATGGACATGGCAGGTGGAAGAATGGATTTTTTTATCCAATAAAAGAAGATATAACATTTTATCATGCATCAATGATTATAGATGTATGTTATACTAGTGACACCATGCATCATATTTATGCGGGGTTGACTCCTATATGTTTAATAAATGTTTAATGTTTCGTTTATATTGGTCTTATGGTTTATAATTTATAGTCTTTCAAAGTCACATACTTGAAACATTTTTAAGTTTCAAGTAGGCGGTTTTGAAAGCTTATAAATTATTTTTCATGAACATTTTTTATGAAATTATTTTTTTTCAACTATTTATTATACGTTTAATTAATGTTTAAATTTTCATTTATATTGGTCTTATGGTTTATCTTTTATAGTCTTTCAAAGTCACGTACTTGAAACATTTTTAAGTTTCGAGTAGGCGGTTTTGAAAGCTTTTAAATTATTTTTCATGAAGATTTTTCATGAATTTTTTTTTGTTTTCAACAATTTCTTATATGTTTAATTAATGTTTAATGTTTCGTTTATATTGGTCTTATGGTTTATATTTTAAGTTTCAAATAGGCGGTTTTGAAATCTTATACAATATTTTTCATGAACATTTTTCATGAAATGTTTTTTGTTTTCAGAAATTTCTTATTTGTTTAATAAATGTTTAAAGATTACTTTATATTGGTCTTATGGTTTATATTTTATAGTCTTTTAATGTCACGTACTTGAAACATTTTTAATTTTCAAGTAGGCGGTTTTGAAAGCTTATAAATTATTTTTCATGAACATTTTTTATGAAATGATTTTTGTTTTCAACAATTTATTATATGTTTAATAAATGTTTAAATTTTCGTTTATATTGGTCTTATGGTTTATCTTTCATAGTCTTTCAAAGTCACGTACTTGAAAAAAATTTAAGTTTCAAGTAGGTGGTTTTGAAAGCTTATAAATTATTTTTCATGAAAATTTTTCATGAAATGTTTTTTGTTTTCAAAAATTTCTTATATGTTTAATTAATGTTTAATGTTTCGTTTATATTGGTTTTATGGTTTATATTTTAAGTTTCAAGTATGCAGTTTTGAAATCTTATAAATTATTTTTCATGAAATGTTTTTTTTCCAACAATTTATTATATGTTTAATGAATGTTTAAAGTTTAGTTTATATTGGTATTATGGTTTATATTTTATAGTCTCTCAAAGTCACGTACTTGAAACATTTTTAAGTTTCAAGTAGGTGGTTTTGAAAGCTTATAAATTATTTTTCATTTCCATAGACATAATACATATAAATGAACATAAAAAATCAATGTCTATGTCTACAGTGAAGAGATCCTATCCCACATGGTGGTCTAATAATAGGACGTCTGTGGAAAGATCTCTGGGGAGTCTGATGACCTAGAGAGGGATGGTACTCGGGCGCAGGAATGTCGACTGTCATATCCTCCACCTCTGTGCCAATGGGAGAAAATGTCAACTCCACCTCGTACTGCCCTACTGATCATTCTCCCACTTCGGTGGTAGGACCCGACAACATCGCAGTGGGGAAAAATCATGTGGTGGAACTATACCTCAACTTTGCGATGGTTATGGACCCCAAGGCTACGATGACTCTGGACCCAAAAGATGCAATCCATATGGACCCCACGATGGAGAAAATTGAGGATATCTCATTAAAAAAGATGGATCCCATGATAGCTGAGGCACATCCTGCATCGGCTCAGACTGGACTACTAGAGGGATGACCTCTGCCTGTGGAACCAGTGAGGCCTGACATGCAGGACGACGCTATCTACGTCACTGTGGTCGTGGCTCCTCATCACCACCAGCTGCTGCAAGATCTTCCTCTGCGGCAGGAACATGCTGTCTCCGTCTCGGATGCTCGAAGAGGCTCTCGACAAACGCATGGACAGATGACCTCAGCTCCAACGCTTGAGCATGAACGACTTCTCAGCTGAAGACTCTATCCTCAGCCTCATCACTCATAGGAATAAGACTTTATGTTTCAATCTCTGATAAACAAATTAAAAATTAATTAGAAAATAACTCAATAAACATAGTAAGATCATTTAATTGACTTACAATCATATGAATCTCTCTGCCGGCTCGGGTAAGATACGGTATCGACTTCAGTCTATACCATGGCTCATACTCGTGTTGCGCTGAAAGAGAGAACTGCATCATAGGAACTCCCAAGATACGAAACTCTACGCATATGCACCAACAGTCAAGAAATATAGCATGTACTCGATGCTAGTTGTCATCCAGCCTCCCTGTCAGCTTCATCCCATGAAGCTGATCTGTCTACCTCGGCGGTAATGGAATCCACTTAGTCAAGAGAAGCTCTCTCATGACTCTATTACGCTGATTCCACTCAACAATATGAAAGTGAATGAGTGGCACTACAACCGTAACATTTTCAAAACCAACCGTGTAGTATGGAGGAAACTGGTCTATAACAGACCAGTATAGAACCCATGAAATCTGAAATAACATATTATCCTTGTCAGAAAAACTCTTAACTAAAAAATGATGCTATTATTAAATTTTTTAGACAGTTATAGATTGTATATACATACCTAATGGGGTAATATAAAGTCCAACTCGAGCTGATATACGTCTAAATCATATCTCAGAATAACATTGAAATTTTGTCGTTGACACCACCTATAAAATAAAACATCGATAGTGATAAATAATGAGAAATTAAAGTCAATAACTTGTTGTAGCATCAGAAACAGATAGAAATGAGTGATCATACCAGCATCCATGCGGAGCGTCATGCAGCATCGCCATCTCAACCGGAGGACCAACAAGATCAGGGCAGAATGCGGGGATGTGCTCCAATGCCCACATCTAAATAAGGATGACGCATCCCCTGAGACATGTGCTCCGCCTGTCAGATATCCTGCATAATGCTCTGTATGTGTATGCCAAGCAGGAAGATCCCCAATTGTACGTCCCTGCCCAATAAAAGTCCTCTAGCAAGGGTAGATACATCATGTTCACATGCATCCCTGAATGATCTGTACACATGGTCCCTCCAATAAGTCGTAATATATATGCACGTTCATAATGCATCACCGTCTGCTCGTCAGCATCATCAGCTAATAGTGTTATATATGACTCTAACCAAGGCATGGATATCAATGATCCATCGGTAACACTGCAATCATATAAAATTTCAACGAATAACAAGTGCTGAGCATGTTCGGGCCAAGATGCCGGAGTGGATCCAATAACAGGTCTCCCCTGGATAGGAAGACCAAGAAGCACAACCAAATCCTGGAGGGTGATGGTCATCTCTCACTCAGGTAGGTGGAATGTGTGTGTCTCTGGTCTCCACCTCTCCACGAGTATAGCTAGAAGGTGATGGTCTACAAATGTAAAATCTAATACCGTAATACCATAGAAGCCAGCATGATGCAAGTATGGTATAGTGGTAGGAGGAGTCTCCGTGTGATGAAAATGGTGCACTCGACACACCCTAATGAATCGATATGGACCACCCTCTATCACAACCTGTGAACAATGGGTATCCTGCTGACTGAGTAGTATGGTGTCATTCATCTGCATATATTTATTTATATAAATCATTTGTCTGTGTTATATAGATGTTTATTAGAAAAGGATGTGATTTACAATTTATATATTATTTTCCACATGATTGTATGTTTCATGATTATTTTCTCAATCACATAATGTTTTGAAAACCGATGTAAAGGGAAGATGTTTTTAGGTTTACGGTTCATATTTTCGATTTTAGGATTTAGAGATTTGGGTTTCACATTTTTCCTTTTGGATCTAGGATTTTTTATTTTTTAACGTTTTACAATTTAGGTTAATTATTTGAGAAAAGACTTTCAGGAATATGGTTTAGAATGTTAGGATTATGGTATACAAAAGATTTTTTTGGGTTTACTGTTATGATTTTCAGTTTTGGGGGTTTGAAAACTGAGATAAAAGGAATAGATAACAACATAAAATTTACAATATGAGAATCTCCCAATAATGAAAATACATCATTGTGGCTTAGAGTGTGAACTCGACCCAACAATTTTAGGGAATCATTACAGATTATGACCTTCTTGATGACATATGGTGCATCTCAAACTCTGTCTTTGTTCTTGAGGCCATTCCATCTCATTTCGCATCCTGTTGGCCTTCAGTCTCCCACGGTGACGCAACCGATTCATATCAGGTACCACTATCGGCTGACCTTCAGGCATTGGGAAATAACGAAACTCACCAATAGGTGTCCATGGTGCAGCATAATAGTTAGCAATGGTGTTCATCCAGTACACTGGATCAACATATGCTTCCCATGATATGTTAACAGAGACACATGCTGCGATGGCATGTGAGCATGGAAACCGTAAGGCCTGAATGTTTCCACATTGACATTGCCTCGTTTCTAGTAATACCACCATTTTTTCACCAATGCTATTTGTGATGGGGTTTGACTTCTCTTGAACTTCAAATCGAGAGTATTCTTGTCGAAATAGGTAGATATGATAACCAGAATCTTCTTCAATATTCTTTTCAATCTCTCTTTGAAATTAACTTTCATATGTTATCCCCTTATGTATTCCATACGATGCTAGTTTTTGTCTATCAACAAAGTACTTCACGCAACGATATAATGTCTCTTGAAATAGGGCAGTTATAGGTAGCTTGTGAAGCCCTTTGAAGACCCCATTGATTCACTCTACAATGTTGGTGGTCATGTGTCTGTGCCTCTTTCCCCCATCATATGCCAATGTCTATTTTTCTTTTGGAATTCGCATCATATAATCGTAAACTTCTTCATTAACCTGACAGATTTGTTTGAAACGTTCTTCAGAATGTCGTTGATCTGACTCATATGCTACACATAATAGATGATATTTCACATATTTTGAATTTATCTTTACGTTGATATTCAAAAAAATAACAAATACAATGCGTACCAAGTCTGGTGATTGCCTTCTTCATCTGTTCATTGTGGAATTTTTTAGGAAAGTTTCTAGAAATGTGTCTAATACAGAACCGATGATGTGCATTTGGGTAAATCCATGTATTAGGATCCGCATTGATTGCCTCATTAATTTCCCAATGCCGATCAGATATCAAAATAACACCTCGAATGTTGGGGAAATGATTGTTGATACATGCCAAAAACCAACTCCATGATTCATAGTTTTCTTTCTCTACAATGGCAAAGGCAAGCGGAAGAGGTGAACGGTTTCCATCTTGGTTGTCGCAATCAACAATACGCCCTTGTATTTTTTGTATAGAAACATTCCATCAATCTGAATGAAGTGTTTGCTAAAACAAAATGCAGAGATACATGGGAGGAATGCCCAAAACAATCGATGAAATTGAACACGAGATGGATCAAGTCTTTTATCATGAGACACATATTAATTTGTTTCAATATGGAATACAACTTGGTTATGATGACTCGGTATAGCTATAAATTGCGGAAATACTTGATATGAGTCATCCCAATCACCACAGACCTTCACAATTGCCTTCTGTTTCGCCATCCATGCCTTATTACACAAAATATTATAACCAAATGTATGTTGTATCCTCTCTTGAACAAGGGCTATCGGAACATCTTGACATGTCCTAATCATCGCAACAACAATGGATGACACAAATTATGCATCCAATGAAGTATGATCTTCTGTCAGGCTTGGCTGAACGCAAGATGATCTGCCTCAATCCTCGAGATTCTCCAACCTCCAAATGCAATGTCCAGAATCACCCCCAATCGAATTCTACAATCATCCCCATACTTCTCACACCGTATGAAATATTTTCTATGGTTTGATTCGTAAACTACATAGCTACAGTGCCTCTCAATGTAAAATCTCTTTAGTTTACTTTTTAATGCATCTTTACTTGGAAAATTCCTTCCAACAAATAAATTTTTGTCCATCTCACTAAACCTATCTCGTATAACTCCGGTAAACTCAGTTGCCGGTGTAAGTACATTATCTTGAAATTCAGGCACACGTGTCATTGATTTTGACCAAGATGTAAAGAGCGGTGGATGATTTATTGTAGGTCGAGCTTGCTGTACAACTAATACATTTCTCGAAACTTCCGTTGTTCCTTCCTCATCAGCACTATTATCACAATCTGTTTCGTTATTACGAAACTCTTCATCAGATGTCGGGTTAACATGTATATCTGGGATATCAATTAGGTTGTCCTCTTCTGCATCCTTTGGAATAGTCTCAACTTCATGGGGCAGACTATCTTCAATGACTCTTGTAAGTCTACATCTTTGTAGAATTGGATGTTGTTGTTGTATAGTGGAAACATCAACATATAACTCCATCATGGTACCATCCGACCATTGAGAAAACAAATTAATTGTTTGGATCCATTGCGCATCATCAACCAATAGACATGCTAGATTCCACAATGCTGACAGGAACTGCAAATGTCTATAACTCATTGACTTGATCTTTTGATCAGGTCCTAGATTTAATGATTCATGACGTCTGTCTTGAAGGTCACTTAGGGTTACACAATCAGTTGTATTAACGACTGTTATTGGTTGTGTACTGTAAGAAGCTCCTTGGTCAGTTTTAATAACCTCCCCATAGTAGTACACATAGGAAAACATTACGCTCTACGTGAAAAAAGTTTTCTAATCAAGATTTTGATAATGTAAGTGACATTTAGAATGATGGTTACCAATATAATATTTATTAATCCAACTTATTTTTAATACATAGTTTAATTACATCTTCAAAGTATAAAAACATAACTTTTGAATTTTGAATGATTTTTTGAACGTCAAAAACCATTCAAAATTAAAAAACTAAGTTTTTATACTTTGAAGATGTAATTAAACTACTTATTAAAAATAATTTGGATTTTTTCTCACGTTGAAATAATAACCATTACTTATAAACGATTGAATCTTTTTGAAACATAAATTTTAAAAGATCTTATATCCTAAACTAGACTATTTCTTAGTACACTTTTTAATTAGTTAATCGTTCTTCAATAATTAGTTATTCCTTACTAATTTATTAATTAGTTATTCAATAAAATAGTAGAGTTAAAATGTAAATAACATAGAGTTAAAAAATAAATAACATCATGTTTCGAGCTTCTCGCCTCAATTGCAGTGAATTGGATATAAAAATTTCAGAAAACCCGTGTGACAACGGGTTTTCTGAAATTTCGATATCCAATTCACTCCAATAAAGGGCAGAAGCTCGAAACATGATGTTATTTATTTTTTAACTCTATGTTATTTTATTTTAACTCCATGTTATATATTTTTTCACTTTAACTCCATGTTTTGTTTTAACTCAATGTTGTTTTTTAACTACATGTTGTTTTTTAACTCCATGTTGTTTTTTAACTCCATGTTATTGAATGTCATTTGAACTGTAGTTTTATTTTTAACTCTATGTTATTTATTAATTAATTTCTAATTAATCATTCCTAATAATAACTATCAATATCATTACTAAATTATCAATTTATCATTACTTTTCATAGATATTTTAGTAGTTTATAAAGAAATATGCATATCTTAAGCATATCCCTCAGGAGTGTCAAATCAGAATGCAGCAAGGCCCATTGTTGTGTACCAGTACCTGTTCGAGTCTAGCTGAAATCGGTATTTTTTTGTTTTACCCCAAGGTACATCTGTGCAAGAGCCACATTCACTTGTTTGTATCTAGACAAGGATTTGATTGCTTAGAAAAAAGTCTTTATGCTACCAAAATTTTATTTAAATAATTCTAAATTAATTTATACTAATGATAATTATAATTCCTAAATATATATAACTAATTAAACAATCTAATAAACAAAAAAAAATTAAAACTAACTAAACTAATAAAGAATTAAAATATTTAACTATATACAATTCAACTAAATAAAAAAAATTAAAATTTAAAAAAAAATTAACTAAAAACAATTCAACGAAATAAAAAACATTAAATTAAAAACCATACCTCTAAAAGCTTTCCAAAAATTTAAAACCGTAAACTTCGCCGTAAAAGAGAGAAAATGATAGGTAAATGGGTGTTTGGAAGTGAGGAGAGGGGAGGGGGCATTGCCCTTTTATAGGGCGTGGAGGCAAAGGCGCCACCACTAGTGCCGCCTTCACCACGTCAGCGATCTGTGCCAAAGGTGGTACCCGCAATGCCGCCACTTTTTCACCTGAAATGCAAAGGCGGCATCGCGGATTCTTCCTTTGTAGCGCACTTTGAAAAATATTTTTGTCCTAACCATTTTCTATAAAAAAAAATTTAAAAAACCTATAAAAAAACTCCATATACAAGTGTACAACAATACAAGTCATAGAAAATATAACCATAGAAAGTAAAGGCATGCGAGGAAAATATCTAAAGGCTAGGTTCTTGCAGCCCTAGGACTCGCAATGAAGTTGAGCCAAGGGTACGGCATGTACTACACCTTGGACAAAATCAAACAGCACAACTAAGAAAATTTGAAGAAATAAACAAGAGAAAGACCTCAAGAATTAAAAAAATGATTGGAATGAGACCCCCTTGTCGGGGCTTCGGGTCACCTTTTTTTTTTGTTAACAGAGAGCCTCCACACAACCGGTGTTTCTCGACGTCATCAATAACACCCCGCTTCACCCTCGTCATCGTCGTTCAGGCACAAGGAACACCAAGAAACATCAATAGCTCATCGGAACTCATCACCAAACAACAATAATGACTACCTCTGCTCTTTTACCGTCACTACCTCTCTAGGAGCCGCTGTGGCGGGATAATAATACCGAAGTAATGGGCACCTCCCGAGGTGGACCTGTGGACGGTGGAGATAATCCAAGACCATAGATTCCATTCACACACTTTCAGAAAGGTTTTCAGGCATCCCATAGAACAATGTTCTTGGAGATAATCCAAACTCATAGATTACTTTCTCACCTGAAATATGTGGATGGACATACTGCGTCACCTGGAAGCCTAACCAAACACGCATTTCCCCCATTCCCCCAGTAATTGTTCTCTCATCCTCTCAACCAATGATCCCTCATTGGAGAATTCCATTTGGATGCAGGATCCACACGCCCTCATTCATATTCTCCTCCTGCCCCATCGCCCACTCGCTACTCAGCTCTTTCTTATACATAAATATGTGAGATCATGTAGTTGAGACGAAGCTTATTTTTGGTACTGTAAATTGATTTTCTTTACCCCTGATGTTGATTAGGAGTTGGGTTGTTGTCAGTTACATAGCCACTGCAACTTTCTACTCAGGCCTCCTTATAGTATGATGTATGGACATTGATCCCAGCATCTGCACCTATCCTGATATAGGATATTGCGCATTTGGAAGTACGAGTAGAATGGTGGCCTCCATTTTTACGAACACCGAGTTATATATGGTGTTGACTGGTTTCTTGATCTTGTAAGGGGATAAACTAAATGATATTTTCCCTGGCATAGCATTTAGAATTGTCGGGATGAGTCTTGGTGGCGTGCAGTGCTTTGTTTTGTTGTCTGCCACAGTTATTCTTGTTGGTGGGAGATGGCGTTACAAAGCCAAAAGATTTGTCACTGGAGAAAGAATATAGAAGCGGAAGAGGAAAACTTCACACAAAGGAGCAACCTTTTTTTATTGCACACAACTCGTGTTTTTTATGGATTACATATGAGCCGTATTTATAGGCAATTCCAAAAATGAAGAGACACCAAATCATTAAAGGAGGAACAAATAATAAGGCAACAAATGATATGCTTGGAAATAGAGATACCCATGGGAAGAGGGAGAGCCGCCCCTGCATGGGAAAGTGAGAAGTCACATAGGAAATGGTATGCATTGTGAATACACTGCCGCATGGGGAAAAACAACGGGATTGGTTTGTGATTTCCAACACTCCCCTTCAAACCTAAACCGGCTTCATCCCAAGCATCATTATTAGCCTTTTGAATGCATCTATCAGTAGTGCCTTTGTGAAAATATCTGACACCCGTTCGGTAGTGTGACAATATTCCAATTTCATTGTTTTCTGTTTCACATAATCCCTGAGAAAATGAAAACTAGTATCAATGTGTTTGCTTCTCCCATGCTGCACCGGATTTTTTGCTAGTTAAATAGCTGACTTGTTACCCGCATATATCACCATGGATCCATCCTTTGGATGCTTCATTTCCTTCAACAAATTTCTTAACCATATTCCCTCACAAACAATAGAGGATGCTTCCACATACTCTGCTTCACACGTGGATAAAGCAACAACACTTTGCTTTCTTGAATTCCATGTAAAAACAGTCGATCCAAGAAACAATATGTAGCCAGTAGTGCTCTTCCTTTCATCTTGGTCACCACCCCAATCACTGTCTGAGTATCCATATAGCTCTGCTTCTTCGTTGTATGGATAAAAGAGACCAAAATCTACCATTTCTTTAATGTACCTGATGATACATTTTGCATCCAGCCAGTGTAACTCTTTCGGTGTCTCCATATACCTACTTAGAATTCCAACACTATAGACAATATCTAGCCTTGTGATTGTGAAATACCTCAGGCTTCCAATCAGACTCTTGAACAGAGTTGAATCAATGCTTCTTCCTTCTCCATGTTTTTTCAGTTTCAAGCTCGTTGAAACCGGTGTGTTTACAGTATTACAATCGGCCATCTTGAATTTTTCAAGCAATTCCTTGGAATACCTCTTCTGAGATATATAGATGTCGCCATGTTGTTGTTTCACTTCGATGCCCAGAAAGAAGGACATGAGACCTCCGTCGGTCATCTCAAACTCCTTGAACATGGCCTCCTTGAAATCATCGAACATCGGTCGATAATTCCTTGTAAACAACAAATCATCAACATAAAAGCATGAAATAAGTATATCACCATGATCATTCTTCTTGATGTAAACCGCGTGCTCATATGAACATTAGGCGAAGCCATTCTGTCGGAGATAACTGTCGATGCGTGCATTCCATGCGCGCGGAGCCTACTTCAACCCATATAGATCTTTCTTCAAACGATACACTTTATCTTCCTCCCCTTGCATAACAAAGCCTTCAAGCTGGTCAACATATACCTATTCTTCTAAGATTCCATTCAGGAACACAGACTTCACATCCAGTTGGTAGATCATCCAACTGTGATGGACAAAAAGTGAGATAATCACCCTCACAGTATCAAGGCGAGCAACTCGAGCGAAGACTTCTTCGTAGTCCACCCCATAATTCTATTTGTACCCCTTTTCTATGAGCCTTGCCTTGTATCGATCGATCTCGCCATCATCATTTCTCTTTATTTTGTACACCCATTGGACACTAATGCTCTTCTAGTTTTTTGGGAGTGTAGTCAACTCCCACGTGTCATTTCTCTCTATGGAATGAATTTCTTCTTCCATAGCCACTCTCCAGCTTTCTTCCCTCATGGCTTCCTGAAATGTCAGAGGCTCATGATCTGCATAAAAGCAAAAAAGATTTACCTCTTCGGTCTTCTCATAAATATCACTCAGATTTTTCATCTTCATAGGAGCCATAGGCGAGGATGAACTGGCCAAATTTTGATTTGCTGGAGTGCTTTGAGGAGTGAGGAAATGTACTCCTGGACTTCTAACTAATGATGTGCCCGAGGAAGGGGTTGCGAGTGTCTTCTTCGGATGATCATGTCTTTCTTCAAAATATTTAGTTTCTACTACAACATCCTTGTTTGGTTTTTCATCATCCCATTTCCATGATTCTTCTTCACTAAAGACCACATCTCTACTCACCACTACTTTTTTGGTTAGTGGATTGTAAAGCTTATAGGCTTTAGATGCTTCACTGTAGCCGATAATAATGCATTTCTCACCATGATCATCAAGTTTTCGTCTTCTCACTTCTGGGACTTGAGCGTAGGTGACACACTTGAAGATTCTTAGGTGCGCCACACTCGGTTTGTAGCCACTCCACGCCTCTTGTGGTGTAAAGTTCCTAACGCTCTTCGTTGGACACTGATTGAGCAAGTAGGAAGTAAATTTCACTGCCTCTACCCAGAAACTCTTTGATAGCCCTTTCTCCTTCAGCATTGTCCTTGTCATGTCAAGGATAGTGTGGTTATTCCTTTTAGCGATGCCATTCTGTTGTGGCGTGGTGGATGCAGTGTATTGCTGTTTGATTCCATGTTCCCTGCAGAAACCTTGAAAGGAATTTTAGGTGTATTATCCACCCTTATCAGATCTGAGTACTTTGATTTTGTGGCCACTTTCAGTTTCAACACGAGATTTGAATGTTTTAAAGATAGTGAAAGTAGATGATTTTTCTGTGTAGCAATACACCCACAACTTTCTGCTGAAATCATTAATAAAGGTAATAAAATACCTATTACCTCCAAGTGATGGTGTTTCCAATGGCCCGCATATATCAGTGTGAACCAGCTGAAGTGGTTCCATTTCTCTTCTAGACACTCCACTTGGAAATGAGTTCCTTTGCTGTTTTCTGAGTACACATGCCTCACACACATGATTTGTTGATTCAATCATCGGCAAGCCACGCACCATTCTTGATGAGGATAGAAGTTTAAACTGCTAAAATGAATATGCACAAAATGCAAATGCCATCTCCAGGAATCATTCTTCCTGAGCCCAAATAGACATTGCTCAACCTTCGTGTTGATATACAGTGGAAACATGTGATTCTTCACCATTTGAACTTGAGCAATCAACCTCCTGTGAGCATCTCTTACTGACAATGAATAATTCTCCAAGTGTATAACATACCCCTTCTCAAGGAGTTGTCCGAGACTTATGATATTATTTTTCATACTTGGTATGTAATACACATTGAAAATATAATTTGACTCACCATTCTTTAGAAAGATTTTTATTTTACCTTTTCCATGAACGGACACCTTCGATGAGTCGCCAAAACTCACATCACCATGAACTTCTTCGGTGAGTTCCTCGAATAGCTCTTTGTTACCACTCATGTGGTTGCTTGCACCCGTGTCAAGATACCATACATCGGGGCATTCACACGCATTTTCTTCTTCCAGGAGGAGTGCGGTACCTTCTTCTTCATGATGAGATGCTTCAGCGTAGTTGGATCGCTCATCATGATCCACTTTTCTCCAACAATCAGAGGCATAGTGGACAAATATTTTACAGTTATGGAATTGAACATTTTTTTCATTTCCACGGCCACGCGTGAATCGGCCTCCACCGTATCCTCTTCCACGGAATCTACTGAAGTTTTTTTGCTTTTGCTGATAGATTGGATGGTATCCACATCCTCTACCTCTTGCATGACAACTGCCCCATTGTGCTTGGCCATTCTTGGGTTCTTGCAGAGTCATCTTGGACTCTAAGTCATGCTCTATTGTTGAACCTGAATTCTTCTGCATTCACTGCTCATGTTCTTGCAACGACCCCATCAAATCTTCAATAGATAATTTTTCCAAATCTTTTGATTCTTCGATTTCCACAACCACATGCTCGAACTTGGTTGTGAGCGATCGAAGTTCTTTCTCAATAACTCGAATATCCTCCATTTTTTCACCATTTCATTTCAAATTGTTAATAATGAGAATTAGGCGTGAGAAATAATCTGAGATAATCTCACCTTCCTTCATTCGCACCACTTCAAACTCCGCTCGTAATGTTTGAAGATGGACCTGCTTCACTCGATCAACGCCTTTGAAGATGGTTGCAAGGGTGTCCCATGCTTGCTTACTTGATGTTGCTTCGGCAATATTTTCGAAGGTCGATTCATCCAACCCTTGATAGAGGAGAAACCATGCCTTGTTGTCTTTCTTCCTTTGATTTTTAATGGTCGTCTTTTCTTCATTCTTGAAGGCGGATTCTTCCTCCGCAGTGGGTACTACATACCCGTCGGTGACGATCTCCCATAATTCTTGCGACCCGAACAATGCCTTCATTTGAATGCACCACCTCTCATAGTTGTCCTTAGACAAGGTCGGAACTTGCAGCTAGATCGCGGTGGCCATCTTTAGAATTTGTAGGATGCCTTCGAACTGGCTCTGATACCAGTTTGTTGGAGGGAGATGGATTAACAAAGCCAACAGATTTGTCACGGGAGAAATAATAGAGAAGTGGAGGAGGAAAACTTCACACAAAGGAGCAACATTTTTGTATTTCACACAACTCTTGTTTTTTACGAATTACATATGAGCCATATTTATAAGAAATTCCAAAAATGAAAAGACACCAAAGCATTAAAGGAGGAACAAAAAATAATGCAATAAATGATATGCTTGGAAATAGAGATACCCATGGGAAGAGGGAGAGTCTCCCCTGCATGGGAAAGTGAGAAGTCACATGGGAAATGGTATGCATTGGGAATACACTACTGCTTGTGGAAAAAACAATGGGATTGGTTTGTGATTTCCAACAATTCTGCCTTCAATGTTGGTCAACTGCATGGGTTTCCTATCATATATATCTGGAATGGGTTTTCTGGATTCTCTCATCATTCTGGGGTCAATTCTTTGGGCCGGTGCCGTGGATGGAATTGGGTTTCATGAGAAAGGAACACCTATAAACTTGAGATGGATTTCTACATCAGTTAGTTTATATGATTTCTGTTATTATGCAAATCCTTTTTTTCCTACTCTCTCTATGTCGATGACAAAAAAACGTCAATTTACACAGGTAGAGCTTGAATTTAAGCCATATAAGACATTTTCCCTCTTTTTTTAGTTAATATTTCTTTTTTTCTTGATTATATGATTTTATCAAATCCATTCGCTTGTGTATGATTTTGTATGCTTCATTGGAAGTTTGTGGATACATAATGTTTGGATCCAATATAGAATCACATATAACATTGAAACCCCCAAAGCTCTAAAGTCACAATATCCACAACCCTTTCCATTTACTTATCAAAATATGCATTGACCACCACACTAGTTGTGCATGCTATAGAACATGATCTTACATGGTAAAATAAGAAGAGGTGCTTAAGCCTCTTGATCAGAGCTTCCATGGGGATTATAACTGTAGTTGTTGCTCTGTGTGTGCCCTTATTTGGGAATTTAATCTCTCTGATCAGTTCTCTGTTAGGATCCACTGGATCTATATTATTTCCATTCTTATGCTACATGAAGATTTCTGGTGCAAGTCATCGGGTTGAGAATGAATTGATGATGATAGTGATGATCTTGTTAGTGGGAACTTCAATTTTAATCATTGAAACATGTACATCCCTCGTGGAAATTATTAGTCATTTATAAGAGTGGCCAGTACCATCCCAAGGGATACAGTGATGAAACCTTTTGATGTTCTCTTGAAGGCCTCCAATGTTATCATGATATCCTTAGGTGAAAAAGGTATATTCTTTTAGTGTTGAAATATGACTATAGCTGGAAGAATTATTCGTGCCTAAATATTTTATTGGAAAATTATATCAGAAAACATTAATGCACCATGAAAATTAATAAAATGAAATATTAATGAATTTAACAAAATAATATTTGATCATACAAATATATATGTATTGATTAATAAAGAAGACCTAAA
Organism: Viscum album; assembly: GCA_963277665.1. NCBI lineage: Eukaryota > Viridiplantae > Streptophyta > Magnoliopsida > Santalales > Viscaceae > Viscum > Viscum album. Next base: position 841,952,893 of record OY728125.1, on the reverse strand, counting down.
AATATCTCACTAATGCTCTGTATATGCAAAAATTAATAAATTCACAAAAGAAATATATTTATGCAAATAAATAGAGAAGACACTTCATTGTTGGTATTGTTAGAGATTTAGAATCTGGGTAAGCCAAAAAATAGGGATAGGGAGGGATTAATTTTTTATGATAATGAACAAGTTTCTTCAAAAGTGTGTTGATCATCGTGCTATAAAATTTGATATGGATGATCCGGGATCATATTAGTTTCATGATATTTTAATGTATCATATGTTATACATGAAAAAAATTATTTATCATTCCTTTATTTTTGTTGTGTTGTAATAACATAAATGATATTATAATAAAATCCTATAAATAGAGTATTTTAAGTGTCATTATCTTGAAATATTAAGGACTCTATGATATATTATGATTAACATGAGTGTGATTACTTATGGATGTGCTGAGTTCATAATTGCACATTAGAGAAATTATAAGTTGTATTGAGTCACATGGACTATACTGCATGCGTTGTCATAAATATGTCAACAATAAAACTATGGTTCATATTATCAAGTAGTCCAAAGAATAAGGGTTAATTTTTTTTCATATATGGATTATCACACCTTCACATAATTTCTAAATTGTTGGGATTCAGGTATGATTTGATAGTGACTTAGATTGCGTTCGGAAAATTCGTTCCCATTGTGATTTCATTGAATTTATCACTCCTCATACTTACTAAATTCTCCCTTAGTGCCCTTTAATAAATGTGCATGGGATGTTTGGAGTATAAATATGTTTTTTAATTACATGAACAAGATAAAATGGAAATTTTAACCAAATAAATACCCCCAATTTTTTTAAATAGTTTTGTTGATCATAAAATGTAACTCCGCTAGTGTGGTTTTATATCCTACATTGCTAATCCCAAGCTCAGATAGAGGGTTGTGTAATTGACAGTGATCATACAACTTTCTTGAACCTTTTCATAACAATTATCAAATGTATCAATATGTTAATATTAGGACATTTCTCAAAAGAAACATGGTGCATTGCTCAAGTGTGGTGTCAGATTAGTTAGATCCTTTGCTTCAATGCACATGTGCTATGTTAAATACGCAAGGGTCTCCACACCTTTTTGGATAGATGTGAGGGGTAAAGAAGCTAATCCAAAATAAAAAACTTAGGATAAATAGTTTTAATAATGGAACTTTGACAATAAAATCAATGGAATTAGTAGATATTACAGTTAGAAGAGAGATTAGTTTTTTGTGTTTACAAGAGACTAAATGGGTGGGAGAAAAGACAACAAAATTGGATTGCTCTGGTTTCAAACTTCGGAAATAAGGTAAAAATAAGACTAAAAATGGTGTTGGTATTATGATGGATAAGACTTTAAAAGATTAAGTGGTTGATGTCGTAAGATTATGGGATAGAATCACAGCTATTAAAATAGTTGTAGGAAACCAAACTTCTATCTTTCTTAGTGTTTATGCACCTAAGTAGGCCTCAATGTACAATAAAAGTTTTCTTTTTTAGGTTAATTTAGAAACATTGATTCTATGTTTTCTATAACATTTGAAGATTTTTATTAGTGGTGGCCTTAATGGGCATGTATGAAAGGATTCAAGAGATCACATAGATTTTCATGGAGGGTTTGTTTTGGGTATGGTAAATGATGAAAGGACCTGTTATCCAAGACTTTTCCAATAGTTGTGATTTTGTGGCTAAAAGTACGCTCTTGAAGAAATGAGAAGAACATATTATAACTTATAAAAGCGGAGTGTCATGATCTAAAATTGATTATATCTTAGTAAAAATGTCATATAAAAGATTAATTAAAGATTGTAAGGTTATACTAAGTGAAATTTTGACCACAAAACATTGTTTATTAGTTTTAGACCTACAAGTTGTTTTTAGAGTAGATGGTGCCTGGCCAGAAAACCAGGGCACTATAGATATTAAAGAAAAGAGTTACCAAAGTCTAAAAGATGGATGCATATTACAATCTATATTATGAATGGGAAGTAAGTCAACAGGAAGTTCATCAAGCCAGGTAATGTCTTGATTGAATCCCTTGTTTGCAAGACCATCAACAACCATGTTAGCTTCATGATATATATGAGTGATTATGTAATTGATGTCGTGAAGAGAACAGATGCAGTCCATCCTTTGAGGGGTGATCCTCCACGCCAGATGTATCACAACATTCAAAACGGCATGCACAATAGTGGTCGAATCGCTCTCAATCCCGAGGTTGTTCCAGCCTTGTTGTTTGGAAACAGAGATGGCATGAATCATACCCATCAGTTCAGTATCCAGAGAGGGAGAAATACCACAGCTACCATAGAATCATCCAACGATCTAACCAGTGTGATTTTTGAAGATGGCGCCACAACCTACAGGACTAGGATTTCCTTTTGAAGTACCATCCACATTAACCTTAATCCATCCTGGAAGAGAGGTATTACAGATGACTTCAAAATTGTGGTGTGGTTGGCAAAAGTTTCTGACAATACGTAAATAATGAAGGATGATAAAGTCTTGCACCGTGTTATTGTAGTGACCCATTTTGATTGAAGAAGCTTCATGAATGGCAATGAGAATCCGAGTTTTTCCTATATTAAGACGGGATGAGAATTTATTATGAATAATAAAATTTCTATCATACCAGATCACATGGTGAAGTTCAACAACAGTCACAAGAAAAATGTTTTTATTTTTTTTGAGAACTATTAAGATCCACACATCTCTTTAATTGAGTTTTTACAGAGTCATTCATCCACCATCTGCAATCAAAAATATCAAAAATATAATTCCAATGAGCAGAAGTAGTGGAACAAGAATGAAATAGATGATTAGCATCTTCTCTGTGATGATTGCAGAGGTTGCATTTAGAACAATATTGAAAACCAGACGAATAAAGACGGTCATCAGTGGGAAGTCTGTTATGAGAAATTCTCCATATAAGAGTAAATCTTGAGGTTTTTATCCAAGGTTTGTCAAAAAGTTTTATCCACCCAAAATCACTATCAAAGTAGCAAAAGAAGTGGTTGTAAAAGTTTTTAGAATCATGTATACCATTCCAGTAAAGGGTTTTGTCCTAAAGGTAAAAATCATGGTGGTGGAATGAGAATGTTCAACTTAATTTTAAAGCAAATGAAGAGTGTTTTAAACCTTCACACCTCTATAGTAAAGAAGATTCTTGAGATCCATATCATCTTTCTCATATAGTGGCTATGAAAGTAGTTAGTGAGGCCAAATCATACTTTTTTTAGGAGTTGTACCATTCAATAAAAATTAAAAATAGTGAATGAAATTTCTATAGTTTATTAAGAGGTGGAGAGAGAAAATCTATATATTTATATCATGTTCGGTGCACAGAAGAAGAAAATGGATGTACCCTTTTTAAGGATGAGAAAATTATGAAAAATAGGGATTCCACTTTAATTATCTCTTCAATGAAGAGTGGATGTGTGGATTAGATTTAGATAATCTAAGTATTATTATAGAGGAATTAAATTTCATATATTATAAAAAAGATCTTTATTTTGAGGTACAAGAATATTTAAGAAGGATAGAAAACGATAAAGTAGTTGGGTTAGATAACATCTATATTGAATTTTGGAAATATTCAGGGGAGTTGGGTATTAATTGGCCGACTCTATTTTTTAATGAAATTATGAAATATAAGAAAATGTTTTATGAATATAAGAAGAGCTCTCTAGTACTTTTGTATTAAAAGAAAGGATAAATTTAAAGTTGTGGGAATTATAGAGGCATAAAGCTTATGTGTCATACCCTGAAACTTTGGGAGAGCGTGATAGAATAGAGGATTTTAAGGAAAACTAAATTTTCTAATAATCTATTTGGTTGTATACCTAGACATTCAACAAAATTATAAATTTATTTTATTAGAGGTCTATTAGACTACTATCGAAAAAAAGTTCAAAATTTTCATAGGGATTTCATTTATTTGGAGAAGGAATATGATAAAGTTCCAATAGAGGTTTTATGGAAAACTCTTGAATGAAAAGGGGTACTGGTGGAGAATATTTAACTCATCCAAGACATGTATGAAGAGAATTTTACTTGAGATAGAACTCTAGTAGGTGATATAGGTTTCAGGCGCAACATAAGTGTGTGATGGGTTATGCTCAACTTTTCTTTTTTGTCCTAATCTATGATCAATACGAGATGAACATGATGATGAACACAGTGATCAACGAAATTGAATAAGAGAAAACATACAATGGATAAAATTTCAAAACTATAGATGATAATCACATATTATTTATAATTAATTTAATCAATTAAATATTTAACTTCCATGAATTCTTTCTTTGTTGATGTAACTGACAATAAATCTATTTTGTAATGTCTTTGAGTTATTGGAATCAAATTCAAATCCCCTCTAGCAGTGATCCACATGTGTTCCACGAATCCTCAAATGACGCCATAGGAATCTTCAGGTGCTAGAATGAAGGATCCTATGGTTTGCATTGTTCACCTTTGATTACCATGAGAATCGCTTCTAAATTGTAATCCTTGATCTATATTTACTTGAGAGTGAATGGTGGAGGAAGATCACTCTCCTTTCTTGGGAGAATTCTTGGAGATGGAGCCCTATAGGACATGAGAAGATTCTCTCTGGCTGTCATTGTGCACAACTCCAAATGATTTGGAATTATTAAAAAAAAATTGGGTTTTAATACCATTAGGTTTATAAATAAATATTTTCACAGGCACCTTTTAGTATTTATTTTACCCCTTGTGGAACCCCATGACTAAAATAATAATAATATTATTATTTCCTTGATAGGTGATTACCTTGTGAATTAGAATAAATATTATTTAATCCAATAATATTCAATATATATTATTTCTCACCAGACCTAAAAACTAGTTCTTCCATTCGTCCATAATATTTAATCGAACATTGAATATTGAATATTTATTTAATAAATAATTACCACTAAATAAATATATATTATATTCCCTAAATAGAAAATAAATCTTTATTAAATATTCTTCTCACAATATATTCTCTCGAATAACTGGTGATGGAATATATATGATAAAGAAAACATGAATAATTATTATACCATGTATGAAAATAATATTTATTCAACTTGTTAAATAATAAATAATAATATATTATTTAACTGAGATTATTGGTACACTTAGTGTGTGACCCTCAGAGTCTCTTTCTCAATTTCATTAGGCAAAGTAGCCTAAAGTCCAAGGTTATTGTATAGAAAAACGCAAAGGCACACATAGATAAATAAATTAATGTTGCATATGTGTAACACAATACCATTATCATGTTATCTCTAATAAAGCAGGTTTCACACTGGTTCCATCAACCTATGTACTCAATGTCTCTTTCTTTTAATTTTTAGAAATAGAACATGCCTATAAAACACCATGGCCATGGATTTATTTAGTATATATCATTTCAATCAAAGGTCCAATGATATAAACTTCTATTAAATAACATTAGGGAAAAATCCTTTCACACATTATTCATTAATGCAATATTACTCGCGATGCAACCAATGTACCCTACCTCACTATGAATGTATATCATCACAGGTTTCATAAATAAATCAATTAATGTGACTCATAATACTCATTAATGATAATCTTAAATTATGATAATCAATACACACGTCCATATATAGGAAAATCCAATGACATGTATAAATGCGAATTTCCTACCATCGGGTCTCTATCTCATAATATCCTATACAGGATATTACCAAGGGTGTACACCATGAGAAGGTGCCTCAAAGTCCTATAATTATCCACCCCTAATATCTTGTATCATTTTCCCCTCAAATGATACAATCTAGAAATAGAACATATATTTAATAATAGTTCCAAAGTTGGTTCACATCATAGCGGGGAACTACAATGACATTTTAGTGAGACAACTACTATTTAGACATTATCACATACTATGTTACATAGAAAAACAATCATGATATGATAAAAAGTTTATGATTATTAAAAAATATGAATATAGGTTATCTTAAAGTTCCCATAAGTTGGTTCTAGGGAACCAACTCCAACAGGTGACACTATAGACTTCCCTATCTCGGTAGGACTGCATCAATATTCAGTTTTAAGCCCATGCCTTTTTTTTGTCTTAGATGTACATAAAAATCATATTCAAGATGATATAACTAATTTCATTGTTTTTACAGATTATATAGATCTTATTGTATAATATAAAGAGACTATCAAGTTAGAGCTTTGAATAGAGACTTTAGAATCAAAGGGTTTTTATCTTAATAGGGATAAGATAAAATATATTAAGTGTTGTTTTCATAAAGGATTGTCTAGTAATGTTATGTATATGAGATTGTAAGACTATATTATTTCAATCATTGATTTTTTTATGTTTATGATCATTTATACCATGTAATGGAGATATTAATATAGATGTCTCTCAGAGGATTCAAACTGAATAGATAAAATATAGAAAGGCTTCAAAGGTTCTTTTTGATAGTAAAATTCTTTTTAAATTAAAGGGTAAATTATATAGGAGTTTTATTGGACATAATATTATATATGGTATCAGCATTGTCTTTTGATGAGACATATTGAATTAATGATAATGGTAGTGAAAATTAAAATTTAAAGATGGACATGTGGATATACAAAAATGAATAAGATTAGAAATGAATGTATTTAAATAGAAAATCAGAGTGGCTCTGATTGATAAGAAAATGCGTGAGACTATATTGAGATGGTTTGGACATGTTAGAAGTAGAACCAATTATGCACCTATTAATAGGGAAAGATTAATGAACAATTCAATTATTAAAAGTGTTATAAATAAACCTAAAAGGACTCCTAAAAATATCATTCAATATGATATTGTTATAAATGGTGTCAATGAAAATATGGTCTTCCATAAAGATAATTGGTGACATTTTATCCATGTATCAACCCCATTTAATTGAGTTTAAATCTTTTTTATTATTGTTATTATTCATTTATCCTAAAATATGACGCTGAACATTGATTAAAATCTTAGTGTAAATCAGAGATGTTTTGGATTTTAGAGCATTCATTAAATTTATTAATTAAATTTCATGCACATTATTTTTTATTTTTGTAGAAAAAATAGGATATCATTTAAATGAGATCTCATATTGAGATTATGTCAGTGTATAATTGCTCAGAGTGTGATATTTCATTAAATGCTAAGATAATTTAACTAAAAACTTATTAACTGTTACATATCCATTTCTAGTATTTGTCTATAAATAAGTAGATTTCCTCTCCTTTTGGGGATTCTTAGTAAGAAATCTAAGTGTGAAAATTCTATAAGATCAAGGGAGAGATGATATTCTATCTTGATTTAAGATTTCTAAGCTTATATAATTATTCCGAAAAACCAAAATCCACATTTTTTCATTTTGAAAAAACCTCTTTGAAGATAAGTGGGCCCCAAGTACAACACAAACACGGAGAAAGACACCATACAACCACAAACATACCAACACTTAAAACAAAGATCAATCACTTAGGTTCGAGTGTCCTTTCAGTCCAAACCTGTTGATTTAGGTCAGGATATTACAAAGCACACAACTATCCTAATAGTATTGGATATAATTTCGTTAGAATATCTTCATTTGGAGAAGATGTATCTGAGGAAAAAATTCATTCACATAGATTTAGTTGAAGATATATTTATGGAACCACTGGATGGTTTTGAAAAACATCGAATCTAGAATCTTATGTGACAGCTCAAACATAACCTTGGATTCAGGTCCTCATGCTTGGATGAAACTTTGTGACCCATTGATCTCTTTATTCTTCATTGTGGAATTAGATTCTTTAGAAGGTCATGGAGTAAGGATAAATCCCATGAATGCCGGATGATTTAGATCTTACCATGGACACCTATGGTGGTTAGATACTTTTGTTTTCTACTTTTTGGTCCTTATCAAACTCATCAGACAAAGATAAAAAATGTGTCAGTGGATATTTGATGTAATCTAAACATATTTTAAAACTATTCTTCATTTCATTTTTATCACATGTTTCAATTTTCATGCATGGGAGATCCTCATACATGGTTTCAAATTGCTTCCACTATTTATAATAAGTGTTATTATATTTTTATAAAACCTAACAATCTCCTCTAATAGAATATATGGTCGAGTACATGGTAAAGGTTAAAAATTCATCAATTGTTGTATGTTTGATGTACTTCATGGTTTTTACTCATATGGACTTTGTACAAGCAGTGAGAGTTTCCATTAGATTCATGTAAAACCTTATAAGGGGTCACTAAAAATCTATAAAATGGATCTTTCGTTATTTAAAATGTCCTAAAGACATGGAAATTTTCTTTCGAAAAAATGATTCTCTCTATGGTTTTGCAGATTGTACGATCCCAAGTTTTCTTATGAGGTAAAAATATTATTATTATTTTCAGTTTACCACCTTGGTTTTCACCTAATGTGAGTGACTAATGAGATCGTTGGAGTCTTGGGGTGTTTGGGGATTTTTTGAACCCTAAATCCCTAATTTTGGAGAAAAACAGTTGGGTCGCATGGTTAGGAGAAACTATGCATCCTAAGCGGCACAGTTAGGAGAAACATTGTAGGGATGGAAAATGACCAGTAGGAGGCCACACAGTTTGATGAAATTGTGAAACCTGAGGTTCACATCGATAAAAAACTACAGAATTTTAACAATGGAAGAATACATGTTTTTCATAGGGTTTTCCAAACCGTGCGCATTAACTTTGAGAGGTCCCACTTAAGCATTGAAGGGATAACAGTTGGCGCATAGTTTGACCAACTGTGCGTCCAAGACATGTGACCTAGTTTTTTGGGGGGAAAATGGCCAAATTTCCCTTAAAATCCATTTTAACCAAAATATTTTTGTCATTTCTCCTCCAATTGACAGACCTCATGTTGGGAGCTCAATTTTGAATCTAATTCATAGGATTTGATATCATTTCTTGATCTAGAATCAGATTCAAACATTTTTTATCTCTTTCAATTCATGTTGGTATGTTCTTCAATCATCTTCTATTGTTCTTAATTTTTCTTCATATTGAAGAATTTATTTAGGTGCAAGATAGTATGCGCTATTTCCAGTTTCATTTTCTACTATTCAGTTTTCTCTCGATTTGGACCAAATCAAAGATAGATACTAGATGAGTGCTCTTCAACGGACCTACAATGGGTGGTCTATACCTTTCCCCCATGGTTCATTGTTTTATATAGCTAGTTTTCATTATGTTTCACATCAAAATTTATAGAATTTCCCCTTAAATGAATTGAATGCTTTGATTAAATTAATTGGAACTGGTTTATGTTTCCCACTAGTACCTTTGAGTTTGTTGGAGGTTATTATCCCCATACTAGGCCACCCATGGGGCATGCCTTTATATCTGCCTTAATTTATACCACCTCGTTGTGTGTGTGTGTATTCTTCTTATTAGAAGGATTCATTATAATTAATGAAAATTTAATTGAGATATTTAAGATATGGTGATGCATCCTTTTCCATGAGTTGACATGATTTTAATTGTTTTAACTATTTGAATGGAAATTGTGAAAATGATTTTGATGAAATCATGAAATGTAATGTTTATGAAATGTGGAATGCATGATATAATAAAATGATTATGGTAGTGGATTCATTGGTTGGTATACCATGGATCTCTATTCCATAGGACACCATGGAAATTTATACTCCATGGATCTTGATTATGGTTTCCATGGACCTTTTTACTCCTTGGATCTTGATTCTGTAGGATGCATTGAGCCTTGCTACCTCATGGATCTAGATTACTTGGACTCACATTGGACATGCTCTCCTAAAATGATCATCGGACTCAAACCAAGTCATTACGGAGTTTCCATCGAGCTGCTCTTATGAATAAACATGGATGCCTTGATCTTCTATACCTTGGATCTGACCCTTTCTTGTCGGAATATTTTGATTATACGATGTGGAAATGATGATATTATACACTAGATTAGAAGATGTGGACATGATGATATGATACACTAGTTTATACGGCATGGTTGTGGTAAATTTTCTACCTTGGTTTATACACCATGGTTGTTGTGGTTTATTTATTCTTTATAGTTTTCTCATGCTTGGTGAGGCTTATTTACAGTGGACCCTTGTATGGAAACTTGATTATCATTGACAGGATGGATAATATCACTTTACATTTATCATCTTTTCTAGGGTATTTTTACTTGTACTACTGTTATACCTGTTTTGCACTACACATTGCTTTATCTTGTAATAAATAGACTAGAAAAGTTATAAACACCATTGATGGTGTCCTACTGAGTGTTATCTCACACCCTATTCAGGCCGCCATTGGATACCCAGGTAGACTTCATGGATAGTGGTAGGGATCAGGACATGCATTTTTTGTATGATGATTTACCTTTTCATTTCTTAGGATCAAGGGAGCACACAACCGAGCTATGTTCATGATGCTAGCTTGGATAGTTCCTTTTTGGTCTTTTTGGTATTTTTATACTTTTATTGTACTAATTCTTGTATATTTTTTAATAATTTTTAGAGACATCATGGGACATATCATTTTGTATATGATATTTCATTTGAAATTGTTTATTTATTTCTATCTCAGATGTTTATATTCTATTTGGTGGATTTTTTTATTCTTCTATTGATTGATATGTTTACCACTATTGTGTAACACTCTGACATGAGGGAATAACCACCCCATTAACACACACTAGGACTTCATTCCTAGTAGGAAGCCTTTTGTATTAGGGGTGGTGCTCTTAAGGCCATTTGACCCACCATCTTGGGGCACCATTTAGTTGAATCCAGGTCAGGATGTTACAAATTGGTATTATAACATTTTATTTTCGGACTTTACTATTTAAAAAAAAGTAGATATGAGAATATGAAATAATTGAGGTTTGGTAATGAGTTGTTCTTAATAATATCTCACCCACGTATAAGAAAAATCCAAATTTCATGGAATAGATATTTCTCTATGTTTTTTTCTATTACAGTTGATTTGGTTCCACCATTGGGTGATTCACATGATTTGTGATGTTACTATTGATATGATTGAGGGTTATATTTACTGTTTCCCATTGATATGAGGGTATTCATCTTAGACATAATCTTAGGAACCTACTATAATTCACATGTCATACATAATTCCATGCCATATTGGATGCATTTCTTGAACGCATGACTTTATTATGTCCGAATTGAGTTATATTCATGTTTTTATAGATATTTTGTGTTGGGAATTGAGAAACATGGTCGGTACTTAGACTTATTGTCATAACCTAACTAGTTTTTTCCTACTTAGGCTAAAACAAACACCCTATGTAGTCAACTATTACATGTTGATTCATGGACCATTGGTCGCATAGACTGGAACATGTTATGGTTTGGAATAAATTGGTGATTTACTTAAATTTATAAGGTGTATGTGACCATATAAATTGAAAATGGTAATCAATTTCATTCAACCATTGTAGAGAAATTGTAAAAAATGATAAATTCAATGGAAATAGAAATTGTAAAATAGAGAACCAAACCTTGAACCAGCTTTAGTGTGGGAAGTAGGAATCATATATAGTGATGTTTAGGACTATTTGTTTCTACCCAGTCCTAGCTTTAGGAGAAGGTAGTGGGGTGTAATTTTTTTATAGGGAGGCTTTGACTTGTCCTGTGCTTTTAGCTATGATATTTTTTATATGAATATTTTATGAGGTGTGTGATTGGGAATGTAGATATTTTCCACTATCAAGACCTCTAGTCATTCTCTAAGAGGGTGGTGATTACCATGCTCTATAGGTGGTGGGATATTATCTATCAATAGATCCTCCTATAGTGAATGTTGTGACACCAATAGTGTTACCAGAAATAGGTGATGGGGCATAGTTCCATGAGAGTTTTATGCACTTTATAAAGACCATTCAAGGAGCATTACATCCTGACTCATCTATGTAAAAGTTGATGTGTGTGTTCCAGCTGTAGCATACACAAACATTATCAGGGGATGGAGGAGTACAGGGTACTGAGATGTGGCTTGAGACTACATAGCTTATCTTCAAGCATCTAGGGATGCCTCCTGAGAGGAGAGTGAACCTAGAAACATATACTATTCTAGGAGAAGCTAATAACTGGAGCGGTGTTTTGAACTAGGATGATATGATCTGAGATATGTTTTGGAGGTATTTCCAATATAGGTTTTACGACAACTTTTTCCATTAGACTCTAAGAGAAGAGCGGTCCAGTGAGTTTATGCATCTCAAGAAGGTCGTTATGATTGTTATAGAATATTCGACATGATTTATAGAGCTTCAGTGTTTTGGGAATATTTATGTTGCTAATGTGGAATTGAGGGTGAGATTATTTGAGGAAGGTATCATTCATTCCATTTTATCATTGGTCAACGTGTTTAGGTTGATGAATATTAGTGAAATAGTGAATCACGTGCTTATTACAAAGCAGAACCTGACAGAAGATGGGGACACAATTCATGGTAGTTTAGCCTCTTCACCTATTATTTCATCTTCCAATGGTAGGAAGTTATGTTTTGAGGCTTCACACGAGGGGAGTACCAACAAGTCGGGTTGTTAGTGTTGGTAGCACTATTTTCTATCATCAATGTGGCAGATGGGGGCATATGAGGAATCCGTGAGATTGAGACCTAATCGAGTGCTAAGCTTGTGGTAGGTTGGGACACGTACAAGGTTTTTGTATGAACTTATCACTAGTAGTTAGTGGAAGGGGATAAACTATGACTCCAAGTTCAAGAGTATGATTCACAGCTTCACGTCAGGCTGGGAGCTGGGATAGTTTTGGTCGTTTAGGTCGAAGTGGTGGTCATGGACAAGGAAGTCTAACACCAATTGTACCTAGACAGTAGAGTGGGACTAATCTATATTGTAAGGTTGTTTTATAGGGCCATAGTTTAGGCCAGATATATTCTATACATCCTCCACCTTAGGCATAGAGCGTTGGGCCATTTATGGTGAGAGGTACAATTTTCATAGATTTTTCTCTTCTGTCTGCTCTTTTCGACACTGGAGAATCAAATAGTTTCATATATATACCAATTATGGTGATACTTGGGATCTTTATTCAATCCTATGAGGATGTTATGGTTTTGTACACTCTATTGGGAATCATAATGGAAGTTGTATGCCAGTGCAAGGAGTTCCCCCTTGAGATAGGTGGGTGTCACTTCGTATGGGATCTTTTTTCCCTTGAGTTGATCAGATTTGATTTCATACTTAGTATGGACCGGTTTGTTTCTTATTGATCCAATATTGATTTTTATCATAGAATGGTTACCCTCAAATCACCATAGAGTGAATTTTTTTTCACAAGGGTGAATGATATCTTTAGGCAGGATGAATTGGACGACAACATCGTGGGATGGATAGGATGATAGTTCAAGTTTCTAGTTTATATCTAGATGATCAGGGATCGCATCAGGAAAATTTCCCTCCACTGGTTGATCATTTCTAAGATGTTTTCATTGAAAAAAATTCCTGGTTTACCTCCTGTGAGAGTGGTGGAGTTCTCCATCAATATAGTTCCAGTATATGCACTAGTATCCATTCCTCCTTACAGGATGACTACTATAGAGTTGCAGGAGCTCAAAAAGTAACTAGAGGAATATGAATCAAAGGGGTTTTTTATAACCCAATACTTCTAGATGGGATTCACTGGTCCTTTTTGTGAAAAAAAGTAAGATGGTACCCTTAGGCTATGTGTTGATTATTGGGAATTGAACCAATTGATGGTTAAGAACTGGTATCCCTTACCATAGATATATGACCTTTTTTATCAGCTTTAAGGAGCTCAGGATTTTTCAAAATTTTATTTGAGATTAGGTTATCACTGGTTTAATGTTTGACCTGTATACATACCTCAAAAAATTTGCATAACATTTATGGTCTATATGAGTATCTGGTTATACTTTTAGGTCTCATGAATACACCATAAGTTTTTATGGAATTTAATAATGGGGTTTCCCATCCTTACCTAGATTCATTTATGGTGGTATTTGTGGATACGATAACATGTTGTATTCACACAATCAGCATGACCATTCCAAAAATCAAGAGGTCATTTTTGATACACTAAGTGAGAATCAGTTATATGTTAACCTCACAATGTTCCACTTCTAGATGGATAATATTCACTTACTGATATTGGAGTATAAATTGATCCAGAGAAGGTGAGAGCTATAGTTTCCTAGAATAATCCCTAGAACTTCTTTGACATACATAGTTTCCTGGGGATAACTTGATATTAAAGGAATTGCATACAGTACTTCTCATGTTTAGCAACACTTCTTACTAACTTGATTAAAAATGGTGTGACATTTTATGGATAGGTACCTATAATATAGCCCATTAAGGGATGAAAGGGATACTAAATTCAGTTCCAATACTAATTTTCCATAACTAGACAAGAGCTACACTATTTATTAGGATTCATCAAGTATCGAGGTAGGATAAATTCTAATGTAGGATGAGTGAGTCATTGAGAATGAGTTTCTTCAGTTGAGGCCACATGAGAGGAACTACCCAGCATGTGATCTCCAATTATCCATTGTTGTGCATGCCTTTCATTGATGGAGTAACTTTCCACTCGGAGAATGTTTTCTGGTGTATACATACCACAAAATCCTCAAACATATATTTACACATCATAATATGAATTTGAGGTTGCAATGGTGGGTTGAGTTCCTATAGTCTTTTGAATTCGATATTTCTTATACGACTAGAAAGGAAAATTTAGTTACTGATGCACTAATTATAAAGAATCAAATATGGGAAGTCCAGAAGGATAATAGCGAGTGGAACCTTATGGCCTTTCTTTTACAGATTTACTTGGAGGTGTAGGATAGTTATAGGGAAAATATTATTTTATCCTTTGTGGTGACATTAACTCTTCTAGATAAAGTGATGATGAAGTAGTTTTCATCTTCAAAGGACTTAGTCTTATGGGAGAGTGTGGTAGGTGAGGACCCACCTCCTAGTCGGACTATGGGTGAGGATAAATTTTCATTTATAAATGGTCACATATGAGTTCCAATAGAAATATGCAAGAAGTTGATGTGAGAGTTTCACACTTCCGTTTGGGTAATACATCCTAGTGTTACCAAGATGTACTGAGATGTGTGTCACCAGTGTTGGTGGCCAGGGATGAAATCTGATGTAGCTGATTTTTTCACTATCTGATCACCTTCAGAGGGCTTAGTCTTATCAAAATACCAGATTTACTTGGAGGTGTAGGATAGTTAGAGGGAAAATATTATTTGCCCTGTTTTTCGATTAAGAGTTGCATTCAAACACTATCCGTCTCATTAGATCCACACTAGTATGTTATTTGATCATCTTGTTTCATTCTTCATTTATATTCATATTGATGAATATAATTAGGTGCAAACTAATATGCCCTATTTCTAACTTATTCATATATTATTCATTTTTATCTTGATCTAGACAGAATCAGAGATGAATACCAGATGAGTGTTCATCTAAGGACATAAAGTAGGTGGTCTATACCTTTCCATCATGGTTTGGTGTTTTATATAGCTAGTTGTCTTTGTTCCACATGCCATACATTCTGGTATTTCCCCTAAAATTAATTGAATGAATTGATTAAATGAATTAGTACCTATTTGGGTTTCCCACCACTACTTTTGAGTTTTTTGGAGGTTGTTATCCCCAACCCAGGCCACCCATGGGGTGTTCCTTTGTATATGCCTTACTTAAAACCACCACACTAGGTACGTGTGTACTCTCCTTATTAGAGGGAGTATATAATTTTTGAAAATTGAATAGATATAATTATGAGATGGAGATTCCTCCTTTTCCACGTGTTGACATGATGTAAATTGTTTTAGGTGTCTGAATGGAAATTGTGATAATGAGTTGGATGAACTCATGAAATGTAAATGTTATGAAATGATGAATGAATGAGATGATGAAATTATTATGGTACTGGATTCCTTGGTTGGTATACCATGGATCCAAATTCCATAGGATTTTGTGGACATTACTACTCCAAGGTCTTGATTACAGTAGTGGATGCCTCAATCCTATTTCCTCCTTGGATCCTAATTCCATAGGAAGCCTCAGGCCTTACTACACCATGGATCCGTCTTACATGGAATCACAATGGACATGGCCTAATGACATGATACTTGGACTCCAACCGTGTCATTACTGAGTTTCCATAGAGATTCTCCTAGAACTTGATGTTGATGCCTTGGTCTTCTATACCGCAGATCCATCCCTTCATGTTCTATCAAATTTGACTAAATGGTGGGGTCGTGATGATATTATAAATTAGATAATACGACATGGCCATGATGATATGATACAATGATTTATATGGCATGACCATGATAAATATTATACCTTCATTTACACGGTATGGATGTTGTGGTTTATTTTTGCATTATAGTTAGCCCATTCTGGTGGTGGCTTTTTATAGTTGACCATTGAATGGGAACTTGATTATCATTGACATGATGGATAGAATCACTTTACATTTATCATATATTCTTTGGGATCTTAACTTGTACTACTATTGTACATGTTATAATATGCACACTACTTTGTCTTATTATACATAGACTGGACAGGTTATAGACACCATTGGTGGTGGCCTATAAAGTTTTATCTCACAGCTTGTTCGGGCAACCAATGGGTTCATGGAAGGACTAAATGGATGTAGGTAAGGATCGGGGAAAGTGACTTTTTTATGATACATTACTGTTCATTGATAAAGATTTGTGGATCATAGGACCGAGCTATGATCGTGATGCTAGCTATGATAGATCATTTTTAGTATTTTTGGTATTTTGATACATGTATGTATACCTATTTTCTTTCATTTTAGAGACATGAAACGACATATAATTTTAAATATGGTATTCAATTTGAAATTTTTTATTTCTTTTTTTCTTGGATGTTTATATTTTTCCTAGTTGATTTTATACTTATGCTATTGACTGATATATTTACTACCGATGTGCTACACTTTGACTTGAGGGAATAATATCCCCAAAGACACACCCTAGGTCCTCCCTTCTAGTAGGTAGACTCTAGAATTTAGGGAGGTTTTCTTGAGGCTATGTGACCCATCATATTAGGGAACCATTTAGTGGCATCTGGGTCGCAATGTTACAAAGATTCTAACATTGGTAAAGATTTATATTTATGAAAGAGTGATATTAGATATGTGTTTTCTTTTTGAAGAATGACAGTTAGTGGGACATCCAAGATTCAACTGGTAGTCCCAATTCAACAATAGAATTAGATTACATCCTTTTGACAGAAGAGGGGATGTGTTGGTATGGCTAAAGGGGTTGCTGGAAGATCTCAGAAAAACATCAAATGTTGGGATGTTGTTCTGTGACTCACAGAGCTTTATTCTCTTTTCTAGAAATCTAATGTTTCATTATTAGATAAAGGACATGCATTTGAATTATCACTTCACTTGTAAATTTTTAGAGGAAGGGGTTTTAGTGAAATTGATTTTCCTTAAATCCTTGTGTGTATATATATATATGATATAAAGGTAGTTTTGTATTGCGTGAAAATTATCATTTTCATACATGGTATATCATTCCATAAAACATTCAACAAAATGATAAAATTTTATAATATATTATTATCTCATAATAGCTATCATTTATTATACTATTTCATCACATGAATAAATGAGAGGATAATCAAAGAGTGCCCTTGATTTCCTATAAAAAATTTTCCATGTGATGGAAGTGTATGAGAATTTTTTTATTCTTGGACGAAACTCCCTGATCTCATTGTAATCTTTATTTTTCTTTCTTTACATGAAGATACACTAGCACATCGTGGGGAAAAAGATAATCCCATGTACAACATGAAATTCGGATTAGAGCATTGATGAACTACAGTGGTGGGATGCTTTTTTCCACTCCTATAATATTTATCAAGAATATTAGAAGATTTGAAAATGTATATAAGATTATATAGTGTCTCTTCTATGTAAGGTATGATGATTTTCAACATCTTCTACATTTCTGTTTTTATTGAAGGCTTTATATTTCTTGAATGACAGATCCTCATATTTGTTTCTTATTTCTTCCATTGTTTCTAATAAGTGTTACTAGTTTTGTACAAAACCTAACAGTGGTGCTAGAAGGCAGCGTAATGGTAAATGATATAGAACGTTACGTGAAGCATTCATGTAAAGGTAATATCATTTATACCCTTACATAGTATAAGTTATGTAAAGGTAATATTTGAATTACCTTTATGCAGTGCATTATACTTAAGTTGTGTAAAGTTATGTAGTGTCTTACCATTACACAAGGGCTTTCATATGGCCTGTATAAGGGCAGAAGGCTTTACCCTTACATATGAATACCAATATGCATAAGGGTAATAAGAATTATTTTAAAATTATTGTTTTTTTAAAACATTTAAATTTATAGAAATGGTTCATAAAATATCTATAAATCTTTATAAAATTTTATTTGGGATATTTAAATTTTAAAAATGTTTATAGTTAATTAATTATAAATTGATTATAATTAATTAAATGTTTAGGAAACATTTTATTCCCAAATATTAAATGTAAATTTTTGAAATACCTTTTAACTAAATTATCTGGAATGTATTATGATCTAGAAATAAAATTATTTATTTAGAAATCATAAAAAATAATTTATAAAGGTTTATAAATTATAAAATAAGGCCAAAATATAATAATTTTATATTTAAATTATGAACTTTTTGTAATTAACTATTTTGAATAATTCAAAATAAAAGGGGGACTTATTTGGATATTATTTAAACCACATAAAGAGTGTTTTGATGATTGATATGATCATGGATTAAATAATTATTAATTATATGATATTTAGATTATGTGATTTATTTACATAATAGATATTAAATTGTAAATTTATTATAATTCAAATAATATCATATATTTAACATGGAAATATCATATAATAATAAATATGAAATATTTAAAATTCAAATAAATATAAAATGTTTATATTCAAAATTATTTAATTTTCATAATGTTGAATCAAAAGTTGTGGTTATCATAAAATGGGGGAGAAAAAATGGACAGGGAGAGAGAAAAAAAGAAAAGTGACAGATGAAAAGATAAAAGTGAGGGGGAGTTTATCTTAACATGATCGAAAAATTTTCTTGTCACCAAAGGATAGAATTCCTTCAAACAATTGCTTTATTGAGTAATCTCATGTCAAGGCACTCTCTTTTGAGAAAGGATGAGTTTTGGTAAATGTCATAAAAACATGATTTGTTAAAAAAAGTTGAGTTGGGAAAATTTTCTAATATTTATAAAAGTAATTAGCAAGGGTTGTCAACAAATCCAAATTGGGAGAATGAAGAAGCCTTGTGATTGTTTTTTTTAAAAGGTTTTTGTATGTGTTGACAACTAAGCTTTTTGTCAATGATTTTTTTTGTTTTTCAGGATTGTACCAAGTCCATCAAAATGAAGTTTTCTAAGAATGTTGAAAATTTATGATTGCTCAAACCCAATCATAAAAGGGGAGAAAGGATTATAATTTATGAAAAAAAATTATAGACAAAGAAGTTTAGACATAGAATGTCTGAATGAGCAGCACCAATCGTAGGAGCCATCAGAAAGATGAAGTAATTGATCAGACGCATCATATGTCTCAGATCTATCAGCATGAAGTTCATATTCATCAAACGCGTCATTTGTTAAAAATTATAACGTTGTGTAGTGAGGAATTCACAATGATGCTGAAGTGGTTTGTTTAATAAAGTTATGTGTAGGGTTATAAAGTTCTCAAACATTCTAATCAAAAGTTATACGATGCTTTTCCGTTCTTAATGTTCATATAAATCATGAAAACTCTCATGATCAAAGCTGTTAAATAAATGGAGGAATCTTAAGAATTTTCTTAGTTCTAGGAAAACATGACAAATCTTTTCAATGATCCAAATAGAGGTGTCCTCAGCGCTTATTCCACTTCCTCTTTCACTAAATCAAGCTTCAATTGCATCAACGCCCTCTCAGGTTTCCCTAATTGTAGGAATTTCCCTCTATGAAGACCTTCATTTGGGTACTGTGAATTTATTTTCTCTACCTCTGATGTTGATCAGAAGTTGGGTTGATGTCAGTTCCATATGCTTTAGCATCAACGCTTAGGCCACTTAGTCTCATTGTCACACTAAGGTTGAACCATGTAAATACCATGTGATTTACTTTCCTTCCAATTTTTTCATGCACGAGTATTTAAAAAAATATGACAAGGATATGAAATTTAATTGGTTTTAGGGGACACATTTTAAAATTAATTGAAACTTATATAAAGGGAACAACTGATTCACCCCCCCCCCCCTTCTTATTTGTTATTCGATCCATTCATACTTCAATATGAGAGGGCTATTGAAAAGAAAGATTTAGATGTAGTTGGATGATAATAATATGTGGGAGGTGATGGATTTTAATGATTCATAGGAGATATGGTCAAAACATGAAATAAGTTATAAATCGAAATCCCTCACATATCTTTTATAACTAAAAAAATGATTGTATTATTTTTGAATAAAAGAGAATGAAGACTTAAGTAACCAGATGGATGATTGCAACAAAATTCTTATAGGGTTGTATTTAGTGTCAGTCAAGATCAATGATAAAGTTAACATGATACCTATTGAAATGGAAGAAGAAGAAAAAACATTACTTCTCTTGGGGTTGTTTTCTGATTCATTTGATAATCTCATCACCACATTGTTTTTTGGGAAATACCTATTGAATTTGGATGATTTGATTTCATCGGTGTTGATGAGTGAGGCTTAGTAAAATACCAATGATGGTGATTATTTTGGTAATAATGGTATTCTTTCTGTGACAAATGGGCACAGTAAATAGAGAAGTTGGTCGAAGACAAGAAGAAAGGTCATGGGCTTCTTTTGTTTTACAGAGGTTCATGTGCGGAGAAACTTCTACGCTTTGAAAATTATTATGGAAGAAAAGAAGACATGTGAAACTGATTATGAGGATACCAGTGTTAATATTATATAGGGTGATGGTGATTTACTTTTAGTTGAAGTGGATTGTCACGGGTCAGATCTGTACAATGAATGGTTGGTTGATGCAGCAATTTTGTACTATATTTCACCAAAGAGGGAAATATTATCTTCATACAAAGAAGTTAAAATGGTAAATTGAAGATGGGAAAGGGAGATTCTACGGATTTTGTTGGTGTTGGTGATATTTTTATCACTACGAATGTAGGTTCTGCGCTGATGTTGAGGGATGTGCAACATGTGCCAGGTATATTCCATAATTTGTTATCTTCTTGTACTCTTGATAATGATGGGTTCAAGAGTTCATTTGGAGATGGAATATGAAAATTATCTAGAGGATTGATGGTATATACATGTAGCATAATGGTTAACACACATTATAGGACTGATGTGAAGGTGTGTGGTGAAGTGAAAAATGCAATTGCGGAGAAGAATCCGTCAGTTTTGTGGCACAGACGATCGTCATGCTTGAGTCGAAGGTCATTGACTAGGATGAAGAAATTTTGGAAGTTGAAGTAGGTTAGGTCATGTGTTTAAGGTCTTACACCTAACTCATTGTCTTTGTATACTTCCACTAGTGAAGAAGTAATTGAAATCAAAGAGTCAGGTATTACACTGAGAGTTAAAGATTGCTCAGAGGATTCTGAGAAGAGGGAGCAATTAGTTTTTGCGGGTACTCCTAATTATGGGAAGATCACTATTATGGGGGAGATAGGTTCTATTGGATCCAATAATATTCAGTAGGGAAGTGCAAACAAAGGTATGATGAAGACTTTGGCATTTGTATTTCTTTTGTAGCGGGAGCTTTCCAATTTCTCTCAGATCTGCAAAAGAGCATTGTTATATTTTCTGCAGAGGGTGATGGTTGGTACAATACCAAACCATTCGCTTTCCAACTAAGTTTGTGGGATGAGATCTCCTTAATTTATGGGATAAATGGGGATATTTTTGAGGTTCATCCTTTTTTTTTTGTTATTGAGGAGATTAAAACAAAAATAGCGGAAATTTTTAGGGGTCTGAAATTTTCAATATCTCCTGTCGGCACCACTTGGGTCTTTCTGAATGGGGAGTTATTTTTTTTACCCCATAGATATATTTTTGAATTTCTATTATGTGTACATGTTTTTAGGTCATCTGAAGGATAATAAAAAGGAGAGAAATATGGATATTGCAAATGGGTTGAACCAAAAAAGGAGCAGATTCGTGAGTGATCGTTTCTGGGCGCGGGGAGCAGTGTGCAGTGGGCACCATCGAGCATATATGTCTATCAAAGAATAGAAAGCAAAGAAGACCACAGAATAAAACAAATATATGATCTCCATGATCAAAGAAATAAACAAACATTTTTTAAAACAATGCCACAAAACAGAATAATAAACATCGAATTTTGAGATGCAATATTTATTCCACATTGGCACTGATACCAATTGTTGGGGGATGTGTTGCAGGGAGTCCCCAATCTAACAGCCCAAGGAGATGTATGTATTTAATTTTGGTTCCCAAAATTTCAAACGAAAGAATAAAACTTGTTAAATTAATTCAGTAAATAATGGACAATAGCAACAATACGTGAACACACAAAACAATTTATCAATTCACTTATGCGAAAGAATACAAACTAATTCCAGCAAAGTAGAGTTAAAAGAATGAGAATACTAAATACCTGATTCATGATAACACATTCACAACAACTTCAAAAACTGAAGAAAGAAGTACAAAACAATTTGAATTGATTAACTCGAAATAAATTCAAACAGCAGAATCCAAGCAATGTACATCACCATCAACGGATAGACAAAAGCGGTAAAGAAATCAAGAAAAATACACCACGATTTTTTGGTGCTTAGGCCAATTGGTCCACGGGGCAGGGGTACTAGGGTTTTACTATGCACAAACAAGAGTACAACAATACAAGAAGTAGAAAATATAACCAGAGAAAGTAAAGGCATGCGAGGAAAATATCTAAAGGCTAGGTTCTTGCAGCCCCAGGACTCGCAATGAAGTTGAGCCAAGGGTGCGGCATGTACAACACCTTGGACAAACTCAAACAGCACAACTAAGAAAATTTGAAGAAATAAACAAGAGAATGACCTCAAGAATTAAAAAAAAAGGATTGGACTGAGACCCCCTTGTCGGGGCTTCGGGTCACCTTTTTTTCGTTGACAGAGAGAGCCTCCACACAACCGGTGTTTCTCGATGTCATCAAGAACGCCCCGCTTCACCCTCGTCGTCGTCGTTCTGCCACAAGGAACACCAAGAAACATCAAGAGCTCATCGGAACTCATCACCAAACAACAATAATAACTACCTCTGCTCTTTTACCGTCACTGCCTCTCCAGGAGCCGCTGTGGCGGGATAATAATAACGAAGCAATGGGTGCCTCCCGAGGAGGACCTGTGGACGGTGGAGATGATCCAAACTCATAGATTGCTTTCACACACTTTCAGAATGCTTTTCAAGCATCCCATAGAAGGATGTTCTTTGAGATAATCCAAACTCATAGATTACTTTCTCACGCGAAATATGTGGATGGACATTCTCCGTCACCGGGAAGCCAAACCAAACACGCATATTTCCCCTTCCCCCAGTAATTGTTCTCTCATCATCTGAACCAACGATCCCTCTTTGGAGAATGCCATTTGGATGCGGGAGCCGCACGCCCTCGTTCATATTCCCCTCCTGCCCCATCGCCCACTCGCTACTCAGCTCCTGCATATGCATAAATATGTGAGCTCATGTAGTTATTTTCTTTACCCATGATGTTGATCAGGAGTTGGGTTGCTGTCAGTTACATAGCCACTGCAACTTGCTACTCACGCCTCCATATAGTACGATGTATGGACATTTATCCCAGCATCTGCACCTATCCGGATATCGGATATTGCGCGTTTGGAAGTCCGAGAATAATGGCGGCCTCCATTTTTATGAACACCGAGTTATATATGGTGGTGACTGGTTTCTTGATCTTGGAAGGGGATAACTTGAATGATCTATTCCCTGGCATAGCATTTAGAATTGCCGGGATGCGTTTTAGTGGCGTGCAGTGCTTAGTTTTGCTGTCTGCCACAGTTATTCTGCCTTCAATGTTGATCAACCGCATGGGTTTCCTATCATATGTCTCTGCCATGGGGGTTCTGGCGTCTCTCATCGTTCTGGGGTCAATTATTTGGGCCGGTGCCGGGGATGGAATTGGGTTTCATGAGAAAGGAACGCCTATAAATTGGAGAGGGATTTCTACCTCTGTTAGTTTATATGCTTTCAGTTATTGTGCACATCCTAAATCATTATATATATGCTATATATATATATATATTGCATGAGAATTATTATTTTAATGCACATAAGGTTATATTATTTTATCTAATATGTGATTATATCAAAATTATAAACAATTATCATTTTCTGTTTCATCCACATAATGAATCATTAAATGATTTTTTTATATATAGATTACATATATAGGGAGTAAATGCATATGATGCCTGAACCGACCATGGAATGTATACAAGTGTTTTAAAGAAATATTTAATGCAAACACCACCTAGGAGTGTCCTCGAGTTCTATATAAACTATACTACCATATTATGGGGTGTGAATTCTGGTCCTCATGCTTAGATGACACTTTGTGACCCATTGATCACTTTATTCTTCTTTGTTGAATTAGAGGCTCTAGAAGGTCATGGAGGAAGAATAAATCCCATGAACGCCGGATGATTTAGATCATCCCATGGACACGTATGTAGGTTATATACTTTTGTTTTCCACTTTTTGGTCTTTATCAAACCCATCAGACAATGATAAAAAAAGGTTTCAATGGATCTTTGATGTAAGGTAAACATATTTAAAACTATTCTTCATTTCAGTTTTATCGCATGTTTCATTTTTCATGCATGGGAGATCCTCATACATGGTTTATAATTTCTTACACTATGTCTAATAAGTGTTATATGATTTTTATAAAACCTAACAATCAACTCTAATGGAATCTATGGTCGAGTACATGGTAAAGGTTAAAAATTCATCAACTGTTGTAAGTTGGATGTACACCATGATTTTTACTCTCTAGACTTTGTACTAGTAGTGAGAGTCGTCATCAGATTCATGTAAAAACTTAGAAAAGGTCACTAAAAATCAGTAAAATGGATCTTTCATTATTTAAAATGTCCTAACGACTTGGAACATTTCTTTCGAACAAATGATTCTCTCTATGGTTTTTCATATTGTAAGATCCTAGGTTTTCCTATGAGGTAAAAATATTATTATTATTTTTTGTTTAACTCCTTGGTATTGACCTAATGTGAGTGACTAATGAGATCATGGGAGTCTTGGAGCGTTTGGGGATTTTTTGAACCCTAAAGCCCTAATTTAGGAGAAAAATAGTTGGGCCTCTTGGTTAAGAGAAACTGTGCATCCTAAGCAGCACAGTTAGAAGTAACTGTGTAGGGATGGACAATGACTAGTGGGAGGCTGCACAGTTTGATGAAAGTTTGCAACCTGAGGTGCACACCCATGAAAAAAACTATAGAATTTTAAAAATGGAAAAATACATGCTTTTCATAGGGTTTTCCAAACTGTGCACATTAACTGTGTGAGGCCCCCCTTAAAGAAATGAAGGGAGAAAGGTTGGCACATAGTTTGAACAATGGTGCAGCCAAGCCCTGCGAACTAGTTTATTGGGGGTAAAATGACCAAATTTCTCTTAAAATATCTTTAAAAAAAATCATTTTCCCTCCAATGGACAGACCTCATGTTGGGAGCTCTATTTTGAATCTAATTCATAGGCTTTGATCTCGTTTCTTGATCTAGACTCAGATTCAAACATGTTTTATCTCGTTCAATTCATGTTGGTATGTTCTTCGATCATCTTGTGTCATTCTTCATTTTTCATCATATTAAAGAAGTTATTTATGTGCAAACTAGTATTCCCTATTTCTAGTTTCATTTTCTATTATTCAATTTTCTCTCGATTTGTACCAAATCAGAGATAGATACTACATTAGTGCTCTTCGATGGACCTATGGTAGGTGGTCTATACCATTCCCTCATGGTTCAGTGTTATCTAGTTGTCATTATGTTGCATGCCGAACTTTATAGAATTTCCCCCTAAATGAATTGAATGCTTTGATTAAATTAATTGGAACTGGTTTATGTTTTCCTTCAAGTACCATTGAGTTTGTTGGAGGTTATTATCCCCAACCTAGGCCACCCATGGGCATGCCTTTGTATCTACCTTAATTTATACCACCTCGTTGGGTGTGTGTGTGCTTTCCTTGTTATAGGGAGTCATTATAATTAATGAAAATTTAATTGCGATGATTAAGAGATAGTGATGCCTCCTTTTCCATGTGTTAACGTGATTTTAATTGTTTTAAATATTTGAATGGAAATTGTGAAAATGATTTGGATGAACTCATGAAATATAAATTTTATGAAATGTGGAAGGAATGATATGATGAAATGATTATGGTAGTTGATTCAATGGTTGGTATACCTTGGATCTCGAATCCATTGGACACCATGGACATTTCTACTCCATGGGTCTTGATTATGGTTTCCTTGGACCTTTTTTACTCCTTGGATCCTAATTATGCAGGATGCATTGGGCCTTGCTACCTCATGGATCCAGATTTCTTGTACTCACTTTGGGCATGATCTACTGAAATGATCCTTGGACTCCAACCAAGGCATTACCGAGTTTCCATCGAGATGCTCCTATGAATCAATGTGGATGCCTTGGTCTTCTATACCTTGGATCTGACCCTTTTTGGTTGGAATCTTTTGATTATACAGTGTGGACATGATGATATTATACCCTAGATTAGAAGATGTGGACATGATGATATGATACACTAGTTCATACGGCTTGGTTTTGGTAAATTTTATACCTTGGTTTATACGGCATGGCTGTTGTGGTTTATTTATTCTTTAAAGTTTTCTTGTGCTTGTGGTGGATTATTTAAAGTTGACCCTTGTATGGGAACTTGATTATCATTGACACGATGGATAGTATCACTTTACATTTATCATATTTTCCTTGGTATTTTCACTTATACTACTGTTATACATGTTATGCACTGGACATTGCTTTATCCTATTATACACAGAATGGAAAGGTTATAGACATCATTGGTGGTGGCCTACTGAGTGTTATCACACACCCTATTTAGGAGACCATTGGGTACCTAGATAGACTGCATGGATATTGGTAGGGATCAGGAAAAGCGTTTGTGGTATGACAATTTACAGTTCGTTTCTTAGGAGCAAGGGAGCACAGAACCGAGCTATGTTCGTGATGCTAGCTTTGATAGTTCCTTTTTGGTCTTTTTGGTATTTGTATACATGTATTATACTGATGATGGTATAATTTTTTCCCACTTTTTAGAGACATGATAGGACATATCATTTTGTATATGGGATTTCATTTGTCATTGTTTATTTATTTCTATCTTGGATGTTTATATTCTCTCTGGTTGATTTTTGGATTCTTCTATTGCATGATATGTTTACTACTATTTTGTAACACTCTGACGGGAGGGAATAGCCACCCCATGAACACACACTAGGAATTAATTGCTAGTTGGTAACCTCTGGTATTAGGGGAGGTGCTCTTGAGGCCATTTGACCCACCATCTTGGGGCACCATTTAGTGGCATCCGGGTTAGGATGTTACAAAGTGGTATTATAGAATTTTCTTTTCTGACATTACTATTTTGAGAAAATAGATATGAGAATATGAAAGATTTTAGGTTTGGTAATGAGTTTTTCTTAAGAATAGCTCACCAATGTATAAGAAAACGCCAAATTTCAAGGAATAGAAATGTTTTTTATGTATTTTTTCTATTACATTTGATTTGGTTCCACCATTGGGTGATTTACTTTATTTGTGATTTTACTATTGATATGTTTGAGGGTTCTATTTATTGTTTCTCATTGAGATGAGGGTATTCATCTCATACATCATCTTTGGAACCTATTATAATTCAAATGTCATGCATTATTCTATGCCATATTAGATGAATTTCATGAACACATGACCTTATTATGTGTGAATTGAGTGATATTCATGTTTTTTATATATATTTTGTATAGGGAATTGAGAAACATGGTTGATACTTAGACTGCCTGTCGTAACCTAACAAGTGCTTTCCTACTTAGGATACAACAAACGCTCTATGTAGTCAACTATTACATGTTGAGTCATGGACCATTGGTCGCATAGACTGGAACACATTATGGTTTGGACTAAATTAGTTCTTTACATAAATTTATAAGATGTATGTGACCATATAAATTGAAAATCGTAATCAATTTGATTCAACCATTGTAGGGAAATTGTAAAAAAGGATGAATTAAATGGAAATTGAAATTTTGAAATAGAGAACCAGACCTTGAACCAGCTTTAGTGTGGGAAGTAGGCAGTGTATATAGTGATGTTTAAAAATTTTTGTTTCTACCTAGTACTTTCTATAGGAGAAGGCAGTGGGGTGTAATCTATTTATAGGAAGGCTTCGACATTTCCTATTATTTTTGATATGATATTTTTTATATCAATATTTTATGAGGTGTGTGTTTGGGATTGTAGAGATATTCAACTATCAAGACCTCTAATCATGCTCCAAGAGGGTGGCGATGACCATGCTCCATAGGTGTTGAGCCATTATCTATAAATAGATACTCATATAGTGAATGTTGTGACACTAGAAGTGTTACCAGAAACAGGTGATGGGGCATAGTTCCATGAGAGTTTTATGCACTTTATAAAGACCATTCAAGGAGCACTATAACCTGACTCTTCTATGTAAAAGTTGACGTGTGTGTTCTAGCAGCAACATACCCTAATATTTTTAGGGGATGGAGGTCTACAGGGTACTAAGATGAGGCTTGAGACTACATATCTTATCTTCAAGTAACTAGGAATGCCTCCTGATAGGATAGTGAAGATCACAACATATATTATTCCTGGAGAAGCAAATAATTGGAGGGGAGTTTTGAACTAGGATGATATGCTCTGAGATATGGTTTGGAGGGATTTCCAATATAGGTTTTACAACAACTTTTTCCATTAGACTCTGTGAGAAGATTGGGCCAGTGAGTTTATGCATCTCAAGTTGGTCATTATGAATATTATAGAATATTCGACATGATTTATAGAGCATCAGTGTTTTGGGAATATTTATCTTGTTGATGTGGAATTGAGGGTGATATGATTTGAGTAAGGTATCATTCATGAGATTTTATTGTTTTCCAATGTGTTTAGGTTGATGACTATTAGTTAAATAGTGTATCACATGCTTATTACAAAGCAAAACCTGACCGAAGCTGGGGACACAAGGAAAGGTATTTTAGCCTCTTCACCTTGTAGATCATCTTCTAATGGTAGGAAGTGATGTTTTGTGGGTTCACACAAGGGGAGTACCAACAAGTAAGGTTGTTAGTGTAGGTA
Source organism: Viscum album (assembly GCA_963277665.1). Classification (NCBI taxonomy): domain Eukaryota; kingdom Viridiplantae; phylum Streptophyta; class Magnoliopsida; order Santalales; family Viscaceae; genus Viscum; species Viscum album. Next base: position 841,923,378 of record OY728125.1, on the reverse strand, counting down.
GAACTATTTTCTATCATTAATGTGGCAGATGGGGTCATATGAGGAATTAGTGTGATCGAGACCTAATCAAGTGCTAATCTTGCGGTAGGTTAGGACATGTACAAGGTTTTTGCATGACTTTCTCTCTAATAGTCAATAAAAGAGGATAAACTCTGACTCTAGGTTCAAGAGTATGATTCACATCTCCACGTCAGGCTCAGAGATGGGATAGTATTGATCATTTAGGTCGAAGTGGTGGTCATGGCCAAGGAAGTCAAACACGAGTTGTACCTAGACAGTAGAGTGGACCTAATCTAGATTGTAAGGTTGCTTCACAGGGCCATGGTTATAGTGACCCTGCCTTTTCATACATTACTAGTACATCATTTAAAAGATAAAAAACATAATAGTATTACACAAAGAGGATCCAAAGGCTTAGTGTCTTGGGAAAACTAGGGCCACACATAACAAATACAACATCTAGCATAAACATTTATTTAATTTCTTCTTCTCTAAATTCTTATTGGCACTTATCCTATCCTTAGTACATGTATCCACTTGAGGATATACATCAAAAAGGGGTGATCTAGAATCCCATTAAGAGGATAGATAATAACAATATATCATGGGGTGAGAATAATCACAACATAGGCAAAAGATCATGAACATGAGAGGAGCATAAATAAAAGACTTGAAATGTGGAAATGCAAAAAAAAATTAAACATCATGTCTTAGTGGCTAACTAAAACACATACTTGTGAACAAAGTTAGCATCTAGTTCACACATCATTTCACATTTACTCATGAGATTTAACACTTTACCCAATGAATTGGAGCGCTATATAATTCTATACGCACTCGTCACATTTAAACATTAATATTGCGCTATATAATGACATTATATTCATTAATTAGAAATCCAGAACCATGAGTACATTAATAGGGTTCATTATGGATTCATTATGTCATATTATGTTCTTTTGGATGACTTATAGAGTTTAAAAACATTGTTCGGGGATGTTCGTTTTTATATTTTTTTCTTGGGTGGTTCACTTGTATTCTTAAATTGATGTTTGGGTAGAACATGAGTAAACATCCAGAAATTATATTACATGTAATTAATGATATTAAAATAGCTTGAATGATTTTATAATGAATTATATTAGATCCATGTGGATGAATAATTAGATAAGAATTAAATGATGGTTATTTGGGTCAATTTGGGCGGTTTTTGGATCACAACGAACTTGTTTTAACTTATCACTTAGTAATATGTCCATAGGTTATTGACAGAACTTTAAATAGAACATAATACACATAAAATATTCTGGTTCAACCATAAAAATAGTTTCATGAACAGATCTGAAGGTAGAAATGGAATAAGAAAGCATGTCGTTCTTGAAGGTGATAAATTAACACCTCACGAACAACGTACTCTTTAATAAAATAAAAGGAAGAGGTAAAGGGGGATGGATGATATAATATGCCATTAGAATCATAAAATTACATTATATTTATAATACTGGAGTTACAATACAATTTGAATGAAGATAGGTGGGGAGAGATCAAGAAATGAACTTGAACTTGAAAGGAAATTAAAGGAGAAGAGGGAGGGAAATTACCTCTTGAATCCTTCTCTTGAGAACCTCATTAAGGGCCTAAGCATAGTATTTTGATGAGACCAGAAGCTCTTGGACGTGGGGGAGGGGATAGGGAAGTTGTTTGGGTAGATTTTAGAGAAGGCTTGGACCTTGAGAGGTGTGAGGAAATGAGGGTGTGAAGGGTGGCTTTTATAGTGGAGGGGAGAGGGGTTTCCTTAATATAAAATTCAATAGGTTATTATTTCCCCAAAAGACAATGTGAGTCTTGAATGACCAATAATAGTAATTTTATAATGGAATCCCGAACCAAGTGTGCTTACATCAGCAGAACATCACAATGACACTATAATTAGCTTATTTAGCTTATTTTGTAAATTACGGTATTTCACTATTCATCAAAAATTCAAGTATCTCAGAAAAATCCCAAAACATTACCTCAACCATTTTTTTACGTGTAGAATACAAAAATGAAGTCCTTTTTTCAAAAGAAAATTCTAAATATTATTAATTTAATATTTAATTAAAATCATAATTTACTTAAAAAAACAGTTTTTAAGATTAAAACTGATTTTAAAGTGCTTTCAAAAATTACGCAGGGTCTTATAAAATTATCTAAAAACTATAAGACATTGATTCAATAATTTATGAATAAATTTTAGAGAAATAAATTTTCTTTTAAATTAATTAATTATTTATAATTATTTATTTATGACTTACAAAAGACCAAAACGTTTACTAAGGTCAAATTGTCACTTTCTAAGATGTCCAAATTTTATTTTATTATTCATAGGTAATGTTACTCTTATGTTGGATGATTTACTATTAATAAGGGTCATATTACTATTCATAAGGGTATGTTACTATTCATAAGGGTAGGTCACTATTCACTAAAAATTATTTTTGTTTCATTATACTCAAAAAATCATCTTAAACACAACCGTGTATGTCGGATTTTCAAAATTCCAAACACAGAAGTGGCAAACTTAAGTTTAAAGGTCACTTTTCACATAGTAGTTCATTATGTTGTGATTTCATATTATTTTATGACATAAATATAAGAAGGGTATTTTCCATTGAAAAACATTGGCTCGTTACAATGGTTTAGCCTAGATATATTCTGTACATCCTACACCTTAGGCATAGAGTGTTGGTCCATTTATCGTGAGAGGTACAATTTTAGTAGATTTTTATCTTCTGTCTGCTCTTTTCGACACAATAGAATCACATAGTTTCATATATATACCAATTGTGGAGATACTTGGTCTCTTTATTTAGTGTTATGAGGATGTTATGGTTTTTGAAACTCTGTTGGGAATTATAATGGAAGGTGTATAGCAGTGCAGGGAGTTCACCCTTGAGATAGGTGGGTGTCACTTCGCCTGGGATCTTTTCTTCCGTAAGATGATTGGATTTGATTTTATACTTAGGATGGACTGGTTGGTTTCTTATTGAGCCCATATTGATTTTTATCATAGAAGGGTAACCCTCAAATCACCATAGGGTGGATTTTTTATTCACAACGGTGAATGATATGTTTAGGTAGGATAAACTAGACCACAACATCGTGGGCTGGACAAGATGACAGCTCAGATTTCTAGTTTATATCTAGATGATCAGGAATCACATCAGGAAGATTTCCCTCCAATGGTTGATCATTTCTAGGATGTTTTCTTGGAAAAAATTTCTGGTTTACCACCTATGAGAGTGGTGGAGTTCTCCATCAAGCTAGTTCCATGAGATGCACTAGTATCCATTCCTCCTTATAGGATGAATACTATAGAGTTGCAGGAGCTCAAAAGGTAACTAGAGGAATTGGAATCAAAGGGGTTTATATAACCCAGTACTTCTCCATGGTATTCACCAGTTCTTTTTGTAAAAAAAGGATGATGGTACCCTTAGGTTATGTTTCAATTATTGGAAATTGAACTAATTGATGGTTAGGAACTGGTATCCCTTACCATAAATATATGACATTTTTTATCATATTTTAGGAGCTCAGGTTTTATAAAAAAATTATTTGAGATCAGGTTATCACTAGGTTAATGTTTGACCTATATACATACCTCAAAATTATTTGCGTAACATCTATAGTCTATATGAGTATTTGGTTATACTTTTCAGTCTCATTAATACACCCTTAGTTTTTTTGGAATTTATTAATGGACTTTTCCATCCTTACCTAGATTCTTTTATGGTGGTATTTTTGGATATTATATCTTGTTGTATTCACACAATCAACATGACCATTTCAATCATCTTGAGTTATTTTTGGAAAGAGCATCAGTTATTTGTTAACCTCACAAAGTTCAACTTTTATATGGATATGATTCACTTACTGGGACATATTATCTTAGATATTGGAGAATCAATTGATTCAGAGAAGGTGAGAGCTATAGTTTCCTAGAATAATACTTAGAAAATCATTGAATTACATATTTTCTTGGGGATAACCAGATATTAAAGGCATTTCATACAAGACTTCTCATGCTTAGAAACATCTCTTATTGACTTGATTAAGAATGGTGTGAGTTTTTGTGGACAGATACCTATAATATAGCCCTTTAAGAGATTAAAGGGATACTAAATTCAGTGCCAATCCTAATTTTCCAGAGCTGGGTAAGAGCTACACTATTTTTTATGATTCATCGTGTATTGAGATAAGATAAATTATAATGCAATAGGAGCGAGTCATGGAAAACAAGTTTCATTAGTTGAGGCCACTTGAGAGGAACTACCCAGCACATGATCTCAAGTTAGCCACTGTGGTTCATGCCTTTCATTATTGGAGGCACTTTCTGCTGGGAGATAGTTTTTTTGTGTATACATACCAAAAAATCCTTATATATATCTTTACACATAATAACATGAATTTGAGGTTGTGATGGTGGGTTGAGTTCCTATAGTCTTTTGAATTCGATCTTGCTTGTACGCCTAGAAAGGAAATTTTAGTTGCTAATTCACTGATTAGAAAGAATCAAATACAGGAAGTCCATAAGGCTAGTTGTGAGTGGAAGATTATGGTCTTTATTTTATATATTTACTTGGATGTGTAGGATTTTTAGAGGGGAAATATTATTTCATCCTTGGCAGTGGCATCAACTCTTCTAGATAAAGTGATGATGAAGTACTTGTCATCTTCTGAGGGCTTAGTATTATGGGATAGTGTGGTTGGTGAGGACCCACCTCCTAGTCGGACTATGGGTGAGGATGAAATTCCATTTATAAATAGTCACATATGGGTTCCAATAGAAATATGTGAGAATTCAATGTGTGAGTTTCACACTTCCATTTGGGAAATACATCTCGACATTACCAAGATGTACTGAGATTTGTATCGCCAGTGTTGGTGGCCAGGGATGAAATGTGATGTAGCTGGTTTTGTCACAAGGTGTTCCAATTATTAGTAGGTGAAGGCAGAGCACTAGAAATCAGTTGATATTTTACAATATTTATCTATTTCTCTGTGTAAATAGGATAATTTTGTGATGAATTTCATGACTGGGTTATCGAGGTCTCCTCAAGGTAGTAATTTTGTACGAGTTATTGTGGAAAGGCTCATGATTTTTTCTCAATTATTTCCTATCAGTGATACCTTCTCAATAGATGATCTTGGGGGTTGTATATCCATGATATAGTATGAATTCATATGGTTCCGCGTACCATCTTATCTGATTGGGACGCTTTATTTATGTCTCATTTATAATAGAGTCTGCATAGGTAATTAGATAAACTAGTGCTTCTGAGCAAGAAATAGCACCCTCATACCGATGACCTGTAATAGAATATGATTTGGGTGATTGAGGACATTCTGGGAGCATGAATCCTATATTTTGGGGGCTCTTGGGAGAGGTATATACCCATAGTTAAATTTTCCAACAACAATAGTTATCAGGGGACTATACAGATGGAAACTTATGATGATTTGAATGATAGGCCACGTTGAGAACATTAATTCTAGTTATAGATAGGTGAGAAAATGTTTCTTGGACCTCATCTCATTCATGATACTTTGGAGAAGGTCCAGTTGATTTTGAAATGGATGGCCAATGCAAAGTCCCGATAGAGATTTTACACCAATCATCGTCGATGACCTCTATAGTTCAAGGTTGGGTATTAGGTATTTTTATATATCTCATCGAGGTTGGTACATAGACAGATTATGAGACAGGGTAAGCTTTCATCACAATATGTATGACCATTTGAAATTCTAGAGAGATATGAGACTGTATCATATTGGTTTTAGTTACCTCAGAGGTACTGAGTCATATATGATATATTCCATGCATCTTAGTAGTGAAGTTATCACTCATACCCATATCAAACTCTATATTCAGATGAGGTGGAGTTACAGGTAGATGAATCCTTTGAGAAGCATCTTATAGGTATCGTTGACAGGAGCATGAAGGTTCTTCAAGGTTAGTTAGTTCCTCTAGTATGGGTGTTATGGAATCACGACTTCTTACAAGATAAGACTTGGGAGAATGATGCTGATGTACTTGCTCAATGTCCGGATTTATTCTCATGAAATTATTGGCCACACATGGTAGGGAAATTCGGGGACAAATTTCTTTAAGAGAAAATATTATAAGATCTTGGGTTTTCTTATGAGGTATGGATCTTTTTATTTTTAGTTTATGTCCCCAGTTGTGACCTAATGTGAGTGACTAAAGAGATAAAGGGAGTTTTGAGGGTGTCCATGGATTGTTTGAATCCTAAAGATTTATTTTTTAGAAAAAAAAGTAATGTTTCATGGTTAGAAGAAACCGTGCATCCCAAAATGCACAATTAGGAGTAACTGTGTGGGGCTGGAGTGTAAAGAGAAGAAAGTTACATGGTTTGATGAAATCATGCACCCTAATTTGAAAACCCATGAGAAAAACTATAGACTTTTAATAGAGGAAAGGTTCACGGTTTATGCATGGTTTTCCAAACTCTGATCATGACCTAAGTGAGGACCCCCTTGAAGTAGTGAATGGCATAATGTTGGTTTATGGTTTGTCCAACCGTGCTTCCAAACTTTGCGACCAAGTGTTTTTGGGTAAAATAAACAAAATTACATTAAAATATATTTAAACCTAATTTTTTTTTCATTTCTCCTCTAATAGATAGAAATCACATAGGATGCCACATTTTTAATTTAATGCATATGATTTTCTATTGCATAGAAGCACCTATTACGGTCTTGATTAAGAATGATGTGAATTTTTTTAGGAAAGATACCTAGAAGAAATCATATTATGAGCTGAAAGGAAGATTGAATTCAGTGCCAATATTGATTCTTCAAAATCTAGGTATGAGCTAAACTATTTATTTCAATTCATTAGGTATTGATATATGAGAAATTATTATGTAGGAGGAGCGATTCATGGCATACACGTCTCACTAGTTGAGGCCACATTAGATGAACTACCTGGCACATGATCTTGAGTTTTCTATTGTTGTGCATGACTTTCATTGTAGGAGGAACTATCTATTAGGAGATCATTTTTTTGTGTACACGAACCAAAAAAACCTGAAATATATATTTATATAGCATAACTTGAATTTGAGGCTATGAATGTGGGTGTATTTCCTATATTCTTTTGAATTAGATCATACTTAAATGCCTAGAATGTAAAATGTAGTTGTCGGTGCACTGATTAGAGGGAAAATTTTATTTCATCCTTGGCAGTGACATACACTCTTATAGATAAATTGAGGATGATATAGTTCTCATATTTAGAGGGTCTAGTCCTATAGGAGAGTGTGGTAGGTGAAGAACCACCACCTGGTTGGACTATGGGTGAGGATGAATTTCTGTGTATACATGATCACGTATGGGTTACTACAGACATACGCGAGAGGATGATGTGAGAGTTTCTTTCTTTAGTTTGGTAAGTACATCCCAGAGATACCAAGATGTACTGAGATTTGTTTCACTAGTATTGGTGGCCATGGTTGAATGTAAGGTAGCTAGTTTTGCCACATAGTGTTCCACCTGTTAGCTGGTGAAGGCAGAGCACTAGAGAACTACTGAGCTTTTATAATTGTTATCTATTCCTGAGTGGAAATGGGATAATGTTGTGATGAAATTCATGATAGGGTTGTCCAGATCTCCTCGAGGTAGTAATGTTTTATGGGTTATCATGGACAAGCTCATGAATGTTTATCATTTCTTTTCAATTGGGGATACATTATTAATAGATGATCTTGGGAGGTTGTATATACATGATATATTATGACATAACAGCATTCCTCATACCATTGTATCAGATTCGGATTCTTGATTTATGTATTTATTTTGGTAGATTCTTCAGAGGGAATTGGATAAACTACTTATTCTAAGAATTCCATACCACTCTCATGCTGATGGCCAGTTATAGGACATGATTCAGGTTCTTGAGGACTTGCTGAGAGCATGAATCCTGTATTTTGGGGGCTCTTGGGAGAGGTAGAGACCCCTAGTTGAGTCTTCCTACAAAAATATTTATCAGGAGACTATACAGATGGAACCTTATGAGTATTTGTACGATAGGCCAAGTTGATCACCCCTATGCTAGTTAGAGGCAGGTGAGATAGTGTTTCTTAGACCTCATATTAATTAGGAGGCTTTTGATATGGTCTAGTTGATTTTGAAATGGATAGATACTGCATAGTACCGATAAAATCTTACACCAATCACCTTCAATGACCTCTAGAGTTCAAGGTCAGGGAGTAGGTATTTTTACATATCTCACCGAAGTTGGAACATAGAAAGATTATGAGATAGGGTAATCTTTCATCAAGATATGTCTGACCATTAGAGATTTTGGAGAGATACAAGAAGGTAGACTATTGGTTTTAGTTAACTCAGAGGTATTGAGCCATGAATTATGTCTAACATCAATCTAGGCTACATTGTTATCACTCAGACACATATCAAACTCTACAGTCAGATGAGCTGGAGTTACTGGTAGATAAATCCTTTGAGGATCATCTTATATGTATTTTTGATAAGAGCATAAAGGTTCTACATGGTTGGTTAGTTACTCTAGTACGGGTGTTATGGACTCATGACCGTTTACAAGATAAAAAATTGGGGCATGAGGCTGATGAACATTCTTAATAGGCAGAGTTATTCTCATGAAATTATCAGTCAGACATGGAAGGGAAATTCAGGGAAATTTTTTTTAAGAGGAAAGATTGAATGATCATGGGTTTTCATATGTGGTACAAATGTTTTTTATTCAGTTTAACTTCTAGGTTTTGAATTAATGTGAGTGACTAAAGAGATAAAGGGATATTCAAGGGTGTACATGGATTTTTTCAGAGCATAAATATTTATTTTTGGAGAAAAAATTTCATTCCACATGGTTAGGAGAAACCTTGCAACCCAAACAGCACAATTAGGGCTAACCGTGTGGGGATAAATAGTGAGAAGAAGAAGGCCACATGGTTTGATGAAATCATGCACCCTAAGGCACACACCCATGAGAAAAAAATATAGTATTTTAAAAGAGGAAAATTTTATGGTTTATGAATGGTTTTCCAAATTGTTCTCATGAACCTTGTGTGGTCTCCCTTGAAGCAGTGAAGGAAGTAAGGTTGGTGCACGGTTTGGCCAACAGTGCTGCCAAACTGTGTTGCCCAGTGTTTTTGGTTAAGATGAAAAAAATTACCACAAAATCTATTTCAACATAAATATATTTTTCATTTATCCTTAAATGGATATAACTAAAATTGGAAGCTCCATTTTTAATTCATTCCATAGGATTTTCCCATATTTCTTGATCCAAACACGAATTTGAACATTGTTTGTCTTGTTGGATCTATGCTGACATGTTATTCAATCATCTTTTGTTTTTCATCATTTATATTTGTATCAAAAAAATTATTTACGTTCAATATAATTTTCCCTATTTCTAGTTTCATTGTCAATTATTAATGATCCTCTTTATTTGGACAGAATCAGAGATGAGATCTTGATGTGTGTTCTTCTATAGACCTACGCTAGGTAATCTATACATTCCCCCATTATTTATTGTTTTATATATCTTGTTTACATTATTCCACTTGATGTAAATTTTTTTATTCTACTAAAATGATTTTAATCCTTTTATTAAATGAATTTGAACCTATTTAAGTTTCCCACTGGTACTTTGGAGTTTGTTGGAGGTTGTTAGCCCCAAACTAGGCCACCCATGGGGTGTGCCTTTGTATCCAGCAAACTTAAAACCACCCAATGAGATTGTGTGTACTGTTTTTATTAGAGGGAATGTTTATAATTGATTAAAATTTAATTGAGATAATTAAGATATGGGGATGCCTCCTTTTCCATGTGATGACATGATGTGAATTGTTTTAAGTGTTTGAATGGAAATTATGAAAATGGGTAGGTTGAAATCATGAAATTTAATTGTTTTGAAATGATTAATAAATGAGATGATGAAATTATTATGTATGTTTATTCCTTTTTGGGTATACCTTGGATCCCAATTCCATATAATGTCATAGAAATTTCTACTTGACGGCCTTGATTACAGTAGTGGATGCCTTAGAGTTGTTTCCTTCTTGGATCCTAATTTTGTTGGATGCCTGTAACGACCCGAAATTTTGAATAAATCTTGTTTCCTGATTTTTTGTGTTATTTTATTTTATTTTTATTATACTCAACAAAACTATTTCATTTGATAACATTAGTATAATTAAAATGAGACCATTGGGTTTTGACTATTATATGACCATTGTTCAATATGACCGCTGGAAACTAAACGTTTTGATCATTGTCTCTAAATACAAGTAATCTTGGTTAATTAATATAGAAAGAAGATTCGATGGCCTCACCCAGTAGTCTTGGACCGATCGAAGCCCATCTAACAGAACTTGGGAAGGAGGTAGCACCACTCGGCTTTGCTCTAGACCAAACCCAAGCCGAACTTCATCGTGTGAAGCTAGAACGGAATCTCCTTCGCGAGAAGTTCAAACTGATAGAAATTACTACTCGTGCAATGTCGGCGAAGCCTCCCTCAGATTCTCTCACCTTAGCACACCTTACACTTAGGTCCTATTCTAGTGTGATAAGGGGCTATGTAAGGAGACCGTAACTGCCTTGTGTAATATTTTGTTTTAAATAAAAATTGGTATTTCTTCTTATGATGAAGTTTATGAATTTTCAAATGACCGGATAAATATAGTATGCATATTTTGATGAATTTTAGAAAAAGGATATGTTAAAAATGTTTATGTAAACCTTAAATAATTAAAAATGTGTAATGATTTTCAAAAAATGGTCTTCTACAATTATGTTCTGTACGAAATTTGGAGTCTAATACAATCAACTTAATTTTTGATGAATAGTAAATTATGAATAGTGATTTTTCACTTAGGATTAGTAATGTGACCAAATGGATTAGTAATATCACTTAAATAAAGTTTTAATATAATTTAGGCACCTTGATTAAGTAATGAGATTCAATAAAATGGGTAAATAATGGTTTCATAAATTATTATTCAAGTATTAGTTTTTTCAGATGAATAGTGTTTTTTAATTAAAAATTAAATTAAAAATATTTAGAAAATTATTTTTATAAAATGGATTTCATTTTTTAACTAAGATCATCGATATTATGTTATGGTAATTTTTGGGGATTTTTCTGAAAAAAATGAATTTTTGGTGAATAGTTTATTTATTTAAAAAATAAATTAAAAATATTTAGAAAATTGTTTTTAAAAAATAGAGTTCATAAATGTAATTAGAGCATCGATATTTTTTTAACGTGAAATTTTGGGATTTTTCTGAGAAAGATGAATTTTTCAGTGAATAGTAAAAATGCATTTTTAGGGTTTCGGTATGTTTAATGACATCATAATTGTGTCATGATGATGTCATGAGATATTTTAAGGGTTGGCCGGAAAAAGGTGATGAATTATTGTATTGGGGGCCCCATGTGGCCTAACTCCATGGTAAATGCCATGGGAGAGCACATGGTTTTGAGAAAAGCACTTGTGAGGTGTCCCTTGGCCATTAATGCCTTATCCCCTCATTTTCCCTATAAATACCCACCCTTTCCTCCTTTATTTTTCACTCCAAACTCTTCCCCAACGATGTTCTAGTCTCATTACCTCCCAAGGAGTCCTCCCAAGGTGCCCCCAATCCTTCAAGGTCCAAACCATTGAGTTTTAAGAGTTACGTTTTAAGGTAAGGGATCCGACCTCTCTCTTTCTTTTCCAGTAATCTCTTTTATGTCATTGCTTTTATACTCCATGTTATTTTGTTGGAGGATGTTCTTCTATATTCATATTACTTCCCTTTTCATGTTCACATGATGAGAGACCCCCTCTTTCTCTCATCAATTCGTTTTAAGAATGTTTAAGTGACGCCGTTAGGCTGCCGAATTTTTAAGGGGATTCTTTCACCTTTCTCATTCTTTTCAAAATTCTACTTTCATGTCAAGTATTTCAAGTTCTTTTTTTTTATTATGTCGGGGTATGATCTCTATATCTATCATAATGAACTCTTATTTTCACATGATGAGAGACCCTATTTTATCTTTTCAAATCATTTTTTTGAAGTTTAAGTGACGCTGTTAGGCTGCCGAATTTTCATTAGAGAAATCTAATTTTTGTCTTCCTTCCATGTTCTTCATTTCAAATGGTATGTCCTTAAAATTTCATTAACATGTTAATATATCCTTCTTATTCTGTCCCTATACTGTTTTATGGGTCATTTATGAATGTTTGACCCATGTCCCCTCTCTTTTCAATGTTTTCTAAAACCCCGAAACTTAGCCGTTATGCTGCAGAATTTTCATCTCAAAATGCCTCTCTCTTTTCTCAAAATTATTTTATGTTATAAAGTGAATACTCAAAGCTCTTATTTATAAAAGGGTATTCACATATATATCAGAATGTTCTATTTTAAATTCTGGGATTTACATACATGAGACCCGCTTTCCCTTTCAGTGGGTTTAAAGTGACGTAAAGATCATGTCTTTAAAGCAGTTTTTAAAACATTATGATTATGAAATTAAACCCATTTATTTTATGCTATATGGGTTATTTATGGAATGTTTGATAATTATATATGCGGCTCACATGATAATAAAGGAAAATTTAAGGGTGCGCCCTGATAGCACTCCAATGCATTGGGTAATGATGTAACCACTAGAGATTACAATTTTCACGATATCTTGGTGAATAACCTTGGTAATTTTCAAATGACACCTTGGGGATGGACCTCGGTGATATGTTCATGATTGTATTTGTTAAATTATGTAGCCACATCTTAAAGTTATGAAAAATGTTATTTTTTTTATGATATGCCACATGATTTCTTTCTCATGCCTTAAAGTTCTTTTTCATGACATTGATGAAGTATCTCAAGTTCACATGTCAAATGTTCCTCTTCTTTCCCTTACTGGGCCTTCTGCTCACCCTTTCTTTTGATGTATGTCTCCAGGTTATGAGATGCATTAATGAACCTAGGATGAACATAAGGAGAATCCTTTCAAGTGTTTAAGAAGAATGTTTTTTTTCATGTATTAAGTTCCTGGTTTCTAAGACACTAAACCTTAAAGATCCTCAGTTTTGTATAATGTAATGAGAGTTTATGTGATAAAAAGGCGGGATGCTATAGTTGGTATCAAAGGATGGTTTAGTTATTTGTGGAAATTAGGATATGAAAACTTTAAGAAGAACCCTATAGAAATGTTTAAAAATAGGAAATCTTCCTAGTATTTTGGTGAGTATTGAGTAAGGGGTTTCCGAGAAAATACATCCCTATCTGGATACGAGCAGGTAGAGGCGGCTATGGCACAGATGTACATAGGGGTAAAACCTGAAAACACCGCTTTGAGCTAGATTCGAAGGGGAACTGGTACATGACAACGGGCCTTGCTGCACTCTTGATTACGACACTCCCAGGGGATATGCTTTGGTAAATTTATAAGCTTAGTATGAACCATTATTAAAGGAACAAAGATAAAATAAAATAAAGATTCACATAAGAACATATGATCATGGATAACCTAGATTGGAACCTAGGGGATCACAAGTTAGGGTATACTTTCCTTCCACAAGTTTATCCTCCTATGCTTAAAGTTTCTTTTTAATGATTGTTAGCTAAGTATTCAAGCCCCTAATTATACTTTCTTTTCTTAGTTAATGGCGGGAAATGGAGGAACGTGTCCCAACAACCAATGTGATAGGAAATGTGATGATTGCCCTATTGATGTGACAGAGATGACTAAAGATCAAGTTGAACATATTGTGATTATGCCAAACCAGCTATCAAAAATAACAATTAATAATTGGTACCTAGTTGAATGCCCAAATTCATCAAGGAAGAAGAAGACATAGTCTCAAGGATTTTCATATGATAAAGTTGATAAGGGAAAGAAGACCCGATTTCCTTTGTGCAAAAACTGTGGAAAGGGGAACCAAGGAGAATGTCACAAAGGAACCGGGAGATGTTTTAAGTGTGGGAAGATAGGGCATAAAGTAGCCAATTGCTTTAAAAAATGGATAATGTGATGAATGGAGATAAGGTTTGATCTAATGTGCCTTATACATTTCGATGTCGTAAATCTGGAGAAGTTAGACATTATCCAAGGAAATTCTCTCTTGGAATGGGTGAGAAACATGATGAGCATAAAAAATCTTCGAGGACAAGGGAACAATGCATGTCCTATGCTGTGATGGATCATGATGACTGAAGTACATGTAACTTCTTCGCAATAATTGTCTATGTCATGTTGTATTTTAGTTCGTGCTCTATAAGTATATCTTTTATGTTTTCTAAGATCATCGAGTCACTACCTAAGATGATTTTATATCATTAAGGAAGACATCTATTGTTATGTACCACATGTTTATGTAGTGAAGCTGTTCTTCTTTAAAAAAGGTTGATTAGGGGATTAAAAGATGATTATTATTTTGGAAGATGTTAACTATTTTGGGAACCCTATTTGATCGAGGTAAATATATTACTACGGTATTTTCTTTGAGGAGTAATGGTTGACTTATATTTTGAAGAATCAATTAATCTAAGGTGAACTTATGGTATTATAGGTTACCTATGGAAATGATTGACCTATCTTGGGGAAAATATGTTTAGGTTATTTACTTTTGTTATAAGATGCTAGGAGTGGTTGATGTTGTTTGGAGATGAACGATAAAGTTTATCTTGGAAGACTATGTTATCGAGTCCTTCTTGTATTTGGGTTTCAATATTAGTTTGGTTTATTTTAAGGAATTTTAAGGATAGTTATTTACAAAATGGTCTATGATAAACTCTGTGTAGTACCGTGGAACTTTGATGATTTAAAAGTAGTTTCCATTCCTATGGGATTCTTTCTTTTTGAAGAGTTGTTTTACCTTAACATTTCTGTTTTTGGGATAAGGTTTAAAGATAGAAGAAATGGATAGTTAATCTATTTTGGATTATGTGATTCTCTAGAAGATGATTCGTGTGTTTTGATGAGACCAAGTAGTTTTGAATGCTCATCATTTGGAGAAAATATTAGTTTTGGTAGAGACTTATTAAAGGATTAAACTCTACATGAAGCTAGGTATATTTTCTTATGTTTTTGTTCTATGTAGTAAATGAATTCCTCAAAATTATGAAAAACAACGTAAAACAAAAACGTTGTTGGATTACCTTTCCTACTAGGTAATCAAACACCATTTACACACATCATAAGTTTGAGATTTTCTTATGGTTAACTTTCTCCTAATCATGTTTTCTATCACTCTCCCTCAGAACTTGACCCTTTGTTTTCTCCTATATGTCCATGTTTTCCTACATGGAATCCTAGTGTGGGTTAACTCGGGTGACCTTTATACTCCCCTTTCTTTATTTTAAAGTAATAGTTTTACTGACTCCTTTTCTAATGTGGGACTTTAAATGAAATTTCAAAACCCAATTTTAAAAATTGCGAGGACGCAATTTCTTAAGGGGGGAAGATTGTAATGAACCGAAATTTTGAATAAATCTTGTTTCCTGATTTTTTGTGTTATTTTATTTTATTTTTTTTATACTCAACAAAACGATTTCATTTGATAAAATGAGTATAATTAAAATGAGACCGTTGAGTTTTGACTGTTATATGACCATTGGTCAATATGACCGCTGGAAACTAAACGTTTTGATTATTATCTCTAAATATAAGTAATCTTGGTTAATTAATATAGAAAGAAGATTTGATGGCCTCACCTAGTAGTCTTGGACCGATCGAAGCCCATCTAACAGAACATGGGAAGGAGGTAACACCACTCGGCTTTGCTCTGGACCAAACCCAAGCCGAACTTCATCGTGTGAAGCTAGAACGGAATCGCCTTCGCGAGAAGTTCAAACTGATAGAAATTACTACTCGTGCGATGTTGGTCGAGCCTCCCTCAGATTATCTCACCTTAGCACACCTTACACTTAGGTCCTATGCTGGTGTGATAAGGGTCTATGTAAGGAGACCGTAACTGCCTTGTGTAATCCTTTGTTTTAAATAAAAAATGGTATTTCTTCTTATGATGAAGTTTATGAATTTTCAAATGACCAGATAAATATAGTATGCATATTTTGATGAATTTTAGAAAAAGGATATTTTAAAAATGTTTATGTAAACCTTAAATAATTAAAAATGTGTAATGATTTTCAAAAAATGGTCTTCTACAATTATGTTCAGTACGAAATTTGGAGTCTAATAAGATCAACTTAATTTTTGATGAATAGTAAATTATGAATAGGGATTTTTCGCTTAGGATTAGTAATGTGACCCAATGGATTAGTAATCTCACTTAAAGAAAGTTTTAATATAATTTAGGCACCTTGATTAAGTAATGAGATTCAATAAAATGGGTAAATAATGGTTTCATAAATTATTATTCAAGTATTAGTTTTTTCGGATGAATAGTATTTTTTAATTAAAAATTAAATTAAAAACATTTAGAATTTTTTTTTATATTATGGATTTCATTTTTGAACTAAGAGCATCGATATTATGTTATGGTAATTTTTGGGGATTTTTCTGAAAAAAATGAATTTTCGGTGAATAGTGTATTTATTTAAAAAATAAATTAAAAATATTTAGAAAATTATTTTTAAAAAATGGAGTGCATATATGTAATTAGAGCATTGATATTTGGTTAACGTGAAATTTTGGGATTTTTCTGAGAAAGATGAATTTTTCAGTGAATAGTAAAAATGCAGTTTTAGGGTTTCGGTATGTTTAATGACATCAAAACTGTGTCATGATGATGTCATGAGATATTTTAAGAGTTTGCCGGCCAAAGGTGATGAAGTATTGTATTGGGGGCCCCATGTGGCCTAACTCCATGGTAAATGTCATGGGAGAGCACATGGTTTTGAGAAAAGCACTTGTGAGGTGTCCCTTGGCCATTAATTACTTGTCCCCTCACTTTCCCTATAAATACCCACCCTTTACTCCTTTAATTTTCACTCCCAACTCTTCCCCAATGAAGTTCTGGTATCCTTACCTCCCAAGGAGTCTTCCCAAGGTGCCCCCAATCCCTCAAGGTCCAAACCTTTGAGTTTTAAGAGTTACATTTTAAGGTAAGGAATTCAGCCTCTCTCTTTCTTTTCAAGTAATCTCTTTTATGTCATTGCTTTTATACTCCATGTTATTATGTTGGAGGATGTTCTTATATATTCCTATTAATACCCTTTTCATGTTCACATGATGAAAGACCCCCTCTTGCTCTCATCAATTCTGTTTAAGAATGTTTAAGTGACGTCGTTAGGCTGCCGAATTTTTAAGGGGATTCTTTCACCCTTCTCATTCTTTTCAAAATTCTACTTTCATGTCAAGTATTTCAAGTTCTTTTTTTTATTATGTCGGGGTATGATCTCTATATCTATCATACTTAACTCTTATTTTCACATGATGAGAGACCCTATTTTGGCTTTTCAAATCATTTTGTTGAAGTTTAAGTGACGTCGTTAGGCTACGGAATTTTCCTAAGAGATATCTAATTTTTGTCTTCCTTCCATGTTTTTCATTTAAAATGGTATTTCCTTATAATTTCATTACCATGTTCATATATTCTTCTTATTCTTTCCCTATACTATTTTATGGGTCATTTATTAATGGTTGACCCATGTCCCCTCTCCTTTCAATGTTTTCTAAAACCCCAAAACATAGCTGTTATGCTGCAGAATTTTTATCTCAAAATGCCCCTCTCTTTTCTCAAAATTATTTTATGTTATAAAGTAAATACTCAAAGCTCTTATTTCTAAAAGGGCATTCACATATATATCAAAATGTTCTATTTTAAATTCTGGGATTTACATACATGAGACCCTCTTTCCCTTTCCGTGGGTTTAAAGTGATGTAAAGATCATGTCTTTAAAGCAGTTTTTAAAACGATATGATTTTGAAATGAAACCCATTTATTTTATGCTATATGGGTTATTTATGAAATGTTTGATGATGATATATGTGGCTCACATTATTATAAAGGCAAATTTAAGGGTGCACCCTGATAGTTCTCTAATGCATTGGGTAATGATGTAACCACTAGAGATTACAATTTTCACGATATCTTGGTGAATAACCTTGGTAATTTTCTAATGACACATTTGGGATGGACCTTGGTTATATGTTCATTATTTTCTATGTTAAATGATGTATCCACGTCTTAAAGTTATGAAAAATTTTATTTTTATTATGATATGCCACATGATTTCTTTCTCATGCCTTAAAGTTCTTTTTCATGACATTGTTGAAGTATCTCAAGTTCACATGTAAAATGTTCCTCTTGTTTCCCTTACTGGGCCTTCTTCTCACCCTTTCTTTTGATGTATGTCTCCAGGATATGAGACGCAGTAATGAACCTAGGATGAACATAAGGAGAATCCTTTCAAGTGTTTAAGAAGAATGTTTTTTTCATGTATTAAGTTCCTGGTTTCCAAGACACTAAAACTTAAAGATCCTCAATTTTTTATAATGTAATGAAAGTTTATGTGAAAAAAAGGCGGGATGATATAGTTGGTATCAAAGGATAGTTTAGTTATTTTTGGACATTAGGATATGAAAACTTTTGGAATAACCCTATATAAAATTTTAAAAATAGGAAATCTTCCTAGAATTTTGGTGAGTATTGAGTAAGGGGTTGCCAAGAAAATACATACCTATCTGGATACGAGCAGGTAGAGGCGGCTCTGGAACAGATGTACATAGGGGTAGAACCCGAAAACACCACTTTGAGCTAGACTCGAACGGGAACTGGTACATGACAATGGGCCTTGCTACACTCTTGGTTACGACACTCCCAGGGGATATGCTTTGGTAAATTCATAAGCTTAGTATGAACCATTATTAAAGGAACAAAGATAAAATAAAATAAAGATTCACATAAGAAGATATGATCATGGATAACCTGGATTAGAACCTAGGGGATCACAAGTTAGGGTATACTTTCCTTCCACAAGTTTATCCTCTTATGCTTAAAGTTTCCTTTTAATGATTTTTAGCTAAGTATTCAAGCCCCTAATTATACTTTCTTTTCATAGTTAATGGAAGGAAATAGAGGAACATGTCCCAAAAACCAATGTGATAGAAAATGTGATGATTTCCCTATTGATGTGACAGAGATGACGAAAGATCAATATGAACATATTGTGATTATGCCAAACCAGCTATCAAAAATAACAATTAATAATTGGTACCTAGTTGAATGCCCAAATTCCTCAAGGAAGAAGAAGACAAAGTCTCAAGGATGTTCATATGATAAAGTTGATAAGGGAAAGAAGACCCGATTTCCTTTGTGCAAAAACTGTGGAAAGGGGAACCAAGGAGAATGTCACAAAGGAACCGGGAGATGTTTTATGTGTGGTAAGATAGGGCATAAAGTAGCCAATTGCTTTAAAAAAATGGATAATGTGATGAATGGAGATAAGGTTCGATCTAATGTGCCTTATACATTTCGATGTTGTAAATCTGGAGAAGTTAGACATTATCCAAGGCAATGCTCTCTTGGAATGGGTGAGAAGCATGATGAGAATCAACAATCTTCGAGGACAAGGGAAAAATGCAAGTCATATGCTGTGATGGATCATGATGACTGAAGTACATGTAACTTCTTCGCAATAATTCTCTATGTCATGTTGTATTTTAGTTCGTGCTCTATGAGCATATCTTTTATGTTTTCTAAGATCATCGAGTCACTACCTAAGATCATTTTATATCATTAAGGAAGACATCTATTATTATGTACCACATGTTTATGTAGTGAAGTTGTTCTTCTTTAAAAAAAAGGTGATTATGGGATTAAAAGATGATTATTATTTTGGAAGACGTTAACTATTTTGGGAACCCTATTTGATCGAGGTAAATATATTAATACAGTATTTTATATGAGGAGTAATGGTTGACTTATATTTTAAAGAATCAATGAATTTAAGGTGAACTTATGGTGTTATAGGTTACTTATGGAAATTATTGACCTATCTTGGGGAAAATATGTTTAGGTTATTTACTTTTGTTATAAGATGTTAGGAGTGGTTGATGTTGTTTGGAGATGAACGATAAAGTTTATCTTGGAAGACTATGTTATTGAGTCCTTCTTGTATTTGGGTTTCAATATTAGTTTGGTTTATTTTAAGGAATTTTAAGGATAGTTATTTACAGAATGGTCTATGATGAACTTTGGGTAGTACCGTGGAACATTGAAGATTTAAAAGTAGTTTCCATTCCTATGGGATTCTTTCTTTTTGAAGAGTTGTTTTACCTTAACCTTTCTGTTTTTGGGATAATGTTTAAAGATAGAAGAAATAGATAGTTAATCTATTGTGGATTATGTGATTCTCTATAAGATCATTCTTGTGTTTTGATGGGACCAAGTAGTTTTGAATGCTCATCGTTTGGAGAAAATATTAGTTTTGGTAGAGAATTATTAAAGGATGAAACTCTACATTGAGGTTGGTATATTTTATTATATTTTTGTTCTATGTAGTAAATGAATTCCTCAAAATTATGAAAAATAACGTAAAACAAAAACGTTTTTGGATTACGTTTCCTACTAGGTAATCAAAGACCGTTTACACACATCATAAGTTTGGGATTATCTTATGGTTACCTTTCTCCTAATCATGTTTTCTATCACTCTCCCTCAGAACTTGACCTTTGTTTTCTCCTCCATGTCCATGTTTTCCTACATGGAATCCTAGTGTGGGTTAACTCGGGTGACCTTTATACTCCCCTTTCTTTCTTTAAAAGTAATACTATTACTGACTCATTTTCCAATGTGGGACTTTCAATGAAATTTCAAAACCCAATTTTAAAAATTGCGAGGACGCAATTTCTTAAGGGGGGAAGATTGTAACGACCCGAAATTTTGAATAAATCTTGTTTCCTGATTTTTTGTGTTATTTTATTTTATTTTTTTTATACTCAACAAAAATATTTCATTTGATAACATGAGTATAATTAAAATGAGACCGTTGGGTTTTGACTGTTATATGACCATTGGTCAATATGACCGCTAGAAACTAAGCGTTTCGATTATTGTCTCTAAATACAAGAAATCTTGGTTAATTAATATAGAAAGAAGATTCGATGGCCTCACCCAGTAGTCTTGGACGGATTGAAGCTCATCTAACAGAACTTGGGAAGGAGGTAGCACCACTGGGCTTTTCTCTAGACCAAACCCAAGCCTAACTTCATCATCTGATGCTAGAACGGAATCGCCTTCACGTGAAGTTTGAACTGATAGAAATTAATACTCGTGCGATGTTGGACGAGCCTCACTCGGATTCTCTCACCTTAGAAAACCTTACACTTAGGTCCTATACTGGTGTGATAAGGGGCTATGTAAGGAGACCGTAACTGCCTTTTTTAATCCTTTGTTTTAAATAAAAATTGGTATTTCTTCTTATGATGAAGTTTAGGAATTTTCAAATGACTGGATAAATATAGTATGCATATTTTGATGAATTTTAGAAAAAGGATATTTTAAAAATGCTTATGTAAACCTTAAATAATTAAAAATGTGTAATGATTTTCAAAAAAGGTTCTTCTACAATTTTGTTCAGTACGAAATTTGGAGTCTAATAAGATCAACATAATTTTTGATGAACAGTAAATTATGAATAGTGATTTTTCGCTTAGGATTAGTAATGTGACCAAATGGATTAGTAATCTCACTTAAAGAAAGTTTTAATTTAATTTAGGCACCTTGATTAAGTAATGAGATTCAATAAAATGGGTAAATAACGGTTTCATAAATTATTATTCAAGTATTAGTATTTTCGGATGAATAGTGTTTTTTAATTAAAAATTAAATTAAAAAAATTTAGAAAATTATTTTTATAAAATTGATTTCATTTTTGAACTAAGAGCATCGATATTATGTTATGGTAATTTTTGGGGATTTTTCTGAAAAAACTGAATTTTCGGTGAATAGTGTATTTATTTAAAAAATAAATTATGAATATTTAGAAAATTATTTTTAAAAAATGGATTTCATAAATTTAATTAGAGCATCGATATTTGGTTAAGGTGAAATTTTGGGATTTTTCTGAGAAAGATGAATTTTTCAATGAATAGTAAAAATGCAGTTTTAGGGTTTCAATATGTTTAATGACATCATAACTGTGTCATGATGATGTCATGAGATATTTTAAGGGTTGGCCGGCCAAAGGTGATGAATTATTGTATTGGGGGCCCCATGTGGCCTAACTCCATGGTAAATTCCATGGGAGAGCACATGGTTTTGAGAAAAGCACTTGTGAGGTGTCCCTTGGCCATTAATGCCTTGTCCCCTCACTTTCCCTATAAATACCCACCATTTCCTCCTTTATTTTTCACTCCCAACTCTTCCCCAACGAAGTTCGGGTCTCCTTACCTCCCAAGGAGTCCTCCCAAGGTGCCCCCAATCCCTCAAGGTCCAAACCATTGAGTTTTAAGAGTTACGTTTTAAGGTAAGGGATTTGACCTCTCTCTTTCTTTTCAAGTAATCTCTTTTATGTCATTGCTTTTATACTCCATGTTCTTATGTTGGAGGATGTTATTATATATTCATAGTACTTCCCTTTTCATGTTCACATGATGATAGACCCCCTCTTGCTCTCATAAATTCGTTTTAAGAATGTTTAAGTGACGCTGTTAGGCTGCTGAATTTTTAAGGGGATTCTTTCACCCTTCTCATTATTTTCAAAATTCTACTTTCATGTCAAGTATTTCAAGTTCTTTTTTTATTATGTCGGGGTATGATCTCTATATCTATCATACTGAACTCTTATGTTCAAATTATGAGAGACCCTATTTTATCTTTTCAAATCATTTTGTTGAAGTTTAAGTGACGCCGTTAGGCTGCCGAATTTTCATAAGAGAAATCTAATTTTTGTCTTCCTTCCATGTTTTTCATTTAAAATGGTATGTCCTTAAAATTTAATTACCATGTTCATATATCCTTCTTATTCTGTCTCTATAATGTTTTATGGGTCATTTATGAATGTTTGACCCATGTCCCCTCTCCTTTCAATGTTTTCTAAAACCCCGAAACATAGCTGTTATACTGCAGAATTTTCATCTCAAAATGCCTCTCTCTTTTCTCAAAATTATTTTATGTTATAAAGTGAATACTCAAAGATCCTATTTCTAAAAGGGTATTCACATATATATCAAAATTTTCTATTTTAAATTCTGGGATTTACATACATGAGACCCTCTTTCCCTTTCTGTGGGTTTAAAGTGATGTAAAGATCATGTCTTTAAAGCAGTTTTTAAAACATTATGATTATGAAATGAAACCCATTTATTTTATGCTATATGGGTTATTTATGAAATGTTTGATGATGATATATGTGTATCACATGATAATAAAGGCAAATTTAAGGGTGCACCCTGATAGCGCTCCAATGCATTGGGTAATGATGTAACCACTAGAGATTACAATTTTCACGATATCTTGGTGAATAACCTTGGTAATTTGCAAATGACACCTTGGGGATGGACCTTGGTGATATGTTCATGATTGTCTATGTTAAATGATGTAGCCACATCTTAAAGTTATGAAAATTTTTATTTTTATTATGATATTCCACATGATTTCTTTCTCATGCCTTAAAGTTCTTTTTCATGACATTGTTGAAGTATCCCAAGTTCACATGTAAAATGTTCCTCTTGTTTCCCTTACTGGGCCTTCTGCTCACCCTTTCTTTTGATGTATGTCCCTAGGTTATGAGATGCAGTAATGAACCTAGGATGAAAATAAAGAGAACCCTTTCAAGTGTTTAAGAAAAATGTTTTTTTCATGTATTAAGTTCCTGGTTTCCAAGACACTAAACCTTAAAGATCCTCAGTTTTGTATAACGTAATGAAAGTTTATGTGATAAAAAGGCGGGGTACTATAATGCCTCTGGCCTTGCTACCCTGTGGATATAAATTACTTGGACTCACATTAGACATGAACTACTTATATGATCCTTGGACTCCAAATAATTCTTTATCTAGTTTACATTGATAGTCTTTTGGGACTTGACATGGATTCCTTGGTCTACTATACCTTGGATCCATCCCTTCATGGTCTGACACTTTTGATTATACAGTGTGTTCATGATGAAATTATAAACTAGATTATATGGTGTTACTGTGATGATATGATACATTTGTTTATAAGAAATGACCATAGAAAATATTATACCTTGGTTTACTGGGCATGGTCATTGTGGTTTATTTATGCTTTACAATTATCATGTTCTTGCGGTGGATTTTTTACAGTTGACCCTTGTATGGGAACATGATTATCATTGATAGTTTAGATAGTATCACTTTAAATTATTTATATTTTCATTTGGATTTTAACTTTTAATACCGTTATACCTATTATACCCTCCACACTACATTAGCTTGTTATATACAGACTAGAGTGGTTATAGACACCATTGGTTGTGTCCAACTGAGTGTTAACTCACACCTTGTTCTGGTTGATGTTGGGAACCCTTCAAGACTTCATGGATGTAGGTAGGGATCTCGGAAAGTGATTTTTGTATGATTATTGACTTCTCATTGTGTAGGAGATGAGGAACACATGACCAAGCTATGCTCATGATGATAGAAGGGATAGATCCTTTTTGGTATTTTTGTTATTTTGATACATGTATTGTATCGATGTTTGTATAAATATGTTCATACTTTGTAGAGATATTTAATGTTATATAATTTTGTATATGATATTTCCTTTCACATTGTTTATTTATTTTTGTATTGTATTTTTATCTTCTACCTATTGATTTTTTTTCTTCTGCTATTCACTGATATGTTTACTACCGATGTGATACAGTCTAACAGGAGGGAATAATATCCCCACATACACACCCTAGGCCCTCGATGTTAGTCATAATCCTATGGTGTATGGGGATTTGTAACTGAGGCCATGTGACCCACTAGATCGGGTAACCATTTAGTGTCATCTGGGTTTGGAGGTTAAATAAATTCTAATTTTATCATAGATTCATATTTACAGAAGAGTGCTATCAAATATATGTGTTCTTTTGGAAAAATGAGATTCATTTGGATATCCAAGCTTCAACTGGTGGTCCCACTACAAAAATAGAAGTAGAGTACATCCCTTTTATATATTAAGGGAAGGGATTAGTAAGCATGAAGGGGTTTATGGAGGTTATAAAAAAAACATCAAATGTCGGGATGGTGTTTTGTGACTCACAGAGAATGATTCTCTTTTTTGGAAATATGATTTTTTGTTCCTAGATAAAGAACATTCATTGTAATTATCACTTCTCCAGAACATTTCTAGAGGAAAGGGTGTTTGTGAAATTGATATTCTTTAAAGCCTTGTGTATGTATGTATGTACATATATATGTGTGTGTGTGTGTTTGTGTGTGTGTGTGTGTGTGATAATACATAGTTTTGTATTGAATGAAAATTACGATTTTCATGCACTGTATATCATTCCAAGAAACATGCAACAGAAATGATAAAATATTATAATCTATTATTATCCCATATTAGTTATCTTTTATTATTATGTTTCACGAGATTAAACATTTGGGGGGACTCTCATTCACGTATATGATACATGAACCATCCATGGTATTTATTTATGTGTTTCATTACATGAATAAATGAGAGGATAATCATTGAGTTTCCTTTATTTCCTTTTTAATTTTTTCCACGTGATAAAAGTGTATGATAATTCTATAATGCTTGGCCTAACCTCCTTCAAATAATTTTTATCTTTATTTTTATTCCTTTCCATGATGAGATTCTAGCACATCATGGGAGAAAGGATAATCCTGCATGTATGAAATGTGATTCAGATTAGATCATTGATGAACAACTATGGTGGGATTATTTTATTTTCCACCCCTGTGATATTTATCAAGAATATTTGAAGATATTCAAAGTTAATGGAGATTATATAGTGGCTCTTCGATGTAATGTATGATTATTTTCAGCATCTTCTTCATTTCTATTTTTATTGATGGTTTTATATTTCTTTCACGGGAGATCCTTGGATTTGGTTTTTTATTTCTTATAATGTGTCTAACATGTGTTATTAGATTTTTAAAAACATAACAGTTGTATCAATGGGAACCATGTGTTTATATTTATGAAATAAGTCTTTAAATGAAGAAGAATAAAAAAATAGACCAGTTTTACATTCCTAGAAATTTAGTTTCCTAAAGGGTTTACACTTATGTAGTTACGATATGTAATGGTAATAAAAAACCTTACACTTACATAGTTGAGGTGTGTTAGGGTAACCAAGGAGTTAACCTTATGCAGTGTGGTCTACATAATGGTTGTATCACCTTACCATTATATAGACGGGTCTATGTAAGGTTCCTCACAACATGCCTTTATGTGAAGTAAGGGTTGCATAAAGGTGTCATTTCTTAAATGGGTTACAAAAAGGTAACCTACTGAATCTTACCCTTGAATAAAGGTCATACTGTTACATATAAGGTCTGTGTAAGGATAACCAATTTATTACTTTTACTAAAATGGTTTTCATAAAGGTAGTACCCATACCCAGCGGTGCTAGAAGTCTACGTAATGGTAAAAGAGACACACTATTACATGAAACTTTAATGTAAAGGTAGTATCATTTATACCCTTAAATAGAATGAGTTGTGTAAAGGTAATATTTTAATAACCTTTACACAGTGTATTATACTTAAGTTGTGTAAAGGTAAGTAGTGGATTACCTTTCCACAAGAGCATTCAGATGGCCTGCGTAGGGTTAGAAGGCTTTACCCTTACACAGGAATACCCTTATGTGTAAGGGTAATCAAAATTATTTTAAAACTATTAAAAAAATGTTTTAAACATTTAAATTGATTTAAATCATATATAAAATGTTTATAAATCATTATAAAATGTTTTTTTTGGGATATTTGAATTTATAAAAGGTTTATATTTAATTAATTATAAATTGTTTATAAATAATTAAATGTTTATGAAAAATCGATTCCCATATATTAAATGATAGTATTTTAAATAAATTTTCACCAAATTAAAGGGAATGTCTTATGATCTTGAAATAAAATTATTTATTCATAAATCATAAGAAATAATTTATAAAGGGTCATAAATTATAAAATAAGGCCAAAATATAAAAAGTTTATATTTAAATTATGACTTGAACATAATTAAATATTTTTAATTATTCAAAATAAAATAAAAACATGTTTGGATATTATTTAAACCACATAAAAAGTTTTTTGATGATTGATATGGTCATATTTTCAATAATAATTATGTATATTTTATTTAGATTATATAAAATGTTTTCATAATAGATATTGAATTGAAAAGTGTTTATAATATATATAATATCATATATTAAAAATGGAAAGTTCAAATAATGATAAATATGAATTATTTCATATTGAAATGATTATTAAATTTTTATATTCAAAATTATGGAATCCTTATAATGTTAAATATTATAAAAGTGTTTATAATTATCTTTTATTTATGAATTTTTCATAAATGTTTATTTCATCTTTAAATATTTGAATTGTTCATTTATTTAAAATTTTATTCCCTTCTATATTCATGTTTAGTAAAAAAAATCAAATTTGAATGTTGTGTATTCTATAGTTTAAAATTTTAAATAGTTTCTAGGATTAATCCTTGCATTGCATGCTTGGATTGACTCCATTATGAATTTAGTTTTCATCTACCTTGACCACAATTTGTAATTGAAGTTATTATCTTTAATTTTTTTTGAATATATTTTGTGCGTATTATGTTTTAAAGTTATTATTTATTGGATTATCTATTGAGTAACGTATCCCTAGGTAGAGGAAGTCAGGGTCGGACTACCTACCTACCTGAAGGATTGTGCCTTGTCTAGGCTGGATAATGGGGTTGACTCTCTATTTATTCTAGCTTACTCTTATGAATACTTTAAATCTCAAATAACTATATGCCTTTACATGAAGTCTTCATGTAACTTATGCATGTGATGTATTAGGATATGTATAAATATATTTGACTCCTGTTTTTGGGTAACACAAACTTGTGGTTTATGCAAATAGTTTCACATCAATATAGTATGAACATATTGGTTTGGTGGAGGTAATAATATTCTGAACTAAAATACTAAATTAATTAATAAATAAAAGTGAATAGCATGAGATAATATGGTGAGATTAAATCCCCTTCAAATTCTAGGTGTTATATTCCATTCAAAGAAGCACTTGTCAAGACCTCAATTATCGAACCAGGTAGGTCATGCT
Organism: Viscum album; assembly: GCA_963277665.1. Lineage (NCBI taxonomy): Eukaryota > Viridiplantae > Streptophyta > Magnoliopsida > Santalales > Viscaceae > Viscum > Viscum album. The sequence goes on along the minus strand of OY728125.1, from coordinate 841,895,117 downwards.
AAAGCCGGGTTCCCTTGAACTATCATGTGTAAGGAAAGAATGTAATAAGTGACTCTAGAATTTCTTATTGGGTGGGTATTTCTAAAGCTAGGTACCCCTTGATTGTCCCTTGTAATCTTTTTTTTTCCTTTCATTACACAAGCCTAGAGAGACTAATAGGATTCATTTAATAGAGTAATAGAGTTGCGTTTATCTATATGATGGATTGAACAAAGAGTTTTACACTAGGCTATCAAAAAAGTAATATATTATATGATTGGGATGAGTCCCTAATTGAATATGTAAACAATGGGAGAAATTATAATGTGACCCAGAGATTTGTGAAATATGTGTTGTAACAGACTGAACATATTAAGACTTAAGAGGGGGTGAATTGAGTTCTTTAAATTTTTCTTCAATGAGAAAACTCATCCGCTTTAGTTTATGACTAACTTATGATCCATTATTTAGCAAGACACAATATATAAATAAAATAATATATAATAGAAAATAACATAGAAAATTATAGTGGTTCTGGGAATAGAAGTCCCATAGTCCACTCTACCACCCCCTCCTCTAAGAGTGTAATGATTTTCATGAGTCTGTTCCTTTTGCCGGGTAATTGTAGCCCTTTTTCTAGGTTTTTCATAATTGAGTGTATCCAATCAATAACTGATACAGTCATATGATCTTCAAAATGGGATCGAGAAAGGATTTACAACCCATAGCCTTTAAAGGATCTTTTTTTGGAACATATATAATGAATGATAATAAATAAATAGTCTTTAAAAATTTCATCTTACAAATGTAAGATACAGATGATAAAAAAAGTAGATCTCTAAGAGAGATGATATGAAGGATAAAAACCTCTATGAGATTCTTCTGAACACAAAAACAATCATTGAAAAGCATAGATGACAGTGAGATACCTATTCTTCCTTATTTTCATAGAAAATATAGTTTCATTTTAGAGAGTTTTTTAGAAATTGTTCTTTATATTTATTTTGTGCACTTCAATTATTCATTGAGAAAGATTCTCATGCATATGGATTCCAAACATGGATATGAATGAATTTCTTATAATTTAAATTCTTAGAACATGATCCATATTATTAAAGATCAGTTAAATGTACTTTTTCCTTGAAATACCATGAAATAGTAGATAAAAATAAACTATCATTGTAATTATCTTTTGTCTTATTATAAGGATCTTATTATTTTATATTTTACCTTAAATAGGTAATTGGGAATTTAAATATTGTATAGCATCATTAAAATTCTCACTCAAGTGTTTCAATGGTAATAAATACCAACTTGTAGCATCATGCACCCAATTTTATATTTGAATTCTCATAGTCGATTTTCATATTAGAACCTAGGTATACAATTATGATTCATGTATCCAAATGGAATTCTAATGCCTCGACCCCAGTTACCCAGATTCGGTGCATTATTACATAACATTGTCATGATCATAAAAGATCAATTCTCAAAAGACCGATTAGTTTAGTAGCCTTGGAATCACTAGATACATTCAAAAAGTTTACATTACATCATAAAGTGAAAAACTACAATAACATCTTGTCTCCATAGACCACACTCATATCCCCTCATACTATCCCTGCAGTTCAGTCACAATACACTACTTGGAATCCTAGAAAAAATAAAATATAAAAAGGGGTGAGGTTAAACGCTCAGTAAGGGTAAGCAATACAGCGGAAACTTTCATAAATAAGCATAAACTTTTAAGGCAATGTATAACTAAAACAAAAGCTTTTTAAACTCGAAATTCAGCATAATATAGAAAAAATAAATTGAAATAATGCCATTTACTTATTCAAATGGATATTCTACTAGTCTAATAATCAAATGCAATATCAATAACCACTTTCATAATGATGGAATGTATAATGCCAGACTATCATAACCACATAGTCAAGGCCTTGTGCCAAGACTACAAATAAGATTTTGTAAAGTCCTTGTGACAAGACACTAGTTTGTCTCATAATACCTACCAATGCATCGAGGAGCTATAGCGGGCTCCACCCGTCACTTATTAAGTCCAATGCATTCCTCGTATGAAAAGGTTTAAACAAAACAGAAACATTCATATTTAAAACTAGCATACGAAATGTCAATATTTTCTCCATAAACCATGAATGGTATAAAAATAACACATCCATAGTCAAACATATCACAAAACATTAAATACAATATGTAAGTTTTGTATCATAATAAATCAACTTCAAATAATCTTAAAATCCATCAAAGGATGTTGGCATAGATGAAATCCAAACTATTTAAGAGAAATATCTCATTTTTTGAAATCAATTAAAAGTCACATAATTATAAAATAAAACATTTACTTTGAAAATATTTTTATAAGTTTTTAAGGGAAGCTTTGACAATTTTATACGGGCGGGAAATTTCCGCGCACGCCGTATAAGTTAAAAATTACATTCTTACCTTAATTCCGTCGAAAAGGTTAAAAATGACCTTTTTGGGAAAATAATGGAAAGATTCCTTTATAAACTTCTTATAAAAATTCAAACAAGGGTATAAATGACTTTAACCCATAGTCTGTAAAATAGTAATAATGATTTTAAATACATGTTTTTAAGAAACATGGATGTGGATGATAAAGAGGTCCCAGTAGATAATTACGTATAAACAACCTCGAATAATGAAGAGATTGTGAAATAAACTCTTACCTTGTACTTTTCATTGGTTGAGGATAGGTTAAACTCCTATATAATGGTGAAATAATTGTTATTAAATTATACAAGAACCATATACATTAATATGATATCATATATTTTGTCTCAACATTGCTTTGTTAATAATATCTTAGTATTATCGTCATTTCGGGTGTTAACTTACTCGTTTTATTTTATATGTTTTATTACATAAGCTGTGTTTTTTATGTATAGTTTGTATATTATTCATATCCAAAATTATATCAAGTCCTTAAAAATTATTTTTAATTATAAAATGAGAATTATACATGAATGGATATGATGGGGAATTAATCTCATCATGTTCGTGGAGACGGTAGTCCGTAAGTACGCACGAGCGACAATATCATTGTTTTGATATTAAAATAATACATAATTGGATGGTATATCATATATACAGAATCATTATAATGTTATATTTATTATTTACTTCAATTACACATCATTATCATACCCATCCAAATAATAATGTTTTGAATAACAATTACACCACGATGTGGAGACGGTAAGCCGTACGCACGCACGTATGGTGACATGTTATTCAAAAGATGGATAAAATACTGAATATGGTTGTACCATATTCATAATAACATAACAGTATATAGAAGATACTAGAGTTATTATTTTATAATGTAAATAACAAATAAATAAGAAGTGGAAGAAGAAAGGAACTTGAAAGAGGGTGGTGAAAACATTGCCTCTTCTTCGGGTTCTTTCTTTTGATTTGATCAAAAGGACTCCATAGGTTTTCTTTATGACTAAAATAAGGCCTCTATAATGAAGGGAGGATAGTTTATAGGGTATTTGGTCTGAGTTTGGATGATCCAAAAGGCTTTGAAGGTTTGAATTAGTGAGATGGGGGAGTGCCCTTTTATAAGAGGGGTGAGGGGCACCTTAGGAAAAGCTAGAAATATTATTTTATAATAAATTCATATTCGGTTTCTAAAGGATCCAAAAGGGATTATTTAAAGGATAAGTTGGGGATAGGTCTAAAAACACTCAACCAATAGGTTTTAGTCTATTTTGGGTCACTATATTAACTTTATCTTTTTTATTTAACTCTTAGTTAAATAGTTTGACATTTACCATGTCTCTTTGTATTTTTATATTATATAGTTAATAAACATACTATATACATACAAGAGACCCCCAATTGGTCCATTAATGATACAAATATCATTATATAAGTCCTTTGGCCGAACCATAGATTTTTAGGAACAAAATATCAATTAATAATATAATATTTGTTTTAAAAACACCTTTATGTCAATTTTGACACTATTTAATAATTGATTTTTTGTTAAAGTCTTAAAAACATTATTAATTCAAACCAGATTCATTTAAGCAATAATAACTTGTCATATTAACCAATAAAATTCTATTATGGGATTAAAACTTTCAAATTATATTTATTTTAACATTTATAATACCAATTATTTGATTATTTCATTAATAAAGAAAATATTGCATCATTATTTGGTCATAAATAAATCTAATTATTCAATGTCTAAAAATTAAAAATAAAATACCATTATATAGGAAATCCTTTTAGATTTCTAATGAATATTTATATTCAAAAATATAACATATATAACCCAATGTAAAAATTGTCTTTCTAAATGATATATGCTTATGTCATTTTTGTATTTACTTTAACTTAATTTATATAAAATGTCATTATCACTTACAAGTGGCACCATAGAGTCCCAAAATCAAGAAAAATATGATCATGGTCATCCATGACTCATCTAATAAGGTTAGGACAAGTGTTAAGGAGATTTTGAATTATTATAATATTCTTTTTACCTTGAATTACCCTATTTACCTTTAACCGTGGTAAATAAAAGTCAAAAGTTACTATTCACCAAAAATTATTTTTATCCTATTGAACCAAATTTTACTTACTGAGGTTAAATGTGTCTCTCGGATTTTTGAAATTCCACTCACAGAAGCGGTAAAATTAAGTTTTATGTGAATTTACAAATTCTCCTAGGAGGTGGGTAAAAGATGGTGAAAAGTTCAATAAAATTTTGTATATATAATATTATTAGAAAATGACTCCAATGAATTACATTGAAAATATATAGGTATTATGTATCTATTTTGACCTAAAATAAATTTAAATAAAATAAAGAATTATTTAAATAAAAAGTCGGTTTTAAATAATAACTTAGTGTTTTTTACTATTCATCAAAAATTAAAAGTTTTCAGAAAAATACCAAAATTCCATCCTAAGCTAATTTTGATATTCCTAATTCAAAAAATGATGTCTATTTTACCAGATTCAAAACATAGAAGTGGAATTAATTAATTTAAAATTAATTCCCGTTGTTAAAACAAATAGAGTGTTTTTAAGAAACAATAACTACCAAAAGATTGATACTTGTTTATGTCCAGTTTCAAAGTGAAATTAATTCCAATAAACAAAATTGGATTAAATGGTAAAAATATATTATAATTAATTTTTAAAACCAATTAAAAATATAATCAAAACATTTAAATAAATTAGATTAAAAGGAACTTTTGAATTAAAATACAATATTTTTCACTATTCATTAAAAAATGAACTTTATCGAAAAAATTCCAAAAATTTACATAAAGTAAATTTTGATGTCCAAATTCTAAATAATGAATTTATTTAATAAAATTGAATATATATATGTTTCAAATATTGGATTTAAAAAGGTTTCTCCATTAAAAGGCGATAATATTTCATTTAAAAAATACTTCTTTTATCTGAAAAAAATAAATTTGTTCTTACATTATGTCTAAAAAACTCATAATATGCATTCTAAAATTATTTGGATTATATAAAGTTCAAAATTCAGTTAATACTATTCACAACTGCTTTTGAACAGCTAGTTTGGTAAGTCATGGTGCACTAGAACTCGGTGTTGTGTGTAGTATAAGTTATTGAATTACTTTGAAGAAATAACGTACTATGAAATATTTGGGTGTTACATTCTTACCTCCTTCAACAAATTGCGTCCTTGTAATTTCAAAAAAAAATTCAAAAATAAAAGGTTGAAAATAGAAAGTACCTCTAAAAAAACCCACATTGAAAATTAGGTTAATAAATTTTAGTCTTAATAAGAGGAAAAGGGAAATGATAGGGTGACCACAAAATTATGGTCTCGATTAGGAGAACATTGGTGTAAATTACAGACATATAATCAGAGTAAAAACGTAAATATTTATAGGTAGTGATTGAGGTTATCAATCACAAACAAGTGTAAAATTGAGGGCCTTAAATTCATCAATCTATGATGATTTAAAATACCATCGGTTCAACAAAACATAAGGTATTAGGATAACAAATTTTTGGTTTTAAGATCCCCTCCCTAAAGTTAAAGAATTAATTTACCCATAGAATAAGAGGGAAAAGTTATATATATATATATATATATATATATATATATATTTATATTTATATTTATATATACTTGACAAGTTGAGTTTCATCCTTCAACTAGTTCCTACCACAAACTCATCTTTCACTCCAAAAGATTTCAAAAAAATATTATATTTATCCTAATCATATAGGGTTATAAAAATAATGAATATATAAATCACTTATCAGGCCCTTTAAAAAAACTACATTATTCAATCTAGGACATCACGTGGGCCAGTGGTAGGTGATACACCATTGTCTCCCTTCGGTTGCGGGTTCAAGTCTCGTGGACTTGCTCGACGCGATGGGTTGTCGCCTGACCTCTGGGTTGTCCTTTTTATGGAAATCCCAAAATAATATCAAACTAGACTTATCCAAAATACTTCTATCCAAACTCACAGTCCAAAATTTATAAGTAAGGTAAACAAAATGAAGATCCTTTCTTCCGCGTAATAACATGTGAACACATTCATCATGTATTCTTTTAAAACATTGCAACATCCTGAATTACCATAAATCCTTATTGATTACATTCATGATCCCTTATTTCTTATAGAATACTGGATATATTTCTTCTATCCAAAAATTTTGTAAACTCCAACAATGATGGAATATACAAATTATTAATCAGTTTCAAGATAGTCAAGAATATCCAATATAATTTATCCAAATAAATCATGTATTATTCCAAAATCAATACCTCAGTATCAGAACCATATTATGGTTTATATTTCTCTCGTCATATATTTTACAAAAATTTAACCTGCTATTGAGTCACTTTTCTTGGTTCCACACAATCTCATGACCTTAATGAAATAGTACTATAGTACAATCCTTATATACTCAATAATTATTATAACCAGTACAACGTTGATACAATAATCAAATGAAATAATTCTTTAATAACAACATAAGAAATCTAATCATTCCTCCTCATCTTTGGTAGTATCATAACTTGATTATTATCCAATAGCATCATTTGGGGAATACACTGATGATTTGAACATTGGTTTGCGTAGTGTCCCAACTCCTTGCAGATGAAGCATTGTACATTTGAAACCTTTTTCTTATCCTTATAGTCATGTACATGGTGTCATTTTTCTCCGCACTTATAACAAACTCCCATTCCCTTCAAGAAAGTTCCAGGGTGTTTCTTCCCACAGTTATCACATATGGGAAAATTATTCTTTTACCTCTTCCCTTTATCCATCTTTCTCTCTTCCATCATTTTCTTCTAATGCTTCCCTTCAAAGCCATAGGACTCAGATAATTCTTTACTTATCTTTTTAACACATGATACTATTTCTTCATATGTTGAGAATACATGGGAGAAAATTTCTCTTCATAAATGATGGCTTAATACCATGAAAGATATGATCCTTCTTACTCTTTGGATCATATGTATTGAAAGAGTTCACATTCCTTTTACTGGGCGCCATTTCTATACAATGGCATACACTAGGTCAGTTTATGAATTGCAATGAATAATTATGAACTTGTAAAATACCTAACTTAGATTGAATAGTTTTTGGATATAATCCATAAACATAAAAATGTTTTCTTTGAGTAATTATATACTCATAAACCCTTCATAATGGATTGTAAAGAAAATTAGAATTATCCTAAGCATATCTCCAGGGAGTTTCGTAACCAAGAGTGCAACAAGGCCCGTTGTGTTGCACCAGTTCCCCTTCGATTCTAGCTCAAAGCGGTGTTTTCGGGTTTTACCCCTAGGTACATCTGTGCCAGAGCTGCCTCTACCTGCTCGTATCCAAACAGGGATGTATTGCTTGGAAAACTCACAAAATCTCTACAATACCAAAATTCTAGTAAGTTCTTCTATACTAATCTTCAAAGTCCATCTTAGGTCTATGTTCTCTAATAAAAGTTTATATAAATATAACATCCAAGGTTTGTACTAAACTTCCTCTGATACCAATTGTAACGCCCCGACCCCAGTTACCCAGAGTCGGTGCATTATTACATAACATTTGAATGATCACAAAAGATCAAGTCTTGAAAGACCGATTATTTTAGCAGCCTTGGAATCACTAGATAAATTCATAAAGTTTACATTACATCATAAAGTGAAAAACTACAACAACATCTTGTCTCCATAGACCACACTCATATACCCTCATAATATCCCAACTAGTCAGTCACAATACACTTCTTGAAATCCTGGGAAAAATAAAACATAGAAAGGGGTGAGCTCATATGCTCAGTAAGGGTAAGCAATACAGCGGAAACTTTCATTAATAAGCATAAACATTTAAGAAAATTTATAACTAAAACAAAATCCTTTTAAACTTGAACTTCAGCATAATATGGAACAAATAAAATTAAATAATTCCATTTACTTATTCACATGGATATTCTACTAGTCTAATAAAAAAATGCAATATCAATAACCACTTTCATAATGATGGAATGCATTATGCCAGACTATCATAACCACATAGTCAAGGCCTTATGCCAAGACTACAAATAAGATTTTGTAAAATATTTGTGCCAAGACACTATTTTGTCTCATGAGACCTACGGATGCATCGAGGAGCTATAGTGGGCTCCACCCGTCACTTATAAAGTCCAATGCATTCCTCATATGAACAGTTTTAAACATAACATAAACATTCGTATTTAAAACCAACAAACTAAATGTCAATATTTTCACCATAAACCATGAATGTTATGAAAATAACACATCCATAGAAAAACATATCACAAAACCTTCAATACAATATGGAAGTTTTGTATCATAATAAATCAACTTCAAATAAGCCTAAAATCCATTAAAGGATGTTGACATAGATGAAATCGAAACTATTTGAGAGAAATATCTCTTTTTTTTAAATCATTTAAAAGTAACATAATTATAAAAGAAAACATTTACTTTGAAAATATTTTTATAATCTTGTAAGGGAAGATTCAATGATTTTATAATGGCGGAAAATAGCTACACACTCCGTATAAGTTAAAAAAGACATTCTTACCTTAATTCCATTGAAAAGGTTAAAAGGACCTTGTTTGGAAAATGATGGAAATATTCCTTTATAAACATCTTATAAAAAGTCAAACAAGGGTATAAATGAATTTAACCCATAGTCTGTAAAATAGTAAAAATGATTTGAAATTCATTTTTTTAAGAAACATGGATGTGGATGATAAATAGGTCCCAGTAGATAATTATGTATAAACAACCTTGGATAATGAAGAGATTGTGAAATAAACCCTTACATTGTACTTTTCCTTGGTCGAGGGTAGGTTAACCTCATGTATAATAGTGAAATAATTGTTATTAAATTATACAAGAACCATATACATTAGTATGATATCATATATGATCTTTTAACATTTCTTTGTTAATAATATCTTAGTATTATCGTCGTTTCGGGTGTTAACTAACTCATTTTATTTTATACGTTTTATTACATAATATATGTTTCTTATGGATAGGTTGTATATTATTCATCTCCATAATTATATGAAGTACTTAAACATTATTTTTAATCATCAAATGAGAATTATTCATGAATGGATACAATGGGTAATGAATCCCATCGCGTTCGTGGTGACGGTAGTACGTACGTACACACGAGAAAAAATATCATTATTTTGATATTAAAATTGTAACGACCCAATCTTTTTGAGTAGTATATTAACTTACTCTTATTGATTTATTAAGATGTTAATGGTTAATGCAGAAAGAGGAGTTGATGGCTTCATCCAGTAGACTCAACCCTTACGAAGCCCACTTATAAGAGCTTGGGAAGGAGGTAGCATCTGTGGGCTTCGCTTTAGACCAAGCCCAAGCCGAGCTCCAGCGTGTCAAGCTTGAACGAAAACGCTTGCAGGAGAAGTTCAAGTTAGTGGAGATTGCTACTAGGGCAATGTTATCTGAGACTCCCTCAGATTCTCTCACCATAGCACACCTTACACTTAGGTCTTATGCCAGTGTTATAAGGGGCTATGTGATGAGACCCTAGTTTCCTTGTGTAATCCTTTCGGGTGAATAAATTGAGATTTCTTCCTTTAGTGATGTTTTTGAAATTTCAAATGTCTAGATAATTTTAGAATGTATTTTATTGATGAATTTTGAAAATGGGATATTTTGAAATATTTATGTAAACCCTAAATAACTAATGATGTGTAATGATTTTCAAAAAATGGTCTTCTACAAAAGTGTTCAGTAAGGAATTTGGAGTCTAATAAGATCAACTTAATTTTTGATGAATAGTAAATTATGAATAATGATTTTACGCTTAGGATTAGTAATGTGACCAAATGGATTAGTAATTTTCACTCAAAGAATGTTTTAATATAATCTAGGCACCTTGATTAAGTAATGTGATTCAATAAAATGGGTAAATAACGGTTTCATAAATTATTATTCAAGTATTAGTTTTTTCGGATGAATAGTGTTTTTTAATTAAAAATTTAATTAAAAATAATTAGAAAATTATTTTTATAAAAATGACTTTATTTTTGAACTCAGAGCATCGATATTATGTTATGGTAATTTTTGGGGATTTTTCTAAAAAAATAAATTTTCGGTGAATAGTGTATTTATTTAAAAATAAAATTAAAAATATTTAGAAAATTATTTTTATAAAATGGAGTTCATTTTTGAAATCATAGCATTGATATTTGGTTAAGGTGAAATTTTGGGATTATTCTGAGAAAGTTGAATTTTCGGTGAATAGTGAAAGTATAGTTTTTAAGTTACGGGTGTTTAATGACATCATTAAATGATTTATTAAGTATATATTCAATATGGTCGAATTATGAATAGTAAGATAAGGTGTGAGGTGTCCCAAGTGTCCAATACCATGGGCAAATACCATGGGCAAGCCCATGGTTTTGCCAAAACCACTAGTGAGGTGTCCCTTGGCCTTTAATGCTTTGTCCCCTCACTTTCCCTATAAATACCCACCCTTTCCTCCTTTAGTTTTCACTCCCAACTCTCCCCCAACGAAGTTCTGGTCTTCTTACCTTCCAAGGAGTCCTCCCAAGGTGCCCCCAAGCCCTCAAGGTCCAATCCTTTGAGTTTCAAGAGTCACGTTTTAAGGTAAGGGATCTGACCCCTCTCTTTCTTTTCAAGTAATCTCTTTTATGTCATTTCTTTTATACTACATGTTCTTATGTTGGAGGATGTTCTTTTATATCCATCCTACTGCCTATTTCATGTTCATATGATGAGAGACCCCCCTTGCTCTCATCAATTCGTTTTATGAAAGTTTAAGTGACGCCGTTAGGCTGCCGAATTTTTAAGGGATTCTTTCACCCTTCTCATTTTTCAAGTTCGATTTTCATGTCAAGTCTTTCAAGTTCCTTTTTATTATGTTGGGGTATGAACTCTATATCTATCATAATGATCTCTTATGATCATATGATTAGGTACCCTATTTGATCTTGTCAAATCATTTTCTTTTGAAGTTAAGTGACGCCGTAAGGCTGCCGAATTTTCATAAGAGAAATCTAATCTTTCTCCTTCCATGTTTTTCATTTCAAATGGTATGTCCCTAAAATTTCATTACCATGTCCATATGTCCTTCTTATTCTTTCACCCTACTGTTTTATGGATCATTTATTAGTGGGTGACCCATGTCCCCTCTCATTTCAATGTTTTCTAAAACCCCGAAACTTAGCCGTTAGGCTGCAGAATTTTCCCCTCAAAATGCCTCTCTCTTTTCTCAAAAATTATTTTATGTTATAAAGTGAATACTCAGAGCTCTTATTTCTACAAGGGTATTCACATATATATCAAAATGTTCCATTTTAAATTCTGGGGTTTACATACATGAGACCCGCTTTCCCTTTCTGTGGGTTTAAAGTGACGTAAAGATCATGTCTTTAAAGCAGTTTTTAAAACGTTATGATTATGAAATGAAACCCATTTATTTTATGCTATGTGGGTTATTTATGAAATGTTTGATGATGATATATGTGGCTCACATTATAATAAAGGCAAATTTAAGGGTGCTCCCTGATAGCGCTCCAATGCATTGGGTAATGATGTAACCACTAGAGATTACAATTTTCATGATACCTTGGTGAATAACCTTGGTAATTTTCAAATGACACCTTGGGGATGGACCTTGGTGATATGTTCATGATTTTCTATGTTAAATGATGTAGCCACATCTTCAAGTTATGAAAAATGTTATTTTTATTATGAAATGCCTCATGATTTCTTTCTCATGCCTTAAAGTTCTTTTCATTTCCTTATTGAAGTATCTCAAGTTCACATGTAAAATGTTCCTCTTGTTTCCCTTACTGGGCCTTCTGCTCACCCTTTCTTTTGATGTATGTCCCCAGGTTATGAGATGCATAATGAACATAGGATGAACTAAAGGATAAGCCTTTCAAGTGTTTAAGAAGAATGTTTTTATGTTTTTTTTTGTATTATGATCCTTGTTTCCAAGACACTAAACCTTAACGATCCTCAGTTTTGTGTAATGTAATGAAAGTTTATGTTATAAAATGGCGGGATGCTATAGTTGGTATCAAAGGATGGTTTAGTTATTTGTGGAAATTAGGATATAAAAACATTAGGAAGAACCCTATAGAAAAGTTTAAATATAGGAAAACTTCCTGGTATTTTGGTAAGTATTGATTAAGTGGTCTATCAAACAAATACATCCCTGTCTGGATACGAGCAGGTAGAGGCGGCTCTGGCACAGATGTACATAGGGGTAAAACCCGAAAACACCGCTTTGAGCTAGACTCGAACGGGAACTGGTGCACGATAACGGGCCTTGCTGAACTCTTGGTTACGACACTCCCGGGGGATATGTTTGGTTAATCACGAGCTTTTTATGAATCATTATGAAGGAATTATAGAAAAGTATAATTGTATAAGCATGAAGTCTTAGTTAAAAGATTCATAAATGAAATAAGTTTCTCACTAAGGTTTTATTCTTTTAGAAAATGGCGGGCAATAGGAGAAACCGTGTCGATGGTGACCGCAATGCACTATGTGATGACGGCCCTCCGATGGAAGCCGGAATGGAAACATTCATGCGAATGATGAACCAACTGACTCAAGTTATGAGTAATAACTTGAATCAAGCTGAGAGGCCGACCTCACCACGAAGGGAACAACTTTCTGTTGAGTCCTTCATGCGTCAACGACCGCCAACATTCAGTGGATCTACTGACCCATTGGTTGCGGAACAATGGATAAGCTCCATTGAAAAGATCTTTTCTGTACTTCATTGTTCGGAACAAGAAAAAGTCACCCTTGCTGTTTACCGCCTAGAGGGAGAAGCTGATCAGTGGTGGTCACTGATCAAAAACACAAAGCCACGAGGAGAGATGGAAGCTATGGAGTGGGAAGAATTTTGGGGGATTTTCTTTAACAAGTATTTCCCTCGTTCAATGAGAACGAAAATGGAGAAAGAGTTTCTCGAGCTGAAGCAGAAGGAGAACGAATCTGTCGGAAGCTATGAGATGAACTTCACAAGGCTTTCCCGTTATACCTCAAGTTTTGTCATGGACCCTAATGGGAAGGTTTATAGATTCTTTGGTGGACTAAGACCTCATCTGCGGAAGAATCTAGCCAACAGGGACTATGATAGCTATGAAGAAATAGTTCGAAGTGCCATGAAAGTTGAACTAGAGTTTGGGGAGACACAGTGGTCTCACAAATCTAATGAGAAGAAGAGAACTCTAGAACCGAGCCTGGGAAGAAGTTTTGATCAGGAAAGAGGTGGAAAGCATATGCAACATGCCACATGCAATAAATGTGGGAAGAAGCATCCGGGGAACTGCTTGATCGGAAGTGGAAAGTGCTCTAGGTGTGGAAAAGAAGGCCATATTTCTCGGAATTGTCGTGGTGATGTGAAGCCTCAACTTCCCAACACTAACGACAGAGGAAAGATGGTTCTGGCCCTACCCGAAGTCACATGCTTCAAGTGTGGACAACTTGGGCACTTTGCTAATCAATGTCCAAATCCGAGGGCGGTGGAGGGGAATCACCATCAACCTCAGCAGAGGCCAAGGGAGCAAGGTCGTGCTTTCGCTATCACAACAACTGAAGTTGAATTTCCGAACGATGTGGTAGCAGGTACTCTTGTTGTCCTCTCAAAACTAGCAAGTGCTTTATTTGATTCTGGTTCTACGCATTCCTTTATTTCTTCCAAGTTTGCAAAGAATATAGAATCAATCCCCGAATTTCTTGAGGTAGAGTTGTCAGTCAAGACTCCAAGTGGGATTATCCATGCATCTACAGTGTTTAGAGACTCTAGTGTTTACTTTGGTGAGCACAATCTTATCGCAAATCTAGTAGTCATCCCCATGATGGAATTCGACGTTATACTAGGGATGGACTGGCTCTCAAAGTATAATGCTAAGATCAAATGCAGAAGTAAGGAAATCTCAGTAGTCTTGAATGAACGACCTACAATTATCTTCCGAGGAGAGATATCCCGAACTGATCCCTATCTAGAAGCACCTCCTATAGCTTTCTTTATGGAGTTAATCGGTGATGAGGAAGAAGGGAAGGGGAGCATACAAATTGAAGATGTTCCGATTGTTCAGGAATACATGGATGTATTTCCTGAGGAGTTACCTGGACCTCCCCCAGAAAGAGAGGTAGAGTTCTCCATTGAACTCGTACCTGGGTCTCAACCGATATCAAAGACTCCGTATAGAATGGCAAATGTGGAGCTAGAGGAGCTAAAGAAACAACTACAAGACTTGTTGGAGAAGGGGTTTATCCGACCGAGTGTGTCTCCTTGGGGAGCACCAGTTCTCTTTTTGAAGAAGAAGGATGGATCAATGCGTCTATGCATTGATTATAGAGAACTGAACGGGATCACAGTGAAGAACAGATACCCTCTTCCAAGAATTGATGATTTATTTGACCAACTTCGTGGGGCTCAATTCTTCTCTAAGATTGATCTTCGATCTGGTTATCATCAACTGAGGGTGAAGAAGGAAGATATTCCAAAGACTGCCTTCCGATCAAGATATGGGCATTATGAGTTTACTGTTATGCCCTTCGGCTTGACTAATGCTCCTGCTATTTTTATGGATTTGATGAATAGAGTCTTTAAGGACTACCTTGATAACTTTGTGGTAGTTTTTATTGATGATATTTTGATATATTCAAAAAGTCGTGAGGAGCATGAAGATCATCTGTGGGTTATTTTGAAAACTCTACGGAAGGAGAGGCTCTTTGGGAAGTTCAGCAAGTGTGAGTTTTGGTTACAACAAGTGGCTTTCTTGGGGCACATCGTAACCAATGAAGGAATCTCGGTTGACCCTGCAAAGACAATGGTTGTGGAGGAGTGGCCTCAACCCACAACAGTAACTGAGATTCGTAGTTTCCTTGGTTTAGCGGGATATTATAGGAGGTTTGTGAAAAACTTTTCACGGATTTCTAATCCACTAACCAAGTTGACTCGAAAAGGGGTTAAGTTCATCTGGACAAAGGAATGCGAGGAAAGTTTCCAAGAGCTGAAGAAGAGATTGGTTACTGCACCTGTGTTAACACCACCCTCTATCGGAGAAGGATTCGTTATTTTTAGCGATGCATCTCTGAAAGGGATTGGGTGTGTCCTCATGCAAAATGACAAAGTAATTGCTTATGCATCTCGACAGTTGAAGATTCATGAGCAGAATTATCCTACGCATGATCTAGAGCTGGCGGCAGTTGTTTTTTCTCTAAAGATATGGAGGCACTATCTTTATGGGGAGAAATGTGATATATACACTGACCACCAAAGTCTAAAGTATATTTTCACTCAGAAAGAATTGAACATGAGACAAAGGAGATGGTTGGAGCTTATTAAAGACTATGATTGTTCAATTCATTATCACCCTGGAAGAGCAAACAAAGTCGCGGATGCGTTAACCAGGAAAGATCCTGTTGTTCTGGCAACAATGAGGATCCTGGGAGATCCCTTGATTAAAGATCTAGTAAAACTGGACATGGGAATTCTAAGGAAAGGGACATCATCAACCCTATCCCAAATGATTTCTCAACCTTCATTACTAGAGAAGATCAAGAAGGCTCAAAAAGAAGATCCTTTACTGCAGGAGAAGTTCGAGGCTGTAAAGGATGGGAAGTTCCCTGATTTCAATATTGATCAAGAAGGTGTATTGAAATTTCGTACAAGTCTATGTGTTCCATCTATTCCGGAGATAAAGAAAGAACTGATGGATGAAGCTCATAGCTCTACTTTCTCTATACATCCGGGAAGCACTAAGATGTATAGAGACCTTCGTGATCATTATTGGTGGGATAACATGAAGAGGGAGATTGCCGATTACACTACAAGGTGCCTGGTGTGTCAGCAAGTAAAGGCAGAAAGACAACTTCCTAAGGGGGTATTACAACCGCTACCCATACCAGTATGGAAGTGGGATAATATCACTATGGACTTTGTAACTGGTCTCCCGAAAACATCCAAAGGGAACAATGC
The DNA here is from genome assembly GCA_963277665.1 of Viscum album. Classification (NCBI taxonomy): domain Eukaryota; kingdom Viridiplantae; phylum Streptophyta; class Magnoliopsida; order Santalales; family Viscaceae; genus Viscum; species Viscum album. The sequence goes on along the minus strand of OY728125.1, from coordinate 841,878,582 downwards.
GATATGGGTTATTGTGGACCGTCTCACCAAGACAGCCCATTTTATCCCTATTCGGGAAGATTTCTCTCTAGATCAGCTTGCCAAGATATACGTGAAGGAAGTGGTAAGGCTGCATGGGGTACCACTATCCATCGTATCTGATCGTGACCCAAGATTCACATCAAAATTCTGGAGAAGTCTTCAGCATGCTCTGAATACTGAATTGAATTTTAGTACGGCCTATCATCCTCAAACTGATGGCCAATCTGAAAGGACTATTCAGACACTCGAAGACATGTTGAGATTATTCTCAATGGAATTTAAGGGTGGATGGGATCAACACCTCCCATTAGTGGAGTTCTCCTATAACAACAGCTTCCATGCGAGTATTCAGATGGCACCCTATGAAGCTCTGTATGGAAAGCGGTGTAGAACTCCTACTTGTTGGGATGAAACTGGTGAGAGGAAGCTTCTTGGGCCTGATCTTGTGCAAGAGATGACAGAACAGGTTCATGCCATCCAACAACACATAAAGGCTGCTCAGAGTCGGCAGAAGAGCTATGCTGACAATCGTCGAAGGGACTTGGAGTTTGGTGTTGGTGACAATGTCTTCCTTCGAATTTCTCCATGGAAGAGAGTCATGCGGTTTGGGAAGAAAGGGAAGCTCAGCCCTAGGTACATCGGCCCCTATGAAATCCTTGATCGCATAGGAGCAGTGGCCTATCGTCTAGCACTTCCACTGAACCTAGCTCAAGTTCATAATGTCTTCCATGTATCTCTCTTGAGGAAGTACATACCCGACCCTTCGCATGTACTGAACCCAGAGGTGGTACAACTTGAACATGACCTCTCTTATGAGGAGCAGCCAGTGGAGATCTTGGACCGTAGAGACAAGGTCATACGAAACAAGACTACCCACCTTGTGAAAGTGTTGTGGAGGAATCATAAATATGAAGAAGCGACTTGGGAGCCTGAGGAAACGATGAAGCAAAAGTACCCTCACCTTTTCAACTAGGCCTCAAGTATAAATTTCGGGGATGAAATTTCTTAAGGGGGGAAGAATGTAACGACCCAATATTTTTGAGTAGTATATTAACTTACTCTTATTGATTTATTAAGATGTTAATGGTTAATGCAGAAAGAGGATTTGATGGCTTAATCCAGTAGACTCAACCCTTACGAAGCCCACTTATCAGAGCTTGGGAAGGAGGTAGCATCTGTGGGCTTCGCTTTGGACCAAGCCCAAGCCGAGCTCCAGCGTGTCAAGCTTGAATGAAAATGCTTGCAGGAGAAGTTCAAGTTAGTGGAGATTGCTACTAGGGCAATGTTATCTGAGACTCCCTCAGATTCTCTCACCATAGCACACCTTACACTTAGGTCTTATGCCAGTGTTATAAGGGGCTATGTGATGAGACCCTAGTTTCCTTGTGTAATCCTTTCGGGTGAATAAATTGAGATTTCTTCCTTTAGTGATGTTTGTGAAATTTCAAATGTCTAGGTAATTTTAGAATGTATTTTATTGATGAATTTTGAAAATGGGATATTTTGAAATATTTATGTAAACCCTAAATAACTAATGATGTGTAATGATTTTCAAAAAATGGTCTTCTACAAAAGTGTTCAGTAAGGAATTTGGAGTCTAATAAGATCAACTTAATTTTTGATGAATAGTAAATTATGAATAGTGATTTTACGCTTAGGATTAGTAATGTGACCAAATGGATTAGTAATTTTCACTCAAAGAATGTTTTAATATAATCTAGGCACCTTGATTAAGTAATTTGATTCAATAAAATGGGTAAATAACGGTTTCATAAATTATTATTCAAGTATTAGTTTTTTCAGATGAATAGTGTTTTTTAATTAAAAATTTAATTAAAAATAATTAGAAAATTATTTTTATAAAAATGACTTTATTTTTGAACTCAGAGCATCGATATTATGTTATGGTAATTTTTGAGGATTTTTCTAAAAAAAATAAATTTTCGGTGAATAGTGTATTTATTTAAAAATAAAATTAAAAATATTTAGAAAATTATTTTTATAAAATGGATTTCATTTTTGAAATCATAGCATTGATATTTGGTTAAGGTGAAATTTTGGGATTATTCTGAGAAAGTTGAATTTTCGGTGAATAGTGAAAGTATAGTTTTTAAGTTACGGGTGTTTAATGACATCATTAAATGATTTATTAAGTATATATTCAATATGGTCGAATTATGAATAGTAAGATAAGGTGTGAGGTGTCCCAAGTGGCCAATACCATGGGCAAATACCATGGACAAGCCCATGGTTTTTCCAAAACCACTAGTGAGGTGTCCCTTGGCCTTTAATGCTTTGTCCCCTCACTTTCCCTATAAATACCCACCCTTTCCTCCTTTAGTTTTCACTCCCAACTCTCCCCCAACTAAGTTCTGGTCTTCTTACCTTCCAAGGAGTCCTCCCAAGGTGCCCCCAAGCCCTCAAGGTCCAATCCTTTGAGTTTCAAGAGTCACGTTTTAAGGTAAGGGATCCGACCCCTCTCTTTCTTTTCAAGTAATCTCTTTTATGTCATTTCTTTTATACTCCATGTTCTTATGTTGGAGGATGTTCTTATATATTAATCCTACTGCCTATTTCATGTTCATATGATGAGAGACCCCCCTTGCTCTCATCAATTCGTTTTATGAAAGTTTAAGTGACGCCGTTAGGCTGCCGAATTTTTAAGGGATTCTTTCACCCTTCTCATTTTTCAAGTTCGATTTTCATGTCAAGTCTTTCAAGTTCCTTTTTATTATGTTGGGGTATGAACTCTATATCTATCATACTGATCTCTTATGATCATATGATGAGAGACCCTATTTGATCTTGTCAAATCATTTTCTTTTGAAGTTAAGTGACGCCGTAAGGCTGCCGAATTTTCATAAGAGAAATCTAATCTTTCTCCTTCCATGTTTTTCATTTCAAATGGTATGTCCCTAAAATTTCATTACCATGTCCATATGTCCTTCTTATTCTTTCACCCTACTGTTTTATGGATCATTTATGAGTGGGTGACCCATGTCCCCTCTCATTTAAATGTTTTCTAAAACCCCGAAACTTAGCCGTTATGCTGCAAAATTTTCCCCTCAAAATGCCTCTCTCTTTTCTCAAAAATTATTTTATGTTATAAAGTGAATACTCAGAGATCTTATTTCTACAAGGGTATTCACATATATATCAAAATGTTCCATTTTAAATTCTGGGGTTTACATACATGAGACCCGCTTTCCCTTTCCGTGGGTTTAAAGTGACGTAAAGATCATGTCTTTAAAGCAGTTTTTAAAACGTTATGATTATGAAATGAAACCCATTTATTTTATGCTATGTGGGTTATTTATGAAATGTTTGATGATGATATATGTGGATCACATGATAATAAAGGCAAATTTAAGGGTGCGCCCTGATAGCGCTCCAATGCATTGGGTAATGATGTAACCACTAGAGATTACAATTTTCATGATACCTTGGTGAATAACCTTGGTAATTTTCAAATGACACCTTGGGGATGGACCTTGGTGATATGTTCATGATTGTCTATGTTAAATGATGTAGCCACATATTCAAGTTATGAAAAATGTTATTTTTATTATGAAATGCCTCATGATTTCTTTCTCATGCCTTAAAGTTCTTTTCATGTCCTTATTGAAGTATCTCAAGTTCACATGTAAAATGTTCCTCTTGTTTCCCTTACTGGGCCTTCTACTCACCCTTTCTTTTGATGTATGTCCCCAGGTTATGAGATGCATAATGAACATAGGATGAACTAAAGGAGAAGCCTTTCAAGTGTTTAAGAAGAATGTTTTTATGTTTTTTTTTGTATTATGATCCTTGTTTCCAAGACACTAAACCTTAACGATCCTCAGTTTTGTGTAATGTAATGAAAGTTTATGTTATAAAATGGAGGGATGCTATAAAAATAATATATAATTGGATGGTATATCATATATAAAGAATCATTATAATGTTATATTTATTATTTACTTCAATAACACATCATTATCATACCCATCCAAATAATAATTTTTTGAATAACAATTACATCATGACGTGGAGACGGTAAGTCATACGTACGCACGTATGGTGACATGTTATTCAAAGGATGGATAGAATACCGAATATGGTTGTACCATATTTATAATAACATCACAGTATATATAAGATATTTTATTTATTATTTTAGAATTTAAATAACAAATAAAGAAGAAGTGGAAGAAGAAAGGAACTTGAAAGAGGGTGGTGAAACCATTACCTCTTCTTTGGGTTCTTCCTTTTGATTTGATCAAAAGGGATTTTTAGGTTGTCTTTCTGACTAAAGGAAGGCCTCTATGATGAAGTTAGGATAGTTGAGAGGGTATTTGGGCAGAGTTTGGCCGATCAAAAAGGCTTTGAAGGTGTGAATTAGTGAGAAGGGGGAGTGCCCTTTTATAAGAGGGGTGAGGGGCACCTTGGGAAAAGCTAGAAATATTATTTTATAATAAATTCATATTCGGTTTCTAAAGGATAAAAAAGGGATTATTTAAATTATAAGGTGAGTATAGGTCTAAAAACACTCCACCAATAGGTTTTATATTGGTTTGTGTCACTATATTAACTTTATCTTTTTTATTTAACTCTTAGTTAAATAGTTTGACATTTACCATGTCTCTTTGTATTTTTCTATTATATAGTTAATAAACTTACTATATACTTCAGAGCGACCCTCAAGTGGTCCATTAAGGATATAGATTTTATTATATAAGTCCTCTGTCTGAACCTTAGATTTTTAGGAATAGAATATCAATTAATAATATGATATTTGTTTTAAAAACTCCTTTTTGTCAATTTTGACACTATTTAATAATTGATTTTTTTTAAAGTCCTAAAAACATTATTAATTAGAACCAAATTCATTTAAAAAATATTAACATGTCATATTAACCAATAAAATTCTTTTATGGAATTAAAACTTTCAAATTATATTTATTTTAACATTTATAATACCAATTATTTGATTCTTTCATTAATAAGGAAAATACCGCATCATTATTGGGTCATAAATAAAATTAATTATTCAATGTCTAAAATTTATAAATAAATTACCATTATGTAGGTAATTTTTTAGCTTTATAATTAATATTTATAGTCGAAAATATAACATATATAACCCTATGTAAAAATTGTTTTGCTAAAAACTATATGCTTATGTCATTTTTGTATTTACTTTAACTTAATTAATATAAAGTGTCATTATCACTTACAAGTGGCACCATGGGGTTCCAAAATAGACCCAAAGATTCTCATGGTCATCCATGACTCATACAATAATATTAAGAGAAGTGTTAAGGTAATTTTTAATTATTATAATATTCTTTTTACCTTGAATTACCCTATTTACCTTTAACCGCGGTAAATAAATGTCAAAAGTTACTATTCACCAAAAATTATTTTTATCCTGTTGAACCACATTTTACTTACTGAGGTTAACCGTGTCTCTCATATTTTTGAAATTCCACTCACAGAAGCGGAAAAATTACATTTTATGTGAATTTGCAAATTCTTCTAGGAGGTGGGTAAAAGACGGTGAAAAGTTCAATAAAATTTTGTATGTCTAATATTATTACAAAATGACTCCAATGAATTAAATTGAACATATATTGGTATTATGTATATATTTTGACCTAAAATAAATTTAAATAAAATAAACAATTATTTAAATAAAAAGTTGGATTTAAATAATAACTCAGTGTTTTTTACTATTCATCAAAAATTGAATGTTTTTAGAAAAATACCAAAATTTCATCCTAAGATAATTTTGATAATCCAAATTCAAAAATGAAGTCTATTTTACCAAATTCAAAAAATAGAAGTGGAATTAATTAATTTAAAATTAATTCCCGTTGTTACAACTAATAGCTTGTTTTTAAGAAACAATAACTATCAATAGATTGATACTTGTTTATGTCTAGTTTCAATGTGAAATTAATTCCAATAAAAAAATTGGATTAAATTGTAAAATTATATTATAATTACACTTTAAAACCAATTAAAAATATAATCAAACCATATAAATAAATTAGATTGAAAAACACTTTTGAATTAAAATACAATATTTTTCACTATTCAGTAAAAATGAACTTTATCGAAAAAATTCCAAAAATTTACAAAAAGTAAATTTTGATGCCCCCATTCTAGATAATGAATTTATTTAATGAAATTTAATATATATAAGTTTCAAATATTGGATTTAAAAAGGGTTCTCCATTAAAAGGCGGTAAAATTTCATTTAAAAAATTATTTCTTTTATTTGAAAAAAATTAATTTGTTCTTAAATTATGTCTAAGAAACTAATAATATGGATTCTAAAATTATAAGGATTATATAAAGTTCAAAATTTAGTTAATACTATTCATAACTGCTTTTGAACGGCTAGTTTGGTAAGTCATGGTGTGCTAGAACTCGGTGTTGCGTGTAGTGCAAGTTATTGAATTACTTTGAAAAAATTACGTACTATGAAATCTTGGGGTGTTACAGGAATTACATATACCTTTTACTCATGTAGCCATTACTGATTCAGCCTATTGAAATGAAATAGACGATTTCACCACGTAGGTGATTCACATAACCAATTACTCTACGTAGACATTTTACATAGCTTAATAATTTTTGTAGTCAGTTTCTCATGTATGTGATCTTGTAGATGTAAGAAATTCCACATAAGTGATTCGATGAAATAGTTGATTAATGTATGATATTTCTTTACATAGGTGATTGATGTAGCTGATTGATCGACGTAACCATTTTCACCACGTAAACAAAAATTTCATGTAGCCAATTTAATAGTCTTAGGAATATTTCATCTAAAATAATCTGGAATGCATACATAATGAAATTAACCACTCAACACATAAGAATAAGATAAAAAATGATGAACACACTTAATAAAAATATTGTCAATAATGTTTTAAGGGTATAAGTACATGTGATTTGTTGTATCAATATTAGTAGTATAATAATTTTCAGCTTTTTATGGTCACAAAACCCATTTTATATTCTAGTAGATATCAAACAAAAAATTTAAAAAAATATAAATTAAATTTAAAAAATATATGTTGTTTAAAATTTAGTGTTTCTCCCCCTTAAATAGTTACTTCTTTCCATTGTGAAAAGGTATAAAATCCTCCCCCTTTTTTAAGGTACAAAAACTAATCATCCCTCTGTGTGATTAAAAATGGAGGGTAAAAGAGGTAAAATAAAGTTTAATGTATCACTTTATAGTCATGAACTATCTAAATGTAGTGTGAAAATTGGATATGGATTTATGGAATGACTGGGTTTCAATAAATAAAATAAAGTGATAAAATTAAACTAAATGAGAAAAAAGTCACTAATAAGCATATCTTTAATGGAGAAATAATGAAGTATTTCATTTAGTATTTTTAATTTAAAATATAAATCCACATAACAGAAATAAAAAATATAATTTAGAGAACTCGGGTGTTATAATGGGGTCCAACTAAGATTTTGGTTTGGGTGGAAGTGATTTTATTATTTGATCAATTCTGGAGGTATTTAGAGTTGGCATTGATGGTGAATAAGGAATATAAACACCTTCTATTATCTACCTAGTTTTTTTAGAAATACTAGAAATATCAAGAGTAAGAGGTATTCTTCATGTCATTTGAAATAGGGATTTATCACACATGTCGAACCTCCGAACAAAATTAGACTTGAAAAATTCAAGAATCATAATAGAAGTTTCCTTGTTATTTTTTTCTACTAATATTTATCCATTACTAATAAATTTCATAAGATATTGTATTTTACCAAATTTGAAACTTATAAACTCTCTAACAGTAGGAGAGAAATGTAAAGAGTAAATTTCCACAGTAGATAAACTAGAATACTTATACAGGAGAATCATCTTCATAGTTTTATTCATAAAACATTACATGGAAATCATCCTACCATTAACTAACTGCATATTTTGATCCATGATTTCCACTCACTCTGGAAACTCTAAACAACTCCTTTAACTTCATTGTGAGAAGATTCATAAACTAAAAAACTAATGATAGGCTTGGGTTCAAATAAACCTAGAACTACATGAAAATATGAAATCGATTCCACATAAAAAATTGTTCTTATATTTTTGTAAACAACCAACTCCCTTTATATAACTGAAACTAGCACCTCCAAACCATTTTATAATTTGTAACTTGACTCTTACTCTAGATACTAATCCAAAACCACTGAAAATAGTTTCTTCATCCATTTAGAAATAATTTGAGTGTTTTTAGTGATAGGTTCCACAAATATAGAAATCATATATCTTACAATCAATGCAACACTCAGATTTTGTTCTACCATATCTCCAAAATATTTCTCTAGATGACCAACATGATCAATCATTCATGTGTCTAACCTAAAACTAATATTCCTAAAAGATTTATGGGTATCATGAAATTGACTAAAAAGGGTCCTTTTTCAACTCATCCAACATCACTAGAGATAACATATCTACATGGAGACATTGTATATGAGAAGAAACAAAACTCAATTCTGACACCATCTAACTAACTACATTATAAAAATCAAGATGAATTATATATTCTTAGGGAGATTCAGTAGAGGGTTGGAATTTATTTATAAATTAAAACTAACTTGAAAAAACACTTTTTAATGTGTGTAGGGTATCTTTCACTTCAACTCTAAAGGATTTGATCTCATCAAGAACTTCTTGAGATATATCTAATTTCCTTGAAGGGGGTTTTGAAACACATCCCCTTGAGATAGAACCAAGGTACTAATCGCATTAAACTCATCCTTTGTATAGAAGACAACATTAAAACCACTTACCAAGGCCTTAATTTCCTAAAATTCCTTAAACCTATTTTATAACAATCGTGGTTCATTTGAGGATCTATCTAAAGACTACTAATCATCATTGTTTAAGAATCCACCATGAAAATAACTTATTAAATTCTAACTTGGAGATAGTGGACTATTTAAGTTCTCTAATAACATATATTTATGAAACTAGTCCCATTTTTGAATTAAAATAATATACTCTCAAATTTTTAGTCTCTATAATTACACAATTAGCATCCACTTTTATTTATAAGCTTTCTGAACTTATGATTGCTAAAGGATATATTCCATGAACAATGATGCATGAACATCATCATGTATATTTTAGAACTAAAATTTACATTATTGGTCAATACGTACAGAAAAATATATATCATCTTCACTCTATGTTATACCCATCTGCACATACTTTCACAAAAAATTCCATTCAGTAGGTAGCACTTTTAAAGGTTTCTTTTCAAAAATAGAGGTTCAAAACAAAAACCTGAAAACTTTTTTCAGAGCTACTATTCTTGTACCAATAATAATATGACTAAAAGTAAAGTCACATTCATGGGTACAATGAAATATATCAACCATTTCAATAGTAGAAACCACCACTTCCTTTTCTAGATTTGATGAGATTACATCCAATGTTTGATTAAACTGAAACTCAACATTCATTAAGAACTCATTAATTTATTCTTAAAAACATTAATTCATCTCATAAAACAAAAAATTGTCATCCTTCAAACTCAAGAACATTCATTAACATCATTTTGGATGTCTTTACCCACACTATATCTATGGCCTTTCCTATGAGAACTTTTCATTTGCTTTATTTCGATTTTGTAGATGAACTTGATCTTCCATCATCCACATGCTTTGAATTTACCATTTTTAAGGGTAATTTGAACTTCAAATAGGGACTAAGTGCTTAGATATGACGATTTGACTTCAAAGGGAGGTTACATATGAAAATAGTGAACGGGTCGAGAGATGATTTTATTTTAGGTCATGCACCAGAGTCCCAATTTTCTTACATACCCAATTTCGGTTTAGAGTTACTTTCAAATGATAAATAAATAAAAAATGGAAGAAAAACTAATTTTAAGAAAAAAAATTCTATTTTCAAAAATTATAATATTTTAAATAAAAAAACAACACAGACATCAGTAATTTTCACATATCATTAAACAATATATTATAATAGAACCCTCAATTTTAAATTCGAACAATAATAAAGGGAATAAATTCATGTAAATCAGAATTAAAAAAAATTAAATTCATTTAAAAATTAATAAACCAAATTCTATTTTAATAAAATCAAAATAATCACACGTAAGTGGTTCAGTGAAAATATCTTCTAAATTTTAAAATGTAGAGATAAATTCATGATAAATATTACCTTTTTATTATTATCCCTTAAGCAATGATGCCTCAAGTATATATTCTTTGTTATTGAATGATTTTTTGGATTTTTATAAATGTGGATATCACTAGTGTTATAAAATTTAATTTATCTGTGATTATAATAGAATCCAAATTCCATTAAGGTGAGTTTTATCCACAACACTTGTGCACAATATCTACCACCAACAATATATCTTACTTTGGTAGAAGATAATGCAATAGAGATTTTAATCTTACAAGATTAGGATTATAAGGATTTACCTAGGAAATATCATGTTTCTAAAGTAATCTTCCTATCTAGTCAACAAAAACAAATTTGACATATGAGTATAATACTAAATTAAAATCATATTTTATTAGAAAAATCAATGAAATACAAATTTTTCCTTTTAAATATCATAAAATCCTTTTGGAAACTTTTAAATGTGATACATTAGGATTAGATTGTGATTGAGTAAAATAACATACTATAAACAAAATTTCTGGTTAACTAGTAGTCAAATACAATAAACTCCCAATTATTCTTATGTGACTATTGTTTGAAACTGTTTTTCTAGTTTCACCCAAGTCATGTTTTTCATTAAAACTCATAATGGTAGTATGTAATTTACCACTATAACGTCCAAAATTTTTAAATAATTATAGTATGTATTTTCTTTGATTTATAACATTACTAGAGTCCTTTTGGTAAATTTGAAAACCTAGAAAAAAATTAATTCACCCATAATTCTCATTTTGAATTCTCTTTTGCATGAGTTTTAAAAACTCATTACATAATTTTTTACTTTTATAACCAAAAATTACCTCATAAACATATATTTTCACTAAAAAAATATGTGAAGATGAGGTTTTCTTAAATAATGTTAGATATTCCTTACATACTGAGAAAAAATTGAAAAAAAAAGAAAAGAACTTAAATGTGCATACCAAGATCTAGGTTTTTTTAAGGCCATAAAGTGATTTCATAAGTTTAAAAACTTAATTTGGAAAATGGGGGTTTTTAAAACTATGAGGTTGTTAAACATAAACTTCCTCTATTAGAAGACCATTTAAAAAAGAATATTTTATATCTATCTGATATAATTTAAAATTCATATATGATACATAGTCTAAAATAATCCTAATGGATTATAATAGAGATACTAGGGAAAAGGGCTCAAAATTTTCTATAACTTCAACTATATTAAACCCTTTAGATACTAGTATGTCATTTTTCCGAGTTATCACACCATGATCATATTTCTTATTCCTAAAAACCCATTTTGTTACTATTAAAGGATAGTCATAGGTTCTATCAACTAATTCTCATACATTGTTCCTCTTGAATGGGTTTTGTTCTTCTTTCTTGGTATAACCCAATTTTTATGTACTAAGGCTTCTTCTATAGGATTAGTTTCTAATTGAGATAAAAAGGAATAAAACTTTAAAAGGTTTCCTATACTTATTCTAATTCTAATTCCTTTATCTAAAATTACTATAAATGTTTCTAAAGGATGGTTCTTAAGGGTTCTAGGATATTTAGGACGTATTATTTCAGATTCATTGGCATCCAACCTTATAGGATTTGGTTATGGAAAATCATGTTCAAAATCATCATCCTTTTTATCATCAAAAATAGGTTCATATCTCATGTTTTAAATATAATCACATAGTTCATCAATTATAATTATTTTTTGATTGATAGGATCATTTTCACCAAATTTTAGATGGGTTGATTATTCCATAATATTTGACTATTTATTGAAAACACTATATTATTTTCAAGTAGTATAATATCCTAGGAATATTCCTTCATCAGCATTTGGATCAAACATTCCATGATTATCCTTGGTTTTTAGAATATAAACCTTACATCCAAAAACTTTAAAGTGTCCAATTTTTTTCATTCTATAATTCCATTGATCATGGGGTGTTTTCTTTTAAAAAATGACCTAATGAAAACATTTTTTATGATATAACATGTATTATGCAAAACTTAAACCCAAAAATGAGTAGGCATGTTATATTCACATAACATGGTTCATGAATTTTTTTGAAAAGTCATATTCCGCCTTTCAACAACACCATTATAATGAGGCATCCTGAGGGTAGAAAATTTATGATTGATACCATGTTTTAAGCAATAGGCAATGAACTCATGATTTTCAAATTATCCTCTATGGTGAATTCTTAATGAAATAATTTGGGGGTCTTTACCTTTTTTAATGAGTTTTCAAAAACCTATACAAATAGAACAAGAATCAATTTTTACACTTAAAAAAACCTAGAAAAATCTAGAGAAATCATCGAATACAACATAAACAAAAGATTTTCCTATTAGGATTTAAACTTTTGATGGACCAAAAAATTCCATAGGAATATGTTCTAGGGGTTTAGAAGTAAAAACCTCTTTAATGGTATTAAAACATGACTTTTGTTTATTTACATTTGGAATGCTTCACATAACTTTTTTCATTCAATTTAAGTTGAGGTAAATTTGAAACTGAATTCTTTTTGAAAAAATTCCTCAAAGAATAAAAAATATAATGTTTCAACCTTATATTCCATATCCATGACTATTTTTTCATCATTTAAACATTTCACCTTTTTTTTACTCAAATAATTACCATCTAGAGTACAAACATTCTCTATTATTTATACCTTAAATTTAAGAATTTTATCTTTAAAATGTAATAAGATTTATTTGAAAAACAATCAAAATAACCTTCATCACAAAGTTGAGATATAATTATCATATTGTGCATTAAATTATCTATATAGGGAAATTTTTCGATAAGGATAGAGTTCATATTCCCAATAGATCTAACCCCCGTGATTTTTTCTTTAACATTGTCACCAAAAGTGACCTGAACCCCACTTATCATTGATAAGGAGTGAAAATTAGAAAAATATCCACTCATATTACTTGAGAATACACTATCCATAAACCTTCTCTCATTGATGATCTTAGACCATTGTACATATAAAGACAAATTAAATAAGAAATTGTTTTGGTACCCATATTTTTTTAGGTCTATCATGGTTAGAAACTAAGAATTTTGGAACCCAAATATGTTTGTTCTATCCAAAACATTCAAAATTGACCTTTTAAAAACTTTTCATGAAAAAAAATGTTTCACTCCACCAAACTATGGATTTTTTAAACTGAAATTATTTGTATAGTTCCCTAGAACACCACATTGAAAACAAGCGATTTGTGAAATATTTTTAATTTTAGTACTAGGTAAAAAATATTTCTTATAAAACATTAGTTTTTCACCTTAACTTCATATTATAATTTTTTATGAGATTCATTGTTTCCAATAATTTTATTTAATTTTGTTTACCTTTTCGTAAATATACTATTGAAATATTTAAATAATTTGACTTATTTTTGTAATTTTTCCATGAAAAATCCATGTTAAACACATGATACAATAGAATTTTACAGTTTAGTTTTTGAAAATTATAATTTTTTAGTTAAGCCAAAATTTTTATTAACAACCAATTAATATGAATTTTTTGAGAGTTTTATTTTCCTTTTTAATGAATAATAATTTTTTTCTAACATGAAACAATATTCATTTAGTTCCTCAAATATACAATTTTCATTTTTTGCTTTAGTTTCATTCTCATAAGAATAACAAGAATATACCTCATTAGTATGTACTATAAAACACATGTTTAATTTTTAATTAGAATGATCAAATTATGATTTTGAAGATGAAACATTTCTATATTCCTCCAAATCACACCATTTTGCCTTTAGGTATTTCTTATCATTCTACTTGTAGCCAAGTTTCATGAAGTATTTCTTTTCTGACTTTTTGTCATATTGAATTTGTAGACAATCAGGCTTGATATTTCTAGGATTATTGAGTTCATAACGTCATACTTTCTTAGAATATCAATCTGACTTATTATACTTGTTTAAAATTTTATTAAAACTTATTCGCTATTTATATAACTTCTTGAATTTTTTAGAAAAGTGATAAATCTCGTTATCTGATGCAGAATTACTTGAATAATTTTCATCATATGGATCAACTATTTGAATATCTATACAATTATTTTCACCCTTTGAGGTTGAAACATTTGAAGTAGTGTTTTCCTTTCTTAGATAGACTATGTTCTATAGTCTCATCTACCATCTCTACCTCATACATCATCAATGTACCAATAAGATATTTTATTTTTATGATTTTGATCTCTCTTGATTGTCTGATAGAAACCCAAATAACATCCCACCTTAGAACCAATATTCTGAGATATTTTAGAGCCTAATTTTGTTTAGTAATATTTATCCCTAATGTAGAAACATTATTTAAAATATTACTTCCATTCAATTGTGTGATAATTTGTTCATACATCATTATAAAAGTGTCATACATTAGTTTGGTAGTATTATATATGAGATCCCACATGTTATCTATTCCATCATAAGAAACTAAAATTATAGTCCACATTTCAAGGGTGGTTTGACATTGAGAAAATATATTGAACTCATCTTGGCCTAATACACAAATTATAGTATTCATAGATTTGTAATTCAGATCATATCTTACTTCAGTATCATCATACCATGTTTATGGTTGTGTCTTTGAAATTTTATAAGGCTTCAGAGCATTGTGATAAACACTTAGACCAAGGTCCTTTAGATAAATGATCAGTGTTTTCCATCCAAGATCCATAATTATTACCATTTAAATAGGTTATTGTGACCATAGACATCCCTTCTCTTTTTCAGTAATAATGGATATTATTGAAGAGATCTTTATATTTCAATATTTTATAGCCAATAACTCATGAATCACCCTCTTTGATACAAAATTTTGTCAGAAAATTACTATATTAAGATCAAGAGGGGGTAAATTGTGTTATTTAAATTTTTATTCACATAGAAAAACACATTCTAGTTTATAACTGACTTTTCATCTATTCATTAAAAAGTCATGTGGTGGAAATAAAAGCATAATGAATAGAAATAGAAACATAAATTTATAGTGGTTTGGGGAATAAAATTACCCTAGTACACTCAACCACTACTCTTCTCCACGAGTTTGATGATTTTCACTAGACCAATCCTTTTTCTAGGGACTTCTAGTCCTTTTTCCAGGTTTTCATGAGTGAGTGCAAGCATTTTACACTTCATTCAATCACAATATTGTTCAACCAGACTCCAAATATTATTTACAACAAATAATTTTCAAGGGTTATTTTCTTAGGAACCATTACAAGTAAAGGTAATAAACATAGAGTTTTTATAAATTTCAGCTTACAACTATAGGATATAGCCAACATAAAAGAATAAATCTCTAAGATATATGATCTAAAGGATAATAAGCTCAAGGAGATTCATCTAAACTCAGCAAGGATCATCAATAATCATTATTGATGTGATGATACTTCTTATTATTTATTTACTAATAAAAAAAAGTGTCACTTTAGAGATTTTTTGGGAAATATTTCTCTATATTTATTTTGTATACTTAAATTATTCTTTTAGAAAACATCTCATACAAAAATGAGTCCACACATTAAAATGAATTCACTAAATTTTTAAACCCACAAACCATGATCTGTATAATAAAATATCAGTAACACATTATTTTTTCTTTTAAATAAATTATAAATAGTAGAGACAAATTAACTATCATTGTAATTTTATTCTATCTCGATACTTGGCTCTTATTATAATTTATTTTACCATAAAAAGGTAAAAGAGAATTTTAGTATTGTATAGAATCATTAAAACACTAACTCTAGTGCTTCAATGGTAATAAATACAAACTTTTAATATGATTTAACTTATTTGAGATTTCAATCCACATAGCTGATTTTCATTTTTGAATCCTCATACTCGATTTTGATTCGCGTATACAAATTGAATGACATAGTCATTTTACTCACATAGATGAAACTCACATAGCCAATTGAAACGACATGGTCGATTTAACTATGTAAGAAAAACACATAATCCTTTACTCTATGTAACCATTTTATATAGCCAAATGAACTACCTAGATGATTTCTCATGTAGGTGATCTTTTCGATGTAGGAAATTTCCGTTTATGGGATTTCACAATGTAGCTGATTGATGTAGTTGATTCCTTTACACAGGCGGTTGACGTAGCCATTTTCACCACATAGCCACAAAATTCATGTAGCTGATTTACCAGACCTAAAATACATGGGATATGTTGGATCAAAATTAGTAGTCCAACAATATAGATCTGGGACTAGTATTGGATATGATGAACATTCAAAGGGGGTTATCATTTTAGTGGGATCTCATTTAATAAAATGCCTTATTAGATGGTAAATAAAACATGATTCTTATATAATAAATGAATTTTTTGTAAATAATATCATCATTATGATCATAAATATAAAAACATTTAATTAATAATTTATAAGGATAATCTTAATGTAGGATACTTATAAGTCTGGAAACATAAGAAAAGTTATTAAGAAATATTAGTAAGTTAAAAAAAATTATGAAGAAAAACTCTATGTGTTGGAACAGATCTTTCATTGGTAACCAAGTATTGAATTTCTTCAATAAGTGAATGTAGATGCTAATTGAGTTATAAATTTATTCATTTGTGATTTAAAAGGCATTAGATGAAAAATGACCAAATTAATCATAGTCTCTACGCATATACTCAATGTGAATGGGTGTGTCGATTTTAGTCTCATATGCTCAATATAATCAGGTGCAACATATCATATTCAATATGATTGAATATGTTAAATGACTTGAGGATAATAAAGTTTACCTTAAAGAATTATTGGTTATAAAAATCAATTCTATGATATGCTTTAAGGGGAGACTAAAATGGATTGCAATGGTTAAGGAATTTATCTTATGGATATCTATAGAAACTTTCAGATAATATAATTTAATTTAATGAAATTTTAATCAATAATACAAAACTATTGATAATAAATGAATTATTAATATGATATATAAATTATAGTTTTGTTTAGATAGTACAATTAGGTGCTAGTTCAAACTAGAAGAAAGAAAAATTTGGGATAAATTTTCAACAATTTTTCTTCAAGAATTCAATCAAATTCATTGAAACCTAGGGTTGTCAAGAAGGAATAGTAATACTTCAATTTTATTGGATTATCCAATATATACCTAAAGGAGTTTGTGAAACTCCATGTAATTTCTATGTCAAGTATGAATGTTATAAAAATTAATTAGTGATTTTTAATGGTATGTGATACTGAATGTATATTTTAAAAAGTGTTGTAAATATATAGGAGTTCTAAATCAGATGAAGAATTATTTGAGCTTGTAGTTTATATTCCTGAGATGTTGTAAATAGTTACTATATCAAGGATTTGAATGTAAAGGATTTTATCAAACTCAAATAAATCTACGTAACATATGTTTTTCTTCATCTCATTTCCCATATGTGATTAGAGAATTTGTTTAATTATAAAAAGTTTTTGTGAACAAGTGGTATATGATGAATTGTATACACATAATCTATGATTCATTAATTTCTATAACATGTTTTGAGGAGAATATATGGATAAATTTTTTTATCCAGGATAAAAAAAATTATCCAGGATAAAAGTGATTATCTAAATATTTGTTAAAATATATGGGAATGTGTTCCTTCCACCTATCAGTAGTATAATTTAATAAAGTTTTTTATCAAATAAAAATGTTCCAAACTCATAAAATAAAATATATGGTGTAGTTTATTTGTTTAATATTCCTACTGAAAGGAAATAAATGAAATTTATTAACATAAATGGGTTTATATATCTTAGTAATAAATTTTGAAGAGAATATAATTTCTAATAGGCTAGTGGGAGTATGTTTGGACTTACAGAAATTTAAAGTTAACAAATAAATAATTACAAAAATCATAGTTTAAAGTGAATTTTACTTAATATCATAAAAGAGTTAGGATATATTCGTAATTAGTAATGTAAGTAGTTACATTATTTATAAGAATTTTTTGGATATAATAGTTGTCACGACTCGTCCCCTGGGGCCCGTATCGTGACTACCCCAAGACCACCTTCCATAGGCTAGGGGATAGTGACTAGCACTGAAAGGTGTATTCCCTAAAACCCGGAAGAAATTTCCTTTCTAACCTATAAACTCAAAAAACTAAGTACAAAGTAAAATTAAAGTAAATAGGGTTTGTACAAAAAGTAAAGGGTATAGAATACAAGCCCAACTGAAAAGTACAAGTAAAACTGAAAAGTACAAGTAAAACTGAAAAGTACAAGTATAACTAAAGACAACTCCTCAGAACACCCGCCAAGGATCTTACCTGAAGGGTAGGTATAGCTCTCACATGGTCTTATATACAGTACAACTTGTTTAATGTCCACATTTGAGCTACCTCCAGTCCTGGTACCCTCGTCCTCAGTTAGTGTTATCCGTCGTCTGTACCAAACACAATAAGGTTCGGGCGTAGCCCGTGCAGGGGTGAGTAAAACAATACTCAGTAGGGACCCCGAGACCTCTGAAGGTCTCTCAAATCCACAAAGGATAAACCACAAAAACATAGAACAATATTCAACCCTATTTAGGTATATTCCCATACATTTACCTAAGTTATCAGAATATTCCCACCTCACACAAGAGGGAAGAATACCACATGGCTATCACCACAAAGATAAAGACTCATCTCAAACTAGGATTTATTCTAGGGTAGTAACAAGAAACATCCCCTTTCACAATGTTGAATGCCTCAAATGCTGGATAACTACACCTCTATCAAGTATAGTGAGCCTGTTGAGTCACACAGAGGCACTTCCCACTAACCTTGGACTGGTGAGGTACTCCTCTTATTGATTATCGTGGGTCTGTCGCATCACACAGAGGCACTCCCCACCATGGGTCTGCCATGTCACACATAGGTGATCCCCCTCTTGGCCTACTGAGGTACTCCTCATATCGAGTACCATGGGTCTGCCGCACCACACAGAGTTGATCCCCACTGTGGGTCTTCTGCTTCACATAGAGGCGCTCCCCACTAGGCATGTCGATTCACTCCAAGTCGAAATTGTCAGCAGTCTTCAAGTCTCAGCCTGTCACAGGGTTCCGTACGTATCGCGTTGGGGAGAACCACTCCCCAAGACATACATCATACCTCAACCACCCCTAAGTTTCAATCAAAAGTACCCAAAGGTCCATCATGTCAAAATAGACCCAATGCAATAGATGGCGTGTCAATCGGACACTCGGTCTCTAAGTTATTAGCGTTTCTGCTCCGAGGAGCCGGTTGGATTCGGGGTCCAATCCAACCTATCCATACTCCAACCTTATCCAAAAATCAAGTGGAGTATATCAAAAGTACAATCACAATCCAAGGATTTCGGAGCCACTAACGGTTCGTCAAACGGACGCTCGTATCACAATTTGTGGCCCAAAAGGTGAAACTGGGTCTCGATGGGCCTGGGTCTAGTCAGACCTTGATCGGACCGACCCAGCCAGACCGGACCAGGTTCGGGTCTGGATCGGATGAACTGGGCCTTGTTGGGACCAGCCTGCTAGGCTGTAGTTCAGCCCGACCCACGAAGGGGCGGCCCGGCCCAGCCCGCTGGCGTGACCAGCTGGCGCGACCCGTTGGCATGGCCCGATGGCGCTGCCCACTAGCACGGCCCACTGCGGTGCGGCCCACTGGGTGCATGGTCTACTCGAGCTAGCACCGAAGGGGGAGATCCCCCCTTCAGTTTTTCCCGAATGGTCCCTCGGACCATTCGGCTGGGTGGCACGCAGGACCCACTAGAGGGGTCCCGCCCGATATGGTGCGACCAGCTGAAAGGCTACCCGCCCTTCGGCCTATGCCTCAACTAAGAGGTTGTGGGCCCCCTGCTCCACCGGTAGTGTGAATGCACACTGCCACTCTGCCATGCAGTCGGCCGGTTGTCGGCTGCCACCCTGCCTCAGCATGGCTGACAGGTCGTGGCCTCCTCATCAACTAGCAGCATGAACGCGCACCGCCCTTCCTTCCCCATGGTCGGCCTAGTTTCGGCCGCCTCCTTCTTCAACGAACCACTGCGACTTTGTTCCAAGACTGAACAATTAAACGATCGCATATTCGCGATCTTTTCTTCGAGGGCTCCGTGTCCATATATTGCGCTCAGCAAAACCATGTGTTTCCAGCATCAATAAATATTAGGCATTGAAGAGTGCATGAAGAACATAGGAATGATTAAAAGAAATAAAAGCAAGGTTTATATGCAGGAAGATGTCTATGTTCGTTTGGCCATCGTCGTTGTGAATTTAGGATATGAAGAAACAATAAATTAAATTCAAACATAAATAAAACCCCTACCTCAAGAAATATGGTGAGCGCACATTTTTGGAAGCAGGTCAGTGTTCGTCGTCCCCCGCAATTATCCTCCAACGACGTCACTTATTCGTCGATCTCCAGTACGGGGTTTCGGTGTCACTCATCACCTCCCGCTGGTACCGTCTCCATCCTCCAAGGGTTTGGCGTCACTGCACTTTTTCATCACTTCGTTGTTTGGTGAAGTATCCCTCATACCTCTTCTCAAGCTCCGTATAAAAAAGAGAGGGGGAGAGTGTGCATGTTTTTTGGGATTAATAGAGGCACATTAATTAGGAACCTTATTAATTCCCCAATGTTGAAGTTACATAAAATTTAAAGGTCAAGCCATTTATTGTCTTAACACGTTTCTGGTCCCACTTTGCAGTTTGTCCATTAGAGGAAAGGAATGAAAATAAAATAAAAAATTTATTTTGTTTATTTCTTTTAAAAAGTCCCAAAACTTAACTTTATCTCCAGACCTACTACGGTCAATGTGAAGTCTCCCTTAAGGTAATATCTAGCCTCAAGATTCAACGGTGTCCTTATATTTTTAATCCAAGCACCGGTTCAAAAGATAGAAAACGCTGCTCACACGTTTACTGAACATACCTAAAAAAAACTTCGGAAAATTATTAACAGTCACCCTCGACCTGCGCCGGTCGAGGTTAGGATCTGTCTAGGTGAAACACGCCCCAACGAACCCAACGGTACTCTCATATTTCTAATCTGAATTTCTATTTAAAAATTATGGATTTTACAATAAAATAATTGTAACTTAATTATTTTATTTATGGAAAAAAACTAACATTCCCTGGTGGCCCGCGCTGGCCAAAGTTAGCATCTTCCTAAAGAAAGGATACCCTCACGAGTTCAGAGGTGGTCTCTTATTTTTAATTCTATTTACCGTTTGTATGTTATAAGAATTTGAAAAATAAAATTACTTTATTTAATTATTTTATTTTCAGTTATGCCATTTTCATGTTTTATTAGAGGTGGCCTGTAATGACTAAACTTAAGTCACACCTAGGATAAACCTGCCATCTTAAGCGCAACGGTGCCCTCAAATTTTTGATCTGAGTAACTGTTTAAGATTTATTACACTTTTTCAGGAAAAATGATTATGCATGGTAATTAAATCTTAACAAAACTTTGATGGATCATTCCCGGCACTCCGGGCCTCGGAATCATGCACCGTCAGATTTCACGGTCTCAAAATAATTCCATATAATTAAAAAAATTATACGGAATTTATGGTACACTAAAATAGTGTTACAATATTGATGATGATAAATGTAGAAAGGGTTCTATGTATACAATCAAAGTCTACATTGTAACATTTTATGCTATGAAGTTAAGATATTTGAATATGTTCAGAAGTTGAACAATTAAGAATATGGTTTATAAATATCACAATTATTCAAACTGACTTGCTTCAAATATGTTTCTCACTAAAGATTTTAGTGGAAAATTTTTATCAAATGGTCATGTGGAGATGTGATAGGAATTATATATATTGTAAAGAGTTAATAAAACCTATAAATTAAAACAAATATAAGTCTGATCTGGCAGCTTATCATATATAATATGAAAAATTGGTGCTTATTTTTGTATTTTAAAATATTATTAAATAATTTATTAATATTAAAATGTATCATACTAATGGAAACCTCCATTTTATCATTATTTCATATTGGCTACATAAATTTAATATAAATTACATTTTGTGAAGTGAAATGATAATTGACCTTTCAATTTGTGGATTTGAGTTTATCCATAACTGATGTTTAACATGGAGTATTATAGGTTGGGGCATAATGTTATGTTTAAAATCAGTAGGATTTTGTTATAGAGATATATAATTGGCTCATGAGGCACAAAATTGATAATGGGATTTATTGTGTGCACTAGATGGCCTACTATTTATACCAAATGTCGTGTCAAAAAAAATATTTGGTATACTAGGGGTGAATGAATGATATTTGAGTCCATGATACCTGTGGTTGGAGAGATAACTATAATGAGGACCTTCATACATTAATTCCCTACTTACATAAGCCTACATATTGACTTAGCTAATATGAGGGTGGTTGGGTATGTTATTGACCATGTCATCAGTTGGAGCTTAACAAAGATGATATTTTTTCTCTTGTATGATGAGTATGAAATCTAGGCCCTTGATTGAGAAACACTATGGGAGTGTGTATCCACACATAGATATTCTATATCTATCTAGATAATGGACATGTGATGCGATTATCCATAAGGATGAATGGCATGTAATGTATTCATCCATAAGATCATTCAACACTCAGAGAATATAGAATATATGAGTTGGCTATATGGGATTGACATGCTCTATGCCCCCATGGCCACTCGATGTCTTAGATAAAGGGAAAATATGAGAATACACATTTTAATATGATGAAGACTGGTAGTCACAAATATAAATATACACATGTTTGATATAGATCATGCAAGATCCCTTTATAGAATGAGTGGAATTAATGCTTTTATAAAGGTCCCTATTTGGTTACATATATGGATCCAAAGATTCATATTTGTTATCAACTCTATAAATTCCCATGGGGTCACACATTTTGGTTGATTGAATGGGGATTGACTTTAGATAGCTTCTCTAAAATTAATTTAGATTTAATAAAAACTATTTTAGATGGGTATTCACAAGGTATTACATATGATGTGATATAAGGATAAGTTAATTATCGATTTCCAAAAGTGTTTTGTAAGATATGTAAAATGAGTTTTGGATATGGATTCACAAGTTATTGTGTACGATGTAAAATAAAGTGAAATGAAAAAATGTGTATTAGGTTTTCATTCAAGTGTGAGATTAAAATTAATATTCCCTAAATCCATGTGTATATATATGAAATATAGGAAGTTTTTTATTTCATGAAAATTGTGATTTTCATGGTTAATATATCAGTGTTGATGTTTAATCTATTTTTAGATTTTTGAAGATATGAAAATTGAAATATGGGATATTTTTAGGGGTAAGGAATTTCCAATATCTCCCATTGGCACCCCACATTTCTTTCGAAATGGAGAGATATTATTTCTTATCCCATGGATATATTTTTGAATTTCAATTATATGCATGTGTTTTTAGGGATTCTAAAGGATTATAAAAAGGTGAGTAGTAGGGTTGCTGCAAATGGGGTGTGCAAAAAAGGGAGAAGATATGGGGGCAACAGTTTCTAGTAATGGGTAGCTGCATGTAGTGGAAACCAGTGAGCAATGGAAAATTAGGTTGTGAAATGGCCTATTTGAGGTGTTGTAATGGGGCCACTTGTTTTATTTTGATATCTGAGGGGTGACATTTTTTCATGTATAATTATCAGATAAAAGGAAGAGGCATATTTGTGTGTGTGTTTTCACACAGGTTTTCTATGCTCTATTTACGATTCAAATTTTCGACATTACATTAATTTTTTAGACTTTCTAATTATAGTGTAATATTTTTGAAGTTTCCCCCATTTTTTAAATCATCTAAATTTGAGGGGTTTTACAATTTAAAATATATGTCTATTTATTTCCTTTTAATTATTTTTTTTACTTTGGTTTTTTGGGGATTCTCATAATATTTTTCCACAATTGAGTTATTATCCTATGATTAATCTATTTTCAATCTAAAAAATTGTATTAAAGGGGTTTATACATGTTTCTTGGTGATTGGATATGGTTGATTCATGCCATTGGATTTCTACCCCCATTGAACTATTTAAGGGGGGAATGATTTTACTCTATGGTAGCAACAAGTAGAAAATATTTTTGTGCATACTCTACAGGAAGTGATGAATCTTCTAGATCTGGTAGAGATATGGGTAAAGTTTGAAATAAATTATAAATTCAAATCCCTAACAAATCATTTATATATAAAAAATGATTGTATCATTTGGTAATCCTAGTGAATGTAGATTTAGGTAATCATCTGGATGAGTTTTCTAAAATTATGAAAGAGATGTCTTTGGTAGCAGTCAAGATTAATGAAAAAGATAATGTGGTACCTATTGAAATGGAGGAATAAAAATATTTGTTTCTCATTGGTTTGTTATGTAATTTATATGATTATCTTGTTACCACATTATTGCTTGAGAAAGACACTCTGAAGTTAGATGATGTAATTTCATCATTATTGATGAATGTGACTCGGTGAATGACCAATGATGGTGATTCTTCATGTAATAGTGGAATTTTGGATTTGATATATTGAAACGATCATCAAAGTGGTCAGTTGAAGACAATAATAAATTTCAAGTGTATCTTTTATGATAAGGTGGGTCATGTATAGAGAAATTTCTTTTCTTTGAAAATGATCAAACAAGAAAAGAAGACACATGACACTGATTACGAGTATTTCGGTGTAAGTCTTATATATGGTGAGGGAGATTTACTTTTAATTTGCATTGATTCTCATAGGTCAGATCAATATAAAGAATGGGTGGTTGATTCATCATCGTTGTAGCATATTTCACCAAATAAGGAAATATTCTCTTTATATGAAGAATGTGAATTGGTATATTGGAGATGGGAAATAGTGATTATACTAATGTAATTGGTTTTGATGATATTTATATAAAACATAAGGAAGGTTTTTTTTTGATGTTGAGGTATGTGAGACATGTGATAGCAATACACAATAATTTTTTGTTTGTCTGTACTTTAGTTAATGATGGGTTGAAGAGTATTTTTGGCAGTGAAATGTGGATATTATCTATAGTATTGATGATATATGTGTGAGACAGAATGGTTGACACACTTTATAGGACCGGTGATAAGGTGTGAGATAAAGTGAAAAATAATTTTTTGAAGAGGCCTTTGCCAGTTTTGTCTCATAGATGATCGTTGTGGATGAGCCGAATACCATCGACTAGGATGAAGAAAGTTTGGAAGATAAAGCATTACATGTCATCTGTTTCATCTTTTACACCTAATTCCTTTTCTTCAAAAATTTCCCCTAGTGAATAAGGAATTAAAATCAATGATCGTTGTAACATGTGAATTGTTAAAGAATTCTCAGTGGATGTTGAGAAAAGGGAGAAATTTGTTTCTACAAGTACTTATGATTATGTGGAGATCACTATTAAATGTGGAAAGGATTTGTTGGCTCCAATATTGTTTATTTGGGTAGTGGAGACACATGTATGATGAAAATGTCAACATTTGGATTTCATTTATGGTGTTCTGGTCTTTCAGGTGTCTTTTAGAGCTGTGAAAGAGCATTGTCATATTTTTTAATATGGTCATTGTTAGTGCGATACCAACCGGTTTTCATTCCAACTAATTTTGTTGGAGGAGATTGAATTCATTGATAGAATGAATGGGGGATTGTTTAGGTTTAGCCCGTTTATTGTTTTTAGGAGATTAAAGTGGAAATAAGGGAGATTTTTAGGGGTTTGAAATTTTCAATATCTTCCACTAGCATTTCATGTGTCTTTCTAAATGGGGATATATATTTCTATCATATGGATATATTTTTGAATTCAAAATTTTTCGTACATGTTTTTAGGGATTTAAAAGGCTAATAAAAAGGGGATCAATAAGGTTTTTGCAAATGGGTTCAGCAATAAATAGAAGCAGATTCACGGAGGATAGTTTCTGGGAATGGTAGATAGCATGTAGAAGGAACCAACGAGAAAAGACAAATTAGGTTGTGAAATGGATTATTTGAGGTGCTACAATGATGCCACTTCGTTTTTAATCTATATGGGATGAAATTTTGTCACATATGATTATCATAGAAAAGGTGGAGGCATATCAAGATGTGGTTTTTTACATAAGTTTTTCTACACTTTATTTACAATTCATGTTTCGGGCTTTACTTAAAGTTTATAGACTCTCTAGTTATAGTGATTTTTTTTTTCAGATTTACCATATGATTTTCTAATCCTACCCATTTAAGGGTATTCCACATTAAAATATGTGTCTCAATTTTTGGGGAGGAAACAGATCAGCCACATTGAAGAATACATATTTCATTTTGAGTAATGATTTATAATTTGGAAAAAATGTGTTGATTTTTTAAAAATGTTGAAATTATTTTCAAATGATAGATTTGAAAAAGAGAATGATTATGGTATTTTGAAAATGGTTTGATTATCAAAATCCTTGTGAACGTTTCCAAAATGGATGAATATGGAAAATTTTGAATTTTGGAAAGTAGGGTTGTGATAGTTTTTATGTGGTAAATTTGAAATGTTTAAGCCTTATGTTTCTAGAGAGTGAAAAATGTGGTTTTTTTATGTTTATAGACAATAGAACCTGATATGAAATCATAGAAACTAACTAGAAAAATCTACTAAGATTTTGGTTACACACGAGTCATATGTGAACCAACAACTGGTTCAGAGTATTGTCCAAAATGTTTAAGCAATGGATATTGGGACTTGAAAAGATGAAACAAGGCATGTGGATTATTCCATTCAGTTCCAGAAGAAGAATCCACCAATCTTTTAGGGTGATACAGAACCAAAGAAGGTAGAGGTGTGGATGAATATAATGAATCAAATATATTTTTTAAGGCACACCAGCAGAGTTAAAAGACATGATGGCGATGTATTTGTTGTAGGATCTAGCATGCTAGTGGTTGGATTTAGCATATCAAGATAAATCATACCAAGGCCTTGCATGGGATGAAATTTAATAATTTTTCAAAAAATAATTATATCCTCATAAATTTAGAATTATAAGAATGATATATCTTTCCTACTTGATGAAGGAGAGCCTCATAGTGATAGATTATACAGATAAATTTATGAAATTAGTCTACTTTTCACCCTATGTTTCTACTAGTGTGTCCTTAAATACATGCATTTTTGAACCAAGGATGAGGAAATAGATTCACTTATTGATTTTTGTGCAATGTATAATAGAATATACGGAGATGTTCAGTAGAGAAAATGTGGCTGAATCATACATCTCGAGAGCTATGAGTAGAGGAAGCCTGTTGATACTGATAGGAAATGGTGGGAACTCAAATTCTAGGAGAAATCGGAAGAGGGACACCTATTTCCAAGGTGAGAGTATGACTCAAAATGACATGGATTGATTGGAAAATATTTCTCCAAAACCTTAGAGAAAGGAAAGATGTTTCTAATGTGGTTCTTCGGACCACATTTAGCAAGATTGTATGGCCCCATCCAGAGCATGCCAAAATTAGAACCAGATGAGGCATCTTCCGCACTATTATTGCAATTCCCCCATGGTCGGGTGTTTAGGGAACTTCTCAAGTGTCACAGACATTGTATACTTCTACAGGATGAGGGTTTCTGAATCACTCTCTTTGTAATAATAGATATATCCATGGAAATTCTAGGAATACCATGACACTTTATTAAAGGGAAATCTCAACAAGGAAATAAAGAAAAAAGTGCAGTGAGTAAGAAATTATATGGTGCTTGGAATGTTATTATGGATGATCAATATGGACCATTGATGATGATATGTGCGAATATTTTTAATTATACCCTTATGCAATCCTTTGTTTGATATGGTTGCATCCCATGCATTTTTTTTCTTGTTCTATTGATTTTTTGGGTTTAAATGTTGATATGATGCCTTCTATTTTAAAACTTCAATCTCCTCTAGGTCAAAGAGAATGTTGATACCCTATGGGTATAACATGCTCTATAACTATTGAGGAATATAATTTGATATTTCATTTATCTATGACTGATATGGATTTCTATGACATAATCTTGGGTATGGATTTTTTGGAGATGTTAAAATATCACATCAACTATTATACCTATAGGGTTAGTTTTATGACATATGGAGGAATCAGGAATCTCCTTTGAGGATATCAGAATGTAAAGGCTAGTACAAAAGTCTTGTGAGTGCCAGCAGTTGGAAATATATCATACCAAAAAGAAGCTTTGAAATTGGAATTAATGGAAAAGATAAAGAATAGAAGTTTTCTAGCAGTAGTTGAACAATTTTTGAATGTTCTTATGGAAAATATCTCAGGATTTTATCCCACGAGAGAAGTTGAGTTTATGCATGATCTTCTTATAGGGACTAGTACAATCTCACTTCCATCCTATAGAATAACACCAATAGAATTAAGGGAATTGAAAGAACTATTGGAAGATCTAGAAAACAAATGGTAAATTTGGTCTTACATGCCTCTATGGGCAGCACTATTCTTCATTGTCAAAAAGGCGGATGTAAATCTTCAGTTGTGTGTGGATTATGATAAACTTTACCAATTTATGATAAGACATTGGTGTATAATTCCACACATCAATGATATTTTTGATCCATTGAGGGGAGATCAATGATTCTCTAAAATTAACTTGCAATCATAATATCACCAATTAAGGGTTCGAAAATAAGATATTCTAAAAATAGCTTTCCAATGTAGATATAGAAATTAAGAGTATATGGTTATGGATTTCAGTCTTATGAATGCTCCCGAAATCTTTATGGCATTGATTCATTAGATATTTCAAACATATTTTGATTCTTTTATGGTCGTATTTTTGGATGACATATTGGTGTATTTAAGAACAATGGAAGTGCATGAGAAACACTTGGTGATATTGTTGGGAATCTTGATGGATCTTAATATGTATGAAAAATTATCAAAGTATGACTTTTGGATTCAAGATGTATATTCCCTTAGCCATGTAATCTATGAAATAGGTGTTTCTATGGGTCCAGAAAAGATTGAGGTTGTCAACTCTTTAAAACTGCTAAAGAATGTATTCGAGATATGCAGTTTCCTTGGCTTCGATAGTTATTACCATTGTTCACATTATGATTTATCATGACAGGATTAAACAATGAATGTTTTGATAAGGAAAAAATTTCAATTTCAATGGAATGATGAATGTCATAATTATTTTCAGGAGTTTAATGTTTGGAATACATCAACATCAATATTTATTTTTTCAGAATTGTGACATGGGTATTTGGTGTATTATAACGTTAAAGGATTTGGGTTGGGATGTGTTCTCATTTTGGGATATCTTATTTTTTTCTTATGGTTCAATGTATTTATACTTTTATGAGAAGAAATAACAAACACACAATATGAAATTCATTGTCACAATCCATGCTTTGAGGAAATGGCGTCATTACCTATTTGGTAAGAAATTCATAATGTTTATGGATCATAAGAGCTTGAAAAATATTTTCTCATATTGCGATTTGAACCTAAGACAAAGAATAAGGATAGAGTATCTCCAAATTTTTGACTTAAACTTTATTTATACACCGGGTATATGAAATTATGTGGTAGATGCATTAATTATAAAACCATATGCCTAGTTAGCAAAATAAGATTTAGATCATGGGAAGTTGATGTCAGTGATAGCTGACATGAAAATGGAATGTGAAGAATGAGGTGATGTTATAGTTTTCTTTCCAATTTCATTCATTACCGATTTGGTTGTGATAGTTAAAGAGGCACAAACATCGGATTCAAAATGTGTTTCTATAAGGTCAAGACTTAATAGTGGGGAGACCATTGTGGGAAGGAAGTTGGATGGGATTTTAGTCTTGTGGTTTCAAAATTGTATGGTTATACCTTGGGCTTGTCAGGAACAACATCTTCATACTTATAAATATTCAATATAATTTGTTCATCGTAGAATATAGAATATTTATAAAGTATTGAAGTCATAGTTTTGGTATGTCGATATGAAAAGTAAGGTGGGTCGGTATGAAAAGGAAGGTGGATGATTTTGTTTCAAGATTCTTTACCTGTCTGCATGTTAATGTGGAGTATCAATAACCTGCAGATGTGTTTCATTCTTTACCTATTCCTATTTTTGAAATGTGATCAAATATCCGTTGATTTTGTAATAGGTATCCCACAAATGTTTTAGAAACACAATTCCATATAGGTGATAGTGGATCATCTCAGAAAGTCATCCCATTTCATCCCTATTTGATAATCTCATATGATGGAGGACTTTTCAAAAATCAATATCTAAGAAGTTGTAAATAGGCATGGCATATGAGTTTTGATTGTATCAGATAGATACCTGAGGTTTATGTATCATTTCTAGATATCCTTATAGTAATCCCTTAGGACTCTGTTGAACATGATTATGTCGTATCATCCTCAGATGGATGGGTAATCCTAAAATATGATACACATGTTGGAAGACATAGTATGGGATTGTGTAATAGTTTGTGTGGCTCATTGGAAGATCACATACCATTAGTGGAGTTCTAATATAACAATAGTTTTCATGCCTCCATACAAATGACACCTTTCACAGCATTATATGGGAGTCCTTTTCATTCTTATCTTTGTTGGGTGGAAATATGTTATACTTTAATTTTTGGGTCAAACCTTGTTCAGGAAACAACAAAAAATATTTAGTAGATCAAGAAATGGATGGAGACATCTTAGAGTTTTCATAAATCCTATGGGGTTCTCCATCGATGACCATTTTCATTCATGGTGAGTGATCTTGTGTTCTTGAAAATATCTCCAAGTTTTTGACATAGTCATTTTGGGAAGAAGATCAAGTTATCCACTAAATAGAAATTACCTTTTGAGATACTTGAATCAGTTAGAAAGATGGAATATCAGTTGGCATTGCTAGGATAGTTTAGTTCATTATATAAAGGGCTACATATATCTTAGTAAAACAAGTATCATCTGGATCCTGACCCTGTGACTCGATGGGATCAAGTTAATTTAGAGCCGAACGCTTTGTTAGTGCATGTGCAAATATAGATTTGGTATTGGAAACAGAAAGTCTTAAGTGTGAAAAGAATTGGTCTAGTGCGGGTTTTGTGGAAACATGGTCATATTCAGGAAGATGCTTGGGAATGGGAGAAATAAATGGTCGAGCAATGACACAAACTATTAGTGGGAAATACTACTATTCTAATTATTTAGGAAGGAAATTCCAATGGCGGGGAGAATGTAGCACCCTTGGTTTTAGGCTATGGAGTCTCCCCCCTTCGAACCGGAAGAAATCAATTGGAAATTCCTAGTGCGTTGAAGCCTGCTTCCCTTGGTAAGTCTTCGTTTGTGGTAGTTTTTCTTTGATCTACTTTCTGTCCCTCTATAGAAATCCTAGATCTAGTCTTATGGGGATAGATTTATGATAGATGATGCCAATAATGATGAGATATGGTTGTGTTGATGTTAGGTTATGAGATCTAATTCTTTTTTCAAATATTTATCCTGGTTTTGTTAAATAATTCGTTTCATTCTTCATTTTTCCCATATATTCTGAGGTAGGTGGATTCAATCTCAAATACTATTAATAGAACTGGAAGGATTGAATTAAAATAGATTGTTTTTATGGAAATTGATTGTGTATTTTCTATGAAATTATTGAGGTAAACCCTCTTTGGTGACAGTTTATAGAATTGTGAAAATTGGTTATTTTGGGAGAAAGTGAAATTAGCAACATGATTTTAAAATGGTGATTTTAAAATGGTTTTTTGGTTTAAATTCATGTAAATTAGTTGGAAAATTATTTTTAATAAATGGATGGTTTAAATGAAATTGTTTTTTTACAATTTTTTATGACATGGTGGTTGGATTAAATGGTTAATCATGAGTTAAATGGGATGGATAATGGTCATGAAGTACCACCATTAAAGGGATGAGTTATGGACATAAAGTTCCACCATCAATGGTAAAAACCAAACTTTTGTGGTTGAGTGTGTTTGTGTATGGTTGTGTGGAACAGAATGATAATGCCAAATGAATTCATGAAATGGTTGATTGACTTGTTTGATTACATTCCTAGGAAATTGGTTTTGTCTTGGGAAAATTATTTTTCTATGGTAATTATTTTATATCCTAATATAAAATGTTTTCAACTATTTTATATATATTTTTTCATATAAATGTAATACAATGTTCTATCATTGTGGAATGAGTAGGGAATTTATTTGTGGAAATCCTATTGAGTTTCATCACCCATCCCCTGCTTTATAACGTTGGTGATTTTGCATATATTGTTTATCGAGACACTGGTAATGGTAAAACATCATACATTTTTAATGGTTCTTCCTAATACTTGAGTCGTATTTTAGAGTTCGATCATGGAGAATGTTGGGAGATGTGGAGTTATTTCTTGGAGTCTTTGAGTTTTGTTTGTTTTTTCTTCCTTTATGTACTTTTTGTTAGTATTCTTTCGTTGTGGTACTCTGATTATCATTTGGTTTGATATCTAGTTGTTATGGTTGAGTTATATTATTTTATTATCATTCATAATATAGTGGTTTTGGTTATTATATGATTGCTTGTGGTTGTTTTTTTAACAAAGGTAAAATCATTCCCCCATTGCATTGAAGTCCTTGACATTTATAACAGACTTTTCATTTTTGAGATGTTGCCTAAGACCATGTAGCAATTCCGCCTCGCCTCAAGACAATGAGGAGGGGAGAGATGTTTCACCATATATTTGAGATGATTTTATTCACTCATGTGATCTTTATCAAATACATTTGAATATGTACTATGTTTAATGAGATAATACAATGGATCTTCATTTAAGGTATTCTTACTAATAACACCTTCTTGATTTTCTGATTTTATTACAGGTTGTATATTTATTGCTTGAGAGATCCTAGAATTTGGTTCCTTATTGATTTCACTGTTTTTAATAAAATTTATTAGATCATACGAAACCTAATAGTTATATCTATGGAAGATTGAAGGAGCATGAAATCCAGTTAATATGTTGGAAAAGGCTATCACTTGGGAAGGGTAGATATGGTGTTGAGTGTGTGTTTATGGTGGTGTGGAACAGAATGATAATTCATAATGAATTCACTCATTTGACAACATAACTAATAATCTTTCTCTTCCTTTCTTTTTTTCATCATCTTAACCAATAATCTCCTAATGGTGAATGCCATTTGGTGAAGGAATTTATGGGATCTAGGCCATCCATGGGAGTTGCACGCCCTCGTTCTCATTCTCCTCTTGCCCCATTGGCCACTCGCTACTCATCTCATGCATATGAATAAATATGTGACCTCCTATAGTTGAGACAATGAGCATTAGTGGTTTGTCTTCCCATGGATAATTAACCTAAAAATGATGTATCCAAGCTATGAAGAATGTGCCCTAGTGGTTACCCTCTTGAATGAGGAGAGGCGATCCATGGATGAGGAAAATAGTGGTGTCCACAATGCTTATGATAATGCCACTACAACTTTCTACTCTAGAGGTTGACTTAGTTTAATTCAACTCATTTCCCTCACCACTTCAACTTACCACTCAGGCCTCCTAAATGATCTATTCTCTGGCATAACATTTAGAATTTTTGGGATGGAATTGCATTTCATGAGAAAGGAGCGCCTATAAATTGGAGAGGGTTTTTTACATCTGTCGTTTTATATGATTTCTGTTCTTGTTCACATCCTTCTATTCCTAATCTCTATATATTGATGACAAAAAAAATCAATTTCCACAGGTATAGAATGACTTTAAGCCACATAATCCATTTTTTATCTTTGTATAGATAATAATTCTTTTTTTTTCTTGATTAAAGGTTTTGATCATATCCTTTTTATTGTGTATAATTATGTATGCTTCTTTGGATATTATTGGATACTTAATGTTTGGATCCAATATAGAATCACATATAACTTTGAACCTCCCAACTGATAAAATTATCTCTAAAGTGAAAATATGTACAACCCTTTCCATTCCCTTATATAAATATGCATTGACTTCCATGCCAGTTGTGCATACTATTGAACAAGCTCTTCCATGTGACAACACGAATAGGAGATTGGGCCTCTTGATCATAGCTACCATGGTTATCATCCCTATTGTTTTTGCTCCATGTGTTACCTTATTTGGGTATTTAATTTCTTTGGTCGGTGCTCTATTAAGTTCCACTGGATCTATCTTATTTCCATGCTTATTCTACATAAAGATTTCAGGTGCAATTCATCGAGTTGAGCTTGAATCGATGATGATACTGATGATATTGTTAATAGGAACTTTTAGTTTTAATCATTGACACATGTACATAACTCATAGAAAATATTGTAATTTATAAGAGTGGCCAGTACCATCCCAAGAAATACAGTGATGGAACCTTTTTATGTTCTCATGAAGGCCTCTAATGATATCATGATATCATTAGGTGAAAATTTTATATTCTTCTAGTGTTCAAAAATGGTTATAGCTGGAAGAATTGTGCATGCCTAAATATTTTATTGGATAATTATATGAGAAAACCTTATTGCACCCTCAAACATTAATCAAATGACATATTTATGTATTTAGAAATATAATCTCGTATCATACCAATACATATGAATTTATTGGTGATGAAGACCTAAATATATCTCACTAATTATCTCTATATTTCAACATTAATAAAGTCACAAAAGAAAGATATTTATTCAAAGAAACATGGTTGAAAATTCATTGTTGGTAGTTTTAGAGAGCTTTAGAATATGGGTAATCCAAAAAAGGGAGAGGGATTAATTTTTAAGATAAAGATCAATGTTTCATCAAAAGTGTGTTGATGTACATGCCATAAAATATGATATGGTTGTTCATGGATCACATTAGCCACGTGATGTATTCATGTATCATATGTTATTCATGAAAATATTATTTATCATTCATTTATGTTTGTTACGTTATAAAAACATCAATGATATTAAAATAAAACACTATAAATATAGTATTTTAAGTATCATCATCTTGAAATATTAAGTAACTTGATGATATATTAATATTAACATGAGTATGAGTACTTATGGATGTGATGAGTTCATAATTTCAAGTTAGAGAACTTATAATCTATATTGATTCACTTGGACTATACTGCATGCAATATCATAAATATTCCAACAGTAAAACAATGGTGCATATTATCTAGTTGTCCAAATACTAATGGTTTACAAATCTTTTGATATTTGGATTATCACACTTTCACATAAATTTTATATTTTCATGATTCAGGTTTGACATGAGAATAACTTAGATTGTGTTCAAAATTTGGCTCTATTGTGGTTTCATTAAATTTATTATCTCTTGTATATAGTAAATTCTCCCTTAGTGGGATTTAATAAAGGTGCATGGGATGTTTGGAGAAGAAATATGTTTTTTTTAATTCATGGACAAGAGAATATGGTAATTTTAACTAAATAATAGCCCCAATTTTTTAAATAGTTTCGTTGATCTTAAAATATAACTTAACCTCTGTGGTTTTATATCCAACATTGCTTATCCCAAGCTTGGATAGAGGGTTGTGTAGTTAACACCCAATATAATACGTCATCAAATGTTTTCCTAAAAATGATCAAATGTATCAATATTCGAGTGTGGTGTCAAATTTTGTAGAGCCTCTGCACCGACACACATGTGTAGTGTTAAATGGGAAATGGTCTTCACACCTTTATGGATGGATGCAAGGGATAAAGAAGCTAGTCCATAATCAAAAACATAAGACAACTAGTTGGAATATTTTATCTTTAAAAATAAAATCTATGGAATTGGTAGATATTATAGATCGAAGAGAGATTTCTGTTTTTTTGTTTACAAGAGGCTAAATGGGTGGGAGAAAAGGAAAAGGAATTTGGTAGATCCAGTTTCAAACTTTGGAAATCAGGTAAAACTAAGAATAAAAATGGTGTTGGTATTATGGTGGATAAGACATTAAGAGATAAAGTGGTTGATTAAGTAAGATTAATAAATATTATCATAGCTGTTAAGATAGTTATAAGAAACCATAATTTTAACTTTGTTACTATTTGTGCACCTTAGTAGGATTCAATGTACAACAAAAGTTTTCTTTTTGGGTTAATTTAAAAACATTTATTCTATGTTTTCTACAACATGAGATGGTTTTTATAGTTGGTGTCCTAAATGGGCAAGTATAAAATTATTCTGGATATCACATTCATTTTGATAGAGGTTTTAGTTTGGGTGTGGTAAATGATGTAAGGATCAATCATCTTATAATTTTCATATACTTGTAATTTTTTGGTAGAAAATACGCTCATTAAGAAATGGGATGAACATGTTATAACATATAAAAGTGGAGTGATAAGATCCCAAATTGTTTATTTCATGGTAAAAAGTTCAGATAAAAGATAAATTACAGACTGTAAGGTTATACATGGTGAAAGTGTTGTTGGTTCTTGGCATAGTAGAAGCGTGCGATAGTGGGTGATATATTAAAATTTATTTTGATAATAGTTTCCCAAAATGAAGAGTGGGGAACTTGCATGTCAAATTTATGAATAATTTATTTAATATCTAAATAAATAAATACTTGGGCTTACGAACTTTTTTCATTGATGATTTTTGATTGTCTAAAAATTCCCTTTCATATTATCTTCATTTCACTTATGAGGATCCAATGGAAGAATCCCTCTAGTGGTGATTCAAGTTTTCTTTAATGGTCTCTGAGAAATGCCACCCATTCAATGATTTCTAATGTGGCGAATTGAATGTATCACATTGTTCGATTTTTATCACTTGTTCTTAGGTCTTGAAGAAATTTTCTCCTGGGTTTCTCATTCTTGAGAGGTAGAGGATGAGTTGAGAGAGAATTCATTGTGCACAACAATTCTCTATACCCAAACATAGAATTGGTTTCAAATGAATTACACAATATACGTATCTATCTATTTATAGAGATACGATTTTGGTTGCAAAATTTAATTGTATAACCGTAATTAAATATAATTATAACCATTAATGAAATCTCATGCCACATAATAATAACAACCACAATATTTTTATTTTTTGGTCTGAAAAATTGTGCAAAATGGATTAATAGTATTTGTCAACTTGTAAATAATTATTTTATCACTAAACATGTTCTTGGCCTATTAGAACTCCTCTTGTATTTATTGAACACCTGAATAAATATTTTATTTTATTATATAAATATTTTATTCAAAAAATAGTAAATATGTATTTATTAAATATTCAATAAAATGAATAATTGTATTTTCTTCCCAATCTGGTGAGTAAATATTTATTTAATTTATGTGATCAATATTGCTCCTATTGGGGTGGCCAAGTGGTTGGGTCGTTCACTTGGTTCCTCGAGTTCCGAGGATCAATTCTCGATGGATGTACCTTGGCATCGTAATTTCACCACCATTGATTTAATCCCATCTTCTGTGCTGGGTGGTGTGGGGAGGGGTAGTTTTGGGAAGCATCAACCGCTTGGAAAAGGGTGAGCTCGGGGCTCTTTAACTGGTTTACTGGGGGTGGGCTACTCAATTGGAAGCTTAAGACATGTAATATAGGGTGTTTTTGTTTCCATATAAAATTATTTCTATCAATATTACATAAATAAATTTATTCCTCACTCTTGAGAAGAATATTTATTCCATGTTAAATTCAAATATAATTTAATCGAGACAACTGGAAACACTTGTTGTGTTACCCTCTAGGTTTTTTCTTGTTAGAATTAGGTGAGATTTCTTAAAATGAAAGATTACTATCTAGAAATGGGTCAATGAAACCAAGATAAATAACTTAAATTCATAATGAAAAAAAAACACAAATGATCACTGTGTAATAAAATATATTTTTCATATAATATCATCAAGTAGGTTACATGATGGTGTCATCAACCTATATACTCAATTCACCATACTTTCATTATCTGAAATAAACTTATTGTGAAACCATGGCCATGGAATTTAGGGTGGCGGTTCTACTTCTATCAAAAGGACGAAATATCAAAATCCATTAATATGGAAAAGGAAAATCATTTCATGACTTATCCATTAATAAAATTTCATTCATGACACACAAAATGTACCCTACTTCCCATCAGCATATGGTGTGACATTTTTTTGTTAGAAAATCTAAGTTCATGAGTTGTGATATGAATTAATGATAGTCTTAAAGTCTAAGGACCATTACACATGCTCGTAGATAAAAATATTCGATTACACCAAAACATGAGGAATTCTTACGGGTGGGTCTATTCTCATAATCACCTATCATGAAGATTACCAAATACGAACTTCATGAGAAGAAGTCTCATCTTCTTATGAGTACTCACACTTGATGGTCTATATACTATGTGTCTTATCATTTTATGTTATCCAACCATATAACTATATTAAGAATATTGTCATATCACTTCAAGGATATCATCATAGCGGAGAACTACTATTACCTTATCAATTCGACATATAATATAGGAAATTATTACATTATTTTCATGAAGAACAGTGAAAAATATGTAATAAGGTGTTTAATTTAACATTAAATGAATCAAATATTCAAGTAATTAATGTACAAATAGTTGGTTCTATGAAACCAACTCTAAAAACTCCCACTTGGACTAGAGACAACTACCTACAAATTTTAGTCCGGTAGACCTCACATGATAATCATGTTTCTGCTGAGTCATGGATTTAATAAAGGGGCCCACCATGTTGTCTTCAACGAAAAACATGATCACTACAACTTCACTTCTCTGAGAAAAATCACTGAAGAGATAATACTTATGAAGTATGTTCTTTTTCCGCTGATGTGACCCTAACTCTTTTTGCGAGATCCAATACTGTATTATTGTCACAATAGAGTCTGATGTGATCTTTATTGCTAGATACCCCATCAATGTCTTAGACAAAATTGTGCATCCAAACTGCTTCTTTAACTACCTCAGAAGATGAAATATACTCAAACTCTACTGTAGAATCTCTGAACACAACATGATTTGTGCTTTTCCAGTTCAGAACACCTACATTCAAAGTGAGGATGTATACTGTTTCTGAATTTATGTCATCTTGATCAGTCTGGAAACTAGAATATGCATATCCTATGATGACTAGTTTCTCATCTCCTCCATAAACTAGGATGTTATCCTTGGTATGCCTTAGATACTTTAGGATTATCTTGACATACATCTAGTGATGGTCACCTATATCATATTGATATATTCCTACCACACTTAATGCATAGGCGACATCTAGCCTAGTGCATATGATAGCATATATGACTAACCTAGCCACTGATGCGTATAGAATACTTTCCATTATATTTCTTTCCTAATGGGTCTAAGGAAATATTTTCTTGGAAATATGAATTTCCTGTGACACTAGAAAAAATCCCCTCTTAGATTGTTCCATACTGAATCTCTTCAGTATCTTTTCAATGTATGTATTTTGACATAGGCTGAGAAACCTGATGGGTCTATCATG
The DNA here is from genome assembly GCA_963277665.1 of Viscum album. Taxonomy (NCBI): domain Eukaryota; kingdom Viridiplantae; phylum Streptophyta; class Magnoliopsida; order Santalales; family Viscaceae; genus Viscum; species Viscum album. The sequence continues at coordinate 841,838,902 of OY728125.1, read as the reverse complement.
AGGGACCTTGATCCCAAGAATATATTCTTCCTTTCACAAATCTTTCATGGAAAAGCATTTATTCAAAAATGCCTTAATATAACATAAGACTGATATTTCATTTCCAATAATTAATATGTCATCAAAATATACTATTAAGAAAACAATTGCACTCCTACTAAACCATTTCTAGACACAAGTCCCACATTCATTCATTATAAAACCAAATTTTGTTATGGATTCATCAAAACAAATGTTCCATGACCTGGGTATTTTCATTAATCCATAAATGTATTTTTTAAACTTGTATATTTTATTGACATTGTTTGGTGTCACAAACCCTTCAGGTTGTGTTATGTATACATCTTCATGAATGTTCCCATTTTGTAAGGATTTTTTGACATACATTTCCCATATCTCATAGTCATGGTAAGACACAATGTAAAGTAGGATTCTTGTAGATTTCATCATTTTAATTGTTCAAAAGGTTTCATTATAGTCAATACATTGACGTATTTTAAACCCTTTTGTAACAAGTCACAACTTATAGGTACTAAAAATTCCTTCCATGTCTAGTTTCTTCTTGAATTCCCATTTTCAACTAATAGTATTTACATCCACTGGATGATCTACCAAAATCCAAACTGGGTTTTAGTACTTGGAATCTATTTTAGAATTCAAGGGTTCTTTCCACTTAGAAACATATTTTCCACTGCTTTCTTGTTTTTTAGAGTATCATTTTTATCAACTAATATTGATTCCACATCCTCGGTAACTGGAAAACCACACTATTCTAGTTATATGACCTATCTTGTACTCATATTTAGTTCTTGTGTCTCTGGAATAATTTCCTCTTCTATGGGGCTTTGTGGAATCTGTTCTTGAACCATCTTTTGTGTGCCTCGAGCCTCAACTTCATCGAAGTTTATCTCACTCACACTATCCCTTTTGTATATGTGATACCTCTCAAGGAAAATGGAATGACTTGTAACAATAACCCCTTTGTTTGAGGGGTTCTATATGTAATATCCCCTTATTTTCTCCAGGTATCCTATAAAGGTACACTTTTGTCCTCGGGGTGCAAGTTTGTTACCTAAAGAGGACATACCAAATACTTCACTTCCCCAAACATGTAAATCTGATAACATAGTTTTTCCTCTACTCCAAAACTCATATATAATACCATTTATCAATTTAGTTGGAACTTGGTTTAGTATGTGGGACATTGTTTGTAATTCATATCCCCAAAATGATAATGGAATACTTGAATAACTCATCATTGATCTCAACATGTCCAACAAGGTATGGTTCCTCCTTTCTCTGACACCATTTCACTAAGGCGTTTAAGGAGGAGTGAGTTGAGATATGATCCCTACACACAAAATTAATCAATGAAGTATTGATTAATATATTCTCTAACTTCGTCTGAGTGGAGTTTCATAATCTTCCTACCAACATGTTTTTCAACTTCATTCTTGTATTCCATGAATTTACCAAAATAATCTAACTTATACCTCATTAATTAAATATATCCATATAACACTAAGATCATAAGTAAATGTTATGAAGTATGAGTACCCACGCCTTGATTTAACAGGAAATGATCCAAAGACATTATTATGAACTAATTCAATAATATATTTATCCCTTTCACCTTTACCACTAAATGGGGCTCTGGTTATTTTTCCTTCTAAACATGCATGACATACACCAAGTGGTTTTTTTTTTGAAAGAATCTAAATATCCATCTTCATGTAATTTTTTCAAGACATTTTCATTTACATAACCTATCTAGTGATTCCAATGTTGGGTGTGGTATGAGTCATGTGAAGTAACTTCGTTATTGATTGTCATTAATTGGTTCATGTAATCCAACACGTAAAGACTGTCATGTAAATGTTCCATACAAAAATAAATTCTATATTTATAAAAGAAGACACATTTATTTCCAACATTAAAAAATAATCCAAGTGTATCATTTCTGGATACAGAAATAATGTTTTTGGAAACTGAATGAACATAATAACAATTCTTTAAACCCAAGATCATTCCGGTCAACAATGTGAGGTGGTAGTCCCTGATAGCTAAAATAGAAAGTTGTTCTCCATTAGCTACTCATAGATCTACCTCCCCTTGGTCAATATTTGAGAATCTACTTGGTTCCTATATTTGAATAAATATGTGAACACCAAAAGATGTATCTAACACCCAATTTTTATAAATAGTTAAATTGCACTCGATAAAATATGCACCTGAATCTTCCACTGTCTTCTTTAGCTAGATGCAGTTTTTCTTCTAGTTTCCCTTCTTTCCACATGCGAAATAGCATCATGTTCCCTATAATTCCCTTTGATCTTATTATTATTGAAAGGGCATGAAGATGTTTTGTGCTTAAAGTTATTTTCTTTCCCTTTTCGTTTCTTCACCATAAGGACATAAGGCTTTTCATGCTTCATGTCTTTATCTACTTTGAAATGGAGGATAAGAAGATCAGGCAGAGACTTCTCAATGTTTTAAATATTTAAATTCACAAACAAAACTAGAGAATCTTTGAGAAAGTGATTCCAAAATGAGATCAGTGATCAGTTCTTCAAGGAGTTTAAACCCTAGAACCACTAGGCGCTCAATGTATCCAATGAGTTTGACTATGTGTGGAATATCTAAGGAACCTTCTTCAAGCTTACTCTGAAAGAGCGCATTGGACATCTCAAACCATTTTTATCTAGATCTCTCATAGAAAAGGCCACAGAGGTACTAAATATTGATATACACATCCATGTTTTTGTGAGACTTCATGAGTTCACTAGACATAGATGAAGGAATCAAAAATTGAATGTCAACCACGTCATTCATATTTTTTTGTAGGCTAGTAACTCTTCATCACTCACCTCTTGAGTAGGAAAATCATGCATTGAGGATTCTAGTACATAAGATTTTCATTCATGGTGTAGAACTACCCGAATGTGTCTGAACCACTCCTAGAAGTTACTTCCAGGGAAGAGATTGTATTTATCCAATATTAATTGTAAGGATAACGAGATTTTATTTTTATTCTAAAATTAAATGACCATATTATTAGTACTTTTCTTGATTATTGATTTTGTGAGAAATAATTAATTGATTTTATTAAATCCCCAACTATTTTATCAAGTCCCAATATCCCACACCATAGAACTTGGAATGTATTCTTTCTAGGACATTCTCAAGTAAAGGATCCATATTCCCCTTTACATAACCCCAATAAGGGTTACTGAAGCTATTTTGGAGGTATTTAGTTTTGAAAGTCTTTTCCAACTATGGGCTTGAAGCTCCTTAATCCTTTGAGTGGTCTCCCCAATCCAAAAATCCTAACATGGATTTTCTCAAAACTTACTTCCAAATGAAACCAAGTCTAGAAAGGGATACTCCTCTTATTGTAAAATGGTTAAGTAAACCTGAAACATTCACAAGAACTCTCCTTGTAAAAGAAAGTTTCCCAAAAAGGGTTGGTCAAACACATAGTTCTATTAGGTTTTGTTCTCAATCAAGTAACGAAAGGCTTGGTCTGACTAAATATTATATTGGGGGATTTTATTTTATGATACATATATTTTTATCTTGTTTTATATTTTAAATGTCTTTTTAATATTTAAGTGGATGTTTAATTAATAAATTAACCATTTTTGGATAAAACATTTGTGCATAATCAATTTTATTTAAATTCTATCTTTGCCAAATAATTCATTCATTTATATGATCGTTCTCTTGCATCAATAAATAAAATTTTAATGCATTATATAGAAAAGAAATAAATAATTAAATTACCTAATCTTCAGCTTATCTAATGGTTGATTTATTGACCAGACATTAAATCAACCTTTGACCTAGGGGAAATAAATCCTTATGATAGACATGTCATGAGCTACAAAATTCCATGTGTACATCTATGTATCACCGAGTTGGTGTCGTTATGGTTCCATATTGAACCATCCCCATGCACCATGGGATGATCCATTAATTTCAAATATTTATTACTCACACACATGTGAGGGGAACGAAAAGATTTGATAAAGATAATTACATAAATATCATTGGACTTATAGGTCCTACATAATAATGGAGGGAGATATGACTCGCATACCATGTTTTAATTTAATATTAAATAATTGAAAAACCATGAAATAAATTTAATTAAATAAATTTCAACACATACATAGGTCTTGGTCAAGCTCATGAACGGTCACACATTCTACGAATATGAAAAAGTAAACAGCTGGAATTCATTTCATTATTCATTGTTTTTATTATATAAGATAAACATGCTTTAATTAATTAGTTATTTCCCTTTCATCTTAATGATAATATGATATTATTTGGAGATACCCATCATTAAATTGGTTCATGGAAAATAAAATAATGAATCAATAATGGCTTATTACTTATAATAAATTAATGGAGAATTTTAAATTCTTCAAAACCATTATTAAATTGTCAAACACACAATGGTGTGCTAATCAATAAAATAAGGTTTTAATCCTATAGTTTGAAATTTAATGTAATTTTTATTTTTTCCATTAATAGGATACTTCACGACATGTAAATGAAGCTAAATTCCATGTTCCTTGGTTTTCGTACATCCAAGTCACATGTTTGTGACTTCAGTGTGTTGAATCGGACAGACTACATTGTGTGTGCATGCCAATTACACACCCAAAATCCTCTTTCCATGTGCAAGGTTGGTCTGGTCAACAAACAATGTGCAAAAAAAGCACCATATGTAATTAATTACTCATTTAATCTAGATACAATGTGTATTGGTATATATCATGTGCTCTAGTCGCATGCCATGTAACCCAGTTTTACTGACCAATGAATTGGATCTTCTCGATGGCATCTCCGATAGTTATTCATTTATTCTAAAACCTTTAAGATAATGAAACACTGAACGAACATGATTAATATGTCTATAACATGTTAATTCAAATCAGATTAAAGAATAATAACTTGAAATAAAATATACCCACAATTGTGAATAGATCAGTAATCAAATAAATAATTATAAATTTAAATGTAACCCCTTTGATACCATTTGTTGGTTCCGGGCATAGAAAAATCCTTCAATTGTTGTTGATATATTAAAAATTATTTTAATAATTTTTTCCAGAAGCAAAGAGCTAGGATATTTCCCATAAAATTTATAAATAATTTATTTGATATCAGAAGAAATAAATAAATGGGATTAGGAACTTTCTTCATTGATGATTTTTGATGATCTGAAAAGGCACTTCCATATTTTTTCATTGTGCTTATGAGGATCCAAGGATATAATACCTCTATCGTGGATCCATGCATGATTAAATGGTCTCTGAGTGGCACCACTCGTTCTCTGGGTGCTAGCATAGAGAATCAAATTTCATTCATTGTTTGTTATTAATCGCTCGTTCTTCAGTGGTGAGGAAATTCACTCTTGGGTTTCTTGTTCTTGAGAGGGGTAGAGGAGGAGGAGCCGAGAGAGTATTCATTTTTCACAAAAATTCTCTATACCGAGACTTAGAATTTGTTTCCAATGAATTACAAAATAGATGTAGTTTCCTATTGATAAAGTTGGGATTTCAGTTACAAAATTTAATTGCATAACCAAAATTAAATATATTTATAACCATTAATGAAATCCCATTCTACATAATAATAATAACTGTATAATTATTTTGTGGTGTGAAATATTGCAAAAAATGGATAAATAATATTTACTAAATCGTAAATAATTATTTTATCACCAGACATGGTATTTGTCTATTCGAACTCCTCTGGTATTTATTAAGAACTTGAATAAATATTTTATTCTCTTAAATAAAAATTTTATTCACAAACTAGAAAATAACTATTTATTATATATCAATAAAATAAATAAGTGTATTTTATTAACAATCTGGTGAATAAATATTTATTTAATTTATGCGATCAATATAACTTAAATAAAATTATTCCACATTTTTTATAATAATATTTATTCCATTAATTAAATTAAAATTGAATTTAATTGACACAACCAGAAACACTTAGTGTGTGAACATCTAGGATTATTTCTCATTGACATTAAGAGGACTTGACTAAAGTCCAAGATTACTATCTAGCAATGGTTCAAAGTACTCAATAGAAATAACTTAAAGCCGCAATGAGGAAAACCTCATATGAACACTCCCTGTGTAATAAAATCATTTGTCACATAATTTCATCAAGAAGGCTGCATGATGGTGTCATCAACCTATATGATTGATTCATCATTTTTTGACTCTCTGATATAAACTCGTCGTTACACCATGACCGTGGAATTTAGGGTGACAGTTCTATTTCAATCAAAGGACCAAGATATCAACATTCATAAATATGTAAGGAAAAATATTTTCTTGACTTATGCATTAATAACATGGCATTCATGGTGAACCTAATATACCTGACTTCCCACCAATATATGGTGTTGCAGTTTTCATTAGAAAATCTAAGTGTGTGAGTAATGGAATGCATTAATGATAGTCTTCAAGTCTAATGACCATTACACACATTCACAGATAGAAATATCTGATGACACCAAAACATGTGGAATTCCTAATGGTGGGTATGTTCTCCTAATATACCTTCTTAATGATTACCATGTGTGAGCTTCATGAGAAGAAGTCTCATATTCTTACGACTACTCACACCTGATGGTCTATAAACTATGTGTCCCATCATAGTATGTTATCCAACTACAAAACTACATTAATAATATTTTCATAGTGCTTCAAGGTTCTCATCATAGTGGGGAACTACTATGACCTTATCAATTCGACAAATACTCTGGGAAATTATTACATTATGGTCCTACAAAACAATGAACAATATATAATAATTTGTCTAAGTTAATATTAAATACATCAAATATTCTTGTAATCAAAGTACAAATAGTTAGTTCTAGGACATCAACTCTAATAAGTCTGGCCACCCAACTTTGTTTATTAGTTTTATACCTGTAATTTATGAATTATACGATAAATTTAAAACAATTAAGGATTCCAAGAATCAGATTTCGATGCCTAAAGGACAACCTTATAATGGAATTTAATAACAAAATTTTGAAAGAAGTGGATTAGGAAGTTCAAGGAACCGCCACTTACATGTGGCATGAGGTGGCTAAATTTTTTCGCAATATAGATAATTATATTCTTGTAAATTGTTTTGTTCCAAAGAAAAATAATCATGGTGGTAGAATGAGAAAGTTCAAATTAATGTTAAAGCAAAACGAGACTGTTTTAAACCATTATACCTTTGTAGTAATGAAAATTATTGGGCTCTATATTGTGTTTCTCAAAGAGTGGGTAAGAAATAAGTTAGTGACTCCAAATATAATTTTTTTTGCGGTGTTCTATGATTCATTACAAACTAATAATAGTGAAGGAAAAAACTATAGTTTAGCAACAGACAAAGAGAAAAAAGATGAAAAGTATGTACCTATTTTAAGGATGAAAAAATTACAAAAAATGGGGATTCTAATGTAATTATATCTTCAATGATGAGTGGATGTGTGTATTATATATAGATAATCACAACATTATTAGATATGAACTCAATTAAAGATATTATAAAAAATATTGTCCTTTTGAGGTAAAAGAAGCTTTAAAAAGGATCGAAAATGATAAATTGGTTGGGTTAGATAATATCTATATTGTAGTTTGGAAATATTTAGGGGAGTTGGGTTTTAATTGTCCCATTGAGTTATTTAATGAAATTATGAAATATAAGAAAATACCTGATGAATAGAGGAAGAGATCTTTCCCCTAGGGGAATAGCCTAGTGGTTACGTCTTTGAGGGGTATCATAGGAGGTCTCGAGTTAGAGTCTCTCTGAGTACTTGTAGGTTCCATAGTTTTTATTTGTTTCTTTGTATCACCCGAACTGTTCCAATAATATATGAAGATCTCTCTAGTACTGGAGTATAAAAATAAAGGAGAGATTTTATGTAATGGGAATTATAGTGGCATTAATATTATGAGACATACCTTGAATCTTTTGGAGAGAGTAGTTGAACAGATAATTTGAAGGAAAACTAAAGTTTATGATAATAAATTTGGTTTTAACTTTGACATTCAACCACAAAATCAATTTATTTGATTAAAGGTTTGATGGACTATTATCAAGAAAAATCACAAAATTTTCATATAGTTTTCATTGATTTGGAGAGAGGATATGATAAATTTCCTATTGAGGTTTTATGGAAAACTCTTAAAACAAAAGGGGTACATGTGTACAATATTAAACCCATACAATACATGTATGAAGAGATTTTGACTTGAGTTAGAAATCTAGTTGGTGATATAGGTTTTGGGTGTAGCGGAAGTGTGTGATAAGTTGTCCCATCTTTTCTTTTTTGTCATGATCGATGATAAATCTGAGATCTACATGACGATAAAAGTCTTGATAAAAAAAATGAATAAAAAAATGAATAAAACATTGGAACCAAAGAGAGGATCACCAATATTATTTATAGTAAATTTAATCAAATAAAGAATTACCTTATGTGAATTCTTTATTCATTGATGGATCAGAAAACTTATTTGTGTTTTAGTTTCATTGCGTTGTAGGAATGAAAATAAAATTCCATATAGTGGTGATCCACACGTGTTTCATGAATCTCTGAACGTCACCATAGAAATATATGTATCCTAGTTCTCCTGTGTTTTTCGCCTTGGATTTCCATGAGAATCACTTCTGAAGAATTTTCCTTGATCTCTCTTGAATTGAGAGTGAATGGTGGAACAAGAACACTCTCTGTTCTTGTGATCATTCTTGGAGAGGGATATTTATATGGCTTGAGAGGATTCTCTATGTCTGTCATTATTCACAACACAAACTTTATTAGCTTTATTAAAAATAATATAATTGGGTTTAAATACCACTAGAGTTTAGAAATAAATATTTTCACAAGTTCCCTTTAATATTTATTTAATCCATTGTGGAACCCCATGTCTAAAATAATAATACTGTTATTATTTCCTTCACATGTGCTTAACATGCGAATTAAATTAAATATTATCTAAACAAATAGTATTCAATATATATCCCTGGATCTAAAACCTCAGTCTTCCATTACTCCATAATATTTATTGATCCTTAAATAATGATTTTTAAAAAAAAAAAATAAAGATCCCTATATTATTCACCAATCAATAAATAAATATTATTTTCAATAAATAGAAAATAAAATTTTATTAAATATTATGCTTATATTATATTATCTCGTATAACTATTTATGAAATATATGTGATTTAGAAAATATGAATAATTATTAAACCATGTTAGAAAATAATATTTATTCAACTTATTAGATAATAAATAATAATATACCATTTAACTAATATTCTAGATACACTTAGTGTGTGGTCAGCCCTCTAGGCCTCTTTCTCAATGGAATTAGGAAAAGCACCCTAAAGGCCAAGTTTAGAATCTACCAACACACAAAGACACCCATATAAAATGAATTTAATACTGTAATGACAAAATACCTCATACATACAATCATTTTGCAACATAATCCCTTTATGACAATATTTCTCATCAAGAAGGTTCCACACTTTTTCCATCAACCTATGTGCTCAATGTCTCTTTATTTAACATTTTGGAAATGAAACATGCCAATAGAAATCCATGACCTATACCTACAGTTTATGGACAATATCCCAGCACTTACAGCATACAGTCCAATGACCTTACCACTACCCTATAACCCATTTTAGGTTCTTATTTTCATATATATATATATATATATATATATTAAAGTATTTATTATTATTATAAATAATTAATGAGTCAACCTATACCCATGGTTTGGTCAAACAGTTAATATAGGTTCTTCTCAGGGATTTTTTTCCTGGTGAGACCTATTTCCACCGTTTACAAAAAACATGGTATAAGTCCTTATTGTGAATTATTTTCCCCAAAAAACCTATACCCATTATTCTTTAAAAACAGTGGGTATCGGGTGGACCTATACGCATAATTTTTTTACAAAATTAGGTAAATCCATGTTTTCCAGTAATGTCACCATGAATATATGTTGTCATGGTTTTCATAAATATATCAAAGTACGTGATTCATAATACTCATTAAAAATAATCATAAAGTCTATATATTAGTACACACATTCACAGATAGGAACATCAAATGACACATATAAAAGTGGATATCTTAATAGCGAGTCTCATTATCATAATATCATATACTAGATATTACCATGGGTGTATACCCTGAAAAGGTTCCTCAATGTCCTATGAGTCTCCACCCCTGATATCCCATATCATTTGTGTCCCTAAAATGATATCATCTAGCTATAGAACATATATTTAAGAATGGTTTCATATCAATTCTAGGTTCTCATCATATCATGGAACTTCTATGAACTTTTAGTGAGACAACTACTCTTAGGAAATTATCACATATTATGTTACGCAAAAGTGTAGGTTATAGGAATGTAGCGAAAGAAAAAAAATGGTTTTTTAAAAAATTCCCATGATGTACATCATTTACTGTTTCATGTCCATGAATCACTTTCTGGTTTAAGCTGAGTATCTTTTCTGAAGACTTTTATGAACAGAAATAAAAAATAAAATAACAGGTTTAGATTTGAAGTCACGCACAATGTCTATTCGTCGTTGGTGATCACTGCCAGAATAATTCGAAGCCTAATTCCTCTAAATTTTCCACACACACCTAATGAAACTACAGGAGAACCATTTGTTGAATTTTTTAGTGCTAGCATGGTGATCTGATGATGAATTCGATGCTCTAATGATCACTGCATCGCCTTGGTTGTGATGCATGGGGCCTTAGGATCGACTTGAATCCCTCTATTAAAATTAATGAAAATTTAATTTATTCATTGATTAAAATTTTCATGCATCACTCTGATACCAATTTTAGGTTTCAGGTACCTATTGAAAGCCCCAAAAAAGGATTTTAAAAAAATTTCACCATCGTATGACATGAACTCATTGACGTCAGCAAATCACAGCCCAGTTTAATGTGAGGAACTCACATAAAGAGTTCAAGAATAAAAATAAACTATAATATACATTGTTTATATATTAATCTATAAATGATGTCTACTTGTTGTTGGTGATTTATGCATGAATAATCTGAAGCCAAATTCCTCTATATTTTCCACACGCACTTCATGAAACGGAGGGAGTGTCTGTCGTCAAATTTTGGGTGCTAGCGCGGAGATCTGACGACACCTTCGACCCTCTGATGATCACCACATTGCCTTTCTTGCAATGCCTGAGAGATATCTTGAGTTGAGCTCTAAGATCCATATATTCTATCTCTAGATTATGGGAGAAAGAAGAAGAGAGAGAAATCTCATGAATAGTCACCAGTGAATTCATCTCTTCTTCTATTTATAGACTATTTATAAATTACCCAGAATTACCTCCTGGACCCTGAATGATTAATAAACTATGAACGGAACATTATGACTACTTAACTGAGTCATAAATATTATTATCACTTTCTTGTAATACATTAAAATATTACATGATAATAAACGAGTCATTAACTCCACTCATCATTCCAACAAAAATTAATTAAACCTTGAATATAATAAATTAATATTCGATCAATTAAAATTTTAATCTATTTACTTTAAACCTTGTAAATACATAAATAAATTCAGTACACATTATTCATAACTTGAATAATTTGAATTTATTTATTTCATTGGTGATTGTATCTCCTTGGACACACCCTGGACCCCAGTGGTGGGGCCCACCATGTCTAAAAATCATATTCAACTAAATAGGGAGGATTATCGAATACTCTATTGTGTGTGACCCTCTAGGACCATATCTCTATAGTAGTGAATACTATTCATATACATTGAGTGGTATCTAGAAACACATCATGACCCCTAAAGAGATAAGGATTGTCACAACAGCGACAACCAACCTACGAACAAGCATTGTGTAATATAATCTCTTTGTCTTTAATATCTCATAAAGAAGGGTGCACACCCATGTCATCATCATTTTATTGCTTTATTATTTGTTTATCTAACTAGAAGAAATTACCTTGAACTAATATGGGCATGGATTTATCAAGGTACTACAATCCTAATCACCATGGCCCGAGATATATAACTTCCTTCACCTGGAAGTGAAAAATACCTTCATGTCCATTCAACCAATATCATGCCACCAATGATTCAACTAACACAAACTACCTCACCATGATTTCAATATCATGGTTTTCATCTTGCATCAAAGTACATGATCAAATGGAAAACATTGACAATGATCTCAATTCAGAAGACCATTGTACATGATCGTAGATAGAAACATCCAATAACACTCAAAACACGTGGTGTTCTTATTGGTGGGTGTGTCCTCATGATCTCACTACTAGATATCACAAAGTGATAAATTCATGAGATGAAGTCCCAATGCATATGTGACCCCAAAACCTGATGGCCAAACATATGTTATGTCTTGTTAGTAACATGTATCTAGACCATATGACCTTTGTTTAGGATTAATGTCATAGTGTCTAGAGGTTCTCATTATAGCTTGGGAACATCTATAACCTTTTGATACAACAATTAATCTATGAACATTACCATTAAAGAGTGGACCTAGAAATTTCTACACTACAAAGATAAGAATACATCATGTATAACTAATTGTTTACACGATATTGTAATCAAAAGTACTAAATAGTTGGGTTTATGGAACCCACTATTTCAACAATAAGAAAAATCATGATGTGATAAAAAGGTTACTAATATTCAAAAGTATGAATATAGGTTATCATAAAGTACACAGAAGTTGGTTATAGGGAACCAACTCCAACATGTGACACTATAGACTTCTCAGTCTTAATAGAACTGCATCAAAGTTTGGTTTTAAGCCCATACCTTTTCTTCTTTGGTATTAGATGAACATACGAAGAATATACAAGATGATATACCTAATTTCATTCTTTTTATATATGATATAGATCTTTTTTCAGAATCTAAAGAAACTATCAATTTAAAGTTATAGTTTTGAAGATTGATTTTAGAATCAAAGGGTATCTATCTTAATAAGGATGGGATAAAATATATCAAGTGTTGTTTTCACAAAGGATTGTCTAGTAATGTTATGGATATGAGATTGAGATACCATGTTATTTCAAAAGTTGATATTTTTTGATATTTAGGTTCATTTATACAATGTGATGGAGATATTAATATTGATGTCTCTCATATTATTCAAAATGAATTGATAAAATAGATAAAGTATTCTAGGGTGCACTGTGATCATAATTTTTTTTTTGGAAATTGTTGTGTAAATTTTGTAAGAGTGTTATTAGACCTAGTAATATATATGGGATGAGTGTTGAATTTTGATGGGACATCATGAATGGAAAATAAAGGTCGTGAAAATGAAAATGTTAATATGGACATGTGGACATACTAAGATGAATAGGATTGGAAATGAATGTATTCAAGGGAAAACCAGAGTGGCTCTGATTGATAACAAGATGTCTGAGACTATAATAAGATGGTTTGATCATGTTAGAAGTAAACCTAGTGATGAGCCTATTAATAGGATAAGATTATTGACCTATTGAATTATTAAAAGGGTTAGAGATAGACTTAAAAGGACTCTTAAACATATCATTCAAGATGGTCTTGTTCTAAATGGTTTCAATGACAATATGGTCTTCAATAAAGCTAAATTGTGGGATTTTATCCATGTATCTGACCCCATTTAATTGAGTATAAGGTTTGTTTTTTTAGTCATTAATCTTAAAATATGATGTTTACCATTGGTTAAAAGTTCAGTGAGAATCAGAGAAGTTTTGGTTTTTAGAGAAATCATTAAATTTATTAATTAAATTTCACACGTGGCATTTTTTTGAGAAGAAGTAGGATATAATTTAAAAGATATCTAATATTGAGATTATGTCAGTGTAGTATTGCCCAAAGGGTGATATTTAATTTAATGCTAATGTAATTAAATGACAAACATCATAATTGTGACATATCTATTTTCAGTATTTGTCTATAAATAAGTAGATTTCCTCTCATTTTGTGGATTCTTATAATGAAATTTGAATGCATGGATTATAGAAGATCATGGGAGTGATGGTGGTCCTTCATGATTTAATATTGTTGAGCCTATATAATTATTTTTTAAAATCCAATCTCTCTATTTTTTGAATTTTGGAAAAAAATATTTGAGTATAAGTGGGACCCAAGTACAACACAAACCCATAGAAAGACACCATACAACCGAAAACATACTACCAGTTAAAATAGGGATCAACCACATAAGGTTTTGTTTCATTTCAGCCCAACCCCTGTGATTTGAGTTGTGATGTTAAAAGGCACAAAATTAGTCAAAAAGTATTGTGTATAATTTCATCAGAATGTCTTCATTTAGAGAAGATGGATGTGATGTCAACATTCCTTCATAGACATTTAGATGAAGTGACATTTATGGAACAACTGGAGGGTTTTAAAAAACATTGAAACTAGAATCTTGTGTGTTAGCTCGAACACATCATTTATGGTTTGAGGCAAGAACTAAGGTGTTGGAATCAAAAATAAAATTATTTCATGATAGAAAAACGTTTATGTGGATAAATGTTGACAATTTTTATTACCATGAGGTGTTTGATGATGAGTGTTTTATTTTCTTCTACTTTATGTGGAATAAATACTAATATTGGGTTTGATGAAAGAAAAGGATTGATGAGATATAGGTTGAGTTTTCCAAAATCATTGAGATTAAGGATCTTATTCTGACAAAGAGAAATTTTTTGATGAAGATTTCATGAGACTAAAGTCCTAGTACATTGTACCTGACTAGACTGACTACATTCAAGATGTGATGGAATGATTCAATTTGACATAATTAAATCTGATAACCCTTCCCTAGGATTTTATTTCAAGAAAATAAGAAGTCACTAATGGAGATATACCTTAAAGAGTTATATATATATATATATATATATATATATATATATCATGTGAATTATGATTTGAATTCACATAATGGTATATCGTTTTATGTAATTTGTGATTATAGGAAAATTATAAACAGATTTCATTTTGTGTTTCATCCACATAGTCTATCATTAAATGATTTTTTTTATATTTATATGAAATATAAAGAGAGTAAATGAATATAATGCATGAACTGACCATGGAATGTATACATGTGTTTTAATGTATTAGTTAATCCATACACCACCCAGGAGGGTCTTTAGGTTATATATAAAATGCACTACCATATGATGGAATTTTGGTGTGGAATCAAGTCTACATGCTTGGTCGATACTCCCTGACCCATTGATCTCTTTATTCTTATTCATTTCATTAGTGGATTTAGAAGTTCATGGTAGAAGGATAAATCCCATGAATACTAGATGATTTAGATCATCCCATAGACACCTAAAAAGGTTAGTTCATTTTGTTTTCCACTTTGGTGATCTTTATAAAACTCATCAGACGAAGATAAGAGAGGTTTTAGTGGCTCTTCGATGTATGGTATTCATATTTAAAACTATTAATCATTTCAGATTTATCTCATGTTTCATTTTTCTTACATGGTAGATCCTCATATTTCGTTTTTAATTACTTCCACTACGTCCAATATGTGTTTTTATATTTTTATAAAACCAAAACATTGCCTGGAATTCAATCTATGTTCAAGAACATGGTAAAGGATAAAAATTCATCAATTGTTGGAAGTTTGGTGTACGTCATGGTTTGTAATCATATGGACATTTCATGAGTAATGAGAGTTTTCAGAATATTCATTTAAAACCTTATAAGTGGTCACTAAAAAGTTATAAAAATTATCTATAATTATTTTAAAGGTCCCAAATACTTGGAACTTTTCTTTCGAACAAATGAGTCTCTCTAAAGTTTTGCAGATTGTAAGATACCAGGTCTTCTTATGAGGTAAAAATATTATTTTTTCCTATATAACTCCTTGGTTTTGACCCAATATGAGTGTTTAATGAGTTCATGGGAGTTTTGGGGGGGTTTGGGGGCTTGTTTGAAACCTATAGCCCAAATTTTGGAGAAAAATAGTTGGGACTCATGGTTAAGAGAAATTGTGCGGCCTAAGTCTCATGGTTTTGAGTAACCTTGCAGAGATGGAAAATGAGTATTAGGAGTCCACATAGTTTTATGATACCATCGAACCTATGGTACACACCCATGAAAAATACTATAGAATTTTTACAAAGGAAAACACATGGTTTGCATAGGGGTTTCCAAACTATGTACATTAACTACGTGAGGTCCCCCTTAAAGTATTGAAGGTAGAACGGTGGGTGCCTAGTTTGACCAACCATGAATCCAAGCTGTGCGAACTGGTTTTTTTGGGGGTTAAATTACCAAATATCCCATAAAATATCTTTTACCCAAAATATGTTTTTCATTTCTCGTCTAGTGTATAGGCCTCATGTTGGGAGCTCCATTTTGAATCTAATTCATAGGCTTTGATCTCGTTTCTTGATCCATACTCAAATTCAAAAATTATATATCTTGTTGGATTCACATCGATAATTTCTTCGATAATATTTTGTAGTTATTTGTTTTTATTTGTATTTATGAAGTTATTTTGGTGCAAGATAATAATCTACAATTCCATTTCAATTGTCTGTTATTCATTTTCTCTCGACTTGGACTGAATCAGAGATCGATACAAGATGCGTTCTCTACTACAGACCTATGTTAGGTGGTCTATAACTTTCCCTCATGGTTTTGTGTTTTAAATATCTAGTTCTCATTGTGCTTCATGTCAAAAAATTTGTAATTTCCCCTAATATGAATTAACTAATTTTATTAAATTAATTGGAACATGTTTATGTTTCCCGCTAGTACATTAGAGTTTATTGGAGGTTCTTATCTCTAACTTAGGCCAACCTTGGGGCATGCCTTTTTATCTGTATTATTTTTTACCACCTCACGGGGTGTGTTTGTTCTTTCCTTATTTTAGGGAGTCATTATAATTAATGAAAATTTAATTTATATGATTAAGAGATGGTGATTCCTCCTTTTCCATGTGCTGACATGATTTGAATAGTTTTAACTATTTGAATGGAAATTGTGAAAATGAGTTGGTCGAAATCATGAAATGTAAATTTTATGAAATGTGGAATAAATGAGATGATGAAATGATTATGGTAGTGTATTCCTTGGTTGGTATACCTTGGATCTTGATTCCATAGGACACCATGGAAATTTATACTCCATGGGTATTGATTAGGGTTTCCTTGGACCTTTTTCCTCCTTGGATCCAGATTTTTTATGATGCATTAGGCCTTGATACCTCATGGAACTATATTTATTTGTCTCTCATTGGACATGCTCTGCTGACATGATCTTTGGACTCCAACCAATTCATTATCGAGTTTCCATCGAAATTCTCCTATGACTCAATGTGGAATCCTTATTCTTATATACCTTGGATCCAAACCTTTGTAGTCTAAGTAATTTGATAATACAATGTAGAAATGATGATATTGTACACTAGAATATAGAAAGTGGACATGATTATATGTTACACTGGTTTATAGGGAATGGTTGTGGTAAATATTATACCTTGTTTTATACAGCATGGCCGTTGTGGTTTATTTATTCTTTATAGTTTTCCCATGCTTGTGGTGGCTTATTTACAGTTGACCCATGTATGGGAACTTGATTATCATTAACAAGATGAATAATATCACTTTACATTTATCATATTTTCCTTGGGATTTTTACTTGTACTACTGTTATACCTATTATACATTGCACATTACATTATCTTGTTATACATTGACTAGACAGGTTATAGACATCATTGGCAGTGTCCTACTGAGTGTTATCTCACACCCAATTTAGGCCTCCATTGGGTACTCAGACATACCTCAAGGATGTATGTAGGGATCGGGGTAAGCCTCTTTTGTATGATATTTTACTGTTCATTTCTTAGGATAAAAGAAGCACATAGCTGAGCTATGTTCATGATTCTAGCTATGATAGTTCCTTTTTGGTCTTTTTGTTATTTTTATGCATGTATTGTACTGATGCTTGTATAATATTTTTCTTACTTTTTAGATACATGAAATGGAATATCATTTTGTATATGATATTTCTTTTGGAATTGTTTATTTATTTCTATATTGTATGTTTATATTCTCTCTGGTTGATTTACTACTTTTCATATTGACTGATATGTTCACTACTATTGTGAAACACTCTGACATGAGGGCATAGCCACCCCACGAACACACACTAGGACCACATTGATAGTCAATATCCTCTTGCATTCAGGGAGGTCCTCTTGAGGCCATTTAACCCACCATCTTGGGGCACCATTAAGTGGAATCCAAGTTGAGATGTTACAAACTGGTACTAGAGCATTTTATTTTCTAAAATTACTATGTTGAAAAAATAGATAGTATATTAGGAAGGAATTCAGGTTAGATAATGAGTTGTTATTAAGATTATCTCACCCACGTACAAGAAAAATCCAAATTGTCTACAACTGAAATTGTTGTTTTCTGGATTTTTCCTATTACAGTTGATTTGGTTCCACCATTGGGTGTTTCACATGATTAATGATGTTACTATTGATATGATTGAGGGTTATATTTACTGTTTCCCAATAAGATGAGGGTATTCATCTCAGGAATCATCTTAGGAACCTATTATAATTCACGTGCCATGCATTTTTTCATACCATATTCGATGCATTTCTTGACCTCATGACCTTATTATGTGTGAATTGAGTGATATACATGTTTTTTGATAGATATTTTGTGTAGGTAATTGACAAACATGGTTGGTACTTAGAGTGCCTTCCCTAACCTAAATAATGTTTTCCTACCTACGCTACAACAGACACCCTAAGAAGTCAACTATGACATATTGATTCACAGACCATGGGTCACATAGACTGCAACGTGTTATGGTTTGGAAAATATGGGTGCTTTAATTAAATTTATAAGGTGTATGCGACCATATAAATTTGAAATGGTAATCAATATGATAACACCATAGTAAATAAATTTTAAACAAGGTTGAATTCAAAAGAAATTGAAATTGTGAAATGGAGAACGGGACCTTGAACTAGCTTTCGAGTGGGAAGTAGGAAGTTAATCTGGTTATGTTTATGAATATTTCTGTTGATCCCTCTGGAAGATTGTTGATTTCATGTCTATGATTGATGTTTTAATAATCACAAATCATCACATACCATTAATGCTTATTCTGGTTTGATTTCTCATAAACTTAATTACAATCTGTGAATGAATCTGTTAACATGTTTTTGTCTATGCTTATTGACTTACAAAGTATTTTGGAAGTCTTCTGGATTCAACAGACATCGGAAGCACCGATCCAATATCAACATACATCGGAAGCACCGATCCAATATCAACAGACATCGGACTCACCGATCAGATGACAGACCGATGCTGATCAAACTGACTCACCGATCAGATGACAGACCGATGCTGATCAAACTGACTCACCAATCAGATGACAGACCGATGCTGATCAAACTGACTCACCGATCAGATGACAGACCGATGCTGATCAAACTGACTCACCGATTAGATGACAGACCGATGCTGATCAAACTAACTCACCGATCAGATGACAGACCGATGCTGATCAAACTGACTCACCGATCAGATAACAGACCGATGCTGATCAAACTGACTCACCGATCAGATGATAGACCGATGCTGATCAAACTGACTCACCGATCAGATGACAGACCGATGCTGATCAAACTGACTCACCGATCAGATGACAGACCTATGCTGATCAAACTGACTCACCGATCAGATGAAAAACTGATGCTGATCAAATGACTCACCGATGAAAAATGACTCACCGATGAAAAATGACTCACCGATACAAATGACTCACCGATGCTGATCTATCTGAGTCACCGATCATTACTCACTAATGATGATGACCTACCGATCACTTGATTCTTCAATAGTCATAAACAACTGTTTGAATTTCTTTATCTTTATCTTTATTTTATCTAACCAACGGTCATATTAGGTATATTTTAATGCTCTGTCAATTAATTAATAAAGGTTGTCGGATGTCAGGAAACCGTACCTCGTACCTTCGAAAAGGAAACTTTTTCTATCTTCCGAAGCACGTGACATAAATACAAGAAGACTCTGCTGAAGAAGATAGTGGACGGAAGAACACAAGAAGAATATAGAGGAAAGAAAGAAGAGGAAGAACCAAGCAAGACAGAACCTCATACACAATCAAGCCTACTCAAGAAGAGTTCTGTGCATACAAAAGAACATTGAAGAACTTCATCGACTACATCTCACTGCCTTTGAACCTGAAGCATACGACACTCTTCTTCTCAAAAAAAACGAGAAGAGGACTCAGAATAAATTCTGACCAAATACAAAAGAGTCCAGAGCAACACTGAAATCACTAGAGCCATTTCTAAACTCTATATATCTGCTCTATGATACATCTGTTTTACATCTTGAGCAGTGTGTGTTATCTGCTGTATTAAACACACACACTGACTCCTGTACTTTCACTGGAGGATCTGTAAATCCTCAGTAAACCTTTTTACACTTTTTTTCCCACTGTGGATAGTGGTAGAGGTCGTGAGAGACCTGGACAGCTCCAAGCTGTTGTTTGTTTCCCCACACAGAACTGTGGTAGAGGTCTTGTGACCTGGACAGTGTGTTCCCTGTTGTTAACCCCGATCCAGGGTGTGGATCATTTTTATATAAAATTTTGAGAGGACTAAGTCTCGGCTTGAGACTGAACCTCTTGGTTAATTCTCTGTGTTTGTAGCTACATACTATATCCATACTACATATTTATTTCATATTCCGCTGCTATTACTTTGAAATATAATTTGTCTTCAAAGCTACTTTGATAGTTAAACTCACAAGTGTTTATATTTATTATAAACCAGTAAATTAGTTTCAAAAGTTAATTTAATCATATGATTAAGTTAACTAAGAACTAATCAATCTTTGAGAAATAAATTGAACCTTTATAATCTATATAAATTCACTACAGTTTAATCTAATATTAAAATAGGGGGATTTTAATAAACATTGTTTTTAACAGAAAATTTTAATTGGAACTCAATTCACCCCCCTCTTGAGTATCCACTCCGACCAACATTTGGTATCAGAGGTTGGAAAATATTTTCTAAAGTACCCTGGTTTTCAACTGTGATTTTAGTTGTATTTTAACATTCTTAAAATTTCTGTTATTTCTAAATTTTTATCTCTTTAAAATTCTTTTTGTGATATCATGGATAATAGACTTGAGGGTGCTGCTACTAACCGACCACCTTTCTTTAATGGAAACAACTATGCTCAGTGGAAACTTAAAATGAAAATTCATCTAGAAAGCATGAGTTTTGATATTTGGACTGCTATTGAATCTGAATACAAAATTCCCACTACTGATAGATCTACTTGGGATGAACCTACAAAGACTGCTTACAATAATAATTGTAAAGCTATGAATGCCTTGTACTATGCTCTAGGAGATGAGGAATTTAATAGAATTTCTACATGTAAAACTGCATATGAAATTTGGGATACCTTAGCTGTTTCTCATGAAGGAAAAACTAATGTTAAGGAGATGAGATTGAATACCTATACTATTAAGTATGATAATTTTAAGATGAATCCTGATGAACCCATTTCTGATATGTATCTCAGGTTCAATGAAATTGTCAACATAATGACTTCTCTGGGAAAGGATGTTCCAGCAAAGGAACAAATCATGAGAATTTTGAGATGTCTACCTAAAAGATGGAGAGGAACCTCTGTCTCCATTAGAGAATCGTGTGACATTGGAGAACTGCCTGTCAAGGAACTAATTGGTAAGTTGATGATGTATGAAGAAGAACTCAAGGTAAACAAAGAAGAATATGATGAACCTAAAAGGAAGTCTATTGCCTTCAAGACTACAACCTCAAAGAATAAGGATAAGGAAAAGCCTCAAGCTATCAATGAAAGTTCAAGCAGTGAGGAAAGTGAGAATGATTCTGAGAGTGATGATGAGATGGCACACATTGCTAGAAGATTTAAGAAATTATATAGGAAGAAGAAGTTTTTCAGAAATTCAAACTACAAAGGCAAGTATGATAACAAAGGACACTGGAAAAAGGATTGGAAGAAGTCTGATAAATCAGATGAAGTTGTCTGTTATGAATGCAAAAGAAAAGGACACATAAAAGCAGACTGTCCAAAGCTGAAATACAGAAAGAAGTATGAATACAAGGATAACAAGTACAAGAAAGCCATGAAGGCTACTTGGAGTGCTTCAGAAGACAGCACAAGTGAAGCTGAATCTTCAGACTCTGAAAGGAATCGAGCCAACATGTGTTTCATGACAAACACTTCTGAGGTAACATCAGAAACTCCTGCTTCAAATTCATATTATTTTGGAGATGATTCTAAATGTGATAACATGTCTAAATCTGAACTATTTGAATATTGTGATATGCTTGAAGAAACCTTTAATGAGCTTAAAGATAAATATAAAGGTTTAAAGAAACAGTATGCTTTAAGTGTTAAGCATAAATCTGATCTGGATATAGAAGTAGAAAAGAATGCTCAGTTGCTTAAAGAGAATACTGAACTAAAATTGTCTAATGACCAACTCAGAAAAGACTTAGAGAAGTTCACAAATGGCAAGAATACTCTAACACAAATTCTAGGAAAGCAGGTTGCACCTAGATATACTACTGGTATAGGATACCAACCTGGACAAAGAAAAGTTTCCAAAACTAGATTCATTCCTAAATCTAGACAGAAGATAGTTAATTATGGAACTTCATATACCTCAACCAGTTATATTCATAGTTATGGATCTAATAAGGTTTATCTTTCAAAGAATGTTAATTCTACAAATTATATGAGACCCATTAGACAAATATGGATACCTAAAGTATCATTGGCTAACATGTCTGGACCCAAGAAGATCTGGGTACCAAAATCATCTTCCATCTAAATCTGTTTTGTAGGATACCTTCTTAAAGAGCTGTCACAAGAAGATATGGTACTTAGACAGTGGATGTTCAAGACATATGTCAGGAGACTTTTCATGTTTCAAAAGCTTAGTAAAAGTTGATGGAGGCTTTGTCACTTTTGGTGATAATTCAAAAGGAAAAATCATCAGCTTAGGCCAGATTGGTAACACTGATTCAATCTTGGTTTCTGAAGTTTTATTTGTCGATGGACTGAAATATAACTTGTTAAGCATTTCTCAGTTGTGTGATGATGGTTTTTATGTGAAATTTAAAAATGATTCTTGCAATGTTTTTAACTCAAAAAATGTTTTAGTATTTTCTGCTTTAAGAAATGAAAATGTTTATGTTGTTGATTTAGATTCTTTTGCTAAGCAGAATATTCCTTGTTTAAATGATTTTCATAAAGAGTCTTGGCTTTGGCACAGAATATTAGGACACTGCAATGTACACTCTCTTAGAAAACTTTCTAGGAAGAACTTAGTTAGAGACTTACCGAAACTTGAATTTCCAGCAGACAAAGTTTGTAATCTCTGTCAAAAAGGAAAGCAACATAAAGTTTCTTTTAAATCAAAGAAAGAAGTGTCAACTTCTCAACCTCTTGAGTTGGTTCACATGGATTTATTTGTACCTTCTAGAGTTTCTAGTTTGAATGGGAAGCACTATGTCTATGTTCTTGTAGATGACTTTTCTAGATATACTTGGGTATATTTTCTAGCTCACAAAAGTGAAGCTTGTTCTTACTTTGTTAAATACTCCATGTCTATAGAAAATCTTAGTGGACTCAAGATTAAGACCCTGAGAAGTGATCATGGTCGTGAGTTTGAAAATCATGAGTTTGATACTTACTGCTCACACAATGGCTATAGTCACAATTTCTCTGCCCCTAGGACACCCCAACAAAATGGTGTAGTAGAGAGAAGGAATAGAACCCTGCAAGAAATAGCTAGAACTATGCTCAATGAATATGAACTGCCTATTTACTTTTGGGCTGAAGCTGTAAATACAGCTTGTTATTTCATTAATAGAGTCTTGATCAGAACAGTTCTTAAGAGGACCCCTTATGAGTTGTGGAACCATAGGAAACCTAAGGTTAACTACTTCAAAGTTTTTGGCTGCAAAGTCTTCATTCTCAATACTAAAGACAATCTTGACAAATTTGCATCCAAGAGTGATGAAGGAATTTTCCTAGGTTACTCTATCTCTAGTAAAGCCTATAGAGTTTTTAATAAAAGAACCAAATGTGTGGAAGAATCTGTTCACATCAAATTTGATGAAACTGATCCACATGAACCTAAAATCTCTCTTGAAGATGATCTCTCTGGTTTGAATCTCAATGATAAAGACAATGGACCTATAGTTAAAACATCCAGCTCTAGAAATTCTCCAGAACCTGCTTCTGTTGAACCTCAATCTGTAGATGAATCTGAAATCTCTAGCCCTATATTTTCAAGACCATCTAGGACTCTACAGAACCATCCTTTAGATGTTGTTGTAGGAAATCTAGATAGAGGAACACAGACTAGAGCTTCTCTAAGAAATCAGGTTGAACATCAAGCTTTTCTTTCACAGTTAGAACCTAAAAATATCAATGATGCTATCAATGATGAATTTTGGGTAATGGATATGCAAGAAGAACTAAATCAATTTGAAAGAAATAAAGTCTGGAAATTAGTAGAAAGATCTAAGGACATTTTGACCATAGGCACAAAATGGGTGTTTAGAAACAAAGTTGATGAATCTGGAAACATCATTAGAAATAAAGCTAGGCTAGTTGCACAAGGTTACAATCAAGAAGAAGTAATTGACTATGAGGAAACCTTTGCACCTGTAGCTAGATTAGAGGCTATTAGGATCTTACTTGTCTATGCATCACATATGAATTTCAAGCTATATCAAATGGATGTCAAAAGTGCATTTCTAAATGGTTTTATTGTTGAAGATGTTTTTGTAGAACAACCACCTGGTTTTTTAAATCCTCATTTTCCAAATCATGTTTTTAAACTTTCTAAAGCTTTATATGGTTTAAAACAAGCTCCAAGAGCTTGGTATGAAAGGCTTTCAAACTTTCTTATCTCAAAAGGATTTACAAAAGGAGTAGCTGATCCCACTCTTTTTATAAAAAGGATTTCAAAAGATGTATTAATAGTACAAATCTATGTTGATGATATTATTTTTGGATCTTCTAAAAATTCCTTATGTACTGATTTTTCAAAGATTATTCAAAATGAATTTGAAATGAGCTTAATGGGAGAGCTTAAGTATTTTCTTGGTTTTCAAATTTTTCAAACTAAAGATGGAATTATTTTAAATCAAAGTAAATATAAAAAGGATCTTTTAAAACGTTTTGGATTGGATAGTATTAAGGAAAGTGATACACCTATGAGTACTACCTGTAAATTGGATACAGATGAAGCTGGGAAACCAGTGGATCAAACCAATTACAGAGGTATGATTGGGAGCTTACATTATCTTACTGCTAGTCGACCAGACATTATGTTCAGTGTATGTATGTGTGCTAGATTTCAAACTAATCCTAAAGAATCACACTTACTGGCTGTTAAAAGGATTTTTAAGTATCTTAAGTATACTGTAAATTTAGGTTTGTTTTATCCAAAAGGACAATCATTTTACCTAACTAGCTATTCAGATGCTGACTTTGCTGGATGTAAGTTAGATAGGAAGAGAACATCTGGAACATGTCATTTACTTGGAAAATCCCTAGTATCATGGTGTAGTAAGAAACAGAACTCAGTTGCATTGTCTACTACCGAGGCAGAATACAAAGCTGCTGGTAGTTGCTGTGCACAAATTCTGTGGATGAAACACACTTTATTGGATTATGGATTTGATCTTAAACATGTTTCAATTAACTGTGACAATACTAGTGCAATCAATATATCTAAGAACCCTGTGTCTCACTCTAGAACTAAGAACATTGATTTCATACATCACTTTCTAAGAGATCATTATCAAAAAGGTGATATTTCTTTAAAATTTATTAGTTCTGAACATCAATTAGCTGATATCTTCACAAAGCCTTTATGCTCTGAAAGAATGAAATTTATTAAACAAGAGTTGTGTATGATCGATCTGTGAAACTGATCTATGAAAATGATCTGTGGAACTGATCTGTGAAACTGATCTGTGACACTGATCTGTGAAACTGATCTGTGAAACTGATCTGTGAAACTGATCTGTGAAACTGATCCGTGAAACTGATCCGTGAAACTGATCTGTGAAACTGATCTGTGAAACTGATCTGTGAAACCGATCTGTGAAACCGATCTGTAAAACTGATCTGTGAAACCGATCTGTGAAACTGATCTGTGAAACGGATCTGTGAAACCAATCTTTGAAACTGATCTGTGAAACCGATCTGTGAAACTGATCTGTGCAACCGATCTGTCATACCGATCTTTTTTTATTATATTGTAATTAATTAGTAAATTTCTTTTATACTTTTTATTATAACCCTAAATGATAAAATAAATGATACGCGGCTATTTATCTTCCCTAAACCTTTGACCTTTCATTTCCCGCCGAACCTTTCAACCTCTCTTCCCCTCTACTTCGAACCTTCGAACTCCTGCCTTCCCAAAATCCTCGAATGGCTAAGAAAAAGAGACCGAGCAAAAGACCGGATAGCCCTGTACCTTCAAAGCGTGCTCGAGGCCAGTCGAGTAGTACCTCTCAACGATCAGTAAATCCGAACCTAGAAACTCGGATTGTTGCTGTAGAAAGAGAAGTCAGCTCTGTGTGGCTTTTGTCAAGTAAGTCACTATTGCTGCAAGTTCTTGAATCGCAAGGATGGATAGACTGGTTTTCTGACAACTCTCGAATAGACTACCCGAAGCCGGTACATGAGTTCTATATGAATCTGGAAATCACTTTAGATGGTGTGGAGGCTGCCAGGATGTCATCTGTGGTAAAAGGAAAGAAAATATCCTTCTCGTCTAAGCAGTGGGCTGAGTGCTTGAATGTACCTCATGAAGGTCGGTATGAGGATTATGCTGGGAATATTCCTCCAACATCTGATTACTTCTCTTACAAATTAGCTCTAGAGCTTCTGACTGGAAACAGAGAGTCACAGAGAATCACAGCTTCAGAATTAGATGGTGAATGTAGACTTCTTTTCAAGTTTATTCAGCACCAACTTTGCCCTAGGAGAGGAGATTTTGCTGCTGTAAAGTACCAGGAGGTTTTCCTGTTGTTTCTTCTGAAAACACATGAGAAGATCAATTTGGGTAGATATGTGATGGTGCACATAGCTGGAATGGTAAAACCATCCAAGAAAGCCACTGCCTTGTTTTATTCAAAGATGATATCTACCATGCTCAAGAATCTAGAATGTATTGATGAAGATGATGAAGTTGATGAAACAGATCATACCTTCTGTCTCAACAAAGAGATCTGCAAGAGGATGAAAATCAATTGGGGTCCATGGAAGAAGTGCTGGGTTGCAGATGAAGATAAATTGTATGAAGCCTACAATCCCATAGATCATGAAAAGAGGCCAAAGGATTTGAGAGACCCTGTCTTGAAACCAAATGAAGAACCGGTTTATTCTGATGATGATGAGCAAGAAGAAGGAAAGGATGAAGCCACCGAAGCCCAAGAATAAGAAGAAGGTGCGACTAAGGAAGGAAGTATGTCATCTCCTGATGATAGGAGTGATCCTAACACTGCTAGTCCCAAGAGAAGAATAGAATTTGGACCTGCTAGTCCACCCTTAGCCCTACCAGAATCAGAACCTATTCTTGGTGATGAAGAAGATTCTGATACTGAAGAATATCACAGTGATGCTTTTGAGAAGAGTGATGATGGACGTGCTGATGATGCTGAGGCTGTTGTTGATGGTGATAACAGACCAGTGGATGGTCTTTCTGAAGATCAAATAGAATCACCTCAGTCAGAATAAGAAATACATACCAGTGGCAAGGTTGATTCACCAAAAATCAGTGGAACAGCAAGCTATGAGAAACCAAAATACACCCTGTGTGCTGCTGTTTGGGATGACTACCCTGGTTATGCTGTGTTGGGCTTAGAATATTCTGAAGAAGAAGAAGTAATTCCAGAATCTGCTGCAGCTGTGAAGAGGAACCTCCCAAGAGAAGCAAGGTCTGTTCCTGCTGTTGATCCTACAAATGTTAATTTACCTGGTTTTGGAATCTCTCAAGCTGATCTTAATAAGTTTAAGATTGAATTACTAACCGCTGTGAGAGCCACAGTTAGAGAAGAAATTTATAATGCTCTTACTCAAGTGTCTCTACAAGTTTCTGAAAATTCATTGGAAGCCTTCTCACAAAGAGTATCTAATGCTGTGAAGCCAGAACTGGCCAATACTGGTGAACTTATTGGCAGGCACATAGCCTTTTTGAATCAGACTATGAAGGATCTTCACACCGGCTTGGTATCTCTATCCAGCGAATTCTGATCAACCATCTCTGGTATGATGGAAGTTTTGAGAAATTTGATTCAACATCTCAACAAGTCTGACCTGAGGAAGTTGAAAGCTGAGTTAACTCACATAGTTGGCCAAGCCAGTACAGGCAAGGTAACCAAGATCACTACCCGTGAGCTAGAAGCTCTAAGAGAAGTTGTACATGATGAGTTAGCTGCTGTTAGACAAATTCATGATTTAGAATCTTTGATGAAGATGAAAGAGCTCTATGATAACAGTCATAGGATGGCATTGATGTATTCAGCAGATGCTAAGAAAGCTCTGCAAGAGATCAAAGAGAAAGTTGATAATTACTTTTCCAAGATTTATACAAAGCATGAAATGGCTGCAAACTTCAAGGTGTTGGCAGAGAATCTGAAATTACCTCTAGTCACTCAAGCCTTCAAAACTCAAGTTCATCAGTTACAAGATTTTACCCCTTCCTTGGCCCAGTTCATGGAGAATAAAGATGATTTTGAAAAAGCTATGAAGTATGGGGCAGAAGTCATTCAGGACTTCATTCATCTTTTGAAGCCCTATTTGAATGCACAGGCCACTGCCATAGTAGTTCCTACTTCTGAACCTCTCAGTGACTCTGATGTAGCTCCAAATCAGCTAACTGTTGCTCAATCTCTATCTCAGTTAAGACCAGTCCCTCAGCAAGCTTCTCAACCAGCTCATGTTTCTCAATAACAACTCTCTGTGGCACCTGCTCCTACACCTGCCCGAGTTGTCCTACCACCACTTCAGATTCACCAAGTCCAGCCTACCTCCAAGCCTTCAAACTTACCCACCATTGATCCCAAAGACAAAGGAAAATCCCCTTTGTATCCCAAAAAATAGTTGTGTATTGTTTTTGATAGGGTGAAAAATGTGATGCTTGTAATATTCTGTACTTTATCAAAAAAATTTCCCCTCTCTACTCTATGCTGACTGCTTTTACTTTCACTTTCACTTCTATGTTTTCCCTCCTTTTTGATTATCCCAAAGGGGGAGAAGAAAACGAATGATATATGGGAGAAGAGAGATATATGGGGGAGAAAAGATGTATATCTCTAAGGTGAGGAGAAAGATCTATATATATATAAGAGATGTATCTATCTCAGGGGGAGAAATCTGTATAATATATATGAGAAATCTGTATAATATATAAGATAAATCTGTATAATATATATGAGAAATCTGTATAATATATATGAGAAATTTGTATAATATATATGGGAAATTTAAATTAAGGGGGAGATTTATATATCTCTTTATATTTATTTTCTTTATGGTTTAATTCTCATTATGTTTTTATTTATGATAAAGATTTGTGATTATCAAAAAGGGGGAGATTGTTGATCCCTCTAGAAGATTGTTGATTTAATGTCTATGATTTATGTTTTAATAATCACAAATCATCACATACCATTATTTCTTATTCTGGTTTGATTTCTCATAAACTTAATTACAATTTTTTAATGAATCTGTTAACATGTTTTTCTCTATGCTTATTAACTTAAAAAGTATTTTGGAAGTCTTCTGGATTCAACAGACATCGGAAGCACCGATCCAATATCAACAGACATCGGACTCACCGATCAGATGACAAACCGATGCTGATCAAACTGACTCACCGATCAGATGACAGACCGATGCTGATCAAACTGACTCACCGATCAGATGACAGACTGATGCTGATCAAACTGACTCACCGATCAGATGACAGACCGATGCTGATCAAACTGACTCACCGATCAGATGACAGACCGATGCTGATCAAACTGACTCACCGATTAGATGACAGACCGATGCTGATCAAACTGACTCACCGATCAGATGACAGACCGATGCTGATCAAACTAACTCACTGATCAGACCGATGTTGATCAAACTGACTCACCGATCAGATGACAGACCGATGCTGATCAAACTGACTCACCGATTAGATGACAAACCGATGCTGATCAAATGACTCACCGATGAAAAATGACTCACCTATTCAAAATGACTCACCGATGCAAATGACTCACCGATGTTGATCTATCTGAGTCACCGATCATTACTCACTAATGCTGATGACCTACCGATCACTCGATTCTTCAATAGTCATAAACAACTGTTTGAATTTCTTTATCTTTATCTTTATTTTATCTAACCAACGGTCATATTAGGTATATTTTAATGCTCTGTCAATTAATTAATAAAGGTTTTCGGATGTCAGGAAACTGTACCTCGTACCTGCAGAAAGGAAACTTTTTCTGTCTTCCGAAGCACGTGACATAAATACAAGAAGACTCTGCTGAAGAAGATAGTGGACGGAAGAACACAAGAAGAATATAGAGGAAATAAAGAAGAGGAAGAACCAAGCATGACAGAACCTCATACACAATCAAGCCTACTCAAGAAGAGTTCTGGGCATACAAAAGAACATTGAAGAACTTCATCGACTACATCTCACTGCCTTTGAACCTGAAGCATACGACACTCTTCTTCTCAAACAAAAACGAGATGAGGAATCAGAATAAATTATGACCAAATAAAAAAGAGTTCAGAGCTACACTGAAATCACTAGATCCATTTCTAAACTCTACATCTCTGCTCTATGATACATCTGTTTTACATCTTGAGCAGTGTGTGTTATCTGCTGTATTAAACACACACACTGACTCCTGTACTTTCACTGGAGGATCTGTAAATCCTGAGCAAACCTTTTTACACTTCTTTTCCCACTGTGGATAGTGGTAGAGGTCGTGAGAGACCTAGACAGCTCCAAGCTGTTGTTTGTTTCCCCACGCAGAACTGTGGTAGAGGTCTTGTGACCTGGACAGTGTGTTCACTGTTGTTAACCCTGATCCAGGGTGTGGATCATTTTTATATAAACTTTTGAGAGGACTAAGTCTCGGCTTGAGACTGAACCTCATGGTTAATTCTCTGTGTTTGTAGCTACATACTATATCCATACTACATATTTATTTCATATTCCACTGCTATTACTTTGAAATATAATTTGTCTTCAAAGCTACTTTGATAGTTAAACTCGCAAGTTTTTATATTTATTATAAACCAGTAAATTAGTTTCAAAAGTTAATTTAATCATATGATTATGTTAACTGAGAACTAATCAATATTTGAGAAACAAATTGAACCTTTATAATCTGTATAAATTCACTACAGTATAATCTAATATTAAAATAGGGGGATTTTAATAAACATTGTTTTTAACAAAAAATTTTAATTGGAACTCAATTCACCCCCCTCTTGAGTATCCACTCCGACCAACAATTTCATTCTACCAGGTCCTAGTTTTAAGAGATGGAAGTGGGGTGTAATGTATTTATAGAAAGGAATCCACTTTTCCAATGCTTTTAGCTATGATATTTTTTATATTAATCACTGTGTGTTTGGGAACCTAGATAGATTCTATTATGAAGACCTCTAGTCATGCTCCAAGAGGGTGTAGACGACCATGATCTATAGGTGGTGGGCCATTTTCTTCAAATAGATCCTTATATAGTTCATTTTCTAGCACCCTAAATGTCACCAGAAACATGTGTAGAGGAATAGTCCCATGAGATTTTTATGAACGTTTAAAGACCATTCAAGGTGCACTGCATCCTGCCTCGTCTATGGAAAAGTTGACCTGTGTGTTCCAGCAACATCATACACTAACATTTTTTTGGGATGGAGGTCTACAGGATACTAATATGTGTATTGAGACTACTATTTTGATATTCATGCATCTGGGGTGACTCCTAAGATGAGAGTGATGCTCGTGAAATATATCATTTAGGGAGATTCAAATCATTGGCATGACATTTTGAACAAGAATGATATGCTCTGAGATATGGTTTAGAGGGATTTCCAATCCAGGTTTTATGACTAATTTTTCGATGATACTCTGAGAGATGAGCGGGCCATTGAGTTTAGGCATCTGGAGTATGTCATTGTGATTATTATGGTATATTTGACATGATTTATAGAGATTTAGTGTTTTGTGCTGATTTATCCTGTTGATGAGGCATTAAGGGTGAGATGCTTCAAGGAATTTATCATTAATACAATTCAATCATAGTTCAATGTGTTTAGGTTGATGAATATTAGTGAAATAGTGAATCAGGTACTTATTACAGAGCGGAACCTGATAGAAGATGGGGACAAAAATCAGGGTAGTTTAGCCTCATAACCTAAAATTTTATCTTCTAATGGCACAAAGCGACGTTTTGAGGCTTCACGAGAGGGGAGTACCAAACAGACAGGTTTTTAGTGTTGGTAGCTCTATTTTCTATCATCAGTGTGAAAAATAGGGCATATGAGGAATCTGTGTGATCGAGACCCAATTTAGTGATAATATTACAATAGGATGGGTCACGTAAATTTTTTTTGCCTAACCTTATCTCCTACTATTAGTGTAAGGGGATCAACTCTCACTCCATCTTCAGGTGTTTCATTCACACCTCCATGTCAGGCTGGGAGATGGGCTAGTATTATTCATTTCGGTCGAAGTTTTGGTCATGGCCAAGGCAGTTAAACACCAGTTGTACCTAGACAGTAGAGTGGGCCTACTCTAGGTAGTAAAATTGTTTCACAAGGTTGCAGTTTAGGCCATATATATTATGTACAATCTACACCTTAAGAGTAGAGTGTTGGACCGTCTATGGTGAGTGGTGAAATTTTAGTATCTTTTTCTCTTATGTATGTTATTTTTTATATAATATCATCACATAGTTTCATATATATACCTATTGTAGAGATCATTGGGATCTTAATTCAATCTTATGAGGATGTTATGGAGTTGGAATCTTTTTTGAGAATCATAATAGAGTGTGTATGCTAGTACAGAGAGTTACCCCTTGATATAGGTTGGTGTCACTACGTATGTGATCTTTTTATCCTTGAGATGATTAGATTTGATGTCATACTTATGATAAAATGTTGGATTCTTATAGATATCATATTGATTATTATCACATAAGGGTAACCCTCACTTCACCAGAGGGTAGATTTTGTATTCACAAGGGTGACTGATATGTTTGGGCAAGATGATATGGACCACAACATCATGGTCCGAACAAGATGGCAGCTCATATTTTTAGTTTGTATATGGATGATTAGGGACCGCATCAGGTAGATTTCCCTTCAGTGGTTGATCATTTCATGGTTGTTTTCTTAGAACAATTTTCTAGTTCACCTCCTAAGAAAGTGGTGGAATTATCCATCAAGCTAGTGTCAATAGATGCCCTGGTATCCATTCCTCCTTACAATATGACTACTATAGAGTTTCAGGAGCTCAAGAGGTAACTAGAGAAATTGGAATCAAACGGGTTTATATGACCCAGTAATTCTCTATGGGGTTCAGTGGTATTTTTGTGAAAAAGGAAGATGGCACCCTTAGGCTATGTGTCATTTATTGGAAATTGAACATGTTGATGGTTAAGAAATGGTATCCCTTACCATAGATATATGAACTTTTATATTCTCTCTGTGGAGCTTAGGTTTTATCAAAAATTTATTTGAGATTAGGTTATCACTAGGTTAATGTTCGACCTATTGACATACCTCATAAATAGTTTCATAGAATGTATGGTCTATATGAGTATATGGTTATAAATTTTGGTCTCATGTATGTGCCAACAGTTTTTATGGCATTGATGATTGGAGTTTTCCATCCTTACTTGGATTATTTTTTGGTGGTATTCGTGGATATGATATCTTAGTGTATACCCACAATCCACAAGACCATTCCAAACATCTTGAGATCATTTTGGATACACAAAGAGAGCATCAGTTATATGTTAACCTCACAAATTTCCACTTATAGATAGATAATATTCACTTACTGGGTCATATTATTTTAGATATAAGAGTATCAGTTGACCAAGAGGAGGTGATAGTTGTAGTTTCTTGGAAGCATCCCAAGAAAATATTTGAAATAAAAATTTTATTAGGGATAAATAGATATTAATGGCATTTCATACATGATTTCTCATGCTTAGCAGCACCTCTTATGGTCTTGATTAATAATGGTGTGAAGTTTTTATGGATAGATACCTGTAAGAAAGCGGTTTAGGAGCTGAAAGGGAGACTGAATTTAGTTCCAATCCTGATTTTTCTAGATCTAGGAAGGAGATACACTATTTATTCATATACATTAGGTATCTAGATAGGATAAATTCTGGTGTAGGAGGAGTGATTCATGGCGTATGTGTCTCATCATTTGAGGCCACTTGAGAGGAACTGCCTAGTACATGATCTCAAGTTAGACGTTGGTGTGCATGCCTTTCATTATTAGAGGAACTATCTACTGGGAGAGTGTTTTTTGGTGTACAACTACCAAAAAAGGCTCAAATATATATTTAAACATCATAACTTTAATTTGAGGCTATAAAGGTGTGTTGAGTTCTTTCAATATTTTGAATTACTCCTAAAATCATTTTTTTCATTTTCTAAAAAAGGCCACTTTTTGGCTAATTGAGAACCTTACAAAAAACCGAATAACAATTTCAAACATCACACACATTAAACAAAATTCACCAAAAACCTGATCCCAAAAAGCCACATTCAAAATTTAATGTTCCAATTCAAAAATTTGAATCGTGGGAAAAGCGTGCCGCCCGAGAAACCCAGCATCAAGGAAGACCTAACTGCATCATTACTCGCCGGCCTAGCATCACAGTACTGTCATCTCCGTCACGTCATCACATCACCATAGTCATCGAATTCTTCTTCTTCACCGCCGGCCTCATCCGAAGTCCACAGACTACACCAAACTCTGATCCACCACCTCCATCGGCATCGCTGATCAAACACCACAACATAACATCAAAACCCATCAACAGCATGAAGTACTCATCCCCTATCGCCATACCACAAACCATCCCAAAAAGACACTGCATCAACCGAATGAAGATCAAGCCTCATGGAACGCCGATGACCACTCGAACAGCACCTCCCAGAGCTTGCGTGATAGCCACCTCGCCAGACCGACCTGAGGAGTAAAGGTGGTACCTGAAGCCAGAGCAGAGTAATAGAAGCATGGAGCCTTCACAGGGAGTCATGTTCTTCGTTGACACTGCCCTACCAAAATGAAACCTTGCAGACGCCTGAACACTGGCTGGTCCACCTGGAAGCTCCCACCGCAACGCCCAACGCAACCCAAAACATCTTAGAAACCGAATCAGCTGACCGAACTGAAAGGAACCAGTGGATCTGGAGGCCAGAGATGAGTACGAGTGGGTAGGACATCCATAGCTAGCCGCGGCCTGGCAAGCACCATTAGATTCACCATAAAACATCAACGAAGAACCTTCAGCAGCAAAATAGAGACTGCAACCCCATTGAAACTCCCCAACAAAAACCGGATTGCAACCCAAAACCATCATGGAGCATGGAAGGGAAAAAATAAAAAACGGGATTGAAGCCCTAAAACATACATGGGAATGAAACCCTAATACGAACAACGGGGGAATGAAACCCTAGGAAGAATAGGAAGAAGACAGACGCTAGAAAGGTTCTCTAGAAAGTGAACCAGGGGATGGAACCCAGGAATAATAAAGGAGATAGCTCCAGAGAGATCGACAGAAGAGAACAGAGGAAAGGACTCTCCAACTCAGGGGAAGGGAAGTCGAGGTAGGAGAAGAGAGGCGTGCTCGGGAGAGAATGATGGGAGAGAATGGGGCCATCCCTTGAATTTGATCATGCTTATCTGCCTATAAAAAACAATGTAGTTACTGATGTAGTGATTTCAAGGACTCAAATATAGGTATTCCAAGAGTCTAGTAGAAAGTGGAAGCTTATAGAATTTCTTTCAAATATTCTCTTGGAGGTGTAGGATAGTTAGAGGAAAAATTTTATTTTATCCTTGGCAGTGACATCCACTCTTCTAGATAAAGCGAGGATGAAGAAGTTGTCATATTCATAGGGACAAGTCCTATGGGAGAGTGTGGTAGGTGAGGACCCACCTCCAGGTTGTACTATGGTTGAGGATGTAATTCCATGTATAAATGGTTGTGTATGGGTTCCAACAGTCATATTTGGGAAGATTATGTGAGAGTTTCATGCTTTAGTTTGGGTAGTACATCCAGGCGCTACAAAGATGTACTGAGATTTGTGTCACTAGTGTTGGTGGCTTGGGATGAAATGTGAGGTAGATTGTTTTCTCAAAAGGGGTTCCACCTATTAGCGGGTGAAGGAAGAGCACTAGAGACCAGATGTCCTTTTACAGTAGTTATATATTCCTAAGTGGGAATGGGATAATGTTGTGATGAATTTTATTACCAAGTTATAGACGTCTCCTCGAGGTAGTAATGTTGTATGGGTTGTCATGGACAGGCTTAGGAATGTTTCTCAATTCTTTCTGATCAGGGATACCATCTTAATAGATGATCTTGGGAGGTTGTATATCTTGTATATAGTACAACTTCATAGGATTCATCATACCATTGTATCAGATTGGAATTCTTGATTTATGTCTCATTTTTGGTAGAGTCTGTAGAGGGAATTAGGTAAACTAGTGCTTCTAAGCATGACATACCACCCTCACATTGATGGCCAGTCATAGCACAAGAATTGGGTGATTGAGGACATGTCAAGAGTATGAATCCTATATTTTGGGGGCTCCTGGGAGAGGTATATATCCATAGTTGAGTTTTCCTACAAAAATAGTTATCATGAGAATATACATATAGATCCTTATAAGGATTTTATGAAGGGCCATGTTGATAACCCCTATAATGGTTAGAGGTAGATGAGATAATGTTGCTCATACCTCATCTCATTCTGGATACTTTTGAGAAGTTCCAGTTAATTTTGAAATGGATGGATACTATATAGTCCAGATAGAAATCATACACCAATCATCGTCAGCGACCTCTAGAGTTTAAGGTTAGGGATTATGTATTTTTTCATATCTCACCGAGGTTAGGACATAGATGGATTATGAGACATGGTAATCTTTTGTTATGAAATTTATGACCATTCAAGATTCTAGAGAGAGAAAATATGGTAGCCTATTGGTTTTTGTTACCTCATAGGTACTAATCCATGAATAATGTATTTCTTGCATATTAGTTGCGACGTTATAACTCAGACCCATATCACACTCTATAGTCAGATGAGGTTGAGTTATAGGTAGATTCATCTATTGAGGAACATCATATATGTATCGTTGACAAGAGAATGGAGGTTCTACAATGTTAGTTAGTTCATCTTGTAAGATTGTTATGGAATCATGACCGATTACAAGATAAGACTTGGGATCATGAGGCTAATTTACATGCTCAATGTTTACAGTTATTCTCAAGAAATTATTGGCCACACTTGGAAGGGAAATTCAGGGACAAATTTCTTTATGTGGAAAGATTGTATGTTCATAGGTTTTCCTATGAGGTAAAAATCTTTTTATTTTCAGTTTAACTCCTTGTTTTTTGACCTAATGTGAGTGACTAAAGAGATTAAGGGATTTTCAAGGGTGTCCAATGATTTATTAGAGCCTAAATATTGATTTTTGTAGAATACAGTCAGGCCACTTGGTAACGAGAAACCGTGCATCCCAAACTGAAAAATTAGTAGTAACCGTGTGGGGACGGACGATGAGCAGAAGTAGGCCACATAGTTTGGTGAAAATGTGCACCCTAAGGCACACAACCATGACAAAAACTATATACTTATAATAGATGAAAATATCATGGTGGTTCATGGTCTTCCAAACTGTTCCCATGACCCATGTGAGGTCCCCCTTGATGTAGTAAAGGACATAAGGTTGGTGCACGGTTTGGCTAACTTTGCGGCCAAACTATGTGGCCTAGTGTTTTGGGTAAAATGACTAAAATTAACTTAAAATCTCTTTTAACCTAAATATATTTTTTATTTCTCCTCTAATGGATTTAAAACACATTGGAAGCACTATTTTGAATTCAATTCATAGGATTTTCTCATGTTTCTCGACCTGAACTCGAATTTGAACACCGTTCGTCTCATTAGATCCACGTTGTCAAGTTCTTCGATCATCTTGTGTTGTCCATCATTTATATTTTTATCAAAAAAGTTATTTAGGTTCAATATAATATTCCCTACTTCTAGGTTCATTGTCCATTATTATTTTTTCTCTTTATTTGGACTGAATCAGAGATGAGTGCTTGATGAGTGTTCTTCTACAGACATATGGTAGGTGATACATCCTTTACCTCGGGGTTTAGTGTTTTATATAGTTAGTTTTCACTGTAACGCATTTTGTAATTTCTGGTGTTTCCCATAAAGTGAATTTAATCCTTTGATTAAATGAATTGGGACCTATTTAGGTTTCCCACTAGTACATTTGATTACGTTGGAGGTTGTTAGCCCCAACCTAGGCAACCAATGGGGTGTGCCTTTGTATCCACCTTACATAAAACCACCCAATGGGTCTGCATGTACTATTCTTGTTAGAGGGAGTCTTTATAATTGATGATAATTTAATTGAGATAATTTGGATATCGTGATGCCTCATTTTCCTCATGTTGACATGATGTGAATTATTTTAGGTGTTTGAATGGAAATTATAAAAAAGAGTTGGTTGAACTCATGAAATTTAAACATTATTAAATAATTAATGAAGGAGATGATGAAATTATTATGGTAGTGGATTCCTTGGGTGGTATCCCTTGGATCCAAATTCCATATAATTTCCTTTACATTTCTAATCTAGGGTCTTGATTACAGTAT
Source organism: Viscum album (assembly GCA_963277665.1). NCBI lineage: Eukaryota > Viridiplantae > Streptophyta > Magnoliopsida > Santalales > Viscaceae > Viscum > Viscum album. The sequence continues at coordinate 841,799,757 of OY728125.1, read as the reverse complement.
TGGATGCCTTAGAGTTGTTTCCTCCTTAGATCCTGATTTTGTTGGATGCCTCAGGCCTTGCTTGTTGGAACCATGGTCGTTCTATGTATGAATTTGAGTATGGTTTGTTTTTGTTGTCAATCCCCAGTGGAATCTCAGAATGTGTGCTAGTAAAGTGATCATACAGTTCAAGTGGACAATAGTATTGAAGGTGGCGTAGTTCTCCAGCGCTTGCCAGATTTTTGGACTTGCAAATCGGAAAATGAATACATAGGTTGTTGGAAAGAGGAGGTGTGGGCAAAAAGAAAGTGGTGCGCAAAATAAAGGAGGCTTGCACGAAATAAAGGAGGATTTCACGAAAAACAGCGGTGTGAACAAAAAAACAGGAGCGTGTGAGAAAAGTATGGGTTGTGCGCGAAATATTTGTGTCGTGCATGAAGAAAATCATGGTGCACGAAATAGTGGAGAAAGGTTTTTTTCACAAATAGTTTTTCAGAATCAAAACGTCAAAAAATGGAAAAGTCATGGGCTGCACGAAAAATCAGGAGATGTGCGTGAAAAACAATTCCTGCGTGAAACGTAATGCGTGCCGAATGAGAGCTTTTTCGAAACAAGATGTGATTTCCACGCGGGGGTCTGAAATGCCTATAAATAATATGTGACCCCCCTCATTCCATACAGTTTAAGAATTAGAGAATATATGAGTTCTGATGCATGTAAAAGGTTCACATAAAGGGGCTAGCATGAAAAATTACACGCTGCGCGAAATATTCCAGTTTGCACGAAAAATTTGAGGTGCGTGAAAAATTCCATGCTGCGCGAAATATTCTGGTTTGCACGAAAAATCTGAGGTGCATGAAAAATTCCACACTGCGTGAAAAAGGGTGTTGTTGCGCGAAATATTTTTCCACGCGAAAAGGAAATATTACTCGAAATAATAAGGTCGTATGCTCAAAGGGTTTGTGTTGAGCACAATTGTAAATGAAACTTGTTTGCATGTTTCTGTTATCTGGTTTAGTGGTTCAGCCCGTACAAGTGCATAATATCCGGACTTCGATGTAAGCAGTGTCGCGTGCTAAGAAGAGGAAAATTATTCAATGCAAATCTATTGAAGAGACCCTCACATCTATAAACTGACTGGGACTTCACCAAATGCAGTGATCCAGGGGGAGTAAATTGGGGTGACCCGAGGGATGTAGTGGGATATCCATAAACTTTTGTAAAGGAAGTGATCCTAGGACAGAGTGACTATTCTCAAACCTTTGTAATCCACAACTCGTGAAAAATAGTGGAATTAGGTACAACCGACAACCTGTCAGCGTATACTCCTTGGACGTAGCCCTTAGTGGTGAACCAAGTAAAAATTTATGTGTAATCTATTTGCATGTGAATGTTTGATTTCTGGTCATATCCATCATACTGGTTTGACTAGTTCCTACCAACATGGGAACAAGATCCATCAATTTAAAATAAAATTATACACCTTGATTCACCCCTCCCCTCTCAGGGTGTCCCGGGGTCCTACATTGCTACCCCGTGGATCCGACTTACATGGAATCACATTAGAATTGGTCTACTAAAATGATCCTTGTAATCCAAATAATTTTTTATCGAGTTTACATTGATATTATCCATGGCCTTGACGTGGATTCCTTGGTCTACTATACCTCGGATATGGTCTTTCATGGTTGGACACTTTTGATTATACGATGTGCTCGTGATTATATTATACACAAGATTATACGGTGTGGCCATGATGATATGATACATTGGTTTATACGACATGACCATGGTAAATATTATACCTTGGTTTACACATCATGGACCTTGTAGTTTATGTATTCTTTATAATTAGCATGTTCATGTGGTGGCTTGTTTAGAGTTTACCCTTGTATGGGTAGTGATTATAATTGATAGCTTGGATAGTATAACTTTAAATTTAACATATTTTCCTTAGGATTTTAACTTGTACTACTTTTATACCTCTTATGAACTCCACATAACTTTAGATTATTATACACATACTATACTAGTAATAGAAACCATTTGTGGTGTCCTACTGAGTGTTATATCACACCTTTTTTTGGGTTGTTGTTGGGAACCCTTCTAGACTTTATAGATGTAGGTAGGGATCTGGGAATGAGCTTGTTGTATGATGCTTGACTGCTCATTGCTTAATTGAATGGGAACACAAGACCAAGATATTATCTTGATGCTAGCAGGGATATGTCATTTTTGATATTTTGGTATTTTGTTACATGTATTATACCGATGATTGTATACTTTTTTCCTATTTTTTAGAGATATGACATGATATATCATTTTTTATATGATATTTCCTTTGGAATTGTTTATTTATTTTGGTATTGTATTTTTATCTTCTTTCTGTTTTATTTTTTTCTTTTGTTATTGACTAACATGTTTACAGCTTATGTGCTACACTCTAACATGAGGGAATATTGTCCCCACATAAACACCCTAGACCCTCGATGCTAGTTATAATCCTCTGGTCTTTGGGGAGGTGTTCTTGAGTCCATGTGACCCACTTGATCAGGGAACTGTTTAGTGTTATCTGGGTTATGACGTTACACAAATTCTAACTTTGGGGAAGATTTAGAATCCCAAAAGAGTGTTATCACATATATGTTTTCTTTTGGAATAATGAGATTCAGTTGGATATCCATGATTCAATTGGTGTTCCCACTTCAATAATAGAAGTATATTTCATCCATTTTATATAATAAAGGAAGGGTTTGGTATATCTGAATGGGTTAGAGGAGGATATCTAAAAAACATAAAAAGATGGGATATTGTTTTGTGACTCACAGATAACGATTCACTTGTTTGGAAATATGATGTTTTATTCTTAGATAAAGCACATTCATTTGAATTATCACTTCACCCGAACATTGCTAGAGGAAGGGTTGTACGTGAAATTGATATTCCTTGAATCATTGTGTATGTGTATATATATATATATTAATTTATTTATATATATTCTATATGTAGTTTTGTAATTCAGGAAAATTATGATTTTCATGCACTATATATCGTACCATGAAACTCGCAAAAGAAATGATAAACTGTTATAATCTATTTTTCTCCCATATTAGTTATCATTTATTATACTATTTCATGAGATTAAACATTTGGGAGGACTCTCATTAGTTTATATGAAACATAAACCATTCATGGTATTTATTCATGTGTTTCTTCACATTAATAAATGAGAGGACAATCAAAGAGTGTCCTTGATTTCCTATTTAAATTTTTTCCATGTGATATAAGTGTATGACAATTCTATTATTCTTGGAAAAACCTCCCTAAAATCATTGATATATTTATTTTTCTTCCTTTCCATGATGAGATGCAAGAACATCATGAGAAAAAGGATAATCCTGCATGTATGAAATGTGATTCAGATTAGCTCATTGAAGAATCACTATGGTGGGATTCTTTTATTTTCCACTCCTGTAATATTTATCAAGAATATTCGACGATATTAGAAGTTGAAGGAGATGATATAGTGGGTCTTCTTTGTAAGGTATGCTTATTTTAAAAAATCATTTATGTTTTTATTGAAGGTTTTATAATTTTTGCATGGGAGATCCTCATATTTGGGTTTTTATTTCATCAGATGTGTATAATAAGTGTTATTAGAATTTAAAAAAACTGATAGTGGTATCAAAGGGAACCATGTGTCTAGATTTATGAAATTATTCTTTAAATGAAGAAGAATAAAAAAATTGAGCAGTTCTAAATTCCAAGAAATTTGGATTCATAAGGGGTTTACCCTTATGTAGTTAGGCTACGTAATTTTAATAAAAACCTTACCCTTACATAGTTGAGATGTGTAAGGGTAACCAAGGAATTACCCTTATGAAAATTTTTCTACCTAATGGCCATATCACCTTACCATTATATAGATTGGTCTATGTAAGGTTCATCGCAACATTCCTTTATGTGAAGTAAGGGTTCCATAAAGGTAGAATTTTTTAAATGGGTTACATAAAGGTAAACTACTGAATATTAACCTTGAATAAAGGTTATACCCTTACATAGAAAGTCTGTTTAAGGATAACCACTTTATTAACTATACAAAAACGGTTTGCATAAAGTTAGTACCCTTACATAGCAGTGCTACATGGAAGCATAATGGTAAATGAGACACACCATTACATGAAACATTCATGTAAAGGTAATATCATTTATAACCTTACATAAAATGAGTTGTGTACAAGTGATATTTGAATTACATTTACACAATGCATTATAATTAAGTTGTATAAACGAATGTAGTGGATTACATTTACACAAGGGATTTAAGATGGCCTGCATAGGGATAGAAGGCTTTACCCTTACACAAGAATACCCCTACATGTAAGGGTAATCAAAATTATTTTATAATCATTAAAAAAAATTTAAACAATTAAATTGATTTAAATTTTATATAAAATGATTATAAATCATTATAAATGGTTTTTTGGGATATTTAAATTTATAAAAGGTTTATAAGTAATTAATTATAAATTGTTTATAAATAATTAAATGTTTATTCCAAATTTATTCCAAAGTATTAAATGATAATATTTGATATACCTTTTAACAAAATTATATGGATTGTGTTATGATCTATAAATAAAATTATTTATTTTAAAATCATAACAAATGATTTATAAAGGGTTATATATTATAAAATAAGGCCAAAATATAAATATTTTGTATTTAAATTATGAATTGTTCATAATTAACTATTTTTAATTATCAAAAATAAAATGGTAACTTATTTGGATATTATTTAAACCACATAAAAAGTGTTTTGATGATTAATATGATCAATATTTAAATAATAATTAAGTATATGATATTTAGACTACTAAAAATGTTTTCATGATAGATATTTGAATTGAAAATTGTTTATAATTTATATAATATCATATATTTAAAATGGAAATGTGATATATGGATAGATATGAAAGGTTTCATATTGAAATTAATATAAAATTATTATATTCAAAATTATAGAATGTGTATAATGTTAATGCTGAAAAAGTATAAAAGTGTTTATAATTAGATTTTAATTATGAATTGTTCATAAATGTTTATTTAATGTTTAAATATTTGAATTTTTCATTTATTTTAAATCTTATTCCTATCTGTATTCTTGTTTAGTAAAAAAATTCACATTTTAATATTCTGTATTCTTTACTTTAAAATGATAAATAGTTTCTCGGATAAAGCCTTGCACTACATGCTTGGATTGACTCCATAATGAATTTAGTTCTCATCTACCTTAACCTCAATTTTTAATTGAAGTTATTAGCTTGATTTTAGTTGTCAATTATATTTTTTTAATATTAGTTTTTAGAGTTATTATGAATTAGATTCTCTATTGAGTAATGTATCCCTAGGTAGAGGGACTCGGGGTCGAACTACCCACCAACTCTGAGGCTTGTGCCCTGTCTAGGCTTGTATATGGGGTTGACTGTCAATTTATTCAAGATTAATCTTATGAATAATTTCAATCTATCCTTTACATGAATTTTTCATGTACCTTATGCATATGATGCATTTGGATATGTATAAATATATTTGAATTCTGTTTTTGGGTTACATAAACTTCAGGGTTGTGAAAAGAGTTTTACATCAATATAGTTTGACATTATTGGTTTGGTTGAGGGAATAAGATTCAAAACTAAAATACTAAAATCATGCATAAATAAAAGGTAATGGCATGAAAAAATATGGTGAGATTAAATCACCTTAAAATACAAAATTTTATATTCCTTCAAAAGCGGTACATGTCTAGACCTCAAACATCTAACCAGATAGGTAATGATATATCTAGGTTCCCCTGAATTATCTTGTGCAAGGAATGAATGTAATAAGTGACTCTGTATTTTCTTATTGGGTAGGTCATGCTAAAGATGGGTACCCCTGAATTGTCCCTTGTTAGCTTGTTATTGTATTTTTCATTGCGTTACACAATCCTGGAGACACTAATAGGATTTAGTTACTAGAGGAATATAGTTGAGTTTGTCCATATGATGGATTGAACTAAGAGTTTTCCACTCAACTATCCAAGATTCAAATCTGATATGATTGGAATGATTCCCTACATAAATAGATAAAAATGGAGAAATTCTAAAGGGAACAAGATATTAGTGAATTTTTTTTGTTTCCAATGCGTTCGTTGGGGTGTGCATCTATCCATTGAGGAAGCGATGTGCTGTTTCACCACATTCCTACTTTCCAAAGGCGGGTTAAATCCATGGTTTATTCAGGGACATTTTATTCGTGATTGAAATGAGATGATGGGATGTCGGTTTATCCTTCTTTGGATTCCTCCTCAAAACTCCTCACCTAGTTCGAGTCTCCCTTAATGATTTAAGATTTTGTTCATGAAACTCTGCCAAGTGCCATCTCTTTGTGGATGCCAGTTAATTAAACTGATTATATCAGTACATTCTAAGTGGTAAATTCATGGAAACAACCTTTAGTCAGGGGAGTAGTCACGTTAGACATCACTGATGTGTCTGGATACTGAAGCACTGATTATTACGGGTTTCTTCTACTTATAATATGGCTTCTCAAGGGTGCGGAAGCCCGAGGTATCCCATGTCGACTGTGGGGAATTATATTCCATAGGCACATCCCTAAGGTTTTTTTCAGTTTCCCATGTTTAACATATGTTATTCCGGGAGTTTAACATTTATAAGAGACGGATCAGACTGAATGGAACACCAATAAAAGTGGATCAGATGTGTGTGTCCCTAAGAGAGAGAACCTAAGGAGGTTTACTGAATAGGCAGATCAAGACGCCCAATGAAGATAGACCTGAGGATTCTTGGGTCCCAGAAAGGGGGACACCATGGTTTACCATTGGCTAGGATTGATCCTAATGAATGTTTCTTGTGTACCCTATCCTGATGGACAGGAATCAAACTCATGAAGTTTGAGGGGTGATGAATTGGGGTGTGCGCAAAGGACAGAAACCCAAAGACATAATGGCGATTATGTGTGGTTAATGGCCCATCACAATAGGATTTATCTTGATCGTACGGTTAGGGATTTTGTGCGGTTTATGCATTGTTAGATGCCATATTGGTGGTAGGATCAGCAAGGAAGTAGGTGACACGATCTCACCGAGATGTGGCGGCTTGGTTAAGAATCTTGATGGATATGGATGTTTGAGTGAAGTTGATGGAGAATGAGATGGAACCATCGTGGAGGTGATGGTAATGTTGGGATTTAGCATCAAAGATATATCCTTAGTATCCCTGTGGTGGGTAATCAAAGTCCACATAGTTTGTTGGGACGATGGGACACCTTAAGAGGTGACCTGCGAGAATGGATGCATGGATTGGACCCAGATGAAGTAAAACATCTAGGTTGGGTCATGGCCTTCCTAAAATATAGATGCACAAGGGAGAGACTATGATGAGACATGAATCCAGGTATTGAACCTCTGGGAGGCTTCCAATGTATCATCATGGTAGGGAATTAAATTCCATGCAGTTCAGGGTGGGGGCATGGAATCGGGGTGTACGCATAGGACAACGACCCGACAAAATGCAGGGGGTCATGTGTGGTTAGCAGTCTAGGTTGGTCAGACACCTGGGAGGTGAACTGAAGATGTGGGTCCTAATAAAGGGGTCTATAATGTCTTATCATTTTTTGGGGACTAAAATGGATTACCTTTGGTTGGGGACTACAAGGGATTACCCTTGTTTGGGATCCACAATGGCTAACCATTGGTTGGGGAATACAATAGCTTACCGTTGGTTGGGTTCTACAACAGCTTATTGTTGGTTGGGGTCTACAATGGCTTACCATTGGTTGGGGTCTAAAACGGTTTACCATTGGTTGGGGTCTACAATGGCTTACCATTAGTTGGGGTCTAAAAGGGATTACCGTTGGTTGGGGTCTACAATGTATTATCATTGGTTGGGGTCTAAAACGGCTTACCAATAGTTGCGGTCTACAAAGGCTTATCCTTGGTTGGGGTTGAACCTTAGACGGATTCCTATGTACCTTGTCTAGAAGACTGAGATAAAAATCCACGTAGTTCTAATTGGTACAGTTTAACTTCATACAGGATGGAAAGTGGCGTACAGTTTAACATCATGCAGGATGAGGATGAACCGATGTGAATATGGTCGGTATCGATGGGTAATGGGCTTGAACCTCAGGGATTCTTCCAACGTACCTTTTCTAGGAGACAAGGATCAAAGTCCACATAGTTTGGATTGGGGAATACAGTTTAACATCATATGGGATGAGCGCTGGGCTTGAACGTCAGGGAGGATTCCTACATACCCTGTCTAGGAGACAAGGATCAATGTCTGTGTAGTTTGGTATGGGGGCTTTGGGAATAAACGCTAAGGTGGACTGAGATGATGTCATGGTCAGTGCATACTCTAAGCCCACATGAGTAATGCTCGATGTGAGAAATAAGAGGCAGCAAATACCTAACAATCATGTCACGAAAGGGGCATCTGTGAGGAATAGAGTGGTTCTTACACATGGTTAGTAGCCTAAAGAGGAAATAGGGTCTTACGCTTGGTTAGTGGACTAGGGAGATGGAGATTGCGACTTACTCCAGGATGGAGACCAGATGGTGACAAATCCTAGAGAGAGAGAAACGGGGAAACAATGGTCCATGTGCCCATCTCTCCTCTAGCCTTTGGGAACTTATTAAGAGAGGAGGAGCGGGGATTCCACCTCCCACAAGAAATGATAGGGGCTTACACTAAGATATTTCCCCTTCCTCGGGGACAGATGCCACTCCAATAAAGAGGATCTCATTCCATGTGAGAAAGATCTCTCTCCTATGGAGACAAGTGGGCATAGAAAATGTCTGAGACAGGGAACCCCATGTATATTTCACGAGATGATTCCACATTTTAACATCATGTGCTGAGGATGATGGTGTTTGGTAGTTTTCCATCTGATAGCTCGGATGAGGCGGGTTCACTCCTCACCCCTAGGACTTACATAATTGATACCCACCCACCCTTGGAGAAGGAAATCAATTTGAAATTCCATAGTTAGGTGGTGTTTTGGAGTGATCCATTGAGGGGCTCACATTAGCTTAACTATGAAAAGAAGCCATAGTCATTAGTGTGCCTATGTAAAGAAGCATGAGGCTAAGAAATTCAATAGAAAGAACTGCCCATGGGGCCTTGAAATCACTTTGTACAAACCTGGAGGGTTGTATGGGAGGAGTGTTTGGGAACAAAATGGGTTCATAGGAAAGGACCTTGTGATTATCTGGTGCTCCGCATAGTGGAGGTACTTCACGAAGGGGTATGCTTCACAAAGTGGAGTGCCCTAGAATTGGCATGGAGTATAGATTCATATGGAGGGTGCTTCATGAAGAATAAAGGATTTCATGGGGTAGGGATTCACATATAATGGGTTCTTTGCGAATCATAGCATTGCGAAGCACATTGACCCTACCTTAGCATTTGGTTCACATGTGCATGGAACGTACTTCACGAAGCATGAGTGCTATGTGAAGACCTAAGTTCCCTTAGGTATCTCCTTCCTTTGTGATGTATCGTGGGATCTATGAAGTGAATCCCTACTTAAAGAGGGGTTTCCTTTTATCTAATGGAAAGGAAATTTACAATGATCAAGTACCTCGAATAGATCATTTTTCTCAATGATTCACAGAGCAGAGTTTGATTCATTATTTGTGAGCTGAGAAGGCAAAACGTTGGGGTATCTTATCATTGGGTCAATGGGAATCCTAGTATTTATAGCCCATAGGCATAATAGATCTCCGACATCTTGTTTCAAATCTATATGTCGCTTGGAAATCAGAAGTATATTTCATTAAGTTTGTTGTAACTGCAGAGTCGACCGTCATCCACTCCTCGAAGCAGATTTCTTCTTAATCCCCTTTGCGGCATTCGCAGAGGATTCTATCAATTTTCAAGGGATCACAGGGAAATATGATTCCCTCCATGGTTCAAATATTTCCATCAATCGCGTCATAATTGCAGAGTCTCTTTCCTCTTTTACTTTTCGGAGATCGCAGAGGTGGCCTGGTGATTGCACCAGTCACAGTGCAAGGGGCTCTGTGAAGGAGCATCGTGAGGCAGCCCATTTAGCATTGGTTTCTTCTTTACACCATTTTCCTCTACACGTATTTTGGAACCATCAAATCCACCCCCCAGAAATAGAGCCAAGGATAAAATGAGGTTCTAAGTCTGATTTTAGATTCCCAAAATTTATATAAATCAGAAAGCAATATTGCGAAGTAGGGTCACGATGCGGACAGATGAGGTGCGTGTTGAGAACTCCATGAATCTCACTACGTCCGAGAATGTTGTGAAGATTGAAGGTTGTCACCTATAAATAGGGGAGGATGAATCTTATTTTGTCCTTAGTTGTCTCCATATTTTTGGAAATTGTGCTCTTGATTTGAGAAGCTCCGCATGCTATGTGATCATTCTTTGTGAATGAAGTCCTTTCTGCTCTGCGTCACATAACAGGTCATCTGACTCTGCGAGTGTGCACTCCACAACTTGTGTCTATAAGGCCTATGGCAGGGCTTTGTGACCTACCTTTTTGAATGAGCTCGGAGAATGATCTCCACAAACCATAAAAAAAACATCTAAAATTTTAAGACTGAATGGCTCTTCACGGAGCTACCAGGTGGATCCTTGCAGATGATACCTAGAGGGAAGAGTTAGATGATAACCTGGGAATTGGAGAGTATGTGTGGACCCACTCAAACCATGAATCTCTAGTGGAGATTCTATAATAAATTCAGAATAACTAACCTCTATGAAAAAGATTTTCTTTTATATGGATTTGGTCTGAGGGATGACATTCTCATTCCCAAAGAAAGCATAGAGGATCCAACCTACTTGTTCAAGAGTACTCCATGCCAGCACTAGTGGTTCAGCTCGACCTACAATTATACTTGGGAGCATTATACAATCGTTAATGTCAACTCCCTATATAACAATGTGAACAATATCGATGGGATGGCGCTGCATCCAGAGGTATCTCCCCCGCTGTACCGTACCATACTAAAGGTAGCCTTGGGGAACCCATATAAGGGGTGGACCAATGAGTGGGATCTGCGCCAGGGTGGAAATTTCACGGATGATTAGGCTTGGGAATACCTGGTATGAGCCTCATGTGGGGACTTTGGGGTTGAGCTGAGGCGAGTGGGTCTATATGAGGTGGCACAGGCCTCCCAATTCCACATCTACCAACCTAAGAAACTGATTCTATAGATACTGAGAAGGTTTTCATCAAGGACCAAAACTTTCTATCTTCACCATGGGGAGGTTGGTATCAGCCTCTAGGACCTGTACCAAATCTTGGGGATCCTGATATTGGGGGAATTGTATGTCAAGATCCTCCCCACCACGAATGAATGGGAGGACCTGGAGTAGATGCCACCTATACCAAAGGAATTGATGGACCTAGTTCCAGGAGAGGAAAAGTAGTCACTGAGGGATGTCCATTTCAAGAAGTGGTTCATTCAGATCCTAAATTTCCCTGCAGACGGGAAGTTTCCCGTGATGCCCCCAAATTTCCGAAAGTGGGTCCAGTGTAGTAAGGAGAACTCCTACTAGTGACTATTGGAGGATCTCTAGTGGAAGACATGGGTGTTCAACATCAACACTAAGCATAAACCAGTGGTTAGTCTAGATGCATTCATTTTAGTTCTCATTTCCAGCTAGATACTGTCAGTAAGGGATATAAACATGGGTGTATTATAGATCACGTTTATTTAGGTGTCCATTTTGGAAAGGGGAGAGGATTAATTTGGGGATCCTGATGCTGGATAAATTTTATTAGGTACTATGGCATATCAGTGAGGGGAAGAAGCCATACATAGTGGGTGGGCCATTCCATCTCTTGTATGGGTGGATAGTGGTGCATATGGGTGCCTATGTGTACTTGAACCCCATTTCTTCTCCAGGGTCAGACTTCTTTCCGACCAATATGAATGTGTTGGGGAGTTTCCTGACCATTCCAACCCTATCGTTAGTGTTGAACAATGTCTGAAAGGTAGACGAGTTAAAGTTCCACCAATTCCCATTTCTAATAGGTGTGTTCACTGATGACGTCTAGGGAACAGAAGAGCATCGATCTTATCTATTGGCCTATCAGGATGAAGTCTTGGTTATGTGAGTTGATCGCGAGACTCTCTATGAACCATACACTCCACACCAATTTTTGTGGCAGTTCTGGTTCCCAAAAAGTCTCACCATGTAGGTTTACATGGAAGTACTCCATGAGGACCACCCATGTGTGATGAGGCAGATGTGTATCATGTTCACATAGGAGGATAGGAAGATGTAGAATGAGCTACCTCCGCCCACAGCTATCTATGAGCTGGTAAAGGAGTATGCCAATAGTTGATAGGTAGTCTACTCGGGGGAAATTCTAAAGCGGAAGACTATATGTTCAAGTGACGGGGTCCCCCCTCAACCTCGAGGTCGGGGATGGAAGGTGATGAGGAAATCCAATGGTGTTGGGGCTATAGTAGTGATGAGGCATGCACCCATATGGAGGTAGGAATCAGCGGTGGGCCTGGCGGTCCTAGAGGAGCAATGTTTTCTGGAGGGGAGGCCACCCAAGGGGTTCCGTAGGATACCCACCCAGGCTCTGAGAAGCAATTGCGCCATATAGACATGCATGAGGACTCTATCATCCCAAAGGCTTGGTAAATATGGGATTTTGACATAAAATTACTCATCCCTTCCTAGATTTAGCACCATCTGAACCACCATGGGATTGATTTTTTGGGGGATTTGTCCAACTAGTGCTGGATTTGCAATATCTCAGACGGAAGTGGAACAGTACATCACCGAGTTGGAGGAATTTTTCCACTCTCGTGGTGCTCTACATCCAATGACAGGTTGTGTTAAACAATCCCTCCACAGCCATCTACCACAGACTTGAGGTAATGATCCCCCTACCAGAAGAGTTGAAAGAGTCCTCCTAGGGGAAGAGGCTAGTAGGGGGAGCCTTCAGGAAGAGGGTGAGGTCACCAATGCAGACCTGGAGCTCAAAGAGTTTGTAGTGTCTCTTGAGGTAGAAACTAATGAATTTTATTATGGTCATTATTCTAGTCACATTTTCCTTATTATCTAATATTTGACCTATGTATGATGGGCTCATGTGAAAGACCAACTCCCGCGCAATAGTAGATGCGGCTGTGGGAATGTCGAGATCTGCAACTGCGACGATGGCGATTACCACACCTAGTAGGGCTGCAACACCCTGGGTGGTTGTCCAAAATCCTTCTGACTTCCCAACCATATATGGAGGGTCATGCCTCGGGGTCTCAATGGAATCATCTCAGGGGAGAGACTGACTATTTGGCCTCTGTATGTGACCCTCACAGAATTTGTAATTGTCATCCATTGAATATTGTCAACTAACATCTGTGTTTTTTTCACATGAACAGTTCCACAAAATGATGTGGGCCACCTTGGTGATGATAACTGGAGCTCTTGGAACTGCCTTTCCCAGGGGAACACTGGTGGTCTTGGAAGCAAACACCCATACTGACCAAGCCGCAGTGCTCTCGATCATAGGTGGGACCGTCTGCAAGACCGAACCTAAAATAGTCAAGGTGGAATCCAATGTAGATGATTAATAATATGAAATGGGTCCTGACCTACCAAATCAGACACTAGATCAAGATCCTGCTAACAAGTTCCTAGAGGCATTATCTACATATGAACCTTCTGACCCCGAGGACTGGTATGAGAGACTTTCTATGAAGAGAACTGCAAGGTCGTACGTCGCCGGTCATGGAAGTTGATAATGTGATTCATTGGGGAGACCCCACAAGCACAATGGATTGACCATATAGGGAGGCTTCATTCCTGACTACGTTAACTATGCACTAGAGGAGTGGATTCCCAATGTCCTCATATTCCCATATGACATTTCTTGGAAAACAAGATATGGGAACATTACTGCAACCTTGGTGTGGGATGGAAGTGGAGGAAATTTTTGAATATCAAGAGACTCCATGAGGCCAAGAATGAGATCCAATAGTTGAGGTCACGAGTGAATTAGTAATCTACATTCCTCGACGCATAATCAGGGATCATATCATGACTGAAGGCCCAGCTGGCAGAGGCTGAAGAACAAATGAAGCAAGCCTCTGAGGAGATGGCCATTATCTAAGCTAACGAGGATCGGTCCCAGTTCGAGGCTGATGAATTGTGTCCCATTGCCATCGAGGAGGAGCAGGAGCTAAACTGGCGATAGAGGATCCTGGACACCACAAGCTAGAGAGTGGCAGATCTGGGATGCCCCATTGAAGTGGTCAATCTATCCATGGAAGGGGTTGAACCTTGGGCACTATAATATGTGTAAAGTCATAAACATACTTTAATGTTTTGCATGTTTATGTTGGTTTCATGCATGAGTTCCATTATTTTTGTTGGTTTACTCCATCTCTATCACATTCGGGAAATATCCAATGATAAATCCCAAAGATCACATGAGTCATGCATGATGTCAGAAAAAAGGGATAATCTCATCGTAATTTCATTTGAATATGAGAGTAAAAACTAGGATTCGGGAATTCGGGGTCTGAAAACCCTATCCGAATTTCCAGGAAGAAAGAGGCATGCATGAGAAGAGAAGGATATTCTCGTAGCCGTCAAATTTACATTTTTTCAATGTACTCTAGTGTATGACTGAGGTAACGCTAGGTGCATTAGAATCAATCCGAATAGAGGGGAGTGGAAATTGGGAATCATGATACCCAAAATTTAGAACACTGTAGGTGTGGCGTGACAATGAAGGATAACTATTGACCATATTCAAAACACATCATCCATATCGTGTTTCCCTAAAATTGGGACAACAAATGAGGGCCAATCACTGGCCATGTTTGAAACATGGGTCCTGATTCAAAATTCCATCCATTAGTTTTCCGAAATGTTATCCCATGATAGTAGGTGAGCCATAGTATGATCATTTGTACTATTAGAGGGTTCCTTTAGGAATTAAATTGGATGAGGGTCCAAATAAAGGGCACATGATTCTTGGAGGGTGGAGTGATGGAATGTTCAAATGGATTCTAACACTCTTGAAATTATTCCATAATGATGAAAACACATAAGGTGAGCACATAGTTTTGATAAGGGATTGTACCTATTCCAGACATGACCTCTCTGGTGAGGACCTAGAATGCCTTGTAGTTTTATGTAATACAAATGAGGATGATAGACATGTAGTTTAATGTCATACAGCGAGGATATAGGCAATGAACAGTAACAAAATAGGGGATGTGGCCAGGACGACCATATAGAAGCTTTAAAAATATGTGAATGGATCTGGTAACTAGTCATCCAGATGTCACTATGTATCTTGAAAGGGCAGGAATCAAGCCATATGTAGTTCTTGGGAATAGTGTGGATTGAGACCAATGCTGGTGGGGGAAATCCTCTTTGTTGAGGAAGTTGATGTATCCCATAATTATCATGGGGCATCCTAAAATTGTTCATTGTAGAATCGTATTTTAAAGTCATGCGTTGAGGACATGGTTACCTATAAAGGAAACACACCGTGGGGTACATATCCCAATGTGAATGAGACATGTCAAATAGAGGGGGTCGAACCCCTTTCCAAAGACATGGTGCCTGTGGATGAGAGATCCTAGCTTAAGGTCATATAGTATACCATTATGAGGGAACTTGGATTAATGGAATGTGCACAAGGTGATGAACTAGTGAACCTCGATGTGTAGTTTTCATAGGAATATCTTAGTTTATGGTCATATAACTCGGACCAGGTTGGGAAGAGACAAGGGAGACACATGGTGTGGTTTTTGAGAAACTCTTCATGAATGAGGACATAGAGTCCACACCATATCACATGCCTATTATAGAGTTTGGGCTAACGTACTGAAAAAAAAACATGATTTGAGATTCCTGGGATGGACCTAAAGGAAAAATGTCTAGGAATTCTTACGTATCCCATGGGGATGGGAATCAAGCAATACATAGTTATGAGATAGAATGGTAGGTTACTAATTCCAGAGGCAATACTATCATGTAGGTATGTCCCATGAACCAAAAGAAGCATCATTTTATGGGTCTTGTTTGTTCATTATGGTGGATGTGTGTTTTTTTATTATGAAGAAACAACCCTATGATAGAGAATACAAGTGTTTAAACAGAAGTCAAGTCATATGTAGTCCTTGAAAAATTTCATGGTGGATAAATAATACTAGACATGATGTCTCCTTGAGTAGGGACACCACATTGTAGTTCCATATTTCATCATGCAAGTCGGAAGATAATGTCATAGTTTAGGGTTATATGATAGGACCAACCCATGAATTTAACATCGTGGGGAAAAGACGTGGCAATTTAAAGTCATGTGGGGCCAAGAAACATATTTAAGGTCACATGGCTTGGACGCATAAAAAAGAATGAGGTTTTAGATGGAATATAGGAGGTTTCATAATGCATACCCGATGTGATCAAAGACCATGTCCAAACCACAATGTGTGCAACTCTAGAGGAGAAACCTTAGGCTCAGGGGTTGGAATAGATTAGAGGATATTGGGTTAGACTTGAAGAATAAATAATTGTGAATTATAATATATCCCATGAGGATAAGAAATCAATCCATACGTTGTTCTGAGAGTGTAGTTTTATGTCATGTGGGATGACAGACAGGGGAGATTAACTCCTAAAAGGGGAGTATGTAGGTCAGCTATTGCAGATGCATTGTGAATGAGAGAATAATCCCACATACATCACACCACACAATTTTCTAAAATTCAGGGCCAAAAGGCCGAATAGAATAGATAATTAATGGAGCCTAGGCTAGACCTGAAGATGAATTGTCTGGGCTTTCCTACGTATACCATAAAGATGGGAATCAAACCATATATAGTTTTTAAAGGCTATGCAGTTTAACATCATGTGTAGAGGGTGATGGGAGATCTTAGTTTAAGGTTGTAGACCTTGGATTGGAGGAATTGAGACTTTTCTAAACAGACGTAACCATTGACCAAATCCCTAGGCCCACGTGATCCACACTCCATGTGGGAAGCAAGGGCAGAGAAGGTTTTCGCAACACGTGGAATAAAAATAAAGGGGGAATTGGCCCAGAGCCTCAAATGACACATCACTATGGATTTATCCTCTTAAAATGAAAACGTTCATTGAAGGATGGTACCAGGAGTATTGAAATTCTAGATGGAAATAATGGAGTGGAAGAGTATGTGAGTCACACAATCAATATTTAAGGCTTAATAGAGGGGGAATAATGATATAGGATGATTGTTGACCATGTTTGAAACACATAATCCACATCATGTGACCTAAAATGCGAACAAATAATTGAGTGTTGACCACTGACCCTATTAGAAATACAAGACTTAAGTCAGATTGTTTTTCTAAATGGATGGGGATGTTGGCGCGAGATAGTAGGAGATCCCTAGGGCCTACCATCCATACCATTTGGGGATCCTTTTGTATGTGAAAGATGATGGAAACCCAAATAATGGGAAACATGAAGAATGGGAATGGGTGAAATCATGTCCACGTATAACACAACACTCTAGGTTTTAAACTAGAGTGCTTCTGGACATGTTGGTGAATTTACAAAGAGAGTCAAGGGGACCCATTTGAGTTCAGATGATTCGAAAATATGAGTGAAGGATAGGGGGATGAAGATCACTCAAGATGTAGGGACGTGACGTGGATATTGTAAACCCGAAATGGATGAGGGCATAAGCCCATACCACACCACATACCCTCTCCCAATGGACCCAGGCAAAGGGGACAAAATATGAAGAGGTTTCTAAGAAATATGGATGGACCCGAAGATAAAATGTATGGGCACTCCTACGTATACCATGAGTATGGGAATCAAGCCAGACATAGTTCTAAATGATTTTTTTTAGTTTAAAGTCATGAAATAAGGATGAATATAGGGGGGTACCTTGACAAGAAATGTGCATGGAATGGTGAATAACCCAACGTAGGTGAGGGTGTTAGCCCATATTCCACAACATTCATAATTCTCGAGGAGAACTCGAGCCAATATGTTGATAGAAAGGGTAGATGAACCTAGGCAGGACCCAGAGATAAAATTTCTGGGTTTTCCTACATATCCTATAAGGATGGGAATCAAGAAAAATGTATTTATTGAGATGTAATGTAGTTTAATGTCACACAACGAGGACATGGAAGATATTATATTATAGACATAGATCTCAGATCGTAGATGCCAAGTTTAATGTCATGTGCTTGGGACAGATGGTTGGAAAGGGTGGATAACCATGCCTTTCATTCGGGAGACCACAGAACGAAAACAACAATTGAGGATAACTGTTGACCATGTTCGCAACACAGTATCTGTATCATTTGATTGGGAATGGGGAAAAACAACTGAGCATCTCCCATTGACCATATTCGCAACACAAAAATTGTATCAAATTGTTGACCAAAATCATCTGGGATGTTGGCCCGAGATGGTGGGAGAGCCCTGGGGCCTAGCATCCATACCGTTCATGGGTCCCATCCGATGTGAAAGGTGATGGAAACCCAAATGACGAGACATGTAAAGTGTGGTGGTACCCATTCAGTTTAACGTCTTATGAAAAGGGTTATGGATGAAGGAAGGATGTGTCTAGGGGATATGTGTAGTGTGGAAAAAATAGCCTGATGTGAATGAGAACATAGATTCCCCACCACACCGCACAATACTAAATGAGACCTTGGGCCAAGGGTCTAGAAAGGTTGAGGGACATGAAGCTAAGACACTGATGGAGAGTCCTAGATATCTTTCATTTTATCGTCATTTGGGGGGAATACTAAGTAGATTTATTCCCCTCAATTCAAATTAATCAAATAGTTTAATGTCAAGCGGTGAGGAAGGTGGTGATATTAGTTTAAGGTTATAGAAATTGAACTGTGATTACATGACCTTTTATGTTGGTATTTCTTTACCAGAGCTCCTAAGACCATGTGACCATTGATTGGTGTGGGAAAAAAGTAATGGGATTAGGTTCTCCCCATTATATAACGACGCGACAATGAAGGAAATAGATTGGGTGGGGTTGATCCCAACCAGAACAACATCCCTACCTGAGGAATGCTGAAGTTCAAAGGGACAGTAGGAAAAATGAATCACTACACCCAAAATTTTGGATACATAAAGTGTGGTTATGCCTGAGCAGTTTAACATCATGTAGGATGAGTAAAAGAGATGGAGATCTCCAAGAAGGGTGTATATAGTTCGGCCATTGTAAACATGATGTAAATGGAGGCAAGAAAAGCCTGCACCACACCATGTGTTTTTAACCAAGTGGAGATCTTGAAGTTTGGGGTTGGGCCTATATACTAAATTTTCGGGCATTCCTATGTATCCTGTGAGAATGGGAATCAAGCTGTACGTAGTTATTAAATGGTCATGTAGTTTAACATCATGCGGTGAGGATGTGGGAGGATAGATGAATTGTATGATAACATGGTGCATTCATTGAAAATCCGGCACAAGTGGGGCCCAAAGAAGTCTACAATACACCATTTGCAATCCTCCAAGTGAAATATACCCAGTAGGGGTAGTAAAAGAGAAACTTTTGTGGGTTGGATTCTAAGATGAGGATTCGAAGCATTCTTATGTATCCCATGAGGATAAGAATCAATCCATACATATTTCTTAAAAATATGTGTAGTTTAATGTCACATGGAGAGGAAACTGGGAGATCTTAGCTTAAGGTCATAGGGATCATACCTTATATTAGTTTATTATCATGAGGGATGAGTTCTGGGTAGTTTTATGTCCTTCATCCTGGAAAGATCATGCATTTTAACACCGTGTGAAAAAGGTGGAACAATTTAAGGTCTTGTAGGACCGTATACATCTAAACGTCATTCAAGATGACATACAGCTTAATGTCATGCGGGATAGGATTACTCATGAAAAGTACTTTATGAGGAATTTGGCATTGGTGAGAGGATTTATATGCACACCATCAATTGTAACTATGGAGTATGCACTATTGGGGTAAACCTTGTTAATGATGTTAGGTCATTCCCATTTGGGCTCCCATTTTTGTGGCTTCCTTTCGAGTATCATTAGAATTATTAGGTTCAACACCATGTCACCTTATAATAAAGAGAGGAGGAAAACATTATTTTTGAAAGCTTTGGATATCATGTTCTGATGCCTCTCCAAATTATGAAGGGCACAAACCCTGTTCTTGTTGAGCGATTCCAATTCAGATAGAAGGATCATGGATGCCTTATTTGGTGTATGCTGATCATAGACAACTATGTGCAAATAAGGAAACTAAATCTTTATCGGAAAGACTGCCTCTATTCAGTACACCAGGGAATATAGTGTCACTTGAGTGGAATTACGATTCTTCATCCGATAAGTCCATAGAGTGTTGGGGAGTTTATCTAGCCAACTCTTCTTGTTCTGACCAACCATTTTCTGCAGAATGCTAGAGAGGGTTTTTTTGAATGCAGCAATCTTCCCATTTCCATGCACGTGATAGTGGGAGGTATGATAGAACAGATGTTGTTCTTGGAATTCAACTTCTTCAGTTAGGCTGCCTAAAATTTAATGTCATTATCAGTTAGGATGGAATGAGGGACTCCAAATCGGTAGATGATATTGGAGCTCACAAATTCAATGATAGAATGGGTGTTGACCTCCTAGAGAAGAACTGCCTCTGCCCACTTGGAAAATAATTATGTAGTTGTTAGGATAATCCCACACTGGCGAACTATTTCTGGTGGATATGATCCCATGATATCAAGTCCCTAGACCGCAAAGGGCTAAGAGTACTTGGTAGTGTGGAGAGGATTTGGCAGCTGATGCAAAAACTTATAATGGATTTAGCATGCATGGAACCTCTTGGAAAACTCAATACAGTCACAGATCATGGTGGTCCAAAAATACCCCAATCCTTGGATTTGGTGAGATAGTTTGGGTCCTCTCTGATGAGCCCCATAGGAACTGGCATGAACCTCTTGCATAACTTGGGAAATCTCACCACCCTGAATGCAACAAAAAATAATCCCATCCAACTTTCATTTTTAGATGATCTTCTCAAGATTGGGACCACTCTGGAGGGTGAACTGTAATGCACGATGTCAGATTCACTCACACTCAGTTTGATCTTCTAGGAGATTACTATATTGTAGGTACTCTATAAAGGGAGTCCTCCAGTCATGATTCACCTATAGCACTACGACAGGGGGGCATGGGGGTCCTAACATGGAGGCACTGGCGGTAAGGTGGATTACCTTTGGGCGATCATCATCATTTGGAGTGATGGGAGTGATGAATCTCTGGTGTGCCACATGAATAATCAAATTATCCTAATCAGGTTATGCAAGAGATGCATCCAATCATTCCAAGGTGTCGTCTTGAACATCCTACAAATGAGGGACACAAGTAACTTCTGGCCGAGATGGAAACTAGGCCATCAGAATGATGTAGTCATCATTGGTCTATTTGATGACTGGTTCGGAGTCTCGTTTCACATGTAAATGGGGAACATTTATCTTGAGGGCCAACTCAAGACCATTAATGAGATCTTAATACTTCTCCTCATTGTTGGTACATTATTCTAAAAATAATAATGAATATAGAAGAATTGTTTGTGATGGCGTAATGAAGACGATACCAAGTCCCACTCTATTGAGTTCGGGATCATTGAGTCTTTTACCAGTAGGGCTTCGGGAATCACCATAAAAATGAATCTACCAACACATAATTACTTGATCTACTAAGAGGATGACCTTATCTAGAAAATCAAGATCTAGAGACTGTTGTATGGGAGATGGGTGTATGGCAAGGAAGTATGCCAATGCGTCACCCTTAATAGCTTTTTGGGGGAAAACTTGATGTCGAAATACTGGAGCATCACTTCCCAGTGAGCTACACATCCTATCAACCTAGGGAATTTCATAATGTACTTTAGTGGATCCTATTGGGACACTAGTTATATCTCATGATGCTACCAGTAGTGTTTCAATTTCTTCACAGTGAATACCATCACAAGGAAGCTTTTCTCGATAGAGGAATATCTGGTCTCTGTATTGATAATTATTCATCTGAGATAGTATAAACTATTCTCCATTCCCCCATTGTTCTTCTGGGTGATAAGGGCACCGAGAGATTATTCTAGAGTGGTCACATAAAGGACCAATTTCCAGAAATAAGTGGAATCAGGACTGAAGGCTATAATAGATACTTCTTTATTTCCTCAAAATCAGTCTGACACTCCTCATATCACTTATAATTGACACCTTTCTTCATGAGATAGGGAAAGGTCTTACAATTTCCATCCATGTTTGTGATGAATCATCATATATAGGTTATGTGGCCTTGAAAACCTCGAAGCTCCCAAATGTTTTGTGGGAGAGACATCAGACTGATGGCACTAATCTTCAATAGATTGATCTAGATGGCTCTATGTCTGAAAAGGAAGCTGAGAAACTTTCCAGAGGTGACTCTAAATGTGAACTACAAGGGTTCCATCTTAATATGGTAGGATTAGAGTAAGAAAAAATCTTTCTCGATATTTTTGATATGGTCTTTGAGCTGGCAAGATTTGACCACCATATCGTCCACGTAGCATTCCATCAATGTCCTGCGTATTGGTCAAATATGCAATGCATGGTGCACTGATAGGTGGTACCTGCATTATTTAGACTGAAGGGCATTACCTAGTAGCAGAAATTACCTTGTAGTTCCCTGAAGGCAATAGAATCTTAATCCTTGGGGGCTATTCATATTTGATTATATTCGGAATACCCATCCATAAAAGGGAGATCCTGGAACCCAGTGGTGGCATTAATCAACAGTTTTGTCATATGATGGGGAAATAATCTTTCGGACAGTGAGGGTTGATATCCCGGAAGTTGATGGAGACTCTGATCTATCTGTTCTTCTTCCTGACAGGCATAATGTTGGTTAACCATCAAGGGTACTGGACCTCCTTGATAAAGTTGTCTCTAATGAGCTTATCAACCTTGACCTTGATCATGGCATCGTGAGAAGGGTGTATCTTTCTGAGAGGTTTTTTGAGCCTGTGACGATTTAATGGAAGACTAAGAAAGTTGATGGCAACAGGAGGATCTAGTATGGTAATCTCATCATAAATCTGAGCAAACAAATCATGGTGCTGCTTTAGAAAGTCCATGTATCATTTTTTCTCTTCGATAGGCATAGAGGCATTGATCAATGTGGGTTTCATATATTTCTCATTATTGAGGTTCACCTGTACCAATTCATAGACCGTGGTGGATAAAGATTCTTAAAAAGTGGGAGGATCATCCACTAAATCCTATTCTTTAATCATGGAGGAG
Organism: Viscum album; assembly: GCA_963277665.1. Lineage (NCBI taxonomy): Eukaryota > Viridiplantae > Streptophyta > Magnoliopsida > Santalales > Viscaceae > Viscum > Viscum album. The sequence continues at coordinate 841,776,430 of OY728125.1, read as the reverse complement.
GGATCCTTAGCGGGATGTGATTCTTCCATGTCGACAAACCTAGACAGGAAACTGGTGCCAACCTGAGTAGTAGTGGACACTACATCGAGAAGCTCCTCTACTACTGAGACAAGAGTGATGAAATCTGTCAACATGATCTCATCTGACCTTCAGCCTAAGGGTCCATGCTTGATGATATCAAAACAATAGTGAAACGTCAGCTTGAGTCGGTTTATCCCATCTCGGTGAAACAAGTATGACTTATTGTTGTTAGCATGGGGTGGACATCCCGGTACCTTATGGGAGTAGGGGGTCTGGGATCACATGTGCCTGATTTTTGTAAGAATATGAGGTGATATTCTAGCGTCCCTTATACATGGGAATGTTCTTCTCCCTCATTCTATAAACAAAAATGTATTTCCCCAAATTTGGGATTATATCCTCTAATTGGTGGATTATGAAGATGTAGGCATCATCTAACTCTATCCACAGGTCAGTCGCAGCAATAGCGGGTTCATCCTAGCTAGTCTGAATCTACTTCCCCTTGCACTTGTAATATTAAGTATCCAGGTAGTGGGATTCATAAGAGGAAAAGGGAGACACATCACCTAAGTGCATGCCCAATCGACCATTAAGGGAGTACTTAAGGAATTACTGATATGAATAAGGGACCGTTGCATGCAGGTGGATCCATGGACATACAATCAATGCATTGTAGGTAGTGTCCAGTGAGACAACCATAAACTCAATGCTAGATACCAAGAAACCGAACTGGGTCTTCAGGTGGATCATGCTGACCGACGTCTATTTCGCCCTATCATAACCTTGAATTTTCATGTCAGAGGGACTCAGATAATCCTCAGACAACCCCATTTTATAGAGTGTTCGGGTTGGGATAACGATGATCCATGACCATATGTTTACAAGACAATAGAAAACCTCCACACCATTGAAATGGAAAGTAAAGTATAGTGGGAAGATATTCCCATATATGGGAGAGACTTCATCGTCTCTAGATAAAAAAATGTCCTAACATTTATCATGCTCACCTGCCTTATCATGGAAGGATTATGTAGCTTCTACCTCTGTCTCAATCTAGAGGGGGCTATTCTTAAATCCTTAGTGAAGGATTCATGAATATTCCCTGACAGATGAAGATCCTCTAGGATAAAGAGTCTTTCAAGAATTATGGAATGATTCTTAAGGATATCATACTTCTGTGCCAAGCATGAAATTTTTATTACATGAGTTCATTTTGTGGAAGAAGTAATGATGGTCCTTTCTGGCTGAACTAGTGACTGACTTGTGTTGGGAATGTCTCGCTGCTCACTTGTCGAAGAACAAGAAGAAACCACCGGATAAGGGCTAGATGACTGAGGCCAATCTTCTATAGAACGTGGCTGAATTTTTCATGGTCTCAGTGGTTCCTCCTAGTCATGTAGCACAAATGGTGGTGAAGGAAGACCGGATGACACCGGATGGGGAGGCTGCGCATGTTGAGCTCTCCGCTGGGCCTATTTTCTGGGTTTGGTGGGATGAACATCATGGCTGGAGACACCGACCTATGCATCCTGGTGACTCATGTAACCAAGGCTCCATCGATGCTAGAAATGTATGGGGACATTGGGAGGTTCTATCTGGAAATCATCGTCATTAAGAATAATATAGGGGTTTAACTACTCCATGGTGTTAACCGAGGCATACCGTTGTCCATCACTTGAAGAATCCTCCACCACTAGATGGATCTTAGGGTAATAACCATATCCAAGAGCATGAAGTTATTGAGAGTATGGGATGACGGTGAAAGCGATGCAGGTATTTGTTTTCCCATGTGTTGTCGGTGCTTTCCCTTCTGGGAAGAGGAAAGCTAGGATGTCGACACAAATGTAGTGGTTATAGGTGACACAGTGACTACTGAAGGATCAGTTTGATTCAAATGTGCACGAATAATAACATGTTCACATGTGAATGCCTTAAGATCCATCCATCAATCATATTTTTGAGACCCATGGTTTGGAACCTGCTGCAACTCACCTTTGTTGTTGTTGTCATTGTCGGGCTGTACGAATACACACTCCACCTGTGCTGGTGAGAGGCCTAACAAGACTATTTTGTTCTCAAAATGTTCTTCAAAATAGTATTTATACACATAGAACTACTTGAGGTTGTTCCCCAAGATCATGTGATAGGGGAAGTAATTGGGGTGATTGGTGAGATCAGCCTCTTCAGGCCTCCTGCATTCCAACAACCGTAGGATTCCATGTTTCAAGTAACTTTAGAAATAACTGGGGACTTGAGGCTCATTAAATGAGTATGTTTGGTTCTTTTTATCCAGAAATGGGGATCTAAGAATCTGTCCCTGATGAGGGGCTGGAGGAACCTCTCGAGGAAGTGGAACCAAGTTAATCTCACCAAGGTGGTGGCGACGCATTACACGGGGGCGCATCCCAATTATGAGGTGGGAAATTCTAGGTCAGTGGTTGCACCTAAGGTGGCGGGCCTTTGTGAGGATGTGGAGGTGGATCCATTAGTAATAACTCTAGCTTCCTGGGGCCCTCTATTTGTGCTACTATGATGGGATTGGATTTAGAGGCTCTTCTCACGGGAACTACAGGAGGCAACATAAGTTCTTTCTTGGCTTGCTACAAGGCCTCCCCTAAACACTGGGATTTGTCGGAGAAATCCCAAAATCCCCTAGGGTAGTTTTGCATGATGAGAGATGGGACCAGTTCAATTTTGACATTCCCCACACATTATTAGTAGTTGTTCCTGAGTCAGAGGCATATCAAGGGAGTAAGTATGTAATTTCCCCCGGGCGATAAAGTCTAGGATGTGCTCTTTAGGCATCTGCATTAACTTGAAGAAGTCTACAATACTTTTCTTCTGGGAGGTAGATCTAAACTACTAAAGATACTACCAATTAAGATCTTCCCATCCTGCTACTAACCCAATTGGTAGCTGTTTGTTCTAGAAAAACGTAGCACATTCCAATGTTTGTACGAAACATTGGAGTTTGGTGGCCTCTTGCTGCACTGGAGTTCCCAGCATGGGTCTACACCTTGAGATGAAGTGGGCCACATGCTATAATGGATCACCTATCCCATTAAAGTGGTAAAAGGTATGATTTACAAAGCTAGAAGATTTTATAATGTCATCCACTCACACGAGATATGGATTTCCATCAGGCAGGATTGCCACCAATTGAGTTTTCAAAGCATCGAGGTGGGAAATGAGAGATGCCATTGGATCATTTGGGTGGTGATTATTGTCTTGGAGATTGTCCCTAACCACCAAGGTGTTGGAAGGTTCTTCAACATGATAAGAAATCCCAACATCTTGTGGAGAGGATAGTTGGATGACCTACAAGACTACTAGGGGAACGACCCAGGGAGCGACTGGGTGAGCCTTAGATGGGTCCCGAAGATTATCACACTGCACAGGTGGATCTGGTGATACATACCATGGCCACATTCCATAAGCTTCGTCTTCTACCTTTCTTATGTGGGAAATGTGGTCAAGGTCACCTGGAGGCAGCTCACTGGGGGGAGTTGTACCTACCCCTGCTGCCCCGGTTAAGGATCATTGTAGTCTAGTTGCTGCTCCACAACACATTCAACAAGGATATCATTTCCCATATTATTATTCTCCACAAGCTATTGCTGTAATGTGTCCTTTTTAGGATCTTCTTCCATCTTCTGCACTAATCAGGATGGGTCAGAGGATTTTGTGGCACAAGGATTCTCTTCTCCATTATTAGGATTCTAGATGAGGGCTAATGACTCGGTAGGTACGGGAAGTCCCATTAAATTTCTTTGATGGTGAGTAACCCTTCCCAATGGATCCAAAAGTTGTGGCACTCCCCTAGGGGTAATTTATCTCCATAGAGATCTAGCTCGTTCTCTCCCTCTGATAGGTCGACTATGTAAACTATGGTTATACCTGGAGGCATGTCCTAAATATTGCCTAGAAAGTTAGGTCAGTGCCAAATAGAACTGAAATGAAGGGCCACATACTACCCCCAGTCACAGACTGGGATGTGGGGGGAAGCCTTCCTGATAATCCTGATGAGCACTTTAAAGCTCTGGATGCACCACTGTTGGAGGTTCTAATGGTGACCTGGAGACTTAGGACACTAGGACACAGGGAGCGTAGCCAAGTAAACCATACTAAATTGTTGGCCAATATATTCAATGTGTGCCTAAATCTTGGGTTAAGCAACTCGCTGATAACAGAGTTTGAAGTGTGAAACATAGTGGGTTTGGGAAAAACATGTTACTTCCTCCTGGGTGAGAGATTCCGGTGTACTAAAGTCAGTGGTTTCAATTGGCTAGAACATCTCTGGGAAATGATCTTTTACAAGGATGTACCACAAGCTCCTCATCCCAGACTCGAGATACAACTCTTGGTTTCCCCATTCATCAAATGGGGGAGATTACAGAACCGATAATGACACTGAAGCAGACCACTGAGATGATGTACAAGATGTTGGAGAATATGGAGAACGGGCTAACAAGCTGCCATATCTTGGGTGGCCATCCAAAGAATGCAACGACAGAGCCACCACATCCTGGTAAGATGGGTTGGTGACCATAGTTTCTTGCGCAAGGGTTTCAGTTACTAATCGTGGGCCATGATGTTTCTCATCCTCTATCAATAACCAGAATAACTCTCCATGATGTCTGGTTGAGTTAGAGATTGACCATGTTGATGATAGAAAGGATTTCATGTTAAGTCCTAGGAAAGAGGCCAAATCTTCCTCCTCCTAGATGTGTCTACGGAGGGAGGCAGAAATCTAGTGGAAATCACATTCTGGAAGGATGAGGCTTATATTCCTCATTCCTGCCCCATCCCTTGACATAGAAGATCAAGGTGAGGGTTCCATTGTTGAATCACATTGTTCCTCATATTCTAAAAATTAGACGAGTTTAATAGCAACCTGGAAGTTTTCAGTATTATTCCTTTAGTGGCGAACACCAACCCTCCTCCCCCAGGATTGTTATTCAAGACATGGTATGTTTTTGGCATGAGGAGGACCATCTACTGAACTAGTTTTGAGGTGTAGAGTACATCCTCCTTGGTGATTCGGGGTGCAAGGAACACCCGAAAAAATTTCAAAAGGAACACGGGGAGGGCCTCTACATCCACAAGCTGGCGTGCAAAGGGAATCTCCGTGGGAAGTGTTGGAGCGGGTAGGACCTCCATGGGAGATGATGAGAGCATGGGTAGTATTTCCATGTATGTTTCCCTTAGTAGTGATGGTACGAGGGTGGAATTTATACTGGTCAAACTAAACACGGGGAAGACCTCTATGTTGGGTTTCAATGAAGAGAGACTGACCTCCGCTTATCTGATTACCAGGATGAGGATGACCTTCATATCAGAAACCTGTGACAGGATGAATGACTCCATACTTGAGTCCAAAGGTGTAGAAGAGAATTTTTTTCTGGATGTTAGTGTGGTAGGAAGGACCATCACTCAGACTGATGGTGGTATGCGGAGGACTTCCATGACGAACTTGGGAACGGGGAGGACATGCGCTCTCATTGGTGGTGGCATAGGGAGTACATTCGTACTGGATGTCATCGCCATGGGTCAGCCCGCGATAGATGCCACATGTGTCAGTGACCAGGAGAGTCATACCATCCTACCCATGGGGTGGTTGGGGCCTCGATCTGAGTTGGGCATATAAGTTCCCATGTTCAGTATAAATAGGGAATTTCTAGTATACGTCAGCTGTGGTGCGAGCCAGGGTAGCTATTGTTGATGAAAATACCTAGAGGGCTTCCTCCTTAGCTATCACCCGAAGTTGGCATCAGGTTAACCGCACTAGGGATGGTGGTATAAGTGTATTACTCACCTACTCCTCAACCTGTAAGGATGGGTGGTGGTTCTAACACGGCCTAGAGGGAGCCCTCATAGGCAGCCCTTGGGAAGGTATTATAGATGGGCTATCCATAACACCCCCCACCTCATTGGTGAAGGGGAAGAAGTTCTCAATGAACTCCAAGGAGAGTCTCCCAAAATGATTTTATTTCGGAGTGGGGAGAAGTGGCTCACTGCACTATCCTTGGGAGTGATGGAGATGATGAGGTGTAGAAGGCTCTGGGTCTTGTCAGGCTATATCCCAAAATGGTATAATCCTCTCTTCCTTGTATCATCGAATGAGGTCATTAATCACCCTCCTATGAACAAGTTTAAATGGGGATATGGGGCATGGATTCCCAACAGACGTGGATATGAAGACCTTTGTAGAAGAGGTGGATCTGTGCAGGATTGCTGAATTGGTATTGCCCAGCCTCTGCATCGGTAGGTAGGTGGTGATTGATTTCCAATCATAGCATCTTGGGTCCTGTAAAGCAGGAAGATTCAACCATTATCATTGAAAGATGTAATGAAATGTTCAGTGACCCAACAGCGTCCCATATACCATTGTTGGTAAGAAGGATCCATGTTGACAATATCGTAGACCGAATTGTCCAACATTCAACTACCCCAATCCCTAGGGAGTTTCACACCAAGACCACTATTTTCTTGGCGGGACCCAGAACCAGATAACTAGATCTAGTGACATGTTAATCCACTGATTCTTGAATGCTACTAATCTCCACATTGATGAGAAGAAATTCACATTGAGTTCACCATTTCTATTTCTATTTCTTTTTCTAGGGCACACATCCATCTATCGAGGACGTGTTGTGTTGTTTACGTGCATTCCAACTTTCCAATGGTGGGTGGAATTCGTCGCATATTTAGGGGTGTTTTCTCCTTGATTGGAATGGGATAATGGGATGTCGGTTTCTCCTTTTGTGGATTCCTCCTTGAAACTCATAACCTAGTCCAGGACTCCCATAATGATTTAAGATGTTATTCTTGAAACTCTTCTTGGTGCCATCTCTTTGTGGATACTAGTTAATTACACTGCTTCTGTTAGGACATTCTGAGGAATTATGTTAGGGAAGAATCCTTCGGTCAGAGGGGTAGTCACATTGGACATCACTGGCATGTCTGGATGCTGAAACACTGATGTGTCTAGGTTTCTTCCCCTTATGATGGGGCACTTAAAGGGTGCAGAAGCCCGAGGCATCCCACGTCGTGTGCGGGGAATCATATGTCATAGTCATGTCCCAAAGGTTTTCCTCAGATTCCCATCTTTAACGTAGGGTATTATACGAGTTTAAAATCTAGAGGATATGAATCAGACTGATCGGAACATTGATAAGAGTGGATCATATGGGTGTGGCCCTAAGAGAGAGAACCGAAAAAGGTTTACTAAATAAGAGGATCAATACGTCCAATGAAGACAGATATGAGGATACTTGGGTCCTGGAAAGGGGGAAACCATGTTTTACCATTGACTGGTATTCAACCTCATGGAAGTTCCCTATTTACCACATCCTAGGGGATATGAATCAAACTCATGTAGTTCAAAGGGGTGATGAATCAGGGTGTTTTTAGAGGACAGTGACCAGAAGACATGTTGTGTCCTACATGTGGTTAACGACTCATCATAAGAGTAGTGCTCTTGGTGAGATGGTTATGGATTGTGTGGGGATTATGCATGGTTAGTTTCCCGATTGATGCTAGGAGCAGCAAGGAAGTGGGTGACATGATCTCACCCGGATGTGGAGACCTAGGCGGGATGGATATGGATGGTTGAGTGAAGTGGATGGAGAATGATATGTAACCATCGTGAAGGTGAAATTAATGTTGGTCTTGAGCCTTGGAGATACTTCCAACATATCCCTGTGGTAGGGAATCAAATTCCACATAGTTCGGTGGGATGATGGGACACCTTAGAAGGTGACCTGTGAGAATGACGCATGGATGGGACTCAGAGGAAGTAAAACCTTCAGTTCAGGGCATGACCTTCTGGAAATAAAGAGGATCAAGGGAGAGAGTATTATGAGACATTAATGATGGGATCGAACCTTAGGGAGGCTTCCTATGTATCCCCATTATAGGTAATCAAAGTCCACATAGTTCAGGGAGGGGGCATGGAATCAGGGTGTACACATAGGACAACGACCCAACAACATGTTGGGGGTCACACATGGTTAGTGGCCTGATTTTTTTTATGCTTGGGGGGAAGACCATTCAGGTGGGTCCCAACCAAGGGGGACTACAATGGCTTACCATTAGATAGGGACTACAACATCTTACTGTTGGTTGGGGACTACAATGTCTTATCCTTGGTTGGAGTCCACAATGGCTTACCATTAGTAGGAGAATATAATAGCTTACTGTTGGTTGGGGTCTACAATGGAATACCATTGGTTGGGGTCTGCAACAGATTACCATTGTTTAAAGTCTACAATGTATTACCCCCGTTTGGGGTGTACAATGGCTTACCATTGGTTGTGGCCTACAATGGATTACCGTTGGTTAGGGTCTACAATGACTTATCGTTGGTTGGGGTTGAACCTCAGGGAGGCTTCCTACATACCATGTCTAAGAGATTGGGATAAAAAACAATGTAGTTTTAATGGGAATAGTTTAACATCGTGTTGGAAAAAAAGGGACATATATTTTAACGTCATGTAGGACCAGGATGAATTGACATGAATATGGTCAGTATCGATAGGTAATGAGCTTGAACCTCAGGGAGGCTTCCTACATACATTTTCTAGGAGACAAGGATCAGAATCCATGCAGTTCAGGATGGGGAATACAATTTAGTGTCATATGGGAAGAGTTCTGGTCTTGAACATCAAGAAGTATTCCTACATACCATGTCTAGGAGACAAGGATCAAAGATCGCATAGTTTGGTTTGGGGGCTTAGGGATTACACGCTAAGGCAGCCTGAGTGGATGTCATGATCGGTACTTACTCTAAGCCCACGTGAGTAATGCTCAATGTGATAAACAAGATGTAGTAAAGACCTATGATCATGCTGTGAAAGGGGATTCTATGAGTAATAGAGTGGGTCTTATGTGTGGTTAGCGGCCCAAAGAAGAAATAGGGGATTATTCTTGGTTATTGGCCGAGGGAGATAGATATTGGGACTTACTCTAGGATAGATTCCCGATGGAGACAAATCCCAGAGGGAGAGGGATGAGGCAACGAAGGTCCATGTTCCTATCTCTCCTCTAGTCTTTGGGCACATAAGAAGAGAGGAGGAGTGAGGATGCAACCTCCCACAAGAAAGGCTAGGGGATTACACCAAGATGGTTTCCCTTCCCTATAGAGAGATGAAACTATAAAAAAGAGGATCTCATTCCATGTGAGGAAGATCTCACTCCTATGGATATGAGTGGGCATGGAGAATATCCAAGATGGGGCACCCCGCATATGTTGCACGAGGCGAGGCCACATTTTAATGTCATGTGTTGAGGGAAATAGTGCTCGGCAGTTTAACCTCTTTGTAGCTCGAATGAGGAAAGTTCACTCCTCACCCCTAGGAATTACATAATTGATACCCACCCACACTTGGGGAAGGGAAGACATTAATAATGACATGAAAAATTGGTTTTGTGTATTGATCCATTGAGAGTCTCACGTTAGCATGGCAATACGAAGAAGAAATAGTTGTTAGTGTTCCCATATGAAGAAGCATGAGGCTAAGAAACTCAATACGAAGCACCAACCAAGGGACCTTGAAATAAATTTTTATAAACATGGAGGGAAATATGGTATGAGTGTTTTTGAAGCAAACAGGTTCACAGGAAAGAGCTTTGTAAAGCTCTGGTGCTCCGCATAGTAGAGGGACTTCGCAAAGGGGTATACTTCCAGAAGTGGAGTGGCCTAGCCTAGGAATGGAGTATACATGCATATGGAGGGTGATTCATGAAGTCTAAAGGATTCCTCAAAGTAGGTATTTGAGGATCATGGGTTCATTGTGAAGTGTAGAACTATGAAGCAATGTGCTTCATGAAGCACAGTGACCATCCCTTAACTTGTGGTTCACATGTGCATGGAAGGTACTTCACAAAGCATGAGTTCTCAGTGAAGACCCGAGTTCCCTTAGGGATTTCATTCCTTTGTGATGGCTTGTGGAATCCATGAAGGGAATCCATGCTTGAAGAGGGGTTGTTTTTTAGCTAAGGTAAAGGTATTTTTAAATGCTCAAGTACCTCGAAGAGCTCATTTTTTTCAATGATTCATAGAGAATAGGTTGCTTCGTGATATAAGGGAAGAGATTCTAAAAGGTAGGGGTATCCATCCTTTTAGATCTAAGGGAATCCTAGTATTTATAGGCCATAGGTGGATCAAAGCTCTGACAGCTCATTTCTAAGCCACGTATCACTCTGTGATCGGATGCGGATTGTGTCCAGTTTGTCATAACCGCGGAGTTAACCATCATCCCATCCATGGAACATAGGTCTCCTTAATCTCCTCTATGGTTCTCGTGGAGGCTTTATTCAATATCCAAGGGATCGTAGAGGATATCCAGTTCCCTCCGCGGTGTGACGCTTTCCATAAATTGTGTCATAACCATGGAGTCTCCCACCGTTTTTACTCTGCTGCGATCATAGAGGTGGTCTGGGATTTGTGTCATCCATGATGGTGAGGGGCTCTATGAAGGAGCTTCATGAGGAGACCCCTTTGGAATTGGTTTTATCTTTTCATCCTTTTCATCGGCACATAATTTAGCACCAACAGCTTTGTCAGAGACTGAACATATTAAGACGTCAGAGGGGGTGAATTGAGTTCTTTAAATTTTTCATTAATTAGAAAACCAACCTGCTTTATTTTTTTATTTACTTTTCAAAATTTTTTAACAAGAAATTAATTTTTAATAAAAGAAAAAATAATGGAAATTAACACCGAGTATTATAGTGGTTCGTGGAATAGAATTCCCATAGTCCACTCTGTCACCACCCTTATTCATGAGTGTGATGATTTTCAAGAGTCTAGTCCTTTTGTCGAGGAATTCCAGTCCTTTTACCCCGGGAATGCACAACTGAGTGCTGCCAAAAAAAAGCTGATACAATCATATGAGCATTCAACTAGGATCCAAAAATTATTTACAACCAATATAATTCAATGTTTATTTTTTGGGGGAACCCCTACAATGAATGATAATAAACAAAGAGTCTTTAAAAATTTCATCTTACAGATGTAAGATACAAATGAAAAAAAAATAGATCTCCAAGAGAGATGAACTGAAGGATAAAAAAATCTAGAAGAGTATTTTGAACTCAAAAGGATCATAAATAAGCACAGATAAAAATACAATACTTATTCATCATTATTTTCATAGAAAATAAGTTATCATTTCAGTGAGTTTTTAAGAAATTGTACCTTATATTTATTTTGTTCACTTTGTAAGATATTTTAGAAAGATTATCATGCAAAAAAGGATTCCACACATGGATATGAATTCATTTATTCTTATTTAAATTCTAATAGTATGATCTGTATCCTTAAAGATTTGTGACATGTTATTTTTCCTTGAAATTCCTCTAAATAGTAGATATAAATAAACTATCATGATACTTGTCTTTTTTCTTATTAATTGGATCTTGTTATAATCTATTTTACCTTAGATAGGTATTTGAACATTTAAAGACTATATATCATCATTAAAATTCTCACTCGCGTTCTTCAACAGTAATAAATACCATCTTGTAGCATGATTTAGCTGATTGTATATTTGAATCTACGTAGTAAATTTTCATATTAGAATCTTGGGAGAAGATTTTGATTCATGTAGAAAAATGGAATTACATATACAATTTACTCATATAGCTAAAACTGATGTAGCTGATTGAAATGACGTTTTCGATTTCATCATGTAGGCGATTCACATAACTGATTACTCTACGTAACCATTTTACAAAGCTTAATAATCTATGTATTCAGTTGCTCGTGTAGGTGATCTTTTTTATGTAGGAAATTTCCACATAGGTGATTCGATGAAATACTTGATTACTGTAGTAGATTTCTTTACACAGGTGATTGATGTAGCTGATTGATCAATGTAACCATTTTCACCACATAAACAAAAATTTCACATATCCAATTTACCAGACTTAGGCATATTTCATCTAAAATCATCCAGAATGCATACATAATGAAATTTACCCCTGAACACATAAGAATAAGATAAAACTTGATGAACACACTTAAAAACAAGATCATCATCAAAGTATGAAGGGTATTTGAGATCATCAAAAGCTAAATTACATGGGATATGTTGGATCAATATTAGTAGTCTAATAATATCCTCGTTTTTATGGTCATAAAACCCTTTATATATTCTACTAGATATAAAACATAAAATTTTTAAAAAGGTTTAATATAAATTAAATGTAAAAAAATATATGTTATTTAAAATGTATTGTTTCTCCACCTTAAATAGTTACTTCTTTCCATTTTGAAAAGGAATAAACTTCTCCCCCTTTTTGTTAGGTAGATAACTTATCCCATTTTTTCATTCAAAAAGGATTGTAAAAGAGGTAAAATAACGTTTAATGTAGCAATTTATAGTCATTAAATATTTAAATGTAGTGTGAAAACTAGATATGGAGTATAGAATGACTGAGTTTCATTAAATAAAATAAAGAGGTAAAATTAAATTAAATGAAAAAAGTCACTAATAATGTTATCATTAATGAAAAAATAATGAAGTATTTCATTGAGTATTTTGAAGTAAAAATATAAATCCACTTAACAAAAATTAAAAAAAATTAATTCGAGAACTCGGGTGTTAGAATGGGGTCCAACTAAGATTTTGGTTCTGGTGGATGTGATTTTAATGTTTGATAGGTTTTGGAGGTATTTGGAGTTCACATTGATGGTGCTGAAGGATTATAAACACCTTATATTCTCTAACTGGTTTTTTGAGAAGTACTATAAATATCATGACCAAGAGTAAGTCTTCTTATGATTTTAAATAGGGATTTATCACATATGTCGATCCTCAAAACAAAATTAGAGTTGAAAAAATCAAGAAGTATAAAATATGTTTCCTTATGAATTTTATCAACTGATACTAAAACATTCTTGATAAATGTCTTAAGATGTTCTATTTTCCCAATGTTAAAACTTATAGACTCACTAACAACTATAGGGAAAATCATAGGGAAAATTTCCATAGTAGAAAAACATGAAGACATATCCCTGATAATCATCTTCATAATTTGATCCATAAAACATTGCATGGAAATCATCCTAACATTCACTAAATGCATATTTTGATCCATGCTTTCCACTCACTCTAGAAAAATCTGAAACACTTATTTAACTTCATTTAGAGATGATTCATAAACTGAAACACTAATGATAGTCTTCGGGTTCAAATAAACCTAGAAGTATATGAAAATAAATTATTGATTCCACATAATTAATTGTCCTTAGATGTTTGTAAACAACCAACTCCCTTCCTGTAACTGCAACTAGCACCTCTAAACCTTTTTCTAATTTTTAACTTGATAGTTTCTCAGGATACAAATACAAAACCAATGAAAATATTTTCTTCAGCCATTTAGAAATAATTTTAGCCTTTTTATTGATAGGTTCAACAAAGCCTTAAATCATATCTCTTACTTTCTTTACAACACCCAAATTTTGTTCTACCATATATCCAAAATATTTCTATAGATAACCATCATGGTCATTAATTCACATGAGTAACCTAATACTAAGATTCTTAATAGCTTCATGGGTATTATGAAATTGACTAAAAAGGAACATTTTTCAACTCATCCAACAGAACTGGAGAGAGTAGATCAACTTGGAGACATTGTATATGAGAAGAAATGAAACACAATTCTGACATCATCTAACTAACTGCATTATAGAAATCTGTATGAATTATAAATTCTTAGGGAGATTTAGTAGAGGGTTGGAATTTATTTATAAATTATAACTTACTCAACAAAACACTTTTCAATGTGTGTAGGGTATCTTTCACATCATCTCTAAATTCTTTGATCTCATCAAACACTTCTTGAGATAAATCTAATTGCCTTGAAGGGGGATTGTGAAACACATCCCCTTGAGATACAACCAAGGTACTATTCTTGTTAAACTCATCCTTTGTAGGGAAAACATCTTTCAAACCACATACCAAGGATTTAATTTTCTAAAATTCCTTAGAACTTATATTAGAACTATCTTATTACACAAGTAGATCTATTTGAAGACTGTTAGTCATCGTTGTTTGGGAATCCACCATTAAAAATAACTTATTAATGTCTAACTTGGAGACAGAGGACTCTTTAAGTTCTCTAATATCATATCTTCATGAAACTAGTTCCATTTTTGAATCAAAATAATCTACTCTCAAATTTTAAATCTCTATCATTACATAATTAGTATCCACTTCTTTTTATAATCTTTCTAAACTTGTGATTTATAAAGGAGATAATCCATGAATAGTTGAAGGTGGTGATGGTACCAATGGTGTATAGGATTACATTAAAAATTTGATAACCTCATTATCACTCCTTCCTTTATTAATAAGCGATCCAAGAAGAATTGGATCATCTTCTTCACTCAGCTCTTCTAAATATGTTTTTCTATTAACTTTAGAACTCACAGACCCATAATTAGTTGTCTTATATTCATAAAAAAATAGTTGTCTCCAAAATTTTCTCCACATATTAATCTTACTCAAAAGATATATCAACTTCACTAGAATCTTAGTTCCAAGCAGCCACATCTTTCTAAATCTGGATAGTCTCACAAACTTCAGAACTGATGATTGGAACTGAAGGCTTGGTTATTATAGATATTTTATCCTCTACTCCCCTATTAGACACCATCTCAAGAGGCGTTGTATCACTAGGTATTGAGGTCTGAGATGAAACCCCATGAGTCAAACATTCCGGATGAACTTCCTTCAAGGAACATGAACCATAATCCCAGGAATATTCAATAATCTTCAATATAACTCATGATAGAGTATTAATTTTTTGACATTTAACTACATTACCTTCATTTAAAAATAATTTTTCTTCTTAAAAACTAAAAAATTAATCTACCTTAAGGATGATAATTTAATTTTCCTTTTCCTTCACAAAAATGATGCATAAACATCATCATGTGTCTTATAAAACTAGAATTTACATTATTGATCAAGATGTACATAAAAACATATCATAAAAAATAAATTTATCCATCTAACATGCTCTCTTTGTTAGAACCATATACACAAACTTACACAAAATTTTCCAGTTAGTAGGTATCACTTTTACAGGTTTCTTTTCAAAAACTAAGGTTCCAAACAAAAACCTGAATACTTTTTTTGGACCTACTGATCTTGTACAAACAAGAATCAGACTAAAAGGAAACCCTCCTTCAGGGAGAAAATGAAATATATCAACCATTTCAATAGAATAAACCACCACTTCCTTTTATGTGACATTTGATGATATTACAACAACTGTTTGATCAAACTAAAACTCATCATACATCAAGAAATCATTAATTTCTTCCTAAAAACAAGACTTATCCTCATCAAACAAAAAATTTTATCATTGAAACTCATCCACATTATTTAAAATCATTTCAGTTGACTTCATCTAGGATATATCTATGGACTTTCCTGTAAGAACTTTTCATTTGATTCCTTTGGATTTCATAGATGAACTTGAGCTTCCATCATCCACATGATTTGAATTTATCATTTATAATGGTTATTTAAAGGACAAACAAGCATCGAGTGGTTAGAGATGATTGTTCGACTTCAAAGGGAGGTTATGTAAACGAATAAAAAAAGGGTTGAGAGAAGATTTTATATTAGGTAAAGCACCTGAGTGCCAATTTTCTTACATAACCAATTTCTATTTACGATTACTTTCTACTAATAAAGAAATAAACAATGTAAAAAATAAAGTTAGTAAAGAAAAATATTTTCTAAATTTATTTTTCAGTAAACAAACAACACAAACAAGAGTAATTTTTACATATCATTAAACTAAATATTATAATAGAAAGCTCGATTTTAAATTCAAGTAGTAATAAAGAAAATATATTCATGTAAATTATAATAAATAAAAAACATTAAATTTATTTAAAAATGAATAAAACGAGTTCTCATTCAATAAAATCCAAATTCTCACACAAAAGGGGTTCAGTGAAAATAACTACTAACTTGTTCTATGTAGAGATAAATTAAAGATAAATATCACGTTTTTTAGCATGATCTATTAGTAAATGATGCATCAAGCATATATTATTTGTTCCTGAATTATTTATTGGATTATTTAAAAAATTTATATCACTAGTGTTATTAAATTTAATTGTGACGTGATTATAATCAAATCCAAAGTCCACTAAGGTGATTTTAATCCACAAAACATGTGCAAAATAACTACCAACTCTAATATATCCTAGTCTGGTAGAAGATAATGAAATAGTGTTTTTCTTATTACTAGACTAGGATGCTAGGGATTTACCTAGGAAATATCATGTTCCAAAAGTAATTTTCCAATCAAGTATAAAATCTTCAAAGTCAAAATCTGAGTATAATACTAAATTAAAATCATATTTTTTATAAAAATCAAGGAAATAGAAATTATTCATTTTAAATATCATAAAATACTTTAGGAAACTTTGAAATGTGATTTTTTATAATTAGATTGAAATATAGCACAAGACATGCTATAAACAAAATGTTTGGTCAACTATAAATCAAATACAATAAACTCCCAATTATTCCAATGTAAAACTTGTTTTCAACTAATTTTCCAATTTCATCCAGATTCATGTTTTCATTAGAACTCATATGGGTAGTTTGTACTTTACAAATTTCAAGTCCAAAAATTTTAAGTATAGTATGTATTTTCTTGTATTTATCACATTCCCAAAGTCTTTTGATAAATTGGAAAATCTAGAAAAAAAATTAACTGACCCATCATTCTCAATTCAATTTTTTTCGCGAGTTTTGAAAACTCATTACATAAATTTTTATTTGTAGAACCAAAAATTAACTCATAAACATATATTTTTACTAAAAAAAATATTTGAAGATGAATTTTTATTATATAAAGTAAGATATTCCTTACCTACTGAAAACATATTAGAAAAAGAAAAGAACTTAAATGTCTATACCAAGATATAGGTTATTATTTAAGGCCCTAAAGATCTTTAATATGTTTAAAAACAGAATTTGGAAAATTGGTTTTTTTAAAACTAGGAGGTTGTTCAACATAAACTTCCTCTATTATAAATCAATTTAGATAATTATATTTCACATCCATCGAATATAATTTAAAATTATTATAAGATACATAGTCTAAAATAATCCTAATGGCTTCTAATATAGGTACAATGGAAAAGGTCTCCTCATAGTCTATAATGTCTTTCTGATTATTCCCTTCAGATACTTGTATGTCTCTATTCCTAGTTATCACACCATGATCATCCTTCTTATTCCTAAAACCCAATTTTGTTCTTATTAAAGTATAGTTGTGGATTTTATCACATAATATTTCTACTTTGTTCCTCTTGAACTAGTTTAGTTCCTCTTTCTTGGCACAACCCAATTTTCATATACTAAGGCTTCTTCTATTGGATTAGGTTCTAACTGAGATAAAAAAAAAGAAAAATCTACAAGGTTTAATATAGTCCTTCTAGTTCTAATTCCTTCATATATAATTCCTATAATAGTTTCTAAAGGATGGTTTTTAAGGGTTCTAGGATGTCTAGGAATCATAATTTTTGGTTCATTGGCGTACAACCTTTTAGGATTTGGTTATGTAAATTCAAGTTCCAACATTTCATCCTTTTTATCATCAACAATAGGTTCATATCTCATGTTTTAAAAAGAATCACTTAGTTCATCAATTCTAATTATTTTTTGAATAAATGGATCAATTTCATCAAATTTTAAAAGGTTTGATTATTCAATAATCTTTTAACATTTATTGAAAAACTCTATAAGCTATTGAAGTTGTAAAATATCCCAGGAATATTCCTTTTAATCTTTTGGATGATACTTTCTAAGATTATCCATGGTGTTTAGAATATAAACCTTAAATCCAAAAACCTTAAGGTGTCCAATTTATTTCTTTCTATTATTCCATAGATCATAGGGTGTTTTATTTAAAAAAAAGTTATTATTGGAAATTTTTATATGATATAACATGTTTCATTCAGTATAGAAACCCAAAAATGAGTAGGCATGTTATATTCACATAACATAGTTATATAAATTTCTTGAAAAGTAATATTCCTCCTTTCAACAACACTATTATGTTGAGGCATCCTGTGGGTAGAAATGTTATGATTTATACCATGTTTTAAACAATAGTTATTAAACTTGTGATTTTCAAATTCTACACTATGGTCACTTTTTAAAGCAATAATTTTGAAATATTTATCTTGTTGAACAAGTTTTTAAGAACATATACAAACAGAACAAGAATCAATTTTAACACTTAAAAAAGAAAACCCAAGTAAATCTAAAAATATCATCAAATAAAATATAAAAAATGATTTTTCTCTTAGGATTTCAACTCTAGATGTCCAAAAAATACATATGAATTTTTTATAGGGGTTTAGAGTAAAAAACAATTTAATTGGTATAAAATATGTCTTTTGTTGCTTTCCATTTAGAATGCATCACATAACTTATTTTCATTCAATTTAAGTTGTGGTAAATCTGAAACTAAATTTATTTTGGAACATTTACTCAAATGATAAAAATTATAATGTCTCAATCTTCTATGCCATATCCATGACTCATTTTTGAAGCATTTAAACAGTTCACCTTTTGTCTATTCAATGAATTATGATCTAGAGTATAGACATTCTCTCTTCTTTATACCTTAAATTTTAGAATTTTACCTCTAAATATGTAATATGAAATATTTGAAAAATAAAAAAATAACCTTCAACACAAAATTGATAGATACTTATATGATTATCCTTTAAACCTTCTACATATTTAACTTTTTCAAAAAGTATAGAGTTTTTATTTCTAATATATCTGACTCCCATGATTTTTCCATTTGCATTGTCACCAAAAGTGAAATAACCTCCATCTATATTTGATATGGAGTGAAAATCATAAAAATATCCACTCATATTTCTTGAGAATCCATTATCCATATACCATCTCTCATTGGTGATTTTGGACCTTTTTACCGACAAAGAAAAATTAAAAAATAATTTTTTTTGGTACCCATATTTTCATGGGTTTAGTAAGGTTAGAAACTAAAGATTTTGGAAACCATATATGTTTGTTCTATCCAAAATATTCAATATTGACCTTTGAAAAAATCTTCATGAAAAAAATATTTAACTCCACAAAACTGTGGGTTTTTTCAAACTGTAATTATTTTTATAGCTTCCTAGAACACCATAATGAAAACAAGTGATATTTAAAATATTTTTATTCTTAGTACTAGGTATCAAATATTTCTTATAAAACCTTTATTTTTCTCCTTAATTTCCTATTTGAAATTTTATTATCATATTTTTTATTTCCACTATTTATATTTTAATAATTTTTAACTTTTTTAAATACACTAGAAGCATATTTAAATTCTTGGACTAATTTTTTTAATTTTTTAATTTTTTTTCCAAGTTCAGAACATGATACAATTTAATTTTACAATTAAATTTTTAAAATTATATTTTTTTTAGATAAGTCCTAATTTTCATTAACAAACAATTCTTATGAATTTTTGAGAGTTTTATTTTCATTGTTTAGAGAATCGTACATAGTTTATAACAAGGAATAATATTCATTAAGTTCCTTAAATAAACAATTTTCATTTGCTGCTTTAGTTTTATGATCATATGAATAACAATAACAAACCTCATTAGTATGTGCTATAAAAGACATGCTAGATTTTTAAATAGAATGATCTAATTATGATTCTGAATATGAAGTATCACTATAATCCTCCAAATCACTCCATGTTGCCTTCATTGGTTTTTTTATCATTATTCTTATATCTAACATTATTGAAGTATTTCTTTTTTGAATATTTTTCATCTTGAAGCTGCAGAAAATCAGGCTTGATATGTCTAGGATTCTTTCATTCATAACATATTACTTTCTTAGAATTTTCATATGACATATAATACATGTTTAAAATATTCTAAAAAGTTATTCTATATTTATAGAACATCTTCAATTTTCTAGAAAATTGATAATTCTTGATATCAAATGTATAACTACTGGAAGAATTTTCATCATATTTCTAAACTATTAGAATATATTTACACTACATTTCACCCTTTGAGGTTTAAACTTTTGAAGAAGTGGTTTCCTTCTTATATATCCTAGGTTCTACAGCCTCAACTTCCATATTTACCTAATACATCATTAGAGTACCAATAATATGTTTTATTTTGATTATTTTGATCTTTTTTGATTGTCTCATAGCAACAAAAACACCACTCCATATTTGTATACGTTTTCTGGGAACTTTTAGAGTGTAATTTGGTTTAGTCATTTGTGATCCTAAATTAGTAACATTGTTTACTATATTCATTCCATTCAATTGTGTGATACTTTTTCCATACATCATTATAAAAGTGTCAAAGTATATTTTGGTACTATTATATATGAGAGAATGCATGTTATCTATTCCCTAGTTTGAAACTAAAATTATAGTCCTTATTTTATGGGCTATTTGACATTGAGAAACTCTGTTAAACTCATCCAGACCTAATCCACACATTATATCATTCATAGAATTATAATTCAGATCATATCTTGCTTCAGTATAATCATCCCATGTTTCTGGTTATGTCTTTGAAATTTTATAAGGCTTTATGACATTGAAATAAACATTCAGACCAAGTTTCTTTAGATATATGATTACTTCTTCCATCCAACATTGATAATTCTAACCATTTACATAGGGTGATATTACCATAGAAATCCCTTCTATTTTTTTAGTCATAGTGGACATTATTGAAGAGATCTTTAGATTTAAATGTTTTATAGATGATAACTCAAGAATCACTCCCTTTGATACCAAATGTTGTTAGAAACGTGCTATATTAAGACTCAAGAGGGGGTGAATTGAGTTATTTAAATTTTTATTAACTTTTAAAAACTCCCTCTATTTTATGATGGACATTTGTTCTATTCTTTAACAAGGCATGTAGTTGAAATAAAATCATAAATAAGATAAATAAACACATATATTTATAGTGGTTTGGGGAATAGAAGTCCCCTAGTCCACTTCACTACTACTCTTCTCCACGAATTTGATGATTTTCACTAGACCAATCCTTTTTACATGGAGTACCAGTCCTTTGTTCAGGGATTTCATGACTGCTTGAAAGTAGTGGAAACTCCATTCAATCACATGATATTTCCACCAGGATACAAAAATTATTTACAATAAATAATGTTCAAGGGTTATTTTTTGGAAACCATTATAACTAAAGATAAAAAACATAGGGTTTTTTTAATTTCATCTTAAAACTATAAGATATTGATGACAGAAAAGAAGAAATATCTAAGATAGATGATATAAAGGATAAACAGCTCAAGGAGAGTCATCTAAACTCATCATGGATTCTCAATAATCCTAGATTAGGAGATGATACTTATTATTCCTTACTTTCATAGAAAATAAAGTCTCACTTCAGTGTGTTTTTGAGAAATATTTCTCTATATTTCTTTTGTACACTTCAATTATTCTTTGAGAAAACTTCTCATACAAAAAGGTGTCCACACTCATAAATTCATGGACTAATTTTCTAAACATAAAAAAAATGATTTGTACAATAAAATATCAGTGACACATCCTTTTTCCTTGAAATACCTTGGCAATAATAGCGAAAAATAAATTATCATTGTACATTTATTTTATCTAAGTACTTGGTTATTATTATAATTTATTTTACCTTAAATTGGTAATCAATAATTTTAGGATTTTATAGAAGAATTAAAACACTCAATCAATTGCTTAAATGGTAATAAATATCAGCTTTTAGTGTGATGTACCTAATTATAGATTTGAATCCACATAGCTAATTTTCATCTTTGAATCCACGTACCCGATTTTGATTCACATAGCCAAATTGAATTACTTAGTCCTTTTACTCACATAGTTGAAACTCACATAGTTGATTGAAACAACATAATTGATTACACCATGTAAGCGATCCACATAAACAATTACTCTATGTAATCATTTAATGTTGCTGAATGATCTATGTAGCTGATTTCTGATGTAGGTGATCTTGTCGATGAAGACAATTTCCACGTAGGTGATTTTGCAACGTAGATAATTGATGAAGTTGATTCCTTTACATAGTCAGTTGATGTAGTCATTTTCACCATATACCCAAAACATCATGTAGCCTATTTACCATATATTTCAGCTAAAATCATCTATAATGTATACATAATGAAATTATCATCGAACACATAAGAATAGTATAAAAAATGATGCCCACACTTAAAAAAACAAGATCATTAGCAAACTATGAAGGGTATTTGATATCATAAAAACGTAAATTACATTGGATATGTTGGTTCAAAATTATTATTCTATCAATATGGATCAAGGAATACTAATGGATATGATGAACATTCAAAGGGGTTATAATTTTAGTGGGAGCTAATTTAATAAAAATCCTTATTATAGGGTCAATAAAACATGATACCCATATAATAAAATCATATTTTGTAAATAATATCCTTATTATGATCAAAAATATAAAACTTTTTGATTAATCCTTGATATGGAGAATCTTAACGTAGGTTACTCCTAAGACCAAAAACATAAGAAAAGTTATTAATAAATTTTGGTAAGTTAAGAAAATTTCTAAAGGAAATATTCTATGTGTCGGAACATATCCTTCATTGGTAACAAAGTGTTGAAGTTCTTCAACAAGTGAATTTAGATGGTCATGGAAGTATAAATTTATTTATTTAATATTTCAAAGGAATTAGATAAAAAATGACCAAATGAATCATTGTCTCCACTCATATACTCAATGTGATTGGGTATGTCGATTTTAGTCTCATATGCTCAATATGATCGGGTGCATAAAATCATATTCAATGTGATTGACTATGTTAAATGAATTTGTGAGACTAAAGTTTCCATTAAAAATTTACTAGTATATTGTATGCTTTATGGGGTGACTAAAATGTCTTGTTCTGGTTAAGGAATTTATCTTATTTCTATCTATAGAAATGTTCTGATATAATGATCGAATATAAAGAAATTTTAATCAATAATATCAAAATGTTGATAATAAATGAATTGGGAATATGATGATATCCAAATTTCTAGAAAACCTGATGGATTCACGAGAGCTTCCGCCCTCGGGAACTACTCAAAGAAACCCTAGAAAAGTGGGGATCCATGGAGCAAAATCCTTCGCAGATGTGGTCGCGGGTCTCCCTCCTTGCAATGAAGCAAAGACCTCCGACTGCGTGTCGCCCAAATCATACAGGTTTCAAGGTTTAATAGCAATTTCTTTCTCAACAGAAGAAGTTCAACTTCTTTCCACAAATCTCTGTTTTGCGCTTGTTGGTAAGTTCTTAAAGCGTCACCCCTCTCTATTTTTCCTTCTTAAAACCATGGAGAACATAGGCTTTACAAGTTTTCATATCGGATTGTTGAATCTGCTACATGTTCTGTTTCAATTTTCTCTTGATGATGATTACTATAGATTCCGGTCTCACGGTTCATGGTCTTTCAGGGGTTCTCACTTGAAAATCTTTAAATGGTCACCTGATTTTAATTTTGATGTTGAGCCCCCCATTTCCCCAATTTGGCTAGGGTTCTCGGGTCTACCACTGCACCTCTTCAAACAGTAGGCTTTAACCTCCATTGCTAGATTTTTTGGGAAACCACTTAAGCTTGATAATGCCACACTAAACCTGAAACACCCCTCAGTTGCTAGAATTTTCACAGAAATAGATATCTCACAAGATTTTCCTTCGAGGTGTTGGATTCAAAATGGGGAAAATGGATTTATACAAGATGTGGTGTTTGGTAATGTCCCTGAATTTTGTAATGAATGTTTTTGAATTGGTCATGCCACAAAGCATTGTGAAAATGAAATACCTCCCCCCCCCCCGTCCACTACCTCATTCAAAATCTATTTGGGATGAGAAGGTCACTCCAGAGGTGATTACGGCTGGTCAGACTGATATTCCCAAGGAAAAAAATAACGCCTCTACCTCCAAAGATGATTCAATTGCTCATTTGGACACTACATGTGCAAAGATAGAAGTTTCCATACCTTAGGGTCATGGGACAAATGAACTTGACCAAGTGGTATCTGAGGAACCATTACAAGATGATGTTGAAAATTTCCTATTGGAAGAGGATTATCATTTTAAAGAATAAAAAGGGAAATTTTTTTTGATTTATTCTGATGGATTCATCACTCCGAATCCCAAAAAAATGTGAAAACATAGGGATAATGCTAATACTGAAAGGAATATTGTCACACATTCACTTGCTTCCAAGGTTACTGATATTGAAGTCCCTCCACAGCCGGTCCCCACTGAACCCTTTCCTGAATCCTCAAAATCTTCTTATCACTCTGAATCAGAAGATTCCTCCAGTGAAGTTGATGAAAATGATCCTGCTTATAGGGATTCCTACCAGTATGAAGATAAATTTTATTTCTTATAGGATCTTGACTCCTAGAAAATTGAAAATGACGCAACTACCTTTAGAAAATATAAAAATGGTGATATGACTGCTGATGATTATCTTGATATTAGAAAAAGAATTTTTATTAGAGTAGCTGAGGAATTCAAGAAAGATCCAAGATTTAATTTGAAGGACATGCCTTGGAAATGATCATGGGTATATAGCTCCCTCTGATACATTTCCTAATGTTGAAGACTTATCTGATATTCCTTTCGGATTTTTGAAGATGGTAATTTTTGGTCTGGTTATCTATTTTTTGTTATGTTTTGACGGGTTCACATCCTATTCTCTCTGGGTTTCTGCCTTATTATGGCTACTCTTCTTTTTGAAAATCTTGTTTTTTGATGGCTGGTGATGGTTTTTACATCATGGTGATGTGCTAGAGTTTTGTATCAGTTTTATGCAGATGAGATTGGATTTCTGTAGATTTTGAAGATGAAGACTGCTTCAGTCTTAACACCAATTGAAGGGAAGTCATTTTGCTGTTAGGCTTTCTTGGGATGCTATTGATTCACAGATGGGTTGTTATGCTGATTCCATAATTTGCTGCATGCTTGAGACAACACTTGGATGTAAAAGAGATCAGGCCTTCATCAAGGAGTAAGATTACGGGTGGTAAGGAGCTCCAAGGGCGCGTGGGGGCTGATGACTTCAGTCTCGCGTCACACAAGGAGAGGGTTACATCATCAAATCCTTTTTTTGGACGATGGAATGGTGAAAAGTAGTGGCTGCTAACTGGAAATCTTCAGTTCAGGGTATTTCACTGATGTGAGTACGATTGTATGTCTGTTTTTTCCTTTAATTTCTAGTTGGTGTGAGCTCATTACACCTCATGTGTACTCTGTTATTCCTTTTTGTTTAACAAACTTTTTGTGGATGATCTTTGCAAAAAAAATTGGGAATATGATGTATGAATTCTATTTTTTATAGATAGTACAAGTAGGTGAAAGTTAAAACTAGAATAAAGCAAAAGCTGGGTTAAAAGTTCAACAATGTTTCTTCAATAATTCAATCAATGTCATTAAAACCTAGGGTTTTCAGGAAGGAATAATAATAATTAAATGTGATTGTACTATCCAATATATACCTAAAAGAGTTTCTTAAACTCCATGGAATGTCCATGTCAAGTATTAGTGTTATAGAAATTAATTCTTTGATTTTTAAAGTTATGTGAAACCAAATATATATTTAAAATAGTTTTGTAAATATATAGGAATTCAAAATAAAATGATGAACTGATTGAGATTGTAGTTTATATTCATGATAAGTAGTAAATAGTTACTATATCAAGGATTTTATTGTAAAGGATTTTATCAAACTCAAATAAATCAAATTAAAATATGTTTATCTTGTAGCCACACAAACT
This sequence comes from Viscum album, assembly GCA_963277665.1. NCBI lineage: Eukaryota > Viridiplantae > Streptophyta > Magnoliopsida > Santalales > Viscaceae > Viscum > Viscum album. The sequence continues at coordinate 841,750,545 of OY728125.1, read as the reverse complement.
TTTATTAATAAAAATTCCTCTCGATCTAATTAATTATCTTAATATGTAAAATGGTCATATAATACCTATGAACTTCCTTGATTTTATGTCTTCTCTGTTTTAAAATATCATTAAGAATTTTTATGATTTACAATATATATTTTTAACAGTGACCACATGATTATTATAAATATAGGGCTTTAACAAATCCAATTTACTCAAACAAAGGAGTGATGGCCTCATCCAATAGAATTTCTCCGTACAAAGCCCATTTTTCAGAGCTCGGAAAGGAAATGTTTTAACTAGGATTCTCTCTTGACCATGCACTAGATGAGTTTCAAAACTTTAATCTTGAAAGGAAAAACCTACGAGTGAAGTGGAAGTTGATAGAGATTACCACCTGAGTGATGTTATCCAAGCCACCCCAAGTGTCTATCATCATCACACACCATACCCTTAGGTCGTATGTAGGTGTTATAAGGGGTAATTTAACAAGTCACTAGCACTATTATATTTTGAATTATTGTTTTATATAATAAATAATATACATTTATTTTATTATTATTATGTTGTAAATAGTTTTTAAAATACAAATAGTAGTTTTAGTTAATATTAAATTAGGAAATTTATTTTGATGAATTAATAGATTTTTGAAGTAAATAATATGTTAATTAAATATTATTTCTAAATTACTATTTATTAAATATAAATGATCATAAAAATTTTATGAATACAATTGTGAATTTTTTTAAGGTTTGGAAGCTGTTTTTGTCAAAACCCTTGGATTTTAGATAAATGTTGGTTTTTATTCTAAAAGAATAAATTCACCTATTTAGAAAATTATTTATATTATATGAATATTATTTTTGGAATATGTATTTTAAAATTATCTAATGGTGAATTTTTTATAATTTTCTGAGATAATCAAATTTTTGGGAAAAAATTAAATACTGTTTAAATATATAACAAGTTTTATGACAACATAATTACCCATTAGTGATGTAATAAAATAATATAAATTGGTTGTTCAGAAAATATTTGTTTTATCATTAATATAATTTTATTTTAGGTTTTTTTATTTTTTTTACAAAGCCTTAGTGGACCTTCCAAGACTTATAAATAATTTTAACTTTTAAAATGATCTCCTTGAGAGTGTGACTCACCTCCACATAAGAAAGCCTAATATTTTAATAATCTCTTCCATTAGCCTTATAAAATAATGTTTTCCACTCCCCTTTGGAAAAACACCATGGGAAAAACCATGATATTGTTTGTGTGTTTGATTAGTTTAATGTGTAGTGTCCAAAACCTAAATAATAAAAAATCCCCTCTCTTTTCCTATATAAACCCACCCATGCTCCCACTTCCTCTTCACTAAAAACCTTGTATCTCAACCAAACTCTGTCCTACTATCTCTATAATCTTCCAAAGGCTCCCTAGTTACCCAAGAAGACTCTCTCAGGCCCCTCCCAAACCTTTGGGATCACACTTCCAAGTAAGGGATTTCGTCCTCTCTCGTTTTTTTATAAGTTTCATTATGTTGTTATACCATTGTCTTTTCAATTAAAAATTTGGGGGTTGGATTTTTCACCTCCCCTATACTTCCATTCTTATGTTTGAATGATGAGATACCCCTTTATCTATCACTAATTCCTTCCATGAACACCAATTACCATGCAGAAATTTCGTAAGAGATTTCTCTCTCCTCATTAACTTTCAAGAAATTCATTTATTTTGTTAATATAAATTCCATTACATATATTGGGGAATATATATATATGACCCCATTACTGTCCATTTCATTTACATATTGTCACGACCCATCCCCTAGGGCCCATGCCATGACTACACCAAGCCCGCCTTCCATAGGACATGGGATGGTGACTAGCACCGAAGGCGTATTCCCTGAAACTGGGAAGGCATTTCCTTTAAAACCTGTACGTACATGTAACCAAGCACACAAAAAGATAGGTGCACAAGTAAACTGAACTGTAAATAGCGTGAAATAAAATGGTATCCCCAAAATAATAGATTATTTGATCAATTATGTTTGTTGGCATATTATTCAAATTGGGTTAATTAATCTCATAAGTTGGCACAATTAAAGTGGTGTGTTGGCTTAATTATTGTAGAGGAGGGTTGGAACAATTAATAATGGAGGCGTTGAAAAGGCTCTCCCACATTTAATGAGGGGGTTGAGAGGTTTAGGCCTCAGGTGGTCCCCACCACCATAACCTCTCATGGGAGGTTAGGCTCAAGTGGTCCCCACCACCATAACCTCTCATGGGAGGTTATGGTCTGGTGGTCCCCACTTCTCAACTTCCACATAAAGGTTTTAACAAATAAAATAAAAACAAAAGCTACACAACTTTACTTTTATTTTATTCATTCACAAAAAACCCAAAAACTAACTTCCACCCTTGAACAATTGTCATCAAGGTGAATGTCTCTATAAGTGAATACTGGCGATGCAAGTTCAACCGTGCCCTCAGATTTCAATTCCAAGCACCGGTTCAAAATTTATAAAAACCCACTCACATGTTTACTTAATGTACCAGAAAAAAAGATCAAAAATTCATTCCGGGCACTCCAGGCCTCGGAATCACGTGCAGTAAATTTTTTCGGACTCGTAAAATTCCCATTTATTTAAAAAAATTACATGAAAACTTCAGGTCTTTACATTCTCCCCACCTCAAGGATCTACGTCCCCATAATATACAACTCAAACTCGGTAAACAAGTGGGGGTACTAAGCACGAATCTAAGGCTCCCACTCCCATGTGCTCTTCTGGAGTTTCCCGTGCTGCCAGCGAACTTGCACAAGAGGTATCAACCATCCACGAAGGACCCTCTCCTATCGATCCTCAATCTCTACTAGAACCTCTGTAAAAGTATCCCCCATTATCAACGTCCAGGTCGCCATGGTCGATGATGTGAGAAGGTTCGTGCATGTATCTCCTCGTAAGGGACATGTGGAAGACGTCATGCACCTAATGCAACTGAGGAGGAAGAGCCAAGTGGAATGCCACCTCTCCAACTCTACTGAGGACCTGAAAAGGTCCAATTAATCTCAGAGATAACTTGCCGCCTTGGCCAAATCTCCCTAGACCTCTTCGGGGTGAGGCCCGTAGAAAGACATGGTCACCATCCTCGAAATCCAAAGGTCTCCATCTCCTGACATCATATGAATGTTTCCTACTCTATGCAGTATTCATCCACTCATGGATGATTTACACCTTCTCTGTTGTATCCCGTACCATCTCTGGTCCCACTAGTGCTGACTCCCCTGGGTTAGTCCATTACAACGTTTATCTGCAAGGTCGCCCGTACAATGCCACAAAAGGTGCCATCCCGATGGTGGATTGATAGTTGTTGTGGTATGAAAACTCCACCAAAGGTAAGTGATCCTCCCAACTGCGACCGAAGTCGAGGACACAAGCCCTCAGCATGTCCTCGAGGGTCTGAATGGTCTGCTCAGTCTGACCATCCGTCTGAGGATGGAAGGCGGTGCTCAAACAATGTTGCATCCTGAAAGCCTCCTGTAATCCTTTCCATAGCTAGGAAGTAAAACGTGCATCACAATTGGATACAATCGTTAAGGGTACTCCATGTAACTTCACAATCTCTTGTACATAGAAGTCTCCCAAGCTCTCTAATGAACCCTACTCTCTGATTCATAGGAAGTGGGCTGACTTGGTGAGTTGGTCAACGATCACCCCAATTGAGTCATGTCCCTAGGATGTACGTGGAATTCCTGTCACGAAGTCCATGGATATCCCATCCCACTACCACTTTAGGACCTCAAAAGACTGAACCAAGCCTGTTAGTACATGATTCTCTGCCTTCACTTACTCACATGTGAGGCACCGAGAGACAAACTTTTCTACTGCTTTCTTAATTCCCAGCCAACAGTGATGTCATCGGAGATCCTAGAACATCTTCACCACTCCTGTATGTACTGTTAGAAGGGATGTGTGGAACTCCCTCAACAATTCCTCCTGAAGTGACACTTGTACCATGTTACACCCTCTTAAGAGGAGGATGTTCTCCCCACCATCAGAAAATCCATCAGGTGCATGTCCTTTGGATAACTAAGCACATCATGCCTCGCAGTCAGTGTCCCCATGTTTCGCCTCCTTGACTCGCTGAAGTAGTGGGGGAGTGACTGTAAGAGACTGTAGAAAAGCTACTCTGTCTCTATCCACAAAGGATATCTGTAAAGCAGCTAGCTATTCCATCGCCTCACCTAGTAGTTGTATACCAGACCTCTTGCTGAGTGAATCTGCTAAAACGTTCCCCTTCCTAGGAGTATAGACTATCTCGAAGTCATAGTCCTAGAGGTACTCAAGCCAATGTTTTTGTCTCAACATTAGGTTCTTATGAGAGAAGATATACCTGAGACTCATGTGATCAGAGTACACTGTAAAACGCCCACCCATCAGATAGTGTCGCCACATCTTCAATGTGAAGAACACTCCTGCTAACTCCAGGTCATGGGTAGTGTAGTTCTACTCATGTTGTCTCAGCTGTCGAGATCCATATGCAATCATTGCTCACGCCTGCATCAGGACACATCTGAGACTAGTCCTTGATGCGTCGCAGTAGACTACATACCCTATGCCTTCCTTTGGAAGCCTCAAGATGTAGGCACTAGTTAGCCTCTACCTCAGCTCCTAAAAACTCTGTTGGCATCTCTCCGACCACACAAAGGGTTTCCCCTTCTTCTTCAAGGATTACAGTGGTACTAAAACTCTAGAGAAATCTGGTAAAAATCTCCAGATGTATCCATCCAAACCCAGGAAACTTCTTACCTCTATCCCACTCCAAGGTGGCTCCCAAGCAAGTATCGCCTCAATCATTTTTGGATCCACTACAACTCCATACTTCGATATGACATGTCCTAAAAATTGAACCTCTCGGATACATAACTAGAACTTCGTGAGATTACCATAAATCTAGTTCTCTCAAAGTGTGTCCAGTACTACCTGCAAATGATAGACATGATACTCCTCGGTTGTTGAGTAGATCAAAATGTCGTCAATGAAGACTACTAAAAAGTGATCAAGGTATGGATAAATGATCCTGTTTATGAGTCCCATGAACACTGTTGGAGTGTTGGTCATGTAGAATGGCATAACCAAGAACTTGTAGTTGCCATACCGACACATGAAGGACATCTTCTGCACATCCTTGTCTCATACTCTAATCTGGTGATAGCCTGAACTGAGGTTTATCTTTGAGAACCATCATGCTGTTTTTAGTTGATCAAAGAGGTCGTAAATCCTCGGGAGTGGGTACTTGTTCTTCATGGTCACCTGGTTCAGGCACCAATTGTCAACACAAATCCTCAAGCTCTCATTCTCCTTCTTGGCAAACAAAATCAAGGCTGCCTAAGGAGAAACACTGGGCCAAATGAATCCCCTCCCCTACAAGTCCTCTAACTGTACCCGTATCTCACAATGCTCCGTGGGAGCCATCTGATATGCTGGTGTAGATATCAGTGTCGTCCCAGGGTACAATTCAATGTAAAATTCCACCTATCTATGAGGAGTTAGACCCATAACATCATAAGGGAAAACATCCGCGCACTGGTACACCACTACAGGATAGATCGGACTCTCCACATCAAAATATTTGAGGGTAAGGGTAGCCAACTGATGAGTGATCGTCTTCACTCCCATCCAGTTAAGTCCATCCAGCACTGCAAATGCTCCCTTCTAATAGGTGAAGGTAAACCTAGTCCCATCCGTGCGGACACACCACACCTGTCTCCTAATACATTCAATCTGAGCATAGACTGTAGATAACCATTCTATACCCAAGATGATGTCGTAAGGCCTCAACGCTACCACTATGAGATCCCAGCCAAATATCTTGCCTCCTAGAGTAATCTCACACTACCAGAACAAGTGTATAATCATCGAATATTCTTCCGTAGGAGTTTCTAGCCATAAGGATCGAGCCAATGGCTCTGTCGGAATCTATGATCTCTGAACGAGGGCAGTGGAAATATAAGAATGATTGGCACCTGTGTCTATAAGTACTACAACTATGGTGGAGTAGACACAGATTGTACCTCGTATTATCTCCAGAGCACCATGATCATAGGCCTCAGCTGCCTGGAGCGGAGCTCTCCCCTTTCCACCAGCTCCCTGTGGTCGGGGTGGACCTCCTAGTGGTGGTGGCAGTAACATCTCAAATTGTCACCCACCGCCAGTTGCATGGCCAACTCCCCTACCACGTCTGCCTGATCCCTGCGGACCTCCTTGGTCGAACCTTTCTCTCTGCTTGGGCAGTCCTTCGATCATCTGCTGATCATTTGTACGACGGGTCGGACAGTCATGATCCATGTGACCCATCCCACTGCATGAGAAACAATGTCTTCTCCTGGTATAACTGGCTTCACCATGGGTGCCCTGCACAACCAATCCTAAGTCATGCGGCCATCCACCTATAGGTATGGTCCTCTTGGACTTCTGTGACATCTGTCTGCTTCCAGCTGTAAAATACTCCACAACATGATGACTTGTAGTGGTTCTTGCTACTGGTGACTTCTTAGTAAGGAAACTCTCCACCAATAGGGATCTCTCTAATACCCCCACCTACAACTAGATGCTGAGTGAGATCATCGAAGCCCTGATCTCTCTCCTGATCCCCTACTCAAAGGTCTGAGCCCTGAAGAAAGGGTCCCACACCATATTTATTGAGTAGTGTGAGAGTCCATTGAACCTCTCTGAGTACTGATCCACAGTCATGCTTCCCTGCTGCAGATGAAGAAGCTCATGTATTCTCACTGCACGAAGAGTCACTGGGACAAACTCTGCCCAAAACAGGCTCTCGATGTCTTCCTAGAGAAGTGTCGCCACATCATGAACCTGGATCATCAAGCTCCACCATCTACCAGTTGCTGCCTAAAGAATAATAGCAGCAAGGATGACCATGAGATCGGCTGGTGTCCCTACGAGTCAGAAGACTCTCACCACAGCCTCCATCCAATCCTCAGCCACCGGCGGGTCCGTCTCTCCCATGAACCTGGGTGGCCTCTGGCGCTGGAACTCTTGAAACGCTCTCAAGTAGTGTGCACCATCTACTTCTAGGGCTGGTGGAATTGGTGGCCCAATAGGGAGTGGTAGCGCTGCTGCCTTCACTGGTGCCTCTACTGAAAAAGGGGCCCAGCACCAGGGCATCATCGCTCGGTGGGATATCAGTACGTACAACTCTCGGAACCCTAGCCAGTAGACTGTGTCGAGGAATATTGAATAGAAACAGGTGTTCCACGGTCAATAAGTTATACCTGGTGAGATGACTCAAGAGATAACAAAGAAAACTTTTGAAAACACACACGCTATATGTGTTTTTGGGTATTGAGTTGGAAATCAGAAGTCAGGGTCCTGGTGTATAAATTCGTCAGTTGTTGTACCAACACCGGTTTCCCTAAACTGATAACCACACTCACTACACTTAAAAATATTATCGTTAAAAAGAAATATCAGAGTCCCAAGTTCTGTGGTAGAACTATCTCCCCTGATACCAATTTGTCATGACCCGTCCCTCGGGGCCCGTTCTGTAACTACCCAAAGCCCACCTTCCATAGGCTAGGGGCTGGTGACTAGCACCAAAGGTGTATTCCCTAATACTTGGAAGGAATTGCCTTTAAAACCTGTAAGCATGCATAACAAAGCATACAGCTAGATAGAAACACAAGTAAACTAAACTGTAAATAGAGTGAGTGTAGTAAGTAAAAGGGGCCAGAATACAGGCCCAACTAGAAAGTATAAGAACAAATGTGATACAATAAAACTGAAGAAAAGGGAAATTCAGCTGCTGGGTCATCCTCAGAGGTTCCTAACTAAAGGGTAGGTACAGATCGCCTCCTCATCACTCCGCGTCCACCTGTCTCCCCTCCATACTGACACGTTGTATGGTTCATCTCCAGCTACCGTCCAGTCCTGGTACTCTCACCCTCAATCAGCGATGTCTATCGTCTGCATCCAAAACAACAAGGTGAGGGCATAGCCCATGTAGGGGTGAGTATAATGATACTCAGTAGGCACCCCGAGACCCTCTAGGACTCAAAATATCCATCAAGGATAAAACACAAAGTATGAAATCAACTGATAACCTTACATAGGTATATGCCCATACATATACCTAATTTATCAAGTAATCCATCTCAATCAGGAGGAAAACATATAGGTACTAACTCAGCTCACACCATGATTTATTCTAGGGGTAGTATCAAGTGACATTCTCGGTCACAATTTCAAACACCTCGGCAACAGGAGAACTCCTCCTATATCATGTTCAGTGGGCCTACTGTAGGTTTTGGGTGCAGCGGAAGCGCGTTGGTGGGTTTTTCCCAACTTTAATTTTAACGTGAAACAACGTTCAATCCGAGATTCATCACGATATAAAATGCTGAATCTTCAGAATAGAACAAAGAACGAAAAGAAAAGTAGAGTCCCGGAACCCTTGAGGAGGATCATCATATGTTCATTATAATTAATTTAATTAATTCATAATAATTACCTCGATGGAATTCTTTCTTTGTTGATGCCTCTGGTCACAATCATGTGATCCGTCGTTGTGTCGTAGAATCCAAGTGCAGGATTCCTCTAGCGGTGATCCACACGTGCTCCAGGTATCTCTGGACGTCACCGAAGGGAACTCCGGGTGCTAGCGCAGAAGATCCTTCACTTGTGATGTCCGTCTTCGATCGCCTTGATCTGGTGGAGGATCTTGCTTTCGTAACTTGAAAGTGTTCTTGGTGGAAAGGGAATTCTCTCTTGGCTTGAGAGTATTTCCAATCCGTTGTGCACAACCAAAAATGGCTAACCCTCATGAGAATAATGTAATTGGGATTTATAATACTTAGAATAATAAAATGAATTAATTTCCCAAAAGCATTTAATTATTTCATTTAATTCTTAGTAATACCCCATGTCTTAATAATGATAGTTGAACATCATTATTACATGACATGCATCCAATGTATCACAATTAATATCATTTAATTAAGTAAACAATATTTTCTCACGAATCCTGAAAAAAAAAACTACACGGCGTGTATGTATAAAGATACACGACATGTACTTTTATTTTTCTAGTTTTATTTATTTTCCTCCACATCATTTATTAGACCTTGAGTAATGGATATTTATTTCTTAAATAAATGTAACTGCATTACTCACTAATAAATATATATTATTTCACCCACAATATATTTTCTCAAATAACTAGTGTCAAAATAAATGCGATCAGACATCCTTGAATAATTATTAAACCACAATCGGGAATAATCTTTATTCAACTTTTTAAATTAATATTTAACTGAAATACATGAACACACTTAGTGTGTGACCCTCTAGGACCCTTTCTCAGTGGTATTAGGCAGAGCCTGCCTAAAGTCCAAGGTTACCGTCTAGCAACACACCAAGGCACCCATAAAGAAAGAATTTAACTCCGCAATGACGTGTCACCTCCTACAAACGCTTACTGTGTAATATAATCCCTTTTTCTCGATATCTATAATAAAGTGGGTTGCATGTTAGTGCCATCAACCCATGTGCTTGATTATTCTTTCTTTGACTTCCCAGAATTGAACTCACCCATACCTTACCATGGCCATGGATTTATGTAGGCTATATCAATTCCATCAAAGGGCCTGAGATATCTACTTCCTTTATGGAACAGAAGTGACAAATCCTTTCTCACATTATCTATTAATGCAGTAATACTCGTGACGCACCAAACGTATCTTACCTTTCTGTGAACAGTGTGTCGTCACAGTTTTCATCAATACATCTAAGTGTGCGAGTTGTAATACCCATTAATAAAAATATTAAATTCTAAGGACCAATACACACGTTCTCAGATAGGAACATCCAATGACACTATGAAATGTGGATTTACTACTGGCGGGTCTCGTTCTCATAATATCCTCCTGGATATTACCAAGGGTGCACACCATGAGAAGTTGCCTAAAAGTTTTATGAGTCCTCACCCCTAATGACCTGTAATATTTGTGCCCCTAAAATAATATCATCCAGCCATAGAACATACTTTCAATAATAGTGTTATGGAACTTACGGGTTCTCATCATAGCAGGGATCCACTATGACCCTTTAATGCAACAGCTATCCTTAGGACTTTATCACATGAATTGTCACGCAGAAGAACAATCAAGATGTGATAAGGCTTTTATTAATGAATAAAGTACAATGTAGTTGGTTCTAGACCACCAACTCCAACAGACTCCCACATGGACTAGAGAAAACTGCTAACAACCTTTAACTCACTAGCTCTCACATGATATTCATGTTTCTGTTGAGATAGGACTTTAGTCATGGGGTCCACCACGTTCTCTTCCGTGGACACTCTACTCACTGCAACTTCACCCCTCTGATAGAAATCCATCAAGAGGTGGTACTTCCGGAGTACGTGCTTTGTCTGTTGATGTGACCTTGGTTATTTTTCAAGATCCACCGCTGCAGTATTATCACAATATAATGTAATGGGATCTTTACTGCTAGGCACCACATCAAGATCCTGGACAATGTTCCGAATCCAGATGGCTTCCTTGGCTGCATCGGAAGATGCTATATATTTGGACTCCGTTGTAGAATCGGCGACAACTTACTGCTTTGAACTCTTCCAGCTCACAGCTCCTCCATTGAGACAGAAAACATATCCAGATTGTGACTTCAGATCATTCTGATCTGTCTGAAAACCATCATCAGCATACCCTCTAATGACAAGCTCCTCGTCTCCTCTATACACTAGGAACATATCCTTAGTTATTCTCAGATACTTAAGGATAGTCTTAACAGCAGTCCAATGTTGTTCCCCTGGATCTTCTTGATATCTTCCTACCATACTCAGTGCATAGGGAACATCAATCCTGGTACATAATATGGCATACATGATGGATCCTATAGCCGAGGCGTATGGGATCTTGCTCATCCTATCTTTCTCTTATTGTGTCTGAGGACACATTTTCTTATAAAGATGTAAGCCATGTGACACTAGAACCAATCCTATCTTGGATTGTTCCATACTAAATCTCTTTAGTATCTGGTCAATGTATGTACCCTGACTTAGTCCAAGCAGCCTCTTGGATCTATCACAAATGATCTTGATCCCTAAAATTTATGTTGCTTCTCCCAAGTCCTTCATGGAGAAACACTTGTTTAACCAGTCCTTAACTGATTGTAAGGCTGGTACGTCGTTTCCAATAAGCAATATGTAATCAACATATACTACTAGGATAACGACCGAATTCCCATTAAACCGCTTATAAACACATGGCTCACATTAGTTCTTAACGAAACCAAATTCCTTTATGGCTTCATCAAATCGAATGTTCCATGACCAGGATGCTTGCTTCAATCCATAAATGTATTTTTGCAACTTGCAAACCCGTTTGGCTTCACCTGGTGTCACAAACCCTTCTGGTTGTGTCATATAGGCATCTTCCTAATGGTTCCCGTTAAGGAAATCCGTTTTGACATCCATATTCCAAATCTCGTAGTCATGGTAAGCTGCTATGGAAAGTACGATTCTTATGGATTTAAACATGGAAACTGGCGAGAAGGTTTCATCATAGTCAATTCCTTGACGCTGTCTGAATCCTTTAGCCACTATCCTTACTTTATAATTGCTAACTTGACCTTCCATGTATAGCTTTCTCTTGAATACCCATTTGCATCCAACAGGCTTTACATCAACTGGCTCATCGACCAGAACCCAAACTTGGTTCTTATATATGGAATCCATCTCAGAATTCATAGCTTCGAGCCATCTTGCAGCTTATGAGGTTTCTAATTTTCTTTGTAAGATATAGGTTCATCATTGTCCAACAATAATGATTCACCATCCTCGGTGACTAGGAAACCAAATCTCTCTAGTTCCCTTACCTCTCTTGAGCTCCTACGCAGTATTTGTGTTTCTGGAACCTCTTCCACGGGGACCTGTGGAACTTGTTCCTATACCAACTCCTATGTATCTTGAGCATCAACTTCGTCAAAGTCAATCATGATCCCACTATCTTTCTTGAGGATGTTCTCCCTCTCAAGAAATATGGCTTGTCTAGCGATAGTCACTTTCTTGTCTTGAGGGTTATATAGGTAATATCCTTTCGTTTCATTAGGATATCCTATAAAGATACACTTCATGCCCCGGGGTGCTAGTTTGTTGCCTGAGAAGGCATTAACAAATGCCTCGCATCCTCATACACGTGTATGTGACAAAATGGGTTTCTTTCCATTCCATAACTCGGAGGGAATTCCATTTTCCGCCTAAGTTGGTACTCGGTTTAATGTGTATGTTGAAGTTTGTAATGCATATCCCCAAAAGGATAATGGAAGATCTGCATGACTCATCATCGACCTCACCATGTCTAACAAGGTGAAGTTCCTCCTTTCACTAATACCATTCCACTATGGTGTATAAGGAGGAGTGATCTGAGATAGAATCCCAGACTCCCGTAGAAGATCGATGAACTCCTGGTTCAGATATTCTCCACCTCGATCTGATCGAAGCTTCTTTATCTTCTTACCAAGCTGATTCTCTACTTCATTCTTGAATTCCTTAAATTTCTCTAAGTCTTCTGAATTATACCTCATTAAGTAGACAAATCCGTATCTACTCAAATCATCAGTAAAAGTAATGAAGTAAGAATATCCACCTCTAGATTCTACTGTAAATGGTCCACATACATCCGTGTGTACCAATCATAGAAGCTTTATGGCCCTTTCACCCTGTCCACCAAAAGACGGCTTGGTCATTTTACCTTATAAACAAGCGTGACATCTATCAAGTGGTTTTAGCTCAGTAGAGTCTAAATAGCCATCTTGACATAGCTTTGTCAAGCGCTTCTCATTTACATGACCAAGGCGGTGATGCCACAACTGGGTGATGTATGAGTCATGTGAGTTTGTTTCATTATCGATTGTCAACACTTGGTTTTCGTAATTTAATACATACAAACCATTATTCAAATGTGCCATTCCATAACATACATTGTTCTTATAAAAGAAACAACCCTTATTTCCTAACATGAAAACAAATCCATCCATATCTAAACAAGATACATAAATTATGTTATTGGTAACGCTAGGCACAAAATAACAGTTATTTAAAACCAAAATCATCCCAGTCGGCAATGAGAGGTGGTAGTCACCAATAGAAAACGCAACCAGCCTTGCGCCATTGGTAGCTTGAAGATCCACCTCTCCTCTGGCGATCTTTCTAAATCTACTTGGTTCCTGAATTTGAATACACATGTGATCCCCACAAGCTGTATCTAATTCCCAATTCTTAGAAATAGAAAGATTGCACTCGATAACGAATGCACCTTTAGCGTCCCCACGATTCTGGGTGCAGTTCCTCTTCCAGTGGCCCTACTTGCCACATGAAAAACACAATGCCTCATGTTCCTTTCCCTGCCTCTGGATCTTCCCCTTCTTGGAGGGATGGTGCTTGGGGGCTTCAGACCGTCTATAAGTCTTTGGCCATTTTGCCTTGTCCTTCCTTTTCTTGTTCACCATAAGAACCGAGGGTTTGTCACGCCCCATGTCCTTATCTACCTGGCGAATCAAGGTTAGAAGCTTCGATAGACTCTTCTCATTGCCGCTCATATTATAGTTGACAATGAAGCTAGAGAAGGTCTTGGGTAGTGATGATAGGATGAGATCTGTACGCAACTCATCTGGGAATTTAATCCCTAAGATGTTCAGGCGTTCAATGTAGCCAATAAGCTTGACTACATGAGGCCCATCTGGCGCAGACTCTCCAAGATTCATGGTGAAAAAAGCATTGGAAATCTTATACCTCTCCCGTCTCGCCTTCTCTTGGTAGAGATCCTTAAGGTGATAAATCATGCTATATGCGTCCATGTTTTCATGTTGCTTCAAAATCTCATTAGACATGGCTGATAGCATGAAACACTGGTCATATGTGGCATCATCCATGTGTTTTATATAGAGAGACAATTCCTCATCACTGGCCTCTTTCCCAGGCACAACTGGAATAGGCTCTTCCAGCACATACAATTTCCTTTCGTGGCGAAGGAAGACGCGTAAACGCCTCTACCACTCATGGAAATTGGTTCCCGTGAGAAGGTTTTCCTTCTCGAGTATGGTGCGCAATGATATGTTTGACGTCATTTTCTTTCCGTTTCTACAAATTAATATGATCAAAGGTTTAGTACTTTATTACAAAAAATGATACAAATAAATAAATTAATACTTATTCGTCTCCCACTATTTTATCGAAATCCAATAGCCCTCACTATTGACTTCGGAATATTCTGTTTCCTGAATATTCTAGTGGCAATGATCCATATTTCCCTTCACATTACCCCAACTAGGGTTGGTCAAGAAACTTGAAGGGTTTTAGGTAGGTATTACAAATGCCAACTACATTAACTCGCAGCACCTTGATCCGCTGAGTGGACTCCCCAATCCTGAAATCCTTTTATTTTTGATTTCCTCATCCTTTGCCTCATGGTCACACCAAGTCCTACTATGGCAGTCACCCTTGATGCGAACCAAGTCAAGTAAACCCAAAAACTTGAATTAGAATTCCCCGATAATTGAAAGCACCCCAACTAGGGTTGGTCAAGCACTTTGAACTATGGTTCGATTCTAACCAAGATTATTGAAGGCTATACCGACTTAATATTTCTTTTGAGGGATTTTATCTTTATACGTAAATTTCCATTTTATTATCTTTGATTACATGCTTGTCAATATTAAGTGGGATATACTTAAGTGATTAACCATGTATAGGATAATATTTACGTATAAGCCGGTTTTATTTTAGTTCCATCTTGCATGCTCGTTTAATTCATTAATTGTGTGATCGTGACAACACACCCACAATAAATAAACCATGAAACTGATAGAAATAAAATAAATGGTATGATCATGAGCTTTTCTATTGGTTAGTTTATCTAGTGGTTGATAAACTAACCCCAAGACCTAGGGGAGAAACACCTTGAACCTTGCGGGTTCATGTTTACAGCTTTCCACCTGTCCACCTTTGTATCTCCTTGGATTGGTTTCACCTCGGCTCCTGACTTGAGCCGCCTCCACTAGCTTGGGAGCTCCATCCATTATATATGCATTTATCTCATACGTAGGTGAGGGGTAAAGAGGAGGTTTTACATAAAATAATCCTTGGGCGTGCAAGCCCTACATATTAATGAAGAGATGGCTCACAGGCCAACAAATTTAATTTAAATAAATAAATTAAAATAAACCATTCACATACAAAGGTCTCGGTCTAGCTCATGATCATCCATACATGCAACAATATTTATGCATAAATAAAACTAGCATTAAATACTTTAAGCATTCTTGTTTAAGATAAATCATGCTCGAATTAATTAATTATCTTTAATCAATCCTTTTATCTTAATCCCTTTTTTGAACTTCCTTGAGATTCTCATCCATCATAATTTTAAAGAAAATAAATTCATTTAAAACTATCCGTGTATGTAACTCGTACCTTGGAGGCAACCCGTTGAATTCCCATTCATTACACAGATGTTAAATTAAACTCACATATATATAAAACACCTATCACATGTTGTTCCTCAACTTTACGCATGCACTATGGTACACGTCTCAAGGGTTTGTATAATATAATAATTAAATTTTAATAAATCTGCGTAATTTGGGTGAGTACACGGCGTGTAGTTCTGACTACATGGCGTGTACTTTTTTTCACCATCCATCCGAAGCACATGCCCGAGGACATGGCGTGTTAATGCACTTCGGAAATTTTCGGAGTACATGGCGTGTTCAGTGGACACACACCGTGTAGTTTCCACGTTACATGGTTTCCATCCAGGCAAGCCGTGTACGAGGTACACAGCCCAACCCGAACCCGAAGGAACTACATGTCATGTTCAGTTGGACCGCACGGCATGTAATCCGGAAACCGGGTGCCACCTATTTCCGGTCAACACACGGTGTCATAAATGACCTTAATACACTGCCTGATTTGGAAGATCGATCAGTGCATTGAACCTAGACTACACGGTGTGTACTTTTGAATACACGTCGTGTATTCTGGTGTTGTACAGCCAGAAACGTTTGGCTCCTCTGGATGAGTCCCTCTATTTATTTTAATAAAAATTAAAAGAAAAATTTGTTTCTCTGAGGTGAATGAGAAATGAGGGAGGAGGAACGGATCTCGATATTCAGATTTTCAGAACGATTAAACATGAATTGAAATAACTAAATTATTAAATTCGTAAATCACCAACGAAAAACTAAATAATTATAATCAACGATATGACCCCTCTGATACCACTTGTAGGTTTCGGGCGTAGCGGAAGAGCGTTCGTGGGTTTGGACCAACTTTAATTTTAACGTTAAACAACGTTCAATCCGAGATTCATCACGATATAAAACGCTGAATCTTCAGAATAGAACGAAGAACGAAAAAAAAAGAAGAGTCTCGGAACCCTTGAGGAGGATCATCATATGTTGATTATAATTAATTTAATTAATTTATAATAATTACCTCGATGGAATTATTTCTTCATTGATACCTCCGGTCACAATCCTGTGATTCGTCGTTGCATCATAGAATCCAAGTGCAGGATTCCTCTAGTGGTGATCCACAAGTGCTCCACGTATCTCCATACATCGCCGAAGGGAACTCCGGGTGCTAGCACGGAAGATCCTTCGCTTGCGATGTCCATCTTCGATCGCCTTGATTCGGTGGAGGATCTTGCTTTTGTAACTTGAAAGCATTCTTGGTGGAAAGGGAATTCTCTCTTGGCTTGAGAGTATTTCCAATCCATTGTGCACAACCCAAAATGGATAACCCTCATGAGAATAATGTAATTGGGATTTATAATACTTAGAATAATAAAATGAATTAATTTCCCAAAAGTATTTAATTATTTAATTTAATTCTTAGTAATACCTCATGTCTTAATAATGACAGTTGACCATCATTATTACGTGACATGCATCCAATGTATCACATTTAATATCATTTAATTAAATAAACAATATTTTATCACAAATCCCAAAAAAAATAAACTACACTGTGTGTATGTATAAACATACATGGTGTGTACTTTTATTTTTTCAGTTTTATTTATTTTCCTCTACCTCATTTATTAGACCTTGAGTAATGGATATTTATTTCTTAAATAAATGTAACTGCATTACTCACTAATAAATATATATTATTTTGACCACAATTTATTCTCTTGAACAACTAGTGTCGAAATAAATGCGATCATACATCCTTGAATAATTATTAAACCACAATCGGGAATAATCTTTATTCAACTTGTTAAATTAATATTTAACTGAGATACATGGACACACTTAGTGTGTGACCATCTAGGCCCCTTTCTCAGTGGCATTAGGCGGAGCCTGCCTAAAGTCCAAGGTTAGCGTCTAGAAACATGCCAAGGTACCCATAGAGAAAGAAGTTAACGCCACAATGACGTGTCACCTCCAACGAACGCTTACCGTGTAATATAATCCCTTTGTCTCGATATCTCTAATAAAGCGGGTTGCATGTTAGTGCCATCAACCCATGTGCTCGATTATTCTTTCTTTGACTTCCTGAAATTGAACTCTCCCATACCTTACCATGGCCATGGATTTATGTAGGATATATCAATTCTATCAAAGGGCCTAAGATATCTACTTCCGTTATGGAACAGAAGTGACAAATCCTTTCTCGCATTATCTATTAATTCAGTACTACTCGTGATGCACCCAACATATCCTACCTCGTTGCGAACAGTGTTTCATCACAGTTTTCGTCAATACATCTAAGTTTTCGAGTTTTAATACCCATTAATAATAATCTTAAAGTCTAAGGACCAATACACACATCCGTAGATAGGAACATCCAATGACACTATGAAATGTGGATTTCCTACTGGTGGGTCTCGTTCTCATAATATCCTCCTGGATATTACCAAGGGTGCACACCATGAGAAGGTGCCTCAAAGTTTTATGAGTCCTCACCCCTAATGACCTGTATTATTTGTGTCCCTCAAATAATATCTTCTGGCGATAGAACATACTTTCAAGAATAGTGTTATGGCACTTCCGGGTTCTCACCATAGCAGGGATCCGCTATGAACCTTTAATGAAATAGCTATCCTTAGGACATTATCACATGCATTGTCATGCAGAAGAACAATCAATATGTGATAAGGCTTTTATTAATGAATAAAGTACAAAGTAGTTGGTTCTAGACCACCAACTCCAACACCTACCATGTCACACAGATCTGCTTCCCACTAACCTTGGACTACTGAGGTAATCCTCCTGTCGAGTATCATGGGTCTGCCGCATCACCAAGGTGCTCCCCGCCGTTGGTATTCCACGTCACCAAGGCGCTCCCCCTTGTCTAATGGACGTCTAGTGACAAAGTTATGGCCAAAAGAATGTAATTGGGTCATAGTGGGCCTAGGTCTGGTCCGACCTGGTCGGACCAACTTAGCCTGACCCGGCCTCACCCGCTGGGTCTAGTCTGGCCCACTAGATGGCCCGACCTATAGGGTTCATCCCAGCCCGCTGGGTGGCCTGGCCTGCTAGGTCTATCCCTACAGGCTGCGAGGGGCCGCAGAGGGCTGCAGATGGCCGCGAGGCCACGGAGGGTGTCATGAGGGTGCGAGGCCGCGGGGCGGTGGTCCAGCCACGGGGCGGTTGTCCATCCCCATGGCGGTGGTCCGCCCGTGGGGCGGTGGTCCGACCATTGGGTGGTGGTCCGATCATGGGGCGACGTTCCGGCCACCGGGTCACGGTCCATCCGCAGGGCCACGGTCCGGACGCGGGGCGGTGGTCCGGTTGCGGGCAGGTGGTCCGGCCGCGGGGCCGCGGTCTGGACGCGGGGCGGCAGTCCGGCCGTGGGGCCGCGGTCTAGACGTGGGGCGGCCGTCCAGTCGCGGGGCCGCGGTCTGGACGCGGGGCAGCTGTCCGGTCATGGGCCTGTGGTTCGGCCATGGGGCCGCGGTCCGGGCGTGGGGCGGCGGTCCCGCCGCGGGCCGGCGACATTGTGCCATCACCTTCGTCATGGCTGGCGGTGGTGCCAGCCACCATTCTCATGCCCCAACCAAGGATGGTTGTTGTCCTCCTCCATCGCAAAGAACACCACAAGATTTGTGGATGGTTTGGGCCATGTTTGTTTGGCATGTACTCTTTGTGTTAGGGTGGTACCATATTGTTCACCAAGAACATGAACATGAAAGTCAAAATCCTATCCTCACACAATTATTGTTCCCAACCTACAAAATAAATATAAGGGTTATGCATGGGAAGTGATAAAAAATAGAAATAAACCCCTACCTCATTCGCTTGATGACGTCGACGAGGTTGCAAGGAAGAAGATGAATCATTTGGAAAAGATGGATTTCAATGTCGTCGGTGTTTTCCTATTTTGTCGGTTTGTGCGTCATTGGAGATCCTATGATGTAATTTGGAGAAGAAAACATCAAAGGACATGCATTCTTCGTTGGCGTTCTTCGTTGGAGAGCTTTTCCCCCAAAGCTCCTCCTCTCCCAAATCCACCAAAATTAAATAGTATCCCCAAAATAATAGATTATGTGATCTATTATGTTTTTTGGAATATAATTAAAATTGGGTTAATTAATCTCATAGGTTGGCACAATTAAAGTGGTGCGTTGGCTTAATTATTGTGGAGGAGGGTTGGAACAATTAATATTGGAGGAGTGGAAGAGGCTCTCCCACATTTAATGAGGGTGTTGAGAGGTTTAGGCCTCGGGTGGTCCCCACCACCATAACCTCTCATGGGAGGTTAGGCTCAGATGGTCCCCACCACCATAACCTCTCATGGGAGGTTAAGGTCGGGTGGTCCCCACTTCTCAACATCCACATGGAGGTTTTAACAAATAAAATAAAAAAGCTACACAACTTTATTTTTATTTTATTAATTCACGAAAAAACCCAAAAACTAACTTCCACCCTCATCCAACTATCGTCGACGTGAATGTCTCTTTAAGAAAATACTGGTGTTGTGGGTTCAACGGTGCCCTCAGATTTCAATTCCGAGCATCGATTCAAAAGTTAGAAAAACTCACTCGCACGTTTATTGAACGTACCCGAACAAAAGTTCATAAATTCATTATGGGAACTCCGGGACTTAGAATCACGTGTCTTCAATTTTCACGGACTGATAAAATTCCCATTTATTTAAAAAAATTACATGGAAACTCCAGGTCATTAAAAATATGTGGACACACCCCTTTCTCTCCCATAAACCATTTTTATTAATTATTATTTCACACCATTATGTTGTCGAAATTGCTCCGTGATTTTCCAAGCCAAAGTCATTTTGTAGTGAATACCATGATCATCTCTCTATCGAGGTTATTCACCTTTACACACATTTACATATTGATTATAAAGATTCATGTATGAATTCCAAATTCCTTTATTTTGGAATAAATGATGATGTTTAATTAATCCATGTTATATGATCCATGTGGCACACTTATTCATGAAATGAAATGATTAAGAAGGGTGTGCCCTGATAGCGCTCAAATGAATTGGGTAAAGAATAATATCATGATATGTCAAGTGAAATGAGGTTTTAATCAATATAATTCATTTTCAATGAGGTTTTACCCATTATCCATGTCAAATGGGCCTTGGATTAGGCTAATATCATGTTAAATGTTGTTTCCACATTTCCATGTTATTATAAGAATGCTATATCATACCTTTATGTTCATGTTTCTCTTATACTCTATTGATATACCTATTTCACAAGATGTACTATATTCTTCATTTTATGCATTATATACTCCCTTGATAGGCTTTATAGCTCACCCTTTTCTTATGCATGTCCTCAGGTTATCCCTTTCAATACTAAGAATGAAGGAATATTGTGGTCATGTAAAGGATATTTTCAATAAAGATTTTCATTTCATGTTTTAAGTTGTCATGTAATGTTCCTAAGCCCCAAAGACACTAGGCCTCTCGATCATCTATGTTTTATCAAGTGAATATTATATGTAATAAATCATATTTAAGTGTGAAATAAAGATCATGGTTTTTATAGTTGGTATCGGAGGATAGGTTTAGTTATTTTATGGATTAGGATTAGAAAACCCTAGTGAAAGCCTTATGGATTAGACAAAGTATAATAAAAACATCCCAAAACATTGTTGAGTATTTGGTAAGGGTTTTATCAATCAAATACATCCTTATCAGGATACGAGCAGGTAGGGGAGGATCTGGAATAGATGTATCAAGGGAAAAAACCCGAGAACACCGCTTTGATCCAGACTCAAACGGGAGATGGTGCACAAAAACAGGCCATTCTGCACTCTTGGTTATGACACTCCTATAGGATATTCTTTGGTAAATTCCTAAGCTTAGTATGAACCATTCTTAAGGGGAAAACATTCCCCCTAAGAATATATGTTGGGAAGTAGATCATGGATAACATATATTGAATTCTAGGAATTCATAAGTTAAGGAAATAAATGTAATTTATAAGTTATACCTTTTTGTATTTTGATTCCCCTTTTTGTGTTACCTCAAAATTTCCTTTTATTCTAGCCAGTGGCCTGTAATAGGAGGAATCGGTCAAACAAATGATGTGAAGATCAATGTGATGACTGTTCTAATGAGATGCCTAGGCTGATGGGAGTGAGAATCGAAAAAAATTTCACGATACTCCTTCAGGTAGCTCATGTTTTGAATAGAAACATGCATCTAGAAGAACGTTCAACCCCCCTAAGAAATAAAAATTCACAATCAATAACATAATGATACAAAAGGCCTCCTACTTTTAATCTATCATCCCATCCCTCTATTACCAAACAATGGATCAACTCCATTGAAAAGATATTCTTCATCCTTCAATGTTCCGAACAAGATAAGGTTATTCTAGTTGCTTATAGTATGGAGGGTGAAGCTGATCAATGGTGGAGATTGATCCAAAATATGAAGCCTAAGGAAGAGATCAAGGTGTTTTAATGGAAGGATTTCTGGAAAATGGTTTTCGATAAATATTTTCCTCGCACCCTCCAACTTAAGATGGAAAGGTGCTTCCTTTTCCTCAAAAAAAAAAAGATGACGAATCTGTTAGAGTGTATGTGGAAAAATTCACAAGGATTGCATTATACACCTCTTAATTTCTTGTTTCCCCCAAATTCAAGGTTTATCGCTTCTTTAGTGTCCTAAAACCTAGCCTACAGAAAGCCCTGGAGATCCCTGACTTCGATAGCTATGAGGAAATTGTCTGATTTGCCGTCAAAGTCGAAATAGAGATCAGAGAATCTCAGGGGTATCAAGGGGATAAGAAGCATAAAGAGTACGTTACTTCTGGTAGTTTTTTGGATAAATCCAATGATGCTAAGAAAATACAGCACCCCACTTTCCAAAGGTTTGGAAAGAAGCACCCTTAAATTTTCCTGAAGGGGGTGAGGAAATTCATTAGGTGTGGAAGAGAATGGAACCTATCCATTAACTACTGACAAGAAAAAACTAAGGCTACAACAAGGGATAGGAACACTCCATTCAACCCTCAACTCACTATTCATTTCTTCAACTACAAATAACCACGGAACTTTGCAAATCGGTTCCCTAATACATTGGTTTTCAGAGGCAACCAACAACCTTTAAGGCCAGTAAGGATGAGATTTTTTCATCACTCCTGCTGAAGTGAACCCTGAAAACAAATTGGAGATAATTATTCTAGTTATTCATTCAAGTATAGTGAATGAAAACTTTGATTCTGGTTCTACGCATTGTTTTATATCCCAAAATTTTATTAAAACAATCATAACACCACCACAAATCATGGAAGTAACAATGTTGGTGAGAATAGAAAATGGGAAAATCATTGCATCCCATGAATATAACTCCTCCCAGGTCATAATGTTTGGATTGAACTTCCCAGAGAACCTCGTAATACTCTCTCTGGTGGAATTTGATGCAATTCATGGCATGGATTGGCTTTCCCTATATAGAGCCAACATAAATTTACGTGATAGGGAAATCACTCTCCATATGGAAAATCAAAAACCGATTCTGTACAAGTTAAAGGAGGAGGATGAATCTTCTTTAGCACCATCATCTCAAGAATGGATATTAATTCCCTGTGAGAACACGTATCTTGCTTGGATGATTTATTCTACGGAAGAAACCATCCTTGAATACATGCCTATTGTGAGGGAATTCGCTGAAGTGTTTCCTGATTAATTTCCTGGTCTTCCTCCTAGAAGAGAAGTTGAATTCACAATTGATCTTATAACTGGGGAATTACCAATATCCAATAATCTTTATGGAATGGTTGTTTTGGAGCTTGAATAGTTGAAGAAACAACTATATGATAATCTGGATAAAGGGTTTATATGCCCAAGTGCTTCACCTTGGGTTGCACCAGTCCTCTTCATTAAGAAGAAGGATGGGTCAATGCGCCTTTGTATTGATTATTGTGAGCTCAAAAAAATCATGATAAAGAACAAGTATCTTCTGCCCAAAATTGATGAATTGTTCGATCAGAAAATTGGAGAACAATACTTCTCCTAGTTGGATTTGTGGTTAGGATATTACCAAGTAAGGGTATAGGAGAATATCCCCAAGACTATTTTTCGTACAAGGTACAGGCACTATTAATTCATAGTAATGCCTTTCAGACTCATTAATTCTCTATTAATCATCATGAAATTGATTAATAGAGTCTTTATAGATTACCTTGAAAAATATTTCATAGTCTTTATATACGATATTCTAATATACTCCAAAACCAAGGAGTAGCATGAGGAGAATCTAAGCACTGTACTAGAGACCTTGCGAAATGATACTCTCTATAAAAAGTACAAAAAGTGTGAGTTCTAGTTGAAGGAGGTCTAATTCTTGGGTCATATCATAAAAAATAAATGGGATATCTATGGATCCATCCAAGACAGATGCAATTGAGGAACAACTGATCCCAACATTGGTGAGAGATATTTGTAGCTTCCTGGGGTTAGATGTATGTTATTTCCAATTTGTGAGAAATTTATCACGATTGTCAAACCCTCCTACCAAGCCAAATCGAAATGGAGTCAAGTTTTCTTGGAGCGATGAATAAGAAGAGAGATTCAAGGAGTTGAAAATGAGTCTTATCACTACACTTGTGCTCACATTACCCACAAGTGGATAATGTTTTGTGGTATTTAGCGATTCTTCAAATAATGGTATGGGTTGTGTGTTGATGAAAAATTACAAAGTCATTACCAATGATTCAAGGTAATTGAAAGTTAATGAGAAAAACTATCCACCACATGATCGGGAATTGGCTATAGTAATCATCACTTTAAAAATTTGGTGACATTACCTCTTTGGGGAGAAGTATGAAGAATACATGGATCAAAAAAGTCTAAAGTATATATTTCACACAGAAATAGTAGAATATTCCCTAATGAAGATGTCTAGAGCTGATCAAAGACTATGACTGCTCAATCCATTACCACCCTAGGAAGGTGAACAAGGTGGTAGATTCTATAAGTAGAAATAACCCAGAAATTCTATCATTGATGATAATTGAAAAGGATCCAATCCTCTAACATTTTATGAAGATGGACATGGGAATCCTAAAGAAGGGAAAATCATCAATCCTTTCACAAATGATTGCTCAACCATATCTTTTGGAATGGTTAAAGGATGCACAATAGGATAATGTGTGAATTCAAAAGAAAGTGTAAACTATCAGAATAGGAAAATCCTCAGAGTTCAATGTTAATGAAGAAGGAATTGTGATATTTTGGTCAAGACTATGTTTTACATCAAATTCATAGTTAAAGAAATAACTTTTGGATGATGCACGTAGTTCAAATTTCTTCATTCACTCAAGAATAAAAAAGATGTACTGAGATCTCTGAGAGCTTTATTGGTGGGATAACATGAAGAAGGAGATCACTGAGTATACATGAAAGTTCCTGGTATGTCATCAGGTGAAGGTTAAGAGGAAAAAGTATAAGGGGATGATGCAACCATTACCCATACCAGCATGGAAATGGTATAATATAACTATGGACTTTTTCATCGAACCTCTGAATACATACAAGGGAAACAATTCTATATGGGTTGTTGTGGAACATCTTACAAAGACTGCACACTTCATTGAAATTTCTGAGGATTTCTCATTGGATAAATTGGCACAAATATATATCAGATAAGTGGTAAGGCTGTATGGAGTACCACTATCTATTTTATCTGATCGAGATCCAAGATTCACCTTTATATTCTTCAAGAGTCTCCAACACGCTCTGAATACTAAGCCAAACTTCAGTACAACTTATCATCCTCAAACTGATGTCCAATATGAGAGTACTATCCAAACACTTGAGATCATGTTGAGAGAATTCTCAATTGTCTTCAATGGAGGATGTGGTCAACATCTTCTTCTGTTTGAGTTCTCTCACAATAAATGTTACCACTCAAGAATCCAAATGGGTCCTTATGAATCCCTTTATGGGAAGAGGTGCAGAACACCAACATGTTGGGATGATGTTGGGGAGAGAAAACTCCTAGGTCCAGAAATGGTCTAAGAAATGGTGGATGAGGTTAAGACTATCTGATAACACATTAAAGATGCTCAGAGTTGACAAAAGATCTATGATGATAATCATCAATCAGACCTAGATTTTGATTTCGTAGACATGGTATTCCTCTGCATATCACTGTGTAAGAGAGTTATGAGATTTGGGAATAAGGGAAAGCATAGTACAAGGTATATCGGCCCTTTGGAGATCCTTGATTGCATTGGAGCAGTGGCCTATCGACTAGCACTCTCACCAAACCTATCTCAAGTACATTATGTATTCCATGAATCACTCCCGAGTATGTACATACCTAACCCATCGCATGTACTCAATCTATAGGTGGTATCATTGGAGAATTACATCTCCTATGAAGAGAATCCGGTGAATATCTTAGATCATAGAGAAAATTTCTATGAAATAAGACAATTCCCCTCATCAAGGTGTTGTGTATAAACCACAAGTTTGAAGAAGAAATGTGGGAATCAGAGGAAGTGATGAAGCAGAGTTACCCTCATCTGTTTTAGTGTGGGAAAATGAAATTTCTAAGGTGTAATTTCTTAAGGGGGGAAGATTGTAATGACCGAGACATTTATGAATGAAAATTCCTATTTATCTAATTAAATGTATTATTATGTAAAATGGTTAAATAAGACATATGAACTTCCTTGGTTTTATGTATTTTGGATTTTAAAATACCATTAATAATTTTTACCATTTCTAATATATATTTTGAATAGTGACTACATGATTAGTATAAATATAGGGCTTTAACAAATCCAATTTACTCAAACAAAGGAAGTGATGGCCTCATCTAGTATAATTGCTCGGTACAAATCCCATTTGTCAAAGCTCATGAAGCAGGTGGAATCACTGGTATTCTCTCTTGACCAAGCCCAATAAGAGCTTAAACATGTTATGCTTTAATGAAACTGCCTATGGGAGAAGTAGAAGTTGACAGAGATTAACACCCGAGCGATGTTATATAAGCAACCTGATGAGTCTGTCACCATCTCACACCTTACCCTTAGGTCATATGTGGGTGTTATAAGGGGTTATATAACAAGACCCTAGCACTATAATTATGTGAATTATTTATGTATTGAATAAATAATATACATTCATTTTATTATAGTTACTTTTTATATTGTTTTTAATGAACAAATAGTAATTTTATTTAATATTCAATTAAGAAATATATTTTGATAAATTAATATATTTTTGAATTAAATAATATTTTAATAAAATATTATTACTAAATTACTTTTAATTAAATATAAATGATCTAAAAAATTTTATGAATACAATTGTAATTTTTATTAAGGTTCAGAAGCTGTTTTTGTCAAAACCCATGAATTTTCGATAAATGTTGGTTTTTATTTTAAAAGTAAAAAAATTCACATA
The DNA here is from genome assembly GCA_963277665.1 of Viscum album. Lineage (NCBI taxonomy): Eukaryota > Viridiplantae > Streptophyta > Magnoliopsida > Santalales > Viscaceae > Viscum > Viscum album. The sequence continues at coordinate 841,723,620 of OY728125.1, read as the reverse complement.
TTTAGAAATATATTTATATAAAATGAATATTATTTTTTTAATTAATATGTCTAAATTATACAATGGTAAAATATTCATAATTTTCAAAGACAGTCGAATTTTTGGGTAGAAATTAAATACCTTTTAAATATATAATGTGTTTTATGACATCATAATCACAAAATAGTGATGTAATAAAATACTATAAATTATATGTTCATAGAATATGCGTTTTAAAATTAAAATAATGTGATTTTAGGTTTTTTAAATTTATTTTACGAAGTTATAGTGGACCCACCAAGACCTATAGAACATTTTAACTATTAAAATGATTTCGTTAAGAGTTTGACTCACCTACACATAATCTAGCCCAATATTTTAATACTTTAGCCCATTGGCCTTATAAAATATTTTATTACACTCTCCTTTCAAACAAATTTGGGGAAATCCTTGGGTTTATTTCTTGATTTGATTAGTTTAATGTGTAGTATACAAAACCTAAATAATAAAGAATTCCCTCTCTTTTCCTATATAAACCCACCCAAACCCCCACTTACTCTTCACTAAAAAACTTTGGAGATCTAGAAAACTCTTACCTTCCCTCTCTATAATCCTCCAAATGTTCCCCAATCTCCCAATAATCCTCTCTCAAGCCCCTCCCAAGCCTTCGGGTTCATACTTCCAAGTAAGGGATTTCTTCTTCTCTCATTTTTTCCAAAATTTATTTATGTTTCTATACCATTTTATTTTCAATTAAAAATGTTGGGGTAAGATTTAAAACCTCCACCATACTTTTATACTTATTTTCTAATGTTTAAAAACCCCTTTATCGCTCATTAATTCCTCCCATGTACACCTGTTACCATAATGAAATTCCATAAGGGGTTTCTCTCTCCTCATTTACATTCAAGCAATAATTTTATTTTATGAACCTAATTTTATTACATATGTTGGGACATGAATATATATGACCAAATACTTTCCATTTCATTTAAATATTATGAGACACCCAATTCTCTCTCATCAACCATTTTTATGAATTTTTGTGTCACGTCGTTATGCTGCTGAAATGGCACCGTGAATTTCCAAGCCAAAGTCATTGTGTAGTGAATACCATGCCCATTTATCTATCAAGGGTATTAATCTTTATGAACATTTACTTATTTATTATATAGTTTCATTTATTAATTCCACATTCCTTTATCTTTCAATAAATTATAATTTTTAATTAATCCATGTTATATGATCCATGTGGCACACTTATGCATGAAATGAAATGATTAATAAGGGTGTGCTCTAATAGCACTCCAATAAATTGGGTAAAGAATATTATCATGGTACTTCATTTGAAATGAGGGTTTACTCATGATAATTCAATTTCAATGAGGGTTTACTCAGGATACAAGTGAAATTGGCCTTGGCTCATGCAAATATCATGTTAAATGTTGTTGCCACATTTCCATGTTATGATAATCATGCTATATTATGCCTTTATGTTCATGTTCCTCTTGTGCTCCATTGATATTACTTTTTTCTAACATATACTATATTATTCATGTTATTCCTTATTTACTCCATTACTGGTCTTTATAGCTCACCCTTTTCTTATTCATGTCCTCAGGTTATCCCAAGCAATGCTATGTACGAAGGAATATTGTGGTCGTGTAAAATAATTTTTCAATAAAGATGTGTATTTAATGTTTTAAGTTGTTATATAATGTTCCTAAAACCCAAATACAATATACCTTTCAATATACTATGTAGTATCAAGTGATTATTCAGTTTAATATATCATGATTAAGTCTGAAATTAAGATAATTGTTGTTATATATCATTATCACATTTCCCTTATGTGATAAGAGAAGATGTTCAATTATAAAGAGTTTTTGGGAACAAGTATGAGATGATTAATTGTATACACATAGTTTATGATTCATTAGTTTCTATAACATTTTTTGAGGAGAATATATAGATAAAAGTATTTATCTAGGATAAAAGTGTTGGGCGGAGAAAAAGGGAGTGATGGAAAGAGGGGGGGTGAATTGCCTTTTAAAAAATGATTAACAAATTAAAATCAAAGTTAAAGTGCAGCGGAAATAAAGAGGCAAGACACAAGAATTGATAACGGAGTTCGGCCAAAAACATGGCCTACGTCTCCGCTCCCAACTCAACAGTTGAGAGATTCTACCGCTTGCTTTTCAATGGTTTTAGCAAGAAACCCACTAGGCTTTGAGGTAGCACTAGGACCTATTACAGCTTGCTTTTGATGGTTGAGCAAGAACCCACTTTCTTTTAATGGTTTAGCAAGAACCCACTATCCTTCTTACAGGTGAAGGATATCTCACCTATGTCTCAATCTATTTAAAGGAAAGCTTGACAACCTCTTCACACCTTAGAGGTGGTGTGAAACCCAAAAGAGAGAGGAATAGAAAAGGAGTTGGGGTTTGTAGGCACAAACCCAATTTGAAAGCTCAAAAAGATAAATACAATAAAACCCGTAATTGGAGAAGCCTTGGGCGCCTTTGATTGATAGGAGAGTTTGAAGGCCGCTTCCAAGCTTCTTTGGTGGTGCTCTTGGATGTGGAATTGGATGGAGCACTTGGGGTTCCTTGAGGTGGCTCGCCGGAGGATTGCCGAATGATCAACAAAGTGTCCTTGGGCTTGGTTTAAGTTCCGGTTAGTGTCCGGGGCTTCCTCAGCCTTTATTTATAGGCATGGAACCCATTGGGGGCCTTCGGAGCCGTTGGAGAATTCTTCGGAGCCGTTGGAGGCCAAAAGAGGGTTGACTGGTCAAAGCCAACGGCTAGTTTGACTGGGCTACCGGCTGGCCGGTACAGCTCCACCGGCTGACCGGTGGAGGAGCCACCGGCTGGCCGGTGGGGAGACAGTAGCTGGCCCATTGGTCTGGGTGCCACCGGCTGGCCGATGACAGAGCCACCGGCTGACCGGTGGAACCTGGCAGTGGGCAATGCCTCTGCCAGGTCCACCGGCTGGCCGGTGCTATCACACCGGTTGGCCGGTGGACTGAAATTCAGTCCACTTTGAGATGCTTTCTTGGGCCATTTTCTTGGAAACCTTGTGCCTATTAACAAAAACACTTGAAACAAGGTTAAACACATATGAAAGTGATTGTGATCATGAAAATCAAAGAGCGAGGGGAACGAGAGGTACAACAATCTCCCCCTATTTTGATGATCACAATCACCAAAAAATGTAAAAACTTAAATTAAAGGCATGCTTTAATGAATAAAATGAAATGTAAAGCAAAGCATGATCAAAAAGGTTTCTCCCCCAATCAATCAAGAAATTTCTCCCCCTTTGTGATTATCAAAATAGAATGGGGCATAAAACTTGATTGAGGGAAAGGGTTTGAAAAACTAGATATGAAAATTGAAAAATCAATTGAGATTTTTGAAATTGAAATGAAAATTTGAATAACAGTTTGAATTGAATGTTTTGAATCAAAAACCAATTGAAATTTGAAATTTGAAACCAAATGAAATTTTTGAAATTAAGAGTTTTGAATAAATGAATTTAAATTGAAAAATGAATCAAAAGAGATTTTTGAATTTAAGAAAATTTCTCCCCCTAAATAAAACAAAAGATCATCGGGGAAACGAAACTATTTTTGGCCCGGAGAGACTCGCCAAAAGGGATTTTTCAATCCAAATTTGTTTCATGGCGGGTCTTCTCCTATAAAACTCGTCTGAATAAAAAATAGATTTGGGTTGACCGTACCGGGCATTTTTGCAATCACACTCATAAATGAGGTGCCCGGGTTTCTTACAATAATTACAAAATTTAAAACTAGAGCTCCCCCTTACAAAAACAGTGGGTAATGCCTCTGCCAGGTCCACCGGCTGGCCGGTTCTATCACACCGGTTGGCCGGTGGACTGAAATTCACTCCACTTTGAGATGCTTTCTTGGGCCATTTTCTTGGCAACCTTGTGCCTATTAACAAAAACACTTGAAACAAGGTTAAACACATATGAAAGTGATTGTGATCTTGAAAATCAAAGAGCGAGGGGAACGAGAGGTACAACAAAAAGTGTTTATCTAAATATTTGTTGAAATATATGGGATTGGGTTCCTTCCACCCAACAGTAGTATATTTTAATAAATTATTTTCTCAAATAAAAAAGTTCCAAACTCATAGAATTAAATATATGGTTTCATTTATTTGTTAAATATTCCCAATTAAAGGAAATAAATGTTATTTATTAACACAAAAGGGTTTTTATATCTTATTAAGATATTCTAAAGAGAATATAATATATAAATGGCTTGTGGGAGTATGTTTGGACTTAAGGAAATTTAATGTTAAAAAATAGAGAATTAAACATAACTAAGTTTAATGTGAATTTTACATAATATCATAAGAGAGTTTGGATGTATTGGTAATTATCAATGTAAGTAGTTACAATATTTATAATAATTTTTTTGATAGAATAGTGTTAAAAAGTTGATGATGATAAACATAGAAAGGGTTCTAAGTAGACAAATGAAGTCAACATTGTAACATTTGGTGTTACAAAGTTAAGATATTTGAATATGTTCAAAAGTTTAATAGTAAGGAATATGAATTATAAATATCACCATTATTCAAACTGACTTACATCATATATGTTTCTCATTAAAGAGTTTAGTAGTACATTTTTATCAGATGGTCACATAGAGATGGTATAAGAATTATATATATTGTAAATAGTTAATAAAACATAGAAGGTACAAAAAATATAAGGATGGTCTATAATTTTATCTTATATAATATGAAAAATCATTGATTATGTTGGTTTTTAATATTTTCTTAATCTTTTTAAGAATATTAAAATGTATCATATTAAATGAAACCTCCATTTTATCATTCTTTCATGTTGGCTATATAAATTTAATATAGATTACATTTCATGAATTGAAATGATAATTGACCTCTCGAAGAATGAATTTGAGTTTATCCATAACTAATGTTCAAAATAAAGTATTATATTTTATTTTATAATCTTAATGTCAAAATGAGTAATATTATTGTATATAAATATAGAATAGGCTCATGAGGCACAAAATAGATAATGAGATTCTTTGTGTGCACTGGATAGCCTACTAAGTTTACCACATAAAGTGTGATACAAATATTTTTGGTATACTAGGGGTGCATGAATCATATTTGAGTAACTACTACCTATGGTTAGAGAGATAACTAGAACTAGGACCTTAATAATTTGATATCATACTTGAATAAGTCTATATATTGACTTATCTAGTATGAGGGTGGTTGGGTATGTTGTTGATCATGTCATCAGTTGGAGATTAACCAAGTTGAAATTTTTATTCTTGTATGATGAGTATTACATCAAGGACCTCGATTGAGATACACTATGGGAGTGTGTGTCCAAACGTAGATATTGTATATCTATCTATATAAGGGACATGTGATGTGATTATCCATAAGGATGAATAGTTGGTGATGTACTCATCGATCAGATCAGTCGACACTCAGAGAGTCGAGAATAGATAATTTGAATATATGGTATTGACATTCTCTCTACCCCTATGGCCACTCGATGTCTTGAATAAAAAGAAAATGTGAGAATTCACATTTTCAAATGATGCGGACTAGTGGTCACAGATATAGATATACGTGTGTTTGATAGAGATCATGCTAGATCCCATTATTGCTTGAGTGGAATTAAAACTTTTCTAAAGGCCACTATTTTTTTACATATATGGATCTAGAGATTCATACTTATTTTGAACTCTATAAATGACCATGGGGTCACAGTTTTTGGTTAATTGAATGGTGATTGCGTTTGATATAAATGACTTCTCTAAAATTATTTTAGAGTTAATAAAAAGGTGTTTTATATGGGTATTAACAAGGTATTACATATGATGTGATACATGGTAAATTTAATTATAGATTTCAAAACTTATTTTTGAAGATATCCAAATGGAGTTTTGGATATGGTTTCACAAGTTATTTTGTACGATATAATATAAAGTGAAATAAAACAAAGTCTATTAGGTTTTAATGCAAGTGGGAGATTAAATGTAATATTCCCTAAAGCCTTGTGTATATATATGATATATAGGATGTTTTATATTGCATGAAAAATTTTATTTTCAGGCACAATATATTAGTGTTGAGGTTCAACCTATTTTGTGATTTTTGAAGAGATTAAAATGAAAACAAGGGATATTTTTTGGGGGTTTGAAAATTTTAATATCTCCCACTATCACTACACATTTATTTCTGAATAGGTAGATAAATTTTCTTATCCCATGGATATATTTTTGAATTTCAATTATATGCATGTGTTTTTAGGGATTATGACGTATTATAAAAAGGGGAGCATTAGGGTTTATACAAATGGGGTGTGAAAAAAAGAGAGTAGATATGTGGGAGATATATTCTAGGAATGTGTAGCTTCATGCAGTGGGAAATAGAGAGTAATGGAAAATATTGTGGTGAAATGGCTAATTTGAGGTGATGCAATGAGGCCAATTGTTATGTTTTGATCTTTGAGGAATAACATTTTGTCATGGATAATTATCAGAGAAAAGGCAGATGAATATCTATGTTTGGTTTTTCACATAGGTTTTCTACGCTCAATTTACAATTAAAGATTTATATTTTACATGAATTTTATAGAAATTCTAATTAATAGTGTAATTTTTGTGATGTTTCCACATTTTTTTTAATCATTTCAATTTGATGGATTTTCCACTTTAAAATATACATCTTAATTTATTTTCTTCTATTTATTTTTGTACTTACATTTTTGTTGGTGATTCTCATAATATTTTCCCAAAATTGAGTTATTATCCTAGGACTAATATATTTTCTCTCTAATAACTTCTATTAAAGGGGTTTATCCATGTTTCATGGTGATTGGATATGGGGTATTCATGCCATGTGATTTTTGTCCACATTGAACTATTTAACAAGAAAAATGATTTTTGTAACTGCCCGACTCCAGAATACCCGAATCTAGTGCCTTAAAATATGATGTGTAATTTTTTACAAAAATCATGCATTGATAATTTACACATCGTGTCCCATACAGAGGATCATTACAGTTCAGGTTCTGGGAAACCAGCTACTTCTGACATGCTTCATCGGCTAAAAACTGATGCCTGAAAAACTTTATTCAAAAACGTAGGGTGAGCATATAAATTCTCAGTAAGGGGTTTTAAAATAATATAATATACCAATTATAACTTTTTAAAACATTCTTTTAAAATTTCCCATAAAACATTTTCTTAAGAAATACTGAAACATGTGCATCATGACATAACATTTAGTCTAAGAATCATAAGGGATTATTTCATGGAATACTGATAGAGTTATAAAGAAGCATTATTATATTATAAGAATGCAGATTTAGAAATAAGTAAAAGACATTATAATTGTAATAGTATGACATGTGAATATTCAAGTACGAAATTTATATCTAAGAGTAAAACATGATCAGTGCTGTGCATAATAATATCTTCAATTTCTTTCATTACTATATGTAAGCCCTAACTGGCTAATGAATTCTCTGAGTTCTGAATAAAGGCCATGTCGTAAGCATTTATTTCATCTAATAATCATAATTATTGTCTCTTAACCATGGATATTATACAATTTTAATATCCACTTAGTTAATTAATTATCATAAACATAATGAGGGAGTGTATAATGTGGGACAATATAACCAAAACTTCAAGGCCTCATTCCATTACCATAAATAATAATTTTTTCAAGTCCTTATGCCAAGACCATAGTTTGTCTCATGAGACCTATCAATGCACTGAGGGGTTGTAGTAGTCCCCACCCAACACTTACTATGTCCAATACATTCCCCATATGCCAAGTAAGGTCATATGGTCAAAGTTCCCCATACCACTTTGATCATTTCATTTCTCATTTCATATTATTAAAAGTGTCTCATACCACCTTGAATAATTTAATTTGTAATTCCATAAAAGGTCATAAGAGTTTTAATTCCTGTTTTTATCATTTACATTTTTTTAGTGAATCATACATACAACTGTTAATTATAAAACTATCAACTACATGGTTGTGTCATTTAATGGTGAGTATGTTAACCAGATTATGGAATGTGTGATGACAACCAATGTACTAAAAGAAATTAATGTTTTGTCAAATAAAATTATAACATTAAATTATAAAACCTTTTTAATCAAATACATATTATAATTTCATCTTGATACATAATTAATTAAAAGATAAACCAAATATTTCATGTGGGGTATTAAACTCACAGATGCCCAAACATCTATTACTGATATGCTTTTCTATAACACAACACAAAGGGAATACATAATATTAAAAATGGAAATCATGAAATTCAATCCCAACTAATGCCATTTATTATATATATGAAAATTAGTGACTCATATATAAGTAGGTATGATTTTCAGACCCCAAATATTATACTCATGAATTATCTATAAATACTAAACGCATCAAAAGTATAATATTTGGAGTATCCAAAATAAGGGTTTAGTGTTGTGTAAATCTGTTTATACACAAGGGTGTATATAAAGAGTTGTATATACAAACCAATAATACTTAGAAAACAACATGTTTTATTCTTTCTTAGTATTCCTTAGAAAATTCTAAATAAAATTGAGGATCAAAGTTTATATGTATACACATATATTCACAAAACTGAACATACATTTTGTATTAAAGAGTTTAAACAAAAAATATAATGACACCCATATGACTTAAATATATTGGACACATCACTTAACAGGAGTCCTTGAATTTTAAATCATAATGTGAAATTTTAAATGTTTAATTATTAAACAAACTTATATATATATATATATTCTAATGTAAACACATATAACATACATGCATAACCGAGTATACATAAGGGTCTTACACCATAATTAATTGACACTTACATGTTTATCAAAAATATAAATTAATCATTGAATATCAATGTTGAATGTCTTAAAACTTGTCCAATAGGTGAGTTAAATAAATCATATAATTATATATTACCATGTATGTGTATATAAAGGATTCCTAAATCAATGTTTAATGAAACTTGCATGCTTTTAACCCATTTGGAATATTAGTTAATCAAAGGTGTATAAAATGAAAATCGTTCCATTAATTATAAAAGTTTTTTTATGAAATAATCATCCTTATCTTTTTTATTATTATAAATACCTCTTTTAAGGGAGGAAGGGGGAACCCTAATAAACTTAATGGACTTAAAAAAAGAAACAATCAAAGTAAAAAAGAGTAAAACTAGACTAACAACATGGAGCCCCCCCTCCCTAGAATTTGATCATGATGAAGCACTTGACCATTGCAAGGCATTTCAGAAAACAAGTGTCTTGTGTCAAAGTATAAGCCTGATCTGATGGCTATTTCCATACCCTCTCAAACAACCAAATCCGTAAAGATCTGCAAAGATGAACCGCCAGCTCTGAATCCTCCTCTGAGGTCTGTTCCATGAAGTCGAGACCAGCTGAACTGACTTCCCACCTTTAGGAGCAAACCATAAAACCAAGAAACATCCACCATTCATGAGATGAACTCTTTAAACCTCATCTTGAGGAACTCTATAGGAGTTCGGGTTGCAAGTCCCTTCAACTGCAGGGCCACAAGGCATACACACATTCAGAAAATTCAACCATAAAAAAGAATTCCAATCCATAGAAGGACCAACACATCTATGGTGTGATGATCATCGTAGAAAGAACCAATCCCTGATGTCAGAAAAAACAGCAACATTGCACAAAACCATCACTAATTCAAAACCATCACAAACAAGAACAAAACAGCAGGGGAAGCCTATGCCCTGCCAACTATTGCACCTTAAAACCATCACCGATTCAGAAAATACATTTTTACATTTCTTATAAAATGGTATATACAATTTTTCCTATATATAGTTATATATACTTATACACATATAGAACCTCAACATCACACACACTCTTGCATGTTAAGGGGTTAAGATCATCATGTAGGGTAAGGGTCTATCCATTAAAAGGAAAAGAGTAGGTCACACTCTTAGTCATATATACATATATACAAATAAACATATATATACAAAGTACATAAATAAGTTTTTCATGTGTAATATAATCCCTCATGTTCATAACACTACTTAAACCCAAAATCCAGAATACCTAGAGTCGGGCATAAGAGAAAATTTTATCTAAATTTTAAGGTTATATATATATTTATATGAGTATACATATATATGTATATACCTTCAATACAACAAAAAAATACAATATATTCCCTTACCTTTTTGAGGAGGAGGAGAGACTTGGGAATTCGTTGAAGGAGGCTTGCCGGAAGCTTAGGAGGAGGAACAACCGAGGAGTTCTTAGGATGAAACAGATTGTTTATAAACTATAATATGCATAAAATATAAAGAATATTTTAATTATACTGCTGGAAAACTAAGGATTATATGTTTTATAAATTAACCGAATGTGTCATTATTGTGGAAGATGAGAGCGAGGGGGAACAACTGAGGTCACGGGTGTGGAAAAGATGGTGCATGTGGGAGTGGAAAAGTCAATGGTTCAGTGCATGTCAGAGGAAGAAGAACGTGTTGCAAGAGAGGAAAACAAGAAAAATAATGGACAGATGGGATTAAAGGGGAAGTATATTGGATGGCCATAGGTGATGCGGTGATTTAAAAAGAGATGGAAAATTGCGATTAGATCCATGATGGATTGGATGGTTCAGATTCGAAACTGTGATTTAAAATAACTCGAACGGTTAAGATTAGATCAGTGATCAATCAGATGGCACACAAAAAACGTGAAGGATACTCATGGCCGCTGAGGATCAAAACTTGGATCAAAATAGATGGTCTTGATCGCATACGACGCGATCCAATGGCTTGGATTCGATCCAACATCCTGGATTCAATTCTGGTGAAGATAGTGATGGTCTTGTTAATGGGACTTCAGTTTTAATCATTGGCACATGTACATCCCTGATGGAAATTATTATGCATCTGTAAGAATGGAAAGTACCATCATAACAAATACAGTGATAAAAACTTTTGATGTTCTCTTGAAGGCCTCTAATGTTATTATGATATCGTTATGTGAAAAAGGTAGATTCTTTTATTGTTGAAATGTGGATACAACTGTAATAATTGTGCATGCATAATTATTTTATTAGAGAATTAATGATAAAACCTTAATGCACCCTGGAACATTAATCAAATGAAATATTGATGAATTTTGAAAAATAATCTTCAATCATACCAATATATATGAATTTATTGGTGATGAAGACCTAAAAATATCTCACTAATTCTCTTTATACGTAAACATTAATAAAATCACAAAAGAAAGGTATTTATGCAAACAAATATGGAAGAAACATCATTTTTGGTATTGTTTGAGAGATTTAGAATCTGGGTAATCCAAAAAAAGGGAGAGGGATTGATTTTTAAGATAAATCTCAATGTTTCATCAAAAGTGTGTTGATTTCCATGCCATAAAATGTGATATGGATTTGTGTATATCATATTAGTCATGCGATATATTAATTTATCATATGTTATTAGTGTAAATATTATTTATCATTCATTTGTGTTTATTGTGTTATAACAACATCAATGATATTATAATAAAACCCTAAAAATATAGTATTTTAAGTATCATCATCTTGAAATATTATGGATCTTGATGATATATTAATATTAACATGAGTATGAGTACTTATAGATGTGTTGAGTTCATAATTGAAGGTTAGAGAACTTATAAGTTGTGTTGAGTCACTTGGACTATTGCATGAAATATCATAAATATGTCAATAATAAAACTATGGTTCATATTATCAAGTTTTACAAAGACTAAAGGTTAAAAAATATTTTCATATATGGATTATCACACTTTCACATAAATTCTACATTGTTGTGATACGAGTTTGACTGGTGAATGACATAGATTGTGTTCAAGATTTGGTTTCTATTGGGATTTCATTGAATATATTAGTTCTTATATATACTAAATTATCCCTTAGTGTGATTTAATAAAGGTTCATGGGATGTTTGGAGCATAAATATGTCTTTTTTTTAAAATTTCATGAACAAGAGAAAATTGTAATTTTAACCAAATAATGGTCCCCAATTTTTTAATAGTATCGTTGATCTTAAAATATAACTTCACCTTTGTGGTTATATATTCTACATTGTTGATCCCAAGCTCGGATAGAGGGTCGTGTAGTTGAAACCCAACATAAAACTTTGTCAAATCTTTTCATGACAATGATAAAATGTTTCAATATGCTAATAATATGGCATTTCTCAAAAGAAATGTGTTACAATTCTCGTGTGTGGTGTCAAATTAGGTGGAGCCTTTGCATCGACGCACAAGTGTAGTGTTAAATTCACAAGCTTGTTCATGCCTTTTTAGACGGATATGAGGGATAAAGATTCCATTCCAAGATCATAAACTTAGGATAACTAGTTGGAATATTGTAATTTATAGGAGAAAATCTATAGAATTGGTAGATATTACGATTAGAAGAGAGAATAGTTTTTTTGTTTTATAAGAGGCTAAATGGGTTGTTGAAAAGTAAAATGAATTAGATAAATTTGGTTTCAAACTATAGAAACTATAATTTTAACTTTATTGTTGTTTGTGTGCCTAAGTAGGCCTCAATGTATAACCAAAGTTTGATTTTTGGGTTAATTTAGTAACATTGATTCAGAGTCTGTTGCAACATGAGATAACTTTTACAGGTGGTGGCTTTAATGGGCATGTATGAAACAATTCCATAGATCGCATATATTGTCATAGATGGTTTGGTTTGGGTGTGGTAAATGATGCAAGGATCATTTATCATATACTTTTCCAATAGATGTGATTTTGTGGTTGAAAATAATCTCTTTAAGAAATGGTAAGAACATCTTATAACTTATAAAAGTGGAGTAAAAAAATCCAAAATTGATTATTTCTTGGTAAAAAGGTTAGATAAAAGATTAATTAATGATTTTAAGGTTATACATGGTGAAAGTCTTATTGGTTATGGGGGAAACAGAATCATGTGATAGTGGGTGATATATTGAAATTTCTTTTAGTAATTGTTTCCCAAAACCAAGAGTGATGATCTTGCACGTCAAATTTATATATAATTCTTTTAATATCTAAAGAAATAAATATTTGGGCTTAGAGACTTTTTTCTTTGATGATTTTTAATCATCTAAAAAGGCCCTTTTGAATTTTCTACCATGATCTTGTGAGGATCCAAGGGTAGAATCCCTCTAGAAGTGATCTCCATGTGCTTTAATGGTCTCCAAGAAATGTCAGTTGTTCACCAGTTTCTAGCGTAATGAATTGAATGTATTGTGTTGTTCGTTCTTGATCACTCATTCTTTGGTCTTGAAGAAATTTTCTCTTGGGTTTCTCGTTCTTGAGAGGGAGAGAGGAAGAGTCAAGATAGAATTCTTTGTGTGCAATAATTATCTATACCCAGACATGGAATTGGTTTTGAATTAATTATACAATACATATAGTCATCTATTTATAGAGATGAGATTTCGGTTGAAAAAATTAATTTCATAACAGTAATTAAATATAATTATAACCATTAATGAAATACCATGCCACATAATAATAATAACAAAAGTACTTTTATTTTGTGGGGTGAAAAATTGCACAAAATGGATAAATAATATTTATCAACTCATAAATAATTATTTTATCACTGATCATAGTATTGGTCTGTTCAAACTGCTCTTGTATTTATTGAACACCCAAATAAATATTTTATTTTCTTAAGTAAATATTATTTTCACAAACTAGTAAATAAATATTTATTACATATTCAATAAAATAAATAAATGTATTTTATTAACAATTTTGTGAATAAATATTTATTTAATTTATGTGATAAATATAACATAAATAAATTATTCTTCAATCTTGAGAATAAGATTTATTTCATATTAAATTCAAAAAAAATTAATCAAGACAACTTGAAACACTTAATCTGTGAACATCTAGGATTTTTCTCCTTGGTATTAGGTGAGTTCGCCTAAAATCCAAGATTACTATCTAGCAACAAGTCAAGGCACCCAAGATAAAGAACATAAAGTCGCAATGTAGACAACCACATACAAATTATCACTGTGTAATAAAATCCCATTGTCATATATGACATGTAATGTCGTTGAAGTCAGCCAAAGTTTAATATTTATATTACTACTAACTATTGTATATGTGGAAAATAGGGTCAAACCCACAAGGAAGGTAAATTTGGCCACTAATATTCTAAAAAACTTGGTAAACTCCACTGTTGTCTGCAGTGGAGTGATTTTTCGTTTTTTTACTTTTTATATATTTTTAGAAGAAATGAAGTTACAGAATATTGAAAACATGTTTAAAAACTATATTGAAACTAGATATTGTTGTAAAACAAGGAAAAACATAGGTTTAGAACACTGATAAAATGAACAATCTATTAAAACACTTGGGGAGTAATCTCTATTATACTGGTTTTGTAGGTTTTCCAATTCACTTTAAGATTGTTGCAAAGTACCACTGTAAAAAGTATGACTCACCTCCCTCACCAGGAGTTGCGCCACACAAGACAACTAATTAAAGAGTTCACCACTCCAAAATTAATCAAATATGAACTATTTTGAAAATCAACAACAAGACAAACTCACCATAAGTCTTGAAGTATTTTGAATCTATTATTATATTTGAAAATGTTTCCATAGTCAATCTCAAAAACTGAATGTGAAATTTTGAGATAATGTTCTAGTGGAACAAGAAATTAGATGAACTCAATATTGATATCACCAATAAATACTGAATATATTCAAATGGTTAAGTGAAATGAGACTTAAAAGTAACCAGTAGAACATTAATCCATCCCCAAACTAAATGATTTAGCTAGAAAACATGTATGTTATCAAAATAGTAATTGAAGACATGCTAAAAAGAGTTTAAGCATTCAAGAAAACAAGAGAAGCCAAACTCCCCAAAGATACTCTGCTCCTATGCTTCTCCAGCTCCAGTTAGTGGTTCTAGAGTCTCCCTCTGGACTCCTGATGCTCCTGATGAGAGAGAAGCTCTCGGATCTTCAATCAATCACTTGATGTGTGAATCCCCCCGTCCATTCTGCCGCTTTCTCTTCTTTAAGTAGCTACTGTCAAAAGCTGCTTGTCCCTGCTTGTTTTCCACGGACTTCAAATTTCATTCAACTACTCACTGCACAATGTGCGTTATTTCTGTGACTGGCACGTTGCACTAACTTTTCTCACATAACTAACTCCTGATGAGTTAGTTAAGTGAATCTGGACATATACTCGACTCTTGAATGAACCTGCACATGTTAAAAACAAAATGAAATAATTAAAACTCAATAAAAGTTAATTAATATTTTATAATTATTATTTTAAGTTTACAGTTATAATACTTATCAAAAAGTAATTAAAGCTAATTATAAAATATCTTAATTAATAATTATTAATAAAAATTATGATTATTAATCCATTATAAAACCTTTAATAATGTTATTAAGTTATTATTAATAATTAAGTAATTATAAATTAAAACTTAATTAGATTACTAGAATTATACTAATATTAATTACATTATTCATATAATTAATCTGTTAGAAATAAAATTAAAGTGTTGATATATTTATATTAGTTAATAATAAACTTAATTTATTAAATATAATTGTTTATAATTCAAACTAATAAATTATTATTAATTAGTCTTGAATTTAATTTATAATTTATCTACTTATTAATATTATAATTGTTTTAAATTATAACTTTTACAAATTATCAAATATTCACTTGATTAGTTCATTAAAATTAAATTTTACTTTAAGATTTATTTTTGTTTTATATTATTTTTATTATTTTTATTTTTATCTTCTTCTTCCCCCCAATTATCGGCGCACTGGGGGGTCTTATTCTTCCTCCTGAAACTGGCGTCACCTCTCTCTGCTCAGCAGCGCGATGACTCCAACGACATCTAGCAGCGGCGGGTTCAGCTTCCCTCGGCTCTAGCAGTAGTGCACTACAAGAAGGATTTAGCATGGCTCTGGGGGAAGACCCTTTAATCCATGGTATCCTCCTATGCTCAGCTCTGGAGGACATCAGCACTCCACTCTCCCTCTTAGTAATGTCGGCCTTGATTAGTGGATACCCGCGGCGGCCTGACCTTCCACGGATTTGGCGCGACCCTCTATGATTCCACCGACGACGCCTCATCCTCCAAGATCGGGCAGGTTGGCACCAGTGGTGTGGGTTCTTCTAGTTCATCTCCCATGGTGGCGCATCCTTAAATCTATAGAAGGATGGCTTGAAGACAGTGATAGAAACTCAACCTGTTATGCTCCTCCCTCCCACGATGACAGGAATCAGATAGCGGCTCGGCCCCAGCTTGCGGTGAGAGTGGATTTGTCAGTTACTGCTAAGGAATGACAACTGTAAGGAAAAATGGTGTAACATTGAGATTAGGTTAACGGTAGGATAGAGATATCAGTGAGGTGGAGAAGAGAAGTGAGGCAGGAAGAAGCTAGCGGTGAGGAATGAGTAACGGTGAGGTTGAAGGGTAACGGTAGCTTTGAGATGCAGAAAGTAACAGTGAGGTTGAAGAATTGTGAACTGTCGGTAATCAGGAATGGTGGTCTACCGATGGGGTGCAGAAAACCAAGGCAGGGTCACTGGTAGATATAAAAATAAAGAAGAGGACTAGTGTTAAGTTATCGATAGAAAAATAAAGGTTACTATTGTCTTTTAAAAAAAGGGAAAGAGTGGCATGGGGTAGTAACTATTATGAAATGAAAATCCAGGTCACTGTTACAAAATAAAAATAAAAGGGTCACCAGAACAATTAAATAGAACATGTTACCGTAAGAAAATAAAATAAGAAGCTCACCGTTAGAATGCATACTTTTTGGGTCAGGGGTCACCGTTACAATTAAAAGAAGATGTTACCGAAACCAATAAGGTCACCGGTATACATTAGTAATAGTGAGGTGCGGGGGTCACTGGTAGAATACTAACAGTGACCCTTTTAAAAAAACTAATTGAACATAAAAAATAAAAACTTAAGTTATTTAAAACAAGGAGTGAAGATAATTAATTACAAGAAAGATAACCATCATAAATTAAAACAGGATTTCAATTAAACTTTAGACTTTAAAATTATTAACTGAAAACACTTAAATTCAGAACTGAAAACTTAATAAATAAATTGATAAAATACATAAATTAAAAAAAATAATTATATAAATAATTACTGGGTAGCAACAATTAAAAAAGAATAGCAACGGTGAGACATTATGTCACCGATAGTTATAGTCTACCTCACTGGTAGACTAAAACCAAAATAAAATAAATGAATAATCAAAATGAATAGATAAAATTAAATAATTAATATTTTAAAACTTTTAATTAATTAATTAAACAACTATTTGAATACATAAAACTAAAATCAAACTAATTTATTTAATAAAAACTAAAATTATCATCTTAATTAATTAGTAAGATGAATAAATATATTATTTAATAAAGTTAAAATATTTTAACGAAACTAAGTTAAAAGATAAATTATTAAAATAAATACTAAGTAAATTAAATAGAATTTCATTGATTAAATAATTGTTTAAAATAGATATTAACTTAATAAAAAGTCAAAAATATTCCACTTAACAAGACTAATTAAGAAATATTTAATTTAGAAAAGTTAATTAAGATTAAAATGATTATTTTAATGACTAAAATTACATAATTAATTATAAAAAAATTTATTAATTAACAAAATTAATTATAAAAAACAAAAGTAAAAATATTTAGTATAAAGTGACAAAATAATTAATTAAATCATTACAAATTAAGTAAATATATGTGCAAAAACATGTGTTTTTAAGGCCACATCAAATTCCCCCACACTTAAACAATTTTTTCCCTCAAACAATCCCATGTCTTATTATCTTTGAAAAGTAGTGAAGTTTTTATTATGATTAGGATCACACTATAACATGTCCAGCACTCAAAAACAGAGGACAAAACATAACAGCATCCTTTTAGAAAATGAATTACTCATATGAATCTTGCCATAAGAAATACTCAAGGGTTATTAAGAAATCTATGAATCATCAAGCAATGAAGATGTCATGCCTCATATGTGATACAACTAAATGACTCATTTCAATCCAGGATGAAGTTCTAAATTCAAGAGTGAAATGAGGTAATGTATCACCCCAAACATTTTATGGTATGTTTCTATTAAATACATTTTATTCATCACTGTGTTTCTTCGAAACAACACTAGGTTATTTAGGATATAGTCAAAACCGAGCCATTAAATATAAATTTTCCACTTCTATGATTTGAATTTCGAAAAATGGTCATCTAGAGTTGTGATCAGTAAGTCATTTGGAGTCTGATAGAACAAACTTAATTTTTGGTGAATAGTAACATACCCTTATGAATAGTAATAAGAATATTAATATAACCCTTATGAATAGTAAATAATATTATTATTTCATTCTTTTAAGGCAATAAGATAATGAGATCTTAATTAGTTTTTCAATGAAAAATAAAACTAATTGCACTTTAAGATTGTTATTTTTCAAATTAACTATGAATTTATTTACAAATTAAATTAATAATATTTAGGAAATTATTTTTGAAAAATGGATTTCACTTTTTAATTCTACACATTGAAAAATGGTTAGGGTGAATTTTGGGAATTTTTCTGAAACAGTTGATTTTTCAGTGAATAGTAAAAAAATATAGTTTTTAGTTTTTGTGTGTTTATGAAATCATTAATGATGAAATAATGATGTCATAAATCTGGTAGACTTATGTATAGTTAAATAAGATTTGAGGTATCTCGAGTGGATTATACCATGGGAAAATACCATGGGAAAACCCATGGTTTTGCAAAAACCACTCATGAGGTGTCCCTTGAAAATTATTAAAATAATCCCTCACTTTTCCTATAAATACCAACTCTGCCCTTCATTGAATTCATTCCTAATTCTCCCTAAATGATTTTCTAGACTCCTTACCTACATATTAGTCCTCCCAAGGTTTCCTCAAGCCCCCAGGGTCCCAACCTTTATGTTATAAGGGTTATTCTACAAGGTAAGAAAATTATCAATTTCTTTCTTTTTCCTTTCAAGTTCTCTTTTATGTGGTATATCTTTCAAGTTTCCATACCATGTTCTTATTTTTCTTCTTATTATTGATCAAATATATATTATGATTCATTTATGGATAGGTGACCCTTGTCCCCTCTCTTTTTAATATTTTCTAAAACCATTTTGCGTCGTCGTTAGGATGCCGAATGTTTGTAAGCGATTTCAAAATTATTCTTTTATTTTGAGTTCTTTATTTATTATTTCTTCATCCCTTCTTACCCAAGAGGAATTAAATATCCAGAATCTTGTATATTCTGGATTTTCTAATTTTAATTATAAATTCATCATCAATATTCTTCTTTCCCCCACTTTTTCAAGGAATTAAAAACATTGTCTGTGACGTGTCGAATTACCGACATCGTAGATGATGTGATTTCAATTCGCATTAATTCTTTCAAGTCTGGTCATGAAACCATTTATATGGTTGAACCAGGTAATAATATATGTGTTATTATTCACCCATGGTTCTGTAATTCTTTCGAACTCATGGTTCTGACTTATAAAACAAAATGAGGTTGTTATTATCAAAGAACCACTAAAACGATCTAAACGAACATCATTAATGTTTTAACTAATGAATCATCATCATGGTATATAACCCAAAATAATTATAATACCATTTATATCTTCATAATTTATTTAATAATATGTATTAACAATTATGGATGTTTAACCATGTTCCAAATGAACTTCCATTCATGGAAACAAGTAACGAACCATAAAAATCAAGGGAGAAAATGCTTCGAAAACATGAAAATTGAACCAATTGAACCCATAGAAAGGGCCATGAATGAACCTAATGAGGTTATAATAAATCAATTAAATTTATATTAGGTTATGTAAATATTAGTTAATGAAGCTAAATTTGATTATTCAGGCCATTAAAACAAACGAAGAACACACTCGAGCATATGGTAAGGGGTTTCTCATCTCACTTTCATTTCTGTGAGATTTCCTTTGTTCACAAATTATTCCTTATATTTGGTATATGTGTACTTCCATTTGATATATAATAATTTTATTCCATTTATATTCATGTTATTCAATGATTCAATTCATGGTTATTAAGTTCTAGTCATACGGTTCGACCGATTACATTGTGGTAAGGGACTTTGTCTCAACTGCCATTTTCGTTGTGACTATCTTTGTATTGAGCACCTAATAATCCTTATGTGGTGTACCTAATGCCCATTTGAGATAAATTTTTATTTTAAATCATATTTATATTAAATATACATAATCTCATGGCATGTATATGTTTTTTTCTAAACCGTATACTATTTTACATACGGTGTTTATTTGGAAAGTTATTTTAATTATGGAAATATTGATGAATCTGTATACTCTACTCTATACGGGTGTTGAAAGGGAATATTGATCCTGTATTGAATAAATGTATAAATAATGATTTGGAAATTTAGTGGTGGGTGGGGCCCGCTATATCCCCTCGATGCATCAGTAGGTCTCATGAGACAAAATAGTTTGGCGACAGACCCTTCGAGTTTGTTTCCAAAAATCAGACGGGTTTCTACCCATAGAACTAAACTGTTTTTATGGTATTATGGTTTCATGTGCCAGAAACATGACGTCCAATTAATAAGAATTCTCTTTATTCATTATCAGTTATTATTATCCATGAGGTTTTCACTATGAAAAAATCTATGGATGCAGTTACATTTTCAATTTATTAATGGAATTAGTTGTTCATTTATTCACTATTCCATATTGATTATGTTAGATTGATTGTGATTCACTTATTATTATACTCATGCTTCTCCTATTTGTAACCCTTACTAAGCGTTTGAGCTCACCCCTTTCATTGTCTACCTTTGACAGGTGATGAAGAAAAGGTCTTCTTTTGAGTTCCTGTGGATGCAGTTTTGAGTTTTTTGTTATGTATTGTATTTTGTAACCTTTTCCAATATAATTTGAGTTAAATCTATGTATCTAGTTTCTTAAATACTGATAAACTAATCATTCCTTCAGGATTTTCATTCCTTCTAACCATGTTAATATCACAAGTAATGCATCGGCTCCATCCAAGAGGGGTCGAGGTGTTACATTTGGTATCAGAGAAAGTTTAGTAGAACACTTGGAAACTAGACTAGGAAATTTATAATAGGGAAAAAAGCCCTAAGGTAGTATTTGAGGATAAACATAAAAGAACATCCTGGTATTTTAGTAAGGAATATATTATGTGGATTTTTTAAGCAATACATCCCTGTCTGGATACAAGCAGGTAGAGGCGGCTCTGGCACAGATGTATCTAGGGGTAAAACCCGAAAACACCGCTTTGAGCTAGACTTGAACGGGAACTGGTGCGCGACAATGGGTCTTGCTGCACTCTTGGTTATGACACTCCCGAGGGATATGCTTAAGATAATTCATATTATCTTTACAAGCCATTATTAAAGAGTGAATGTAAATTTTTCCTCAGCGGAACCTTGTCTATAAGATTAGATATGCATAGAATTTCAATCTATGTTGAGTGCTTTTTTATTTGAGATTTATAAGATTATCTATGCATAGAATTTCAATATATGTTGAGTTCTTTTCTATTTGAGATTCATAAACTAATCTAGTGTATCCCATTATTTAGAAATTGAGTCTAATGGAAGAAGAGGAATCAATACTCGTGGGCAAGGTAGGGATCTCCCTACTGAGCAAGTCAACACAGTCAACGTTGGAGCAGATCAGATCATGACCATATTGGGACAACTTACTCAAGTTGTAACAAATAACCATTCAGCACCTGTGTTGGATTGTTTCATGCAGCATAATCCCCCATATTTCTACGAGACTACTAATATAGTGGTTTCTGAGCAATGGATCAAGTCCCTTGAAAAGATATTCATGGTGTTGAGATGCAATGAAAATAAAAAGGTAATACTGGTAGTATATTGTCTCAAGGGCGACGCTGATCAATGGTGGTCTCTGATTCAAAATACCATAGTAGAATAAGAGAGAGAGGATATGGAATGGAGGACTTTTAAGGAAATATTCTTCAAAAAATATTTCCCTCATGAGAAACGAACTGAAATGAAGAGGAAATTCCTTGGCTTGAAACAAAGGGAAAAAGATAGTGATGCAGAGTATGAGGCTACCTTCACAAGGCTATCCAGGTATACTGTGATTTATGTACGTGACACATCAGACAAGATTGATCATTTCTTTGAAGGTATTAATCCAAGTCTTTGAAGGGCACTGGCTTCTCAATCATTTTTATCATATGATGAAATAATATCAAGTGCCACCAAAACAGAGAAGTAATTTTCTAGATCAAATTTTTTCAAAGGAAACCAAGATAAGAAGTGGAATTTTGATAACAAAGGAATAGGAGAAGCACCAAAGAAGATCAAGGGAACTAATAGTTTCCCATTATGTGAGAACTATGGAAAGAATCATCCTGGGAAATTCTTGAAAGGCAAGGGAATCTGCTATAATTGTGGAGAAAAGGGTCATAGATCTGATTAATTCAAGGGGAAGAAATAATTAAATGATGTTCAATGCTACAACTGCAGAGATATGGGACACTATGAAAATTATTGTCCTAAGTACCAAGTAAACATGACTCAAAAAAAGCCAAGAGAGAAAGGGAGAGCCTGTGCGATTACAACTGTGGAGGTTGATGTTCCTAGTGACGTGGTGGTAGGTACTTTAATTGTTTCTTCAAACTTAGCCAACAATTTATTTGATTCTGGATAATCTCATTCATTTATATCCTCTCAGTTTTCCAAGAAAATTAGATATGTCCAATTTGATTTAAGAAAGGAGTTTTTAGTCAAAACTCCCATGGGATGTATCATTGCAACAAAGGCATGTCGACTAGTCCCCCTCCAAACACCAAAACGTGCTTTAGTTTCTAGCCTTATCATTATACCCATGATTGAATTTGATATAATTCTCAGTATGGATTGGATATAAAATTATGATGTGAGGATTTATTGCAAGAAAAAGGAAGTTACAATTTTTGGAAATGGTGTAGAATCCCTTGTCTTTAGGGAAGAAACATCGCCACCTGATTCTTATCTAGAACCACCCACAATAGCTCTATTGAATGCAATACTTGGAGAGGAAGATAAACCAATATCTATGGGAGAGGAAATAAATCTTCAAATTGAAGATGTGCACATAGTTAAAGATTACATTGATGTATTTCTAGAAGATTTACCTGGACATCCTCCAGAGCAGGAAATTGAGTTTTCCATTGACTTAATTCCTAGTGCAAGACCTATATCAAAGACCCCATATAGAATGTCCACTGTGGAGCTAGTGGAGCTGAAGAAACCACTAGAAGAGTAGAGTGACAAAGGATTTATTCTACCTATTGTTTCTCCATGGGGAGCCCCTGTCTTGTTTGTAAAGAAGAAAGATGGATCCATGAGGCTATGTATTGATTACAGAGAAATCAATGCTATTACAATAAATAATAAGTATCCTCTACCCCAGATTGATGATTTATTTGACCAAATTCATGGAGCTCAATACTTTTCAAAGATTGACCTTCGATCCGGATATCATCAACTGAGTGTGAGGAAGGAAGATATTCTGAAGACATCATTTCGAACCAGGTATGGGCATTACGAGTTTACAGTGATGCCTTTTGGACTGACGAATGCACCATCTGTTTTCATGGATTTAATGAATAGAGTTTTCAAGGAATATCTTGATAACTTTGTTGTGATATTCATCGATGATATCCTCATATACTCAAAAATATATGAAGACCATGAGAGTCACTTGCGATTTATTCTAGGAACTCTCAGAAGAAATCAATTATATGGGAAGTTTAGAAAGTGTGAATTCTGGATTCAGTCAGTTTCTTTTCTTGTCCATATTGCCTCGAAGGATGGAATCCTAGTTTATCCTGAGAAGACAAATGAAATCCAAGATTGGCCCACACCAACAAACATAATTGAGGTACACAGTTTTATTGGCTTAATAGGTTATTATCGGTGTTTCATGCTGAATTTTTCCCGACTGGATAACCCGCTAACGAAGCTCACACGAAAAGGGGTTAAATTTTTTTGGACAAAAGATTGTGAAAAATGTTTCGAAGAACTAAAGAAAAGATTAGTCAATTATCCTATATTGTCTCTTCCATCGGGGAATGATGGGTTTGTTATTTATAGTGATGCTTCAAAGAAAGGACTTGGTTGTGTCCTTATGCAAAATGATAGGGTTGTTGCTGATGCATCACGGCAGCTAAAAATTCATGAGAAAAACTATCCTACTCATGACCTTGAGTTAGCTGCTGTAATATTTATTTTGAAGATATGGAGACATTATCTCTATGGTGAAAATGTGAGATTTATACTGATCACAAGAGTTTGAAGTATATTTTCTCACAGAAAGAACTCAACATGAGGAAAAGGAGATGGCTTGAACTACTCAAGGATTATGATTGCACGATACACTACCATCTGGGGAAGGAAAATAAGGTGGAAGATGCTTTGAGCAGAAAGGATCATGGAGTTTTTAACAAGATGAGAGTTGAAAGGGATACTATTTTCATGGATCTAGTAAAGATGAATATGGGAATAACCATGTAAGGTGAAACATCAAGGATTTTTCAAATGGTTTCCAAACCATCATTACTAGAAAGGATAAAAAGTTCTCAGGATGATGATGAGGAATTTCAAAAGATAATTAAAGCTGTGAATGATGGGAGATTGAGTGACTTCGTATATGAAGATGAAATTTTCAAATTTGGGAAGAGACTTTTTGTTCCCGATATTCCTAATCTAAAAAGGGAATTGTTGGATGATGCTCATAGTCCTAATTTATCTATACACCCCGGTAGCACTAAGATGTATAGAGATTTTAAAGAACGTTTTTGGTGGGACAACATGAAGATGGAGATTGCTAATTTTGTGTCAAGATGTAGGGTTTGTCAACAAGTGAAAGCTGGAAGGCAACAGCCTGGAGGAGTATTGCAACCTCTTCCCATACCTGAGTGGAAATGGCATAATATCACGATGGACTTTGTCATGGGACTACCAAAGACTCCTAGAAGGAACAATGCAATATGGGTCATTTTTTATCATCTTACCAAGTCAGCACGTTTTCTTGCTATAAGAGAAGATCTACCACTTGAATGTCTAGTAAGACTATATTTTAATGAAGTTGTGAGACTTTATGGAGTTCCCCTATCGATTGTTTCTGATCATGATCCACGTTTTACATCAAGGTTCTGGAAAAGTCTCTAGAAGTCTTTGAATACTAAGCTTCATTTGAGTACTGCATATCACCCTCAAACTGACGGACAGTCTGAAAGGACTATTCAAACTCTGGAAGATATTCTGAGATCATGATCTCTTGACTTCCAAGGTATGTGGCATCAATACTTTCCTTTGGTAGAATTTTCCTACAACAATAGTTTCCATTCTAGTATTCAAATGGCTCCATATGAAGCATTATATGGAAAGAGATGTCGAACTCAAACTTTTTGGGATGAAGTTGGTGAAAGGAAACTTATAGGCCCAGAACTTATTGAAGAGACCACGACAAAGGTGAAGAAAATACAAGCCAATATTAAAGCAGCCCAATGTAGGTAGAAGAGTTATGTTGACAATCGAAGAAAGGACTTGGAATTTCAAGTGTAAGATCATGTATTTCTGAAAGTATCTCCATGGAAGGGCATCTTAAGGTTTGGTAAGAAAGGGAAATTGAGCCCCAAGTACATCAGACCATTTGAAATCTTGGGAAGAATCGGAGTTATAACTTATCGTTTAGCGATACCGCCAAATATCTCCAGAGTTCATGATGTGTTCCACGTATCATTGTTAAAGAAATACATTCCAGACCCAACACATGTACTCACATATGAATGAATAGAACTGGAATCATATTTGTTATACTGTGAAAATCCCATCATGATTCTTGACACAAGGGAGCAGGTATTGAGAAATCGAACAAATCGTCTAGTAAAGGTTCTTTGGAGAAACCAAAATATGGAGGAAGAAATATGGGAACCATAGGATTTCATGAAGAAGAACCACCCATATCTTTTTGGTGGGATATGTACATAAAATTTCGAGGACGAACTTTCTGAAGGAGGGAATAATGTAGAACCCCAAGCATTTTATGGTATGGTTCTATTAAATAAATTCTATTTATCACTGTGTTCCTTCGAGACAACACTAATTGATTTAGGATATAGTCAAAACCTATCAATTAAATATAAATTTTCCACTTCTATGTTTTGAATTTTGAAAAATGGTCATCTAGAGTTGTGATCAGTAAGTCGTTTGGAGTATGATAGAACAAACTTAATTTTTGGTGAATAGTAACATACCCTTATGAATAGTAATATGAATAGTAATATGACCCTTATGAATAGTAAATAATATTATTATTTCATTTTCTTAAGGAAATAAGATATTGAGATCTTAATTAGTTTTTCAATGAGAAATAAAACTAATTGCACTTTAAGATTGTTATTTTTCGAATTAACTATGAATTTATTTAAAAATTAAATTAATAATATTTAGAAAATTATTTTTGAAAAATGGATTTCACTTTTGAATTCTACACGTCGAAAAATGGTTAGGGTGAATTTTGGGAATTTTTCTGAAACAATTGATTTTTTAGTGAATAGTAAAAAAATACAGTTTTTAGTTTCGGTGTGTTTATGACATCATTAATGATGAAATAATGATGTCATAAATCTGGTAGACTTTTTTATAGTTAAATAATATGCGAGGTGTCCCAATTAGCTTATACCATGGGCAAATACCATTGGCAAGCCCATGGTTTTGCAAAAACCACTCATGAGGTGTCCCTTGAAAATTATTAAAATAATCCCTCACTTTTCCTATAAATACCAACTCTTCCCTTCATTGAATTCATTCCCAATTCTCCCTCAACGAAGTTCTAGCCTCATTACCTTTATATTAGTGCTCCCGAGGTTTCCTCATGCCCCCAGGGTCCCAACCTTTATGTTATAAGGGTTATTCTACAAGGTACGAAAATTCTCAATTTCTTTCTTTTTTCCTTTCAAGTTAACTTTTATGTGGTATATCTTTCAAGTTTACATAACATGTTCTTATTTTTCGTCTTATTCCTTATATTCACTATATTATGATTCATTTTTAGATAGGTGACCCCTGTCCCCTTTCTTTTTAATATT
Source organism: Viscum album (assembly GCA_963277665.1). Lineage (NCBI taxonomy): Eukaryota > Viridiplantae > Streptophyta > Magnoliopsida > Santalales > Viscaceae > Viscum > Viscum album. Next base: position 841,696,329 of record OY728125.1, on the reverse strand, counting down.
TTCTAAATCCATTTTGCGTAGCCGTTAGGCTGCCGAATATTTGTAAGTGATTTCAAAATTATTCTTTTATTTTGAGTTCTTTATTTATTATTTCTTCATCCCTTCTTACCCAAGAAGAATTAAATCTCCAGAATCTTGAATATTCTGGATTTTATAATGTTCATGAGAAATTCATCATCAATCTTCTTATTTCCCCAACTTGTTCAAGGAATTAAAAACATTGTCCGTGACATGTCGAATTACCGACATCATAGACGATGTGATTTCAATTCTCATTAATTATTTCAAGTCTGGTCATGAAAAAAATTATATGTTTGAACCAGGTAATAATATATTTGTTATTATTGACCCATGGTTCTTTAATTATTTGTTACTCATGGTTCTGATTTATAAAACAAAATGAGTTTTTTATTATCAAAGAATCACTAAAACGATCTAAACGAACATCATTAATGTTTTAACTAATGAATCATCATCATGGTATATAACCCAAAATCATAATAAGATCATTTATATCTCCATAATTTCTTTAATAATATATATTAATAATTATGGATGTTTAACCATGTTCCAAATGAACTTCCATTCATGGAAACAAGTAACGAACCATGAAAATCAAGGGAGAAAATGCTTCCAAAACATGAAAATTGAACCAATTGAACCCATAGAAAGGACCATGAATGAACCTAATAAGGTTATAATAAATAAATTACATGTATATTAGGTTCTATAAATATTAGTTAATGAAGCTAAATTTGATTATTCAGGTCATTAAAACAAATGAAGAACACACTCGAGCATAAGGTAAGGGGTTTCTCATCTCACTTTCATTTGTGTGTGATTTCCATTTTTTTCCAATTATTCCTTATATTTGGTATATAAGTACTTAAATTTGATATATAATAACATGATTCTATTTATATTCATGTTATTGAATGATTCACTTGATGGTTATTAAGTTATGGTCATACGGTTCGACCGATTACATTTTGGTAAGGGACTTTGTCTCAACAGCCATTTTCGTTGTGACTATCTTTGTATTGTGCACCTAATAATCCTTATGTAGTGTACCTACTGCCCATTTTAGATCAATTTTCATTTGAAATTATATTTATATTAAATATCTATAATCTCATGTCATGGATATGTTTATTGTCTAAATCGTATACCATTTTACATACAGTGTTTATTTGGAAAGTTATTTTAATTATGGAAATATTGATGAATCTGTATACTCTACTCTATACGGATATTGAAAGGGAATATTGATCTTGTATTTAATAAATGTATAAATAATTATTTGGACATGTAGTGGCAGGTGGGGCTTTCTATAGACACTCGATGCATCAGTTGGTCTCATGAGACAAAACAGTTTGGCGACAGACCCTTCGAGTTTGTTTCCAAAAATCAGACGGGTTTCTACACATAGAACTGAACCGTTTTTATGGTATTATGGTTTCATATTCCAGATACATGAAGTCCAATTAATAATCATTCTCTTTATTCACTATCAGTTATTATTATCCATGAAGTTTTCACTATGACAAAATCTATGGATGTAGTTACATTTTCAGTTTATTAATGGCATTAGTTGTTCATTTATTCACTATGCCATATTGATTATGTCAGATTGATTGTGATTCAATTATTATTGTACTCATGCTTCTGCTATTTTTAACCCTTACTGAGCATTTGAGCTCACCCCTTTCATTATATACCTTCAACAGGTGATGAAGAGAAGGTCTTCCTTTGAGTTCCTGTGGTTGCAGTTTTCAGTTTTTTGTTATGTATTGTATTTTGTAACCTTTTACAATTTAATTTGAGTTACATATATGTATCTAGTTTCTTCAAGACTACTAAAATGATTTTTCCTTCAGGATTTTAATTCCTTCTAACCATGCCAATATCACAAGTAATGTACCAGCTCCAACCTAGAGGGGTCAGGGTGTTACAGGTAAAACATAAATTGAATTAAGAACTTAACCAAAGAACTTTATAATTTGACTTTTCACCTAAGTTCCACAATAATATATATATATTTTGAATCACCTTAATGATACAACCTAAATGATTTCCATATAAACCAATTGACCTCTTCTTCATTTGGCGTTCATCATTCCCCTCAACTTAATGAGCTCATTTTTTACCCTAGACACTTTTTTTATTTTTCCCAAGCCATATATCATTGTGATAAGCACTATTCATAAGCACTTATTCAAGGTGAACAGAGGGGTTAAAGTTAACAGAAACACACCTAGCATCTAGGGTCTCAGAGACTCACTGTGGGATCCCAAATGCCCAAATTACTCCAGTTTCAAAATATTTATATCAAAAATCATTTACATTGGAACTTTAAAGCAATTACTTTTAATAATTAAAAGATCAAAGAGGCCCCTAGAATCAGAATCAAACTTTTAGTTCCAAGGGTTATGATCATAACTCCATTAAAAGGGTACCCATATCACTTTCAAAAATGGTTACTAAATCAGATTTCCATGAAACCACTAAACAAGATCACTCATCAATCATCCAAACTCATTAATTTCATACTCAAAGTAGTTCTTAACTACCAGCAAGGAACTTATCCTAAGGAAATACCCAATTGAGTACATTGTACAGCCTAAAATTGTGAGAAAATTTTGAAAAATTTTAACCATTTTTTACAAAAAGTTTTAAGTGAAGTTGGAATTGATGGGATTTCATTAAAACACATTTTAGCATAGTAAAGAATTGACCCCCTCCCCCACACTTAAAACCCAACTTTTTCCCCAAAGTTTACTTCTAAATATGGAGAAGACCAATTAATCAATTAAGGTTCAAAATAGATTTTCAATTTAGTAGATTTATGACATGTATAAAGGTCACATTGAAGTTAAAAAATATTTTTTTCCATAAGGAATAAATATTCAGCAGGTTCCTTAGCAAGTATATGCATTAACATTTATGTCCAATGACAAATATTTTCCATTAAAGTTCAATCAAGGAATGAATCTTTTGGGTGCAGAGTGGATAGGGTGTAACAATATGAAATTTTTGGTTTAAAATAATGTTCAATATAACAGAAAAATTTATTTTAACACCCTATAGACTAATTGGTTCCAATGAAATACACAACTACCAGCAAACATGTACCCCCACACTTAATTTCCTACAGTGAGAGGTTATTTCAATATTTATCAATGAATTCAAATTTCCATCAAAAGGAACATGCAGAATTATTAAGAACAGCATAGTGACATGCAGAAAAAGTTTTTTATTGCAGTATATGCAACATATTTTCAGCAAATATGTAGCATAATTTCTTAAACAAGAAGAAATTTTTTAATGAGAAGAATTTTATTAGCAAAAATAGAAGCAGAAATAAATGCAGAAATAAATGCAGAAAGTTGAATTACTTCCCTAACTAGGTTTTTGTGAAAAAATGATCATGGGAATTCCACTCCTTTTTTGAAACAATAGCATCATCCTAAAAACATAGAGCATGTAACCCAGGAACAAAGAATAAGAAGTAACAATTATTTCACCAAAAGAGAGCACAGAAGCAGCATTTTATTCAAGGTTAAAAAAGAAACAACATAAATACAAAAAGAACCATGGTTTTTCTCCCATGCGATGTTATGTTTAAAGTCCCCAACCCAAATTTATTCAAGAACAGTTTTTAAGCTCAGTGAAGGTAGCCAAGCCCTTCTGTTGTCCCTCAAAATACAATTTCACTCTCTTCCCTTTCACCAACATGGTTTTATTCTCTTCACCTAAAATTTCTAAAGCTCCATTTTTTAGCACTCTTGCTATAGTAAAAGTTCTATACCACATGGATTTCAACTTTCCAGGAAAAAGTTTATGTCAAGAGTTAAAGAGGAGGACCTTCTATCCAGGTTTGAATTCTTTGTTTTGTGTGATAGAATCATGAAATTTTTTAGTCCTCTCTTTATAAATTATTGAATTATCATAACTCTCTCTCATAATCTCATCAAGGTCACTCAGATCAAGTAATCTCCTCTCACCAGAACTCTTAAAGTCAAAGTTTAGAGCCTTAACTGCCCAATAAGACTTATGTTTCAACTCCATAGGTAAATGAAAGAATTTCCCAAACAGTATCCTGTAAGGATACATACCTATTGGGGTCTTAAAAGCTGTTCTATAATCCCATAATGCTTTATCCAATTTAAGAGACCAGTCTTTCCTAGAGTTTGACACAACTTTCTCAAGAATTTTTTTCAGTTCCCTATTAGAAATTTCCACCTGTCTACAGGACTACGGATGATAAGGTGTACCAGTATTATGAACACATCTATATTTTTTCATCAAAGATTTAAATTTGTAGTTCTTAATGTATGTTCCATTATCAGTGATAAAAGCTATTGGGACTAAAAATCTTGTAAATATTTTCTTTTTAGTAAATTTAATTACTAAATTGACTTGATTGTTGGGCAGTGCCACTGCCTCCACCCATTTTGAAACATAGTTTACAGAAACAAGTAAATACTCATTCCCATGAGATGATGGAAATGGACCCATGAAATATAAACCCCAGACATCAAAAATTTCAACTCCCAGAATTCCTTTTTGGGGTAAATCCTACTTCCTACCCACATTACCTAGCCTCTAACACCTATCATAGCCAACCACAAAACTTATAGAATCCTTAAAGAGTATAGGACAATGAAAAATAGATTTAAGGACTTTTTGAGTAGTTATTTCACCACCATGGTGACCTCCCCTAGGTGAGGAATGACAACTTTCTAAGACAGGCAGTATCTCTTCTTTAGGAACACACCTCCTAAGGATACCATCAACACACCTCCTAAACAGCAAGGGATCATCCCAAAGGTAGTAATTAAGCTCAGAAATGAATTCCTTTCTTTGGTTATTGGACAAATTTTTGGAAAAAATACCTGATGCCTGGAAGTTGTAAAAATATGCAAACCAAGCAGATTTCCTGATAGATATGGTAATAAGATTTTCATTAGGAAAGGACAAGTTAATCTCCCTAGAATCTTCATATTCAGATTCAGTAAAAGGAAGCATAGATAGGTTATCATCAACTAAATTTTCAGCTCCATGTTTATCCCAAATCTCTAAATAAAACTCTTGTAACAATAGAATCCATCTAATCATCCCAGGTTTAGTTTCTTTCATAGACAGAAAATACTTTAAATCAGAATGATTAGTAAATATGATGGCTTTTGAGCCTAACAGATATTGTCTAAATTTTTTATGAGCCAAAAAAACATCTAACAATTTCTTTTCAGTGGTGATATAATTCTTTTGGGAATCATCTATCAGTCTACTAGCATAATACACCACATGTAGTTTTTTATCCTTCATATGTACAAGGAAAATACCTATATCTATGTCACTAGAATCACACATAAGTTAAAAATGTAGTTTCTAATCAGGTGCAGTGATGATGGGTGATGTAGTGAGTTTCTCTTTAACCAGATTAAATGCTTTCAAACAATTCTCATCAAAATTGAAAGGTTTATCCTTGACCAGCAAAGAACACAAGGGATTAGTTATTTTAGAAAAATATTTTATGAATCTCTTGTATAAACCGACATGACCTAGGAAACTTCTAACACATTTAACATTAACAGGAGATGATAGTTTTTGAATAACATCAATCTTAGCAGTATCAACTTCTAGACCTCATTTATAAATCTTATGAACAAGCACAATACCTTCTGTAACCAAGAATTGACATTTCTCCCAATTAAGAAAAAGGTTGGTTTCAATCCATCTTTCCAAAACTAACTCAAGATTTTCAAGACAAGTATTAAAAGTACTACTCACAATGGAAAAGTCATCCATGAAAACCTCAATAATTCTCTCAATCATATCTAAAAATATAGCCATAATACACCTCTGAAAGGTGGATGGAGCTCCACACAACCCAAAGGGCATCCACCTATAGGAAAATGTTCAAAAGGGGAATGTGAAAGTGGTCTTTTCCTGATCCTCTGGTTCAATAGGAATATGGTTGTAAATAGAATACCAATCCAGAAAATAGAAAAATTCATTTTCAGCAAGCCTCTCAAGCATTTGATCAAAAAAGGGAATTGGAAAATGGTCCTTCCTAGTGGCTGCATTAATCTTCCTATAATCTATATAGACTCTCCATTTTGTTGCTTTCCTAACTTGGACTTATTCATTCTTTTCATTTTTAACTACAGTGAAACCTCCCTTCTTGGGGACAACCTTGACAGGGCTGACCCAAGCACTATCAGAAATGGTATAAATCATTCCAGTGTCCCTAAATTTGATCACTTCTTCTCTCACAACTTCTTTAATGTTAGGATTTAATATTCTTTGACATTCTACCCTAGGCTTATGGTCAGGATCCATAGGTATCTTATGCATAAAGAATGAGGGACTAATACCCTTGAAAATAGCTATTGTTCAGCCTATGGAATATTTAAACTTCATCAACACATTAAACAATCTTTATTCTTGGTTTTCATCAAGTTCAACAGAAATTATTACAGGAAAAGTGGAGTTCTCACCCAGAAACGAATATTTAAGATGAGTAGGGATGGGTTTTAGTTCAAGATTGGGTGGTTCTACACTCAAAGGAAGACTCTTAGGCCTAGGAGGTCCAAGATCTTAAACATATTTCTTGTAAGAATTATTGAAAGAAGAAATATTTTCAATTACATGTTCAGATTCAGAAGTAACAGTGCTACTGTCCAGAGTGGGTAGTACATTGTCCAGATTTTCCAGATCATATTTTAATAAATTTTTTTGAGAAATATCATCTAATTGTCATATAAATTCTTCCTCAATATCATAAAAGTGCTCAAAAAGGTTGGTGTTAACAGAAACACCCTCAAATTCTCTCAATAAGCTCCTAAGTTCAGAAACAGAGGACCCTTCAACAATAGAAACTGGACAGTTGTCCAGTTCTGGAAAATTTTCCAGATTTGGAGTTTGAGCTTTATTTTCAACTTCTAAAATAAATTCAACAGGATTTTCAGCTTCACAAATGTTTCCTTAAATAGAGGATTGATTTTCAGATTCATCTGAGTTTCCAATTGGGTTCACATTCCCTAAGGACTCTAGCATTGAATAGTTTTCAGAAAACATTGGTCCTTTAACAATTTTAAACACATTGAACTCTTCTTGTTGTTCTCCAATTTTAAAAATTAATTGACCCTTAGAAACAACAATAACAGCACCACCTGTGGCCAAGAAGGTCCTACCAAAAATGATAGGCACCTCTTGATCACACTCCATATCCAAGACTAAAAAGTATTCAGGAAAAAATAGTTTCCCAACTTCAACTAGAAAATCATCTACCTAACCCACAGGATGAGTGAATGATCTATCATCTAACAATAATATGACTGTGGTGGGTTAAAGGTCACCCAACCTCAACTATTGAAATAGTGAGTATGTGAGCAGATTAATGCTAGCACCTAAATCACACAAACAGTTCAGTTGATTAGAGTTTCCTAGTTTACAAGGTATGACAAAAATATCTGGGTATTTCAATTTAGGTGGGATTTTCTTTTGAAGTACAACACTACACTCTTCAGTGAGGCTATAAGTAGAAAATTCTTCTAGAGTTTTTATGAGTTTTTTTGTTTGAAACAATTTTATTCAAATATTTTAGATAATATGGGATTTGAATTAAAGCTTGAATGAATGGAATGATCACTTGATGTTTAGAAAGGAGATCAAGGAACTGAAGATGTTCAGCCTTGGTGTTACATTGAGGTTTCAACTTCTTAGGGAAAGGGATGGGTGGGGGAAAAAATTTCAGGACGGTAGGCATATCCCTCACCTCTTTCTCAACTTTTTCTTTTCCATTATTCTTTTTATTTTTAAATGATGTTTCAGTTTGGGTTTCAGGTGGAAATTCAGATTTAGATCATTTTCAAGACTTTTCTATGAATTTCCAGCATGTGTGAAAAGAAAATTTTTATTTCCATATTGTAGTATATTTTCATTTTGAGCATTTTCAGTTTCTTTATCATCAAAAGTTTCAGTATTAAGCCCACTTCTAGTGAAAAAATCCATGTAATTCTCTCTAGGGTTATGTTCAGTAGCACTTGGAAGTCTACCTTTTTCCCTAGATGAAAAGTCTCTAGAAAGTTGGCCAAGTTGGGCTTCCATGTTTTTCATTCTAACATCAGTTTTCATTTTATCAGACTATTATTTATTTTAATGTTTGGTTAACTGAGTCATGTATCTTTCTTCTTGAGAGTTGATTTTATTTAAAATTAAATCAATCTTATAAGACATGTGATTATCATTCTTTCCTGGTACATTTGTAGACTCACCCCTTTGTTGATTTTGAAAGTTCTGTCTTGGTGGATTAGAGTAATTAGGGGCAGTGTATTGTTTGATTAAGCCTTGATCTTTCCAAGACAGATTTGGATGGTTCATATAGCCTTGATTATAATTGTTTGAAAATGGATCTTCTTTAGGAGTCATTCTAGGACAATATTTAACAAAGTTAAAATTTTCTTGTTGTTGGGATGGCATATCAAAATTAGGACAGAAGTTTTAAGTATGCCCAAACATACCACATAAGACCCATTGTTCCCTTAAAGATTGATTGGTATTTTTACATCTTAGTTGGTTAAAAGTTTTCTTAGAGTTATGGTTCATTAAATATTGATGTTGGTTGGTGATTTCAGCAAGTTAAGCTTGAGTTTCATTCATTGAACCAGTGCTTGAATTATCATTCTTATTGAATCTTTTTCTTATTGAATTTTTATGTTGTGAATTCAGAGTAAGATTATTAAAAAAATTATAATTTCTTCATCAGTTTTATCATTGTAATTACCCCCAATAGCTTGATCAACTAGATTCTATCTAGAGGAGGACAACTCTTCATATAATATATCCATAAGAAGGTGTGATGGGAGTTGATTATGGGGACACTGCCTAAGAATATCCTTGAATATATCCCAAGATTCATGAAATGCTTCTCCATCCTCTTGATAAAAACTAGTTATCTTAGTTCTAAGTTCACCTTCTAGTATTTGGGTATAAAATTTCATTATGAAATAATTATACACATGATCTCAGTTTTCGAAAATGTTCTCATCTAGACATAGAAACCAATTACTAGCATTCCCCTTAAGGAAAAAGGGAAATAATTTCATTCTTAGATAATTTTCTGTGAGTCCTAGAAGAGGTAATTGTGGCACAGTATTATAGAAGTCTCTAATAAAGGCAAGGGAGTCCTCATTAGAGATCTCATTAAATGCAGTCAGCAGTGAAATGTGTGACTATTTCAATTCATAGTTTCTGGCTCTAAGGGATAACCTAATGGATGATGGATTACTTGAAACTTGAGGAAGTTGAAACTCCCCCATCCTAGGCCTTTCATTTTCTTCTAAGAGTTCTAGATGGTTATTTTGAAAATTGTTATCCTCATGAACTCTATTATCTATGTTCTCCATTTTAGTTTTGTTCATCCTTCTTAGAGCAGTTAAATGTTTATCTAATTCAAGGTTCGGAGGCTCTAATATAACACCAAAATTTCTTGTTGTAATGAAAACAATAGTAACAAACACTACTCAATAGTAAAAATTCAACAAGTAGTGAAACATTTTTTTTTACAATTTTCAACTTTTTCAGTTTTTTTTAAAGGTTTTTTTATGTGTGTTTTTTTTAAAAAGTTTTTTTAGAGAAATGGCTCATGCCCTACCCGGTAACGGCACCAGAAACTTGACATGTACTGTCGTTGAAGTCAGTCAAAGTTTAAAATTTAGATTCCTACTAACTACTGTATATGTGGAAAACAGCGTTGAACCTATAGGGAAGGTAAATTTGGCCACTAATCTTCTAAAAAAAACTCAGTAAAGTACACTATTGTTAGCAGTGCAGTGATTTTTCTTTTTTTTTACTTTTTATAAATTTTTATAAGCAACAAAGTGACAGAATATTGAAAACATGTTTAAAAACTATATGGAAACTAGAGACTGTTGTAAATCAAGGAAAAACAGAGGTTTAGAAAACTGATAAAATGAACAATCTATTAAAACGCTCGGGGAGTAATCTCCATTCTACTGGTTTTGTAGGTATTCCAATTCACTTTAAGATTGTTGCAATGTATCACTGTAAAAAGAACGAATCACCTCCCTCGCCATGAGTTGCATCACACAAGCCAACTAATTAAAGAGTTCACCACTACAAAATTAATAAATGGTGAACTATTTAGAAAATTAACAACAAGACAAACTCACCGTAAGTCTTGAAGTCTTTTGAATCTATTATTCTTTTTGAAAAATGATTCCACAGTCAATCTCGCCAACTGACTGTAAAATTTTGAGATAATGTTCTAGTGGTACAATCAATTAGATGAACTCACTATTGATCTCGCAAATCAGTACTGAATATATTGAAATGGTTAAGTGAAATAAGACTTAAAAGTAACCAGTAGAACTTCAATTCATCCTCTAACTAAATGATTTAGCTAGAAAACATGTATATTATCAAAACAGTAATTGAATACATGCTAAATAGAGTGTAAGCGTTCAAGAAAACAAGGGAAGCCAGACTCCCCGAAGATACTCTACTCTTATGCTTCTCCAGCTCCAGGTAGAGGTTCTAGAGTCTCCCTCCGGAATCCCTATGCTCTTGATGAGAGAGAAGCTCTCGGATCTTCAATCAATCACTTGATGTGTGAATCCCCCAGTCCATTCTGCTGCTAGATCTTCTTTAAGTAGCTACTGTCAAAAGTTGTTTGTCACCTATTTTTTTCCACATACTTCAAATGTCCTTCAACTATTCACCGCACAACATGCGTTTTTTCCGCGACTAGCACGTTGCACTAACTTTTCTCACATAACCAACTCTCGGTGAGTTAGTTAAGTGAATCTGAACGTATACTCAAATCTTGAATGAACCTGCACATGTTAAAAACAAAATGAAATAATTTAAACTGAACGAAAGTTAATTAATATTTTATAATTAATATTTTATGTTTACTATTATAATACTTATCAAAAAGTAATTAAAGATAATTATTAAATATCTTAATTAATAATTATTATTAAAAATTATGATTATTAATCCATTATAAAACCTTTAATAATGTAATTAAGTTATTATTAATAATTAATTAAATAGAAATTAAAACTTAATTAGATTACTAGAATTACACTAATATTAATTACTTTATTAATATAATTAATCTGTTAGAAATAAAATTAAAGTGTTAATATATTTATATTAGTTAACAATTAACTTAATTTATTAAATATAATTGTTTATAATTAAAAACAATAAATTATTATAAATTAGTCTTGAATTTTAATTTATTATTTATCTACTTATTAATATTATAATTGTTTTAAATTATAAAATTTACAAATTATATAATATTTACTTGATTAGTTTATTAAAATTAACTTTTACTTTTTGATTTCCTTTTGTTTTATATTATTATTTTTTATTATTTTTATCTTCTTCCTTCCCCCTAATTATCGGCGCATAGGGGGTCTTCTTATTCCTCTTGAAACCGGTGGTGCCTCTCTCTGCTCAGCAGCGTGATGGCTCCAGCGGCATCTAGCAGCGATGGTTTCTTCTTCCATCGGCTCCAGCAGCAGTGCACTACCAACAGGATTTAGTGCAGCTCTGGGGGAAGACCCTCCAATCCGCGGTATCCTCCTCTGCTCAGCTCTGGTGGACTTAAGCGCTCCACTCTCCCTCTCAGCGATGTTGGCCTTGATCAGCAGACACCCATGGCGGCCTGACTTTCCATGGCTCTGGCGCGACCCTCGGCGATTCCACCGGCGACGCCTCATCCTCCAAGCTTGGGCAGGTTGACACCAGCTGCGTGGGTTCTTCTAGTTCATCTGCCATGGTGGTGTAACCTTAAATCCATGGCAGCACGGCTTGAAGACGGCGATAGCAAATCGACCTATTATGCTCCTCCCTCTCATGATGACAGGAATCAGACAGCGGCTCGGCCCCAGCTTGCATTGAGTGTGGATTTGTCAGCTACCACTAAGGAACGGTAACTGGAAGGAAAAATGGTGTAACTGTGAGATTGGGGTAACGGTAGGGTAGAGATATCATTGAGGTAGAGAAGAGCGGTAAGGCAGGAAGAAGCTAGCGGTGAGGAATGAGTAACAGTGAGGTTGAAGGGTAATGGTAGCTGTGAGATGCAGAAAGTAACGGTGAGGTTGAAGAATTGTGAACTGTTGGTAAGCCGGAACGGTGGTCTACCGGTGGGGTACAGAAAAGCAGGGCAGTGTCACCGGTAGATATAAAAATAAATAAGAGTAGTGTAAGGTTACTGATAGAAAAATAAAGGTTATTGTTATCTTTTAAAAAAAGGAAAGAGGGTCGTGGGGGAGTAACTGTTACAAAATAAAAACCCAGGTCACCGTTAAAAAATAAAAATAAGAGGGTCACCAGTACAATTAAATAGAACATGTTACCGTTAAAAAATAAAATAAGAATCTCACCATTAGAATGGGTACTTTGTGGGTCGGGGGTCACCGTTACAATTAAAAGAAGAGGTCACCAGAACCGATAAGGTCACCGGTATATAGTAGTAACAGTGAGGTTCAGGGATCACTGATATAATACTAACGGTGAACCTTTAAAAAAACAAATTGAACTTAAAAAATTAAAACCTAAGTTATTTAAAACAAGGAGTGAAAATAATTAATTACAAAAAACATAAACATCATAAATTAAAACGGGATTTTTATTAAACTTTAGACTTCAAAATTATTAACCAACAACACTTAAATTCAGAACTGGAAATTTAATAACTAAATTGATAAAATACTTAAATTAAAATATATATATATATATATATATATATATAATTATAGGGTAGCAATAATTAAAAAAGAATAGAAACGGTGACCCATTAGGTTACCGATAGTTATAGTCTACCTCACCGGTAGACTAAAACTAAAAGAAAATAAATAAATAATCAAACTTAATACATAAAATTAAACAATTAATATTTTAAAACTCTTAATTAATTAATTAAACAACTATTTGAATACATAAAACTAAAAGCGAACTACTTTATTTAATAAAAACTATAATTATTATCTTAATTAATTAGCTAGATGATTAAACATATTATTTAATAAAGTTAAAATATTTTAATGAAACTAATTTAAAAATAAATTATTAAAATAAAGACTAACTTAATTAAATAGAATTGCGTTGATTAAATAATTATTTAAAATAGATATTAACTTATTAAAAAGTAAACCAGATTCCACTTAACAAGACTAATTATGAAATAATTAAATTAGAAAATTTATGTAAGATTAAAATCATTAATTCAAAGACCAAAAATACATAATTAATTATAAAAAATTTATTAATTAACAAAATTAATTATAAAAAAACAAAAGTACAAATATTTAGTATAAAGTGATAAAATAATTAATTAAATCATTAAAAATTAAGTAAAAAAGATGTGGAAAAACATGTGTTTTTAAGGTGAAATAAATATAATCTCATCAAGCAGGTTACATGATGATGTCATCAACCTATATGCTAGATTCATCATTCTTTGACTATCTAAAATAAATTCGTCGTGACACCATGGCCATGGAATTTTGAGTAACAGTTCTATTTCAATAAATGGGTTGAGATTTCAAATTCCATAAATATGGAAAATACAAATCCTTTCTTAACTTATACATTAATAACATGTCATTCATGACACACCCAACATACCCTATTTCTCGCCATCATATGGCGTGACAGTTTTTATCAGAAAATATAAGTGTGCCTGTCATGAAACGAATTAATGATAATCTTAAAGTCTGAGGACTATTACACACTCTCGCAGATGAAAACATTTTATGACACCAAAATATACGGAATTCCTACTGGTGGTTCTATTCTCATAATCTCCTGTCTTGGAGATTACCAAGCGAGAACTTCATGAGAAGAATTCTCATATGCTTATGAGTACTTACACCTGAAGATCTTTATACTATGTCTCTCATCATAGTATGTTATCCAACCTTATAACTATATTAATAATATTGTCATATTACTTCAAGGTTCTCATCATAGATGAGAAATACTATGACCTTATCAATGCGACAAATAATCTTGGAAATTATTACATTATGGTCATGCAGAAAAATGAACAATATGTAATAAGGTGTTTAATTTAATATTCAATGCATCAAATATTCATGTAATAAAAGTAAAAAACTGTTGGTTCTAGGACAACAACTCTAAAAAACACCCACGTGGACTAGAGAAAACTACCTATGACATTCATTATGCTAGACCTCACATGATAATAATGTTTCTGCTGAGTGAAGGATTTAGTCCAGGGGTCTGCGATATTGTCCTCCATGGAAATACTGCTCACTAAAACTTAACCTCTCTAAGAAAAATCACTCAAGAGATGATAATTTTGAAGTATGTTCTTCGTCCCTTGATTGACCTTGACTCTTTTACATGATCCTCGATTGTAGTATTATCCCAATATATTGTGATGATATCTTTACCACTAGATACCACATCAAGCTCATGGATGAAATTTTTCATCCAAACTACTTCTTTAACTACCTTAGAAGATGAAATATACTTAGAATTTTTTGTATAATATTCTATCACAACATTCATTGAGATATTTTAGCTCACAACACCTCCATTCAAATTGATGATTTATCCTGTTTTTGACTTCATGTCATCTTGATCAGTTTGGAAACTAGAATCTTCATATCCTATGATGAATAGTTCCTAATCTCATCTATAAACTTAGAACATATCATCAGTATGTCTCAGATAGATAAGGACAATCTTGACTTCCAAATAATGGCAGTCACATGTATCATTTTGATATCTTTCTACCACACTTAATATTTAGGAGACATCTAGCCTAGTACATAGAATAACATGCATGACTATCCCAATCATTGATGTGTATGGAATCATTTCCATTCTATTTCTTTCCTCATGGGTCCGAGGACACATTTTCTTGGAAATATGAATGTCATGTGATGCTAGCAACGATCTCCTCTTATATTTTTCCATACTAAATCTCTTCAGTATCTTGTCAATGTATGTATTTTGACTTAGGATGAGAAACCTCTTGGATCTATCATGATGGATCTTGATCCCAAGAATATGTGTTTCCTCGCCCAACTCTTTTATGGAAAATAATTTATTCAACCATTCCTTAACAAACAGTAAGACAAATATTTCATTTCTAATAAGTAATATGTCATCAACATATACTATTAAGAAAATGAATGCACTCCCACTAAACTGTTTGTAGACACAAGGCTCACAATCATTCTTTATAAAACCAAATTATGTTATGGATTCATTAAAAAATGATCCATGGAATGGATTCTTTATTTAATCCATAAATGAATTTTTGCAACATTCATATCTTATTGACATCCTTTTGAGTAACAAAACCTTCAGGTTGTGTCTTGTAGACATATTCATAAAGGTTACCATTAATGAGGGATGTTTTGACATCAAGTTTCCAAATCTCAGTCATGGTAAGCCTAAAATGGAAAGTATAATTATAATGGATTTCAACATTGCAACTCTTGAAAAGGTTTCATCATAGTCAATACATTGATGTCGTTTAAACCCTTTTCCAACTAGTCACTCTTTATAGCTACTTACTTCTCTTTCCATGTCTAGTTTCTTATTGAAAACCCCTTTGCAACTAGCATTCTTTACATCCACTAGATGATCTACCAATATCTAGACATCTTTTTGGTATATGGAACCCATTTCAAAATTCATGGATTCTTTCCACTTGGCAACATCTATTCCACTTCCTGCTTCCTTGTAGGTTATAAGGTACTTATTATCAACTAATAATTAGTCACCATCCTCAATAACTAGAAAACCATATTATTATAGTTCTCTATCCTATCTTGTACTCCTATGTAGTACTTGTGTCTCTAGACCTGGTTCCTCTTCCACGGGTTTTTGTGGAATCTGCTCCTATACCAACTTTTGTGTGCCTTGAGCCTCAACATCATTGTTGTTTATCTCACTCCCACTATCTCTTTTGGATATGTTCTCCCTCTCAAGGAACATGGTGTTTCCTTCCACTGTATCTATTTTATCTGTGGGGTTATATATATAATATCCCCTTATTTCCTTGGGATATCCTATAAAGGTACACTTTGTGCCACGGTGTGCAAGTTTGTTACCTAAAGAGGACTTAACAAATGATTTTCTTCCCCACACATGTAAATTAGATAAAATGGTTTTTCTTCCACTCCAAAATTCATATGGATTACCATTTATCATTTTAGTTGGTACATGGTTTAGTATGTGTTCCATTGTTTGTAACTCATATCCCTAAAAGGATAATGAAAGATTTTCATAACTCATCATTGATCTCACCATGTCCATTAAGATGTGGTTTCTTCTTTCTACTACACCATTCCACTAAGGCGTGTAAGGAGGAGTGAGTTTATATAGGATCCAAAAATCATGTAAGTAATCAATGAAGTCTTGATTAAGATATTTTCCTCCTTGGTCTAAGAGTAGTTTCTTAATCTTCTTATCAAGCTGGTTCTCAACTTCATTCTTGTTTTCCTTGAATTCATCAAAAAAATCTGACTTATACCTCATTAAGTAAATATATCCATATATTCTAAAATAATCAGTAAAAGTTTTGAAGATTGAGTACCCAACAATTGATTCAATAGTAAATTATCCACACACATTGGTATGAACTAATTCAATATTCTCTTTATCCCTTTCACCTTACCCTGTAAATGGAGTTGTGGTCATTTTTTCTTGTAAACATACATGACATACACCATGTGGTTTTAGTTTGAAAGTATCTAAATATCCATCTTGATGTAATTTTGTCAAGCATTTTTCATTTACATGACCTTGCCGGTGATTCCAAAGTAGGGTGTGGTATGAGTCATGTGAAATAACTTCATTATTGATTTCCATTACTTGTTCATGTAATCCAACATGTAAGGAATGTTATGCAAGTATTTCATACCATAATAAATTCTACCTTTATAAAACAAGAAACATTTATTTCCAAATTTGAAAATAAATTCAATTGTATCAATTATGGATAGAAAAATAATTGTTTTGGTAACTGATGGTACATAAATGTGAGGTGGTAGTCCCCGATAGATATAGAAGCAAGTTTTTCTCCATTAGGTGATCATAGATCTACCACCCCTTGGTCAATTTTTCTAAATCTACTTGGTTTCTATATTTTAATACATGTGTGAGAACCAAAGTTGTATCAGATACCCAATTTGTAGAAATAGATAAATTGCACTCAATAACAAATGAACCTGACGTTTCCCCTCGCTTATTCAGTTGGATGCAATTTTTCTTCCAATGGCCCTTCTTGCCACATGCGAAACAGACAACATTATGTTCCCTTGCTTCCCATTTGATCTTCTTATTCTTGAAAGGGCGTGAAGAAGCTTTGGGATTCAAGATATTTGTGTTCCCTTTCCGTTTGTTCACCATATCGATAGAAGTATTTTCACACTCCATATCTTTATCTACATGGAAAAGGAGGATAAGAAGATCGGGTAGAGACTTCTCAATGTTGTTCATATTAATATTCACAACAAAACTGGAGAAGCACTGAGGGATTGATTCCAGAATGAAATTAGTGATCAGTTATTTAGGGCATTTAAACCCTAGAACATCTAGACGCTCAATGTATCCAATGAATTTGACTACATGAGGCTTATCTAGGGAACCCTCTACATGATTACTTTGAAATATCACCTTAGAAATCTCAAAATGTTCATATCTAGCTCTCTCCTGGTAAAGACCAAGGTGGTGCTCAACCATGCTATACACATCCATGTTTTTATGAGACTTCATGAGTTCACTTGACATATATGAAAGCATAAAACACTGAACATAGACCACTTCATTCATATGTTATTCATAGTCTAGTAACTCTTCATCAATCGCCTCTTGAGTAGGCAGATCAGACATTTAGGATTCAAGCCTGTAAGATTTTTTTTCATGGCATAGAACAACCCGAAGGCTTCTGATCCACTCCTAGAAGTTACTATTAGTGATGATATTTTCTTTATCCAATATTTATTGTATGGATAATGAGTTTGTAATTTTATTTTTATAATTAAAAGAGCTTATTATTAGTATTTTTTTTATTACAGATTTTGTGAGAAATAATTAATTGATTTTATTAAATCTCTCACCATTTTATCAAGTACTAATAGCCCTCACCATTGAACTTGGAATGTCTAGTTGATAAAAAATTCTAGTGGAAAGGATCCATATTCCCCTTCACATTACCCCAACAAAGTTTGGTCAAGCTATTTTGAAGAAATTTGGGTAGACAAGTCTTTTCCCACTGTGGCCATGAAGCTCCTTGATCCGATGAGTGGACTCCCCAATCCATAAATCCTAACTTCGATTTTCTCAACACTTGCCTCCAAATTACACCTTGTCTAGAAAGAGCTACTCCATTTGATGTAAAATGGTTAAGTCAACATGAAACTTTCATAATAACTCCTGTTATAAAAGTAAGTGTCCCAACAAGGGTTTGTTAAAGACATAGTTCTATTGAGTTTTGTTCCTAATCAAGTAACGAAAGGCTTAGTCTGACTTAATATTAGATTGAGGGATTTAATTTTATTATGCATAAAATTTTATCTTGTTTTATTCTTTATAGGACTTGTTAATGTTTAATTTGATGTTTACTTAATTAATTAACACTTTTTGGATAAAACATTTATGCATGATCAATTTTATTTAAATTCTGTCTTTGGATATTAATTCATTCATTTATATGATTGTGGTATTGCATCAATAAATATAATTTTAATGAATTAGAAAGAAAATAATTAATTAATTAAATGACTCGATCGTGAGCTTATCTAATGGTTGATTTAAATAGTGGACATTAAATCAACCTATGACTTAGGGGAAATAACAACTTATGCTAGACATGGCATGAGATAAAACATTCCATGTTTCCATCTATGTATCATTTAGTTGGAATCATTATGGTTCTGTCTTGAACAGTCCTCAAGCACCTTGGGATGCTCCATTAATTACAAATATTTATTACTGACACACAAGTGACAGGAACCAAAATATTTGTTAAAGGGAATTACATAAAAATCATTGGACACATGGGTCCTACATGATAGTGGAGGGAGTGATGACCCACAAAACATCTTTTAATTTAATATTAAATAATTGAAAAAACATGAAATAAATTTAATAAAATATAACCAAACACATACATAGGTCTTGGTCAATCTCATGAATGGTCATACATGAAACGAATACACAAAAGCAAACAACTAGCATTCATTTCATTATTCATTATTTTTATTATTTAAGATAAACACAATAGCATTAATTAATTAATTATTTTTCATCTTAATGATAATAAAATATTTTTTGGAGAGATCCATAATTAATGGAATTCATGGAAAATAAATGGTAGAACCAATAATGACTTATTAATTACAATAAATTAATTCATAATTTAAAATTCTTTAAATCCATTATTAAATTGTCAAACACACAATGGTGCTAATCAATAAAATAATGTTTTAATACTGAAATTTCAATTTTAATGTAATTTTTATTTGTTTTAATTAATAGGAGACCACACGGCATGCACATGCAGTTACATGACATGTCCCTTGACTTCCATATATCCAAGTCACATGCCAGAGACTTTAGCGTGTTGACTCGGCCAGAACACATGGTGTTTTCATGCCAATTACACACCCTGCATCTGCTTTCCATGTGCCAGGTTGGCCTGGGAAACACGTGGTGCTCAATAAAATCACCGCATCTAATTAATTACTCAGTACATATAGATAAAACACACATGGGTATACACCATATGCTTTGGTCGTACACTGTGTAACCCAGTTTTACCAACCAATGATTTGGAACTTCCCAATGGCATCTTTGGTAGTTCTTCATTTGTTCTTAAACCTTTAAGAAAATGAAACATTGAACAAACATAATTAATTATTCGATAACATGTTAATTCAAATTGGATTAAATAACAAATAACAAGAAATAAAATCTAACCACAATTGTGCAGAGATCAATAATCAAGTAAATAATTATAAATTTAAATTTAACCTCATTGAAACCACTTGTTGGTTCTAGGCGTAACTGAAACTTTCGATGATGGGTTATATTTGAACAATTATTTTAATAATAATTTCCTAATACCAAGAGCGAGGATATTTCATGTCAAATTAATAATTAATTTATTTAATATTGACGAAATAAATACCTGGGATTAGGAACATTCTTTGATGATGATTATTGATCATCTGAAAGGTCCCTTCCATATTTCCTTCATTGCACTTATGAGGATGAAAGTACAGAATCCATCTAGCAGTGATCCAAACATACTTTAATGATCTCCATGAAATTCCACTCTTTCTCTAGGTGCTAGTACGGATATTTGAATGTATTTCATTGTTCGTTCTTACTCGCTCGTTCTTCGGTCTTGAAGAAATTCTCTCTTGGGTTTCTTGTTCTTTATAGAGAGAGTAGAGGAGGAATCGAGAGATAATTCATTGTGCGCAACAATTATCTATACCCAAACATGGAATTGGTTTAGAATGAATTTTACAATAGACATAGTCATCTCTTCATAGAGGTGTGATTTCAGTTGAAAAAATTAATTTCATAACAACAATTAAAAATATTTATAACCAATAATGAAATCCCATACCACATAACAATAATAACAGTATTATTATTTTTTGGTGTTCTGGATTGCGCAAATGGATAAATAATATTTACTGACTCGTAAATAATTATTTTATCACAGGAGAAAGTCTTGGTCTATTTAAACTCCTCTTTTATTTATTGAACACATGAATAAATATTTTATTCTCTTAAATAAATATTTTATTCAGAAACTAGTAAATAAATATTTCTTAAATATCAATAAAATAAATAAGTGTATTTTATTCACAATCCAATGAATAAATATTTTTTTAATTTATGTGATCAATATAACTTAAATAAAAATATTCCTCAATCTTGAGGATAATATTTATTCCAATAATGAAATTCAAATAGAACTTAATTTAGGCCACTATAAACACTTAGTGTGTGACCTTCTAAGATTATTTCTCATTGACATTAGGAGGACTTACCTAAATTCCAAGATTAATATCTAGCAACGGATCAAGGCACCCAAGAGAAATATCTTAAAATCACAATGATGAAAACCACATAATAACACTCATTGTGTAATAAAATCCCTTGGTCACATAATTTTATCAAGAAGATTGCGTGATGGTGTCATCAACCTATTTTCTTGATTCATCATTCTTTGACTATATGAAATAAACTCGTCATTACACCATGACCATGGAATTTAGGGTGACAGCTCTATTTCAATCAAAGGTCTGAGATATCAACTTCCATTAATATGGAAGGGACCAATTATTTCATGAATTATCAATTAATAAATTGTCATTCGTGATGCACCCAATGTACCCTACTTCCCTCAAACATATGGTGTGAAAGTTTTCATCAACAATTCTAAGTGTGAGAATTGTTACATGCATTAATGATAATATAAAAGTATAAGGACCATTACACACACTTGCAGATAGGAATATTTGATGACACCAAAACATGAAAAATTCATACTGGTGGGCATGTTCTCATAATCTCTCATCTTGGAGATTACCAAGTGAGAACTACATGAGAAGAAGTCTCATCTGCTTATGAGTGCTCACACCTGATGGTCTATATACTATGTGTCCTAGCATAGTATGTTATCCAACTACATAATTATATTAAGAATAGTGTCATAGCACTTAAAGGTTATCATCATAGTGGGGAACTACTATGACCTTATCAATGTGAAAAATACTCTAGGACATTATTACATTGGGTTCATGCAGAAGAATGAACAATATATAATGAGGTGTTTAATTTAATATTTAATACATAAAATATTCATGTAATCAAAGTATAAACAGTTAGTTCTAGGACACCAACTCTAACAAGTCTAACCACAAAACATCGTTTATTAGTTTTATACATGCAAGTTATTAATTAAAATAGAAATTTAAAAAAATTACGGAATCCAAGAATCATATGGTGATTCCTAAAGGAAACCCCTATAATGGAATTTAAGAATAGACTTTTGAAAGAAGTGGATTAGGTAGTTCAAGAAACTGCTAATTACATGTGGAATGAGGTTGCTAAAAGTGTCTGCAATATAACTTCTATTATTCTAGTAAAGGGTTTTTTCCCAAAGGTAAAGAATCATAGTTGTGGAATGAGAATGTTCAACTAAAATTTAAAGAAAATTTAGACTATTTGAAAACCTTTATCACTTTATAGTAATGAAGATTCATGGGATTCATATCATGTTTCTCATAGAGTGTATAAGAAAGTTGGTAGTGTCGCCAAATCAAATTTTTTTTGAGGAGTTGTACCATTCATTACAAACTAAGAATAGTGAAAGAAAATTATATAGTTTAGCAAGAGGCAGAGAGTGAAAATCTAGAGATTTAGATCAAGTTTGGTGCATAAAAGATAAAAAAGTAAGTTCCCTTTTTAAGGATGCATAAAATATAAAAAATTGGGATTCTAGTTTAATTGTATCTTCAATGATTATTTTATGTGTTTATTAGAAATATATTATCTCAACTTTAGTATACAAGAACTCAATAGCAGCTATTATAAAAACAAATTCCTTTTGAGGTAAAAGAAGCTGTAAGAAGGATAGAAAATGATAAATTAGTTAGTTTGGATAACATCTATTTTGAAATTTGGATATATTTATGGGATTTGGGTATTAATTGGAACACAATATTATTTAATGAAATTATAAAATATAACAAAATTCCTGATTAATAGAGGAAGAGATATTTCCCCTAGGGGCATAGCCTAGTGTTTCTTCCTTTGAGGGGTCTCGTAGGAGGTCTAGAGTCTGAGTCTCTCAGTGTACTTATAGGTGCCATAGGTTTTATTTGTTTCTCTGGATCCCCTTCACCTGATCTGTTGGAATAATATATGATGATATCTCTAGTACTTGTGAATAAATACAAAGTATACATTTTAATTTGTGGGAATTATAGTGGCATTAAGTTTATGAGTCATACATTGAAACTTTGGGAGAGAGTTGTTGAATAGAGAATTCAAAGGAAAACAAATGTTTCTGATAATAAATTTTTTTATATACATAGACATTCAACCACATAAGAAATTTATTTGATTAGAGGTCTGCTAGACTATTATCAATAAAAATTCCAACATTTTTATATGGTTTTCATTTATTTGGAGAAGGTATATGATAAAGCCCCTATTGAGGTTTTATAGAAAACTCTTGAAAGAAAAGTGGTACATTTGGAGAATATTAAACTCATCCATGACATGTATGAAGATATTTTGACTTGCGTTATAACTCTAGTAGGTGATATAGGTTCTAGATGTAGCATAATCATGTGATGGATCATTCCCAACAATTATTTTTGTCATGATTCATGATCAATCCAATATATACACGACGATAAATGTCGTGATCAAGAAAATTGAATCAAATAAAACATTGGAACTAGATATAGGATCATCATATAATATTTATATTTAATTTAATCAATTAAATAATTAAATTGCGTGAATTATTTCTTCATTTATGGATCTGAAAATAGTTTTACATTGCAGGGTCATTGCATTGTAAGAATCGGAAGCAAATTCCCTCTAGCGGTGATCCACCTTTGTTCCAATAATCCCATAACATCACTATAGGAATCTCCATATCCTCGCATGGTAGATCCTATAACTTGTGTCGTTCGCCTTTGATCGCCATGAGAATTAATTCCAAAGTATTTTCCTTTATCTCTCATGACTTGAAAGTGAATGGTGGAATAAGATCAGTCTCCATTATAGTGAGAATTCTTGGAGAGGGAGCTCTTTAGGGATTGAGAGGATTCTCTTTGGTTATCATTCTTCACAACACAAAATGAATTGGCTTTATTAAAAATAATATAATTGGGTATAAATACCTCTAGAGTTTATAAAAAATATTTACACAAGTATCCTTTAATATTTATTTAATCCCTTGTGGAACCTCATGTCTAAAATAATAATAATAATAATATTTCCATGACATCCGATTAACATGTGAATTAAAGTAAAATATTATTTAATCAAATAGCATTCAATAAATATCACCGAACCAAAAAAAATTGTCTGTAATACCTCCATAATATTTATCGAGCCTTGAATAATGACTATTTATTTAATAAATAAAGGTCAATGTATTATTCACCCATAAATCAATAAATATTATTTTCATTAAATAGAAAATAAAAATTTATTAAATATTATGCTCACATTATATTCTCTCGAATAAATAGTGATCAAAATATATGTGATAAATAAAACATGAATAATTATTAAACCATGTGAGACAATAATATTTATTAAACTTATTGAAAAATAAATAATAATATACTATTTTACTAAGAATCAAGATACACTTAGTGTGTGTCCAACCCTCTAGTCCTCTTTCTCAATAGAATTAGGCGAAGTAGCCTAAAGGCCAATTTTAGTGTCTAGAAACATGATAAGACACACATATAAAAAGAAGTTATTAATGAAATGACATAATACCTCATATATATGATAATTTTTTAACATAATCCCATTATCACGATATCTCTAATCAAGTAAGATGCACACTTGTGCCATCAACCTATGTGCTCAATGTCTCTTTCTTTGAATTTTTGGAAATCAAACTTGCCTATAGAACATCATGACCATGTAATTATTTAGGCTATATAATTTCCATAAAAGGTCCTACGATATCAACTTAAATTAAAGAAAATAAGGGGGAAATCATTTTTCTCATTGTTTATTAATGCATTATTACTCATGGAACACCCAACGTATCCAACCTTGCACTACTGGATGAAACCCTATACCCACAGTTTAGAACCGTGGGTATATACCCTAAAACCCTAGGTATAGTCTATACCCATGGGTTTAGGAACCATTTCATGGAATCTTCAGTATAGATCTATACCCATAGTTTGACCAAACCATGGGTATAGGTCATTTATTAAAAAAATCACCCAGTGGAATTTGATCCCATCTCCTCCCACGTACAGTCCAACGACCATATATGTACCATGTAACCCATTTTATTTTCATATAGTCAATATATATATATATATATATATATTAAATTATTTATTATTATTATGAAAAAATAATGGGCCATCTTATACCCACAGTTTGGCCAAACCATGAGTATAGGTTCTTCTCGAGGATTTTTTTTCCATGTGAAACCTATTTCCATGGTTTACAAAAACCATGGTTATAGGTTATTCCCATGATTTTCCCCCATGAAACCTATTCCAACCATTTTTTTAACCATGGGTATATGTCCTTCTAGGTAAATGTTTTTCCCACGAAACCTATACCCACTGTTCTTTAAAAATTGTGGGTATAGGGTTGACCTATAACCACAGTTTTAGTACAATTGGGGGTATAGCCTTGTTTTCTAGTAGTTCCACTATGAATATATGTCATCATGGTTTTATAAATAAATCAAAGTACACAAATCATAATACTCATTAATAATAATCTTAAATTCTAAGTATTAGTTCACGTGTTTTAAAATAGGAACATCTAATGGCACATTTAAATGTGGATTTCCTACAGGTGAGTCTCTTTCTTATAATATCCTATTCTAGATATTAACAAGGGTGTACACCATAAGAAGGTGCCTAAAATTCTTATTATTATCCACCATTGATATCCTATATCATTTGTGTCCCTCAAATGATATCATATTGCTATATAACATGTATTTACGAATAGTGTCATAGCACTTCCATGTTATCGTCATAGTGGGGAACTGTTATGACCTTTTATTGAGACAACTACTCCAAGGACATTATCACATACTATGTTATGTGGAAGTTTAGGTACTAGGAATGTAGTGGAAACCCCAAAATGGTATTTTAAAAACAATTCACCGACTTACAACATGAGCTTTTTGACGTCGGTGAATTGATGTCTGGTTAAAGGTGAGGAACTTGTGTGAAGAGTTTAAAAAAAATAAACCATAAAATACCTAGTTTGGATCTTAAGTCATGCAATAATTATTCTCATCCTTGGTTATCTCTACATGAATAATCTGAAGAAGAATTATTCTAGATCATCCACACACACTTCCAGAAACCTCAGGAGCATTGTTTGTCAAATTTTGGGTGCTAGCATGGAGATCTGATGATGCCTTCAACGCTTCGACGATCAATGCATCGCCTTTCTTTAGATTCCTAAGAGAGAGCTTGATCCAAGCTCCTAGATCCAGATATTATCTCTATATATTTTGGGATAGAGATGAATAAATAGAATGCTCATGAATAGTCACCAGTGAATTCCCCTCTTCTTCTATTTATAGAGTGTTTATGAATTACCTATAATTTCATGTCGTTCCCTAAATAATTAATATGCTATAAATGAAATGTTACGGCTACTGAAATGATTCATAAAAATTATTTTCACTTTCTTGTAAAACATTAAAATATTACATGATTATAAATGAGTCATAAACTCGACTCATCATTCCCACAAAAATTAATTATACCTTGAATATATTAAACTAATATTTTTTCAATTAATATTTTCATGTATTTACTCTAAATATTGTAAATACTTAAATAAATTCAATACCCGTTAATTATAAATTGAACAATATGAATTTATTTATTGCATTGGTGATTGAATCTCCTTGGACACACCTAAAACCCCAATAGTGGGGCCCACCATATCCAAAATTCCTATTCAACTGAATATGGAAGATTCTTGAATATTCTCTTGTGTGTGACCCTCTAAGACCTTATATCAATAGTAGTGAATATTATTAATAGACCAAGACCATGGCCTAGAAACCCATCATGTTCCCTAAAGAGATAAGGATTGTCACAGCAGCGACAACCAAACTACGAACAAGAATTATATAATTTAATATCAGTGTCTTTAATATCTCTTAATGAAGGAAGCACGCCCATGTCATTGAAATATTCTTGGTTTATTATTTTATGATATGAATTTATGGATTTAGTTCAACAACCATGGACGTGGATTTATCAAGTTTCTACCATCCTTATCAACATGGTCAGAGATATATAACTTCCTAACCTAGAAGTGAAAAATCATTTCTTGACCATTAAACCAATGCCATGCCACCAATGACACACCCAACACAAACTATCTCACCCCAATTTCAATATCATCGTTTTTATATTACATCAAAGTATGTGATCAAATGGTAAACATTGACAATGATCTCAAGTCAGGATACCGTTACACATGATCCTAGATAATAACATCCAATGACACTCAAAACATGTGGTGTTCATATTGGTGGGTATGTACTCATGATCTCACTACTAAAGATCACCATGTTCTAACTTCATGAGATGAAGCCTCAATGCTTATGATCCCTGACACTTGATAGTCAAACATCTACTGTGTCTAGTTAGTAAGATGTATCTTGACCATATGACCTTGGTTTAAGATTAATGTCATAATATCTGGTGGTTCTCATTATATATTGGGAATTAATATAACCTTTTGATATGAAAATTAATCAATAGAAATTACCATTAAATAATGGAAGCAAAAAATTCCACACTATAATGATAAGAATATATCATGTATAACTAACTACATACACAATATGGTAATCAAAGGTACAGAATAGTTAGGTCTAAAGAACCCACTATTACCACACTCCCACTTTCAATAGAGCCAACTTTAAAATTGAACTGTTTAGCTACTCTCATGATAAAGATCATGTTTCTGCTAAGTAAAGTCTTTACTTGCGGTGCCTACCACAATTCTGCCATGTGCCTATTCTACTTTTTGGGACCTTATCTCATTGAGTAAAACATCTCAAGAAATGGTAACCCTGAGTATATTCATTTTATACACTTTCATAACTAGACATCTTGGATACTAAGAATATAATAATTTACAATATGATAATAATTTTCTGACCATGTATGATTCCAAGAACTGGAAAATATCGTTTCATATAAATACTTCTTAGTCACCTCAGAAGCTGCAACATACTCAGTAATTGTAGGTATGGAAACCACTGGCTTATATGAGCTTATCTCACCCATCATTGTTGCCTAACCGTGATACTAGATCACATGGATTTAAAGAATAATAGTTTCCCCCCTAAAAAGTAGTATCCTTTCTACTCCATTTCCCTGGTACATATCGTTTGTACTTATCGAAGTACAATTAGATAGTTTTGATAGGTTCACTTTTATTTCTCATGGATATTACTGATATTTACCGACTATAATGTATATTCTAGAAATATAAATCCATTTACATATTTTGGAATACATGATTGATCCATCACTTAATCATATGGATTTCAAATCACCATGTTTATCTCCTCCCATGTCTAGGTCATGTCAATCTAGAGATATTATTCCATGTGACATAGGTAACAATTCTATCTTGAATTGTTCTAGCTTGTATTTTTCAATACTATGTCACTATATATACGATTGACTAGGTCTAATAAACCTTTAGATCTACCTTAGTAGATCCCATTCCATAGATCATAGGTTGCTTCATTAATTCAATCACTGGAGAATAACTTTCATCCTGGTCTTAAATAACTTGAAGAACAATATGATTTCAATATTTTATTGAACATATTTTACATGGAAAACCTTAGCGCTCCCACTAAGATCTTGTAGAAAAATGAAAAAAAAATTATTCAAAATGTATATTGTATGATATCATTTCCTACTTCAATACTAAACTTGATATTAGTAACATGAAACCATTATTAGCATTCTGTGATGAGACCACCCCTTCTTGGTTCTATTGTAGAGATACCTTATATAATTGATGGAAATGACATCCAATTCCTAATAATATGATCCTAGAAATTAGCTATGACAAGTAAAATTCTAATGGATTTAGACATAACGACCTAGTATTACCAATCAAGCCTTATTGGTACTACACTTGTACCATCCATGTATCAACCCACTTGAATACCCACCGCAATATTCAAAATAATTATCCCCTTTTCACTTTGATATGTGGAATCCATTATTGAATTTTAACTAGTCTTGTCAATATCAACTAATTTCCATATACATTTTTTCCTATAGGAAATATTATTCACATTGAATAATACATCACTGACCGTAGTGAATACAAAACCATCGCCATAGTTTTATACATCCTATGCAGTATGTGTCTCTAAAAGATACTTTCTTCCACATTATTGAAGCTCCTTTTCATCACATTGTCTAAAAGAATTTAAAGGGGAATATCTTATCTCAAAGTGATTCAACCTTGGGACAAATATCAAAAATTGACAAAGGAAGGAATAAGAAGAACATTGCTCAAGGGTCGCGCATGTTCTATAATTGTCGTGCAAGTACACTTGCGCTCTGCAGTTGGTCGTGCAAGTCACTCGCGCACCCTAAGTGATAACTACCTGGGGTCTTCTCCATCTTATAAATATCCCCGGTGGGCCCCCCATTTCGAGATGAATATTTCCAGAATTCAGATACAAAGCTCTGAATTCTCAAGTCTCTTCTTCAAGTCTTCCAAACACTTCTAAGGTAATTCTCTACTGAGAATGGAAGGTCTAAACAAGAGGAGTAAGGTCTAAGTGTTAGAATTCACTAACACTTGCGCGCCTAAGGTGTTTTACCCTTAAGAGAAATGAACATACTTGCGCGCCTCCTTACCTACTCATTAAAACTTGCGCGCCCCTCTTTTGGGAGTACCTTAGGATAATTATAAAGGCTTTGGTCAAGGATCACCCAAGTTTTACCCTACTGGTTAACAATCATGAAAGTACCCATGTGTCGCGCAGGTATACATGTGTGACCAGGGACTGGCGCGCCCACGCAGCACCTGCGCGCCTGCTAGGACTTGCGTTCCCCTATCTTTTTGGGTTCCCTTCTTACCCATTTAACCCCTATTATACCATTCCACCTCTCTTATTCAAGATTTAGTCTTCAAGACATTCTTTAAAGCCATTTATGGCATGATTGACTTCCTTATCTGAAAGGAATTCTGTGGAATATCTCTCAAAACATAGTGATTTATACATATTTATGTCACTAAAGATTGGGATTTCATTCATTCAACCTCATCCTTAAAAATAAGAGAACCCCTTAACTTGGGCCTCCTTCTCAGGATTAAGCCCCAGTCATAATTTCCCTTAACCTGGGCTTCCTTTTCAAGAGTAATCCCCAGTCTAAGTCCCCTAATTTGGGCATCCTTATCAGGAGTAAGCCCCAAGTCCCCTAATTTGGGCATCCTCCTCAGGAGTAAGCCCCAACCATAATTCCTTTAACCTGGGCTTCCTTTTTAGGAATAAGCCCCAGTCTTAAAGTTCCCAAATATGGGCATCATCTGTAAGAGTAAGCCCCAAGTCCCTTAATTTTTCAAATCCCGTTCACCTGGGCCTTCTTCTCAGGAGTAAGCCCCAGTATTAATTTGTTTTAACCTGGGCCTCCTTTTCAAGAGTAAGCCCCAGTCTTAATTTCCTTTTGATCTGGGCTTCCTTCTCAGGAGTAAAACCCAATCATAAGTCTCCTCCAAACTTGGTCATATTCCTTAAGAGTAAGCCCCAAGATTAGAGTATCCAAATCTACATGAAGCACATAGACCTTTATGGACCCTGTTCCTGGATTTCTTCCCGGAAGTAAATCTTAATCCTCATCTATTTGGGTGGTCATACACACATAATCCCCACATCATCGCATCTTTCGTGGCACAATTGTCTGGTTTCATCAATACATCTTGTTTCTCACACCGAGCATGACTCACATGAGCTTAGAGTGTAAAAGTAATCATGACATCTTTCTTTGAGCCATTAATCATTCATAAACATCATACTACCTTACTTGAACTATGTGGGTTCTGATTACTTTTCCAAAAACAAAGGATACGTAGGTAGCCCATCTGCAGGTACGATCCCAACTCTGAAATAATCAATGTTCTTATGAAAAACAATAAACTTCAAGTGCCCCATTGAGTGGCTTTAAAACCAGTATGGTCATCATAATGACCAAGAGACATTCATGTATTGAATGATTCCATCGAATAAGAATATCTAAACAAATATAGATGATTCTCTATCGATGAAGAACCTCGAATACATATAAAAGATTCTCTAAATTTCCTACATATCAATCATTGATTGTCAGATCTAAAGGAAAACTTCTTTTATACTTGGTAATGTAATAAGGATTCGCAAACATAACTTAAATCTATAAAGAGAGTCCCGGAGTAGACAATAATTCCCCTCAAAAAGTTGTGATGAGTCCGACCTCCCATCCTCTCGACCAATGAAAATTCCTAAGCCTCATCAGTCCACAACTAATGGGCACCTACCTTTAAAAAGTAGGTTCAAATGGATATGGAATCATTGGATGTTTCCAGTTCTACGAAAAAACCTATTAGAAACCACTTGGAATGTTTGAATCTTAAATCAATGAGATCATCCCCAATTCCAGAGGGAAACAAAAAATGGTGAACCCAACGTGAATCCTTAACCAAGTTAAAATGATGCTTTGCTTATTTGTTAGGCCCCTATTTAAAACTCAATGAGAGGGCCAACAAGACAATCAATAACATATGTGTTCATCCAAAAGATGTAGTGGTCGTAATTATCTTGATTGTGTCTATTATATCAAACAGACACTCTTTTCCATGATTTTCTACATTCTAAGAAATGGATGCTCTCAAGTTCACACCTGTGAATACCGCTGTTGTGAATGCCACTGTTGTTACTCCTGCTAGATCGTCGTCCGCTCTGAGGACGACATCACCTACTCAGCATCTTCAACGCTGGGTATCAAACGCGCTGGTTAAGGATTACCGTCAAAACGGTAGCATTCCAACTCTGGAGGCTTCTCGACAATCCCTCCAAGTGAATAACTCACTCTGGTCATCCGGACAGCGACGACCAGTGATCAAGAAGCAGGCAGTGATAACCACCATCTCTAACCGTTTCGAGTTGTTATCCCTGGAACACAATCACCATTCACTCCCATATTCTGAGGAGGTGAATGATCAGGTCCCTCAGGGACTTAATTCTAGGAGACAAGAGTTCTTCCCAAGGGCTCCTATCAACAATCACCGCTAGACTCATGCGGCAGTGCGCCCTCAACATGATGAGGGTACCGAATCCAGGCATTTGGCTCAAGTTACTCAAACCTGAACAGGCAAGACGAATCGCCAGAGGCGAAATCCGGTTAATAGTGAGCAGGTTCTCATCTCTGCCATCTCCAGAGAAGTCCACCAACCTAACTTGGTGGCAAGAAACGAGCGGGCACACACACCTGCCCATTTTAATTCCACTGTCCAACAGACTCATCTGGAAACATCATGCCAATCCCACCAGACAATTCCGATGGAGTACTATGGGCAGGAACATATACCTTTTTATACATCATCAGCTAGTCAGCCGGCTCGTCTGACTACATATGATGGATCTCATCAACCACGTTTGGCGAAGTGCAATCAGTAGGCACATACACCTTCTAGTATTGATCAAACCTACCAACAGTCTTGCTTGGTAGCACACAGAGAAGTCAGTCGGAAAGCTCCGGCAACAAACAGGAGGCAGACTCAACTCTCTGCCCCCACACATGAGTACTGTCAGGATTCACTGACAAGAAAAGGAGGACAGGAGCAGGCACATACACCTACTCCAAGCAATCACTTTCATCAACAAGTGGTTTCTAAGGCGAGTAAGAAGGAATCCTAAAAGAAGACCCGCCCAGCACAGTCAAGAAATCAAGATCCAATCTGTAACAAGGCCTTGCTTGATGCTGGAGTTCTTGAAGCCCTCAGACAGTTATCTGTTGGAATCCAAGATTCTACTCCCACATTTCCCAATAGTGGGAACATTAATTCTGAAGGTCTTCAACAGACACTTCCTCATGAAGGCTTGCTTCATGACGGTTCGGTCGATCTTGAAGTTTCATCTTCAGATGAGAGCTACAATAACCCTTGGTGTGGCCAGAAGACCAAGGATCAAGAGATATCATATTTTTTTGTAACCCACCATGGTGATCCTCCCCATGATGATGAATTTCGCTATGGAAGTCCTCTCCGCAGTAGTGATGAACATTGCCCGGAAAATTCTCTAGTAAAAAATGTAGTGCTGAGAAAGCCCTCTTATCTTGAGGCACTTGAAAATGAGAAACCAGTCATGTCTAATGCTCCATCGCTACCAGGTGAAATACTTTTTCAATCAGAAGATAGCCCAGGGTGTAGGTCATTCTCCGAACCACCCCTAAGTCATGCATCTTCTAGTTTGATCATTGATTTATCTACCAATCCTGTTGAATACAATGAAGCAACAAGGAAGCACCAGCTCTGGTCAAAACAGGTAGAAGAATCTTCATTGAATGATAAAGAGGAAATGCTGAACATGAGAAAAAAACTGGAAAAAGGTGAAGTTCCAGTCATGTTTTGGCCTCAGGCTGACTCTCAATATGACATTCCAGAGATGTTGACGGAAGATGGAATGCATGATATTCGTCTCAACATATGGAAAACTCTTTGTCAGTTGAAAAAGAAAGTATTATCTTATGATGAATATGAAAATCATGTTAAGATAATAGAAGGGTTACAATGCCAAATTGACTTGGCATCTCTATCAGTCTCTCAATATCTGAAGGCTGAAAAGCAGCAGAGAGCCCTTCAGCGTTCATGC
Source organism: Viscum album (assembly GCA_963277665.1). Classification (NCBI taxonomy): domain Eukaryota; kingdom Viridiplantae; phylum Streptophyta; class Magnoliopsida; order Santalales; family Viscaceae; genus Viscum; species Viscum album. The sequence goes on along the minus strand of OY728125.1, from coordinate 841,662,632 downwards.
CTTGGCGCACTAAGAAAATTGCGTCAGTTAATTTTCAATGCCCCATATGGTATTCATGTCATAGGATGGGGTGTTCATAGAGCACTACATTTCATTGTGCTCTCCAATCGGCAAATCCCTCCAAAAATGGTCTAATGCAATGTTATTGCCCGTGGCCGGCCACAATCAATGGGTTTTGTTTGTAATCAAAATCTTGCCCAAGAACAGGCCTCAACTAGTTCTTCTCAAAATCAAGAATACAGAGAACAAGTTGTTGAATTACTCCTGCATCAAGCAAACGAGAATATTGAACAGGCCTCTCGTATGGAGCAAGCACATCATCAAGTGATAGAAGTGTCGGAAATAATCCAACAGTCTTTCGAGCCGGGTGATAAAAGTGGATGTCAATTTATGCATCCAGCTAATTTCCGGACTAAGGTCTGCAAGATCAGGAGATATTTTAAAAAAGTCTCAGACATAGCATGTCAATAGCTATCCCAACTTGCTAGATTGGGGACTCTTTTAAACCAACCCTCAGAATCACCAAATAGGATTCGAAGAGTTTAGCAAAGAAAGCATGAACAGACCTAGTCCACCGGACTGGGGACTTTTTTCAAATCATCAACCCCCTCCTCAAAGAAAATCGGTCTTATCTCGATTGGGGAAGAAGCCACAAGAGGAACAAAGAGCCAAATTATCAAGAGATTCTCTCCAAATTATGGTTCTCCAAGAAGTTCTTGAGGGATAGAATTAACAAAAGGCAATGTATCATCAAAGACATGGAAGGAGACAATATCGTAGGAATGTTGTTAGGAGGGATGAAATGCATTATGCATCAATCAATGTCATCAATGCCATTTTTGCTGATCCACCAGATGAGGCTCACTCAGAGGGATTAAATGAAGAGGTTCTTTTTCAAGAAGTTATACGCACAGACACAAATGAAGAAGGTGTGCGTACATGAAATCAAAGGTTTACCCAAAATCTGGGTGTTCTTTCAAATAACCCACTTCCCCCTCTCTGAAAGGGATCAAACAAGGGGAAGGGAAATAATCAGGTTACATATCCTTCCTCTGGAGAAGCCAATCACTCTCACTAGATGAAAGATTTGTGCAACAGGAGGAAGAAATGAAGGAATTGAGGAGGATGAATGTAGAACTACTTCAGGGTAGTCTTCCTCCTAAACGTGCTGGAGTCAGTCAACCAAAGGAGTTTTTTTCAACTACTAAGATGGATCACGAATATCCTCCTTTATCAGCACACCCTCACAGGTCTAATCCTATGGGTCAAGTGAAACAACAATTAGCAGTGCTGCCATCAGTTGTAGTACCAGCTGCTATACTTGTCCAAGCTCCAGTCAGTGCACCTGTTCAGGTCCAAGCTCAACCGGATGTTTCTCAAAGGTTAATAACTATTATTGAGTCATTAACATCTCGGTTGGAAGCTATGGAGGGAAATCATGCTCAGGTTCAACCAGAAAAGAGATCTTACCCTAAATGGGTAGATGAAATCCCTCCCCCATCAAATTTTGGGAACCCTGTATTCCCTATTTTCAATGGATCAAGTGATCCTGAACAGAATTTTATGCATTACATGTCTTGTTGCGATCCTATGATGGGAACTACGGAACAACAAGAATCAGTGTAACTCATATGCTTTGTGAAAACCTTGCAAAGACATGCCTTTGTCTGGTATACAAGCTTGAAATCCCGGTCAATTACCATATGGGAAGATCTACGTCAACGATTTCTTCTTCAATTCAGCTCAACTTTTCCAAAGACAACAGTTTTTGATCTTAAAAACTATAAGCAAAGGGAGAATGAAAGGGTCTTAGATTTCATTGCTCGCTGGAAGGGATATACATATTCCCTAAGCTTAGCACTCCCTCAGGAAGAATTGTTGCCAATCTGTGTGGAAAATTTGCATGATGGGTTGTGCACACCACTGATCCCGATGAAATAAACAGGAGGGTTTCGAGACCTTACTTCAATCGCTCAACAGATTGAAGATTCTCTTATACAGACTAAGGCTAAATCTCGTGTAATTTCATCAGCTCCAGGAAGGAGAATGGGTAAAGCAGAAACTACTACAGTTATGCTTAAACAAGCACCTGTACCTCCTTCTACTTCAAAAACTTCATCTACTCGAAGGGATCCACCTCCTGAACGCCAACAACAGAGGCCGTTTCATCAAGATAATCAAAGAGATCAAAGACGAAAACAATTTGAGGATTTGAAAATCAAAGTTTACTCTTTCCTAAATGAACAAGTTATTGGTTATTTCATTTCGGCTCTAGAAAATAATTTGGTTCAATTGACAAGGCCCAAGAGGCCAAATAAGGAATGAGATGAAGATTGTCCCAACTATTTCCTGTTTCACCAGATGTTGGGGCATCCCATTCATGAGTGTTTTGTTTTCAAGGACCTCCTGCAAAAGATGGTCGACTCATGACAAGTCAAACTAAAAGGCTCTTCAGCCCAGGTAGCATGTGTTACTGCTACAGTTCCAGTGGAGGAAGGTGAGTGGCAAGAAGTCAAAATAAAAAATGCACAAAAATATGATGATTGGATGGTCAGAAAGAAGATCAACCGAACTCATTCTATTTTGAGAACACAATTGAAAAAACCAATTGTGCCTTCTGCCATGAATGTCGCAGCAAAACCCTCTTCATCAGAGGGAAAATCCTCAAATAAACACCACAATTCCAAGAAAGAGGAACAATCAGAAGAAGATGAGTATGTTTTAAAGCCTAAGTTGTCTTTGAATCTGGAAGATTTCATGCTATATACTTCGAAGATACGGGCACCACCCCACCAAATGGAACAGCCTAAATTGGATAGTCAGACAGAGTCTTCATCAGATGAAGAGTTAATATTTGGTTCTGTTAATATGATTCACTTAATATATCCTTATTCCAGTCACGATTTTGATTTTGATGAGCCTGAATTCTCTATATCAAATAGAGGAATCAGAAGAAGTTCCAGGGGTCTGGGATATAGAGGAATACGTGGATATCCCAGAAACCACTATTCCAATTCTACACCTGATAGAACTGTGTATACAGCAGAAAATCATGGCAGAGCCCTTCAGCAAGCTCAGCAAGAACAAGCAACTTCTTCCACCAATAGCAAATTCAGTCCTGGTACAGTTATTCTGGAGGAGCGGTTAGGGGTTCCACCTTCATCCTCTCAACAAGTAAATGGATCTAATTGGTCTAATCTTCCAAAACCAGGAATATTATCAACTCCTATCCCGATACAAGATGCATCAAATTCCAAATAATCAACTTCCAAGGCACTTGCTAAACCACATGTTCCTGTTGGGAAACGCAGACCTCTGGATCAAAAGTATGATGTATTGAAACACTTGGCCCAAGTACCATCCAAGTTATCAATTTTGGATGCTTTGAATCTGTCAAAGGATCTTTGGGAGTCACTCATCGAGGCTATGTCAAGTCCTTAGGAGTTTGAAACTGAAATTGCTGCAGCTGAAGTCTATCACGTAGAGAATAATCCTGCGGAATGCCATGTAGTGATATCTTTCACAGATGAAGATGAAGATGATGTCATGCATGTACATATTAGACCTTTTTACTTATCTTGCAAGGTCAATGGCGTAGACATATGAAGAGCTTTCATTAATAATGGTTCAGGAGTGAACCTCATCCCCATTCGTACACTTCGTCGATTGGGCCTCAAGGAATCTAATTTATCTCTATCTACTATGATGTTACAAGGGTATGATAAAAATAAACAAGAACCACTGTGTGAGATTACGCTCAGAACTCAGTTTGGAGATCTTGTATCCAATTCAGATTTCATGGTTGTTGATAAAGACTCAGCCTTCAACATCTTGCTTGGAATACCCTGGCTACATCAATATGCGGCTATCCCTTCGTCATACCATCAATGTCTCAAATATTGTTTCGATGGTCAATTTGGGACATTGTATGGTGATAAGGCCTCATTCAAGACATGTGAGTCTCAATACATTGAGGCGGAATTTTATCACATGAAGGGAAAGGATAAATCCACAACCAGGGAGATTACCAAAGTTAATGCTCCATATGGTTTGGAAAAGATTCCAGTAAATCCATTTGCGCATGTGAGTACAGATTATGTGTTGCATATCAGTCAAATTGACAGGATAGACCCAAATCAAAATACTCTTATGGAAAGATCCATAATGTCAATTACGACAATCGAGCCAGACAACATGGGAGAAATTGGTGATTCTCCAGGAAACGATGAAAGCTCAAATGGTGACATCTTCATTTCATCTGCTAAAATCCAGCAAGTCTATAATTTTCCAACCAGGCCAGAAGAAGTGATAGCGACATCAGAGGTGAACAATGATGTCGATTCTCAATCCATCATCTCCTCTTTATTACCCAAGGAAGACCCTTCATCATCAATTGGGTCGGAAATGGAAGCCTCTTCTTCAAGATGCTCAAGTTTTAACATCTCTTCTGATCATGGAAATTGTGCTTCATCATCTACTATGAAAGTAGAAATGGAAGAAATAACACATGTTGAAGAAGAAGAGGAAGATCTCAAGGATGCTCCTCCAGCATTTGAAGAGGGTATCTCTACCACCGTGGATGAACTCAGAGAAATAAATATGGGTACGAAAGAAGATCCACGCCCCACTTTAATCGGTGCGGCCATGACACTTGAAGAACAAGAGATGTATATTTCCTTTTTAAAGAAAAATCGAGACATATTTTCTTGGAACTATACAGAGATGCCCAAGCTTGATCCTGATGTTGCTACTCATTATTTGGGTTTACCAAAAGAACATCGAGGATTTAAGCAAGCCGTGAGAAGAACACACCCAACTTATGATTTCAAAATTGAAGCTGAAGTGGATAAGCTTATCAAAGCTAACTTTATCAGAGAAGTTTAATATCCCAAGTGGTTGGCTAATATTGTCCCTTTGAAGAAGAAGAATAGACAAATTAATGTTTTCATTGATTTCAGAGATCTTAATCGGCATTGTCCTAAGGATGGTTTTCCAGTTCCGATTACAGAACTTTTAATCGATGCAACAGCTGGCTATGAAGCACTTTCCTTCATGGATGGATATTCCGGATATAATCATATCCGAATGGATCCAGAAGATGAGGAATTAAAAGCCTTCAGGGCCCCTCAGGGTGTTTTTTGTTATCAGGTAATGCCCTTTGGTTTAAAAAAATGCAGGCACAACATATCAGTGTGCAATGCATCGCATCTTCAAGACCTTTTTAGGGAAGTTTGTTGAATGTTATGTGGATGATTTGGTGGTCAAATCCAAACAACGTTCTAATCACTTGGCTGATTTGGAAGTCATATTCTGCAATCTTCGACAACATAATTTGAAGATGAACCCCTTAAAATGTGCTTTTGGGGTAACCTCAAGAAAATTTCTTGGCTTTGTTGTACGCAATCGTGGTATTGAAGTCGATCCTGAGAAGACCAAGTCAATCCTTGGTATGTCACCTCCTAGAAATTTGAAAGAATTAAGAGGACTTTAAGGACACTTATCCTATATTCGGCATTTCATCGCCAATTTGGCAGGAAAAAGTTTAGCCTTCACTAAATTTATGAAGAAGGGAGTCACTTACCAGTGGACTGAAGAATGTCAAGAAACATTCAATATTCTCAAGAAATACCTCTTGATCCCACCGCTACTTATTCCACCTGTTGAAGGAAATCCACTTATCCTTTACGTGACAGCCTTAGAGAGATCAGTGGGTGTCTTTCTTGCATAGAAGAATGATGTTGGGAATGAAAACAGCCTCTATTACCTCTGTCGGACTATGCTTGAAGCAGAAACCCGATATTCAAGTATTGAGAAGTGATGCCTGGCATTAATCTTTGCAGTTCAGAAGTTGAGACACTTCCTGAAACATCACGAGGCCCAATTGGTATCTCTCAATAACCCGCTCAAATTTATCCTTAGTCATCCAATGCTTACAGGACGTCTGGCAAGGTGGGCAGTTATTTTGCATCAATTCGACATTTAGTATGTGTCTAAAAAGGAAATAAAGGGCCAAGCTCTAGATGATTTCCTTACTGAACACCCTTCAGTGGAAGACACATCTTCAGATATTGAACTCCCTGATGAGGAAGTCTTCTCTATTCAAGAAAGTCCTCAGGCATGGGAAATGTATTTTGATGGTGCCTCCAGAAGTCCAACAGGGAGGAAAATGGAAAATCCTAAATTCAACTAAGTTGGATTAGGAATTGTGCTCATTTCTACAGAAAAGGCAGTGTTACCTTATTCCTTCTTATTGTGGGAAGGTGGTACCAATAATGAAGCATAATACCAACCTCTCATCGTAGGCTTGGAATTGGCGCTTCAAGCACAAGTGAATTACTTAAAGTTGAAAGGTGATTCAGACCTGGTAATCAAACAAGTCAATGGGGATTAGGCCATCAGAAAAGAGGAACTAATCCCTTTGTATTATTACGTCAGAGAGTTAATGGAGGAATTCCCTTCAGAACCGAAATTTTCTTATGTCCCAAGATCACAAAATGCTCAAGCTGATGCACTAGCAAATATAGCCACAGCTCTGGCAGATCCAAATCGAGATGAGACAACCATCAGTATTGTCCACCGTCGTGCAATTTCACCTTATGTTCGATCCAGAATAGAGGAAATTAATGAAATTAGTCCCATTCCTGAACCGTATGGTCATACTACAGGATGGATGTCACCTATCAGGGAATACCTTCAAAATGGAACACTTCCACCTGATATAACTGGGAAAGAACAAATCCGGCGACATGTGGTCAATTTTACTCTTTATGATAGCCCAGATCACTTCAGGAAAATTCTTTACAAACGTGGTTTTTATTGATTTCTCTTCAGATGCATTGATGATGAAGAGAAAATGGTTTTCATGAAAGAAGTGCATGCAGAAGTTTGTGGTGCCCACCAGTCTGGACATAGACTGTCTGATCAAATTTGAAGTCTTGGATACTATTGGCCTTCAATGATACAAGATTGTGTTGATTTCACAAAGAAGTGTCATTCATGCCTAGTACATGCCAACTTCATTCATCAACCTCCAATGTTGCTTCATACAGCTAAATACTCATGGCCATTTTCCACATGGGGAATGGATGTGGTGGGACCTTACCCTTCAGCTACGACCAAGCAGTTTAAGTATATTCTTACTGCTACTGAATTCTTTTCCAAATGCGCAGAGGCAATACCTCTCAAAGAAGTCGGTTCTAAATGCATTGTTAGCTTCATCAAGTCTAACATCATTACCAGATTTGGTGTCCCTCATACCATATTGATGGACAATGGCACCAACTTCTGATCATCCGAGGTGAAGAAGTTGTATCAAGAATACAACATCAAATCCAATCATTCATCTCAGTATCATGCAGCGGCGAATGGCCATATAGAAGCCTTCAACAATACTCTTTCAAATTTATTTCAAAAGATGGTGAATAAAGATAAGAAGTCATGGCCTGATAAAATCTTTCATGCTTTATGGGCTTATCGGACTACCACCTGCACTGCAATGTGGTCAAATCCATATTCACTGGTATATGGAACGGAAGCAGTCTTGCCTATTGAAGTTCAACTACCCTTTCTCAGAGTATCCATTTGTGATCAGTCATCTACAGATGAACAATCTAAAAAGCGATTGAATTAATTGGAACGGTTAGATGAGAAAATATTGTGCACCTTTCACCACTTGGAAATCTATCAGAATCGAATATCACGAGCCTTCAACAAAAAAAGTTTTTCTTCGTTCATTCACTCAGGGAGAATTGGTATTAGTTCATAGAACTCCAATGATACCAGGAAAGAAACCTCCCATGCTTGAGCCAAAATGGGAAGGAACTTACTCAATACATAGGGTCTACTCCAATGGAGCTTATTCATTAATCTCTATGGATGGAGAACTCATCACTACTCCAACCAATGCCAGATTTCTGAAGAAGTATTTTGTATAAACACAAAATATATCATCATTGGTCCGGTATGACCTTAAACTGCACCACCATCCTGCATGACATTAAAACTGCTCATCATGTCCAGACAATACATTAAACTATATCCCCTTCATCATCCCTTCTATATGACATTAAAATATACAGAAACGGTCCATGCATACGACCTTAAACTATTTTCATGTCCCTTACGTCCATCATGATGTTAAACTGCACCATCTAGGGTCAATGCATATGACCTTAAACTATTCGCACTTTCGTCCAACATAATGCTAAACTATATCATCCCTTTTACATCCAACATGACGTTAAACTATGAAAAAAGTCCCTAATACATCCAACATGACGTTTAATGGTATACTCTTTTGTCCTCACTGCATGACATTAAACTGCAAAGTCCCCCTTTTGTCCAACGTGACATTAAAACTTCATAGTCCCTTTATATGCCATACATGACATTAAACTGTGCATTGTTAGGGTTGTTGCTACCTCTTGTTTCTCACACCGAGTATGAATCACGTGATCTTAGAGCAAACTTAAACCATAACACTCTCTCTAGGATACTAACCATGTGTAAGTCCCAACACTATTTTTTAGGTCATTGTCCCCAAGGAAAAATTGATCACTAATTCATTCTTTAATTGAACTACGCGGACTTTGATCCTTGCCTTCCAGGCTGGGTACGTAGGCAACCTCCCAAGGTTCAAGCCCAAAACCAATATCTTTACATAGGTTCACCTCCATCTCATACGATATTGATTCGTGAAACCGCCCCTAGAATCAATATCTTTACATTGGTTCACTTTCGTCCTTGCTATACGACGTTAAACTATACAACACTTTTTGTCCAGTATGACAATAAACTACAATATTCTTTGATACCCTCACCTAAGAGGGAATCATTATTTATATTTATTTTCAATCATGTTTCATTTTAAAGACTACGTGCATACATGGCAATGCCCGAACCTTTTATATTGGGTTAAACCATCATTGCACTAAGGTCCCCTTTCACCCTTTACATGTACGAACCAAATTTGTACATAGGGTATTTATAGAACTACGTGGGCTTGATTCCCATCCTTATGGGATACGTAGGAACGTTCGAGTGTCCCTCAAATCCAGCCCCAATCCTTTTGGGCCTAACCCCAAATTCCACTTTCAGTCCATTGGATGAAAAGTCCCCATGAAAGCACACACTGTGTATTTCTTATAATGGTCCGAGCTCTATGACCCTAAACTAAGGTCTCTAATCCTTTTGTCCCACACGACGTTAAAATATAGTTTAAGAACTACGTATGGCTTGATTCCCATTCTTATGGGATACGTAGTGAAGTCCAACATTTTAATTCAGGACCCAGCCACAACATGATTATGGTTAGCATTGATTTGTGTATCTTTGCATACATTGGACAATACCCATATTTATGTGTCATAATCTTAACCTTAATTATTTTCAGATCTTCATAACCCTTTTCATGACTTCTAGTCACAAAAATGTCAAATTTCTAAGAGTTCTTTTGCCTGACTATGCAGTACGTGCCCTTAGGCGGCCTTGTATAAACAGTCTCCATAACAGATTTTCCAGCCAAAAGATACTATTATTTGACTATGCAGCCAACGCCCTTAGGTGGCACTACATAATTCAACCCCCTAATGGGTTTGTCGGATACTGGTAACTTCATTCTTGGGAAGAAATCCTCTTTTGTCCATATTTGTCTTAAATGACAATATGTAGGGATCCGCAAAAATAGCCATCCTTAACATACTTGTCCCATATCCTTTTTCATGATCTGAAAGCATTCAATTCTATGGTTTATATTCTCCTTCCCTACATTTGGGTCAGACCTTCGTAGGAGTGATATCCATCCAGTTCTTTGATAATATTGTTTGGAAATATCTTCTCCATATTCAAGTACCTTTTTCCATATAGCAAACTCTATAATTTGGAAAATTTGAATCTCCATAAACTATCACTGGATTTTTTGCACTATGAAAGTAAATTTCTGAGAGTTCTTTTGCCTGACTATGCAGTACGTGCCCTTAGGCGGCCTTGCATAAGTAGTCTACATAACGGACCTGTTATCCAAAAGATGCTATTTATTTGACTATACAGCCAATTCCCTTAGGTGGCCCTACATAATTCAACCCCCTAATGGGTTTGTTAAATAATGGTAACTTCATTCTTGGGAATTACTTCTTCTAATTCCTTTTAGCTCTTTTTCATATCATTCATCAGATTAAAATATTCTTAAGTCATAGTTTACATATTTTCCCTCATACTTGAGTATGGTAATATTTTTTCAGATGAATTGTCAAGGAATTGAGTCAATTCTAATTCATTCGGTCAAAGCTATTTCGACCTTAAAAATTATCCTTTTATGTCCAACGTGCATGACTTTAAACTGCCCACAAAAGACAAAGGAACTCTAAATAAAAGTCAAGTTCCAACTCACTAAACATACATTTTGTATGATTTAGGTAATATTGAGCAATTAAGAAATTCAATGTTTATAGGGTTATTTACATTAATCCTAGTAAAAATAAAACTATGGTTACTAGGCCCATTGGCTTTGGTAAAATTTAAAGTAGGTAGCAAAAGAATACAAGCATAAATGATTGAAGATAAAAGTACTCTCCATTGATGCACAAGAATTATAAGGACATCCACAGATTGGAGTCTCTCCTCTTTTTCAAGAAATTAAAGGAGGTTGTCAACATAAGTCTTCACTTGATGTACAGCATCCGGAGATTCATCAGCAGCCACTTGAAGCTCATGCACCCGACCAACTTCACTCTTTTCATCTTGATGGAGTGATTTCTTGGCATCTGCAATGGCTTTCATACCATTTTTTTGAGCTCCCTTCAGTGAATTATTGAGTTGGTAAAGTTCCCCAATAATAGCATCTAACTGTTGCTGAAGATCTTCGCGACACTTTTGCTCCAGCTCCCTTTTGAAGATGACTTGTTTCACCACGGTATAGATCTCTTGGTATCCAAAACCGCCAAGTCCTAGCATGATGAACTTGGATGACAATCGAGGGATCTTTGATGATAGCTCTTCAAGAGGCACTTCAGATATGATTTTCCATATGTTGTTCCATGTCTTGCCTCGTGAACACATGCGCACCTCTTTCCCTTTGGTTTTCTTCTTTTCATCAGAGTCACATCCTTATTCTTTCAGATCCAACTCTGAGGGGGGACTTTTATTGACGCTCCTTTTTGTCACATTGTCTAAAAGAATGAAAAGGGGAATATCTTAGCTCAAAGTGATTCAACCTTGGGACAAATATCAAAAAATGACAAAGGATGTAATAAGAAGACCATTGCGCAAGGGTCGCGCAAGTTCTACAATGGTCGTGCAAGTACACTTGCGTGCTGCAGTTGGTCACGCAAGTCACCTGTGCGCCCTAAGTGATAACCGTCCGGGGTCTTCTCCAGCCTATAAATAGCCCCGGTGGGCCCCCCATTTTGAGAGGAATTTTTCCAGAATTCAGATACAAAGATATGAATGCTCAAGTCTCTTCTTCAAGTCTTCCAAACACTTCTAAGGTAATTCTTTACCTAGAATGGAAGGTCTAAACAAGAGGAGCAAGATCTAAGTGTTATAATTCACTAACACTTGTGCGCCTAAGGTGTTTTACCTTTAAGGGAAATGAACATACTTGTGCGCCTCCTTACCTACTCATTAAAACTTGTGTGCCCATCTTCTGGAAGTACCTCATGATAATTCTAAAGGCTTTGGTCAAGGATCGCCCAAGTGTTACCCTACTAGTTAAAAATCGCGCAAGTACCCATGTGCCGCACAGGTATACCTGCGTGCCCAGGGACTTGCGGGCCCACACAGCACCTGCGCGCCTACCAGGACTTGTGCGCCCCTATCTTTTTGGGTGCCCTTCTTTCCCATTTAACCACTCTTATACCATTCCACCTCTCCTATTCAAGATTCAGTCTTCAAGACATTCTTCAAAGCCATTTATGGCATGATTGACTTCCTTATCTGAAAGGAATTATGTGGAATATCTCTCAAAACTTAGTGATTTATACATCTTTATGTCACTAAAGATTGAGATTTCATTCATTCAACCTCATCCTTTAAAATGAGAGAACCCCTTAACCTGGGCCTCCTTTTCAGGAGTAAGCCCCAGTCATAATTTCCCTTAACCTGGGATTCCTTTTTAGGAGTAATCCCCAGTCTAAGTCCCCTAATTTGGGCATCCTTCTTAGGAGTAATCCCCAAGTCCCCTAATTTGGGCATCCTCCTCAGGAGTAAGCCCCAACCATAATTCCTTTAACCTGGGATTCCTTTTCAGGAATAAGCCCCAGTCTTAAAGTTCCCAAATATGGGCATCCTCCTTAGGAGTAAGCCTCAAGCCCCTTAATTTTTCAAATCTCATTCACCTGGGCCTTCTTCTCAGGAGTAATCCCCAGTCTTAATTTCTTTTAACCTGGGCCTCCTTTTCAGGAGTAAGCCCCAGTCTTAATTTCCTTTTGATCTGGGCTTCCTTCTCAGGAGTAAAACCCAATCATAAGTCTCCTCCTAACTTGGTCATCTTCATTAAGAGTAAGACCCAAGATTAGAGTATCCAAATCTCTATGAAGCACATATACCTTTATGGACCCTATTCCTGGATTTCTTCCCTGAATTAAATCTTAATCCTCATCTATTTGGGCAGTCATACACACATAATCCCCCACATCATTGCATCTTTCGTGGCACAATTGTCTGGTTTCACCAATACCTCTTGTTTCTCACACCGAGCATGACTCACATGAGCTTAGAGTGTAAAAGTAATCATGACATCTTTCATTGAGCCATCAATCATGCATAAACATCATACTCTCTTACTCGAAGTACGTGGGTTCTGATTCTTTTTCCAAAAACAAAGGATACGTAGGTAGCCCATCTGCGGGTACGATCTCAACTCTGAAATAATCAATGTCCTTCTGAATGACAATAAACTTCAAGTGCCCCACTGAGTGGCTTTAAAACCAGTATGGTCATCATAATGACCAAGAGACATTCATGTATTAAAGGATATCATCGACTAAGAATCTCTAAACAAATATAGATGATTCTCTATCGATGAAGAACCTCGAATACATATAAAAGATTCTCTAAATTTCCTACATATAAATCATTGATTGTCAGATCTAAAAGAAAAATCCTTTTATACTTGGTAATGTAATAAGGATTCACGAACATAACTTAAATATATAAAGAGAGTCCCGAAGTAGACAATAATTCCCCTCAAAAAGGTGTGATGAGTCCAACCTCCCATCCTCTCGACCAATGCAAATTCCTAAGCCTCATCAGTTCACAACTAATGAGCGCCTACCTTTGGAAAGTAGGTTGAAATGGATATGGAATCATTGAATGTTTCCAGTTCTACGAACAAACCTGTTAGAAACCACTTGGAATGTTTGAATCTTAAATCAACGAGATCATCCCCAATTTTATAGGGAAACACCCATGTTCTTGTGAAACTAGTTCCTATGCCAACTATATGTGCATCTCAAGCATTGACTAAACCAAATTCAATATTTCTCCCATTATCTCAAATAGAGATGTGTATCCTTAGAGAAATGTAGTATATAACTTGAAAATTATTTTTTTATATTAGTGATTTCGGTAATATCCTATGAAACCATTGAGATAATTATTTTATATGCACAGTGTGTTTGTTCCTAATGAAAGTTTGTTTATGTCCTAAAAAACTCTTTGCATCCAAACACATATCCTTATGACATTATGGATTTCCATCATATGAATTGTATGATATCCATTTTACATTATAGTTGGAATATGGTTATGGGATATCACCGTTATTTGAAAATCACATCCTAAAATAAGATTGTAGTTTTTGCAAGTTGCAACATTGATTCTACTTAAATCATGAACTTGAGGTATAAATTGTGTGTTTAGGAATTTATCCATGATAAATTCTTGTGGATTAATGTTTACCTGTAATACTTTATCAATAATCCTCCTCATTAACATTAAGATCATGATGTAGATAAGGTAATGTGCATTTAGGAATTACTCCACCTTACATTATCGTGCTCTATGATTGCATAGTCAAGATATTCTATGACATACCGAATCAAAGCAACTCATATCTTCTGACCATGAAAATACTTTCTATCACTATTCCTTAATTACTTAAAGGAATCTTATGAAGTATATAAACCTCTAGCTTATTTCGGAATAGTTCACACTCTCTTGCTAATATAATTCTGAAATCTTTGTGGATTACATTTATTTCTAAAGGTTTCTTTGTCAAAACTAAATACATCAATTATAAAAAATGTGTTTAGCTTTAATGATCCAAAATACTAAACTGGGTATATACTTGACATCCAATTTTAGTTTTACTTGAAAAAGAATTATTTTACCACAACTAGGTTTAAAAGTATTAAATTTTATATTCATCAGGTATTTCTAACAATTCAATTATTACTGAACTATTGATTGATTATCATATACCAAATGCAACATTAATTCCTATACTTGGAATAATTTCTCTTTATGTCCAAGGACACATGAGATTAATGTTTTGGTTATACTCAATAATATTTCTACAGTAATCTTTCACTCGGAAATAAAGAAGTCATGTACTTCTCACCACTGGCCTAGGTATCACCCTTTCACAGGCACTTCGAGAATACACCTGACTTGTAGTAACATTTCTATACTTACATGTATACCTTATTTCAATACACATATGTAATAATCATATTGTATTGAATACCCAAAAAGTAAAACAAAAAAATTACAATGACAAATATTCTTGAAGAAGAAGTGGTAACTTTCTTCTTTAATTTTGTTTATTGCCTTTAAACATCCATTGTTTTATTTTAATAGATGAAATGCAAAGATCCTCATTTTAATAACTCTTTTATTGAAGGAGATTTCAGAAATTCATTTTGCATTTCATGCCATTGACCCTTTTCACCTTGTATTTCAATTTTTTCACCATAAGAATTAATGATTACTTCATCTTTTATATTCTTATTTACTTGGAAAAAATTTACATAAATAGGTAATGAAGCATTTAATCAATTCATGTCTATTTTTGAAACATAAAATGAGACTTTAGTAAATGGTTGGAAATGATATTAGAAAAAGATGTTTTGAAAGATCATAACCCACCTTTAAATTTACACAGATCCAATGTAACCATTACCTATTCGTATCATTGCTTCACTTTCTCCTTGCAAACCTCTCAGAGATGAGACTAATTATTATATCATCAATTTCCAATGTAGTGACCACAAATTACATCGGATGTTGATGATTTCATAATGAAATAACCATCATATGCACTGTAAATTAGTCTCCTATAAGAAATTTTAACACCATCGATTCCTGTGATATTTTAACAGGTATAAGGGACACTAACACCTTGAGTTTCCTATTTAATAGTACTATCCACAAGAATCCGTGCTATTCTTGGATACTCATGCCAATGAGGACATTTAATTTGTCAATTATTTATTGCAGTTTTTAAACTTCTGGTATATGTTTTCATTTTTCTCCAAAAAATGAATTATAGCATATTAGTACCTTTTTTCACGATTACTAATTTAGACATTTTGATTAATTAATTAAATCATTTAATGTCTCCCATTATTTTAATGAATTATAGGAACTCTCTGTACTAGAATTGGAATACTTCTTCGCTTGAGTATTCTAGGGGCAAGGATCCCTGAACCTCCCCTCATAGTCTACAAGATTTGGGTACGCCACTACATGGAGGGTTCAAGGTAGGCATTTGGCTAGTCAACTGCATTAACTCGTGGTTCCTTGATCAGTTGAGTGAAGCACCAACCTCTTAAATTGTTACCTGATTTACTCAATGCTTGCCTCTAAAATTACAACAAGCTAGATTTGGCTACTTATTTACTACAATTTTAGTTAATTCGACCCATTGATATCATAAGAACTCCCTGATAGTAAGAGGAACCCTCAAATTTGGCATGTTGAGCACCCAAAATAGTTGGTTTTGTCCAAATTAAAATGATGGAAGATGATTTAGACTTAATATTTATTTAAGGGTTTTATTATTTTTAATATGATGAAAGAAATCATTTTATATTTTATTAGCATGTGTTCTGTGATTGCACTCACATCTTACCATGCATGAAACAGAAAATTCATCGAGTCACATGTTCATTTTATCTTTGCAGGCTTGTTTATTATTTATATGTGATCATGCATAAATTTGGCATTCAAAAAATAATAAACCATGAAAAAAGTAAAATGAATACCTAATCATGAGTTGATTCTAATGGTTGATCCATTGAGTGAATAATGGACCAGCCTGGACCCTAGGAAATATACCTTATGTCGCGTCACTTGCAACTCAAATTGCAACACATGCCCAACCAATGCATCAAACTCATGTATGGTTCATCACCATGACTCAGTACGAAGTGTGTCACTTGTCGTCTCGTCCTTATACAATAGTACTCACTTATAGGCGAGGGGACCTGGGGAGTATAACATACAACTCTGAAGTGGACACGCATTCCCTTATACATATAATGACTCAGATACGATATGCAGATCACCATTTTATTAATTAATGATTACAAATCAACATGCAATTAATTAATTAATTAATTAAACACCAAACATGCATTGGTTGGTCCACAGCTCCTGACCAATCAATACGCATTGACTCTCTTATTTAAAAACAAATGTACAAAAAATTAAACTTGCATTAAATATTTGTTGAGGTAATTTTTTATTGAAATAAAATTTCACTCTAATTTTAATTCAATATAATTTTCATTCAGTCCAGATTAATTAATTTAATTTTGGAAACAAAAAATAAATTAATTAATTCATTTAATTCATCACAAAAATTAAATTAATTGATGCCGCAATAAATGTTTAAAACCAAAAATTAATACTTAATTAATTTGTTTTTTAACTGAAATTAAATTAATTATTTTTATTAATATTTTATTACATTAAAATTACGTGGGCCTTGAAAACCCTAGAGAGGGCATGTGAGGGTTGGTCTGAACCTACGTAGGCCCATTTCGGGATGTATTGACCTGTAAAGGGATGATATGAGCCACAAAGGTCCGCCCAAGCTCGTACCGGGTGGGGCGCAGCAGCTCGAGATAGTTTTGGGGTAGATCTTGTTTGGGCAGAAAAAATGGGTCATTACCTCGCCGGTTCGGTTTGACCCGCAGCTAGATAGAGGAGGAGCACAGTGGTGGTGTGGCACCATGGTAGGGGATCTACACAGAGGGGTGTTGCGGTCCGACGACCTGGCGTAGGAGGAGGACCAGGTGAGGGGTGTCCCATGTGGAAAAAGGTGCATCGGGGGTGTGGGGGGGGGGGGGGGGGGGTCAGCTTTGCAGTGTTGAGGGAACATGGGAGGCGCCGGATGAGGGAGGCCCGGACTGGGGTTCTAGTCGCAACACCGACCAGATCTGGATGGTCGCCGGTGGGGGAGGTGACAGGCCGAGCGGCGCTGGAGAGGACCTCCATAGGAGGTCCCTGGGGAGGTTTGACCTGGTTTCACTAGCGGAATAGGGCCGACCCATCACAGGTCACGACAGAGGCAGGACAACAGCCCATCGAGCAGGGAGGGTGGAGCCTTGGTTTCATCGGCAGAACAAGGAGCCCGCACGGTGAGGAAGAGGGAAGACCCGCGGGGTGGGTGTGCTTCGGGGCAGCTCCAGCTGCTAGATTTGGCTCATCAAGTTGTGTCAGGGGGGATTCTGGGATGAAATGGGGCTACGTTGGCTGGGGTCAAGGCGGCTGGTCCAAGCCACACCTTTAAATTTGTGTTATAGTTTTCACGACCGACACCTTTAAATTTGTGTTAGTTTGTTTGGATCACCCACTTGGGTGATATTTCCA
The DNA here is from genome assembly GCA_963277665.1 of Viscum album. NCBI lineage: Eukaryota > Viridiplantae > Streptophyta > Magnoliopsida > Santalales > Viscaceae > Viscum > Viscum album. The sequence continues at coordinate 841,644,818 of OY728125.1, read as the reverse complement.
CAGCCATCCATTAAAAATCTAAGCCTATAAAAGACATGAATAAAATTAATTAATTAATTAAACATTAAAAATAAATAAATTAATTAATAAAAATGATTTATTAAAATTCCAATGTTACAGAACCTTATTCCAACCATCAGAAACCGGACGAAAAATGGGTCCAATTGACTCTCATTTTAGCTGACAGGTTCAGGTATAAAATTAACACATAAATAAATATATGTTCTTCATTTTAATACCTACAATCTGGAATTTCAATTTGTATTTAAAAATTTGGATAACTATAACTTGGTTATCTGATGTTGGATCGGAAATCCATCTGCAGCATTGTGATTAAGTCAACACTCTCTATTAATATTAATGAAACTTAATTTGTTTTTGGATTAAATTTTGCACGCATCACTCGGATACCAATTATAGGTACCAGGTATATAAAGGAAGCCCCAAAAATGGGATTTTTATGAAAAATTTACCGACGTATGGAATGAAGTCCATGATGTCAGCAAATCTCTACCTGGTTTAAGCCAAGGATCTCGTGTAAATAGTTCAAGCACAAAAATAAACCATAAAGTACCTGGTTTAGATCTGAATCTGCGCACAATTTTTTCTTATCATTGGTGATAAATTCATGAAGAATTTGAAGCCAAATTCCTCTAGATCATCCGCACATGCTTCAAGAAACTGTAGGAGTTCCATTCTTCGAATTCCAAGTGCTAGCACAGAGATCCGACGATGCTCTGACGATCACCGAATCTCCTTGCTTGTGATGCCTGAGAGATAGATTAAGCGGATCTTCTAGATCTAGAGCTTCTCTCTCTAGATTTTGGGAGAGATATTAAGAGAGACAAATCTCATGAATAGTCACTAGTGAATTCCTCACTTCATCTATTTATAGAGTGTTTAGGAATTACCCGGAATTTCCTCCCGGACCTTGAATAATTAACGCGCTATAAACGACATTTTATGACTACTAAACTAAGTCATAAATATTATTACCAATTTCGTGTAATAATTTAAAATATTACGTGATAATAAATGAGTCATAAACTCATTTCGTCAATCCCACTAAAATTAATTGAACCTTGAATATATTAAACTAATATTCGTTCAATTAATATTTTCATGTATTTACTTTAATCCTTGTAAATACATAAATAAATTTAATATCCATTATTCATAATGTGAATAATATGAATTTATTTATTTCATTGGTGATTGTATCACCTTGGACACACCTCAAACCCTATTGGTGGGTCCCACCATGTCCAAAATTCATATTCAACTAAATAGGGAATATTCTTAAATATGCTATTGTGTGTGACCGTCTAGGCCCTTATCTCGACAGTAGTGAATATTATTCCTAGACCAGAAGTGGCATCTATCAACCCATCATGACCCCTAAAGAGAAGGATTTTCACAATAGCAACAACTAACCTATGAACAAACACTGTGTAATCTAATCTCTTTATCTTTAATATTTCATAAAGCATGATGCACAACTGTGTCATCACAATTTTCTTACTTTATCATTTTTTGATCTAACTAGGAGAATTTACTTTGAACTACCATGGGAATGGATTTATCAAGGTACTGCCATCTTGATCAACATGGCCTGAGATATATAACTTCCTTAACCAGGAAATGACAAATAATTTCTTGACCATTCATCCAATGTCATACCACCAATGACGCACCCAACTCAAACTTCCTTTCCATGATTTCAATATCATGGTTTTCATCTTATATCAAAGTACATGATCAAATGGTATACATTGATGAAGATCCCAAGTCATGAGACCATTACACATGAACATAGATAGGAACATCCGATGACACTCAAAATATGTGGTGTTCTTATTAGAGAGTATGTCCTCATGATCTCACCACTAGAGATCACCAAGTGAGAACTTCTTGAGAAGATGTCACAATGCTTATGAGCCCCCAACACCAGAGAGTCAAACATCTATTGTATCCAGTCATTAAGATGTATCTAGACCATACAACCGTTGTTTAAGATTAATTTCATAGAATCTAGAGGTTCTCATTATATCTTGCAAACTACTATAATCTTTTGATATGAAAATTAATCTATAGACAATAACATTAAATATCGAACGTAGGAAATTCTACACTATTATGATAAGAATGCATCCTGTATAACTAATTGTATACACGATATAGTAATCAAAAGTACTGAATAGTTGGGTCTAGGGAACCAACTATTTCAACAAGAAGAATAACCATGATGTGATAAAAAGTTTATTAATATTAAAAATTATGATTATCGGTTATCATAAAGTACACAGAAGTTGGTTCTAGGGAACCAACTCCAACATGTGACACTATTGACTTCCTTATCTCAATAAAACTACCTCAAAGTTTAGTTTTAAGATCATACCTTTTTTTTCTTTGGTCATATATGAACATGCAAATCATATTCAAGATGACATAAATAATTGCATGATTTTTATAGATTATATAGTTCTGGTTTCAGAATCTAAAGAGACTATAAATTTAATACAAGAGTTTTGAAGAGATATTTTAGAATCAAAGGGTTTCCATCTTAATAAGGATAGGATAAAATATATGGAGTTTTGTTTTCACAAATGATTGTCTAGTAATGTTATGGATATGAGATTGAGAGACCATGTTATTTTAAAAGTTGATCTTTTTCGATATCTAGGATAATTTATACAATGGGACAAAGATATTAATGTATACATATATCATATGATTCAAACTTAATCAATAAAATAGATAAAGGGTTCTAGTGTGCTTTGTGGTCATAAAATTCCTTTGAAATTAAAGGTTAAATTTTATAGGACTGTTATTAAACCTACTATTATATATGGTATGAGTGTTGGATTTTGATGGGACATCTTGAATGAAAAATAAAGGTAGTGAAAATGAAAATGTTAAGATGTACATGTGGACATACTAAGATGAATAAGATTATAAATGAATGTATTCAAGAGAGAAACTAAGTGGCTATGATTGTTAAGAAGATGTCTAAGACTATAATAATATCGTTTGAGCATGTTAAAAGTAGACATAGTGATGAACCTATTAATAGGGTAAGCTTAATGACTAATTTGCTTATTAAAAGGGTTTGATATAGACCTAAAAAGAATCTTAAACATATCATTCAATATTATCATCTTCTAAATTATTTCAATTAAAATATGGTCATAAATAAAGATAATTAGTGGAATTTGATTCATGTAGCTGAACCCATTTAATTTAGTATAAGTCTTGTTTGTTGTTGTTGTTCATTAATCCTAAAATATGATGTTTACCTTTGTTTTAAAGTTTAGTGAGAATCATATAAGCTTTGGTTTTTAGAGTATTCATTAAATTTATTAATTAAATGTCACGCATGAAATTGTTTTGGAGAAAATATACGATATCATTTAAAGTATATCTCATATTGAGATTATGTTAGCATAGTATTTCTTAGATTGTGATATTTAATTTAATGATAACATAATTTAACGAAAAAATTATAAACTATTACAGATCCATTTATAGTAATTGTCCATAAATAAGTATATTTACTCTAATTATGAGGGTTCTTAGAGGTTCATGAATTCTAGATGATCAAAGGAACGATGGTGGTCCTTTATGATTTAATATTGTTGAGCTTGTATCATTATTTTTTAAAAACCAATATTTCTAATATTCTTTTTCATTTAATAAAACACTTTGAGGATATATGGGACCCAATTAAAAAACAAACCTAGAGAAAGACACCATGCAACCAAAAACCTTCCACCACATAAAATGGAGATCAACCACATAAGGTTGTGTGTCATTTCTTCCCAAACCCGATGATTCCGGATGGGATGTTACAAGGAACACAACAATCCACATAGTATTTAGTATAATTTCATTACAATATCTTCATTTTTTGAATATGGATGCGAAAACAAAATTACCTCAAAGAGATTTAGTTGAAGTGATATTTATGGAATAACTGGAGGGTTTTGAAAAATATATAAACAAGAATCATGTGTGTCAGCTCAAATTCATCCTTTATGGTTTGGAGAAATCACTAAGGTGTTGGAATTAACAATTAAATGATTTCATGATGGAACAAAATTTCATCTAGAGAAATGTTGAACTTTTATATTACCAAAAGGTGTTTGACGTTGGGAGTTTTATTTTTTTCTACTTTATGTGGATGAAATACTAATAGTGGGTCCGATGAACGAAAAGGATCGATAAGATAAAGGCGGGGTTTTCCCAAATCATTGATATTAAGGATCTTATTCTGAAAAAGAGAATCTTGTGGATGAAGATTTCATGAGACTAATGTCCCAGTACACTGTACCTGACCCAGACTGACTACATTCTGGAGGTGGTGGAATGCTTCAGTTTGACATAAGTAAAATCAGCAACCATTCCCTAGGGTGGGTATTTCAAGAAAAGAAGAAGTCACTAATGGAGATATACCCTAAAGAAATATGTATATATATATATATATAATATATATATATATATGATATATATATATATATTTCATGTGATTTATGATTTTCACGCACATAAGGGTATATTATTTTATGTAATTTGTGATTACAACAAAATGATAAATAGTTGTCATTTTGTGTTTCATCCACATAATCTATCATTAAATAGTTTTTTATATTTATATGAAATATATAGGGTGTAAATGAATATGATAGATGAACCAACCATGGAATGTATAAAAGTTTTTTAATGCATGATTTAATGCATACACCACCCAGGAGCGTCTTTATGTTATATATAAACCATACAACTGTATGATGGAATTTGGGTGTCGATTCAGTTTTACATGCTTGGATGATAATCCATTACCCATTGATCTCTTTATTCTTATTCATTTAATTAGAGGATTTAAAAGTTCATGGTATAAGGATAAATCCCATGAATTTCAGATGATTTAGATAGGCCCATGGACACTGATGAAGGTTAGATCTTTTTTTTTTCCACATTGGTTATCATTATCAAACTCATCAGAATAAGATAAAAAGGTTTTAGAGGCTCTTTGATGTAAAGTATACAACTTTAAAAACTATTATTGATTTTATTTGTATCGCATGTTTCATTCATCTTTCATGGGAGATCCTTGTATTTGGTTCCTAATTACTTCCAATATGTCTAACAGGTGTTTTTAGATTTTTATAAAACCTAAAAATCACCTTGAGTGGAATCTATAATCGAGTACATGGTAATGGTTCAAAATTCATAAACTTTTGGAAGTCTGATTTACGTCATGGTTTGTACCCATCTAGACATTGCACGAGCAATGAGAGTTGTCATAAGATTGATGCCAACCCATAAAATGGAGCACTTGATATTTTTCATTATTTGAAAGGTCCCAAAGACTTGGATCTTTTCTTTCCAACAAATGGGTCTCTATAAGGTTTTTCATATTGTAAGATATGAAGTAATCCTATGAGGTAAATATCTTTTTGTTTTCAGTTTAACTTCTTGGTTTTGACCTAATGTGAGTGCCTATTGAGATCACAAGGGTTTCAGGGGTGTATGGGTATTATTTGAAGCATGGAACCCAACTTTTGGAGGAAAATAGTTGGGTCCACTGTTATGTGAAACTGTGATACCTAAGACGCATGGTTAAAAGTAACCATGAAGGTATGGAGAGTGCGTAGAATGAGTCTTTAGAGTTTGATGAAGTCATGCAACCAGAGATGAACATACCTGAAAAAAAATCTATATACATTTAACAAATTCAAAAAACACAGTTTGCACACAATTTTCCAAACTGCTCACATGAACGACGATATACCCCTTAATGCATTTAGGGTAAAACGGTTGGCACCCAGTTTGGCCAACCATGTGACCATACCGTGCAACCATGTCTTTTGAGTTAAAATGAACAAAACAACATTAATATATCTTTTAACCAATATATATTTTTCATTTCTCCTATGGTGGATAGACCTCACGCTGGGAGCTCTATTTTGAAACCAATTCATAGGCTTTGATTCCATTTTTTGATTTGGACAGGGATTTGAACGTTGTTTATCTCATTGGATCTATGCCGATAAGTTCTTCTACCACCTTGTGTGTTTCATCATTTTTCTTTGTATCTATGGAGTTATTTATGTTCTAGATAATATGCCTTATTTCTCGGTTCTTTGTTCGTTCTTCATTTTTCACTCGATTTAGACCGAATCAAAGATCGATACTGGAAGATTTATCTACTACAGAACTATAGTAGGTGGTATATACCTTTCCCTAATTATTTAGTGTTTCATATATCTTGTTTTCATTGTGTCTCACACCATAATTTCTAGAATTTCCCCTAAAATGAATTGAATTTGTTGAATAAATGATTCGGAACTAATTTATGTTTCCCACTAGTACCTTTGAATTTTTTGGAGGTTCTTATCCCAAACCTACGCCACCCATGGGTCAAGCCTTTTTATATACCTTAGTTTATACCTCCCCACTGGGTGTGTGTATACTCACCTTATTAGAGGGATTCTTCATAATTAATAAAAATTGATTTGTGATTATTAGGAGATAGTGATGCCTCCTTTTTCATGTGTTGAAATGATTTGAATTGTTTTAACTATTTGAATGGAAATTGAGAAAATTATTTTGATGAACTCATGAAATTTAAATATTATGAAATGATGAATTAATGAGATGATGAAATGACTATGGTAGTGTATTCCTTGGTTGGTATAACATGGATCCTGATTCCATAGGATATCATGGACATTTCTAATCCATGAGTCTTGGTTACGTTAGTGGATGCCTGGGACCATTTGCCTCCATGGATCCTAATTCTATAGAGTGCATTGGGCCTTTCTACCTAATGGATCCGGTGTTCTTGGAATCACATTGTACATGGCCAACGGACATTCTCCTTTTACTCCAACTGATTCATTACAGGGTTTTCATCGAGATGATCCTAGGAATTGATGTGGATTACTTAGTCTTTAATTCCTTAGATACATCCATTAATGGTATGAAAATTTTCATTATTTTGTGTGGATATGATGATATTATACCCTAGATTATATGGTGTAGCCATGATGATATGATACATTGGTTTATACAGCATGGTCACGATAAATGTTATACCTTGGTTTACATAGCATGGCCATTGGGGTTTATTTATGCTTTACAGTTATCCTGTGCTTGTAGTGGATTTTTATAGTTTACCCTTGTATGGGAAATTAATTATCATTAATAGGATAGATAATATGAATTTACATTTATCAAATTTTCCTTGATATTTTCACTTGTACTACTGTTATACATGTTATACACTCCATACTACTTTATCATGTTATACACACACTGGACAAGTTATAGACACCATTGGCGGTGGACAACCAAGTGTTATCTCACACCCTATTTGGGACACCATTGGGTATAGAAATACTTCATCATGTGGGTAGGGATTAGGGAAATAACATGTTTTATGATGTTTGACTATTCATTTCTTAGGAGCAGGGGAGTATAGGACCAAGCTATGCTTATGGTGCTATCTAGGATTGTTACTTTTTATTCATTTTGTTATTTTGATACTTGTATTGTAATGAGGCTTGTATATCTGTTTTCCAACTTTGTAGAGACATGACATGATATACCATTTTTTATATGAGATTTCCTTTGGCATTGTTTATTTATTTCTATCTTAGATGTTTATCTTCTATGTGGTTAATTTACATCTTCTACTTTTAAATGATATGTTTAATAATTATGTGATACACTTTGGTGTGAGGGAATATTATCCCCAAAAATGAACACTAAGAGCTCACTTCTAGTCGGTAGCCTCTAACATTCGGGGAAGTGCTCTTGAAGCCATGTGAGACACCGGCTTGGGTCACTGTTTAGTGGAATTCTGGTTGGGATGTTACGAAGTGATATCAATGAATTTTATATTTTGGAGTTACTATTTTTAGATAATAGATAAGATATTAGGAACAAATTGGGGTTTGGTAATGAGTTGTTCCTAGGATTATCTCACCCATGTATAAGAAAAATCCAAATTCCCAAGAACAAAAATTTCTATTTTCAGGATTTTTTCTATTACAGTTGATTTGATTCCACCATTGGGTGATTCACTTGAGTTGTGATTTTACTATTGATATGATTGAGGGTTCTATTTTACTATATTCCGACAAGATGGGGGTATTCATCTTAGGAATCATCTTAGGCACGTATTAGAACTCACATGCCATGCATTATGCTATGGCGTATGGGATGCATTTCTCTACTTTGTGACCTTATTATGTGTTACTTTAGTGATATATGTGTCATTTGATAGATGTTTTGTGTAGGTAATTGAGAAACATGGTTGGTACTTAGTGTTCCTTCCACAACATAAAGTGTGTTCCTACTTTTTCTATATCAGACACCCTAAGAAATATACTATGGAACATTGATCCATGGACCATTGGTCACATGAACTAGAATAAGTTATGGTTTGGATTAAATGGATCACTTACATAAATTTCTATGGTGTATGGGCCCTTATAAATTTGATACGGTAATCAATTTGAATCAACCATTAAAAATAAATTGTGAACAAGGATGAATTCAAAGGAAATTGAAATTGTGAAATGGATAACTATAAATTGACCCAACTTTATAGTGGGAAGTAGACAATTTCTCTAGTGATGTTTAAGGTTGTTTCTTTCTACACAGTTCTGGGTTTGGGAGAAGGCATAGGGGTGTGATAATTTTATAGGAAGGCTTTGACTTTTCCTATTCTTTTAGCTGTGATCTTTTTTATATTGATATTTTCTTAGGAGTTTATTTGGAATTATAAAAATATGCCACCACGAAGACCACCATTCGTGTGTTAGGAGGGTGGCGACGACCATGCTCTGGAGGTGGTGGGCCTGATCTACCAATAGATCCTCATATAGTGCCTATTATAGAAATAGTACAGTTTCCAAAAATATGTGTTGAGGCACAATTCCCTGAGAGATTATGGAAATTTATGAATACTATTTAGGGAGCATCAAAATCTGCTTCATTTATGGAAGAGTTGAAACATGTGTTCCAGCAGTAGAATACACCAACATTTTTGGGGGATGTAGGTCCATATGTCTCTAAGATGTGGTTTGAGACTACTATTTCAATATTTGAGTATCTGGGGACACCTCCTAAGAGGAGAGTGAAGCTCCTGACGTATATGATTCAGGGAGAAGACAAGCACTAGTGGGATGTTTTGAACTAGGATAATGCGCTCTGAGATATGGTTCAAATGGATTTCCAATCTAGGTTTTATGACTACATTTTTTCTAAGACTCTGAGAGAAGAGTGGTCCAGTGAGTTTATGCATATGGAGCAGGTCTCTATGGATATTATGGAATATTTGGCATGACTTATAGATATTTAGCATTTGTAACTAATTTGTCTTGTTGATGAGGCATCAAGTGTGAGACTCTTTGATGAAGTCTAAAGCATGTTGTTTGATCGCAGGTTAATGTTTTTAGGCTGATGACTATTAGTGAAATAGGGAATCATGTGCTTATTACAAAGCAGAACCTAAAAAAAGCTAGATATGAAGAGTAGGGCAATTTAGCCTCTCGACTAAGTATTCTACATTCTAATGGTTGGAAGTGACATTTTGAGGCATAATTTTAGGGGAGTACCAATCAGGATGTTAATGTTGGTAGCTATGTTTTCTATCATCAGTGTGGCTGAAGAGGGAATATTAAGAATCAGTGTTATCGAGACCTAGTCGAGTTTCGAGTTTGTGGGAGGATGGTGTACGTAAAATGTTTTTGCATGACCTTATCTCTAGCATTTAGTAGAAGGGGATCAACTACGAATCTAGGTTCAAGACTAGTATTCACAACTTCTCATAAGGCTGGGAGATGGGGTCGTATTGGTTTTTGAGGATGAGGTGGTGGTTGTGGTTGAGGGAACCAAGAACTAGTTGTACCTAGATAATAGAGTGGGCCTACTCCAAGTAGTGAGGTTGTTTCATAGGGATTCAATTTATGCCATATATAGCCTACACATGAGGAGTAGAACATAGGTCCATCTATGGTGAGAGGTATGATTTTAGTAGCCTTTACTCTTTTGTATGCGCTTTTTGATATTGGTGCATCACATAGTTTCATATCTATACCTATTATGGGGAGCCTTGGCCTCTTCATTAAATCTTTTTAGGAAGTTATGAATTTAATGATTCTTTTAGGAATTAGAATGGAGGGTTTACATAGGTGCAGGGAGGTCCCCCTTTAGATAGGTGGGTTTCACTTCATATGTGATCTTTTTGACTTTGAAATGATCGGATTTGATGTCATACTCGAGATTGACTAGCTAGTTTCTTATCAATATCATATTTATTTCAATCAATAAAGGGTTTCCTTCTCATAACTAGAGGGTGGATTTTTTTTATTCACAAGGGTGAATTGGATGTCTAAATTGGCCGATATGGACCACAACATCATGGGATTGATGGGATGAAAATTGATATTTCAAGTTTATATATGAGATATAGGTGGATTTCTCAATCAATCTAGTCTTAGGAGCTGCACTGTTATCCACTCCTCTTTAAAGGATGGCTACTACAGAGTTGCAAGAGCTCAAGAGGTAGCTAGAGGACTTGGAAGTAAAGTGTTTTATATGACCCAATACTTCTCTATGGGGTTTGCTGATCCTCTTTGTGAAAAAGGTGGATGGTACCCTTAGGATATGTGTGAATTATTTGAAATTGAACCAATTGACGGTTAAGAACCGGTATCCCTTAACACAGATAGATTACCTATTTGATTTGATCTATAGAGATCACGTGTTCTTGAAAATTGATTTGAGGTCAAGTTATCACCGGGTTCATGTTCAACCAACAGACATACCTAATAAAACTTTTCATATAAGTTATGGTCTATATGTGTATCTGGTTATACTATTCGGTCTCGTGAATGCACATGTAGTTTTCATGGTGACGATGAACCAATGTTTCACCTTTACCTGGATTATTTTTTGGTTGTATTCATGGATGATATCTTGGTGTATTCCTATAATCAACATGACCATTCCAAACATCTTGAGATCATTTTGGATACACTAATATATGATAAATTATATGTTAACTTCACAAAGTTTCACTTCTATATGGATAGGATTCACTTCCTGGGTCATATTATCTCAGATAAATGAGTATCAGTTGACCTAGAGAAGGTGAGAGCTATAGTTTCCCTGGAGTAGCCCAAGAATTTCTTTGAAATACAAAGTTTCTTAAGAATAGATGGACATTATAGGAATTTCATATAGAACTTCTTGTGCTTATAAGTAGCTATTACAGGCTTGAATAGGAATGGTGTGAAGTTTTTATGGATGGATACCAGCGAGACAACCTTTCAGGAGTTGAAAGGGACACTGAATTTCACATCAATCCTGATTCTTCTTGAACTAGACAGGATATACACTATTTATTGTGATGCATGAGGTATTGGGATAGGATAAATTCCGATATAGGAGGAGTGAGTCATGTAATACATGTCTCATTATTTTAGGCCACACAATAGGAACCATCTGATGCACGATCTCAAGTTATTCATTTTTATGCATGCCTTTCATTATTGGAGGCACTATGTACTAGGAGAGAATTGTTTGGTGTAGAGAGACCACAAAATCCACAAGTATATATTTACAAAAAGTGAATTGAATTTTTAGGTAGTGAAGGTGGGTTGCATACCTACAGTCTTTTAACTTTGATCTTACTTAAACACCTAGAAATGGCAATGTTGTTTCCAATGAATTGGGAAGAAAGAAAACAATATAGGCAGTTCAGGTGGCTAGTAGTGATTGAATGCTTATGTCCTTGCTTCCAGAGATGCACTAAATGTTGAAGGGTAGTTAGAGGTAGAATTTTATTTCATACATGGTGGTGACATCCACTATTTTGGATAGAGTGAAGATGTGGTAGTTTTGATATTTAGAGGGCCTTGTCCTATGAGAGAGAGTGGTAAGTGATGACCCACCTTCTGGTTGGACAGTGGTTGAGGATTAAATTCTATGTATAAATGTTTGCATATGTGTTCAATCAGAAATAGATGAGGTGACGATGTGAGAGTTTCATTCCTCAGTCTAGGCAGTACAACCCGACGTTAGCAAGATGTACCAAGATTTATGTTGCTAGTGTTGGTGGATATGGATGAAACATGAGGTAGCTGGTTTTGTCATAAGGTGTTCCACATACCATTAGGTGAAGGAAGAGCACTAGCGACTAGATGGGATTTTAAAATAGTTACCTATTTCATAGTGGAAATGGGATAATGTTGTGATGGATTTCATGACTAGGTTGTCGATATCACCTCGAGGTATTTATGTTGTTTGGGTTGTCATTGAAATCTTATGAAGGTTTATCATTACCCATAGATTAATGATTCCTTCTTCAATAAATTATCTTGTGAGGTTGTATAACCATTACATAGTATGAATTCACAGGGTTACTCAGACTCTTGTATCAGATAGAGGTGCTCAATATATGTATCATTTTTGGTAGAGTCTACAGAGGGTGTTGGATACACTTGTTCTTTTGAGCATGGAATACCACCCTCAAACTGAAGGTCAGTCATAACACATGATTCAGTTCTTAAGGGAATGTTGAGAGTATGAATTTTGGATTTTAGGGGCTCTTGGGAGAGGCATATACCCCTAGTTGAGTTCTCCTACAATAATAGTTATTTAAAGACTATACAGATGAAACCATATGATGTTTTGTACGATATTATATGTTGATCACCCCTGTGTTGGTTAGAGTCAGGTGAGGCAGCGTTTCTCAAATCTCATCTCATTCAGGAGACTTTTTAGAAGGTCTAATTGATTCAAAAATGGATGTCTACAGCAATGTATTGATATATATATTACAACGATCACCATTTATGACCTCTAAAGTTTGAGGTCAGGGATCGAGCCTTTTTACACATCTCACAAAGGCTGGGACACCGACATATTAAGAGATAGAGTAATATTTCACCACGATATGTCTATCCATTTGAGATTCAAGAGAGAGACAAGCCATTAGCCTATCCGTTGTTGTCAACTCAGAGGTACCGATCTATACATGATGTATTACATGTATCTCTGTGGCACCATTATCACTCAGACCCATCTCACACTCTGTAGTCAGATGTGGTGGAGTTACAAGTAGATTTTTCCTTTTAGGAGCATCCTATATGTATCGTTTATAGGAGAATGAAGTTTTTACAAGGACAATTAGTTCCTCTAGTATGGGTGTTATGGAATCATGGTAGTTTACAGGATAAGAATTGGGAGTAAGAGACTGAAATATGTGCTCAATGGTCAAAGTTATTATCAGGGAATTATTAGCCACACTTGGAAGCACTACTGGAAAACTGACCTATACCAACGGTTTGGAACCGTTGGTATAGGCCTCCAAACCGTTGGTATAGCCTATACCAACGGTTTGGAGAACCGTGGCGAAGTAAGCCGTTGGGATAGGTCTATACCAACGGTTTTGGGAAAACCGTTGGTATAGACCTATCCCAACAGTTTTGAAAACCGTTGGCATAGGTAATATGAAAATCTATTCCAACGGTTATAAAACCATTGGTATATGTATTTCAAAAAAAATACATTCGGTGTGATTTGATCCCTGAACCCTTCGTTTATAATAGAAGGACTTAACCACTAACCTAATATGACTTTTTTAAACATAATTTCATAAATATATATATGTATTATAATAATTATTTAAAATTTAGATTTATATAATGTTCTCGGGCAGTAGACCTGGAAAAAAAATCGAAGAACCTATCCCAACGGTTCGCAAAACCGTTGGGATAAGTGCATATTTTTTTTTGGGGTGCATGCTGGATTTTGGGACACCCTTTCCCAACGGTTTTGGAGAACCGTTGGGAAAGGGTTGGGTCTTTCCCAACGGTTCTCCAAAACCATTGGGAAAGGGGTGTTTTGAGCTCCCTTTCCCAACGGTTTGGGGGAGCCGTTGGGAAAGACCCACCCCTTTCCCAACGGTTCTCCAAAACCGTTGGAAAAGGGGTGTTTTGAGCTCCCTTTCCCAACGGTTTGGGAGAACCATTGGGAAAGACCCACCCCTTTCCCAACGGTTCTCCAAAACTGTTGGGAAAGGGGTGTTTTGAGCTCCCTTTCCCAACGGTTTGGGAGAACAGTTGGGAAAGGGTGCCTATACCAACAGTTTTTACAAACCGTTGGTATAGAAGTGTTGGGAAAGATCTGATTTCCAGTAGTGAAGGGAAATTGGGGGACAAATTGGTTTAAAGGGAAAGATTGTAAGATCTCGAGTTTTCTTATGAGGTAAATATCTTTTTGTTTTTAGTTTAACACCTTGGTTTTGACATAATGTGACTGAATAATGTGATTGAGAAATTGTTAGGGGTGTCCAGATATTTTTTGGATCCCTAAGACCAAATTTTGGAGAAAAGTAGTTGGGCCATAGGGTTAGGAGAAACCGTGCGGCCCAAACTGCACAGTTAGGAGTAACCATGTTGGGCTGGAGAGTGAGAAAAATAATGCTGCACATTTTTATGAAACCCTGAAACCTAAGGTGCACACCCATGTGAAAAAACTAAATACTTTTAATAGAGTAAAATGAATATTTTTCCAAACTATGTGCATCAACCATGAAATGTACGCCTTGAAGTAGTAAAGGATGTACGGTTAGCGCAAGGTTTGTCCAACCATGTAGCCAAACTGTAAGACCTAGTGTTTTGGGTGAGATGAACAAAAATACCTTAAAATATATTTTAAACTAAATCTATTTTTTATTTATCCTCCAGTGGAGGACCGCACATTGGGAGCTCCAATTTGAAGCAAATTCATAGGATTCACTCCTGTTTCTTGATTCAGACTCGCATTCAAGCATTTTTTGTCTTTTTGGATCCACGTCGATAAGTTATTCGATCATCTTATGTCATTATTCATTTATATTTGTATTGATTAATTTAATTAGGTGTACAATAATATTACCTATTTCCACGTTCTTCATCTATTCTTTATTTTTCTCTTTATTTGGACCGAATCAGAGATGAATACTAGATGAGTGTTCTTATATGGACCTACAGTAGGTGGTCTATAACTTTCCCACATGGTTTGGTGTTTTATATAGCTAGTTGTATTTGGGCCTCATTCTAGACTTTCTTGAATTTCCCTTGAAATGAATTTAATGATTTGATTAAATTAATTTGAACCTATTTAGGTTTCCCACTAGTACTTTTGAGTTTGTTAGAGGTTGTTAGTCCCAAACTATGCCACCCATGGGGTGTGCCTTTGTATCCTGCTTACTTAAAACTACCCCACTAGGTATGTGTGTACTATACTTTTTAGAGGGACTCTATAATTTATAAAAATTGAATTGATATAATTAGGATATGGATATGACTTCTTTTCCATGTGTTGACATGATGTGAATTATTTTAAGCGTCTGAATGGAAATTTTGAAAACGAGTGGGATGAACTCATGCAATGTAAATGTTATGAAGTGGTTAATGAGTGACATGATTAAATGATTATGGTATTGGATTACCTGGTTGGTATACCTTGGATAAAAATTCCATTGGATGTTGTGGAAATTTCTACTCCAGTGTCTTGATTATAGTAGTGGATGCCTCGAACCTGTTTCCTCCTTGGATCCTAATTCTGTAGGATGCCTTAGTCCTTACTACCCCATAAATCCAGCTTTCTTGGACATGCATTGGACATGGTCTAATGACATGATCCTTGTACTCCAACTAAGTCATTACAGAGTTTCCATCAAGATTCTCTTGGGACTTGACGTTAATGCCTTGTTCTTCTATACCTTGGATCCATCCCTTCATTGTCTAACACTTTTGATTATATGGTGTGGTCATGATGATATTATCCACTGGATTATATGGCATGGCCATGATGATATGATACACTGGTTTATACTTCATGACTATGGTAAATATTATACCTTCATTTACAAGGTATGTCCATTGTAGTTTATTTATGATTTACAGTTATCTCGTTCTTGTGGTGGATTTTTAGAGTTAACCCTTCTATGGGAACTTGATTATCATTGACAGGATTGATAGAATCACTTTACATTTATCATATTTTCCTTGGGATTTTAACTTGTACTACTTTTGTACATGTTATACACTAAAAACTAATTTATCTTGTTGTACATGGACTGGACAAGTTATATACACCATTGGTGGTGGCCTATTGAGTGTTATCCCACACCTTGTTTGGGCCATCGTTGGGTACCCGAACAGAATTCATGGATGTAGGTAGGGATTGGTGAAATTTATCATTGTATGATGCTTGATTGTTCATTGCTTAAGAGTCGAGGAGTACATGACCGATCAATAATCAAGATAGTAGAAATAATAGATCTTTTTTAGTATTTTTGGTATTTTGATACATGTATTGTAATAATTCTTGTATACATGTTTTCTTAATTTCTACAGACATGAAATTAAATATCATTTAGAAAATGATATTATAGTTTCCATTTTTTATTTATTTGTTATTGGATTTTTATATTTTATCTCGTTGATTTTATGATTATGCTATAGACTAATATATTTACTAAGGATGTGCTACACTTTGACAAAAGGGAATAATATCCCCACAGACACACCCTAATCCCTCCATTCCAGTTGGATGCCTTCGAAATTTAGGGAGGTTCACTTGAGTCCAGGTGACCCACCAGATTGGGGCATCATTTAGCAGAATCTGGGTTGAAACATTACATAGATTATAACTTTGGTGAATATTCAGATTCATGGAAGAGTGCAATCAGATATTTGTTTTCTTTTGGAAGAATTTCTGTTAGTTAGATATCCATGATTTAACCAGCGGTCCAACTTCAACAATATAATTAGAATACATCTCTTTTATAGAAGAAGGGAAGGGGTTATTATGGATGAAGGGGTTTCTAGAAGATATCGAAAAAACATTGTAAGTTGGGATGTTGTTTTGTGACTCCCAGAGCATGATTAACTTATCTGGAAATCTGATGTTTCAACCTTAGATAATGAAAATTAATTTGAATTATCATTTCAAATAGACATTGTTAGAGGAAAGGGTATTAGTTAAGTTTATATTCCCTAAATTATTTGTGTGTGTGTGTGTGTGTGTGTGTCTGATATATTGGTAGTTTTGTATTTCATGAAAATTATGATTTTCATGCATGGTATATCAATCCATAAAACTTTCAAGAAAAATGATAAACTTTTTTAATTTATTATTCTCCCAAATTAGCTATCATTTATTATACTGTTTCTTGAGATGAAACATTTGGGAGTACTCTCATTTAGGTATATTATACATGAACTATCCATTGTATTTATTCATGTGTTTCATCACATGAGTAAATTAGGGGAAAATTAAAGAGTGCCCTTGATTTATTATTTAACTTGTTCCATGTGATAGAAGTGTATGAGAATTGTATTATTCTTAGCCGAACCTACCCAAAATCATTGTTATCTTTATTTTTTGTTATTTTCATGATGAGATGCTAGCACATCGTGGGAGAAAGAAGAATACCCTGTACAACATGAAATTTATATTAGACCATTGATGAACCATGAAGGTGGGATGATTTTTTTCCACTCCTATAATATTTATCAAGAATATTCACATATGTTCAAAGCTATAGGAGATGATATTGCATCTCTTTGATTTAAGGTATGATTATTTTCAAAATCTTCTTCGTTTTTATTTTTATTGAAGGTTTAATATATCTTGAATGAGAGATCATCAGAATTGGTTTCTTATGTCTCCCATTGTTTCTAATAAGTGTTATTAGATTTTTACAAAACCTAAAAGTTGTATTAGAGTGAACCATGTGTTTAGATTTATGAAATCATTCTTTAAATTAATAAGAATAAAAAAATATAGAAGTTTTGCATTCTTGGAAATTTGGTTTCATAAAGGTTTTACCCTTACATAGCTAGGATACATAATGGTAATTAAAACCTTACCCTTATATAGCTGAAGTGTGTAAGGGTAACCAAGGAATTACCCTGATGCAGAGTGGTCTTCATAATGTTCGTATCACCTTACCATTATATAGATTGGTCTATGTAAGGTTCATCGCAACATACCTTACATGGTGTAAGGGTTACATAAAGGTAGTTGTTTTTAAAAGGGTTACATAATGGTAACCTACTAAATATTACCCTTTTATAAAGGTTATAAACTTACATAGAATGGATGTGTAAGTATAACCACTTTTTTACCTTTACACAAATGCTTTTTGTTAAGGTATTACCCTTATGCAGTGGTGGCAGAAGGCTACGTAATGGTAAATGAGACACACCATTATGTGAAGCATTCATGTAAAGGTAATATCATTTATACACTTACATAGAATAAGTCGTGTAAAGGTAATATTTGAATTACCTTTTCACAATGTGTTATACTTAAGTTGTGTAAAGTGAACCAGTGTCTTACCTTTACAAAAGGGATTTAAGATGGACTGTGTAAGGGAATAAGGCTTCCCATTTACAAAGGAATACCCCTATGTGTAAGGGTAATCAGAATTATTTTAAAATTGTTAAAAAATGATTTATAAATTAAAATTGATTAAAATTGTTTATAAAATTTTTATAAATCTTTACAAGAATTTTTTTGGGATATTTAAATTTATAAATTTTTTATTATTAATTAATTATAAATATTTTCTAATTATTTAAATGTTTATGAAATATTTTATTCCCAAATATTAAATGTTAACTTTTGAAATACATTTTAACCCAGTTATATGGAATGTCTTATGATATAGAAATAAAATTATTTATTTATAAATCATAACAAATAATTTATAAATGGTTATAAATTATAAAATAAGGCAAAAAATATCCTAATTTTATATTCAGATTATGAATTGTTAATCACTAACTATTTTGAATTATTCCAAATAGAATGGGGGCATATTTGGATATTATTTAAACCACATAAAAAGTGTTTTGATGACTGATATGATCAAGGTTTAAATAATAATTAACTATATGATATTTAGATTTTGTAAAATGTTTACATAATAGATATTGAATTGAAAATTGTTTATAATTCATATAATATCATATATTTAAAATTGAAAGGTCATATAATTATAAATATGAAGGATTTAATATTTAAATGAATAAAAATCATTATATTTAAAATTATGTAATGTTTATAATGTTAAAGATAAAAAATTATAAATGTGTTTATAATTAGATTTTATTTATTAATTGTTCATAAATTTTTTTTCATGTTTAAATATTTGAATTGTTCATTCCTTTAAAATTTTATTCCCTACTATATTCATGTTTAGTAATTTTTCAACAATTTGGAATATTGTTTATGCATTATTTTAAAATGTCAAATAGTTTCTAGGACAAATCCTTTACATTGCATGCATGGATTGACTCTATAATGAATTAAGTTTTTATCTACCTTAACCTCAATTTGAAATTGAAATTATTAAACTCAATTTATTTTTTGATTATAGTGTGTTCATATTAGGTTTTAGAGTTATGATGATTTGGATTCTCTCTTGAGTAAAGTATCCCATGGTAGAGGCACTTGGGGTTGGACTACCTACCTACCCAGAGGCTTGTTCTTTGTCTAGTCTGGTGAATGGGGTTGGATATCTATTTATTCAGTATTACTCTTGTAGATACCTTCAATATCATATAACTCTATGGATTTACATGAATGTTTCATGTAACTTATTAATATGATGCATCTGTATATGTATAAATATGTTTGACTTCTATTTTTGGGTTACACAAACTTGTCGATTGTGTGAAGAGCTACACATCAATATAGTTTGAACACATTAGTATGGTGGAGGGAATAATATTGAAAACTAAAATACTAAAATAATGAACACATATAATGGAATTATATGAGAGAATATGGTGAGATTAAATCCACTTCAAATACTAAGTGTTAGATTCCTTCCAAAGTGGCACTTGTCAAGACCTTTATCATCCAACCGGGTAGGTCATGCTAAAGTTGGGTTCCCCTAAATTATCTTGTGTCAAGAATGAGATTAATAAGTGACTCTTGATTTTCCTGTTAGGTAGGTCATGCTAAAGTTGGTCACCCCTAGCATATCCCTTATTATATTGTTTTTTGGATTTTTATTTGGTGTACACTTATTGGGAGACCCTAATAAGATTATGTTACTAGAGGAATAGAGTTGATTTTATCCATATGGTGGATTGGATAAAGAGTTGTTCACATGGATATACAAGAGTCATATAAGATATGATTGAGATGTTTCCTACATAAATAACTAAATAATAGAAGAAATGCTAAAGTGACTTGGAGATTAGTGAAATATGTGTTGTAAGAGACTGACTGTATTAAGACTTAAGAGAGGTTGAATTGAGTTCTTTTAATTTTTCTTCAGTTAGAAAACCCACCCTCTTTAGTTTATGACTGATGTTTGATCCCTTCTTTAACAAGACATAAACTATAAATAAAATCATAAATAAGATAAATAAACAGAAATATTTATAGTGGTTTAGGGAATAGAATTCCCCAAGTTCACTCAACCACCACCCTTCTCCATGAGTGTGATGGTTTTTATTAGTCATGTCCTTTTGCTGGGGACTTCTGATCCTTTTACCAAAGACTACATGAATGAGTGAAAAAAATTGAAAACTGTTACAATCACATGATATTTCAACCGATATCTAGAATGGATTTACAACCAATATCCTTTAAAAGTTATTTTTTAGTAACCTTTATAATGAATGATAATAAAAAGAGAGTTTTTAAAAAGTTCATCTTATAGATGTAAGATACAGATGTTAGAAAAAAATAGATCTCCATGATAGACTATCTGAAGGATAAGAATCTCAGGGAGAGTATTTTGAACTCAAAAAGTATCATAAATAATAATATCTGATGAGAAGACACTTATTCTTCCTTATTTTCATATAAAATATAGTTTCTTTTTAAAGAGTTTTTTAGAAAGAGTTATATAAATTTATTTTGTGCACTTCAGTTCTTCTTTTAGATATATTCTTATGAAAAAAGGAGTCTAAACTTCGAAATTCATGCATTTATTTTTATTTAAACATGCATAACATGATCCATATTGTTAAAGATCAGTGACACATTCTTTTTAATTCAAATACCTTGGACATAGTAGAGAAAAATAACTATCATTGTACTTATATCATTTCTCAATACTTGGATCTTATTATAATCTATTTTACCTTAAATAGATAATCGATCATTTAATGATTGTATAGTAGCATTAAAATGCTCACTCGAGTGCTTTAATAGTAACAAATACCAACTTATAGAATGACGTAGTCGATTAGAGATTTAAATCCACATAGTAAATTTTCATATTAGAATCCACATAGCCAATTTTGATTCATGTAACCAAATGGAATTATGTATACATTTTAATCATGTATAAAAAACTAATGTAGTTGATTGAAAAGATGTAGGAGATTTCACCACGTAGGTGATTCACATAATCGATTTCTCTACGTACCCATTTTACATAGCTGAATAATGTATGTAGTTAGTTTCCCACATAGAATATATTTTCAATGTAGGAAATTTCCACATAGTTGATTTTGTGACATACTTGATTGATGTTGGAGATTTGTTTATATAGGTGATTGATGTAGCTGAATGATCGACATAGCCAACTTCACCATGCATCCAAAACATTCATGTAGCTATTTACCAGACTTAGGAATATTTCCAATATAATCATCCAAAGTGAATACTTAATGAAATTAACCACCGAACACATAAGAATAGGATAAAACTAGATGAACACAATTAAAAACAAGATCATTAGCAATGTATAAAGGGTATTTTAGAACATCATAATCTTAAGTACATAGAATATGTTGGGTCAATATTAGTAGTTTAATATCTTAACATTTTTTATAGTCACCAAACACATTATATTTTCTTGTAGATATCAAACAAAAAATCTATCAAATGGTTTATTATAAATTAAATGTAAAAAATATATATTGTTTAAAATTTAGAGTTTTTCATCCTTAAATAGTTACTTCTTTCCATTTTGAAAAGGTAGAAACTTCTTCCAATTTTTCATGTGGTATAAAACTTATCCCCTTTTTGTCATTAAAAATGTAGGTAATGAGAGGTAAAACATAGTTTAATGTATCACTTGATCGTAATTAACTATTTAAATGTAGCATGAAAACTGAATATGGAATTATGTAATGACTGAGTTTCATTAAATATAATAATGGGATAAAATTAAATTCAATTAAAAATATCACTAATAAATATATTATTAATGAGGAAATAATGAAGTATTTCATTGAATATTTTAAAGTATAAATATACATCCACATAAAAAAATAAAAAAATATCAGTCAGAGAACCCGGGTGTTAGAATGCGGTCTAACTAAGATTTTGGTTTGGGTGGATTTGATTTTAAGGTTTGATCGGTTCGGGAGGTAGTTAGAGTTGGAATTGATGGTCCTAAATGATCATAAACACATCCAATTCTATACCTAGTTTTATAAGAAGTTCTAGAAATATCAAGGCCAAGAGGTATTATTCTTATCATTTGAAATAGGGATTTAACACACATTTTAATCCTCATAACAACATCAAACATTAAAAATTAAAGAATCATAAGATATTTTTGCTTATGAATTTGAGATACTTCTCTAATCCATTTATGATAAATGTATTAAGATGTTATAATTTACTAGAATAGAAAATTATAGAATCAATAATAGTGATAGGGAAAAGCGTAGGGGCAACATTCATAGTAGATAAACTTGAATCCATATCCATGGGAATCTTATTCATAATTCGATTCATAAAACGCTGCATGTAAATCATCCTATCATTCACTAACTTCATATTTCGATCCCTAATTTACAATAACTCTATAAAACCCTAAAAAACTTATTTAACTTCATTGAGGGAAGATTTATAAACTAAAACCCTAATGGTAGGTTTTGGTTTAACTAAAACCCTTAACTATAGGAAAAGAAATAATTTATTCCACAGAAGGAACTATCCTTAGTGGTTCGTAAATAGCTAACTTGCTTCATGTAACTGGAACTAGAACCTATGAACCATTTACTAATTTTTAACTTAACTCTTACTCCAGATATAGTTCCAAAACCACTAAATAATATTTCCATCGTCCAGTTAAAAATAATTTTAGTGTTTTTATCAATAGTTTCAATGAATCTTGAATTCATATCTCTTACTTGATTTTAAACACCCAAATTTTCATCTACAATATATCAAAAAAATTTCTCTAGATGACCAACATGTTCATTCATTAATATGTATAACCTAACACTAAGTTTATTAATAGCTTCATGGATATCATGAAATTGAGTAAAAAAGACCATTTTTTTAACTTATCCAACAACACTAGAGAAAGCAAATAAACCTGGAGACATTGTAATGCCCTGACCCCAGTTACCTAGAGCCAGTGAATTATTATATAACATTGGAATGATACAAGGAATCATGTCCCGAAAGACCGATCATTTTAGTAGCCTTGTAAGTACTAGATAAATATATAAGTTTTACATTACATCATGAAATAAAAAACAACATTGTGTCCCCTTTGAACACTATTATATCCCTTATCTTGTTACTACAAGTTAATAGTAATATACTTCTTCACATCTTAGGAAAAATAAAACAAAATAAAGGGGAGAGCTCAGATGCTCAGTAAGGATAACAATATAGCAGAAACTATCCTAAATAAGAATAAATATTTCACGCAATTTATAAGACTAAAACACAACCATTTTAAAATTAAACTTCAGAATAATATGGAAAATATAAATAAAGTAATTCCATTTATTTATTCACATGGATATTCTACTAGTTTAATAATCACATGTAATATCAATATCCAATTTCATATTGATGTAATGCATAATTCCAAACATCATAAAAACATAGTCAAGGCCTCATTCCTAGACTAAAAATAATATTTTTTCAAGGCCTTGTGCCAAGACACAAGTTTGTCTTAGGAGAACTACTGATGCATCGAGAATCTATAGTGGGCTCCACTCATCACTTACTAATTCCAATGCATTGCTTGTATGAAAAGTTTTAAACATAAGATAAACATTCATATTAAAAATAGCATACAAAATGTTAATAATTTAACCATAAACCATGAATGGTATAAAAATAACACATCCATAGTCAAACATATCATAAAATCTTCAATACAATATGAAATATTGTATCATAAGAAATAAACTTTAAAAAAGTGTAAAATACATCAAAGGATGTTGACATAGATGAAATCAAAACTATTTGAGAGGAATATATCTTTCTATTTTGAAATCATTTAAAAGTCACGTAATTATAAATGAAAATATTTATTTTGAAAATATTATTATATTATTGTATGGGAAGATTCGAAGGTGTTATAATAGTAGAAAATAGTTGCACCCGCCGAATAAGTTTAAAAAACATTCTTACCTTAATTTGTTGAAAATGTCATAAGTTACCTTTTTTGGGAAACGACGAAAATATTCCTTTCAATTTTTTTTATAAAAAGTCAAAAAATGGTATAAATGAATTTAAACCATAGTCTATTAAATATTAAAAATGTTTTGAAATATGTTATTAAGAAACATGAATGTGGATTATAAAGAGGTCCCAGTAGATACTCTTGTATAAACAACCTCAAATAATGAAGAGATTGTAGAATTAACCCTTACCTTGTATTTTTCCTTGATCGAGGGTATGTTAACCTCATGTATAATAGTTAAATAATTTTTATTAAATTATACAATAACCAAAAACATAAATATTATATCATATATGATCTTCTAATATTGCTTTGTTAATAATATTTCAGTAGTATCATTGTTTCTGGTGTTAATTGATTTGTTTTCCATTATATGTTTTGTTACATAAGTCATGTTTTTTATGGATAAGATTTATTTTATTCATATCCAGAATGATATTAAGTTCTTAAACATTATTTTAAATCATAAAATGAAAATTATTCTTGAATGGTTACGATGGGGAATGAATCTCATCGCCTTCGAGGAGACGGTAATCCGTATGTACGCACGAGTGACAATATCATTATATTGATGGTGAAAATGATATTAATTTGATAGAGTATCATATATAAAAAATAATTAACATGTTATATTTATTATTTACATCAATTATAATCATTATTATACCCATCCAAATAATGAAGTGTTGAAAAACAAACTACACCACGACGTGGAGACGGTAAGCCGTACAAACGCACGTATGGTGTCTTTATCATTCATAGGATGTGAATACTGTTTTATCATATTTATAATAAACTCAAATTATGTATAAGGTACTGGATTTATTATTTTGGTATGGAAACAACACTGAAAGAAGAAGTGGAAGAAGAAAAGAACTTTGAAAGAGCTGATAAAATTATTATCTCTTCTTCGGCTGCTTAATTTTGATTTGATCAAAAGGGCTCATTAGGTTGGATTATGATCAATATAGAGCCTCTAGTTTGAATTAATGGTAGTTGGGAGGATATTTGATCTAGGGTTGGCTGAGTCAAATGGCTTTGGAGGTGTGAAATTAAGATAAGGGTAAGTACCCTTTTATAAGAGAGGTGAGGGTCACTTTACGAAAAGCTTGAAATAGTATTTTATTATACAATCATATTATATTTAAAATAGCTCAAAAAGTATTTATTTCAATGATAAGGTAGGTATAGGTTGAAAACCTCTCAACCAATTGGTTTTAGATAGGTTTAGGTCACCATATTAACCTTATCCCTTATATTTAACTCTTAGTTAAATAGTTTAACTTTTACCATGTATTCTTACATTATTATAAAAAATGGTTCATAAAATTACTATAAAAAGACAAGAAAACCACAAGTGTTAAATTATTTATATATATAACATTATCTATGTCCTTTGGCTCAACCTTATATTTTTACAAATAATATATCAATTAATAACATAGTATTCATTTTAAAAACTCAGTTATGTCACTTTTCACACTATTTAGTATTTGATTTTTGTAAAAGTTATAACAACTTTATAACTTAAAAAAAATTTTATTTAATCAACCCAAAAATGTAATATTAACCTATAAAAATCGTGGAATAAATTAATAGTCGAAATTTACAATTATATTAATATTTATAATATCAATTATTTTAACCTTTCAATAATAAGGTAATTACTATATCATCATTGTGTCATAAATAATATATTTATATAATATCTAAAAATTATAAATAAAATACCATTATGTATTAAATCTTTTTATATTTTTAATGAATATTTATAGTATAATTTATCATATGTATAAACCTATATTAAAAATGGTTTAGTTATTAAACTTTGAATTTAACACTTTTAACCCTTCTTTAAATAAAATAATAACAAATGTCCTAATCTAATCCAAGTGGACCAAAAGGGTCATATTTTATTCCTAAGGATTAGTTGGGTTGAAATAAACTTATCCAATAGAATTAGGACATGTTTTAGGTTAATTATAATATCATTTTTACCTTTAATTACCCTATTTTCTTTTAACCGTGGTAAATAAAATTCAAAAGTTACTATTCACCAAAAATTATTTTCATCCTATTGAACCACATTTTACTTACTGATGTCAACTATGTCTCTCGGATTTCTGAAATTCAATTTACAGAATTAGTAAAATTACGTTTTATGCAAATTTTCTAATGTGCCAAGAAGGTGGGTAAAAGGTGTTAAAAAAATTCAATAAAATTTTATAAATCTAATCTTATTATAAAATTATTACAATGAATTAAATTAAACTAATATATTTATTACATATCTATTTTGACATTAAAATAAATTTAAATAAAAATAATAATAATTTAAATAAAATTTTGTTTTAAACAATAACGCAGTGTTTTTCACTATTTATAAAAAATTGAATGTTTTTAGAAAAATACCAAAATTTCACCCTAAGATAATTTACATATTCCAAATCAAAAAATAAAGTCCATTTTGAAAAATAAAATTTATAAAATTTCAAAAAGTGGGTATTACTATTCATAATGGCTAGTTTGATTGGTCATGGTGTGCTTGAACTTGAAGTTGCGTACAACGCAAGCTATTACATTATTCAAAGAGAAGCGTACCATAGAAGATTGAGGTGTTACATTATTTGCTCCTTCAAATAATTTCATCCTCAAAATTTCTAGAATACTACTGCATAAAAATATTTGAGTGGTTCTTCATCATAAGTTCCTTGAGTTCCCATGTTTTCTCTTCCATATTTTGGTTTCTCCCTAGAACTTTTATCAGACGAGTCGTTCGGTTTCTCAACACTAGTTCTATGGTATCAATAATCTTGATAGGCTCTTCAAAATAAGACATATCGGGTTCCAGTTCAATTTCATCATTGGTGAGTACTTGCGTTGGGTCAAACATGTATTTTCTCAACAGTGATACGTGGAACACATCATGAATATTGTAGAGACATTGAGGCATTTCCAAACGGTAAGATACAACTCTAATTCGTTCAAGAATTTTTAAAGGTCTGATGTACCAGGGACTTAATTTACCCTTATTACCAAATTGTACAACATAATTCTATGGAGATACCTTAAAGAAAACATGATCTTTTACTTTAAATTCCAAATCCTGCTTTTGGTTATTGGAATATCTCTTGTGCGTACTTTGAGTTGCTTTGATGTGGGCTTGGATAATCTTCACATTTTCCATTGTTTCCTCATCATGTTATGTGCCTACAAATTTTCTTTCACCAACATCATCCCAACAAGTTGGTGTGTGACATCTCTTTCCATATAACGCTTCATATGGTTCCATCTACATACTTGAATGGAAACTATTGTAATAGTAAAATTCTAGCAGAGGTAAATATTGATCCCACATACCTTGAAAGTCATGTGAGAAAGATATAAACATTTATTCTAAGGTTTCAATAGTCGGTCCTGATTTTCTGTCAGTTTGAGGGTGGTAGGCAATGCTCAAATGAAGTTCAGTATCTAGGGACTTCTGAAGACTTTTCTAGAATCTTGGTGTAAAATGGGGATCACGATTATAAAAAATCAATATGGGTGCTCCATGATGTCTTAAAACATCATTAAAATATAGTATTTCTGAACGTTTAAGTGGTAAATATTCTCTTATAGAAAGAAAATGTGTTGACTTGGTAAGATGATCAATAATGACCCATATTGCATCATTCCTTCTAGGAGTCTTTGGTATCCCTATGACAATGTCTGTTGTAATACCATCCCTTTTCCACTCAAGTATGG
Source organism: Viscum album (assembly GCA_963277665.1). Lineage (NCBI taxonomy): Eukaryota > Viridiplantae > Streptophyta > Magnoliopsida > Santalales > Viscaceae > Viscum > Viscum album. Next base: position 841,616,596 of record OY728125.1, on the reverse strand, counting down.
GAATAGGTTGCATGACTCCTCCAGGATGTTGTCTTCCAGCCTTAACCTGTTGACAAACCATAAATCTTGACACATAATCAGCAATCTCCCTCTTCATGTTGTCCCACCAAAAATGTTCCTTGAAATCTTTATATATCTTAGTGCTACGAGGTTGTTTAGAGAAATTGGAGCTATTAACATCATCCAAAATTTTCCTTTTTAGATAAGGTATATTAGGAACACAAAGTCTCTTCCCATATTTCAAAATACCATCTTCATATACGAATTTCATCTATCTCCCATCGTTCACTGCTTTAATTTTCTTTTGAAACTCCTCATCATCAGTTTGAGAAATTTTTATCATTTCTATTAAAGATGGTTTTTAAACCATTTGAAAAAGTATTGATGTTTCACCTTCCATGATTATTCCCATGTCAATCTTTACTAGATCCATTAACATAGGATCTCTTTCCACTCTCATCTTGTTCAAAACTCCATGATCCTTTCTTCTCAAAGCATCTGCCCCATTATTTTCCTTCCCTGGGTGGTAGTGTATAGTGGAATCATAATCCTTGAGTAGTTCACGCCATTATCTATTCCTCATGTTGAGTTCTTTCAATTAGAAAATATACTTCAAAATCTTATGATCAGTATATATCTCAACATTTTCAACATAGAGATAGTGTCTCCATATCTTCAAAGAAAATATTATAGCTTTCAATTCAATATCATGAGTGGGATAGTTTTTTTCATGAAATTTTAGCTATCTTTATGAATAGGAAGTAACCCTATTATTCTTTATAACGACACAACCAAGTCCTTTCTTTGAAGCATCAATATAAATAACAAACTCATCATTCCCCGATGGTAGAGTCAAGATAGAATCATTGACTAATATTCTCTTCAATTCATAAATAGATTCTTCAAACTCTATTGTCTAAACAAATTTAACCCCTTTACTTGTGAGCTTGGTTAATGGGTTATCTAATCGGGAAACATTATGGACGAAGAACCAATAAGAAGCTACTAAACCAATAAAACTGTGTACCTTAGTTATACTTGTCGGTGCTAGCCAATCTTAGATTTCCTTTGTCTTTGAAGGATAAACAAAGATTCCATCCTTAGAGACAATATGGCCATGAAAAAAAATCTCATTAATCCATAATTCACACTTGCTAAACTTCCCATATAATCTATTTCTTCTAAGAGTCATTAGAATAGTGCACATCTGATTTTCATGATCTTCATAGCTTTTAGAGTAAACCAATATATCATCAATAAATAACACTACAAAGTCATCAAGATATTCCTTGAAAAAACTATTCATTAGATCCATGAATGCAGGGGGTGCATTATTCAGTACAAAAGGAATTACTGTAAACTCGTAATGCTCATACCTGGCACGAAATGTTGTCTTCGGAATGTATTCCTTTTTCACACACAACTGATGATATCCAGATCTAAGGTCAATCTATGAAAAATATTGAGCTCCATGTAATTTATTGAATAAATCATCAATTTTATGGAGGGGATACTTGTTCTTTATTGATATATCATTGATATCCCTCTAGTCAATGTACAACCTCATTGATCCATCTTTTTTCTTATCAAAAAAATAGAAGATGCCCATGGAGAAAAACTTGGGTGAATAAATCCTTTATTACTCAATTCCTCTAGTTTTTTCTTTAGTTCCACTAATTCCACAGTGGTTATTATATAATGGGTCTTTGATATGGGCATTGAACCATGAATTAAATCAATGGAAAACTCAATTTCCCATTCTGGAGGATGTCCAGGTAAATCCTCTGGAAACACATCAGCATATTCTTGCACAATAGTTACATCCTCTATTTGAACATTACTTTACTCACCCATAGTTACTTCATTATCTTACTCCCCAATAATTGAATTTAGTAGAGCTACTGGGGGTGGGTCTAGATAAGAATCATATGGTGACATTTCTACTCTAAAGATAAGGTACTCCTTTTCATCATCGGAAATTGTTACCTACTTCTTCTTACAATAAATTTTCACATCATGGTTCAAAATCCAATCCATAATGAGGATTGTATCAAATTCAATCATGGGTATGACGATAAGATCAGTAGATAAATCATGTTTATATGCCCTAATGGGAACTGATTCACAAAACTCGGTTGTAATAATACTTCCCTTAGAAGTTTCCACTCACACCTTACTTATTAAATCAAATTGGAAATATCTAATTTTCATAGAAAACTGGGAAGATATGAAACAGTTCAATGATCCCGAATCAAATAAATCATTTGATAAATTTGAGGAAACCATTAAATTACTTTGCACCACGTCATTCAGAGCTTCAACCTCAACAGTAGTGATCGCATAAGCTTGGACCTACTCCCTTGACATTTTTTGAGGTATGTTCCTTGGTGCTTAGGACATTCATTTTCATAATGCCTCATTTCTATAAAATTGTAGCATTCATCATTAACAGCCTCTTTCTTTCCCTTGCAATCACGAGCTTGGTGGCCTTTTTCATCACACTTGTAACAGACTCCCATTCCATTTAGGCAAGTACCGGGGTGTTTCTTCCCACATTTATAGCAGGATGGAAATTAAACTTTTCCTTTCTTCACATTATTTCCATTTCCAGAGTGTTCAAAAAATCTCTTCTTCTCTTTCTTTTAATTAAAGTCATAAGACTTAGAGAATTATTTTTCTGTATTGATAGCACATGAGACAATATCTTCGTACAATGAGAATTATTGTGAGATAAATTCTCGAAGGAGAAATTGTTTTAACCCATAAAATAATCTATCAATATTACTCCTTGGGTTACATGTATAATTTTTCACATTCCTTTCCAACCTTGTAACGTTATCCCCATACCTTGTGACATTCTCATCCTCCTTTTGCAATAGACTAAAAAATTGTCTTTCCATATCTTTTCAATGGTCATGAGGAAAGTATTTTTCAAATAAAATTTCATTAAACTCCCTCCATTCCATATTTGATACTTCTTCATCCTTATTTGTGTTTTGAATTAATGACCACCATTGATCTTCATCTCCCATGAGGCGATAAACTACCATGACATATTTTTCTTTTTCAGTACTCCCCAAATCATGATATATTTTCTCTAAGGAACTTATCCATTGATCATCTACAAATGTATTTGTTGTCCCATTGAATGTTGGTGGTTGTTTCCTCCTGAAGTGGTCTAACATTGATCCTACACATTGTGGGTCAGGGTGCTCCATATAGGTAAGGTTATTATTCATAACCTAAGTGAGTTATCCCAGTATGGTTATAAGTTGTTCAGCACTGGTTGCATCACCATCTCCACTATAACTATCTTGAGTAGGAGGGAAATCCCTACGTGGATTACGTGCATTGATACAGTTTCCATTCTTTCCACTATGCGCCATTTCTAAATATTGGAATACACTAGATTAGTTTTTTAATTGCACTACATAATTCCAAACTAGTAAAATACTTAACATAAATTGACCAGTTTATGCATACAATCCATAATCATAAAAAATGTTTATTTTGAGGAGTTATTTACTCATAAATCCTTCATAATGGTTTGTAAAAAAATGTCAATTGTCGTAAGCATATCCCCCAGGAGTGTCATAACCAAGAGTGAAGCAAGGCCCGTTGTTGTGTACCAGGATAACCCAGGTCAAGCTCAAAACTCCTTGTTAGAGTTTTCACTCCTAGGTACATCTGTCCTAGAGCCACCTCTACCTACTCATATCCAGGAAGGGATGTATTTCTTAGAAAATTCACAAAATCTCGACATTACCAAAATTCTAGGAAGTTCTTCTATACTAATCCTCAAAGTCTATCTTAGGATAATGTTATCTAATCAAAGTTTTTCTAAATCTAGTTTCCAAGATTTTTACTAAACTTCCTTAGATACCAATTGTAATTCCCTGACCATAGTTACCTAGAGTCTGTGTATTATTACATAACAATGGCATGATATAAGGAATCATGTCCTGAAAGACCGATCGGTTTAGTAGTCGTAGAAGTACTAGAAAAATACATAAGTTTTACATTACATCATGAAATAAAAAAACAACATTGTCTCCCATTTGAACACTATTATATCCCTTAGACTATTCTAAAAGTTTAATTTTAATGTACTTCTTTTCATTCTGGGAAAAATAAAATATAGGAAATGGGTGAGCTCAGATGCTCAGTAAGGATAACAATATAGCGGAAACAATCATAAATAAGCATAAGCATTTAAGGAAATGTATAAGACTAAAACATAGTCCTTTAAAAATATATCTTCATCCTAATATGGTAAATATAAATCAAATAATTTCATTTACTTATTCACATGAATATTCTACTAGTTGAATAATCTCATTTAATTTCAATAGCAAATTTCATAATGATGGAATTCATAATGTCGGACATCATAACCACATAGTCAAGGCCTCGTGCCAAGAATACAAATAATATTTCGTCAAGGAATTGTTTCAAGACACCATTTTGTCTCATGATACCAACAAATTCATTGAGGAGCTATAGAGGGCTCCACCCGTCACTTACTAAGTCCAATGAAATCCTCATATGAAAAGGTTGGAACATAACAAAAACATTCGTATTAAAAATATCATACAAAATGTTAATACTTTAACCATAAACCATGAAAGGTATAAAAACAACACATCCACAATAAAACATATCACAAAACCTTCAATACAATATGGAAGATTGTATCATAATAAATCAACTTCAAACAAGTGCAAAACCCATCAGAAGAAGTTGACAAATATGAAATCAAAACTATTTTAGAGGAATATCTCTTTCTATTTTGAAATCATTCAAAATTCATGTAATTATAAAATAAGTCATTTATTTTGAAAATATTATTATAATCTTGTTTGGGATTCTTTGAAGTTGTTATAATGGCAGAAAATAGCTGCACTCGCTGTATAAGTTTAAAAAAAATCTTACATTAATTTGTCAAAAAGCTCATAAAGTACCTTTTTTGGAAAACAACAAAAATATTCCATTCAAGGAATTTTATAAAAAATAAAATAAGGGTATAAATGACTTTAACCCATAGTCTAGTAAATAGTAAAAAAAATTGAAATACATTTTTAAGAAACATGGATGTGGATGATAAAGAGGTCCTAGTAGATACTCACGTATAAACAACCTCAGATAATGAGGAGATTGTAGAATTAACTCTTACCTTGTACTTTTCCTTGATCGAGGGTACATTAACCTTTTGTATAATAGTTAAATAGTTGTTATTAAATTACACAAGAACCATATACATAAATATGTTATCATATATAATCTTCTAATATTGCTTTGTTAATAATATTTCAGTAGTATCATTGTTTCTGGTGTTAACTGATTTATTTTCCTTCATATGTTTTGTTAAGTAAGTCATGTTTGTTATGGATAGGATGTATTTGATTCATATTCAGAATAATATTAAGTTTATAAACATTATTTTTAATCATAAAATTAAAATTATTCTTGAATGGTTATGATGGGGAATGAATCTCATCGCATTCGTGGAGATGGTAATCTGTATGTACGCACATGCAACAATATCATTCTATTGATGGTGAAAACATATGTAATTGGATGATATATCATATGTAAAGAATAATTAAAATTTTATATTTATTATTTAACTCAATTATACACATTGTAATAACCATCCAAATAATTATGTGTTGAAGAACAAACTACACCACGACGTGGAGACGGTAAGCCGTACGCACGCACGTATGATGACTTTTTCATTCATAGGATGGGTAGAATAATTAATATGGTTGTGTTGTATTTATAATAACCTCAAATTATTTATAAGGTACTGTATTTATTATTTTGTTATGGAAAAAAAAATAAAGAGGAAGTGGAAGAAGAAAAGAACTTTGAAAGCGGTGATGGAATTATTACCTATTTTTCAGGTTCTTGCTTTTGATTTGATAAAAATTGATCATTAGGTTGTCGTATGATCAATGTAAGGACTCTAGGTTTAAGTGAGGGTATTTTGGAGGATATTAGTTCAGTTTTTGGCTGAGATAAATGGATTTGGAGGTGTGAAATTAAGAAAAGGGGACATACCCTTTTATAAGAGAGGTGAGGGTCACTTTAGGAAAATATTGAAATATTATTTTATTATACAATCATATTCATTTTATAATGGCTCCAAAATAATTTATTTCAAGGATAAGGTGGGGTTGGGTCAAAAAACGCACAATAAATATTTTTTGGATAGGTTTAGGTCCCAATATTAACCTTATATTTTAGATTTAATTCTTAGTTAAATAGTTTAACTTTTACCATGTATTCTTGTATTATTATAATAAATGGTCAATAAACTTTCAATAAAAATCAAATAAAACACCAAGTGGTTCTTTATTGATATATCAAATCTTATCAAGTCCTTTGGAAGATCCTTATATTTTTAGGAATAATAAATCAATTAATAATATACTATTTTCTTTAAAAACTCATTTAAGTAAATTTTGACACTATTTAGTATTTGGTTTTTGTGAAAGTCAAAACAACTTTATCACTTAAAAAAATTATTTAATCAACCCTAACATGTTATATTAACCTATGAAATTTGTGGAAAACATCAAAAGTCCCAATTTAAATTTATATTAATATTTATAATATCAATTATTTTAAACTTTCAATAATAAGGTAATTACTGCATCATCATCGTGTCAAAAATAAATTTAATTATATAAGGTATAAAAATTATAAATTAAATAAAATTATGTAGTAAATTTGTTTATATTTCTAAATAATATTTATAATCAAATTTATCTTATTTATAACCTGACATTAAAAATTGATTAGTTATTAAACTTTGAATTTAACACTTTTAACTCCTCTTTAAATAAAATTATAATAAATGTCCTAATCTAATCCAAGTGGACCAAAAGGATAATATTTTATTCCTAAGTTTGATTTTTTTCAAAATACACTTATCCAGTTGAATTAGGATATGTTTTCAGGTAATTATAATATCATTTTTACCTTTAATTACCCTATTTACAGTTAACCGTGGTAAATAAAATTCAAAAGTTACTATTCACCAAAATTATTTTCATCCTATTAAACCACATTTTACTTACTGATGTAAACTGTTTCTCTAGGATTTTTGAAATTCAATTCATAGGAGCATTAAAATTATGTTTTATGCAAATTTTCAAATGTGCCTAGAAGGTGGGTAAAAGATGTTAAAAAAAATTCAATAAAATTATATATATCTAATCTTATTATAAAATGACTCCAATGAATTACATTGAACTAATATAGGTATTATGTATATATTTTTAAATTAAAATAAATTTAATTAAAAATAATAAATATTTAAATAAAACTTGTTTTTAAATAATAACTCATTGTTTTCACTATTCATCATAAATTGAGTGTTTTTAGAAAAATACCAAAAAACCACTCTAAGATAATTTTTATTTTCCGAATCCAAAAATTAAGTCCATTTTGAAAAATAAAATTTATAAAATTTCCAAAAGTGGGTATTACTATTCATAACAGATAGTTTGATTGGTTGTTGTGTGCTAGAACTCAAAGTTGCGTACAATGCTAGCTGTTGCATTATTCAGAGAGAAGCATACCATGGAAGATTGAGGTGTTAATGGAATTTTATCTAAGAAGAAACAAAACTTAACTCTAACACCATCTGACTAAATCCATTCTAGAAATCTAGAAGAATTGGAGATTCATTGGGATCTTTAGCAGAGGGTTTAAATTTATTTATAAATTCAAACTGACTCAACACAAGAATTTTCAAAGTGTGTAGGGTCTCTTTCAATTTAGATAAAAAGGATTTTATCTCATCAAGAATTTCTTGAGATAAATATATTTTCATTGAAGGAGGATTTTGAAACACATCCCTTTTAGATACAACCAAGGTACTATGCTCATTAAACTGAGCCTTTATAAGGAAAAAATATTTCAAACCACTTACGAAGGAATTAATTTCCTCAAGTCCATTATAACATATATTATAACTACCTTGTTGCACATGTGGATCTATATAAAGACTAACAATCATCATTGTTTGGGAATTTACCATTCCAACTAACTTATTAAAGTCTAACATGGAAACATAAAACTATTTAAGTTATCTAATATCATATTTTTAATGTAACGGGCTCCATTTTTGAATCAAAAAAATTTACTCTCAAATTATCGTTCTCCATCATTACATCATTAGCATCCACTTCTTTTTTCAAAGATTTCAAGAATTTTTATTTTTAAAGGAGATACTCTATGAGCAGTTGAAGGTGGTGATAGTGCCAATGGTTTATGGGAACACTTTATAAATTACATAACAACATCAGCACCCCTTCCATTATTAATAGGTGATCCAGGTTGAATGGGATCATATTCTTCACTCACTTTTTCTAAATCAGTACTTATCTGAACTACAGAACCCACATGCCCAGTCTTAGAAGGGCTATCTTCGAGAAAATAAATAGTTGTCTCAACAACAATATCCACATACTGATCTTCCTTATTCGATACAGAAACTTCACCAACATCTTGGTTATGAGGAGCCACATCCTCTTAAATATAGACAACCTCATCAACTTTAGAACTGATGACTGGAACTGAAGGCGCTACTCTTATTGATATTTTCTTCTCTAATCCCCTAGTAGACACCATCTCGATGGGTGTTTCATAACTATGTAGTGAGGTCTGAACTGACTCTCCCTGAGTCACACTTTCCTGACCAACTTCCTTAAAATAACTTGAATCATAATCCCAAAAATATTCAATAATATTCAAGATAATTAATGATAGCGTATTACTTTTATGATATTTCAATTCATTACCTTCATTTAAATCTACTTTATTCTTATTCAAAACTGAAACATAATCTACCATAAGAATAGTAGTTTAATTTTCCTTTTCCTTCACAAAAATGATGCATGAACATCATCATATATCTTGGAAAACTCAACTTTACATTATTGATGAAGACATAAATCAAATAAATATCATAAAAAATAACATTCTCTATCTCTTTTCACTTTGTTCTATACCCATCTAAAAAAACTTCCACAAAACCTTCCATTTAGTAGGTAACACTTTCCCAAGTTTCTTTTCAAAAAAATAGGTTCCAAACAAAAAACTAAATACCTTTGTCGGACCTAATGATCTTTTCCCAACAAGTGTTTAACTAAAAGAAAACTTCCCTTCACGGGGATGATGAATTATATCATCCATTTAAATAGAAGAAACTTCAACTACATTTCCTGTAACATTTGACAAGATTACATTATCTATTAAATGAAACATAAAATTTGAATGAATCAAGAAATAATTAATTTATTCCTCAGAAATAAAATGTAGATTATTCTCATTAAACATGAAATACCATAATTTAAACTCAAGAACTTTAATAGAATTTTAGTTGTCTTCATCCACGCTATATTTATGGCCTTTCCTGAAAAAAAAACCATCTTCTTTCTATGGATTTATTAGATGAACCTGATGTCCCATCATCCACATAGTTTGAATTTACCATTAAGGACAACTCAGTTAAAGGTCGAAAAAGGATCGATTGGTTAGAGATGTCAGTTCAAATTCAAAGAGAGTTTACATATGAAAATAGAGAATGGGTTGAGAGATGATTTTATATTATGTCACTCACTCGAGTCCCAATTTTCTTACGTAATTGGGTTTGATTTAGGGTTAATTCCTACTGATAAATAAATAAAAAACCAAATTCAAGGAAAAAAAATCTATTTTCTAAATTTATTATATTTTAAAAAAATAATCAACACAGACAAGAGTAATTTTTACATATCCTTGAACTAAATATTATAATAGAATTATCAATTTTAAATTACAACAATAATAAATATAATAATTTCATATAAATCAGAATAAATAAAAATCATTAAATTTATTTAAATATGAATAAACCCAATTCTTGTTTAATAAAATAAAAATGCTCACACGTAAGGGGTTTATTGAAAATTTATACTAACAAGTTTAATGTCGAGATAAATTCACCATAAATGTCACCTTTTGAGCATTATCTATTAGGAAATGATACCTTAAGTCTATATGGTTTTTTCTTGAATTATTTATTAAATTATTAGAATTTTTGACATCACTAGAGTTATCACATTTAATTGAGACATTATTATAATTGAATCTAATGTCCATTAAGGTGTGTTTCATCCATAATACTTTTTCATAATAACTACTATAAGTAATACATTCTGATTTGGTAGAATATAATGAAATAGAGTTTTTCTTCATACTCGACCAGGATGCAAGGGATTTACCTACCAAATAACATGTTCCTAAAGGGATCTTCCTATCTGGTTTACAACCACCAAAGTCAAAATCTAAGAATGAAATTAAATTAAAATCATAAATTCTTGGAAAAATCATGTAAAGATAAATTTTTCCTTTTAAATATCTTGAAATCACTTTGGAAACATTGAAATGTAATTCATTAGTATTATCTTGAAATAAAACAAATTTACATATTTCAAACATAATGTATGGTCTATAAGAAGTCAAATACAGTAAACTTATAATTATTCCTATGTAAACATTATTGTCAATTGGTTTTCCAGTTTGATCCAGGTGATGTTTTTCATTAGAACTCATAATGTGTAGTATTTAATTTATCACATTCAAGTCCAAACCATTTAATTAATTATAGTATGTATTTATTTGATTTATCACATTCCCAAATTCTTTTTGAAAATTTATAAAACCTAGAAAATAATTTAACTCACCTACATGCTCAATTAAAATTTTTTCTGCATGAGTTTTGAAAACTCCTAACACAATTGTTTATTTGTAGAATAAAAAATACATCATAAAATTATATTTTCACTAACAAAATATCTAAATATGAGGTTTCCTTATATGAATTAAGATCTTCCATACCTACTGAAAAATAATTTGACAAAAGAAAAGTACTTAAATGTTCGTAACAAGATCTACATGTATGTTTAAGAACATAAAGAGATTTGATAATTTTAAAAAATAAATTTAGAAAATGGGGATTCTCAAAAACCAAGTGGTTGTTCAACATAAACTTCCTACGTTAGAAATAAATTCAAAAAAGTATATTTTAAATCCATCTATTATAATTTAAAATTCATATATGGTAAATAATATAAAATAATCCTAATGGATTCTAATATAGTTACCAAGGAAAGGTATCCTCATAGTATATACCTTCTTCTTTATTATACCCTTTAGATACCAATATATCCTTATTCCTAGTTATCACACCATGATCATACTTCTTATTTCGGAAAACCCATTTTGTTCCTATAACATGATAATCATGGGGTCTGTTAACTAATTCTCACACATTCTTCCTCTTGAACTGTTTTAGTTCCTCTTGTATAGCTACATCCCATTTTTCATCGACTAAGGCTTCTTATATAGGATTAGGTTATAACTAATATAAAAAGTCAAAAAACTCTATAAGGTTTCCTACACCCCCTTCAAGTTATAATTCCATCATCTAAACATCATATAACAGTTTTTAATGGATGGTTCTAAAGGGTTCTAGGATTTCTAGGAGACATAATTTTAGGTTCATTAGCATCCATACATTTGGGATTTGGTTTCGGGGAATTAAGTTTCAACTCTTCATCCTTTTTCTCATCAAAAAGTGGTTCATATCCCATTTTTTCAATAGAATCACTTTGTTCATAAAATTGAATTATTTTTTTGATTGAAAGGATCAATTTCATAAAAATTTACATGTCCTGATTCTTCAACAATATTTGAACATTTATTGAAAAATATATATGTTTTTGAAGTAGTAGAATATCCTAAGAATATTCCTTCATCATCTTTTGGATCAAACTTACTTAGATTATCCTAAGTGTTTAGAATATAAACCTTACATCCAAAAAACCATAATGTGTACAACTTTTTTCTTTCTATTATTCCATTGATCGTGGGTTATTTTATTTATAAAAAGGTCAAATTAGAACTTATTTTATGATATAAAATGTTGTATTCATATCATCATCCCAAAAATTAGTAGGCATGTTATATTCACATAACATCGTTCTAGAAATTTATTTCAAAGTCATATTTATAATTTCAACTATATCCTTTTATTGAGGTATCCTGGGGGAAGAAAAGGTGTGCTTGATATCATGTTTTAAACAATTGGAATTGAACTCATGTTTCTAAAATTATCCACAATGTTCACTTCTTAAAGCAATAATTTTGGAATCTTTCTCTTTTTGAACCTGTTATCAAAAAATTATTCAAATAGAACAAGAACACTTTTAACACAAAAAAACCTATTTAAATATAGAAAAATCATCAACTAGAATATAAATCAAATATTTTCCTCTTAGGATTGAAACACTATATGGACCAAACAAATCTATATGAATACGTTTTAGGGGTTTAGAAGTAGAAACCCCTTTAATTGGTTTAAAATTAAACTTATTTTTCTTTCCCATTTTGCATGCATCACACAACTTCATTTCATTCAATTTTAGTTCAAGTAAATCTATAACTAAATTCATTTTGGAAATTTCCTCAAAGAATAAAAATTACAATGTCCCAATATTTTATTCCATACCCATGACTCATTTTTTTATCATTTAAATAGTTCACCTTTTTTATACTCAAATAATTAAGATCTAGAGTATATACATTCTCTGTTCTTTGTACCTTAAATTTATGATTTTTATCTTTAAAAATGTAACAATAATTATTTGAAAAGAAAACAAATATCCTTAATCACAAAGTTTATAGATACTTATCATATTGTGATTCAAACCTTCTATATAGAGAATTTTTTGATGAAGACAGAGATCAGATTTCTAATAGATCTAACTCCCAGGATTTTTTCCTTTAGTATTGTCACCAAAAGTAACATGACCACGATATATCTTTTATAAGGATTAAAAATCAGAAAAATTTCTACTCATATTCTTTTAGAATCCACTATCCATATAACATATCTCATTTGTGGTCTTGGACCTTTGTACATACTTACACAAATTAAAAAAAGAAATTTATTTGGTGCCCATATTTTATTGGGTCCATTATGGTTAGAAATTGAGGATTGTGGAGACCATATATGTTTTTTCTATACAAAACATTCGGGATTGACCTTTGAAGAACGTTTCAAGAAAAAACATGTTTAACTCCACAAAATAACGCGTTTCTCGAATTGAAATTATTTTTGTAGTTTCTTAGCACACTAAAATGATAAAAATTAATTTTTGAAATATTATTATTCATAATACTGGGTATAAAATAGTTATTATAAAACTTTGGGTTTTCTCCTTAACTTATTAATTTAAATTTATTTTTTTGAGTTTTATTGTTTCCAAGATTTTGAATTAAATAATTGTTACGTTTTGTAAATAAACTAAAAGAATATTTAAATACTTGGACTTCTTGTTGTAAATTTTCAAGTTATTTCCATGTTTAACACACAATGCTGTAGAATTTTCCAATTTGGTTTTTAAAATTATATTTGTTTAGTTAAGTCCTCATTTTCATTAATAGTCACTTCAAATGAATTTTTGAGAGATTTCTTTTTCTTTTTTAAAGAATCATACATAGTTTCTAACATGGAACAATGTTCATTCAGTTCCACAAAATTTAAATTTCCATTTTCTTATTTACTTTAATTCTTAGAATAAAAGTAAGAATATACCTCATTAGTATGTGCTACAAAACATATGTCGGATTTCTAATTAGAATGCTCAACATTTGATTATGAAGATGAAAAGTCACTATAATCCTCTGAATAACTCTATGAAACATTCATGGATTTCTTATCCTCATTCTTGTATCCAAATTTATTAAAGTATTTATTTTCTAAATTTTTATTATCTCGAAGCTACAGACAATCGGGATTGATATGTCTAGGCTGCTTCAATTTATAACATCTTACTTTCTTATAATTTCCATCTTACTTATTATACTTTTATTAAGGTTACTTAAAATATATTCTCTATTTATATAACTTATTGAATTTTCTAGAAAATTGATAAATCTCAATATCTGAAGAATAACTATTGGAATAATTTTCATTAGATGACTTGACTATTTGAATTTCTTTATAATTCTTATCATCCTTTGAGGCTGAGACTTTTAAAGAAGTTTTTCTCTTCTTTGATATCCTATATTCTCTAGCCTCAGCTTCTATATCTACTTCATAAATCATCATATTACCAATAAAATATTATATATTCAATATTTTGACCTCTTTTGATCGTCTTACAGCAGCCTAAATACAACTCCACATTGGTGGTAGTATTCTGAGAACATTCAGAGCCAAATTTGGTTCAGTAATTTGTTCCCTAAAGTAGTAATATTATTTAATATAAGCCTTCCATTCAACTGTGTGATACTTTTTCCATAAATCATTCAAAAAGTTTCAAACGTTAGTTTGGAAATATTATATATGATATCATGAATGTTATATTCTCCCTCATAGGAAACTAAAATATAGTTCACATTTCATGGGAAATTTCACAGTGAGAAACTCTATTAAACTCATTCGAACCTAATCCAAAAATTATAGTATTCATAGCTTTATAATTCGATTATAGATTAATTTAGTATCATCATCTAAAGTTTATGGTTATATATTTGAAATTTCATAACGCTTCATGGCTTTGAGAAAAATATTCAAATCTAGGTTTTTTATATTCCTGATCATTTTGCCCTTTCAAAAACCATAAATCTCACCATTTAAATAGGGTTCTATGACCATATACATCCCTTCTCTTCAGTCATATCATCCATTGTTGAAGATATATTTATATTTCAATGTTCTATAGATGAGAAATAAATAATTACTCTCTTTGATACAAATTTTGTTAGAGACTTGACGTATTAAGACTCAAGAGGGGGTGAATTGAGTTTTTTAAAATTTTATTCACTTAGAAAAACCACCCTCTAGTTTGGGACCAAATTTTGGTCTATTCTTTAATAAGGAATTTAGTTGAAATATAAGAATAAATAAGGAAACTAGAAACATATATTAATAGTGGTTTTGGGAATAGAAGTCCCCTAGTCCACTACACCACTACTCTTCTCTACAAGTTTGATGATTTTTACTAGGCCAATCCTTTTTCAAGGGTCTTCTAGTAATTTTTCCATGGAATCCATGACTGATTGAAAGTAGTTTACACTAGATTCAATCTCAATATCTTTCAACTGGTCTCCAAAAATTCTTTAAAAAAAATATTTTTCAAGGATAATATTTTTGAAAAACATCACAACTATAGATAATAAACATAGAGTTTTTACATATTTCAGCTTACAACTATAATAAAAAACTAACATAAAATAAGAACCCTATAAGATAGATGATTTGAAGGATAAGTAGCTAAAGTATAGTATTATAAACTCATAAAGGATCATCAATAAGCATAAATGAAGATATGATAATTATTATTCCTTATTTTCATAGTAAACAAATTGACATTTTAGATATTTTTTGAGAAATACTTCTCTTTATTTCTTTTATACACTCCAGTTCTTATTTGAGAAAACTTCTCATGAAAAAAGGAGTCCACACTTGGAAATGCATGCACTACTTATTTAAATGAACAATACATGATCTGTAGAGTCAAAGATTAGCGACACATCCTTTGTTTCTTGAAATACCATAGTAATAGTAGAGAAAAATAAACCATCCTTGTACTTTTATTCTTTCTTAGTACTTGTATATTATTATAACTTATTTTACCATAAAGAGGTAATCAAGCATTTAAATATCGTACAACATCATTAAAACGATCAATCAAGTGATTCAATGCTAATAAATATAAATTTTTGTATGATGTAGTTGATTACATATTTCAATCAACATATCCGATTTGAATATTTGAATCCACGTAGTTGATTTTGATTCATATAGCCAAATTGAATTATGTAGGCCTTTTACTCACGTAACTGAAACTGTCATAGTTGATTGAAATGATGTATCCAATTTCACCACTTAGAAGATTCACATAACAAATTATTCTATGTAAACATTTTACATTGCCAAATTATCTTTGTAGTTGTTTGCTCATGTAGGTGATCTTATTGACACAAGAAATTTTCACATAGGTGATTCTGTAATGTAGCTAATTGATGTAGTTGATTACTTTACATAGGTGATTGACATAGCTGATTGATCGATGTATCCATTTTCACCACATATCCAAAAACGTCATGTAACTGATTTACCAGAATTGAGAGATTTTATCTAAAATCATCCATAATGTATACCTAATGAAATTAACAACCAAACACATAAGAATATGATAAAACCTAATCCACACACTTAATAAAAAAGATCATCAGCAAAATATGAAGGGTATTTGAGATCATCAAAACCTAAAGTACATGGGATATGTTGGACCATATTATTAGTCAAAAAATATAGATCTTTCCCCACCAATGGATATGATGGACATTTGAAGGGGGAATCATTTTAATGGGATCTCATCTAATAAAAGTCTTTATTAGAAGGTAAATAAAACATGATACTCATCAGATAAAAGATTATACTGTAAATAATATCATTATTATGATCATCAATTAAATCTTTGTAATTAATTATTGATAAGGAGAAGCTTAATTTATGTTACTCCTAAGACTACTAACTTAAGAAAAGTTCTAAAGCAAGATTGTTAGTTTAAGAAAAGTTCTTAATAAAAAATTTAATGTGTAATAACAATTCATTCATTGTTAACCATGTATTGAAGTTATCAACATGTGAATCTATATGCTTACGGAATCTTAAATTGATTCATTTAAGATTTTAAAGGCATTAGATGAAACATTACTAAATGAATCTTAGTCTTTACTCATATACTCAATGTTATTGTGTATTTTAATTTTAGTGTCATATACTCAATATTATTGAGTTAATGAAATGATATTAAATATTATTTCATTTGTTAGATGACTTTCTGAGACTAAAGGATCCCTTAAAACTTTATTGGTTATCAAAATAAATTATATATCATGCTTTAAGGGGGGACTAAAATTTCTTGTTCTGGTTAAAGAATTTATATTATTATTATCTATATAAATTTCCATGCAATATGATTTAATATAAATAAATTATAATCATTATTCTCAAAATATTGAGGATACATGAATTGGGAATATGATATATAGATTCTATTTTTTATAAACCGTACAAGTAGGTGAAAGTACACACTATATAAAAACAAAATTTGGTTGAAAAGTTAAACAATGTTTCTTAAAGAAGTCAATAAAAGTAATTTAAAACTAGGGTTATCAAGAAGGAATAATAATAATTCAATATGATTGGATTATCCAATATATACCTAAAGGAGTTTGTGAAAATCCATGGAACTTCCAGGTTAGGTATGAATGTTATAGAAATTAATTATTTGATTTTGAAAGGTATTTTATACAGAATTTATATTTTAAAAAATGTTCTAAATATATAAGAGTTCAAAATAAAATGAAGAATTGATTGAGCATGTAGTTTATATTCATGAGATGTAGTAAATAGTTACGATATCAAGTATTTGAATGTAAAGTATTTTATCAAGAACAAATAAATCTATGTAACATATGTTTATATTTATCTCATTTACCTTATGTGATAAGAGAAGTTTTTTGATAAAAATAGTTTTGTGAACAAGTATGAGATTATTAATTTTATACAAATTATTTATGATTCATTAATTTCTATTACTTTTTTTGTGGAGAATATATGGATAAAATTATTTATCCAGCCTAAAAGTGTTTATCCAACTATTTGTTAAAATATATGGGAATGTGTTCATTACACCCATTAGTAGTATATTTTAATAAATTATTTTATCGAATAAAAATATTCCAAAATCATAGAATACCATATATGATATAGTATATTTTTTTAATATTCTTATTGAAAGGATATAAATGCTTTTACATAACATAAAATGGTTTTTATATCTTGATAAGATATTTCAAAGAGATCTAATGTATAAAAGGCTAATGAGAGTATGATTTATAAATATCACATTATTTCTAGGAAATTTTTTATAGAATAGTGTTACAAAGTTGATGATGATAAACTCAGAAAGTGTTTTATATAGACAATAAAAGATAACATTGTAACCTTTGATGTTTTGAATTAAAGATATTTGAATATATTCAGAATTTTAATAGTTATAAATATGATTTATAAATATCACCATTATTAAAACTAACTTAATTCATATATCATTCTTAATAAAGAGTTTAGAGGTAATTTTTTTTTCATATGGTCACATAGAGATGTTATAGGAATTAGATATAATGTAAAGAGGTTAAAAAACCTAGAAAGTGCATCAAACAAAAATTTGATATCGAAATTCATCATATATAATATGAAAAATTGGTTATTATGTTGGTTTTATTAAATATTCATAAAACAATTAATAATATTGAAATGTATCACATTAAAGAAAACCTCCATTTTATCATTCATTCGCATTGGATATATAAATGAATATATAGAGTACATTTCATGATGTGAAATGATAATTGACCTCTCAAAGTTGGAATTTTAGTTAATCAATAACCGATGTTCAACATGGAGTATTATAGGTTGGGGAATAATGTTAATGTTAAAAGGAGTAGGATTCTTGTATAGAGATACCTAATATGTTCATGAGGCACAAAAGAGAGAATGGGATTCTTTGTATGCACTGGATAAACTACCAAGTATACCACATGATGTGTCATAAAAGTTTCTTTGGTATATAAGGGGTGTATGGATCATATTTGACTCCACACTACCTAAGGTTGGAGAGATACCTAGAATGAGACTATTCATACTTTGATACCCTACTTACACAAGTCTAAATATTGACTTAGATAATATGAGGGTGGTTGAGTATGTTGTTGATCATTTCCTTAGTTGGAGATTTACTAATATGTGATTTTCCATCTCTTATGATGAGTATGACATCTAGGACCTTTATTGAGATACACTATGGGAGTGTTTGGAAACACCTAGATATCTTATATCTATCTAGATAAGTAATATTTGATGTGATTATCCATAAGGTTGAATGGTGTGTGATGTATTCATCAATCACATCAGTCAACACTCAGAGAGTCGAGAATGGCTAGGTTTGCTATATGGGATTGACATGCTTTGTGCCCCATAGCCACTTGATGTCTTGGATAAAGGGAAAATATAATAATGCAAATTTGTATATGATGCAGACTATAGGAAATATATATAGATATATGTGTGTTTAATATAGATCATGCTAGATCCATTTATAGCTAGAGTGGCATTAATACTTTTCTAAATGACACTCTTTGATTACATGTATGGATATGGAGGTTCATATTTGTTTCCAAATCTATAAAGTCTTGTGGGGTCACACTTTATGGTTGATTGAATGGGGATTGATTTTGAATTGGAGAGCTTCTTTAAAATTAATTTAGATTTTATAAAAAAGTATTTTATATAGGTATTCACAAGTTATTAAATATGATATGATTCAAGGTGAAGTTGATTATATATTTAAAAAAGTGTTTTAGAAAATATACAAAATGAGTTTTGAATATAGTTTGAAAATTTATTGTGTATGATAAAATATAAAGTGAAATGAAATAAAGTCTATTAGGTTTTTGTAACGACCCAAACTTTTATTAATGAAAATTCCTCTTGATAAAATTAAATTCATTATTATTTAAAATGGTTATAAACGAAATATTCAATTACTTGGTTTTATGTATTTTTTATTTTTAAATCCCATTAATAATTGTTATCATTGCTAATATAGACATTGAACAGTGACCATATGATTTTTATAAGTATAGGGATTTAAAAAATCCAATTTACTCAGACAAAGGAAGTGATGACCTCATCCAGTTGAATTGATTTGTATGAAGCCTGTTTGTCATAGCTCAGAAAGGAGGTGGTGTCATTGGGATTTTCTCTTGAACAAACCCAATATCAGCTTCAACATGTTAATCTTGAACAGAACCTCTTATAGGAGAAGTAGAAGTTGATAGAGATTATCACCCGAGCGATGTTATTCGTGCCACCCCAAGATTCTATCACCATCACACACCTTACCCTTTTGTCATATGAGGATGTTATAAGGGTTTATGTAATAGGACCTTATCACTATGATTATGTTCATTATTTTTGTATTGAATAAATAATATATATTCATTTTATTATTGTTACTTTGTAAATAGTTCTAAAGAAAAAAAAAGTAATTTTAGTAAATATTGAATTAATAAATATATTTTAATGAATTAAATGATTTTTAATTAAATAATATTTCAAAAAAATATTATTAAAAAATTTCGTTTTATAAAAAAAATGATCGTATAATTTTTATGAATACAACTGTAATTTTTATTAAGGTTTGGAAGTTGTTTTGTCAAAACCCTTGAATTTTTTTATAAAGGTAGGTTTTTATTTTAAAAGTAAAAATTCACATATTTATAAAATTATTTATATAAAATGAATATTATTTTTTTTGATCAAGATTTTCAAATTATCCCATGGTAAATGTTTTATAATTTTCAAAGACTGTCGAATTTTTTGGTAAAAAATAAATACTGTGTAAATATATAATGAATTTTATGACATCATAATGAACCACTAGTGATGTAATAAAATAATATAAATGGTTTTTTGTTACAATATATGTTTTACCATTAAAATAATGTGATTTTATGTTTGTTTTATTTATTTTACAAATCCACAGTGTACCCTTCAAGACTTTTAAAACTTTTTAACTTTTAAAATGATTTCCTTGAGAGTGTGACTCAAATCCACATAAGAAAGACTAATATTATAATAATTTAGGCCATTTTCCTTATAAAATAATGTTTTCTACTCCCTATTTCAAAATCCATGGGCAAAACCCATGGGATTGTTTTTGGGTTTGATATGTTTAATGTGTAGTGTTCAAAACCTAAATATTAAAGAATTCCCTCTATTTTCTTATATAAACCAAACCAAGATCCCACGTCCTCTTCACTAAAAACATTTAGAGATCGATCAAAATATACCATAATCTCTCTATATTCTTACCAAGGCCCCTTAATCTCCCAATAAGCCTCTTTCAATCCCCTCCCAAGCCTTTGAGATCACACTTCCAAGTAAGGGATTTCTTCCTCTCTCATTTTTGTCCAAGTTTCTTTATGTTTCTATACCCTTGTATTTTCAATTAAAAATGTTGGGTTATGATTTCTCACCTCCCCATACTTTCCTCCTTATGTTTTAATGATGATATACCCCTTTCACTCTCATTAATTCCTCAAATGTACACTTGTTACCATGCCGAAATTCCGTAAGATATTTCTCTCTCCTCATTTACATTCGAGCAATTATTTTATTTTATGAATCTAAATTCCATTAAATATGTTGTTAAATGTATCTATATGACCCCTTTACTGTCCATTTCATTTAAATATGATGATAAACCCCTTTCTATCTCATCAACTATTTTTATGAATTCTTATATCACGTCGTTATGATACCGTAACTATACCGCGATTTTCCAAGCCAAAGTCATTGTGTAGTGAATACCATTATCATTTCTCTATCAAGGGTATTAAACTTTATGAAAATTTACTTATTTATTATAGAGTTTCATGTATTAATTTCACATTACTTTATCATGGAATAAATTATGAATTTTAATTAATCCATGTGGCACACTTATGTCTGAAATGAAATGATTAAGAAGGGTGTGCCCTGATAGCGCTCCAATGCATTTGGGTAAAGAATAGTATCATGATAAATCAACAAAAATGATGGTTTGATCAGGATAATTCAACTACAATTAGGTTTTACTCATTCTCCATGTGTAATAGGTCCTTGTATCATTCTAATATCAAGTTAAATGTTTTTGACACATTTCCATGTTATGATAATCATGCTATATCATGCCTTTGTGTTCATGTTTCTCTTGTGCTCCATTAATATTCCTATTTCCTAAAATGTACTATATTCTTTAGGTTATGAATTGTTTACTCCCTTATTGGGATTTATAGGTCACCCTTTTATTATGCATGTCCTCAGATTATCCCAAGTAATGATAAGTACAAAGGAATGGTGTGGTCATGTAAAAGAGGTTTTCAATAAAGATGTGGATTTCATGTTTTAAGTTCATATGTAATGTACTTAATCCCCAAAAACACAAGACCTATCAATATTATATGTTGTATCAAGAGAATATTCTATGTAATAAATCATGTTTAAGTGTGAAATAAAGACCAGGGTTGTTATAGTTGGTATCAGAGGGAGGTTTAGTTATTTTGGGATTAGGATTAGAAAACCTTAGTGAAAGACTTAGGGATAAGACTAAGTATACTAAAAACTTCACTAAATTTTGATGAGTATTGAGTAAGTGTTTCATCAAGAAAATACATTCCTATCTGGATAGGAGTAGGTAGAGTCAGCTTTGTCATAGATGTGTCAAGGGGTAAAACCCGAAAACACTACTTAGAGATAGACTCGAACGAGAGATGGTGCACGAAAATGGACCTTACTGCACTCTTGGTTATGAAACTCTTAGGGGATATGCTTTGGTAAATTAATTAGTTTAGTATGAACCATTATTGAGGGAAAAAATCCCCCTAATAATATATGTTGGGAATTAGATCATGGATAACATAGATTGAAGCCTATAAATTCAAAAGTTAATGAAATATGTTTAATTTATATCTTATCCATTTTTGTCTTTGGATTACCCTTTTTTTGTAAACCCTAACATTCCATTTATTATAGCCAATGGTTGGTAATAGGAGTACTTGGGCTAACAACTGATACGAATATCAATGTGATGACTGTTCTAATGAGATGACCAGTGTGATGGGAGTAGGAATCACAAACTTTTTCAAGATAATCTCTCAGTTAACTCATGTCTTGAATAGAAACATGGGTCAAGAAGAATGTTAAACCCCCCCCCCCCCCCCAAAGAAAGAATAAGTCTCAATTGATAGATTCATGAGATAAGGGCCTTCCTACTTTTAATGGATCATCTGATCCCTCAATTGTTGAACAATGGATCAACTCCATTGAAAATATCTTCTCCATCCATCAATGTTCTGAACAAGAAAAGGTTCTTATGGCTACTTATCGTATGGAGGGTGAAGCTGATCAATGGTGGACCTTGATCAAAAATATGAATCATGAGGAGGAGATTGGGGTGTTGGAATGGAAGTATTTATTGTAAATGTTTTTTGATAAATATTTTCCACGCACCCTCTGACTTAATGTGGAAAGGGACTTCCTTTCGCTCAAGAAAAAAGATGATGAATACATAGGAGTGTATAAGGAAGACTTCACAAGGATTGCATGATACACCTTAGTCTTTGTCGTTACCCCCAAATGCAAGGTTGAAAACTTCTTTGGTGTGATAAAACCCAGCCTACAGAAATCCCTGGTGATCCGTGACTTCAATAGAAATGAGGAAATTGTTCGATGTTCCCTCATAGTTGAAATTGAGATCGAAGAATCTCAGGGGTATCATAGGGATACGAAGTGTAAGGTGGAATTTATTTCTTGTGTTCCAATGGATAAATCCAATGTTACTAAGAAAATCCATAACCCCACTTGCCAAAGGTGCAGAAAGAAGCACCTAGGAAATTGCCCTAAGGGGACGACGAAATGCTTTAGGTGTGGAAGAGAAGGGAACCTATCCATTAACGTTTGAAAAGAAAAACCCATGTCTACGAAAGAGGATAAGAACACTTCATTCGACACTCAACGCACTATTAATTTCTAAAACTACGAAGAACAATGGCACTTAGCAAACCGGTTACCTAATCCAAGGGTTTCTGAAGGAAACCAACAACCTCCAAGGCAGCAAGGGAAATATTTTTCCATCACTACCACCTAAGTGAACCCTGACAATGAAGTGGTGATAGATATTCTAATTATTCATTCAATAATAGAGATTATACTTTTTTATTCTGGTTCTACGCATTCTTTTATATCCCAAAAGTTTTAGTAGAATAATTGGAACAACACCAAAAATCATTGAAATAAAAATGTCAGTGAGAACAAAAAATGGGGAAATCATTGCATCCCAGGAATATAACTCCTCCCTGGTCATAATTTGTGGATTGAACTTCCTGGTGATCCTCGGCATACTCCCTATGGTGTAATTTTATTCAATTCTTGGAATGGATTGTCTTTCCTTATATAGATCCAACATAAATTTCCGTGAGAGGGAAATCACTCTCCATATGGTGAATTGACCCCCGATTCTGTAAACGAGAAAAGAGGAAGACGAATATTATTTAGAACCATCATCTCAAGCATGGATATTAATTCCCTATGAGCACATGTATCTTTATCAGATGATTGTGTCTAAGGAAGAAACCATCCTTTAAGACATGCCAATTTTGAGGGAATTCGCTAAAGTGTTTCCTGAGAAATTGTCTCATATTCCTCCTATAAGATATGTTGAATTGTTAATTGATCTTATACCTAGGGCATTTACAATATCTAAAACTCTATATATAATGGCTATTTTGAAGATTGAGGAGTTCAAGAAACAACTACGGGAAAATCTGGATAAAGGGTTTATATTCCCAAGTGCTTCACAATGGGGTGCACCAGTCCTCTTCATCAAGAAGAAGGATGGGTCAATGCCCCTTTTCATAGATTATTGTGTGCTCAGAAATCATGATAAATAATGCGTATACTCTACCCCAAATTGATGACATGTTCAATCATCTACATGGAGAACAATACTTCTCCAAGGGGGATTTGTGGTCAATATATTACCAAGGTTAAAGAAGGAGGATATCCCCAAGAGTGATTTTTGTATAAGGTATGGGAACTATGAATTCATAGTAATGCCTTTAGGACTCATTAATTCTCTAGAAATCATCATGGACTTGATGAATATAGTCTTTATAGATTACCTCGACAAATATTTGGTCTTATTTATAGATGATATTCTAATATACTCTAAAACCAAGGAGGATCATGAGGAGCATCTAATCATTGTACTAGAGACCTTGTGAAAAGAGAAGCTCTATGAAAAGTACAAAAGGTTTGAGTTCTAGTTGAAGGAGTTCTCATTTTTGGGTAATATCCTCACAAGAAATGGGATATCTGTGGATCCCTCTAAGACAGATGAAATTGATGGATGGTCGAGGCCACCATCTATGACATATATCCATAGCGTCCTAGGGTTAGTTGTATATTATCAATGATTTTCGAGAAATTTATCACAATTATCAAACCCTATTACCAAGATAACTCGGAACGAAGTCAAGTTTTCTTGGAGTGATTAATGTGAAGAGAGAATCAAGGAGTCTAAAAGGATTCCTATCACTATGCACATGCTCA
The DNA here is from genome assembly GCA_963277665.1 of Viscum album. NCBI lineage: Eukaryota > Viridiplantae > Streptophyta > Magnoliopsida > Santalales > Viscaceae > Viscum > Viscum album. The sequence goes on along the minus strand of OY728125.1, from coordinate 841,591,305 downwards.
CATTACCCACAAGTGGAGAAATATTTGTGGTATTTTTTGATTCTTTGAAGAAGGGACTCGATTGTGCGTTGAAGAAAACTAAAAAAGTCATTGCTTTTGCTTCAAGAAAATTTAATGGTCATGAAAAAAACTATCCAACACATGATTTGGAGTTGGCTATCATAATCTTCACTTAAAAAATTTGGCGACATTACCTCTTTGGGGAGAATTTTAAAATATACATGGATCACAAAATCCTCAAGTATATATTCACACAGAAAGAGTTGAATAGGCACCAATAAATATGGCTAGAGCTTATCAAAGACTATGATTACTCAATCCATTACCACCTTGGGAAAGAGAACGAGGTGGAAGTTTCTCTAAGTAGAAATAACCCAGCAATTCTATCATTTATAAGAAATGACAAGGATCTAATATTCTTAGATTTGATGAAGATGGACAAGGGAATCATAAAGAAGGGAACATCATCAATACATTCACAAATTATTAATTAATTATCTATTTTGAAAACATTAATAGATTCTCAAAAAGATGATGTGGGAATTCAGAAGAAAGTGGAACCTATAAGGAAGGGAAAATCCCCAGAGTTCATTGTTAATGAAGAATGAATTGTGAGATTTGGGTAAATAATATGTGTTCCATAAAATCCAAAGTTAAAGAAAGAACTTTTGGATGATGCACATAGTTCGAATTTCTCCATTCAATCAGGAAACATAAATACGTATTCAGATCTCCAAGAGCTTTATTGGTTTCATAACATGAATAAAGAGATCGCTCAGTATACATAAAAGTGCCTGGTATGTAAGGAAGTGAAGGTTGAGAGGCAGAAGTCCAAGGGGGTGATGCAACCATTACCCATACCAGCATGGAGATGGGAGAACATCACTGTGGACTTTGTCACCGAACTTCTGAAGACAACCCAAGGAAAAAATGTTATCTGGATTTTTGTGGATTGTCTTACAAAGAAAGTAGACTTCAATACAATTTGATAGGATTTATCATTGGATCAACTAGAACGAATATATATCAGAAAATTGGTATGGTTGCATGGAGTACCACTATCTATTGTATCTAATCAAGATCAAAGATTCACCTCTATGTTATAGAAGAGTTTCTAACATGCTCTAAATACTGAGCTAAACTTCAGTACGACTTATCATCCTCAAAATAATGGCCAATCAGAGCGGGCTATCCAAAAACACGAGGACATGTTGAGAGCATGCTAAATGGACTTCAAAAGATGATGGGATCAACATCTTCCTCTGGTTGAGTTCTCTTACAATAACAGTTTCCACTCAAGCATCCAAATGGATCCTTATATAGCCCTTTATGGGAAGAGGTGAAGAACACCAGCATGTTGGTATGAAGTTGTGGAGTGAAAACTCTTAAGTCTAGAAATTGTCGAAGAAATGGCGGTAAAGGTTAAGACCATCCAGTAGCACATTAATGCTGCACAGAGTCGACAAAAGAGTTATGCTGATAATTGTCGACAAGACCTAGAGTTTGATTTCTGAGGCATTTTATTCCTCTTCATATCACTGTGGAATAGATTTATTATATTTTCGAAGAAGGGAAAGATTATTCCAAGGTAGATTGACACTTTTGAGATCCTTAATCGCATTAGAGCAGAGGCATATCGACTAGAACTCCCACTGAACCTATCTCAAGTACATGGTTTATTCTATATATAACTATTGAGAAAGTAAAAACTTGGCCTATCACATGTACTAAATCCATAGGTAGTATCATTGGATAATGACCTCTCTAATGAAGATAATCCAGTGAAGATCAAAGATCATAGATAAAAAGTTCTAATAAATAATACAATGCCCCTCATCAAGGTGTTGTGGAAAAACACATGTTTAAAGAAGCAACGTGGGAATCAAAGGAAGTGATGAAGTAGAGTTACCCTCATTTGTTTTAGAGAGGGAAAAGAAAATTTCGAGGGTGAAATTTCTTAAGGGGGGAAGATTGTAACGACCCATACTTTTATTAATGAAAATTCATCTTGATCCAATTAATTGTCATATTATGTAAAATGGTTATTTAAGACATATACACTTCCTTGGTTTTATATATTTTGGATTTTAAAATACCATTAATAATTTTTACCATAGCTAATACTGTTATTGAAAAATGACCACATGATTAGTATAAATATAGGAATTTAAAAAATCCAATTTACTCAAAAAAAGGAAGTGATGGTCGAATCTAAAATAATTTCTCCATACGAAGCCCATTTTTTTGGAGCTCAGAAAGGAGGTGGAGTCACTAGGATTCACTCTTGACCAAACCCAAGATGAGCTTCAACATGTTAAGCTTGAACAGAACAACCTATGGGAGAAGTGGAAGTTATAGAGATTACCACCCGAGCGTTGTTATCCGAGACACCCAAAGAGTCTATCACCATTTCACACCTTGCCCTTAAATCATATACAGGTGTTATAAGGGGTTGTTTAACAATACCCTAGCTCTAGTTTTATGCCCATTATTTTTGTAAAGAATAAATAATATAAATTCATTTTATTGTTGTTACTTTTTAAATAGTTTTGAAATCACAAATAATACTTTTAGTTAATATTAAAGTATGAAATATATTTTGAGTTATTAAAGTATTATTTAATTAAATAATATTTTAATAAAATATTATTACTAAATTAATTTTTATTAAATAGAAATGATCTTATAATTTTTATGAAAATAATTGTAAATTTTTTAATGTTAAGAAGCTATTTTTTCCAAAACCCTTGAATTTTCGATAAATATTGGTTTTTATTTTAAAATTAAAAATTCAAAAATTTTGAAAAATTATTTATATAAAATGAATATTATTTTTTTAATCAGGATTTTGAAATTAACCAATTGTTAATTTTTCATAATTTTTTGAGATAGTCAAATTTTTGGGAATAAATTCAACACTGTTTTAATATATAATGTGTTTTATGAAATCATAATGATCCAGTAGTTATGTAATAAAATAATATAAATGGTATTTTTGGCCAATATATGTTTCAAAATTAAAATAATGTGATTTTAGCTTTGTTTTATTTATTTTAAAAAGCCTTAGTGGACCCTCCAAGACTTATAAAACATTTTAACTTTTAAAATGATTTCCTTGAGAGTGTGACTCACATCCGCATAAGAAAGCCTAATATTTTAATAATTTCAGACATTGTACTTATAAAATAATGTTTTACACTCCCCTTTTTCCAGAACCATGTGAAAAAAACCAAGTTATTGTTTTTGGGTTTGATTAGTTTAATGTGTAGTGTCCACAACCTAAATAATAATGAATTCCCTCTCTTTTCCTATATAAACATACCCAAGATCCCACTTCCTATTCACTCAAAAACTTTGGATCTTGACAAAAAAATTCCATACTCTCAATATAAGCCTCCCAAGGTTCCCCAATCTCCCAATAAGCCGCTCTCTAGCCCCTCCCAAGCCTTTGGGATCACACTTCCAAGTAAGGGATTTCTTCCTCACTCATTTTCTTCCAAGTTTCTTTATGTTTCTATACCCATGTATTTTCAATTAAAAATGTTGTGGTATGATTTAAAACCTCCTCCATACTTCCCTATTTATTTTTTAATCATGATATACCCATTTCTCTCTCAATAATGCCTCCCATGTACACCTGTTACCATGTTGAAATTTTGTAAGGGATTTCTCTCTCCTCATTTACATTCAAGAAATTCCTTTATTTTATGAATCTAAATTACATTAAATATGTTGGGACATGTATCTATATGAAAACCATACATTTAATTTCATTTACATATTATGAGATACCCCTTTATCTCTCATCCACCATTTTTATGAATTATTATGTCATATTGTTATGCTGCAGAAATTGCACCGCAATTCTCCAAGCCAAAGTCATTGTGTAGTGAATATCATACCCATTTCCTTATCAAGGGTCTTCACCATTATGAAAATTTACCTATTTATTATAGAGTTTCATGTATGAATTCCACATTCCTATATAATGTAATAAATTATTATGTTTAATGAATTCATGTTATATGATTCATGTGGCACACTTATGCATGAAATGAAATGATTAAGAAGGGTGTGCCCTTCTAGCGCTTCAATGCATTGGGTAAAGAATAGTATTATGGTACGTCAAGTGAAATGAGGGTTTACTCATGATAATTCAAGTGAAATGGGGGTTTAATCATGATCCATGTTCAATGGGACTTGTCTCATGCTAATATCATGTAAAATTTTGTTTCCACATTTCCATGTTATGATCATAATATTATATCATTCCCTTATGTTGATGTTTCTCTTGTGCTACATTGATATTCCAATTTCCTAACATGTACTATATTCTTCATTTTATTCCTTTTTTACTCCCTTGATAGTATTTATAGCTCACCCTTTTCTTATGCATGTCCTCAGGTTATCCCATGCAATGCTAAGTACAAAAGCATATTATGGTCATGTGAAAGAATATTTCAATATATATGTGTATACCATGTTTTAAGTTGTTATGTAATGTTACTAATACCAAAATACACTAGAACTATTGATAATATATGTTTTATCAAGTGAATATTATACGTAATAAATCATGTTTATGTGTGAAATAAAGATTATGGATGTTATAGTTTTCATGTAAGTGGGAGATTCAAAGTGATAATCCTTATAGAATTGTGTGTATATATATATATGATATATAGGTAGTTTCGTATTTCATGAAAATTTTGATTTACATGCGTGGTATGGTGGTTTTGAGTATCAAACTATTTTGTGATTTTTGAAGATATTAAAATTCAATGAAGGGATATTTTAAGGGGTTTGAAATTTTCAATATCTCTCACTAGGACCCCACATGTATTTTTGGATGGGGAGATATTTTTTTCTTATCCCATGGATATATTTTTTGAATTTCAATTATATGCATGTGTTTCTTGGGCTTCTGATGGATAATAAAAATGGGAGAAGTAGGGTTGCTACAAATGGGGTGTGAAAAATGGGAGTAGACATGTGGGTGATTGTTTCTAGGAATGGGTAGAAACATATAATGGAAACCAGTGAGCAGTGGAAAATCAGGTTGTAAAACCACCTAGTTGAGGTGTCATAATGACACTACATATTTGGTTTTGATCTCCATGGGGAGACATTTTGTCCTGAAAATTATTAGAGAAAAGGCGCAGGTGTATCTAGGTGGGGTTTTTCACACAGTTTTTTCTATAATCTATTTAAAATTCAAGTTCCAATATTTACTTGATTTTTATATTCTATTTTATTATAGTGGAATTTTTTCAGAGTTTAAATGTTTTTTAATCCTACATATTTGATGGTTTTTCAACTTTAATAATTTGTGTATTAATTTATTTCCTACTATTTATTTTTTTTCATGAATTTTCATTGGTGATTCTCATAATAATTTTTTGGAATTGAGTTAATATCATATGGTTGATCTATTTACTCTCTAAAAAATGATATTAATGGAGTTTATCCAATGTTACTTGTTTATTTGATATGTGTGGTTCACACCATGGTATTTCTTCCCACATAGAATTTTTTAAAGGGATAAATGACTTTACTATGCGGTAGAAACAATTAGAAAATATTTTGGTTTATGAGAAGACATTGAAGAAAAAAATAGAGAAGATGGAGTAGATGAGTGATTGTGATTGGTAAGATATGAGAGAGATAGAAACAAGCAAGATTCAGATGTATTTGGGTGATAATACTCTGTGGTTGGTGATAAATATGAAAACTCCAAAGGATATCTGTCTGAATATTGAAAGAAATTATAAATTGAAATCCATCAAAAATCTTTTATATCTAAAAAAAATTTTATCCATTGGGAATTCTATAGAATTGATATTTAGGTAATCATCTGGATGAGTTCACCAAAATTATTATAGAGTTTTCTTCAGCAGCGGTCAATATCAATGAAAAAAGTAACGTGATACCTGTTGAAATGTAAGAAGAAAAAGATTTTATTCTCTTATGTTCGTTAATTAATTCATGTGATTATCTCTTCCCAACATTTTTGTTCAAGAAAGACACTATAAATTTGGATGATGTAAATTCATCATTATTTATGAATGAGACTTGGTTAAAGACTGATGATGGTGATTCATCAGGAAATAGTGGTACTCTGGAAATAACATATGGAAATGATAATCAAATAGGCCAGTCAAAGAAAAGAAGAAATGTCATGTGCTTCTTTTGTGATAAGGTGGGTCATGTACAGAGAAATTAGTATTCTTTTAAAAATATCAAAGAAAATAGGACAAAAACACCAATTATGAGTATACCATCATAAGTATTATACAGAGTGAGGAAGATTTACTTTCAATTGGAATTGATTATTTCATGTCAGATCATTATAATTAATGGGTTGTTGATTTAGCATCATTGTACAATATTTCACCAAAGCCATAAATACTCTCGATATATGAAGAAGGTTAATGGGTATATTAGAGATGGGTAATAGATATTCAACTAATTTCATTATTGTTGGTGATATTTTTATCACTATGAATTTAGGTTGTGCGCTGATGTTAAGGGATGTGCGACATGATCTAGCTATACACCATAATTTTTTATTTGTCTATAGTCTAGATAATGAAGGGTTCAGAAGTTATTTTGGTAGTGAAATGTGGATATTTACTCAAGGATCGATGGTATATGTGTGAGATAGAATGGTTGATGCAATTCATAAGGTGAATGTGAAGGTGTGTGGTGAAGTGAAAAATGAAGTTTCAAACAGGACTTCATCAGTTTTTTAGAATAGAAGATCGCCACACATGAGTCAAATATCATCGACTAGGATGTAGAATGTTTGGAAGTCAGAGCAGGCATGGTTAGGTGTTTCGGGTCTTACACCTAATTCATTTTCTTGTGATAGTTCCCCTGGTGATAAAGGAATTAAAATCAAAGATTGAAGTAATGTGATGAGAGTAAAATACTGCTAAGATGATATTGATAAGAGGGAGAAATTAGTTTCTACAGGTACTCTTGATTATGTAGAGACCACTTTTATGGGGGAGATAGGTGTTGTTTGTTCCAATCTTGTTTAGCAGAGTAGTGCAGACACATATATGATGAAAACTTAAATTTTTTTATTTCATTTACATGTGGGGTGGGGGTGAGGTTTCTTTTGGAGCTACAAAATTGTGTTGTCATATTTTTAGTAGATGGTGATGGTAGGTGCGATGCTAACCAGTTTTCTTTATAGCTAATTTAGTTGGATGGGATCTCCTTCTTGGTAGGATGAGGGGGGGGGGGTCGAGGTTTATCCCATCTAGTGTTTCTTGAGGATATTAAATCAAAAATAAATTATATTTTTAGGGGTTTTAAATTTTCAAATTCTCCCAATAGAACCTCGCATGTCTTCTTGAATGGGGAGATATTTTTTATCCTATTGATATCTTTTTGAATTTAAATTTTGTATACATGTGTTTAGGGATTTCTAAGGATTATAAAAAGGGGATAAATAAGGATGTTAATAATGGGTTAAACAAAAAAATAATTAGATATGTGGGTGATATTTTATGGTCATGGGAAATAGCGTGTAAAGTTAATTGGTGAGCAATGAAAAATTGGGTTGTGCAATGACTTATTTGAGGTGCTACAACAACGTCACTTTTTTTGTTTTAATCATTTTGGGGTGACGTTTTTTCATAGATGATTATTAGAGAAAAGGTAGAGGCATGTTGGGGTGTGTTTTTTAACATAGGTTTTTTCTACGCTCTATTTACAATTCATGTTTTGGGATTTACTTAAATTTTATAGAATATCTAATTATAGTGAATTTTTTTTATTGTTTCTATATGATTTTATCATCCTACACATTGATGGGGTTTTCCACATTAAAATATATGTCTCAATTTATTTCATACTATTTATTTTTGTGATTCTATTTTCATTGGTTTTTATTAAAATATTTTTTTGTAATTATGTTATTATTCTATGGTCAATCCATTTCCTCGCTAATAATTGGTTCTCACAACTTGCAACAAAAATGATAAACTATTATTATTTACTAGTCTCTCATATTATCTATCATTTAATATACCATTTTTTAAGATGAAACTTTTTATATTACTCGCATTTATGTATATGATACATGAACCAACCATGATATTTATTCATGTGTTTCATCACATGAATAAATGGGATGATAATCAAGGATCATCCTTAGTTTCTTATTAAATTCTCTCATGTGATGAAAATGTTTGAGAAATCTATTATGCCTGGTTGAACCTCATTGAATCTATTACAAAATTTATTCTTCTTTCTATGCATATCGAGGTGATAGAACATCATCAGGAAAAGGATAATCTCGCATGTACAACATGATATTTATATTATCCTGTTGATACACAACGTGTAGAACCCCTGGTTTAAATATTTGGAGTCTCTCTATTTCTAATTGGAACAAATCCATTGGCAATTCTTATTGTGTTGAAGCTCGATTTCTTGGAAAGTCTTCATTTATGGTAGTTTTTCTTAGATCTACTTTCCTTCCCCTTATTAAATCATATATCAAGTCTTTTGGGGATATATATATTATTTTTTATTCCAATAATGATGATATGTGGCTATGTTGATGTTAGGGAAATAGATCTAAGGCAGGTTTTTGGAGATTAAACATGGTTTTGTTAAATAATTCGTATCTTTCTTTGTTTTCACTATATTTTCTAAGGTAGGTGGTTTCACTCTCGACTCATATTAATATAAATGTAAGGATTGATTTTAAATTAACTGTTTTGTTGAAATTTATTGTGAATTTTCTATTAAATTCTTGATAGAAACCCTCTTTTGTGATTCTTTATAGAATTTTGAAAAGTGGTTATTTTGTGGAAGGTGAAATTGGTCACATAATTTTAAAATGATGATTTTAAGATAGTTGTTTTGTTTTAATTCATCGAAATTGGTTGGATAAGTTTTTTAAATAAAATATGGATTTTATTTAAATGGTTTGGCATAATTTTATTTGGCATGGTTGTTGTCTAAAATAGTTAAGTGTGAGTAAAATGGGATGAATAATGGTCGTGAAGTACCACCATCAAAGGGATGGGGTATGGATGTGAAGTTAAACCATCAGTCATAAACACCAATATTGTGTGGTTGAGTGTGTGTGTGTGTGTTTGTGTGTATGTTTGTGTGTAATTGAATGGTAATTCCAAACGAATTCATGAAATGGTTTATTGACTTGTTTGGTTTCTTTCCTTGGAAATTGGTTTTAGTCTTGGGAAGAATGTTTTGCTATCGAAATTATTATATATTATGATAAAAACCATTTTCAAATTTTTATATAAATGTGATAACCTATTCTATCCTAGTGTAATGATTAGGGAATTCATTTTGGGAAATCCTACCTAGTTTCATTACTCACCCCTGCTTTGGCATGTTGGTGATTTTGCATACATTATTTATCTAGACACTGGTAATGGTAAATCATCACACTTATTTGTTGGTGCTTCATAATACTTGGAATTTATTGTGGAGTTGGATCATGTAACATGTTGGGAGTAGTGTAGTTATGTCTTAGAGTGTTTGAGTTTTTTTGTTTTTTTTTTCGCTATGTACTTTGATGTTAGTAGTCTCCCTCTATGGTACTTTTATTATCATTTGGTTTGATATTCAGTTGTTATGACTGGGTTGTATTACTTTATAATCATGAATCATATAGTGGGTTTAGTTATGGTAATATTGGTTTTGGTTGTTTATTCACAAAGGAAAAATCATTCCTCAATTGTATTGAAGCTCTTGTAATTTATTTCTAATCATTGGCGTCTTGGTGATGTCGCCAAAGCCATGTAGTAATTCTTCCTTGAATCAAGCCAATGAGGAGGGGATGGATGTTACACCATGAATGTGAGATGATTTTTTATGCTCATGTGTTCCTTATCAAACACATTTGAATATATTAAAAGGTTAATGATATGATATAGTGGCTCTTTGATGAAGGTATTCTTATTTAGAGAATCTTTATCTAGTTTTATTGAGATTTTTATATATCTTGCATAAGAGATCCTCTAATTTGGTTTCTTATTACTTACACCATGTCTAATAATTGTTATTAGATTCATATGAAACCTAATAGTTAGATCTATGGAATATTGAAGGATCATGAAATCCAGCCGATATGGTTGTAAAGTTTGTGACTCGAGAAGTTTGGAGATGGTGTTGTGCCTTAGTAAGTTTGAGTTAATCATGAGGAAGACATAGTGGGGAACCATAAAGATGGTTTATGAAAATTTGATGGAGGATGTCTGTATTGAATTTCTATATAACTTATTTGTAAAACAAAAATTAATCTCAAATGAAATATTCTTGAAGTGTGAGCATTATTTTTTTGGAAGGAGAATCTATAAGACCACCAGAAGGAGAAAATCTAGTGATTTTATTTCTGATGAAAACATGGAGATGGGGTGACAATGATTGAGTGTTAGCTCATTAGAAAATTATTTCCATCATTATTCAAACCACATAAAGTTCATTTACCAGATGATATGTAAGATTCCATATCAATGATGTCTTAAAGGGAGGAACAGTCAACTGGCTAGACACGTTGAGGTGGTGGAAAACATGAACTAATTTAAATATGACAATTTTAAAGGTAAAAATGAAAAAAATAGATTGTGAAAAATTTTAAAGACACATTTTTTATTAGCGATCTATCGTTACTTTCCTATTTTTCATACATATGCATGAGGTCACACTTATATTCAGAATTGCTTATAATAATCCTAACGAACAATGTTTTCGGAGATAATACAACCTTATAGATAACTTTCTCATGGTAAATTATGTGTATGGACTTCCTCTGTCACCTCAAATCCAAACTAAACATGCTTTTGAACCAACATTCCCCTAATGGAGAACACCATTTTGTCATTTAATGGATGTGGGAGCCTCACGCCCTCATTTTATTTCTCCTCTTTCCCCACTACCCACTCACTACTCATGTTAATTTTCATGTATTACTCAAGGAATCGATGTTCAGGGATGATATTATTCATTTGATATATTCATGTATCATATGTTATTTATGAAAATCTTATTTATCATTCATTTATATATGATGTGTTATAAAAATACCTATGATATTATAACAAAACCCTGTAAAAATGTTTTATATTAAGATTAATTTGAGTACTGCATGAAAGTTAACATGAGTATGAGTACTTATGGATATGATGTGTTCATAATTGAAAGTTATAGAACTTATAAGTTATATTGATTCTGATAGAAACATAAAGGGATTATGTATTTTTTGTAATTGTGGGTTGAGTATGTTGGGGGGGGGGATCAGTCAGTTCCATTTGTAGGCATGAGATAGGTTGTATTGTTACTCTGTTGGGGGGGGGGATATGTTTTATAAATAGATGAGGGGGATATAGAAAGGGAGAAGAGAAGTTTTTATTTAGGATTATGGATTTGGAAGCAGCCTATGGGCTAGGGCAAAGAGCATTAAATGATAAAGACCACAACAAGTGACTATTATATATATGGAAAAATTCTTATATAACTATAGAAGAGTGGTAGAAGAAGAATGAAGAAGGGAACCCCGAGAGAGATGGTTCTCCTCACCCAATCCCACAAGATACTTCCCAAACTAGAAGTGTGAGTTTTTTGTTTCACCTGAGTTTTTGAAGAATAACCTATAGATTGGTGGGTGTGCATCATAGCTAGAGCTGAGAAATAAAGAGGATCAGGAAGTGTGATGTCATTAATAAGAGTCAAAGCAGATGGAAAAATCAGGATACCTCACCCTTATGATCAAACTAGATATACTTCTCCACCCTAGTGATTTCAATTAGTCATGCACTCCTTCACATGAAAGTAACCAGGTGGTGCACATCCCAAAGGACGTGTTCCATAAAAAAGTGTCATTGCTGCATGTGAGCCGTATATGGATGGTACTGCCAAGAGAAGGTGTGGTGGTTGACACTGGTGAAGTTGAAATCGAGTGTAGTAGCATGGAAGGTTAGAGTTATTCCTTCCATTTTTGTCTTTGTTGAGGGATATCACTACAAAATATGACGTCTCTGATCAGGAAGATAAATAGAATCATGTTGGCCAACCACGTTACGTCAAGAAAAGAACCCAAAGTCAGGTCAGACCAATGATAAAGACCTAAATAAGTGACTATTGTATATATGAAAAAATTCCAATATCACTACAAAAGATAAGTATAAGAATAATGAAGAGGTAACCCTTGAGAGAGATGGTGCTCCTCAACCAAGCCCGCACGCCACATCCCAATCCAGAAGGCCAAATACCCACTTATCTTATCCCAATTTATATTACCCTCCTCTATTTATATAATGCATCCCCTTAATATAATAACAACATAACCTATCCCATGCCTACATGTGAAACTCACATCCCCCCCAGGCTCAACCCACAATTACACAAAATCCCTTATCCCCCCAGGTCTTTATCAGAGACACTTGGACTATACTACATGAAATATTGTAAATATGTAAATGGTAAAACTATGGTTCATATTATCTAGTTTTCTAAATAATACATATTAAAAAATATATGGATATATAGATTATCACACTTTCACATTAATTCTAAGTTGTTTTGATTCGAGTTTGACATGAGAATGACTTAGATTATATTCATAATTTGGTTCCCATTATGATTTCATTGAATTTATTAGTGCTTGTATTTATTAAATTGTCCTTTGGTGTGATTTAATAAAGGTTCACAGGATTTTTGGAGTAGAAATTTGTTTTAAAAATAATACATGAACTAGATAAAATGATAATTTTAAAAAAATAACATCCCCCAGGTTTTTTAATAGTTTCATTTATCTTAAAAAATAACTCTGACTTTGTGGTTTTATATATTGCATTTTCGATCCCAAGCCATGATAGAGGGTTGTGTAGTTGTCACTCAGTGTAAAACTTCATCATAACCTTTCATGAAAATTTATCAAATATATCAATATGCTAATAATATGATGTTCCTTGAAAGTAACATGTTGCATTGCTTGAGTGTGGTGTGAAATTATCTAGAGTCTCTACATCATCACACATGTGTAGTGTTAAATGTACTAGGGTATTCACACATTTATAGACGAATTTGAGGGGTAAATAATCTATGCAAAGTCATAAACTTAGGATCACTTGTTGTAATATTATAACATTAACTAGAAAATATATGGAATTGATAGATATTAAGATTATAAGATAGATATGTGTTTTTTGTTTACAAAAGTCTAAATGGGTGGGAGAAAAGGTAAAAGAATTGGATATCTCCAATTTCCAACTTTGGAACTCAGGTAAAACTCAGATAAGACTTTGATAGATAATGTGTTTGACATCATAATATTAGGGGATAAAATTATAGTTGTTAATATAGTTATAGGAAACTATAATTTTAACTTCATTAGTGTTTATACGGCTAAGTAGGCCTTGATTTACAACAACAGTTTACTTTTTGGGTTTATTTAGAAACATTGATTCTAATTTTTCAACAGCATGAGAATATTTTTATAGGCAGTGGCCTAAATGGTAATTTAGGAAATGATTCTAAAGATTGCATAAATTTTCATGGATGGTTTGGTTTGGGTGAGTAAATGATGAAAGAGAAATTATCTTAGAATTTTCCTACAATTTTGATTTTTGTGAAAGTAAATACACTCTTTATGAAATGGGAAAGACACCTTATAACATATAAAAGTGGACTTGCATGATCCAAAATGGATTATTTCTTGATTAAAAGGGCAGATAAAATATTTATTACAGATTGAAATGTTATAGCTAGTGATAATCTGACCACCTAATATCATTTATTAGTTTTAGACCCAAAAATTAAGAATTATATGAGAAATATGAAACATTTAAGGAATAATATAATCATATGGTGACGCTTAAAGGATAAACCTATAATGGAATTTAAGAACAAACAGTTGAAAGACGTGGATTGGTAAGTTCAAGGAACCTCCAATTACATGTGGATCGAGGTGGATAAAAGTGTTTGTAATATAAATACTTCTATTCCAGTAAAGTGTTTTGTTTTGAAGTAAAAGAGTCAAGGTGGTGGAATGAGAATGTTCAAGTTAATGTTAAATCAAAATTAGAGTGTTTTAAAGCTTTACACCTTTGTAGTAATGCAGATATTTGGTCTCTATATCTTTTTGATCGTAGAGTGAATGAGAAAACAATTATTGAGGCCAAATCTCAATTTTTTTGAGGAGTTGTACCATTAATTACAAATTGATAATAGTTAAAGAAATTATATAGATTATCCTAAGGTACAAAGTGAAAATCTAGAGATTTAGATCAGGTTTGGTGCATAAAAGATGAAAAATGACATATTCTTTTTAAGGATGAGAAAATTATGAAAAATGGGGATTCTAATTTAATAATATCTACAATGAATAGTGGATGCGTGAATTATAATTAGACAATCTTATCATTATTTTAGAGTAATTAAATTACATATATTCTCTAAAATATAATCCTTCTAAGGTAAAGGATTCTTTAAGAATAATAGAAAATGGTAATGCAGTTTGTTTAGATAACATCTACATTGATGTTTGGAAATATTCAGGGGAGTTGGGTATTAATTGGATCACTAGTTTATTTAATGAAATTATGAAATATTAGAATAATCCCAATTAATATAGGAATATTTATCTAGTACCTGTTTATAAAAATAAAGCATAATTTTTAAGTTGTGGGAATTATAGAGGCATTGAGATATGATTCATACCATGAAGGTTTGAGAGATAGTGATTGAATAGAGGATCATAAGAAGAAATAATGTTTCTGATAATTAATTTGGTTTCATAATAAGACATTCAACCACATAAGAAATTTATTTAATTAGAGGACTAGTGGACTATTATAGAAAAAAATAAAAAAATTTCATATGGTTTTCATTGATTTGGAAAAGGAATATGATACTATTACTATATATGTTTTATGGAAAACTATTGAAAGAAAAGGGGTACAAGTGGAGTATATTAAACTCATCCAAGACATGTATGAAGAGAGTTTGACATGAGTTAGAACTCCAGTAGGTGGCACTATAAAATTCCTTGTCTCAATAAGTCTGCATTAATGTTAGGATTTAAGCACATTCCTTTTTTTCTTTGGTCTTAGATAAACATAAAATTTTTATTCAAGATGAGATACCTTATTTCAAGATTTTTATAGATGATATATTTATTGTTGAAAAATATAAAGAGAATAACAATTTAAAAATAGATATTTGAAGAGAGAATTTAGAATCAAAAGGCTCTCATTTTTACAAGGATAAGACAAAATATATGGAGTGTTGTTTTCTCAAATGATTGTTTAGTAATGTTATGGATATGATATTGTGAGACCATGTTATTTTAAAATTTGGTCATTTTTTATAATTTGGATCATTTATACAATGTTATGGATATATTAATGTAGATTTCTCTCACATGATTCAATCTGAATGGATAAAATGGATAAAGGCTTCTAGGGTGATTTTTGATCTTAAAATTCCTTTTAAATTGAAGGGTAAATTCCAAATTTCCATTTTAACATTGTGAACCTAGCTCACGTACAACTTTCATGGGTGAAAAACCACCCCCTTGGAACATACTACAACCCTAGGTGGTGAAGAGCCAACATCGAGGTGCCAAACCTTCTCATTGATGCGAGCTATTGGAGAAGATCAGCCTATTATATCTTGAGTTACTTTTATCCATTGATTGATTAACCTTATTTTTCATTAAATATATCCCATAAAAATCCAAAAATCACTAATATGAATAGTATTAGAAATGAATGTATTCAATAGAAAATTAGAGAGGCTCTGATTGATAAGAAGATGACTGAGACTATATTAAGATGGGTTAGACATGTTAAAATCAGACACAGTGATGCACCTATTAATAGGCCAATATTAATAAACAATTAACTAATTAAAAGGGGTAGATATAGACCTAAAAGGACTCTTAGAAAAATCATTAAATATGATCATCTTCTATAGGGTTTCGATGAAAATATTCTCTTCAATAAAGCTAATTGGTGTCATTTGATCCATGTAACCAACCCCATTTAATTGAGTTTAAGGCTTGTTTGTTGTTGTTATTGTTTATTGATCCTAAAATATGATGTCTTGGTTTGGTTAAAATTTTAGTGGAAATTACAGAACTTTTTGGTTTTAGAGTATTCATTAAATTTTCTAATTAAATGACATGCATGCCATTTTTTTTATTTTTTGGAGAAAAAATAGGATATTATTTAAATGAGATCTAATGTTGAGATTATTTCATCATAGTATTACTTATAGTGAGATATTTCATTTAATTATAACATAATTTAATGGTGAAATTCTAACCTATTATAGATACATTCTTGGTATTTTCTATAAATAAAGAGATTTCCTCTCATTTTGGAGATTCCTGTCATGAAATTTGAGCGCAAAGATTTTAGAATATTTGGGAAGTAATATTGGTCCCTCATGAATTAAGATTTTTGATCCTATATCATGTTTTAAAACAAATATCTCTCTAATGTTTTTCCCATTTTCAAAAATCCACATTGAGAGTAAGTGGGACCCAAATACAATACAAACCTAGAGAAAGACAAACTAATACCAAAAACAGAATACAAAATAAAATAGAGATTAACACTAATCCAGCCAAAACCAAAAAATACAGTATAAAAAATCATGGTTCATGGAACACTGGGTAAAAAACTATCAACACATCAACCTATGTGTTCCTAGAAACACTAGATAGATCAAGTTATAAACCTCTATGAAACAACACCACAATGAATTCTTTTTTCAATATAGAGTTACATCATCTATGTCGATGTGAACGCCTCCCCATAGAACCCCATTGTTATTAGAATCTCCAAAACTAATGGGACATAACCAGAGAACACCCTCACTAAAACTATATATCTCCTCCTTGTTGAAAACCAAACCACTTGAAAATCAGATAATTTTTGATGAAGCTTCACCATTTCAATTTGCCTCAATGAAAAATCACTCAATGTCAACTACTTAGAAGGCCAGTATCATTTAGATAACATGCCACCATCTTTGGTGAAAATATCTTCGATTCACCTCATCTCACAGACACCTTAAAAGAAAATATGAAAGTTAAAACCAAATAATTGATAGGAATACATCATGGAATCATGGAGAAATAATAGCTTCCACGATAAGGTTGGGAGGTTTAAAGGGGACCTAGAAAAAACTAGAGGACACATACAAACCTGACCACCACCAAAATACCTACCCGGAATAATGTCAGTAAGGATGAATATACTCATAGACCTAATAATAACCCAATACCTAAATTGAAACCCAGAGAACCACCAGCAAGCTAGATGCCTCAAGGAAAATAAATTGAGCCAATGCCACTCAAGGTAAGTAGGCTCACTGATAAATTCAAGCGACATCACTGGAGTTGGAACTCAAGGAAATCTAAGATGAAAATGACACCTTGGGTTTTGAATTTAAATAGACCAAGACCTATAAATAATAAAATCTATGGGCTAACACCATAGAAAACCATGGGAGGGAGAAATAAATGATAACTAAGAGGGTCAAAGGAAAGGGTATACTAAGAGGGTTTTTTCACATTAAAAATCATGCATGATGATTTAATTATTCTAATTTATATAACTTCCATATTTCACCAGGTTTCCCACAAATATTTTACAAGTAATTTCTCCCCATAATCAGGGTTCTACCCAATAGTGGTATCATAGGGAGATTAGTTTTTTCAATTTATCATGAGAATTATGGATTTTTAGAGAGGATTTCAGATGCTTGAGTGAAGTATAATATGATTTGAAAATCAAAGAAGGTTGAGAGAGGTGAAGTTCTAGCTTCTTGATGAATTTTGAGAAGGATGAGAAATTTATTTCTACAGGTGATCCATATTGGACGACGATAATAATTATGGTGGACCCAAATGTTTCTAGTTCTCATCTAGTTTTACAGGATAGTGTAGATACAGATGTGATGAAGACTTTGGCATTTTGATTTCTTTTTATAGGGGGTGGTGATATTTTTTTCAGAAGTGCAAAAGGATGTCATCATATTTGATGAAGACGATGATGGTTGGTATGATACTGACCTATTTTCTTTCTAAATTCTTTTTTTGGATGTTTCTATTATTTAATGTGATGAAGGGGGAGTTTTTTGGGATTCATCACATTTATTGATGAGAGAGAAAATCATTAATGAAGATATTTATCTCTACTTTGATTGGGGATTTTTCACCCAACATTAATGGAGATTTAATTATCAATATTAATGGATGGAATAATGAATTTTGACCACATTTATTGGAGATATAGACTTGGTGTATATATATCAGGATGCAGTAACATATTTTAGAGGTGCTCCAGCACGATGTAGCTATAAAGAGAGAACTAGGAAATGGTTGTCATGTTTTAGATAAACCATGTGACATGAAAATGAAAAAACAATCATCTTGTATGTGTGAAGACATTTTTGGGAATATGTTCAAGATATCATATACCAAGATTAGGAAGGGGTATATCGGATCTGTGTTATCATGGTCATAGCATCTACATTTAATAGGTTAGAATATGTAGCATCATAATATTTGATCGAGTCCATGTATCAAAAGTATTCTTGATAGTAATGATCGGGTGGTGTGTCTCGATTAATGATCGGTGGTACATCATGATGGTGAGATCTTGAGAGATACAATTCCTTCGGGGGTCATAATATGGTGCGAGAAGTTGACACGTGTTCAAATAAAGATTTTTGAGGTAGTGACATTTCGTCGATAGAAGGGTGATGTTTTTTCAGAGATCAATCTTTCGATACATTGAGATGGTAGGATGTTTGTTAGAGAGAAGTCATAGGTGTATCGGGGTGTGGTTTTCACAAAGTTTTTCTATTCTTTCTCAATTGAAATTCATGTTTGGGAATTACTTGAATTCTTTATATTCTCTAATTCATAATGGATATTTCATAATTTCCCTATGGTTTTTAATCCACCATCTGGGAGGTCTTTTCCACATTAAAAATCCTATATGTTGATTTATTTATTCTACTTTATACCACTTCTATATTTCATCAGATTTATCAAAAATATTTTTCAATCAATTTCTTCCCATATTCAGAATTCTCCCCAATATCTTGGACCTAATGATAACCCAATAACTAAATTGAAACTAAGAGAACCACCAGCAAGAAAAACATCATAGGTAAAAGTGAGTCAATTCCACTCAAGGTAAGGAGACTTACTAACATAATCAAGAGGCATCACTAGAGTTGGAACACAAGGAAATATAATTAGAAAGGGACAACTTGGGTTGGAATTTGAATAGAAAAAGACTTATAAAAAATAAATTCTAGGGGCGAAAACCATAGGAAACCATGTGATGGAGAAAGTAATGAGAATTATGAGATCCTAAATAAGGTGTCGACTTGAATAAGTTAGAAGGATTAGGGGAAAATGTGCGTTAAAAAAAGAGAATACCCCTTTACTACTTGATGGAATATCTAGACAAGAACATAAAAACATAGGATAAATAGAAGGGTATGGGGGATTCATTGTAAAGGAGACCAAGCTCTCCACTTCGAGTCACTGCACAGAGGAAAACCTAGTGTGAGATTTCTAGAAAGGATAAACCAATATGATGCTTTATAACTATCCTTCCATCATTAATTTGTTTATTAAATTTAATCATTTCTTATGATATTAGAGTGTTACCATTAATGAGGCCTCTTAGGTAATGTTTCTATAATTAGGGTTCTAAACTTGTTTTAGAGTGGTAGGGGTTTGATTTCCATGGATTATTCTTTAGCATCATAATTTTATGCATGGTGATTTAACCCCTAAAAACATATGGTACTGTGTGGAGGGTAGATTTACCCACTCAATATATGGAGAGAATTCAATCCCCAAGGTCTCATACCTTCTTCGGTGATGGAGGGATACATCATGAATAACTTCTTTGTATGGTTCGAGTGAGGTTTCTATGCGGGAAACAAATCCTTCCATTAATGAATCTAGTTTTCAATATTTTTGGAATGTATGATTTTGTAATTATTGGAAGTTTATTCTATTCATTATTATGATCAAC
This sequence comes from Viscum album, assembly GCA_963277665.1. Taxonomy (NCBI): domain Eukaryota; kingdom Viridiplantae; phylum Streptophyta; class Magnoliopsida; order Santalales; family Viscaceae; genus Viscum; species Viscum album. The sequence continues at coordinate 841,571,248 of OY728125.1, read as the reverse complement.
CAATTCCCATTAATTTTTTTTCATCTCTTTCCCTAAAACTACCACGATTGTGAAGTTGTGTCCATTGTCCCACCTCTAAGTTGACAATATGGGCCATCCAATAACATTTTTGTTGCTTAATGGAAACAATCACCCTTCTAAGATATACAAAACTGAGAGGAGTGATGAATTTATGTCATTGATTAAAAATTATTTAGATATATTTGGATATTTATTTTATGTTTTCAAGATTGTTCCCTAAGCCCCATATTACACTATTTAACCATGACAATAATGTCACAGGAGTGGGTGGCTATCATTGCTACCAAGTGTTCACATAGACCACTTGAGTCAAGAGAAGTAACTTCGGGGTTCTCATCAGTCAATATCTAAGAGTTTTTAAGTGTAATGTATGAGAGACTCAAGGATGTTATTGTTATATCCATAAAAGGATTTGAAGGCATATGACATGACCACATTTTAATTAGAAGATGGTTATTAAAAAATAATGAGAATGTTTTTTATGGTTTGGGATTCACATTGGGTGATTCATGGTTATAGATGAGAATGAACAAGTTTTCCAGTTTCAAATGAATAAATTCATAGGGAGAGTGGTATATCCAAGAAGCATACTACCAGATAAAGGGGGTCTGTGTCATGGTTATCATGAGTTATTGAAATTGAGAAATAATAATCAAAACACAAAAAAGTACTGATTTATCTCACAAGATCCATTATACTACAAAATACTTTCATTGATGAATTATCATGGAAAGTGTGGGTGTTTTTACTTAGAGAACAGGTTTGTGGGTTCATTAGAACCTCATAAAAAAAGAACCCTGAATAAAGGATGTGAACCAAATGATGGATTGAAATATGAGAGTTCATGGAACAATAGGGATTTTCAGAGGATTCATTGGTCGTGTCAACTATAGTTTTTGGAAGCTGAACTTGGAACACCAGAAGGTGTTTGCGAAGTAGATAATGAATTTTTTCGGGATAGTATCTTCGGAAGATAATCTAATTCAAGATTTGGGACATTTTTTTTGTTCTCTCATCTAGAAATACTTCAATAAGTTAGTCATAGTCACGCTAATACTGAAATATTTACAACCACAATTATAGGAGTGTTTATTTGTAAAGGTTTACAATGAAGACTTTCATTTTCTATAATTTTAGTAACTACTTTCATAATTTTCTCAAAGTAGAAAAAGTGAACCTATAATTTGGTTGATCCTTGAATGGTTTGGAAATATTATGGATTATATGAGGGAAAAGTACCATTTCATATCTTGGTTTCATTGAGCATTGGTGACTATAAGGTGATGGATAATTTTAGGTGGGGTTTGTCAATCCGATGACATCATAATTGATGGATGTAGCATTTTCAAGGGTAGTAGTTTTTCATGAAAAACTGATCAATATTTAATCCCATCTGAAGGTAATATAACATCCCAAGGTTTTCTCTCAAGGATGTTGTAGATTAAATTCAAGTCTTTCACTTTTGTTTTTCTATTTTTTAAAATTATAACAAAATTGGGGATTTGATAAATTTGTGAAAAAATAAAAGAAAACAAAATCTCATTTATCAAAATAAAATGAGAGAGTGAGTGTTTTAAATCAAAATCATATAAAGACCCTTATATGAGTTTTATGTCTCTTTTTAAATTGATTTAATTACTCAATGCACTATATAAAATTAAACCTAGTAAAAAATATGTTCTCCTAAATAAGACCTTTCTTAAGTAATTTAAAAAACAAATTAGACTACTTTACCTTCTCAGATTAAATAATAAGAATCATTATAAGAACAAGAATCAGAAATAAAATAAAATAATTTCATCCAAGAACAATAAATATATAAATATTCAACTAGATATAATAATATTGAAAACTCATATGGGAGGATTCTATGGGTATCCACTAATCATAGACACCAAGGGAGTTTATAAAACATAGATAAACTAGTCACAAACTCCATTAATTCTTATTTCTTACCATTCTAGCACTTTTTTACCATTCAATACATGGTAAATATATTTTAAAAACTGTCAAGGGTTGTATTTATTTTTCAAAATGGAGGGAATGTTTTTTGAAAATCACAGCAGTATTCAACTAACTCCTAAAAAACCTTCCACACATAAAGAATATCTTTTTCATTTTTATTCTAGGTGGAAGTGATAAAAACTAATTTTCAAGGTGTATTGGGATGAAAGCCTTGAAAGAGGTATTCACAAGGATAACATGATTTTAATTTTATTTAAAACGTCACATAACTGACATCTTCTTCATCTCCCCGTTTAAATTTTCTAGGTCATCCAATATAGTTGTAGTTTTTTTATTGAATCACGGTGTAAGGTGTACTAGTTTTGACCATGACTATTAAGAATTTCTCTACCTAAACACATCTCAATCGTTCATGGAATGACTAATTTATTTATGTTCCAACCTTTAATATAGTAGTATCATTTAAATACACTCAAAACTCTTTACAACACGATTCATTTGTTGTGGAATTCCATTTTCTTCACATCATGAATGATATTCCGTTAATTTATAAAATTTCAAAAGGTAAAAAAATTACATGATTTACTCTATGAAATCAAAAAAACCAAAATTAAGATATTGAAAATATTACATGATGTGTAATATGTTTCACATAAGAAAATATAGAGTTAACTTCATATAGAATAATTATTTTCATGCTAATAAATACTATGTTTTACATTGTAAAATTCTAATTGGAGATGATACATAAGAATCATTAATATCTTATGTGATACATAAAATAATTCGCTTCATATGTAAGAAAATATTTATCACTTAAACTAATACATAATATATTTGAATTTGAAAAAAAATCTAGTTTGAAATATACGCTTTTATGTTCACTTCATACATAATATGATGAACATATTACTTGATATATAAGATGTACAAGTTTTCTAAAATTATAATTTTGGTGCATGTGTAAAATGTTAAACATATTACATGATACGTAAGATGTATGAAATTTCTAGATTTTCAATTTTAGTACTCAATATTATATATATTCTCCCAAACACTTCAAAAAATATATTATATATCCTCAACACTTCTTAAAATTCCAAAGAGTACAAAAACTTATGTATCAACTTCCTCTGGGAAAATTATATTTCTTATCACCTTGGAACATAAAAAATATATTACATAAACTAAAAATTATAAATTTTACATTCTATCTCACATCATATAAATGAACCAACACTTACCCAAAATATATATACTCATGTTCAAAATGACAATTTTCCCAATAATTTAAAAAAAATAAAAATACCGGTATTTCTTATCCAAATAATCCTATAAATTAATAAAAACATTTAAAAATCATGATTCAGTTAATTTTTAAAATAAATCCCAAAATGTTCCTAAAAGTTAATTATGATGTAATTACTCCCAAAAATGATAAAATGATGGGGATTAATTCATTGATATACAAATCAAAAATGATTAAAAATCATGATCCGTATCAGCTCCATATGATGGTTGGTTCTGATTGTTTTTCTTAAGTTTATTGTTGCATAAAACTCTTGGATTACAGAAACTCACAAGAAAAGTATTAGAAATGAAATATCTAGAAATATAAAGGCCCCAGACATAGATCACAATGCATATTTTTTATGGATGGAGGAAGGAAACTCATTCCAATTTTCTTTAGAGTAATTCTATAGATGCATTCAGATGAGATCATGGTCATGATATATGAGGAGGAATTTCTTTGGTGGGAAATAGATGGTCATAAGTAACATTTTGGAGAACCATTCAAGTGATAGATAGATGAATAGAAGTTGAATAATGTAAATTTTGTGAGATCCATTTAGAATAGACTTCAAGCGGTAGATTATTGATCATAACCCACTAAAACAATTAATATGTGTGAGATAGTTAGGTTTGGTGTGGCAACTATCCTCTAATTGAGTGTTGGAAGCTCTGAAATATTTGTCTTCAAAAGTTATCCTTGTGAAATTTGGTTGAATACATGTACCATTCACCATGGAATTTCGAGTTCAAGTCAGTGGAAGTAGTTCATTGGAACCAGTCCAGTGGAATTTATAGAACATATCAATTTAGTGAATTTGGTTCAATAGATTCGGATAAAAAATGATTCCCAATGGAGAGTATAAATATTTTTTTTAGTTCTGGAATGTAGAGAAGGAATATTTAACACATGAACATAATAAATCCAGTCATAACCCATAGGATGAATTGATGATGATGGAAGGAGAGTTTTGGATAAAGGCTAATATTCAGGAAGTAGTGATAGGAAGTGTGGAAGTTGCATAAGCTAACGTATACTATTAACTTGAAGGTACAATAGAGGTGTATGTTTCCTTTGAATTACTTAATGGATTCCCTATAATATTGGAGTGTATTCACATTTTCTCCAAGAATATTGGTAGGTTGTAGTGACCAGATGACGAACTGGGACCAACTATAACTAGTAGGGTAGTACCATGTTTGTGGTGAATTCTTGACACACATCATGCATCAGAGGGTGGAATTATAATCTATCACTCCTTGTAATATAGTCCTCATTTATAACACCCTGAAATTATAATATATTCTTAAATTTAAATAATTCAATATGTTCAATAGATTTCTCCACATGCTACACCAAACACAAACAAAACTGCAATATATTTAGATTAAATATAAAACTTTAGGTATGAACATTAAAAACAGATCCATTTAATTAAAAAGAATAAATAAGAGTAACCAATTTATTAATAATATATAAAAATAAAATAAATATTATTTTTAATATGCATGATATTCAATTATTTTACCTAAAATGACTAATAAGATCATTCATTTTTAGAAAGGTATTTTTCTAAAAATTACCTATTTATATTATTTGAATTTCTTTTTCAAGAAAAATATTATTAATGATGACAAATTATGTTTGATATTAATACTTTTCTAATACCAATTTAGTTGAAAAAATATTTGAAATAAGAATAATAACATTTAATATTTGAATATGTCATTTTCCAATAAAAATAGTTTTTAATTATTATTTTATGATTTTATTCAAAAATTGAATTTTGAAATTTTGAAATTTTAACTTAATAAAAACTAAATTCATTTTTTATTTCCTCATATCAAAATTTAATTATTATGAATTTATTTCATTTTCTAAAAAGGATTATGTTTAGTCAAAAATGCGGGATTTAAAAAAAATTATAGTTTCCACAATTTAATCACTATTTAAGATAACCTAGAAGATTATAATACCATTAAGAAAATAAAATATTAATGTAGTAAAATTAATAATTATCAAATATTCATTGTACATATAAAATTTATACCAAACATTTTTAGAACTAAAGTAAAATGTTAGTTTAATATAAAAAAATGTTTTTGGGATTTTCTTTTAATTAATTAATATATTTGGTAAACAAATCAGTGATTACTTAATCAAAAAGTTACATAGGATTATTTTGGTTTATAATAAATAAATACATGTCACAAAAACTATTAAAATTTTTAATTTTATCTCACACAAAAATTTTAAGATTAAAAACACAATTTTCTTAAAAACTATTTTTATGTGTTAAGTCCATATATTTTGAAACTAACATTTCTTAACAATAGAAAATTTATTTTTTAAAATAATTTTCATATTTAATATTATAATTCTCAAATTAGGTGATAAGATAAATTTTTATTTTTTGTCATTTCAATTAACTAAAATGGGTAAAAAGAAATGTTACCTAGGTAAAAGTATTTTAGTGTAAAAAAAGTAAAAAGAAAAATCCTTAAATCACTCAAGGATACCTCCAAAATGAGTTTACAGGAGAAAGTTTTTCCCTCATCATTTTTCACACTCTATATTTTCAAACTATTGGATTATTTTAAATTGAATATTTTAATGATATAAGTAAATAAGTAAAAGGTGTTTACAATACTACCCCCTTCACTTATAAAAAGGGAAACTTACACCCCTTCATGATACGCACAATAATTTAAATTATTCCTTGAAAACTACCATTTTAATCTCCATATAACCCTATCCCATGAACATAATCCCTTTTCTACTCATACTAAGACTAATCCCTTCAAATTCACGGATACTTCTGAAGAAAATTCAAGTCCTCGATGTGAGCGTTATAAACTACTTAGTATTTATTATTAATTTTATTATTTAAAATTTACCATGGAAACAATAATATAATGATATTAGTATAATTTATATACTATAGTTATATTATATTAAGGTTATTATCATTGCTTATTCATATACCCCATCCATTAAGAAAAACAAAACTTTTGTTTGGGGAAGTTGACCTATGCTTTTGCCTAATTCCAAAATGGACCAATAGACTTAAATTTTTATTGATTTTTGATAATACCCCTTTCATGGGATAAGGGTAAACTCTTACAAGGCCTGAATTATGAAATGAAATTACATGTCTCATAGGTCTTAGTAAATAAACCCAAACAAGACAACTTGGAACTGCCCCTCCCCAAAAAAATGCCGTGATGTCAACTCTCCACCTTCACATGGTTGGTCAGCTAATTGTTCTATGTAGAGCTACACAAGCCTGGTACCAATGGAAATTCCATACCCTCTCAATATTCCAAGTCCAGTTATCTCTTTTCTGGTGAATGTTCTTTCTTTGAATCCTTATTATGAGCCTTATTCCTTTTAATTTATTTGGTACATATGCATATTCAGGTGTCCCGTGGGCCTTGAGGTGGCCTAAAGGGTTTGAGGTGTCCCAAAGCTTTACAGTGGACTGAAGGCCTTGAGGTGGTCGGAAACCCTAACGGGCCCAAATTCCTTGTGTGGTGTGAAGGCATTGAAGGACTCAAGGACCAAATGGGGGGTCTGAAGGCCCAAACAGATGAGTAGTTATATCTACTATAGTCCCAAATAATACCTTCTATACTACCTGATACATTACTTCTAAAGTATCTTGTAAATATTCCTCTACCCAAATTTGATCTCAGCACTCTTGGATGCACTATTCGAGTCCTCAGAAGCTAGGCTGAGGCTCATGTTCACCTAATTCATAATATGGTTTTGTTTTATTTGGATGATGATATCTCTTTAAAAGTAGAATACGAAATATTACCTTATTTCTCTCTTGACTGCCATATTATTGGCCATTCTAATAATAATTTTTGTAAAAATGTGGTATAATATTTTTTTTGTTAAAAGGGAATCACGAGGATTCCTTTAAGAACAAATTGAGGAGACATACAACACCGAATAAAGATGTTTTTGTTAGTGGAAGGAAATACCCTCTTGATAGGGGTAAGGAGCATATTAGTGATGGTGTTTCAAAAGTGGGGAAGATGTCTCCCATGAACCAACAAAAGAGAATCAGGAGGCTAAGGATATTGAACAAGGACTACAAGTTCATGAAATATATCAATGTTGGCCTACCTTGAATGGATCTAGGCTAGGGTTGGCCTTGTATTTGGTGCCTGAGGATGGAGTGAATGACCACATTTCCAATGTGGTTTTATATCACACATTTCCAATCCCAAACCCCGATAAAGTAGGGTTGTGTAGTTGACAACCAGCATAAAACTTATTCAAATATTTTTATTACATGGATAAAATTTATTAATATTCTAGTACTTTTTCATTTTTCAGAAGAAACACACTTCATTTCTCGAGTTTGGTGTCAAATTAGCAATATCCTATTCATTGATACACATGTTTAGTGTTAAATTAACATGATTTTTAATCCATGGTTCACTTTGTTTCTATTAAGGGTCTTCACACCTTTGTGGATATATGTGAGGGGTAAATAAGCTAGTCAAAATCATAAGATTAGGATAACAAGTTAGAATATTGGAACTTTAATGAGAAAATTTATGGAATTGGAAGATACTATGGTTAGAAGAGAGATTAGTGTTTTGTGTTTACAGGAGACCAAATGGATGGGAGAAAAGGAAAAATTATTGGATAACTATAGTTTCAAACTTTGGAACTTGGGTAAAACTAAGAATAAAAATGGTCTTGGTATTATGGTTGATAAGACATTAAGAGATAAATTGGTTTACTTCATAATATTTGGGGATAAAATCATAGTTGTTAATATAGTTGTAGGAAACCAGATATTTAACTTTGTTTGTTTTTATGTACTTAAGTAGGCCTCAATGTACTACAAAAATTCACTTTTTTGGTTAATATTGAAATATTGAATCTGATTTTTCTGCAACATGAGATGATTTTTATAGGTGGTGTCCTAAATGGACCTGTAGGAAAGGATTATAAATATCAAATAGATTAGCATGGAAGGTTTGGTTTGGGTGTAGTAAATAATCACCTATCTTCGACTTTTCTTATAGTTGTGATTTTTTGTAGCAAATAAACTCTTTATGAAATGGTAAGAACATATTATAACTTATAAAAGCATTGTCAAAATACTAAAAATTTATTATTTCTTGGCAAAATGGCTAGATAGACGATTTATTAAGGATTTTAAATCTATACCCAGTGAAAGTCTGACCAACCAACATTGTTTATTAGTTTTAGACCTTTAAGATAAGAATTATATGAGAAATATTAAACAATAAAGGAATCTAAGAATCAGATGGTAAAAAATATAAGATAACGTTATCATGGAATTTAAGAACATACTTTTGAAAGAATTGTATTGGAAAGTTGAAGGAATGACCAATTATATGTGGCAATAGGTGGCTAAAAGTTTCAAAATATAGTTACTTCTATTCTAGTAAAGGGTTTTTCCCTAAAGTAAAAGAATAATAGTGGTGGAATGAGAATGTTAAATATAAATTTAAAGTGAAAAAAGATTTTTTTAATGATTTTCACATTTTCAGTAATGAATATACTTGAGCTCCATATTGTGTTGCTCATGATGTGTCTAAAAAAGTATTTAGTGGGACAAAATCTCACTTTTTTTGAGGAGTTGTACCATTCATTACAAACTAAAAATAGTGAAACAAAGGTCTATAGTTTATCCATAGGAATATAGATAAAACCTATAGATTTACATCAATTTTGGTATAAAAAGATGAAAAAGGACACACCATTTTTAAGGAAGAGAAAATTATGAAAAATTGGTATTTACTTTAATGACCTCTTCAATGAAGAGTAGATATGTGAATCAGAAATAAGATAATCTTAGCATTAATTAAGAGCAACTGAATTACATTTATTATCAAAAAAATTATCCTTTGAGGTAAAAGAATCTTTAAGAAGGATAAAAACGGTAAAATAGTTGGGTTAGGTAACATCTACATTGATTTTTGGAAATATTTAGGGGAGTTTGGAATTAATTGGCTCACTAGGTTATTTAATAAAATTATGAAATATAAGAAAATGCTCGATTAATAGAGGAATAATTCTCGAGTGCCTATGTATGAAAATAAAGTATAAATTTTATGTTTTGGGGATTATATAGGGATTAAATTTTTGATTCATACCAGGAAACTTTGGGAGAGAGTTATTGAATAGATGATTCAAAGGAACCCTAAAGTTTCTAATAACCAATTTTCTTTTATACCTAGACATTCAACCACACAAGAAATTTATTTGATTATAGGTCTGAGGGACTATTATCGACAAAAGCCCAAAATTTTCATATGGTTTTCATTGATTTCCAAAAGGCATAAGATAAATTTTCTATAGAGGTTTTATGAAAAACTCTTGAAATAAAAGGGGTACAGGTGGAGCATATTAAACTCTTCCAAGACATGCATGAATAGAGAATGACTCGAGTAATAACTCCAATATGTGACATTATAGACTTTTCTATCATGATAGAACTATATCAAGGTTTGGATTTAAGACCATAACTTTTTTTCATTGGTATTAGATGAAGTTATAATTCATGTTCAAGATGAGATACATAATTTCATGTTTTTATAGATGATACAACTCTTATTAATGAATCCAAAGAGACTTTCAATTTAAAGTTAGATATTTGAAGAGATACATTAGAATAAAAAGGTTTCCATATTAATAGAAATAAAACATAATATATAGAGTGTTATTTATATAAAGGATTGTCTATTAATGTTATGGATATGAGATTAGAAGACTATGTTATTTCAAACTTTGATCGTTTTTTATATTTTGGCACATTTATAAAATGCGATGGAGATATTAATGTATATGTATTTAATAAGATTCTAATTGAGTTAATAAAATGGAGAAAGGATAATAGGGTGCTTTGTGATTGTAAAATTTCCTTGAAATTGAAGGTTAAAAGATATAGCAGTGTTATTAGACCTACTATTATCTATTGTAATGAGTCTTGGATTTTTATGGGACATCCTGAATAAAAAATAAGGGTAAAATAAATGAAAATGTTAAGATTGAAATGTGTACATACTGAGATGAATATGATTAGAAATGAATTTATTTGAGAGATAATTAGATTGGCTAGGATTGATAAGAATATGAGTGAGACTATATTAAGATTGTTTGGATATGTTAGAAGTAGGGATAATGATGCACTTATTAATAGGGTATTCTTAATGAAAAATTAACATATTAAAAGTTGTGGAGATATAACTAAAGGAACTCTTAAACATATCATTCAAGATGATATTATTATAAATTATTTCAATGAAAATATGGTCTTTAATAAATCTAATTGGAGACATTTGATCCATGCAGTTTACCCTATTTAATTGAGTTTACAGCTTTTTTGTTATTGTTATTGTTCATTGGTTCTAAAATATGATGTTAACCTTTGGTGAGAAGTTTAGTGTATATTAGAGAAGCATTGGTTTTTAGATAATTCATTAAATTTATTAATAAAATATCATGCATTCCATTTATTTTATTTTTTGGAGAAAAATAGGATATCATTTAAATGAGAACTCATATTGAGATTATGTTAGCATAGTATTTATCAGAGTGTGATATTTCATTTAAAGCTAAAATAATTTAATGAAGAACTTCTGACCTGTTACATATCCATTTTCAGTATTTTTATATAAATAAGTAGATTTCCTATCATTTTGGGGATTATTAGCTTGAAATTTGAGCGCATGGATTCTATAAGATCAAGGGAGCGATGGTGGTACTTCATGATTTAAGATTATTGGGATTCTATAATTATTTTTTAAAACCAATATCTTTATATATTTTTTTCATTTAAAAAAAATCAACTTTGAGGATATGTGGGAGACAATTACAACACAAAAATGGATAAAGACACCATACCACCAAAAATAGAACACAACTTCAAACAAAGATCAAAACTGAGAAAACCAATCTAAAAAATAGCATAGGAAACATCATGGGTTGTGGGACCCTAGGTGAAAACCCATCAACAACTTGGCTTCTACACATCTCTGTGAAAAATCACCTTCATTCCTTCTTATTTTCGATGTCGAGTCATCTCGTTAATGACGACATGAGTGCCTCCCCACCAAAACCTCATTGTTGTTAGACTTACCAACACTGATGGGATATCAGTAGATAAAACCATCACTAAAATTGTATGTCACCTCCATATTGTATCTTAAACCACAATAAACTCAGACACTTATTAATGATGCTTCACCATTGAAACCCACCTCAGTGAAAAAGCATTAAATGTAAACTACTCATAAGGAAAACATCGTGCAGATTACACACCACCATCTCTAGTGAAAACATCTTCGATTTACCTCATCTCATAGCTCACTACCACAAATTAGCGCATGTGAAGTGATTTCTTTTATCAGTGATAAATAGAAAGCACTAATAAAAGGGACACTTTTATCAGAGATGACTAAAATAATTGATAAAACCTTTACCAATTCATTTTTATCATTGATAAAGGATGATCTTTATCAGTGATATTCTTAACATTGATAACAACTTTTAATAAAAAATATTAATAATATATATATAATTATTATATTTATATCTAAAAAGAATTTTTATTTATATAAATTAATTAGAAAACACATTTTTATAATTAATATAAATATGATATATTAATATATATTTTTAAATAGATAATATATATATATATTAAAAAAATAATTACAAAATTATAAATAAATAAATATTTAAATAATTATAAATATATAATTAATACATTTAAATAATAAATATTTTTATTAAATAAATAATTTTATATCTTTATAAATTAATATATATTTATATATATAACTATATAAAATTTTATAATTATACACATATATATAATTATATAAATATAAAAAGGTAGTTCTGATCATGGATTTGGTAACCCAAATCCATGACCTCACAAAATTTTATTAAAAAAGTAAAGTCAAACATACACAGACAACATGAATCCTAGACCCAGAGTCTTATAAGACCCAAAAGAAAACAAAAAAAGGGCCCAAAAGCCCAAATACATCAATGTTATATAGCTATGAGGAAGATCAGAAACTTCCAACCACAAAGTCCCTACACACCCGACCACATTGATGCATGAAACTGAAAAAACCCCACCAAAGGACATCATCATGAATGAAGTTTCAATCACCTGAGGATGTTTTTGTTCCCTTACATGTTATCTCTATCATGATCAAGCTCATCCCAGATGCTCATCATCGGAGATACCGGTCTACATGTCATTTTTAGGAATTACTCACCATCACTGTCTCATACCACTGACAACTCATGGTGCCCAATAAAGTTTCACCATTGATGTCCCATATCACCGATCGTAATCCTGAAATAACCAGAAACAATCACCCCAAAATAAAAAAACATCCAGATCGATCGGCCAATATCCCAAAAATGGAATCCCAAAGTAGGACCCAACACATATGATAACATTCTAGCCTAGTTCTAGCCTTCAGATAAAAAAATTTGCACAACCCAACATTTTCAATAATCCCCTTAGGCCGGACCCCTTAAAATACACATAGATCAAAAACCATCTTGATAATAGCCTATAATAAACCACCCTAAGATGAAAATAGTAGACCAAAAGTTGCAGTTTCCATTCGTCAAACAAGGACGTCCCTGTACACATGTCAAGGTTATCACCTCACAAACTGAGGTCACCTCCATCACTGATATTGTCACCATCGTGCGCCATTTCCAGGATTTCCATCGATGAATTTGATCCTACATTGTATGTTGCCAGGTCGAACCACCATTGCTGGCCCTAAATTCTCACCATCCATCGATCTTCCTCGTCACTGGGATCACAAACATCTCATCGATATGCGCTCCACTTCACTGAGACCTATAGATATAGTTGTTGTTGAGCTGCTATCAAAAAAGTCTAATGCATATGACACTGATGGCACACCATCACACTAGAATAGTGAAGGCCTTCTCCAGGACAACCCCCATCTCCATCCCCACCGATTGGTTTTCCAACACACCTCTGTCGCCAACTGCGTCGGCCTCTATCCACCCAACTGAGATAAAAAATCCTCTCCCATAATCCACCATCACAAATCACCGACCTAAAACAAGGATCAGATATAAGTCACCCTCCGTGGATCCAAACATATGAAATAAACTTCATCTCCTACTCTGCCCAACATTGATTCAAATTCGACAAGTCATATTAATACCCTAAAATCATAGGTGAAAGTTTTTCACCCTACATGAAGTCATCCCCTTCATCAAATCCAGAATAACCCTTGAGAAAATCTTCCCACTTTAAGGAGTCATTAGCTCTGCATGTTAACCATAACCCTTAAGCAACTCACCCCTTTTGTATGGGATGTAGAGGGAAAATTTATCACTGTGACATACAACATCGAGATAATCTCGATCGTTCTCATAGATGAGCAAATTCGAGAGATCATTAGGCTGTTCTCCAAATAATTTTAAAGGGAGAGATGCCCTATCAGAGAGAGAAGACATCATATCACACATTATATAAATATATTTATATATATATACATAAATATTTACAAATTTATTTATTTATTATTACAATTATAAATAAATAAATAAATTTAAATAATTATAAAATTATAATAAATAATTTAAAATAATATATATTTATTATATTTATAATTATATATACTTATTTATTAATATATATATATAATTATATAATTATATTTATATATTTGTAAATAATTTTATATATTAAAAATTATCAAATTTGTTTTAGTCAAAATGTTTAATTTTTTATTTATATACATTGACTAAAAAATGTGTATATAATAAAAATAAATACAATATATTATTATTTTATTTTAATAATTATATAATATATAAATGAAAATATTTATTTATATATATATTTATATTGATATTAAATAATTTAAAATATAGGTACATGTATAACTCCATGTATGTGTATGTGTGTATATACATGTGTGTATGTATAAGTGTGTGTGTAGATGTGTACGCTTACATATGGATGTTTGTAATTCTTGAAAATACTAAAAATTCACTTTCCAATATTTTTTTTAATTTATTTAATTTAATTTTTCTATTTATTATTATACATTAATTAAAATTTTTAAAAATTCATTTAATCATTTTGTAATATTAATTTATACATATATTTCTTTACTATACATGTAATATTTTCAATATTTTTGTAATTTATATGAATAAAATTTATTCGTTTTTATTTATTATGTTTTAAAATTTAAAATATGTTTGAAATTTATATAATTAACATTTTAAATGATTTTTTTAATAATTTTGTATTTTAAATATATAAATATACAATTATAAATATATGTGATTTTTAAAAAAAGTTTTTATAAAATTTTAAATAATTATTTAAATAATTATAAAATTATAATGAATATATTTACCATATTTATAATTATATATTAATAAATATACATATTTTTATAAATATATTTATAATTATATATAAATAGTTTTTTAATATATTTATTTATATTTATAAATATAAATAACTAAATACACATTCAAATAATTATAAAATTATAATAAATATATTAACTAATAAATATATTTATTATATTTATAATTATATATTTATAATTATATATTTATAATTATATATAAATACTCTTTAAATATATTTATTTATAATTGTAATAATAAAAATATATTTAAAGGTTGAGGAACAAAGGCCTCTATGGGATATTAAAATAGAAAGTCAAAGGAACATACAAAACTGTAAAGGTCCACGAAAAGTAAAAAAGTCATCAAACCACTCGATAATGAGTGATCATACTCTAATGAGTGATACATTCACCCCTTCCATAAGGATATCATACCCTCTTCTAATTCTTGACCTGTATCCATGGACCACCACCATCATCAGAGAGCCCAACAACATCATCGTCCTTCATGAATTCGGATCTAAACACACCAACACATTTTTTCATCATCATCATTGCTGGCCAAGGCAAGTATATCAAAAGAATTATGAGTACTCACATTCCTATTGACCTTACTCTTCAGAGTTAGACTAGAGGCACTTCTTGTAGAAAAAACAGATGCCCCTGGCCTGACTTCATATAATCACACCTCCAAAGGATCAATAACAAGATGTGCAACCATGTTTTGAGCTTGTGCAAAAAGACATGAAGTATCATGTTTCTTTAGAACAACCAATTTAAAAAATGGTGAACTTATTACCCTTTGTGGCATGACCCACAGAGGGTTTTACTCCGTAGGAAGCGTGGCTAAATCCCAACTGATATCTAGTGGAAATTGAACTCATCTTGTTACCTTACACTTTCCCCAAAGGATAGTGAAAAGAAGATACAATAGGAAATGTAGAAGAGACAATGTGCGACCCCATCCCACTAGAGGAGTGTCTATGTGACTTGGTCACCATCATACCTAGATAGGATGGTAAATCCAATATTCTAGAGAGAAATTCCTTTGTATAAACATATTTTCCATGCAATCCAAGATCTGGTTGGTTTAAATTTCTATGGAAGTAAACATCAGTAGATGTATCTAGTGTTTTTTTCATTGAGGAAACCTCCATGTGATTTGAAGAAGAATATTCGATTCACACATAAATTCCTTATTCACAGATCCAAAATGACCTCCAGTGTTCTTTAAAGGAAGGGAGTGAGTATGTATGGTAACCTTCGCAATGACTTTCTCAGGAGCAGATTTGTAGGAGGCTTGAACAACAATTTTGGATTTAGCCTTATTTGGTGTTGCATAATCCCATTTCCTTTACCTTTTGTTCTTTTGGCATTGACCATAGTTAGCTCCTACCACCAGTTGAAGTCAAATTTCACTTGAGAAAAATGTTCCTTGATCTCTTGACTATCATTTGATGCCTCCTTATCTTCACCTACTATACCCCTTGATAGAACATCTTTAAAGGATATCCCATTTAAAACATCATTTCAAGTAATTACATCAATTACTTGTTGACTATCAGCAGGAATATCAACCCAAGATAAGTTTGTTTTACCATCCATTAAAATAGGATAAACAAGACCATATTCATGAAAAATAAACCCATCCTTGAGGGAGGGATCTTCATTATCAAGCCTACGAGAGACCTCAACAGGACCGACATTAGTAACTTGATTCTTCCCACTATATGTGTTTACAATTTTATAAACACCCTAATTTTTAACATTAAGATTCTCTAGATTAAACTTCCTCTAGAAATGCTGTCGATCATGACCTTTGGTCTGATAGTTAGAACAAACTACATCTCTTCTACATGTATCATTTTAATGTCCCACGATTTGAAAGTGAGAATAATAAATAAATATATATTTAAATATTAAATATATTAAATATATTTATATTTATATATATTTATATATTGATATAAATATATATAATTATATTAATATACCAAAGAGGTGAAAACCACGAGGTATAATTATATATATATATATATATTATGTTTTTGGGGTATAATTACATTCAAACACACACACACACACACACTGGCTGGAGAGGCAGGTCTTATCCCCCCCAAGGGGATAACCCACCCATCAAGAATTATAATTATATATATATATTATATAATTTTATAAATATATATAACATAATATAAATATATTATTAAGAATATATCTTTATAACTTCTTTTTATCATGGATAAATCTATTCTCTATTAGTGCTTAAATTTTAGTAGTGATAAGGATCTGTTTTATCCACACTGATAAAGAGTATTTTTATCAGTGATTTCTAATTTAGCACAGATAAAACTGCTCTTTCTCATTGTTTTTTTGAAAGCACTGATAAAATATTTACAAAATTATTTAAAAGGAACCCTAACAGTGCACTTTAATCGCTCACACCTTCATCCTTTTTCATAACTAGAGCACTTTCGTCGCTATCACCAGACCCAACTATTTCTGTTAACTGAAATTATCGATGAATCAATATCTCTAAATCTATGGTCTGTTCTAATTTATCTTGTTAGCACCTCTGACCACACTATTTCTTCAGTCCTACCTTGGTAAACCCTACTATGAACGTCTTCACTTCTTCTCAGTGGACCGAACAAATAACCCAAAAAGCGCATTCCTATTGTACAGAATCAACATATCATACACCAACATCATTTTACATGGTTTCATCTCTTTTTCAACAACCTTAAACTCACCCATACAAAACTAATACCGAAAAACACCAACCCTTAAACACTATGGACATCTCCCTTTTCTTCAAGGTTCATGATTTGGGTTCTCATGTTTTCAGTAGATATTGTGTATGATATTAATCTATGGTTTGTGTGTGCAATGATTTGAGGAATCCATTGGTTATATTACATGCATGGTAGTTCTAGTTGTATAGACAGGTGTGGGTAGTTCATGAGGGTCAATTATTCATGTGGTGTTTTTTTATTTGGTTATTGACACAATGATGTTCCATATATGATTATCAATTCATTTAATTATTTTCAAATGTAGTTTGTTTTCTGAAAATGGGTGTTATTTAGGATATTAATTAAGTTTTTCATTTATTTTTATTAACATCAATTATTACTTTTATAAATTTATAAATAATAATAAATAGAAAATTACAATTTTCTATAGGTATAATTTTTTATATTTAAGCTTTTAGATATAATTTTTTATACTTATGTATACATATATAAATTATATAGTATATCTTGTTATATTTATATAATTTATATATATATTTTTGTTAAACATTTATAATATTATATTTTTATACATTTTTAAATTTATACCCATTAATAAATTTTATATTATATCATATTACACAAATATAATATAATAATATTTTTTTATTAAATATGTAGCATCCCCAACCCGATTATCCACATGAACAGTGCTATTGGGCTAGGTGTCACTGGCCTTAGGTGTGTCTCCCCATACACCAAAGGCTGCCGAATAGTAGTGAGGGTGTAAGAGATTAATAGTGGGGAAACTATACCCTCATGGGATGAAATAAATAATGGTATGCATAAATATATATATATATATATAACATGAAGTAGAATAAAGACTCAGTAGACTCAAACCAGACCCACCCATGGCAGAAGCATAGTCAATAACATACACTAGCAGAAGCATGACAAACAACACCAACAGAAATAAAGAAAATAAAAATACCACATGAAGGTACTAAAACAAGAATGCATCCAATAAAATTCATATAATATAATATCTATAAGGGGTCACCAATGGAAAACCACACTAGATAAATATATATAAGGATGCTAAAATAGAAAATTAAACCAAAAAGGAAAGCTCCAAATGAGGTTGGAACCTCAAGGCCCATATCCATCTATCCATTCCAACTCAACTAGGATCCATCTCCTGAGCCTGAAACCATACCAAAACATAAAATCATAAAGTCTAAATGCATCCTGAAGGGCCTTTGTAGGGTGTGAGAATCAGTCTCAGTAGGATACCACCCACATGAGCATACAAAAAAAAGTGTATAAGAAGGCGTATTATAAAATTAAATAAAAAAAATCATACAATTTAAATATATACAAGATTACTTGGCGCTCAATAGACACCTAGAAGCCATCACTTGCTTCAGAAAATATAAAAATAATTGAAGGGTAGAGGATCCTTGGATCAGGTCCCAAGGTATCCCTTGATGTTAAATAGACCAAGTGAACCCTATATTTCCATCTCCAAATAAGTAACCTGGCACCTCATTCCAACCAACACCTTTTCTCCCAAATCAAGTCCCCGACGTCCCGAAGTCACACCCAAGTAGTATAATCATGGTCCCTCAAACCCCTAATTAAAATATCACATTGTCTTAAAGCCTGATGTCTAGAGGCATGGTGATATATTTCCTAAAATAAAAATCATTGTTGTCTCATAGCACAACGTCATGATGAATGTAAATATCCTTTCTCCCAAAATATACCAGGCTCAGTGGCCTTAATACGACGATATTTAACCCCCAAATGATAGCCTCAATGCTATCATATGAAGGCTCCTCACCTTCCTTGTGGCTTTCTATTGAATGTACCCCCTAACCAAATACCTAAGACGCACTATCAAGGGCCTCTACCCACACGAGTGGTCAAAACCACCACTTCACTGAAACTTGTTTTCACCAAAATCCAATCAGTAATTAGGCCACATAGAGAGAGAGAAAATCACTAATTTAGTACCTTATCCACATCCACAATGGCACCTCGTTCCCCTGAAAGTGTTTCTATCAAATCCGATGACCATGCCATCCAATATCATGGACTATTCCCTCAACCTAACAGCCTCTCCACCTTAGCTGACATCCATGATGCCCAACTGGTGATCACATCACCCAAGTAACCTAGGCCTATACCATCTTAATGGTCCCACCACCTCAATTACAATGTCAACATCTATTTGAAACCTTATTCCAAGCCTATCATGATCCCATGGATCTCAGTAGTATATTCCAAGAAATTTATATATATAATTCACCATAAACTAAATAAAAAAATTCAATTGGCATTAACATCTCACCCAGCCTAACTAACCTAGTGGTCTATGACCTCTAACACATCATCATAACTGAATAAGGTTTGTCCATGCCCAAAAACATCCCATAGGGCCATAAAATCAATTTAACATCAAGCATTCAAATTAAAAAGGGTCTCTCTCAACTACCCAATGACATGCTAAAAGACGCACCACAAGATGAATATGAAAACACAAAGAATGGTATTCACCACATACCTTAGAGTCATACATATAGGCATGTCTGATATTAGCCTATGACCCAATGTGGTTTGGATGAAATCAGGGTTTTCAACAAACACATAGATAACAGGGGAAAACAACTCGAATGAATTTAGCATTCCATGAGGCTAAAGAATAGAAGAAGATATGCATGGGAGGGGATATACCCATAGAAACAGTTCCAATTCACATGATGGTGATCAAAATAGAGCTTCTGATGAATTATTTAAACCACACCTTAGGAGGAGAGGAGGAGGAGAAATACTCCTTGCTATTGTGTGACCTGAAAATAAAGAAGGAAGGGAAAATGTAGAGAAAAATAGAAATAAAGAGAGTGAAAAAGATGAACTTTCACACAATTTTTAGGTCTCATGGTTATTTTTCATCTTTTTTTGCAAACTGTGTGAAAACTATGTGGGATTTAGTGTTGAGTTACTACCTAAGTGTCACTACACCTGCGGCTTGAACACCATTTTCACTAACTGTGTGCAAACCATGGGGTACCCCTTTGCTAAATAATGTAGAGGTCTCAAACAACAGTGCACATTTACAAGCATGACTTCCAAAACTATGATCAAGGAAAAAATAGGGCAGAACGGTTTTTTTTGAGAGGCCACAAAGTTTTCTCGAACCATGTACAACGACCTGTAACTCATCAGAATAGGGCCTTTTGTCCTCTAACGCACCCAAAACCCATTTGAACACCTAAGGACTTTTCTAAACCTCAATAACCATCCAAAAACAAGATATTGGGTTGGTGGAAAACTCATAATTAGTTTTCGATGATCGAAAAATGGATTGGCATACCCACCAATTCAAAAAATTCAAAATGTTATAGGTTTTCAACCTGATACAAGAACCTGGGACATTGAAATCTTTCCACCTTAACACAACTTGTCCCTGAGCAATAAACCAAAAACCATAGATGATATAGAACATACCAATCATGTTAAAATTATCCCTAAATACCCTAGTCAAAAGGGGAAGAGTACAACTACCTCAAGGGAGATCCCCACCATATGAGTGAACTGCCCCAGTGGCATCCCGACCCAAAGTTCAAATCAAACAACTGGTCTATCAACCATTATAGGGCTCAAATTTCCTCCCATGATGTTTTTTCGATCCTACACCTCATCGAGATCTTGTTTCATACTAGACACCCATAGTAATCTCACACCGTATCAGTTCCCTCCTTTTTCCCATGTCACACATGGAACCAACAAGGTCCCACATCTCACTATATTCTCAAAATAAAACCTAGTTCTTCACACCTTAATAAAATCTCACATCACAATGATTCCTAGATTCCAACACACATCAAGTAGCCTACATCTTCTTGATGACCTGATGCCAACTCACCTTAATAAATATGAATCAATACATGCTCACATACAAGTCCCAGTTCCAAAAACCTCATATATATATATAATGCACCCAAGCTAGTGCCAACCCACTATCAAACATCTATTCTGTCCATACATATATCTTGTTCACATTGTGTACACAAAATAGACATGCCTAAAAAGGCCTTGCTAAATGAAAACAAAAAGAATAGTTACACCCATGGTGTACCTATGATCATCATCATCTCACCAGCCAGATCAGACTCTGGTAGCTCCACAGTGTGCCCCTATCCTGAAGCCGGACTACCTAAAGCCTCACCTCTATATGGTGTTGCATCAGCCACGAGCCACTAAACCCACTACTAGGCCCCACTATCTCTACCATGACCTCCATGTGAAATTGAAACATGACTACCATCACCTAGTAAAACTCCCAATCCGACATCAGAATGCAAAGTCTTCCATGGTCCTTGAATATCGGCTACCCGAGAAGGCTTCCTACTAAACCTCTCAAGATGAAAGACCAACTCACATGCTCAACACTTTTTTAGAGATGCCTCACACTGATTCTGAACATGTCCTGGCATCCCACACTAAAAGAAAATAGTATATGATGCACTATAAGCTGGTTTGGATGAGTCTTTGGTCTGAATTCTCTACTGGAACTAATCTCTAACTCACTTCTTTCTATCAGAAGTATCATCACTGAAATAACTTGATGCCATCACCCATAATGAGTACGACCGATACTTCAAGTTTCCCTTTTCTATGTGTGCATGGTTCACCACTTCTGAGAATGAGGTCAACTTAAATATGTTCACCTACACCCAAATGGTGTGTCGTAAACCATCTTCAAAATGACTCTCCCTCAAGGTGTTTTTACGCACCATGTTGGGCGAAAATAAATACAAGTCAATGAATTTCATTGCATTGCCCATGATGGATATGTGACCCTTTTGGAGGATCAAGAACTCCCAGTCCATTTCTACTGTCATCGCCTTTGGGAAGAAGTGCTCAAATAACTAGGCCTCAAAATCCTTCTAGGCCAGTCCCTCATTCATGCATTCCTGCACCTGTCTTTCCCACCAGTGCTTTGTCAGTCCTCTGAGGATGTATGTTTCCAACATCACCCTCTTTCTTGGAGGCATCTCTAGCTACTCGAAAATCATCTATAGGGACTCGATCTAGTTTTGATATGCCTATAGACAACCCTCACCCTAAAAATGATGAGGGTGCTATGACTAGAACTCCTGAGTTAGATATGCCATTAAAGGATATGCTCCTTGAGTTCCCCTATCGATACCCTGGATAACTAGCACTAGGATCGCACGGAGCTACTCATCTAGCCACGACCCAAAATCTATCAAGTCTGGCTGATAACCCTTCTACTTTGGAACCCATTCTCAAGCCTGAGCATGCAGTCCATGGCCCTCAAGGGCCTCAACTTGCTCATGATTCCATGAAACTAAATCGTCACCTATAAAACACTCTATCCAAGCCATCTAGGAGGAACCCGCTGAATATCATCACATGTTCAGACAACCCATATAACATAAATATTACTGATAAGGATAGAAGTAACTAGTAGTATCAACTCACTACCCTTACTCTCCCCCATTCCAACCATGTCACAAGACATCCCGACCTCATTCCCTTTTTACCATCCCATACCAGATCCAAGTATCAAATATTCCCTGAGCTAAACCTATCCGGATGAACCATGTCACCTCAACCCAATAACCACGTCGACCAACCCGGTGATCAACATCACCCCATTAAATACCTACCTTCTTCTATAAGAGCCATACCCATGTATATAAGTACCACACATCACCCATAATATAACATTTAACATAGAATTTCTTATCTCAGTAACACATGCATATATAATTTAAACATCCAATCATGTTCCTATCATAAGCATAAGCATGAATACACCACACAAAAAATACCCCTTTCCATACCAAGCTAAGGTTACCATATACCATTCCCTACTACACCAGGAAAAGGATCACAAGTAATAACTAATTAAAATCAAACTCCAAGTAAGCCACTTGGGTTGGAAATCATATAAACTATCAAATAAGAAAAATAAGAACAATAATTACCACCATTGTTAACATGGTCCATCCCCGTGCATGGGGATGCAGGTACCCAAACACGAGTTGTAAAACCAATTATGAAAACATCCTAATATCTATTCTACCATATCCTTAATAATAAGAAAAACTGAAAAGAAAAAGATTTTGTATCATTACTAGCCAACCAAACGCCACTACTAATTCCCAGTCAAGAACTACTCAGATACCACTTGTAGCATCCATGACCCAATTAGCCACACGAATAGTGTTAATAATGTTAGGTACACTACAAAATATTTATAATTTTATAATTTTATTCATTTATAAATTTATATAAATTTATAAATTTTATATTATATCATATTTTCATATATATTTTAAATATAAAATTTTATTAATTATTTATAATTTTATACTTTCTATATCTATAAATTAATATAAAATTATACTTTTATTCATTATAATGTATTATACTTTTATACTTTTATAAATTTTACTTTTATATATTATAATTTTATACTTTTATATATTTTTAAAACTATATAATTCTATAAATTATATAAGGTTTTATATAGTTTTATAAATCTATATACATTTATAAATTATTTATATTTAAAAAAAAATATCTTCCTTTATAAATGATATATAATTTTATACTTCTATATACTTCTATAAATTTATATACTAATATAAATATTTATACATTTGTAATTTATACTTTTATACTTATTTACTTTTTTCAATTTACAAATAGTCTAATACTTTTATAGTTTCATAAATTTTATTTATATAAATTATACTTTTATATTTTTATAATTTTGTAATATGATTATTATTTTTTCAAAAAATTAATTTTCCCAATTAAGATTTATTTTATTATATGAAATATTTTATGTTTTAAGTCATTATGGATAGAAGTTGGATGTATGATATGAATTGAGTGTTGAATGAGTTCCAAAATTAGCTTTGATTTTTATTTTGGATTCCATGTTCAAAAATGTATCAAGGGGGAGATTATTCGATTCTATTTTATAATTTCATCGATAGACCATGGTTTACTCATAAAGAAGTTAGTTATCATATCACAAGAGTTGTATTTCAAACAAAATATGATTCATGACACCATAATAGAGAAATAGTTCAAAAACTAGAAAATATTGATAGACCTCAGTGGTGTGATGTGAATGATATGATATTTGATCAGTTTTTTTCACAATCAGATTATGACCTTAATGACTGGAAATTCAATGTTAGTATTGAAAATATTTTAAAAAATATGATAAGTTTTTTGAAACAATTATTTATATTCAATAAACTTATTTTCTATTATGAAAATATTTTTCAATTAATATATATTTTATTTTTTTTATTTACATTATTACATTCAATAGTCATATTTTCATAGGTTTTTTATAAAGTAAATGTGATTTTAAGGGTAAATGATCTGTTTTACAATTAATAAATTAGATTTCAATGATGTTTCAGAATGAGGATGATATTTTGGATTTCAATGATGATCTAAATAAATGATTTTGAACTTTCACATTGACTTTAAAATAAAGTTTTGTTATTTGAAATCAGAGTGAATAGATTCATCAGTTTTTTGTAATGTAGTGTGGTCTATCAATGGGGTGAGTCCTATATATATTTATAAATACAAACATTTGAAAGGAAAAAAGGGTAATATATGTGTATATATTTATATGATCATACTAACTTTTAGAGGCCTCCTAGATACAAATAATCTCACATCCTACATAATATATATTCATAATAATACCATGTAATGTGCATGCCACTAACTCTATACAACCCATAGGATATAAATCATGACCTCACTCCCACATAATGTGAATTAATGTTTATCCCTATTGTAACTCCTATACCTTCTTTGTATCCCACATCACCTTCATGGTTTAAATTAGAGTATTCCTCTACAACTACATCTTGTCTCTAATTTGGTGTTAGATTATAAGTGGAAGAGTCTCAAAAAACAAAATTAAATAATAATTATCATCCTCATCAGATTCACCTCCCGAAAAGTATTATTTCATTTTGTTTCTAGAGATTTGTCCCCATATCTTCCGGACATGAAATTGTGTTGCTTGAACTAATATGAGAAGTAGTCATCCCATACCAGGTACCAATGATCATTGTGGATGAATTCATAGGATAATAGTGACCACCAGTGGAGTAATTATTTTCTTAAATTCAATTACCCATTTTCTTCAAAGCATGCTGAAATTATTTGAAGCATTTAAATGTTGTGTCCCCGTTATTTGAAATTAACCTTTTGTGTATTTATTTATATTGATAAATATTAATATTACCTAATAAAATAGGATTTATATGAATATAAAATTGATGGATTTCAATCATATGATGAAAGAGTATTAAGATGGCGTGATAGAGTTCATCAAGTTTGAAAAAGATATTGCATATGACCCTTCTCAAATCTTTTGACTATGTTTACAAATTTATTATTCAAGAATACTTAGTCCATTGGAGTTGGAATAACACTTCATCTTCCATGAAATAGATCAATGTTATAAATTTTGGCATAAACATGGGTAAAAAGTGATTGTAGCTAGTGACTATGATAACACTATATTTTATGGATCATATGATATGATTACAAGTGTGGAAAATGAAGAATAATGTTTTAAGGATGTGATTACAGGTGTGAATGTTGATGAAGACTATATGGAGGAAATGAAAATGACAGTAGAATATGAACTTTTTTATTTCCAAAAAATGTTTGATAAGATGAAGAGATGCGCAAAGACGCCATGGTATGCTGGTTTCACTAAATATACAACCTTTTCAGCCATACTAAAGCTGTATAATTTAAAATCTGACAACATATAGAGTGATTCCAGTTTTAGTAAACTACATAATATCCTGAATTATATGATCCCAGATGATAATGTGATTATTATCCGAACATATAGTGTGAAACAAATGATATGTTTGATGGGTATGATCTCTAAAAGAATACATGCTTTTAAAAATTATTATATACTATTTCGTAACGACCAAAAATCACTTAAATAACTCCCAAAGTGTGGTGATTATCGATACAAGAAATTTTAATTGGGTTCTTTGAAAGTTTTATGTTAATTTAAAATCTTTCCATTGTTTATGAACCTATATGGAAGTGAGGAGACTTCACAGAAGTTGATGTGGTATACAGATATAAGAAAAAAATTTGAGAAACTTCATCACCTAGTAGACTCTCCTCTATGTAAGAGAATTGATCATGTGTATCCTAAATTTTCAAATGAGCTAAGAAACCTTCGCATTGTGCTATCTATAGATGTAGTGAATCATTTTTGGTTTTCAAAGTAGCACCCACAATACATGGTTGTTTATGTTGTTAAATTATAACTTTCCATTGTGGTTATGCATGAAATGAAAATACATTATGTTATTTATTCTTATATCAGGACCAAAACAATATGGTAATGATATTGATGTTTATTTGGATCCATTCATTGATGATTTGAAATTATTGTGTGATTTAGGTGTTCCTTTGTATGATGCCTATAGAAATGAATATTTCACATTGAGATAAATGTTGTACAGGATGATAAATGACTTTCCTAATTATAGAAATTTTTCAAGATATAGAGTTAAATGAACTTAAGGGATTCCCATTTATTAATATTGAACATGATCCTTAAGTCATTTGTGAAATTTATGAATCAAATAAACCTTAATCTGACACATAGTGTGACCGATATGACGTCAAGTGTATCTTTTCATTTAAAAATGACATTAATTTTAGTAAAAATAACAAGTGATATAAATAAAAACAAGGAAACACATTCATATTATTTTAATACATTATAGAAACAATACTTAAGTTATTTTTTTTGTGTATGAATCATTCAAAAATAAAATTTATGCATGGTGAGATCGGTATGACTCCAAGTGTATCTTTTTATTTAAAATCAATATTAATTCTTGTAAAAGGAAAAGTGAAATAATAATGATGACAAACAACATTCCAATTGTTTTGATACATTAGGTCAGTTATACATAAGATATTTTTGATGTGTAGGAATAAAAAAACCTCAATCTGATGCACAATGTGACCAATATCACTCAAAGTTCCTTTTATCAATTTAAAATTGACAGTTTAGTTCAAAATGGGTGTCACTCACTGAAAACCAATAAAACACACTCCTATTATCTTTATAATTTAGTACAAAAATTTATAAGTCATTTTTGATGTGTAGGAATCATTCTCATGTCAAACTAGAATATTATGTGATTGGTATGACTCAAGGTGAATGCATCCAGTTTGAAATATTATTATTGTAACAAAAACAAGTGACATACTCAAAATAGAGAAAACATGTTTGAATTGTTTTAATACTTTAGGAAAACGATACATAAGTCATTTGTGATGTTTAAGAATCATCCATAGCTCAATCCTATGCCTGGTGTGACTGATATGACCCCACACGTGTCTTTTTATTTAAATTTGATATTAATTTTAGTAAAAAGAACAAGTTTCATACTCAAATACAATAGAAATCATTCATATTATTTTGATACTTTAGTAAAATGATATATAAGTCATTTGTTACATGTAGGAATAAACCTCATCTCAAAATGATGCACAATGTGACTAGTATAACTCCAAGTGTGTCATTTAATTTAAAATTGACATTAATTTTAGTAAAAAGAACATGTGACAAAATAAAAATAGATCAATAGAATTTATATTGTTTTGATACATTATAAAAATGATCCATAATTAATTTTTGAGGTGAATGAATAAACTATACCTCAATCTGATACACAGTGTGACTGGTATAACTCTAAGTGTGTAATTTTATTCTAAATTTAAATTATTTTTTTAAAAAGAATAAGTGACATATTTAAAACCAATAAAACAAATTCATATTGTATTTATAATTTAGTAAAACCATCTATATGTAATTTTTGACATGTAGGAATCAACCTTACCTCAATTTAATGCATGGTGTGATTGATTTGACTCCAAGTTTGTCTTTTTATTTAAAATTGACATTAATTTTAGTAAAAAGAACAAGTGACATACTAAAAACTAATAAAACACATTCATATTTTTTTAATAATTTAATAAAATTACCCATATGTCATTTTTTATGTGTAAGAACCAACCCCGTCTCAATCCAATGAACGGTGTGATTGGTATGACTCAAAGTGTGTCTTTTTATTTAAAATTAACATTAATTTAAAAAAAAGAACAACTGACTTTTTAAAAACTAATCAAGAGAATTTATATTATTTTGATATTTAGGAAAATGATCCATAATTCATTTGTGAGGTGTATTAATCAACTATAGCACAATATAATTCACGTTGTGACCAATATTACTCAATGTGTGTATTTTTATTTAAAATTGACATTAATTTTTGTAAAACAAACAAGTGACATATTTAAAACCAAGAAAACACATTAATATTTTTTTATAATTTATAAAAAAATATATAAGTAATGTTTGACGTGTAGGAATCAACCTCAACTCAATCTAATGAATGGTGTAACCAATATGAATACAAGTGTGTATTTTTATTTAAAATTGACATTAATTTTAGTAAAAAGAACAAGTGACATACTGAAAACTGATAAAAACATTCATATTGTACTTATACTTTAGTAAAATGACCCATAAGTAAGTTTTACTTATAGGAATCAACCCCACCTCAATCCAATTCATAGTGTGACAGATATGACTCTAAGTGTGTCTTTTTATTTAAAATTGATATTAATTTCAGTAAAAAGAACAAGTGACATATTGAAAACCAATAAAATACATTCAGATTGTTTCGATAATTTAGGAAAACAAACCCTAAGTCATTTATGACCTATAAAAATCAATTTCATCTCAATTTGATGCATGATGTGACCAATATGACTCCATGTGTGTCTTTTTTATTTAAAATTGTCATTAATTTTAGTAAAAAGATAAAGTGACATACTAAAAATTGAGAAACACCATTTGGATTGTTTTGATTCTTTAGTAAAATGATCCATAATTCATTTGTGACATGTGAGAATTAACCCAACCTCAATCTGATTAATTTTGTAACTAGTATAACTCTAAATGTGACTTTTTATTTAAAAGTGACGTTAATATTATTAAAAAGGACAATTGACATGCTCAAAACGGATCAAATTCATTAGGATTGTTTTGATACTTTAGGAAAATTATCCATAATTAATTTTTGATGTCTAGGAATCCACCTAATCTCAATCTAACACACATTGTGACTAGTATGACTCAAAGTGTCCATTACCAGTTTGAAATTGACATTTTTGTTCAAAACATGTGAAAGTCACTAAAAACCAAGAAAATGTGTTCTTCATGTATTTATAATTTAAAAAAAATGATACATAAGTCATTTGGGACATATAATAACAAGTCTCATGTCAAACAGACACATGATGTTTTTGGTATGGATCAAATTGTGTGTTTCTAGTTTGAAATGACATTTTAGTAAAAAAAACTGACAAACTCAAAACTAGGTTAACATATCTATATTGTATGTATACTTAAGTAAAAAATCCTGAAGTCATTTTTTATGTATAGAAATTAGCTGCACCTCAATCTAATTCATAGTGTGACCAATATGACTCCAACTTTGTCTTTTTATTTGAAATTGACCTTAATTTTTGTAAAAAGAACAAATGACATACTCAAAACATTGAAGACACATTCAAATTATTTTGATAATTTAGGAAAATGATCCATATGTCATTTTGGAAATGTAGGAATCAACCTCATCTCAATCTGACACACGGTGTGACCAGTATTACTCCATGTGTATATTTTTATTTAAAATTGGCATTAATTTTAGTAAAAAGAACAAGTGAAATAATGAAAACTAAGAAAACACATTCAGAATGTTTTGATACATTATGAAAACTATCTATAAGTTATTTTTGATTTGTAGGAATCAACTTCACCTCAATATGATGAATGGTCTTCTTAATATGACTCTAAAGTTCCTTTTTATATAAAATCAACCATAATTTTAGTAAAAAGAACAAGTGACATACTGAAAACTGAGAAAACACATTCATATTTTTTTGATACTTTAAGATAATGATAATAAGTCATTTTTGATGTTCAGGAATCAACCCTATCTCAATCCAATGCACAGTTTTATCG
Organism: Viscum album; assembly: GCA_963277665.1. Taxonomy (NCBI): domain Eukaryota; kingdom Viridiplantae; phylum Streptophyta; class Magnoliopsida; order Santalales; family Viscaceae; genus Viscum; species Viscum album. Next base: position 841,540,639 of record OY728125.1, on the reverse strand, counting down.
GTATGACTCTAGGTGTATCCTTTTATTTTAAATTGACATTTTTTTAATGCATTCTTTAATATTTATGTTTATTTTATTTTTTTATTGCATTACTAACATAATTTTTTTTCTTATATAGTTAGATTATTTTTCTTGAGTTGGGTTGTTTTATTCGACAACTGATATCATGGTCAGGATTTTTTGAGAGAGGGTCATAGGTGCCAAAGATGAAGAAACATTAATATTTTTAAATGTTTATGGATAGTAAATGAAAATGAAATTATATGAAATATTTTTTGAAATATATATAGTTGTGTTTTATATTTTTTTAATAAAATTTATTTTAATTAAATTATATATTTGCATACAAGTGTATTTGTGTACCAATTATAGGTGTAATTTTTGTGGTGTGCTATTATTAAAACAACACACTACAGTAGGTGGGATTTTATCAACAATAATGAATGAATTGATAAAGTTCCCCCTTTATGAGCACTTCTTTAGCACTGATAAAGAGACCCCTTTAAGAGTTTTGGGGAAAAATGATTTTCTAGTTCTGTTATATCCCCTTTTGGGTGCTACTAAAGGGATGAACTATGGTAGTGGATTCCTTAAAAGTAAATTGTAAATATAAAAGAAAATAATTCGTATGAATACATCAGGGAAATAGGGAGAAACCGCACCTTACCCCATATGTTTGGGAGGTCGAAAGGAGACTGGGAAACAACCAGAGGACATAAATATACTCCACCATCACAGAAATACTTACCCAGATTGAATTCACCAAGAAAGACCCTCCTCCTAGAACTAATGAAAACACCAAACCTAAATTAAAATCTCAATGAACCAATATAAATTCAAATGCCTTAAGGAAAATAAATCAAGTCAATTCCACTCAAGGCAAGAAAACTCGGAATCAAGAGGCCTCACTGGAGTTGGAACTCAAGAAAATATAAGGAGTAAGGACCACCTTGGGTTGGAATCTAAATAAACCAAGAACTATGAAGAATTGAATCTATGAGACAACACCATAGGAAACCATGTGACATATAAGGGAAGGGTAACAACAAAGGCCTAAAGAAATGGAAGATCGTAAGAAGTCAGAATGAATGAGAGATCATGAGATGGAATGAAAAGAGAAAACCCCAGCACTGATTGAGGGAATATCCAAAAAATAATGTACTAAAATAGGAAAAAAAGAATGGGAATGAGAGATTCATTATTGAGGAGACCAATCTCCCCCCTTCGACTTGTCATATAGGGGAAATCCTAGTATGAGAGTAAGATAAAGGAGAAACAATTATAATGATCTATATTTATCCTATTATCAATTATTAATTTATGAAATTTAATCATTAGTTATGATATTATAGTTTTACCATTAAAGAGACTTATTTAGGATTTTTCCTGTAAATAGGGTTCCTTACTCATTCCAAAGAGGTAGGGGTTTTATTTCCATAGATCATACTTTATAATCATAATTTTATGTATGGTTATTTAACCCCTACAAAACACACTGTTCCATGGGGAGGGTATTTTTACTCACTCAGTTTGTGGAGAACATTAAATCTCTAAGGTATCATACTTGGTCTGATGAGGTAGGGATACATCATGAATAACATCTTTGTACAGGCAGAGTGAGGTTTATGTGTGGCAAAAAAACCATTCCATTAATGAATATAGTTTTCAATAATTTTTGGAATATATGATTTTATAATTATTGAAAGTTTATTATATTTATTGTTATGATCAACCAACAACTATAAGAGTTTTTCCATCTCCTTCCCTGCAAATACCATGATAACTACCACACATCATCCCTTGAACAATGCGCAAAATGGAGTTTAATAGTGCCAAAAAAATCAATGTTGTCCTAATCACTATTAATAGAGGGACCCCTTTATCAGTTCTTTCATCAGTGTTGTTAAAGGGGGCCTTTATTGAAACTAAAAAATGTTGATAAAGGGCCTACTGTTGTAGTGTGATATTTGAATTACAAAAAACTACAGTACTAACCTGTATAAGTAAAATTCATAATTTAATTGAAATAAAAATTACATCATAAATACATAAAAACACCTTTAGCACCTGACCCCCTCTCAAAAAAGCATGATCATGGTATCTGTTGCTAAAACAACTTACCTAACTCAAGAAAAAGAATCCACCTCTATAAGAAAATAATTATTATGTAAATAATACTATAAATAAATAAATTAAACATAATATTAAATAATACATGAATAAAATGTTAATTTAAAAAAAAGATGCACTTAGAGTCCCACTGGTTACACGTTACATCATATTGAGGTTTTGATGATTCCTACATGTCACTAATGACTTATGTATCATTTTTCTAAATTATTGAAATAATCTATATATGTTTTCTCAATTTTGAGTATATCACTTGTATTCTTTACAAAAATTTCATTTTAAACTGAAAACAGGCGCTTTGAGTCATACCAGTCACATCGTGTGTCGGTTTGGTGGGAGACACATTCTTACACATCACAAATTAATTATGAATTTTTGTATGAAATTATCCAGATAATCTAAGAATATTTTCTCATTTTCCAGTGACTGACACACGTTTTGATCTAAAATGTCAATTTTAGACTGATAATGAAAACTTTGAGTCATACTGGGCATACCATGTATCATATTGAGGTGAGGATAATTTTTAAACATCCCAAATGACTTATAGATATTCTAAATAAATTATCAAAATAATCTGAATGGGTTTGATCAATTTTATGTATGTCACTTTTATTTTTTTACTAAAATTTTAAATTTAAATAAAAATAAAAATTTTGGAGTCATACTGGACACACTTTGCATTGGATTGAGGTGTGATTGATTTATACAAATCAAAAATGTATTATGGATAATTTTCCTAAAGTATCCAAAAAAATATGAATTTTTTCTTAGTTTTGAGTATGTCACTTGTGTTTTTTACTAAAATGTGATTTAAAATTGAAAACATACACTTTGAGTCATACTGGTCACATCGTGTGGGAGTTTGATACAATAATGATTCTCACATGTCAAAAATGACTTATTAATCATTTTTCTAAATTATAAATACAATAAGATCATTTTTCTTGGTTTTCAATGAGTGAAACAGGTTTTGAACTAAAATGTCAATTTTAAACTGATAACTTGTAATTTGAGTCATATTGGGAACATCGTGTGTCATATTGAGGTGCAGACGATTATTACAAATCAAAAATGACATATGTATTTTTTTCCTAAAGTATCAAAAAAATACGAATTTGTTTTCTCCATTATGATAATTTCATTTTTGTTTTTACTGAAATGTCGATTTTAAATAAAAAGACACACTTGGATTCATGCTAGTAAAAAATTGCATTGGATTGAGGTGAGGATGATTACTACTTGTCAAAAATTAAGTATGGATCATATTTATAATGTATCAAAAAAATATGGATGTGTTTGTTTTGTTTTTGATTATGTCACTTGTGTTTTTTACAAAAATGTCATTTTAAACTAAAAACAAGAACTTTGAGTCATACAAGTCACATCATGTAATAGTTTGACGTGAGACTAATTCCTACACATCATAAATGACTTATGATTTTTTTATAAATTATCAAGAAAATCAGAGAATTTTTTCATAATTCTAAGTGACTGACACACATTTTGAATTAAAATGCTAATTTTATACTAATAAAGGATACTTTTAGTCATACCGGTAACACTGTGTATCAGATTGAGGTGTGGATGATTCTTGCATGTAATAAATGAATTATGGATCATTTTATTAAAGTATCAAAATAATACAAATGTGTTTACTCATATTTGAGTATGTCACTAGTTTTTTTACTAAAATTCCATTTAAATTGAAAACATACACTTTGAGTCATACCAGTCACATCATGTATCAGTTTGATGTGAGACTGATTACTACAAATAAAAAATGACTTATTAATTATTTTATTAAATTATAGACACAATTAAATTGTGTTTTATTATTTTTTAGGGAGTGAAATATGTTTTTGAACTATAATGACAATTTTAAACTGATAATAGATAATTTTAGTCATATCAAAAACATTGTGTGCCGACTTGATGTGATTCTAATTTTTACACATCAAAAATGACATATGAATCATTTTACTAAATTATCAACACAATTGGAGAATGAACTACTGAAAATTGGGCCTTAAAAAAATCTAGTAAAAGGTATTTATTAGTGATATAGAATCACTGATAATGTAAGATATGTTAAAGTGTTAGCTTTAACAGTGCTCGTAAAAAGCACTGATAAAGGCCCCCTTTAATAGTGCTAAAAAAGCACTAATAAAGGCCCTACTGATAAAGGGAATAATTTCTTGTCATACCCCCCTCTTTATCAGCGTTACCACATCCCTTTATTAGTGATTTAGAGTGTGCCCCTTCCTCTAGAGAGTTTCAAACTTGTGACCTCCAGCTTATACAACAACGCCTCTTCCACACCCCTATGCTTTTTTTACATTTTATGATATATCTATATATCTTGTTATATTTTTTATCCATATATTTAGATATATATGTATATATATATATATTTATATCGATATTAAATAAATATTTATCAATATATATTTATAAAAATGTATAATAACTCTAAAAACCCTTAAATCACATAAAAACATTAAGAAACTCTAAAATCCCTAAAACCACTAAAATAACCATAACATCTAATCTAAGTGTCCATTTCTACTCCAAAACCAATCAAATCAAATCTCATGAAATGAGATTCAATATGATATATAGTAAATTCCAAACAGACACCCAGATCAAATGTTATAGTCATTTGAATTTTAAAAAATCAGGGTTGGTTACTAAAAACACTATTTCAGAGGCCTTCTGGGCCGTTATGGGGAACAAAAAGAGGAAAATGCTCAAAGAGTTAGTCCCAAATCTACATGATGTAGAAATTATCACTAGATTTGATTCGGTATGTGGTAGATCTCAAATGGACACCCGGATCAAAAGTTATTCCCATTTGGTGTTTGAGTTTGATTTTTGAATTTTTTTGAAGCTTTAATAAATATTATTCCTTTATTTTTCATGAAATTTGAATATAACTTGGTTTCAACTCATTTAATAATCGTTTATTTGATTGGTTTTGGAGTTGAAATGGACTTTTAGATCAAATGTTATGATCCTTTCAGGGTTTTTAGTGGATTTAAGGATTTATCACATTCGAAAGCCATTCAAACGACCATAACTTCTGAAACAGGTGTAACACCCCCATATTTCATAGTACGTTATCTCATTAAAGTAATTCAATAGCTTGAACTACATGCAACACTGAGTTCGAGCACACCACAACATACCAAACTAGCTGTTCAAAAAATCAGTTATGAATAGTATTTACTTCATTTTGAATCTTATATACACTATAATTTTAACACCCATATTATGTGTTTATTAGACATAATATAATAACAAAATCATTTTTCCATATTAAAGAGGTATTTTTCAAAAATTCTATTTTACCGCCTACTAAAGATGATTTTTTAAAATGGAATATATGACACTTTTATATTAAATTTTACAAAATAGTTTCTTTATTTATAAGTGGGACACAAAAAAATTAGTTTGGATAAATTTTTTGTGTTTTTCTGATAACTTTCATATTTTGATGAATAGTGAAATATGGTAAATTTTAATTGAAAACAAATTTTTTAATCAAAATAATTTATAGTGGTAAATTATACATTTGAATGGTTTTGAAGTATAATTAGATTATATTTTTATCATTTAATACAATGTAGGTCATTATAAGTAATTTTACATTTAAATTTCAAATAAACACATGTCAATCATTTGATAGTTCTTACTTTTTATAAAAAACCTTCTTTTGATTTTGACAATGTGAATTAATTTTAAATTAATAAATTCAACTTCTATGTTTTTAATTTGGTAAAATATATTTCATTTTTTAATTCAGAATATTAAAATAACCTTAGCGTGAATTTTTGGTAATTTTCTGAAAACTTTCAATTTTTTGAGGAATAGTGAAAATTACTGCGTTTTTGTTTAAAATTGAATTTTTATTTAAATAATTATTTTTTTATTTAAATTTATTTAAAGTCAAAATTGATAAATAATACATATATTAGTTCAATTTAATTAATTGGAGTCATTTTATAATAAAATTAGATGTATAAAATTTTATTGAATTTTTTAACGTCTTTTACAAACCTTCAAGGCACATTAGAAAATTTTCATAAAACATAATTTTACTACTTCTATGAGTTGAATTTAAAAAGTATGATAGATATAGTTGATATTAGTAAGTAAAATGTGATTCAATAAGATGAAAATAAGTTTGGGTGAATACTAACTTTTGATTTTGATTTACCACGGTTAAAAGTAAATAGGGTAATTAAAGGTAAAAATGATATTATAATTACCATAAAACATGTCCTAATTCTATTGGATAAGTGTAATTAGACCAAAAAAAACCTTATAAATAAAATATGATCCTTTATGTCCACTTGGATTAGATTAGGATATTTATTACTATTTTATTTAAAGAATAGTTAAAAGTGTTAAATTCAATATTTATTAGCTAAACCATTTTTAATATAGGGTTATACATAATATAAATTCGACTATAAATATTCATTATAAATATAAAAATATTTCCTACATAATGGTATTTTGTTTATAATTTTTACAGATTAAATAATAAAATTTATTTATGACACAATGACAATGCAGTAATTACCTTCTTAATAAAATTTTAAAATAATTGATATTATAAATATCCAAATAAATATAATTTGAGACTTTTGATGAATTAAACTAATTTTATAGGTTAATATGAAATTTTAGCGTTGATTAGATAATTTTTTTTCTAAGTGATAAGGTTTTTATTACTTTCACAAAAACAAAATATCAAATAGTGTCAATGTTGGCATAAATTAGTTTTTAAAACAAATATTATAATATTGGTTGATATAATATTACTAAAACTATAAGGTTCGGAAAAAGGTTATAAATAATATTATATATGTAATTAATTAACAACTTTTTGTTCTCTTGGTATTTTAGGGTAAGTTTATTAACCATATAGTATAAAAATTCATGAAGACACAGTAGAAGTTAAACTATTTAACTAAGAGGTGAATCTAAAAGATAAGGTTAAAATGGTACCCTAAACTTATATAAAACCTATTGCTTGATATTATTTAGAACCATAACCACGGAAGTCTCAAAATAAATTTATTTGGAGCCATTATAAACAGAATATGATAGTATAATAAATTAATATTTTAATCTTTTCTTAAAGTGGCCCTCACCCCTCGTATAAAAGGGCACTTACCCTTCTCTCAAAATAACACCTCAAAATCCATTTGGATCAACCAAAACCTACTCCAATATCCACCCAAAATCCCTCAAATAAACCTAGATTCATTACTTTGATGAAAAAGCAACCTAAGGATCCCTTTTAATCAACTCAAATAGAAACGCCCGAAGAAGAGGTAATAATTTCACCACCCTCTTCCAAGTTCTTTTCTTCTTACACTTCCTCTTTCTTTGTTGTTTTCATTCAAAAATAATAACTACATTAACTCCTAAATAATTTTATGTTATTATAAATATGGCACAACCTTATTTGTTATTCTATCCATCCTATAAATGACAAAGTCACCATACGTGCGTACGTGCGGCTTACCGTCTCCACGTCGTGGTGTAGTTTGTTATTCAAACACTTCATTATTTGGATGGGTATAATAATGAGTATAACTAATGTAAATAATAAATATAACATGTTAATGATTCTTTATATATTATATACCATCCAATTACATATGATTTTCCGCATCAATATAATGATATTATCGCTCGTGCGTACGTGTGGATTACCGTCTCCACGAACGCGATGAGTTTCATTCCCCATCATAATCGTTCAAGAATAATTTTTATTTTATGATTAAAAGTAATGTTTAATAACTTAATATCATTATGTATACGAATTTAATACATCATATCCACAACAAAAATGCATTACGTAACCAATAATATAAAGTAAAACGGATCAGTTAACACCCAAAATGATGATACTACTAAATTTTTTTAACAAAGAAATATTAGAAGATCATATATGATATCATATTTATGTATGTGGTTCTTGTATAATTTAATAACAATGATTTAACTATTATAAAAGAGGTTAACTTACCCTCGACCAAGGAAAAGTACTAGGTAAGGGTTAATTCTTCAATATCATTATTATCCGAGATTGTTTATGTGTAAGTATTTACTAGGACATTTTTATCATCCATGTCCATGTTTCATAAAAATGATTTCAAAATATTTTAAGTTTTTTTGGAAGGTATTATTTAATAATTTCATCATTTTATATGTTTTAACGATTAATTTTCTTAAATCTTTTTAATTAATTTCCATGTTTTAAAAATGATTTTAAAGATATATTTATATGGACATTATTGTTTTAAAATGTTAATTCCTTTAAAAAGTTCCAAAGTGGTATGGGACACTTTGATTCAAATATAACTTTTAAATGCATTCCTTTATGAATGTGTGACTTTTAAATGATTTCACAAAAAGGGATATTTCTCTCAAAGGGTTTTATTGATCATTTTCAACTATTTAAACATCCTTTACTGGATATGATTCTTTATTGAAGTTGATTTATTATAATATAATATTCCATATTGTATTGATGAGTTATGATATGTTTGACTGTTGATGTGGTATTTTTATACCATTCATGGTTTATGATTAAAGTATTGACATTTCGTATGCTAGTTTTAATACCAATGTTTATGTTATGTTTCAAAATTTTCGTATGAGGAATGCATTGGACTTGGTAACTTATGGGTGGAGCCCTCTATAGATCCCCGATGCATCGGTAGGTATAATGAGAAAAATTACTTTCTTGCCACTAGGCCTTGAAAAAAAATTATTTGTAGTCATGGCACGAGGCCTTGACTATGTGGTAATGATGTCTGACATTACGAATTCCCTTGTTATGAAATTAGTTATTACATGTGATTATTCGACTAGTAGAATATCCATGTTAATTTTATATGGTGATGTTTGATTTATTTTTTCCATATTATGTTCACGTTTTCTATTTAAAAGATAGATTTTCTTATTATACATATATCCTCAAAAGTTTATAGTTTTCACTAAATTATTTACCCTTACTGAGCATCTGAGCTCACCCCTTTATTATGTTTTGTTTTCCCAAGATTCTAAAAAGTGTATTATGTTTGATATGCAGGGTTAATCTAGTGGAATAATGGTGTTCTAAATGGATTATTTATGTTGTGTTTAATGTTATAAAGTATATTGTAACATTCATGTATGTAATATATTTTACAAGACTACTAAACTGATCGGTCCTTCGGGAATTGATTCCTTATAATCATTCCAATGTATTAAAATAATGTGCTGAATCTGGGTAACTGGGGTCGAGGTGTTACAAAATGTGTCTGTTTTTCCTCTACCACATATCAAATATAATCTTACAATGAGATCCCTACCTCAATTACCACGAGAACCCTTGATCACCTCTATTGAGGCCAAAAAGACCCAAAAGTCCTTCAAACAAACATAACTTTTGCTACGAGTTTCCATTATGGAATTATTATTATTTTCTGAAATATAACCTTTATCAGTGCTAGTAAAAAAGTGTTGATAAAGGGGGGCCTTTACTAGCACTTCTAAAAAAAAGTTGATAATGTCCAAACATTTATCAGGTCTTTTTTAGAAGTGAAGATAAATGATCGTTTTATTCTTGATTTATTATTAGCACTAAAAAAGTGGGTGCCTTTATTACTTATTTTTTAAAAGTGATAATAAATATAACTCTTTAACAACACTTTTTAAGCACTGTTAAAGACCACCTTTAACAGTGCTAAAAAAGTGATGTTAATAACCCCCTTTAATAATGCTTTTTATAGCACTGAGAAATGGGATTTTTAACAAAGATTGTAGTGAGTTCTATTAAAACCATAGTGCTGAATAAACCTATTTTTGAAGTAGTGGTGTTTGCTCAATTTTTAGTGGGTGACATGTGTTTTGAAAAAAATGTCAATTTTAAATTGATACCGGATACTTTGAGTCATAATGGGAACACCTTTTATTTGATTGAGTTGAGTATTATTTCGAAAAATCAAAAATTATATATGGACCATTTTACTAAAGTATAAAAAACTAAATTTGTTAGATCAGATTTGAGTATGAAACTTTTAATTTTTTATTAAAACATCAATTTTAAATAAAAATAAACACATTGAGTCATACCGGCCAAACCATGAATTGGATTAAGGTGTGGAAGATTCCTACAAATCAAAAATGACTTATAGATCATTTCACTAAAGCATCAAAACAATCAAAATGCATTTTCTTGGTTTCGAGTACGTCACTTGTGTTTTTTTACTAAAATTACATTAAAAAAACACACATTCAGTCATAGTAGTCACATCGTTTTTTGGTTATATGTGAGACTGATTCCTACATATGAAAAATTACCTAAAAACCATTTTTCAAAATTATTAAGAAAATTCAAGTTTGTTTTCTTGGTTTTCAATGAGTGAAAGACTTTTTAAATAAAATGTCAATTTTAAACTGAAAATAGACACTTTGAGTCATATCAAGAACATAATTTATTAGATTGAGAAGAGTCTCTTTCATACATATAAAAAATGACTTATGGATTTTTTTACTAAAGTATCAATACAATAAAAATGTTTTTACTGAGTTTTAATTATCTCACTTGTATTTTTTAATAAAATGTTGATTTTAAATAAAAAGACACACTTGGAGTCATATCAGTCACACTGTGTGTCAAATTGAGGTTCAGATGATTCTTAAATGTCAAAAATAATTTATGGATTATTTTCCTAAAGTATAAAAATAATCCAAATGAATTTGATTAATTTTGAGTATGTTAATTTTTTCAATTAAATGTAATTTTAAACTAGAAACACACACTTTGAGTCATACCGGTCACATCATGTGTCAGTTTGACATGAGGCTGATTCCTACATGTAAAAAATGACTTATGAATAGTTTCCATAAGTTATCAAGGAAATATGAGGGTGTTTTACTAGTTTTAAATTATTCAAACTTTATTTGAACTAAAATATCAATTTTAAACTGATAACTGCTACTTTGAGTAATACTAGATGCATCGTGTATCAGATTGAGGTGTTTATGATTCATATACATTTAAATGAAATATGTATCATTGTATTAATTTATCAAGAGAATCTGAATGTATTTGATTAGTTTTGGGTATGCCAAATGTCTTTTTTACTAAAATTATTGTCAAATTTAAAAAAAGACACATTTTGAGTCATAGTAGTGACACCGTGTGTTATATTGAGGCGTGGATGCTTCCTACACGTAAAAAATGACTTATTGATCATTTTATTAAAGTATCAAGATAATGTGAATGATTTTTATCATTTTTGAGTATGTGATGTGTGTTTTGAACTAAAATGTAAATTATAAACTAAAAACATTTAGTTTGAGTCATATTGAACATACTATGTATCATATTGAGGTGTGTTTGGTTGATTATATGATGTGTGTTTTTCTTTTAAATATCTATAACAAGCTACAAAAGAGAGAACTTGTTATATATGGATGGAAGAGGAAACCCCATATTTCCTAAAACACTTCACATTATAGGCATCATGAGGTATCCTATTCCATCCAAAAGGAACATGTTCTTTATCTTCTAGCATATTATAGAGAGTTGAAATAAAAATAGGACTTCCCAAAAGATCTGTAAAAAACTAAATAATTTTAGATAAAAATGATAAAAAAGGTAACATAAAAATAGTAGATAAAATGATGACAAAATTAACTAAATAATAAGTAGGAATTCACCTTTTAATGATGTCTGTATACATTCTTGACCCATTTTCTTTTTTTCATTATCTCAGTTGTATCCTTGAATTTTGATATCTCACGAGAACATGCATCATCAAATAAACCACCCTAACTTGATAAAAATAATACACATGTATAACAACACAATTCTTATGTTAGTAATACTATAAAGAAATAAATTAAACATAAATATGAAACAATACATTAATAAAATGTCAATTTTAAACTGAAACCACACAATTTTTGTCATAATAGGTACACTGTGTACCATATTGAGGTATGGTTGATTTCTACATCTCACAAATGACTTATGGATCATTTTCCTAAAGTATCAAAACAATCTGAATTTGTTTTCTTGGTTTTGAGTATGTCACTTTACTTTTTTACTAAAATTTCATTTTAAAATGAAACCAATCTCTTTGAGTTATACCATTCACATCGTGTGTCAGTTAGATGTAAGAATAATTTTTAAACATAAAAAAATGACTAATGAATCATTTTACAAAGTTATCAAGACAATATGTGCCTGTTTACTCTATTTTCAATGAGTAGCACGTGTTTTTAACTAAAATGTTAATTGTAGATTGATAACAGCCCCTCTGATTCATTCTAGGCACACTATGTATCATATTGAGGTGTGGATGGTCCCTACATGTCAAAAATGACTTATAGATCATTTTACTAAAGTATAAAAATAATTCAAATGAATATTATTAGTTTTGATTGTTTCATGTGTCACTTTTACTAAAATTAAGGTCAAATTGAAATAAAAAGACACACTTGGAGTCATTCCAGTCACACCATGTGTCAGATTGAAAAGATAAATATGATTCATTAAGAGTAATATAAGAGTAACTTAGACTATTCATTAGATATTAGTGGCTAGGTTCATATTGCATTAGGAAATTAGAGGTTACTGAGACGAATTGATGGATTTCCATGAATATTAGAAGTTAGTACTACTTTTTGACCACTTGGGATGCACTATAAGTGGGTGACACAACTTATACATGTGTGATGATTCAACTGTCTATAAATTACTTACTTTTAGTGATATAATTGGTTTAGTTGACCAATTTAATTATAATACTTGAAAATTTTAAAGAAATGAAAACATCGTAGTGTTTAACTCGAAATGTCGAATGCATTGGAGAATCAAAAGAAAATTGCATCATCATGAGTGCATTATACTTATTGAGTGAATGATCAAATTATATTAGTGAATCATCCATGTTGGTGAAGTCATTTATTTATGATATATATGAAAATTAATAAAATAAGAATCATATAAGAATGATAATTAAATTTACTAAAAAAATTAGATAAAATGATGAAAAAATAAACAAAATAAGTTGTAAGAAGTCACATCTTCATGATATATGTGTAAGTTCTGACACCAGATATGATTCCCATTTTTTCTAAAAAAATATATTTTCTCATGTGAATATGAGTACTTTAAATAGTCTTGGTAGTACTGAAAAAATATAAATACACAAATGATTAATAATTATTTTAAATGAAATTGTAATTATCATCAAAAATACATCTTTAGGGAAACTAGTTTTTGATGGTATATCATATATTTCATAAATTTTTAAACATAATAACCACAATATTTCCCATTTGGTTTGTTTCCAACACTATAGAAACATTAAAAAGAATAAGTAGTTTTTTATATATGTTTTGATAGTGAAATCTTATTATATATACCCTAATACTTATCCACTTGTAGAAGTAGATAGTCTCATTGTGGTCATGGAATATCCCCATTCCATGATTTTTATGATATTTAAACACCACCCTATCATAAAATAATTCTCATTAAAACATAATTTAAAATATATAACTTGAAATTTAGTTATAGAAAGTTTTATGTAGTTTATTATAATTTAAAAAACATCGTCGCATGTGGTCAGTTTTTTGGGTATCCATCTAGTGAATCCCTAAAATAAATATTTTAAGTATCCATATTTAAAGAAATGAGTAACTAATGATATAAAAAATAATAAAAAATAATAATTAATGTAATGAATGAAAATATATTTTATATGATTAAATTATAGAATTTTAACCCTCCATCGTTGGTAATAAGAAGAGTATGGAATCCATATGTTTTCTTTCAAATACTATACCAATTTTTCCACTATTAAATCAATTTTATTTGAATCCTATAATATTTCCTGTATAGAATTTATGTGAAGACTAATGAGTCCATATTTTTGTTCATAGGGTTTCCCCTTCAAATAGTATAGATATATACACCTACAAAAAATAAGAATTGTATTTAGTTATAGTTAACATTGTATATCAGCTATTGGAAAAATAAATCAAGAAAAGACACCTCATTTATATATTTATAACCAAGAATCCTATCCATTCATACTTGAGGATTTCATAGAGTTAGTGATGGATTCTCCATACATTTTTTCTTCAAAATCAACTATGACATTAATACAACTTTTTAACCATGTATCTTTCTGAACCTTTTATATTAGTATATTCAGAAGTTAAATGGGTGGGGTAAAGCAACTTTTTAAATATTTTTTGATTTTCTGGATGATCCATTAGATTTATTTTATTCTACCACCCATTTCACCAACTTCCCTTTATCTATTTGTAATAAAATTTATCATTTCATACTTTTTTCACTAATTGTTTAAGTTTTTTATTGAAAAATATATTGGAAATGAATACCACCTCATCAAAAAGTTTTTTTATAGGAGGAAATGGCCACTATATAAAAGTTAAAATATATTTATACACCATAGGAATATATACATCATCAAGTGGAATAGGTTGCTCAATGCTTGACTCATGAGCTATGTCAATACCCACCCTCACATGACCTATTGGAAGTTGTATATTTTTTTGAATATATTATTAGATTTTGAACATGGTATCCCTCAAAAAAAGGAAATTGTTTGGTGTTGATAGATATAAATAACAATCATTTTCACCCTGTAGAATATTAGTATAGGAAATGTATCAGTGACTACCTGATTCACATTTCATAGAAATAATTATGATATTATTGATTACCTAATATAATAAATCTCTTTGAGGGGAATATATCACCTAAAATATAGTGGGGTCTGGGAGGGTGGAGGGATCATCATGTAGTGGTCTTTCTTTTGTTATTTCTTCTCTTTTATTCCTTCCCATAAAATTTCCTAGAAACTCTGGTTGCCAATTAAATTTCTATTTAGGATAAGTTAATCATTCCTTCAACTCTTCCCTTTTCTTATCTTTATCCCCATGTTCATTTATTTTCTCAAAATATGTTTTGGGGTATCACCCCAAAACCCATACCTCTAACACGACAATACTTTTCTAGCCACTTGAAGGCCACTGATAATAGATTTTCATTGGGTACAACTGATTATGATTCTTGTGTCTAAGTAATATAAAATATGTAGGAAGATAAGTAATAATTTTTAATTAATATTGATTTAAATAAAAACAAATTTTTATTATGTCATACATACACATGCTTCCCTCACTTTTTGTGTGTTTTAATCTGTTAATATCCCTTCTTTATTTACATGTTCCCACTTTGATAGAACATCATTTGGGATAGAAGTGGATTTAGATTTTAATTCTTCAATATTAATATAAACATAGGAACATAATTATGTTGTTGTTTCATGTGTCATAAAATTATTATGGTAGATTTAAAATAGGAACCATTTTTTTAAGTAAAGCACACCCCATCCTTTCTTTATGGTAGGGTTATGTGGGTTTTTCTACCCATTTCATATTTTAAGAACACATTTTTTGTTTCATAAATTAAAAATTATTAATCAAAGAGATTAACATATTTTTTTTAAATAATGTATTAATAGTAACAACGCACTTGAAAAAATGTCTCTTCATGTCATTTAATAAATGAATCCCACACATCTCAGATTATTAAGTGTGCATACATCTATGGTGGGTGAAGATTTGTTTTCCCTTTATAATCCATGAGATAATTTTCTTAATAATTATGTGAAATCATCTATGAGTATTTCTAGTAATAATTAATACAAATTTCATTCAATAATAATCTACGATAAATTCACTCATCAAGGGATAATGAAGAGTAATTCAATGTTTCATTATTTTGTTTTTTCCTAAAATAAATAAAGTATACCATAATTTTACAGTAATATATTCCCAAATTAGTGTATGTAGAATGGGCACAACAATTTTCCATGAATCTATATGAAAATTCATGAGCTGATGAGTGGTGAGCCTAGTGTAACTACTAAACATGGCCTTATTGGTGTTAACAGTTTGGCCACGTACATTCCATCCAACCTCAAATTTGATAGCATTGCTTCTCACCTAGATAATTTATGCTGACACTATTATACCACAACACTTCTTTTTTTCAGGACACTGGTTGTTCAACATCTACCGTTTACTTGGTTCAACATCATCAATATGTTGTTCCTCTGGATTGGTAGCATCGATATGTGCACAAGGTTGTCGTTCCTCTGTAGTGGTAGAACTAGTAGGTTAAGAAATATATTGTTCCTTAGGCATGGGAGCATCGACATGTGTAGAAGACTTTATCTACATAATTGGTAGAACGTTTAATTTAGATTAAGTTAATGAAATAATAAAAAGATAATAATATGAGGTAACGTAATGTATATTACAAAAAAATATAACCTCATTATTTAACTCTTTTTTAAAAGGTTGAAGGGATTTAACCCCACAATCAAGTATATAAATCCCTTTATTATGGTATCATTTGTCATACAAGACCCCATCTACATTTATAATGCTATGAAATGATTATGACATCCTAATGAAGAATCATCCTCAGTTGAATTTTCATCTGACCCTTTTGTGGTTAAGGTCAATAATAGAATAATTTACCACTTTGGTTTAAATGATATATAATATAAAATACTAATATTTCCAAAGATTCCATTATAAAAGGTTTATCTTTACACCATTAATTACTTAAATCCACTTTCACAAATCCCAATTCATCTATTTTATCAGAATTCCAGTTATCAACCAACTTGCATTGAAAAATCGGCACTTGGAATTTTTTATAATTCAACTCCCATATTTATTTGATGATGAAAATGTATGACATATTCACATAAATTGGATTTCTTTCCTTGGTACTAGACACATTCATCTCTCCATCCACAAGTGTAATGCCACTATTTTTCATGGTACTTCAATCATCATGTTCATTTGTATAGAACATGTGAACATTAATTAAATAACCATTGTAAGATAATACATGAACACTTGGTTCTCTAGCTATCTATAAAAGTCATTATAAATTTGAATCTGTATTTTTAGCTAACCCCTTAAAAATATGGTCTCAAGACAATCATATAAACCATTTTTATGTTTATTTGATATCCATATTTCAACCCCTAATGGATTCAAATGCCTAATAATTTTTTATGGGTTTCAACATAAGGGGAAACCTATGAACTGTTATGAAAAATGTAAAGGTGGGATTGATTATAATCTTTAATAGTAATGGTGACAACATCTTTTCCAAAAATTCCTTCACCCACAAGCCTCCTAGTGTGATGAGATTTTGATAGACCAATTCTTTCCACACCGGATACATAGTCTGCAAAGAGTTCAATAGATTCCTCAACAATACATCACTCTACAATACAACTGTGTTATTAACTTTGAATTTTAACATACCCTTTCAAAATATTCATATTCCATTTAATGGGGAGCATACATATATAAAATCTAGGACCACATATTTGAATCCCTCTTACCAAGTGAACCATCATATCAATGAATTTTTGTGGGAATAACATTTCAAATTCATATAATACAACAAAATTTTCCTTTTTCATTGTAAGAAATTTAACTGGGTATATAACTTTGCTACATATAGCATTGAAAAGTAAATAGATCTTATTATTGTATGATGGAAATTCATGGGAAAAATGAAACAAAAACTACATTCATTATATCATACCTCAAAACATAAAAATACTATGATATCATACCATTTAACTATAAAATATTATTTGACATAATATTATAAATATTTGATGAATAACCCTCTAAAACCTTCAAATCATTCCAGAATTTGAAAAACTGATATATATTCTTCTCGAAAAGATTCTAAGTAGTTGGAGGAATAAAATTCCATTTTTCACTCTTCATTGGAACAAACTCTTCATGCATTCCCATATCAATCATGTCCAACCAATCCTTAATTCCATCATTTTTTGGGTGAATTTTGTATTATTATAATAAAACTATCGCATTAATTTTTTCTACATGCACACATCATGAAAATTTATGACGTACAAACAATTCCAGTTTTGTAATTAAAAAAACTGATCTCTTTTTTCAACCAGTTTTAGTGAGGTTTTTTAGAAAAAGGTTTACCAAAATAAGTGTCTATATATCTATATTCTAAAATATTTGATCACTTATTAGTTGATATGGTGCTATGAATTATTCTGAAATCCTATTGAATAATATTTCCAATATTGATACTTATTCTACTGGGGTAGAAATATTTGATTTCATAGAAACAAATTCTTTAATGAATGTTTCAACCTAATTGACTATGTATATTGTTCACAAATGGGACACCATTGAGTTTCTTTAATTCTATATCCTGAAATTTTTTCATAAGTAAGAAATTCATTTATCATTCTATACAACATGGATCTTAACATGAAATATTCATTTCTACCAGCATTATACAATGTAACACCTGAATCCCGCAATAAGTTCAAATCTTTAATCAATGGAGCCAAATAAACATCAATATCATTACCTAGTTGTTTTGGTACTAATATAAGAAGAGATAACTTAATGTATTTTTTTTTCATGCATAGCCAAAGTGGAAAGTTATAATTTACAAACAAAAATGGCCATGTACTATGAGTGATTCTTTGAAACCTAAAATTATTCACTCTATTTTTAGACAGCATAATCTAATGATTTCTCAGATTATTTCCAAATTTAGGATACTCGTGATCAATTCCCTTCCACTAAGGAGAGTTTTTCAGGTGAAATTTTTTCCATGTTTATTTTATATATATCTGTGCCACTTTAATTTCCTTGCAGTCTCATCACATCCATATATGTGTCTAAACCCTGAAATGATTGGAAATTACTGTAAAAATTTGGTAGGACCTAATTCATTTTTCTTGTATCAAGAATCACCACACTTTGGTCATTATTAAGTGATTTTGGTTCCTTGAAAAATAGTGTATGATCATTTGGACATGCATTTATTATTATAGAGATTATACCCATTGAATATAGAATTTTTTCAGTAGCATATGTTTGGATATGAAGCTCGTTATCTTCTGGGATCATATCATTCAAAAGATAAAAAAGTTTAGTAAAATTGACATCACTCCATTCATTAAAATATTTTTAATTATATATATTTATTACAACCAAAAATGTTGTATATTTAGTATAACCAACATACAATGGAATCTTTTCAAAACTATTTAACTTATCAAAAAGATTTGGACAATCATGAAGTTTATCTTCAACTGTAATTTCAATTTACTCAATATTCTCTTTATCATTATTTAAAACTATAATCATGTCCTATATATGGTCTTATTGATTTCCCATACTTGTAATCAGATCAGATGATTCATAAAATGAAGGGTTATGCCATTCACTAGATATATTCACCTTTTCTTCATGTCTAGTCCATCATTTATAACTTCAATATATTCTGTGATAGATAAATTTTTCTTCCAATGCCTCTACACTAATTAGCTTGAATAAAAATGGTTCAAAAATAGAAAAATCATTTTAGAAAGGGTCATATGCAAGATATTTTTCAAACTTGATGAACTCTTTCACCTTATCTTCATACTATTTTTTCACATGATTGACATCCATCCATTTTTATTTATATCCATCCTATTTTATTTTGAAATGTTAATATTTTTTAAAAACAAGGGGCCTTTAAAATAAGGGTAACCACACAATTTAATTTTTTAAATAATTTTATCATGCTTTGAAGGAAATGGTTAATTGAATTTAAGAAAAGAATTACTCCACTAGTGGTAGATTTTATTATCTCAATTCATCCAAAATTATCAACGGTACCTGGTATGGGATGAATAATACTCATAGTAGTTCAAGAAACATAGGTTCATCTCTAGAATATATGGGGTATGATTCTTAAGAAAAAATTAAATAATAATAATTTGGGAGATGATGATGACGAGGATGAATGTTGTATTATTAAATCTAAATGTTCCTATGATGGGGAGTTGGTGAATCACCAGAAAAAAAATTTTAGTTTGTTTTCTAAAGTTGAAAAAAGAGGTATCAGTAGTCTAATCATTACAAGGGAATCCTTGACTTGTGTTATCATGATAAGGATCGATTGGATGGTTTTGCAGGCACTCATGTTGAGACAATTATTGCAGTTTTAGCATTCAAAGTAAGCCTTCAATTA
The DNA here is from genome assembly GCA_963277665.1 of Viscum album. NCBI lineage: Eukaryota > Viridiplantae > Streptophyta > Magnoliopsida > Santalales > Viscaceae > Viscum > Viscum album. Next base: position 841,520,343 of record OY728125.1, on the reverse strand, counting down.
CTCGATGAAAAGGAAAAGGATTTTGGTCCAAGGACTGAATTTCAGTAGCCCTTAGCTTTTTGTGAGGCCAAGTTTGAAGGTTTGGGGTCATGATGGATATCCTATGGGTTGGATGGAGTTAGTGACATTACCTTTCCATGGTGTTATTTTCATTCTATATTATGTAGGAGGTGAGATTTTGTGTATCAATATTTTTTTTTAAATAAATATATATTTACTATATATATATATATATCCTAAAAAATATTTTTATAATTATAAATATATATATATATATTTATAACATTAATATAATAGATGATGTAAAAATGTTTATTATATTTTCAATTTAGTAAACAATATGTGATATACTGGATAACGGTAGTTGGGCACTAGATACATGATAAAAGTAACCATTATTGTTAACTTTTATAATATGTATTTTAAAAAGATAATATAATATTTTTAGATGATAAATGGTAATAGTTCATATGGTTACTATAAATAAGGACAATCACAATATGAAATTTATATAGAAGGATTAATTTATGGAATCAAGAAGTAACAACATCCCATATGAGGGCATTTTGGTTAAAATTGGGAATATGGTAGCATCACTAAGGTTTTTATTATAATAAGATTAAATCAAACTTCAATTAGAGTGGTTGGAATAAAATCACATGTGGGATAAGTTCATGTAAGTAGAGATCATTATGAGATTTGTGTTATCCAAATCACCACTTGAAAGTACCACCATGGATTATATCACACTTTTGTCATATATAGATATATATATAGGTGTTATGTAACTATAATTTAAAAGTTATTTATGTGTAATTATTTATTTAATAAAATTTTAATTTTATAATTTTATAATTTATTTTATAGGAAGTCGTTTTTTATTTAATTTATATTTTTAATTGAAAATAAAATATATTATACTTAAAAGGTTAATTTTAAAAATTAGATTGTATATGTTTATATATATATAAGAAAATAATTAGTAATCTTGAAATAATAAGGGATGTTTGACAATTTAAAATAAAACATTTTATAATAAATAAGTATTTCTTAAAAAAAATTAAAATACAGCATGTGTTTTAAATTGATAATTCATTTATATATATTTATAGTTTTATTTAAAAAATATATTTCATTTTTTGAATAAAAAAAATCAAAATTTATTAAGAGATAACACATCATTTATTGATAAAAAAATATATTACATGTGAGAATAGTTAAATATGTTTATGAATAGTAAATACTATAAAATATGGTAAATTGTAAAAATGATGTATATATTTAAAAAACGACATATATCATTATAATTTATTAATATAATACCCAATTTCTATTCTTTCAAAATAATTATTAATTAAAAAATATTAACTCAAGATAATTATTAATTCAAAATTATTTATAATTTATTTATATAAATCATTAATTCAATATAATCGAAATTATCTATAAAAAATTATTTATGAAATTATTTATAATTACTTATATAAACATAATCTATAGACATAACATTTAAATATCCCTAAAATAAAAATTCATGAATCCTTATACCATTTTAACTCCTCCAAACAGATGCAATCATGACCTCTCCATATCAAAAAAATGATTGAACTAAATAAATAATTGTCAGACGTCAAAGTGGAAAAAAGAAGAATAGAGAAAACACTAACTTCACAGGAACCTCAATTATTGGAAAACAAAAAACTAGACCAATGTGGGATCTAGAATGCGGGATGGGATAACTAATTGATGGATTCAACAGGGATCCATAACTATGTAAAAACCCAAGGATAATCTAATTCCACCTCTAGTATACCCCTAACCACCATGAACTCAGTCGAGAAGGCCCAACACTAGAGAGTCTGACAGTAAGGCAAACAAAGAATCATGAATTAATCCCTTACATCTTGTAACTAAAGATATAAAAAAATATCTCTTTGTGTCATTCATGGTTAATGTGTAAAACAACTACATTAATAAGAATATATATACTAGATGTAGATAATAAACATCCATTCCACCCTTATAATCTAGTTGTGAATTTATCATTAATCACTGAAAAAGGATTAAGAGACCTCCCAATAATCTGAGGAGATACTGAATAATTATCCAAAACATTTTCCTCTTGAACCCTAACCATACTAATAATATCATGAATAATAATTTGAGAAGTATTAGAGGTTAGTGGACAAACATGATTTCTATTTTTTTTTCTAGATTCCCTTTCAATGTCATTTAAAAGACTCAAAATAACTCTACATTTTTGAATCAATGCTATTAAAAATATAATTGAATCATCCAAAAAAATGACACTTGAGGGACTATGTGAGAAATTTTAACATTGAATATCTCTCCCTCGAATTGAAATCCCTCAAAAAAGAGGGTTCTAAACCTCCAAGAACATAATATAAAGATAAGGGGACAAAGGGTCACTTTGACACCACCCCCAAAAGGTTTAAAAATAACCTACGACTTCACCACTAATAATGAAAGAGGTGAATCTAATATGAATGACATACACCAAACAAATCAAGAATGAAAAGAGAATGATTGAGAATTAAATGCGATATAGGAAAATGGAGAAAGCAGAAAACAAAAGAGAGGTATTATGAAATAAAATAAATAAAAATTGTAAAAAAAATATAGGAAAGTAAATAGAAAAGAGTATTTATGTTCTTTGGAACTTATCGGTATTAAATTCATGGAGTTCAGAGGGGATAAATACCCAGATGGAAGAAGACCATGATTAAAGAGGAGAATAAATAATCACATACCTTAGATCTTAAAAGGATCAATTCATCGAGAAGATTGAAGAAGAGAGACAGTGAGGGTTCAGTTCAATGAAATTTTAAAGGCTTAAGGGAGGAGTACTATGTTATGGTTCTATTTAAAACATTCGTTAAGGCTTTTATTAGTGATTTCAAAAAAGTACTAATAAAGATACATTTTATCTGTGCTAAAATAGTAAGTGCTGATAAAACACATCTTTGTCAATTTTTTCTAGAATTGATAATGACACAATTTTAATAATATAATAATTTTAATTAAAATAAAATTAATTTTATATAATCTCAAATAAATATTTTAAGAATTAAAAATATGTATTTATAATAGAATTATAAATTAATATATTGTCTATTTAAATATATTGATTATAATTTTATAATTATATTTGGTGTTTGGATTAATGGTTGGAACCACATAATATGACATCATTGATGATGGTTCAACACCCATTGGGTGCTGGTTACTATAGCGGTATAGTAGTAGAATTATAGTAGTGGTATCACTAGTGATATTGTAGTGGTGGCAGGTACTGTAGCATGAACTGTAGTGGTGACAATACTGTAGTAGAGACTATAGAAGCCCTGATATTGTAGAAGTACTATTCACTAGAGGGCCTTTGGGATAAAATATGGTCCTTCAAGGCCATGTAATGGGATTTAATTCTCACTGGGACTACAAGCCATGTAATATCTCTCCCCAACCCAAAAAATTGATCCATTGTTTCAATAAAAAATAGGCTTTGGCCCCAATTTTTTTTAAAAAATTATATATTTATATTTATATATTTATTTATTATTATAATTAAAAATAAATATATTTAAAACTATTTGTATATAATTATAAATATATTTATATAATTCTATATATTTTTAAATATATTAATATATATAATTATAAATATAATAAATATATTTATTATAAGTTTATAATTATTAAAAAATATATATAATTATATATAATTATATATTTATATATAAATATTTTTAGATGGTGTTTGTGGTGCTCTTGAAGATCTTGTAATTTACATGGTGATCGTGAGGCAGTTTTGGTGTTGTTGGCTTCGATGACTACTAGAGATGGTGATTCAAGGCTAGTGGAGAATCTCTATCCTACATATGATCCCTCGAGCTTGAGAAACATAGAATAGGAGGTTCCCAAGATCTGCTCCGGTGATGAGAATAAAATTAGGGCTTTATATGTGTAGTATATGGAAGGGAGTCTTGAGAAAAAAATACCCAGGTCTCCTAATTCTAGAGACGCAACACCCTCCACATCAACTGTTATTCCACACTATTTCCGACACTTTTGATGGGGTGTGCATCCGTCGTTTTCAGAGGATGTGCAATTTTTACCCCACATTCCTGCATTCCAAAGGTGGGGGGTATTTGTCACTTGTTCAGGGATGTTTTCTCTTTGATCAAAATGGGATGATCGGATGTCGGCTCCTCCTTCCATGGATTCCTCCTCAGAACTTGTTACCTAGTCTGGCTCTCCCATATATATTTGAGTCATGGTTCGTGATTCTCATTCCTGGTTCCATATATTTGTAGATGCTAGTTAATTTCACTACATCTATCAGGACATTCCATGGGGTATTGACATGGTAGCAACCTTCAGTCGGAGTAGATGACAACATCAGGCATGTCAGGGCATATTTGGATGCGTGGAAATTGGGGAACTTGTATACTTCCTCATAATAGGGAATCTAAAGGTCATATAACCCAAAGTATCCCACATCAGTCATGGATCATCTTATGTCGGAGACATGTCTCTAAGTTTTTCCTTAGCTTCCCATGTTTAACATGGGGTATGTCACTAGTTTAATGTCTTGCAGAGACGGTTACGCCAAAGGTGTGACTTTTGAGGTTTTCCCCAGGCATCTCATGTTTAACATGAGGTACACCATGAGTTTAACATTTTGAGGAGACATAATGAGATTGATCAGAATTTCCCATAGAGATGGATCATATTGGTACATCTATAGGAGGGGTCACCTGAAAGGTTTACAAGATGGATGGATCAGAACACCCGTTGAGGATGGATCTGTGGTGGTGTGTCCCATATAGAGAATATATCACACCGTAAAGGATGATCTGGACACCACCAAGGGAGGATAAAAAAGAGTGAACCCTATAATAGGGAACACCTTATGGATAGGTTAGAATTTCCAGTGAGAGTAGACCTAGGGTGGTGTGTCCCATTAAGGGAAGACGTCACACCATGAAGGTTGATCTGGACACCACTAATGGCGGATCAGGGAGAGTGCACCTCAGAATGGGGGATACTAAGGTTTACCATTGGCTGTGATTTAACCTTGTGGACATTTCCTACGTACTCTATGTAAACGACAGAGATCAAAACCCACATAGTTTGAAGGGGTGATGAATTGGGGTGTACAAAAAGGATAGTGACCTGAAGACATGTTGGTACATACATGTGGTTAGCATCCCATCTGAAGAGGGACACTCTTGGTTGAATGATTATGGATTGTGTGGGTCTTATGTGTGGTTAGCTACCTGAGGGAATGGTCGGATCCCACTGGGATATGGTGGCCCGGATAAGAATCTAGATGGGTGAAGGGTATTTGAATGAAGTGGAGGGGGAATGAGATGGAACAATCATTAAGGTGATGGTAGTGTTAGTCTTGATCCTAGAAGAGACTTCCTACATATCCCTATTGCAGGGAATCAAAGTACGTGTAGTTTGGAAAGGTGATGGGACACCTGAAGAGGCGGCCCGTGATAATGGACGCATAGATGGGATCAGGAGGAAGTAGAACCTCCAGGTTGGGGCATGACCTTCCTGAAACACATAGGATCTAGGGAGAGATAAGGATGATACATGTGAGATGGGATTGAGACTCATGTAGGCTTCTTATGTATCCCTGTGGAAAGGAGTCAAAGTCCACGTAGTTCAGAATGGGATATTGAATCGGGGTGTATGCATAGGACAACTACCCAATGATATATTGGGGCTTATGCGTGGTTAGCATCATGGGTTGGTTTGACACCACAGATGCGGACCAGAGATGTGGTTCCCAAAAAAGGGGACTACAATGGCTAACCATCAATTATAGACTACAATGACTTACCACTGGTTGGTTGCAATGGATTACCACTGACTGGGGTTCCAATGGATTACCGTTGAATGGGGTTCCAATGGCTTACCACTGGTTGGGTAACACAACGGATTACCGTTGATTATGGTTGAAAACAGATTACCTCTGAATAGTGTTCCAATAGATTACCACTGGTTGGGGTTGAACCTAAGGGAGGCTTCCTACACACCCTATCTAGGGGACAATTATCAAAGCCCACATAGTTTGAATGGGTATAGTTTATCGTCTTGCAGGACAAAATGGGGCATACAGTTTAACATCATGTGGGATAATGGAAAAACCGATTTGAAGTGGTCTGTACAAATAGATGTTGGCTTGAACCTCAAGGAGTCTTCCTACGTACCTTTCCTTGTCAATGATCAAAGTCCATGTAGTTCAGAAAATTTTGGTGAATCGACATGAATGGGTCGGGAAAAAATAGGTGTTAGGCTTGAACCTCGGAGATGATTCCTACGTACCTTCCCTGAGCATGGATCAAAGTCCACATATCTTGGGAGAGTTGGATTGGAGATTACACTCTAAGGAGGCATAGAGATAATTTCATGGTCGATTCTTACTCTAAGCCCACATGAGTCATGCACGGTGTGAGAAACAAGAGGCATCAAAGACCTGATGATCACGTCGCGAAAGGGTGCATCTGTGGGGAGTGGAATGGGGATTTCATGTGGTTTGTAGCCCAAAGAAGAAATAGGGGACTTACGCGAGATTAGTGTCCCAAATAGGAAACAGGGGCTTACGCATTGAGTGTCCCAAAGAGGAAAGGGGTGCTTATGCATTGAGCATCCCAAAGAGGAAATAGGGGCTTACACGTTGAGCGGACCAAAGAGAAAACATGGGATTATGTGTTGAGTGGCCTAGGTGTCGCTATGGAGTAACAATGGTTCACGGGGATTACGCATGGAAGCTTCTAAAGTGCTGCTATGAAGTGTAAAAGGTGGATGGGGCTTACGCATGGAATCTGCTTGGGTGCCACTAAGGAGCAACAATGGTGAATGGGGATTACGCATGGAAGATACCCTTAATTTATTCTTCATGTCTGGCCATGAGGGCATCATAGCTCACTGGTAGGTTGGGGCATATAATTGAGGTCTAAACCTATGCACTAGTGCACAAGTGGGATACTGCCAAGGGTGTTAGAATCAGTCTGAACAAAGGGAGATGAAAAGTTTGAATCAAATTCCCTACATTCGAAATGCAGCGAGGGTGTCGTGGTGATGGAGGATAACTGTTGAACGTGATCGAAACACAACACCCATATCATGTTATCCTGAAATGGGGACACACAAATTAGGGTAGATTATTGACTGTGTTCGAAACACATGACCTGACTCGAAGTGTTATCCAAAGTCTTATGGGGAATTGACACAAAATGGTATGTGATCCGAGGCGGCATGGGGCCAGGCCGTTAGGTGGTCCCATCATACATGAAATAGTATGAAGATCTAAATGAAGAACGCAAAAAGCGCGAGGAGGAGTGATGGAACGATTGAACGGATTTCAACACTCTTGAAATTACACCACTATAATCATGGCATGAGGCATATTATGCTCATCACATAAGGCATCTCTTACTTGGAACAAGAGGAATCCTATTATTGGATGATAGGGAATACTACAATTTAAAGTCATGTACTAAGGACTATTGGCATCTTATGCTTGGTGCATAAGGCATATCTCATTTAGAGAAAGAGGCACTCTATATTTGGCATATAGGTTGTAATATAGTTTATAATCATATAGATAGAACTATTTTTATATTAGGCTTGGCACATAAGGCTTCTCTCATTTAGAGAAAGATGCATCCTTTGCTTTACACATAGGGTGTAATACAGTTTAATGTCATATAGAAGGAATATTAGACATAAGGTGCCTAAGAATGGATAGTGTTGGGACTTATGCAAGAGCGAACCTTTCTAGTTCAACTTAGTATGGAAGTCAAGTGATGGTATTTGGATGAGTTGCCTGAGGAATGGTTCCACTCAAGGTAATCAGGGAATTGATGATGAGAATCTCAACTCATGACATAGAAAATGAATGAAGAAAAATATGTTGACACAAGATTTTTTATGGAGTGCAAAGGAGTATATAAAATCATGGTATTCTATACGTGGAAGGAGGCTGCACATAAGGGTGTAATGGAAAATGCTGACATCCCAGACCAAAAAGTTCACGGTGCTACTCTCCATTTTTCATGGGGGTCTGTGGTGGTAGCGAAGGGACCAGCCCAGACGGCTAGGACCGCAGCCCAACATTGATCCTGAGAGGAGGTGTGGGTTTTCATCCCTTGAGTTACATATCTATGGGCGTGAAGGTAGGATATTTGCGAATGATAGGGCTTCACAAAGTTGCTTCATGGAGGAAAGCTGTTCACGGAGTATAGGGTCTCATGAAGAAGCCTCATGAAGGAAAGGTGCTCGCGGAGCATGGCCTCGCAGAGCATAGATTCTCATGGGGAAAAGGATCTCATAAAGAAAAGTTTCTCATGGAGAAAAGGATCTTGCAGAGAAAAGGGTCTCGCATAGAAAAGGCTCTTGCAGGGCCTTGAGCAACCCAAAGGAGGTCCCTCCTTCTCAAAGGGAGGATACCTTTCTGAATGGCATCACTTTGTAGTGTTCTGGAGCTCCGCAAAATGGGATATTGTCCACCCAAGGGGCAATGTAACCATTCTTATGAAGGGGGTGAGTTGAGTATTTATATGCAATGGAGGTTGGTGGAGCATGCCGCGAAGCCCAAATGCGCTCCGCGAAGAGAAAATCACATCATGAAGGAAATCGTGCTCCAAAACTGGAGGGAGTTCCTTCAAGTTTCTCATAACCATAGATTAGACCATCATCAACCTTCGCGATGCTCATGGATGCTCCGGTCAAGTTCCCTCTACTCCATGATCATAGAGGGATCTTCACAAATGGGCTCTGCAAACAGTTTTCAAGGCCAACTTCAAATGTCCATAACTCCTAATCCGTAACTACGTTCGAGCTCTACGGCTTGTAAAATAAAAGATTTCAAAATGGGTTATATTTTTGGATCATGTATGGAAGAATTTGGAATATTTGAGGATGCATTTTCTAGTGCCAAAAATCCCCCCCCTAAGAATGGGGTACAACAAGGACGAGGAGGCCGAGGAGGACCACATTCTGAGGAAACATCTAAGGAAAATTCATGCCTTAGGGCCCATTTTATCTCAATAACATTGAGGAAATATCCCACTAAATCTCTAAGCCTGTGTGATCCATGATTGGTTTGGGAAACAAGAGATAATAGAAGGTCATTAACCTGTATGAAAGTGCTAAAAAACGAAAGGTTTGAGGGGATCAAAATGAGACATCAATCACCATTGGGAGAATCCTAAAGGAGGGATTATAGCTGGAGAATGGGGATCTCTAAACAGCTGATTAGGATTTCTAGGAAGAAAGAGGGAGGCCTGAATGGAGAATAAATCTCTTAGAATAGTCAAATTACTGTTTTCCTAGTGTTCTCTATTGCATGAGTGGGGTAACTCCAGGGGAGTTTGAATTAATCCAAACATAGGGGAGTGGAAAGATGTGAATCATGATGCTCGAGATCAGAACCACAATGATATCTGGGTGATGATAGAGGATAACTATTGACCATGTTCGAAACACAATATCTATTTTTCATTAGCTTGGAATGGGGACAGACAAATGATTGTCGACCGCTGACCATGTTTGAAATAGGGGACCTATCGTAAATGTCGTTTGAGGTCTTCAAGGGCATTGGACCAAGATGGTAGGTAAGCCCACGTGGCATGAGACCAAGCCATAAAGGGGGTCCCTTTTAGAAATGGAAGAGTATAGGGATCCATATAAAGGGCTTATGAAGCATGGACATGAAACGGGGGGATGTTAATGTGAAAATTGTACACCTACGGATCTTTTCTACGCCGCATTTGAGTACACCAATGATATGTTTTAAATATAGGAAGTCGAATCCCTTTCTAAGGAAAATGGTCCTTGGGTTGCACACTCCTAGCTTAAATTCATGGATTGGTCCATTAAGAGGGGAATGGTTTTGATGGACTATGCACAGGGTGGTGATGTAGCCAAACCCAACGCATAGTTCCCATAGGGAGATCTTAGTTGAGGGTCATAGAACTCAGAACATAGATGGAAATGAGGAAGGGAGACACATGGTGTGGTAATTATTAAACCTGCAGTGAATGAGGACAATAAGAGTATGTATCACCACATGCTCCCTGGAGAGATTTTAGGTTCAGGGACCAAAAATGAAATTTGGGTTGGGCCCAACGTTCCTACGTACCCCATGATGATGGTAATCAATCCATAAATAGTTCTAGAAGTGCAGTTTAACATCATGCAAGATGAAAGGAATGAGATACTAGCTCCCAGAAGGGGATTACATGGTGAGGCTATTACAAATTTGATGTGAATGAGGACATGGATTCCATACAGTCCACACCACGCAATCCTATGAAATTCGTGCCCAAAAGGTCTAACATAAGAGGTAATTAGTGGAACATGATTTGTACCCGAAGAAAAGATACCTGGGCATTCCTATGTATCCCATGAGGATGGGAATAAAGTTATATATAGTTCTAGGAGTGTTGTTCAGTTTTATGTCTTGCGGCAAAGATGTAAAGAGATCATAGTTGTAAGGTCTTGGAACTCGGACCATAGAGAAGCGAGACTCTTCTAAATGGGTGAAAACCTAGACCAAATACATAATCCCACGTGATCTACACTCGATGTGGGAAACAATGCTAGAGAAGTTTGTTGTAACACATTGAATACACACAAAGGGGAAATCGATGTAGAGACCTGAATGACGCCTCATCGTGGCTTGTCCTCCTAACATGAAAACACACACTGAGGGATAACACTAAGAGTGTCGAAATTCCACTTGGACATGATGGAGTGGAAAAGGATTTAAATCTTGAAACCATTATTTAGGGATATATGGGGGTGGTGTGACGATGGAGGATAACTATTGACCATGTTCGAAGCACAAAATTCATATCATGTGACCTGAAATGCAAACAACAAATGAGTGTCGACCACTGACCATATTCTCAATGTTGGACTTGTATCAATTTGTCACTCACGATCTTAGAGGATGTTGGCCCAAAATGATAGGAGAGCCCTTAGGCTAAGTATCTGTACAATTCAATGGCCCTTTTTGATGTGAAAGACGATGACTTCCCAAATGAAGGGGAGCATGAAGCCTGAGGATGGGTGGTAACATGTCCTTGTAGGATTCAACACTCTAGGCCCTGAATCAGAGTGCTCTTGGGCACATTGGTGAACTGACAAATAGGGTCGAGGGGGCCGAATCAAGAGCAGCCAACTCGAAAAGAGGAGTATAGAATAGAAGTACAAAGATCTCTAAGGAGAAATAGGTATGTGGCGTGGTTGTTAAAAACAAAATGTGAATGAGGAAATAAGCCCATACCAAACCACACACCCTCCGTTATGGAGGACTCAGACCAAGAGCCCAAAGAGATGAGAAGGATTCCAAGAAACAGGGCTGGACCCGGAGGCTAAATTTTTGAGCGGTTCTATGTATCCCAAAAATATGGGAATCAATCCACACATAGTTTTGGAGGTTGTTGTGTAGTTTTAAGTCATGCAGCAAGGAAACAGATAGGGAAAAGGTATCTCAACGAGGGATGTGTATGGCACAACGAGTAACCCGATGTGAATGAGCACATAAGCCTATACCACACCATACAATCCTAAGTGAAAACTTGGTCCATGTGTCTGAATGGGATGAGGGACCTGAGGCTGGTCCACTGATGGAAAGTCATAGCGAGTTTTCAGTTTAATGTCTTGTATTGAAGATGTTGGTGATCTTAGTCTAAATTCATAGAGCTCGGACGATAGAAACCTAGTTTAATGTCATGTTCATGGGACAGATTGGTAGAAATCGTGAATCACCATGCTTATTATGTCGGATACCACATGAAAAAAATTATGATCGAGGATAATTTCTGACCAGTTTTGCAACACAGTATCTATATTGAGTGACTAGGGATAGGGGAAAACAATTGAGCATCGAACATTGACTATATTTGCAACATGAGACTCGTATCAATTTTTCACTCGAGATCGTCGAGGACGTTGGCCCAAAATGGCAGGAGATCCCTTAGCCTGAACATTTGTTCCATTCAGGGGTCCTTTTGAATGTGAATGATGGTTGAAACCCAAATAATGGGACACAAAAAGAATGGATGTACATGTGCGTTTTAACATCTTGAGATGAGGACAAAGATGGAGGGGCATCTTAAGGGGATGTATACGGCGTGGATCAAATAGCCCGATGTGAATGAGGACATAATCCCATATCACACCGCACAATCCTAGGTGAGAACATGGGCTAGGGTCCTAGAAAGGTTGAGGGACCTGAGATGGGAAGTCCCAACCAGTATGCAGTTTAATGTCTTGTGATGAGGACGATGGTGATCCCATTTTAGGGTCATAGAGCTCGGACTATTTTCTAGTTTATCATCATGTGGGATGACAAAGCAGTTTAATGTTATGTTGGATGTAATAGTTTAAGGTCATGTAGGAGCAGATATAGTTTAATTTTATACGGGAAGACATTCAATTTAATGTCATGCGGGGCAGGTGCTGAGTGGTTTTATGTTCTTCAACTCAGATGAATCACGCATTTTAACTTAATGCAGTAAAGACGCCACTATTTATGGTCATGTAGTACTGTAATGTAGTTTAACATCATGCAAGATGATAATGACAAGTTTAACATCATGACGGATGAAGATGAGCAGTTTAGAGTCATGCAGGACAATAATGAGCAGTTTAACATCATGACATATAATAATGAGTAGTTTAAAGTCATGTAGGATGATAATGAAGTTTAAAGTCATGTGGGGTGATGATGAACAGTTTAATTTCATGCAGGACGATAATTCATTTTAATGTCATGCAGGATGAAGATGAGTAGTTTAATGTCATGCAGGATGATAATGCAGTTTAACGTCATGACGGACGAAGATGAGTAGTTTAATGTCGTGCATGACAATAACGAGTAGTTTAACATCATGAAGGAAAAAGATGAGTAGTTTAAAGTCATGGAGGATGATAATGAGCAGTTCAATGTCATGACATATAAATATGATTAGTTTAAATTCATGTTGGAAAATAATGCGGTTTAAGGTCATGAGGGATGAAGATGAGTAGTTTAAAGTCAAGCAGGATGATAATGAGTAGTTTAATGTCATGACGGATGAAGATGAATAGTTTAAAGTCATGCAGGATGATAATGCAATTTAATGTCATGTGGGATGAAGATGATCAATTTAAATTCATGCAGGATGATAATGATCTGTATAACGTCATGATGGATGATAATGCAATTTAACATCATGACGAATGAAGATGAGCAACTTAATTTTGTGCATGAAGATAATGCAGTTTAACGTCATGTAGGATGAAGATGAGAAATTTATTGTCGTGCAGGATGATAATGTAGTTTAATGTCATGCGGGATGAATATGTATGTGTCACTCAACCATATCTGTACACATCATACCAAAATTACTAAGCCCACATGACTCATGATCAGTGTGGGAAACAAGAAGTAATGATGGGATTTTCCTGACACATGGAAGTACATCTAAAGGGGAATGGAGGTGTCAGGCTGGTAATGTCCCAACAACACAGAGCCACTCACTCAACATGTAAAGATACACGGAAGGGTAAGACCAAGGGTGTTGGAGTTCCACCTAAACAAAGAGAGGTGAAAGAGGGTGAATTTTGGTATCTGATATCTGTATCACAATGATGGTGGTGTAATTATGGAGGATAGATGTTGACCATGTTCGAAACATAGCATCCTTATCGTGTTACCTAGAATGGGATAGAAAAATGAGGGTCGACCACTGACCTTGTTCGAAACACAAGACCTATCATAAAATTTCATCCGAAGTCTTTCAGGGCATTGGCCCAATATGGTTGGTGATCCAATGTGGCATGAGACTAGGTCGTTAGGATGCCCCTTCAGACATGAAGGAAGCCATAGATCCAAATAAAAGGGATGCCATGAAGCATGGAGATGGATTTGGATTATGTCCAATTGGAGTCTATCACTCTGGGTTCTACACCACAGCGCATCAGAGTGTGTCAGTGGGAAGAAGTAGTTGGACTCAGAGTAATAGATCCTGGTGTTGAAAATAGTTTAAGGTCTTATTTCTTGGAATTAAGTTTCTTAGTTTAAGGTCCTAGAGATCGGACCTGGTGCATTTTTTAACGTCGTATAGCTAGGACGAGTGATGGCTGGAATTTAAGGACACATAGATTTGACCATGGATGCTATAGTTTTAGGCCACATATCTTTGACCAACTTTTGTACAGTTTGATGTCATGTGACTGAGACGTTGTCTCGCAGTTTAATGTCATGCGACCAAGATGATGGTTGTTATGCATTTTAACGTTGTAAGACTAGGACGTTTTCCAACAGTTTAACGTCATTAGACTAAGATGATGGTTGTTATGCAGTTGAATGTCATTCAACTAGGACATGAAACCACAAGGATTGTGTCGATAGAGCAACAGTCATCTCTACCCATTCCAGTGGATTGGGAGGAGGGTGGAATACATATGACGGGATTGCCCTAAAATGACCCCTAGCATGTGCATGGATGTTATCCTTTCCTAAACTGGATAATCCCACTATGAACATTCCACAAGCTGGTGTCGGGGTCATAGGGAGGACCTCTATAGTTGATGCAATGCAGTAGTTGGGATAACACATAGTGCAACAAGGGTGAAAGGGATTAAAACATGCCCTCGGTCCGGAGGGGCGAAGGATATCGAATGGTTTGGAAGCCTGGAGCATTGATATGATAGGGTGATGGAGCCTGGAGGGCGTGGAAGCCTGGATCGTCGGTACGATGGTGGCGATGGAGCCCGGAAGACATGGAAGCCTGGAGCATTGGTACAACGGGGCGATGGAGCCCGGATGGCAAGGAAGTCTGAAGTGTCGGTATGACGTGGAAATGGAGCCCGGAAGGTGTGGAAGCCTGGAGTGTTAGTACGATGGGACCAAGGAGCCTGGAAGTCATTGATGTTTGGACCACCAGTATGATGGGACGAAGGATCCCAGAAACAATGGTAGCCTGGAGCGTCAGTATGGGGTGATGAAGCTCGGAAGGCGTGGAAGCCTAGATCGTTGGTACGATGGGGGAGATGGAGCCCTTAAGGTGTGAAAGCGTCGAGCGTCAGTACGATGGGTGATGGATCCCGGAAGACATGGATGCTTGGAGCATCGGTATGACGGGAGATCGATCCTGGAAAGCATGGAAGCCTGAATTGTTAGTACAATGGGGTGATGGATCCCGAAAGGTTTGGAATCCTGAAACATCGGTATGATGGGGGTGATGGAGCCTAGAAGGTGTGGATGCTTGGACTGTTAATACGATGGGGGAGATGGAGCCTGGAAGGCGTGGAATGTTGAATTGTTGATATGACGGGGTGATAGAGCCCAGAAGGTGTGGAAGCCTGAAGCATCGGTATGATGGGGGTGATGGATCCCAAAAGGTGTGGAATCCTTGAGTGTCAGTACGATGGGGTGAAGTATCCTAAAAGGTATTGAATCCTGGACCACCGGTACAAAGGGGTGAATGATCCTAGAAGGTGTGGTATCCAGGAGTGTCGGTACGATAGGACGATGGAGCCCAGAAGGTGTGGAATCCTGAATTGTTGGTACGATGAGGGCGATGGATCCTGGAAGGCTTGGATGCCACGACATTGGTACGATAGGGCGATGGGGCTTGGAAGGTGTGGAATTTTGAAGCATCAATATGATAGGGGTGATGGAGCTTTGAAGGCATGGAAGCCGGGAGTGTCGGTATGATGGGGGTGATGAAGGCCCAAAGGCATGGAAGCCTTGAGCGTTGGTAAGACGGGACGATGTATCCCAGATGGCATGGATGCCTGGAGCGTCGGAACGACGGGCGATGGAGCCTGGAAGGTGTGGAATTCTGGAGCGTCGGTATAACGGGGGCGATAGATCCCACAATGCATGCAAGCCTGGAGTGTCCATACGATGGGGCGAAGGATCCCAGAAGGCGTTGAATCCTGGACCACCGTTATGATGGGGAGAATGATTCCAAAAGGCATGGAAGCCTAGAACATCGGTACGACGGGGGCGATGGATCACAAAAGGTGTGGAATCATGGAATGTTGGTACGATGGGGGTGATGGAGCTCGGAAGGCGTGGAAGCCTGGAATTTCAGTACAATGGGGCGATAGAGTTCAGAAGGCGTGGGAGACTGGAACATCGATACAATGGGGGCAATGGAGCCCGGAAGGCATGGGAGCCTTGAACATTGGAACGAAGGGTGTAATGTTTCCTGGAAGGCGTGGCATCCTGGAACGCCGGTACAACAGGGTAATAGAGCCCAGAAGGCGTGGAAGCCTGGAACGTCGGTATGACTTGGCGATGGATACCGAAAGACATGGAAGCCTGGAACATTGATACGATGGGGGAGATGGAGCCTGGAAGGCGTGGAAGTCAAGAATGTTGGTACAATGGGGGAGATAGATCCCGAAAGGCATGGAAGCCCGAAACGTCGGTACGATGGGGTGATAGAGCCTGGAAGGTGTCGGAGCCTGGAACGTCGGTACAACAGGGGCGATGGAGCCTGAAGGGTGTGGAAGCTTGGAACATAGGTATGTTGGGGACGATAGATTCCAAAAGGTGTAAAATCCTGGAATGTCGGTATGATGGGGAGATGGATCCCAGAAGGTGTGGGAGCCTGGAACGTCCGTACAATGGGGTGATGGAGTCCGAAAGGTGTGGTAGCCTGGATCTTCGGTACTACGAGGCTCTAGATCCCGAAAGGAATGGAAGCCTAGAGAATTGTTATGATGGGGTGATGGAGCGTGGAAGGCGTGGAATCCTGGAGCGTCGGTATGATGGGGTGATTGATCCTGGAAGGCATGGAATCCTAGAGCATCGGTGGGACGGAGCGATGGATCCTGGAAGGCGTGGAAACCTGAATCATCGGTATGATGGGGTGATGGATCCCAGAATGTGTGGATGCATGGATTGTCGGTACGACGTGGCGATGGAGCCTGGAATGTGTGGAAGCCTGGAGTGTCGGTAAGGTAGGGTGATGGAGCCCAGAACGCATGGAAGCTTTGATCGTCGATATGATGGGGTGAAGGGACCCAGAAGGCGTGGGATCCTGGAAGGTTGGTACGATGATGTGATGGAGACCGGAAGGCATGGAAGCCTGGATCATCAGTATGATGGGTCACCAGAGCCCGGATGGTGTGGAAGCCTGGAGCGTCATCTCATAAGGCAAGGAAACTTTTTTGATTCATAGGGAGGACCTTAATGATGGTTGATGTCGGGGAGGGGGATAAACTCCATGATGAATGGTAGGAATGTGGGGAAAACCTATGTAGTGGCTGGTGATATACATGGGGAGGACTACCATGCTTGATGATAGTGGGATGAAGAGAACCATTGTAGTGGCTTCTGGTGGTGACGGGGTTGATGAAGACCCAATAGAGTTGGGGGAAGATGCCCCCTGCACCACCTATTAAGGCAACAGAGTCGGCGAGAAGAAAATGGCGTCAGGGGGTGGATTCCCCCTGTGTGGCCACTTAAGGCAAGAGAGTCGACGATGAGCTGATGGAGTCACAGGCAGATTCCCCCTACGCATCCTCTTACGGTGGATGTGTCGGTGAGGAGTCAATGGTGTCGGGGAATGATACCCCCTATAAAGCCTCCTAAGGCGGTGGGTTTGGTGAGGAACCGATGGAGTAGGGGCGGATTCCCCCTCACTGACTCTTATGGTAGTGGGGTCAGCAAGGGGCCAACAGAGTCGGGGGTAAATTCCCCATGCATGGCCTCTTAAGGAAATGGGGTTGGTGAGAAGTCGATGGAGTCAAGGATTTGATTCCCCCTACATGACCTCTTAAGGTAGATGGGTTGCTGAGGAGCCGATCGAGTCGAGGGGGGGGGGATTCCCCCTGCGCGGCCTCTTAAGCTGGAAAGTTCAACGAGGAACCGATCGATTCGGGATGTGAATGCCCCCTATGAATCCTCTTAAAGTGGTGGGTTCAGTGATGAGATGATGGTGTCGGGTGGGATTTCCCCCCTGTTCGGCCTCTTAAGGTGGCGGGGTTGGGGAGGAGCTGATGGAGTCAGGGGAGGATGCCCCTTGCAAGGCCTCTTAAGTCGGCGGGGTCGATGAGGAGCCAATGGAGTTGGGGGTGGGGAGATGCCCCTGCCCAACATCTTAAGGTGGAGGAGTCAACGAGAAGCCAATGGGGTCAGGGGTGGATGCCCCTTGTGCGACCTCTTAAGGTGGTGGCCCAAGGAGCTGACGGAGTCGGGATTGGATGCCCCCTGCGCGACCTCTTAAGGCAGCGGGGTCAGCGAGGAGTTGATGGAGTCGAGGGTAGATTCCTACTACGCAGCCTCTTAAGGCGATGGGGTCAGCAAGGAGCCGATGGAGTCGGAACTGATTCCCCATGCACGACCACTTAAGGTGGTGGGGTAGGCGAGGATCCGATGGAGTCGGGGGTGGCGGATGCCCCCTGTGTGGCCACATTAGGTGGTGGGTCGGTGAGGAGCCAATGGATAAGAGGAACGGATGACCCCTGCACAACCTCTTAAGGTGGCGATGTCGGCGAGGAGTTGATGGAGTCGAGGGAGGATGCCCCCTACGAGAGGGGTCCGCGAGGAGCTGATGGAGTCAGGGGAGGATTCCCCCTACGTGGCATCTTAAGGCAGTAGAGTCGGCGAGGAGATGATAGAGTCAGGGGAAGATGCCCCCTGCACAGCCTCTTAAGGCGATGGGGTTGGCAGGGAGCCGATGCAGTCGGCGGCGGATGCCCCTTGCATGGAATCTTAAGGAGGAAGATTTAGTGAGGAGCCGATGGACTCGGGGGGCATATTCCCCCTGCACAACCTCTTAAGGTGGAATATTTGGCGAGGAGCTAATGGAGTCGGGGGTGGATTCCCCATGTGTGGCCTATTAAGGAAGAAGGGTCGGCATGGATCCGATGGAGTCGAGGTGTGGATGCCCCATGCACGGCCTCTTAAGTCGATGACGTCAGTGAGGAGCTGGTGGAGGGAAGCGGGGTCAGCGAGGAGATGATGGAGTCAAGGGAGGATTCCCTCTACATGGCCTCCTAAGGCGGTAGTGTCAGCGAGGAGCCAATGGAGTTGGGGGTGGATGACCCCTGCACAGCCTCTTAAGGCGGTGGGGTCTGTTAGGAACCGATGAATTCTGGGGGGGGATTTCCCCTGCACTTCCTCTTAAGGTGGTGAGCTCAGAGAGGAGCTGATGGAGTTGAGGGCGGATGCCCCCTGTGTGGCCTTTTAAGGCGGCGGGGTCGGCGAGGAGACGATGGACCATAGTCTTCCCACACCCGATGGTACTGACCCTCTCGCATGTGAAGGGGATGGGATTCCCATGGGTGATACCTCAATTTTACTGATATATTTTGTCTACTCACTGTTTAAGGAGAAGAGATTCACGTTGGGTTCACCATTTCTATTTCTAACACTTTCGTCTGGGCGCGCATTCGTCACTTTCAGAGGACGCGTAGCGGTTGCCCCTCATTCTCGCTTTTCAAAGGCGGGCGACATCCACGACTTGTTTAGGGACGTTTTCTCCTTGATCAAAATGAGATG
Organism: Viscum album; assembly: GCA_963277665.1. Taxonomy (NCBI): domain Eukaryota; kingdom Viridiplantae; phylum Streptophyta; class Magnoliopsida; order Santalales; family Viscaceae; genus Viscum; species Viscum album. Next base: position 841,500,791 of record OY728125.1, on the reverse strand, counting down.
ATGGGATGTATGATCCTCTTTCCATGGATTCATCCTCAGATATCATTACCGAGTTCGTGTCTCCCTCATAGGTTTGAGTCATGTTTCATGAATCTCGTTCCCGATTCCATATCTTTGTAGTCACTAGTTAATTACACTACATCTTTCAGGACATTCCATGGGGTATTGACATGGAAGAAACCTTTAGTTGGAGTAGATGAAAACATCATGGGTGTCGGGGAAAATCTGAATGCGTGGACCTTGGGGAACCTATATTGTTTCTAATAAGAGGGCATCTCAAGGGCGTAGAACCCAAGGCATCCCACATCGGTCATGGGGAATCTTATGCCGGAGGCATGTCTTTGAGGTTTTCCTTAGCTTCCCATGTTTAACATGGTGTATTCCATGAGTTTAACATCTTGCAGAGACGGTTACGCCAAATTCATGTCTTCCAAGGTTTACCTCGGGAATCTCATGTTTAACATGAGGTACGCCGTGAGTTTAATATCTTGCGGATATGGAATAAAATTGATTGAAATTTCCCATATAGACGGATCAAATTGGTACATCCCTAGGAGGGATCACCTGAATGGTTTACCAGATAGATGGATCAGAATTTCTAATGAGCAAATATCTGAGGTGTTATGTCCCATAGAGATAAGATATCACACCGTGAAGGATAATCTGGACACCATTGAGGGTGGATTAGAAAAAGTGCACCCAAAAAAGGGAACACCGGATGGATGGGTCAGAATTCCCAATGAGAGAAGACCCCAGGTGGTGTGTCCCATAAAAGGAAGTTGTCACACCATGAAGGTTAATCTAGACACCACTGAGGGCGGATTAGGGAGAGTACACCCTAGAATGGGGGACACCAAGGTTTACTATTGGTTGGGATTGAACCTCATGGAGGTTTCCTACGTAAACTTTGTAGATGACAGATATTAAAACCCATGTAGTTTGAAGGGGTGATGAATCGGGGTGTACACAAAAGACAATGACCTGAAGACATGATGGGGATTACATGTGGTTAGCATTCCATCGCATGAGGGACACTCTTGGTTTAATGATTATGGATTGTGTGGGTCCTATGTGTGGTTATCTTTCCAAGGGAATGGTGTGATCCCACCAGGATGTGGTGGCTCGGGTAAGAATTAGGATAGGTGATTGAGAGTTCAATTAAGTGGAGGGGTAATGAGATGGAACTGTCATGAAGGTGATGGTAGTGTTGGTCTTGAGCCTTGAAGAGACCTCCTACATATCCCTGTGGTAAGTAATCAAAGTTTGTGTAGTTCGGAAAGGTGATGGGACACCTGAGAAGGTGGCCCATGAGAATGGATGCATGGATGGGATCCAGAGGAAGTAGAACCTCCAGGTTGGGGAATGACCTTCCCAAAACACATAGGCTATAGGGAGAGACCAATATGAGACACGGGAGATGGTCATGATACTTAGGGATTCTTCTTATGTATCCCTGTGGTAGGGAATCAAATTCCACGTTTTTCATGATGGGGTATAGAATTGGGGTGTAAGCAGAGGACAACGACCCAAAAATATATTGGGGATAAAGCATGGTTAGCAGACCGGGTTAGAACAACACCATGGGGATGGACCAGAGATGTTGTTCCCAGTGAATAGGACTACAACAACTAACCGTCGATTACAAACTACAATGGATTACCGCTTGTTGGGTGAAATGGCTTACTACTGACTAGGGTTCCAACGGATTACTGATTAATGGGGTTTCAATGTCTTACCATTGGTTGGGGAACACAACGGCTTAACATCAATTAGGGTGGATAATGGCTTACCACTAAATAGGGTTCCAACAGCTTACTGCTGGTTGGGGTTGAAAATCAGCGAGGCTTCCTACATATCATGTCCAGGGGACAAGGATCAAATCCCACGTAGTTCGAATGGGTACAGTTTAAAAACATGCAGGACAAAAAGGGGTGTATAGTTTAACGTCGTTCGGGATGAGGGTGAACCGACATGAAGTGGTCGAGACCAATAGATGTTGGGATTGAACCTCAGGGAGGCTTCCTATGTACCTTGGCTTGGCAAGGATCAAAGTCCAGGTAGTTTGGAAGATTTTGGTGAACCGATGTGAAGGGGGTCGGTACAAATAAGTGTTGGGCTTGAACCTCGAAGATCCTTCCTACATAATTTGCCTTGTAAAGGATCAAAGTCCATGTATTTTGGGAGAGTTGGATTGAGGCTTACACTATAAGTCAACCCAGAGAGGATGTCATGGTCAATGCTTACTCTAAACCCATGTGAGTCATGCTCGGTGTCACAAACAAGAGGCATCAAAGACCTGATGATAACGTCACTAAAGGGTGCGTCCATGGGGATTGGAATAGAGATTATAGGTGGTTAGTGGCTCAAAGAGTAAACAGGGGGTTTACGCGTGATTAGCAGCCCACATAGGAAATAGGGGATTATGCGTTGAGAGGCCCAATGAGGAAATATGGGCTTACACGTTGAGCGGACCAAAGAGGAAACAAGGGATTAAACATTGAGTGGCCCAGGTTCCACTATGGAGTGACAATGGTACATGGGGCTTACACATGGAAGCTGTTTGAGTGCTAATATGGAGTGCCACTGGTGGATGGGGCTTATGCACAGAAGATGATCGGGTGCCATTTAGGAGTGGAAAAGGTCAATGGGGATTATGCATGAAAGCTACCTGAGTGCCACTAAGGAGAAACAATAGTGAATGGAGATTATACATGAAGCTACCCGAGTGCCTCTAAGGAGAGGAAATGGTGAGTGGGGCTTATGCATAGAATTTACTCATAATGTCTTCTTCATGTCTGGCCATGAGAGAATCCCAACTCACTAGCAGTTTGAGGCATATAATTAAGGTATACACCTATGCACTAGTGCACAAGAGGGATAATTCCAAGGGTGTTGGAATCAGTCCGAACAAAGGGAGATGAAAAGTGGGAATCACATGCCCTACATTCGAAACACAGTGAGGGTGGCGTGGTGATGGAGGATAACTATTGACCGTGTTAGAAACATAGAATCCACATTTTATTATCCTGAAATGGGGACAAACAAATGAGGGTTGACTATTGTCCATGTTCAAAACATAGGACCTGACTTGAAGTTTCATCCAAAGTCTTCTTGGGAGTTGGCCCAGAAAGGTAGGTGATCCGAGGCAGCATGGGACCAGGCCGTTAGAGGGTCCCTTCAGACATTAAAGAGGATAAATATCTAAAATAAGGAAATGCAAAGCATGAGGTGGAGTGATGTAATGATTTAAAGGATTCCAACACTCTTAAAATTACACCAATGTAATCATGGAATGAGGCATCTTATACTCGTCACATAAGGCCTCTCTTATTTGGAACAAGAGGCATCCTATTATTGGATGATAGGGAATGCAATAGTTTAAAGTCGTGTAGTGAGGACTATTGGAATCTTATGCTTAGTGCATAAGGAATATCTCGTATAGTGCAAGAGGAATCCTATATTTGGAACATAGGTTGTACTATGGTTTATACTCATATAGATAGGACTATTGGCATCTTATACTTGGCTCATAAGGCATCTCTCATTTAGAGCAAGAAGAATCCTACGCTTTTCACATAAGGTGTACTACATTTTAAATTCATATAGATAGGACTATTAGGAATAAGGTGCCTAGGAATGGATGGTGTTGGGACGTATGCAATAGCGGCCCTTTCCGATTCAACCTGGTATAGAAGTCAGGTGATGGGGTTTGGATGAGTTGCCTGAGGAATGGTTCGACTCAAGGTACTCGGAGAATTGATGATGAGAATCTCAACTCATGACATAAGAAATGAATGAAGAGGAATATTTCAAATCAAGAAGTTTTATGGAGTGTGGAAGAGTGTCTCAAATCATGGTATTCCATAGGTGGAAGGTGGCTGCACATAAGAGCACAATGGAAAATGCTAACTTCCTGGACCAAAATGTTCACGGTGTGACTCTCCATTTTTCATGTGGGTCAATGATGGTAGCGAAGGGACCAGCCTTGATGGATGGGACCGCAGCTTGGAACTATTCCCAAGATGGGGTGTGGGGGCGCATCCCCAGTGGTATATACTGGTGGGTGAGAAGGTAGGAACTTCGTGAAGGACAGGGCTTCACGAGGTTGGTTCACAGAAGAATGGTACTCGTGGAGCATGGGGTCTCACTAAGCAGCCTCGCGAAAGAATGGTGATAATGGAGAATGGCCCTGCATAGTGTAGGCTCTAATAGAGAAAAGGTTCTCAGGGATCAAAGGGTCTCGCATAGCAAAGGGTCTTGCAGAGCAAAGGGTCTCACGAAGAAAAGGGTCATGAAGAGCCTTGAGTAACCTGAAGGATGTACCTCCTTCACAAAGGGTGGAGACCTTTGCGAACGGCCACACTTCGTGGTGCTCTAGAGCTCTGGGAAATGGGAGATTGACCACCCAAGCGGCAGCATAACAGTGCTAATTAAGGGGGGTGAGCCAGGTATTTATAGGCGATGGAGGTCGGCGGAGAATGCCATGGAGCACAAATGTGCGCCGCAAAGAGAAAACTATGCTACGAATGAAATTGCGCTCCGCAATCGGAGGGAGTTCCGTCAAGTTTCTCGTAATTGTGGAGTCTACCATCATTGAACTTCGTGGTGCTCATAGAGGCTCTGGTCAAGTTCTCTCTACTCCACGATCATGGAGGGAGATTCACGAATGGGCTCTATAAACCAGGTTTCTATCCAAACTTCAAATGTCCATAACTCCTAATTTGAACTCCATTCAGGCTCTACGACCAATCAAATTGAATCTTGGGAAATGGTCTCTGTTCTTGTATCATGTGTGGAATATTTTGGAATATTTTGGGTATTCATTTTTTGGTGACAACACACTCGTTTCCTTGAGATCAAGGACTTTCGAAAAGAATTTTGATATAGATCGAGCTTCAGAAAAGGTGATTGTTGTTTCTCTTTATCTTCATATCCTATTGTTTTTGTCAATATGGAGGCTCATAATATCACACAAGAAAAGTTTGCAGCTCTCGATTGATATTTTCCTATATTTTGGGATTTCTTAAAGAATTATGACAACTAAATTTTGTGAAATGGTGATTTAGATTTCATTAAAGAAAACCATAAACTTTTAAACGAGCAGATGGAGGCTTATGGGCATTCAATCATTGGTTGAATTACTTTACAGTTGAGGAATTATCCCTAGAATCTAGATGATACGAATAAATAGTTTCTCTAAATATGGATATATAATGGATATCACTTGGTGTCGATTAGTATGGGTTTTTTCTACATTAATTTCCTTACCCAAGATCTTATGTTTAAGGAATGAGGTTGTGGTTTCATCAATCTCAAACCAAGGGTCCTAATATTTTAGGATTGAGATCCCTGGTTTGATCCATTTTAGGCCAAGAACCGTGTTTCATAGTCCTAGATTCATATTGATGGACTAAATTGGTTTTTTTTTCTCCCAAGATTTCTTTGGGATGTTTCTCCAAATGTTTTCTCTGTAATTAAAGTTGAAAAAGTGAACAATATGGTTAGGTAGGTCACTATTTCTATTTCTTGGTTGATCATGATCATAGTTCACCTCTTCTTGAAACAATTTATCCAGTTGTTGAGGATTTCAAATTTGAGCTTACAATTGAATATGAATATGTTCCTAATTTTGGTTTCAATTTATTATCTATTAGACATGTAATAGATAACCATTTTAGGGGATTGAGATTTTATAATTGTAAGAGATATAAACATAGTGTTGAATCTTGAAAGTTCAATTTACCCATTATTAATGGGAAGAAACACTCACTTAACAAGAAATAAGTGTTCATGAATGGGAATAAGGGTCATGGTTCATCTCATTTGTAAGGAGGTGAAGATTTATTGGAAGGGGGAAGAGAAGGATGGATGTGAATTCCCCACTCATCAAACCAAGGGTTAATATTCTTGTTCAACAATATGTTTCCATTGTTGAGGTGGTGGCTGGCATAGTTACTTCCTCAACCTTGGCTCCACATGATGCTAAAATTATATATTTGGAGGGATTTTATTCTGAGGTCCATGATAAGGGTTTTCACCCTGATGTGAGTGAAAATGAGGTCACTAGTATGCTAAATAGGGATTTGGATGCTCGGTGTGGAGGATCTCTCATCAAGTTTGTTCTTCTGATCTTGAGGATGGTGTTGATTTATTGGTAATAGAAAAGGGAAATCATCCTCTTGGGTTAAATCTTAGAAGATTATGAAGGTTCACAGAGGTTCCTCTTATATTAACTTGGTTATGTAAGATGATGGAAATGAACGGGGGATGCCCCCCCCATGCCTGATTTTTTTCCACAACAAACCAGTGTGGCCAATGACACTTCTTGCACCGAGGATGTGATAATTTCTCATGATTTTAGAGAAGAAGTTGATGCTATTGATCATCATGTGGTTCAACAACTAGAATATATAGGTGAAAAGAGATCTGATATGGAGGATACAACTGTTGTTGTCTCCATTAGTTTGCATGACATCTTAAATAGATCTAATAGTAAGGAGGTCTTTCGTGAGGAATATGGTAACAATCATGGATTTTTTGAGTTGAAGGGAAATCATCAAGAACTGAGGCAATAAAGGCAAGGAGTAATTTTTATTTGATGGCTTTATTAGGGGGCTCAAGTCTGACTGGATGGTAGGTGCCTTGAACTCTTGAGGTTCCCACCCCATCAGATGGCATCTTTGACCCTAAAGATGAGGATGACAAGACATGATAAGAGACAAAAATATAGAGAGGCCGCCAACTGAGAGGTAGGGGTTGTGGCTGATCTCAATTCAAAAGATGAACTTTCTTCTCTTCGTTCCTATAAATTTTTGTTTGTTACACTTTACGGCAGTGTCTTGTCACTTATTTTAGCATATCACCTCCCTTTCTACTTTATTATTATTTTTAATAAATTTTGGGATCATGGGTATAACCCATGGTTCTCGCCATTTTGGGTATATTTGTATAATTATATATATATATATAATTTAAATATATTTATTATAATTTTATATTTATTTAAATATATATATATATATAATTATAATTATAAATAAATATTTTTAAAAATATTTTTATATAATTATAAATAAATTTATATAATTACATATATTTATATATATTTATTTATTAATATATAAATATATATAATTATAAATTTACTAAATATTTTTATTATAATTTTATAATTATTTAAATAAATATATATATTTATATATTTATATATTTATAATTATAAATAAATATTTTTATATAATTATAAATAAATATTTTTATATAATTATAAATATATTTATACAGTTTTATGTATTTATATATAATTATATATATATATATATATATTAGGTGTTTGGGGGTACAATTATATTAAACACACACACACACCACAAACACATGCTAGAAAGATAGGCAATAGACCCCCCCAAGGGATAACTCATCCATGAAGACTTATTTAATAAAAATGTGGACCATATGCCCACCATTGGATGACCCAAAGGCCATGCTTGCATCCTACATGTGTAACCACTTACCCATGTCATGTCTGCATAACTACCTGCTTGATGGAACGAAAGCCCAATCAGGATGAATAGTACTTCCACTACAGTACCTACTACAGCCTGCCCTACTACTGTGCTATAGTGCCGCTACAATCCTGCTACAGTACCAACGTAAATTTTCCCCCGCTCGGATTTGAACTTGTATATGATGCAAGATTATGGGGAGTCTTTACCACTCAAATAAGCCCCCAACTGCTATAATTATATATATATATATATACACACACACACACAGATATATATATATAAAATTATAAATAAATATATTTTAAAAGTATTTATATATAATTATAAAAAATATATCTAATTATATATATTTATATAATTATATATATGTTTATTAATATATATATATATATATATTTATTTATAATTGTAATTATAATAAATATATTTATTATTTAAATATATATTAATTTAATTATAATTCTAATTATAAATAAATATCTTTATAAATATTTTTATATAATTATAAATATTTTTATAGAATTAAATATATTTATATAATTACTGTAAGGCCCCAAGAACTTACAAATTGATTTAATACATAATTAAAGAAACACTAAGTTTCAACAAAAATCCAATTTTTTATAATGGATCCAGTAAACACAATTTCTCCACTTATGTTATTTGAATTTCAAAAAACTGATATACACGATTGTGTTCAGTAAGATATTTAGAGTCTGATAAGGAAAACTTAATTTTTGGTGAATAGTAACTTACCCTTATAAATAGTATCATACCCGTATGAATAGTAATATTACCCGTATGAATAGTAATATGACCAATGGAATAGTAACCTCACTTAAGAAAGTATAAATATAATTTATGCATCTTGAATGCTGAAGTGATATAATGGCATAAGTAAATAACTGTTTCGGAAATTATTAGTTAAGTATTGGTATTTTTTTTGGTAAATAATGTTTTTAATTAAAAATTAAATACATCATAATTAGGAAATTATTTTCATAAAATAGAGTTCATTTTTAAATTTATATCATCAATATTAGGTTAGGCTGAATTTATGGGATGCTTATAAATTTTTTGTTTTTTGGTGAATAGTAAAAATACAGTTTTGAGTTTTGGTGTGATTAATGACATCATTAATGATGTTATAATTATATAATAATTATGGTTGAGTTGTGAATAGTAATATATGTTTTTATGTGTCCCAAGTGGCCAATACCATGGGCAAATACCATGGGAAATCCCATGGTTTTGCAAATACCACCGATGAGGTGTCCCTTGGAAATTAATAAAAAATTCTCTCACCTTTTCTATAAATACAAACCCATTCCTTCATTCCTTTCATTAAAAATTTATCATCAACGAATATCTAGTATTTTTACCTCCCAATGAGTCCTCTCAAGGTTCCCTCAATCCCCCAAGGTCCCAACCTTCATGCTTTTGAAGTTACCCTTCTAGTTAAGGGAACCTTTCACCCTCCTCTTTTAAGTCATGACTTCCTTTATGTTATGTCTTCTAGTTTCCATCTTATTATGTTGGTTGTATGTTCTTCTATGTCCTTATTTTGGTACATTTTATGTCCAAATTATGAAAGACCCTTTCCACTCTCATAAAATTATTATTCTGAATTTTAAGCGATGTCGTTAGGCTGCCGAATTTTTTGTATAATAAATCACATCTTCTTTTTTTTTTCGAGTTTCCATTTCATGTGGTATTTCATTCAAATATCCATAACATGATATTATTTATTTTTATTAGGTACCCATAATTTATTATGAGTTATTTATGAATGGGTGACCCTTTTACCTTCTCTTTTCAATATTTTATAAAACCATGTTTTATAGCCGTTATGCTGCAGAATTTTCGTCTAAAAATCTCTATTTTTTCCCAAGAAATTATCCTATTTTATTTATGTGAATTCCAAAACCAATTTAGTTTCAAAGTGTATTAATAAATACACAAAAGGATATATTTTATTCTTTAATTTACATAAATTAAACCCTCATTCCTTTTCCATGGGTTATAAATGACCTAACGATCATATTTTTAAGCACTTTTAAAACGTCACAATTTTGAAGTGAAACCCATTTATTTTACTCTCTATGGGTTATTTGTGAAATTTATAATTATTATCTATGTGTATAACATAAAAATAAATACATATTAAGGGTTTTCCTGGATATATCTCCAATGCATTGGGTAAATAATTTAATTTCTAGTGATGAATAGTTTCACGATACCTTGGTGAATAACCCTTGTAATTTTTATGACACCTGGGGGTGAACCTTGGTAATATGTTCATGAATGTCTAAATTAAATGTTTTATACACATATTCAAGTTTTTATTCGGTTTAGTTTCATTATGATATGCCTCTACTTCCATTTCTCATGTCTTTATGTTTTTCTTCAAGTTCTTATTGATATCACAAGTAAACTAATTCCCTTGCTTTGCTTACCGGGCCTTCTGCTCACACTTTCATTTGATGTATGTCTCCAGGTTATGAGATATAGTAATAGTAATTAGGATGAAAATATGGTGATGTATTACAAGTGTATTATATGAATTTTTTATTTTGTTTTCATGTATATTGTTTCTGATTTCCAAGACACTAGACTTTAAAGATCCAATGTTTGTAAAATGTAATGAAAAGTTATGTAATAAAAAAACGAGATACCATATTCGGTATCAAATGATAGTTTAGATATATGTGGAAATTAAGCAATGAAATATTTTTGAAGAACACTATAGAAAACTTTAAATATAGGAAAACTTCCAAGTATTTTTGTGAAATATTAAGTATGTGGTATTCAAACAAATAAATCCCTGTCTAGATACGAACAAGTGGATATAGATCTAGCATATATGTACCTAAGAGTGAAAACTCTGACAAAGAGTTTTGGGCTTCACCCAGGGTATCCTAGTACATGACAACAAGCCTTTCTAAACTCTTAGTTTGACACTCATGGGGGATATGTTGGATTAATCACAAGCTGTTATTGAACCGTTATGAAGGATTTATTGGAAATTTATTTTTTGTTTAAGAATAAATTTTTTAAATCTTGAGGTTCTCAGACATAAAATTAATTTATAATTATATTATTCATAATAGTAAAAAATTACTAAGAAGAGAAAATTGCAAGGACTTAATTTCTTTAAGGGGGGAAGAATTTAAAGCCCCAAGAATTTACAGATAGATTTAATATAGAATTCATGAAACATTGCGTCTCTACAAAACACAAAAATTTATAATTGAGACAGTAAATATAATTTCTCAAAAATTGTGATTTGACTTTCGAAAAACTGATATACACAGTTGCATTTAGTAATATATTAAGAGTTTTATAAGATAAACTTAATTTTTGGTGAATAGTAACATACCCTTATGAATAGTATCTGTAACGCCCCGACCCTAGCTACCCAGAGTTGGTGCATTACTTCGTAGAATTGGCATGATCAAAAAAGATCAAGTCTCAAAAGACCGATTAGTTTAGTAGCCTTGGAAACACTATATACATTCATAAGTCTTACATTACATCATAAAGTGAAAAACTAATAACAAAGTCTTCATAGTCCACACTCATATCCTCTTCTGGCTATCCCTGCAGGTCATTCCTAAAATACTTCTTCACATCCTGGAAAATATTAAAACATTGAAAGGGGTGAGCTCAGATTCTCAGTAAGGATAACAATATAGAAGAATATTTCATCAATAAACATAAACATTTAAGGCAATGTATAAATAAAACAAAATCCTTTTAAACATGAACTTCAACATAATATGGAAAAAGTAAAATGAGATAATGCCATTCACTTCTTCACATGGATATTCTACTGGTCGAATAATCACATGCAATATCAATAACCATTTTCATAATGATGGAATGCATAATTCCAGACTATCATAACCACGTAGCCAAGGCCTCGTGCCAAGACCATAAATAAGATTTTGTCAAGGCCTCGTACCAAGACACTAGTTTGTCTCATGAGACCTGCCGATGCAATTTTTTAGAAGATACTTACATTTAAAATTTCTCAAATATACTCCAGTGTTTTTTTGAAAACATTATGCATGCTTTTGAAAACAAAATAACTAATTCTGAGACTGCTCGACTAATTACAGGCCATGATGGGTCCACGCCCAATCCCTTCCTGTCTACCACACTCGAGAGTCGGGTTTTCTAAAAACATTTTTAAGCTTGCGTTAAATACGTATACATTTACACTGGATTATCATATATTTAAGAGACATATCTCTTTTTTAAATCATTTAAAAAGAGCATAATTATAAAATAAAACCTTTTTAATAAACGTGAAAGTCAAAGGGGTTTATACACCGTATAAAAGAAAGTTGTGTATGAAACAAAATATGCCTCAATGAAAGGAGATTGAGACGAAGACCCTTACAAAGATCATTTTTTAAATAAAGTAGATCTATTATGTGTATTTACTATAAGTACACATAAATAAATTACAAATACAATATAGGACATAATAATATCATGACATATTTTGAAAGTAGAAGATTAACCCAAAGAATGGTAATTGGGTTAAGAAGTTCCCTTACCTTGCGTCCTGTCCTGACTCGACCGTTCTTTAACCTCCTGAATAATAAACTAGAGTTAATTTATATTTACTTAAGAACCTTTTTCATGTTCATTATTCCTTTTATATCACTTATTACCATGTTATGAACATTATGTAATTATTTAAGTTAATAACGGTCGTTTTGTCGATCTTTGGTACTTCAGTCAAAAATAAACTTCTTATAATTACAAGTTGTTCATGTGGTGAAATATCCATTATATCCAAAATTATATAGATGATTTAGATATCATATATATCATATATATACCGTATATACATTCATTTATAATATTACGTAACATTTAGAGGTAAGAAATGAAATGCACCGTTCATGGAGACGGTAAGCCGTACGTACGCATGAACGCTACTTTCATTTCTATTTCGTATTTAATGGAATGAAATTATAATGATATAAATGTATAATATAATTTTAGTATAATATATTGTATAATAAAATTTACTCCATCCTTTATACATCCCACATATGGCATTAACGATTCAAATCACTTTGAGGGGGCGGTAGTCCGCACTTCCTAAAATGAAATTATCGTGTTTACCCATAATGGAAATCATAAAATATGCCATAAATGAGAAATACAGAAGCATAAGTAAAACATAAACATATTAGATATCATATATAAATATAGTGACATCTTAATGGTCACCTTTTAAGGTGCTATATGAGTGTTGAACAATCATCATTTCGTGAGGCAGAAATTCGCCATCCACAGAAACAGTATGTTCTTTAACCATTAGATGTAGGTGTGTGTAAGTGTAGCTAGAATAATTCTTATAACAACATCCTAGTATATTTATGATACTTGTGTTGTTACAAAAGAAATGAATAAAAAGAGTTTAAGGGGTTGGAGAAGCTAAATAAAACAAAACAACATTAGAGAAGACATTACCTAAAAATCGGGTAACTCTTTTTGATTTGAGACAAAGGCTTCCTTGGGAAGAATTCTGCCCAAAGTGAGGCTTCTAGGAGTAAGGGAGGGAAGTTGGGATGGTATTTGGGCAGAGTTTGGCCGAGCCAAATGGCTTGAAAGTGTTAATGAGGTGGTAGAGGTGGGGGCCTTTTATAAGTGGAGAGGAGGGGCACTCTTGGAAAGTAAAGAAAAGTCACTTTATTATAAAATGAGTTTCGGATTTTAGAGGTCCCACACTTATATAATTCGAGGATAAGGTGATAAGGGTTCGAAAGATACTCATCCAATAGGTTTTTGACAAGTTTAAGCCTTGGATGTTACATTATCTCTTTATTTTATTTAAATCGTTAAATAATGAGGTCATCGTTGCATCATCATGATGTCATAAATAATTTACTTTATTTAATTTCTAAAAATTATAAAAAAATACTATGATGTAGGAAATCTTTTTATCTACCCAATTACTATTTATAGTAAAAAATATGACTTGTATAACCCCATGTAAAAATTGTTTTAGTAAAACATTTCATGTTTGTGTCATTTTTTTACTTTAACATTAAATAAAAGGTATTTATGTAATTTTCTAACTAAAGTGGCTCCATGGGGTCCCCAAGTTGAACCATGGATTGTCTTGGTCGGCCAAGACACATCCAATTAGGGTAGGACATATTTCAAGCTCATCTCATATTATTAAAACATTATTTTTACCTTAAACTACACTAATTATCTCTAATCGCGATTAAGAACTTAAAAGTAACTATTCACCAAAAATTATTTTAATCTCATTGAACCACATTTTACTTATTAATGACAACCATGTACGTCGTATTTTTGAAATTCAAATCACAGAAGTGGTAATATTTCATTTAAACGAAAAATCAGTTATTTAACTACCACTTAGTGGTTTCACTATTCATCAAAAATTGAAGTTTTTTAGAACAATGCCAAAATTTCACCCTAAGCTATATTTGATATTCCGATTTCAAAAATGATGTCTATTTTACAAAATTACAAACATATAAGTTTCATTAATTAATTTTATAATTAATTCCCGCTGTCAAAATAAATAGCGTGTTTTTAAGAAACAATTTATATCAAAAGATTGACAATTGTTCATGCCCAATTTCAAAGTGAAATTAATTCTAATGAACACCATTGCATAAAATGGTAAAAATATATTCTAATTATACTTTAAAACCACTAAATAGTATAACTTATCACTATAAATTATTTTGATTGAAAAAGTTGTTTTAAGTAATTTTCACTATTCATAAAAATTTGGAAGTTCTCAGAAAATTACAAAAAATTCAACATAGGCTAATTTCAATATTACGAATACAAAAATGAAGTCCATTTTGAAATATAAAATTTCTATAAATTTAAAAAGTGGTTATTACTATTCATAACGGCTACTTTGATTAGTTGCGGTGTGTTAGAACTCGAAGTTGCGTACAATGCAAGCTATTGCATTATTGAATGAGAAGTGTATCATGGAAGCTCGGGGTGTTACATTCTCCCCTCCTTCAATAAATTGCGTCCTCACAATTTGAAATTTTTCTTTGAAAATAAAAGGTTGAAAATAGAAAATACCTTTGTGGAAAACCCACATCGGAGATAAGGTTAATAAAATTTAGCCTTAATAAGAGGGAAATGGAAATGAAAAAGTCACCACCAAATTATGATCTCGATAAGGAGAACATTGGTGGAAATTAGAGACATATAATTGGAGGAAAAACGTAAATATTTGTAGGGAGTGATTGAGGTCATCAATCACAATCAACTATCAAATTGAGGGCCTCAAAGCCTTCAATCTATGTTGATTTAAAATATCATCAGTTCAACAAGACATAAGGTATTAGGATAACACATTTTTTTGTTTCAATATCCCTTTACTAAAGTTTAAGAATTAATTTATTCATTGAATAAGAGATAGGTATATATATATTTATGCTTGAAAATTAGAGTTTCAACCTTCAACTCATCTTTCACTCAATAAGATAATAGAACTCAAAAATATTATACTTATCCTAATTGTATAAGGTTCCAAATGTTAACACATACCATTTAGATTAGTAAAATTATTTGGTAATAACCAGGGACTTTCTGTAGGCTAGTGGTAGGAAATAAAGCCCTGTCGCACTATGGTTGTGGGTTCGATTCCTACAGCTTTGTCCGACGTGACGGGTTATGCCCCACCCTACAGGTTTTCCTTTTCCTAAAACTATAGTATTATAATATTCCAAAAAATAATCTTCATAAATTTTTTTAACCTTAAACAATACTATCCAAAGATCAACTTAATCCACTCCAACCTTTATAGTTATCCAAAAGACCTCTGTCCAGACTTTCTCTAAAAGGTCTCTTAATTCCAAAATCAATTTATCAGATTCCCCAAACAAAGTAAAGTTTCTGTTATTGTCACATACTAAAATATGATTACCTTCATCATATTAAATCCTTAATTAAATCAACATGTACTGCAGTACAATCCTTATATATATATATATCACCTTATTCTAATAACCAGAATATAATCCATGTGTCCAAAAGCACCTATACATTAATTATTCCGCTTCAACTGTAGTCACAGCATAAGATTGGCCTTGATCCCTTGGCCTTTTCTGAGGTAAGTTTCCCTGACGCTTAGGACATTCATTTGCATAATGCCCCATTTCTCTACAATTGTAGCATTCAACATTGATAGCCTCTTTCTTTCCCTTGCAATCACGAGCTTGGTGACCTTTTTCTCCACATTTGTAACAAACTCCCATTCCCTTTAGGCAAGTACCAGGGTGATTCTTCCCACAATTATCGCATAATGGAAAATACTTCCTTTTCTTTTTCCCTTTATCTGTCTCTTATTCCACCGTTCTCTTCTTCTCTTGCCTTACCTTGTTGTCATAAGACTTAGAGAATTCCTTTTCTATCTTGATAGCACACGAGACAATATCTTCGTACGATGAGAAGGATTGTGATACTAAAGCTCGACGGAGAAATGGTTTTAACCCATCAAAGAAACAACCAATCTTACTTCTTGGGTTACGTATATAATCTGCAGCATGCCTTTCTAACCTTGTAAAGTTGGCCTCATACTTTGCGACATTCTCATCCTCCTTTTGTCTCAGACTCAAAAATTGTCTTTCAATATCTGCTCGATGGTCGCGTGGACAGTATTTTTCTAGGAAAAGATCTTTGAACTCCCTCCATTCCATATTTGATACTTCATCATCTTCCTTTGTGTTTTGAATCAACGACCACCATTGATCGGCATCTCCAGTGAGGTGGTAGACTGCCATGACAACCTTCTCCCTTTCGCTACTCCCCAAGGCGTGGAATATTTTCTCTAAGGAGTTTATCCATTTCTCAGATACTAATGGATTTGTACACCCGTTAAATGTTGGCGGTTGTTTCCTCATGAAGTAGTCTAACATTGATCCTCCACGTTGCGGATCAGGGTGCTCCATACGAGTAAGGTTATTATTCATAACCTTAGTGAGTTGTCCCAGTATGGTAATAAGTTGATCAGCACCAGTTGTATCTCCAGATCCACAATAATTATCTTGAGCAGGAGGGAAATCCCTACACGGAGTGCGTGCATTGATATGGTTTCCATTCCTTCCACTAGGCGCCATTTCTAAACAATGGCATAAACTAGATTAGTTTATGAATCAAAATACATAATTCCATACTTGTAAAATACTTAACATAAATTGATCTATTTATGGATATAATCCATAAAAATATTTTCTTTGAGGAAGTATATACTCATAACCCTTCATAGTGGTTTGTAATGAAAATGATAATTATCCTAAGCATATCCCCCGAGAGTGTTGTAACCAAGAGTGCAGCAAAGCCCATTTTCGTGCCCCAGTTCCCGTTCGAGTCTAGCTCAAAGCGTTGGTTTCGGGTTTCACCCCTAGGTACATATGTTCCAGATCCACCTCTACCTGCTCGTATCCAGATAGGGATGTATTGCTCGGAAAACTCACAAAATCTCTATAATACCAAAATTATAGGAAGTTCTTCTATACTAATCCTCAAAGTCTATCTTTGGGCTATGTGCTCTAATCATATTTTATCTAAATATAGCTTTCAAGGTTAGTACTAAACTGCCTCTGATACCAACTGTAACGCCCCGACCCCAGCTACCCAGAGTCGGTGCATTACTTCGTAGCATTGGCATGATCACAAAAGATCAAGTCTCGAAAGACCGATTAGTTTAGTAGCCTTGGAAACACTAGATACATTCATAAGTCTTACATTACATCATAAAGTGAAAAACTAATAACAAAGTCTTCATAGTCCACACTCATATCCTCTTCTGGCTATCCCTACTGGTCATTCCTAAAATACTTCTTCACATCCTGGAAAATATTAAAACATTGAAAGGGGTGAGATCAGATGCTCAGTAAGGATAACAATATAATGGAAGCTTTCATCAATAAACATAAACATTTAAGGCAATGTATAACTAAAAAAAAGCCTTTTAAACATGAACTTCAATATAATATGGCAAAAGTAAAATGAGATAATGCCATTCACTTCTTCACATGGATATTCTACTGGTCGAATAATCACATGAAAAATCAATAACCATTTTCATAATGATGGAATGCATAATTCCAGACTATCATAACCACGTAGCCACGGCCTCGTGCCAAGACCACAAATAAGATTTTGTCAAGGCCTCGTGCCAAGACACTAGTTTGTCTCATGAGACATGCCGATGAAATTTTTTAGAAGATACTTACATTTAAAATTTCTAAAATATACTCCAGTGTGTTTCTGAAAAAATTATGCAAGCTTTTGAAAACAAAATAACTAATTCTGAGACTGCTCGACTAATTACAGGCCATGATGGGTCACACTCGAGAGTCGGGTTTTCTAAAAACATTTTTAAGCTTGCGTAAATACGTATACATTTACACTAGATTATCATATATTTAAGAGAAATATCTCTTTTTGAAATCATTTAAAAAGAGGATAATTATAAAATAAAACCTTTTGAATAAACGTGAAAGTCAAAGGGGTTTATACACTGTATAAAAGAAAGTTGTGTATAAAACAAAATATGCCTCAATGAAAGGAGATTGAGACGAAGACCCTTACAAAGATCATTTTTTAAATAAATTAGATATATTATGTGTATTTACTATAAGTACACATAAATAAAGTACAAATACAAGATAGGACATAATAATATCATGACATATTTTGAAAGTAGGAGATTAACCCAAAGAATGGTAATTGGGTTAAGAAGTTCCCTTACCTTGCGTCCTGTCCTGACTCGACTGTTCTTTAACCTCCAGAATAATAAACTAGAGTTAATTTATATTTACTTAAGAACCTTTTTCATGTTCATTATTCCTTTTATATCACTTATTACCATGTTATGAACATTATGTAATTATTTAAGTTAATAACGGTCGTTTTGTCGATCTTTGGTACTTGAGTCAAAAAAATAAACTTCTTATAATTACAAGTTGATCATGTGGTGAAATATCCATTATATCTAGAATTATATTAATGATTTAGATATCATATATATCATATATATACATTATATACATTCATTTATAATATTACGTAACATTTAGAGGTAAGAAATGAAATGCACCGTTCATGGAGACGGTAAGCCGTACGTACGCATGAACGCTACTTTCGTTTCTATTTCATATTTAATGGAATGAAATAATAATGATATAAATGTATAATATAATTCCAGTATAATATAGTGTATAATACCATTTACTCCATCCTTTATACATCCCACATATGGCATTAACGATTCAAATCACTTTGAGGGGGCGGTAGTCCGCACTTCCTAAAATGAAATTATCGCGTTTACCCATAATGGAAATCATAAAGTATGCCATAAATGAGAAATACAGAAGCATAAGTAAAACATAAACATATTATATATCATATATAAATATAGTGACATCTTAATGGTCACCTTTGAAGGTGTTATATGAGTGTTGAACAATCATCGTTTCGTGAGGCAGAAATTCTCCATCCACAGAAACAGTATGTTCTTTAACCATTAGATGTAGGTGTGTGTAAGTGTAGCTCTAATACTTATTATAAAAACATCCTAATATATTGAGGATACATTTTTTTTTACAAAAGAAATTAATAAAAAGAGTTTAAGGGGTTGGATAAGCTAAATAAAACAAAACAACATTAGAGAAGACATTACCTAAAAATCGGGTAACTCTTTTTGATTTGAGCCAAAGGTTCCTTGGGAAGAATTATGCCCAAATTGAGGCTTCTAGTAGTAAGGGAGGGAAGTTGGGAGGGTATTTGGGCAGAGGTTGTCCGAGCCAAATGTCTTGAAAGTGTGAATGTGGTGGTAGATGTGGGGGCCTTTTATAAGTGGAGAGGAGGGGCACTCTTGGAATGTAAATAAAAGTCACTTTATTATAAAATGAGTTTCAGATTTTAGAAGTCCCACACTTATATAATTAGAGGATAAGGTGATAAGGGTTCTAAATCTACTCATGCAATAGGTTTTTGACAAGTTTAAGCCTTGGATTTTACATTATCTCTTTATTTTATTTAAATCGTTAAATAATGAGGTCATCGCTGCATTATCATGATGTCATAAATAATTTACTTTATTTAATGTCTAAAAATTATAAAAAAAATACTATGATGTAGGAAATATTTTTAGATTTCCAATGACTATTTATAGTCAAAAAGATGACTTGTATAACCCCATGTAAAAATTGTTTTAGTAAAACATTTCATGTTTTTGTCATTTTTTTACTTTAACATTAAATAAAAGGTATTTATGTCCTTTTCTAACTAAAGTGGCTCCATGGGGTCACCAAGTTGACCCATGGATTGTATTGGTCGGCCATGGAACATCCAAGGAGGTTAGGACATGTGTCAAGCTCATCTCATATTATTAAAACATTATTTTTACCTTAAACTACACTAATTATCTCTAATCACGATTAAGAACTTAAAAGTTACTATTCACCAAAAATTATTTTAATCTCATTGAACCACATTTTACTTCTTAATGAAAAACATGTATGTTGGATTTTTGAAATTCAAATCACAGAAGTGGTAATATTTCATTTAAACGAAAAATCAGTTATTTAACTACCACTTAGTGGTTTCACTATTCATCAAAAATTGATGTTTTTCAGAACAATGCCAAAATTTCACCCTAAGCTATATTTGATATTCCGATTTCAAAAATGATGTCTATTTTAAAAAATTCCAAACATATAAGTTTCATTAATTAATTTTATAATTAATTCCCGTTGTCACAACAAATAGCGTGTTTTTAAGAAACCATTTATATCAAAAGATTGACAATTGTTCATGCCTAATTTCAAAGTGAAATTAATTCTAATGAACACCATTGGATAAAATGGTAAAAATATATTCTAATTATACTTTAAAACCACTAAATAGTATAACTTATCACTATAAATTATTTTGATTAAAAAAGTTGTTTTAAGTATTTTTCACTATTCATAAAAATTTGGAAGTTCTCAGAAAATTACAAAAAATTCAACCTAGGATAATTTAAATATTACGAATACAAAAATGAAGTCCATTTTGAAATATAAAATTTCAATAAATTTAAAAAGTGGTTATTAATATTCATAACCGCTACTTTGATTAGTTGCGGTGTGTTAGAACTCGAAGTTGCGTACAATGCAAGCTATTGCATTATTGAATGAGAAGCGTATCATGGAAGCTCGGGGTGTTACAGTATCATACCCTTATGAATAATAATATTACCCTTATGAATAGTATGTGACCAATGGAATATTAACCTCACTCAGTAAAGTTTAGATATAATTTTGGCATCTTGAATGGTGAAGTGGTATAATGGCATAAGAAAATAACTATTTCGGAAATTATTAGTTAAGTATTAGTATTTTTCAGTTAAATAGTGTTTTTACTTAAAAATTAAATACCCCATAATTATAAAATTATTTCCCTAAAATGGAGTTCATTTTTGAATTGAGAGCATCGATATTAGGTTAGGATGAATTTATGAGATTTTAATAAAATGTTTTGTTTTAGTGAATAGTAAAAATATAGTTTTGAGTTTCGGGGTGATTAATGACATCATTAATGATGTAATAATGATTTAATAATTATGGTTGACTTGTGAATATTAATATATTTTATGATGTGTCCCAAGTGTCCAATACCATGATAAAATACCATGGTAAAGCCCATGATTTTGCAAATACCACCGATGAGGTGTCCCTTGGAAATTAATAAAATAGCCCCTCACTTTTTCTATAAATACCAACCCGATCCTTCATTCTATTAATTAAACATTTATCATCAACAAAGCTATTGTATTTTAACCTCCCAAGGATTCCTCCAAATGTTCCCTCAATCCCCCCAAGGTCCCAAAATTCAATCTTTTGAAGTTACTCTTCAAGGTAAGGGAACCTTTCACCCTCCTCTTTTAAGTCATGACTTCCTTTATGTTATGTCTTCTAGTTTCCATATTATTATATTGGGGGTATGTTCTTCAATGTTCTTATTTCTGTACATTTTATGTCCAAATTATGGGAGACCCTTTCCAGTCTCATTAATTTTTTTTCCGGAAATTTAAGCGACATCTTTAGGCTGCCGAATTTTTCGTAAAAGAAATCGCATCTTCTATATTCTTTTGAGTTTCCTTTTCATGTGGTATTTAATTAAAATATATATACCATGATATTATTTATTTTTATTCTATACCCATACTGTATTATGAGTTATTTATGAATGGGTGACTCTTGTCCCCTCTCTTTTCAACATTTTCAAAACCCATGTTTTATAGTCGTTATGCTGTAGGATTTTCGTCTCAAAATCTCTCTTTTTTTCCAAAGAAATTCTCCTATTTTATTTATGTGAAATAAAAAAAAATTATTTTAAATGGGTATTCATAAAGAAGAACTAATATATTTTATTCTTTATTTGACATACATGAAACCCTCATTCCGTTTCCATGGTTTATAGATGACATAACGACCATGTTTTTAAAAACTTTTAAAACTTAGTGATTTTGAAGTGAACCCCATTTATTTTACTCTCTATGGGTTATTTATGAAATGTATGATTATTATATATGTGGATTACATTAAAATAAATACATATTAATGGTGTGCCATGACAGTGCTCAAATTCATTGGGTATAGAATTTAATCTCTAGAGATGACAAGTTTCACGATACCTTGGTGAATAACCCTGGTGATTTTTAGGGCACCTTGGGGACGAACCATGGTGATATATTCACGAATGTATAAATTAAATTTTTTAGACACATATTCAAGTTATTATTAATTTTATTTTCATTATTATATGCATCTAATTTCATTTCTCATGCCGTTATGGTTTTTATCATGTTCTTATTAATATCACAAGAAAACTAATGCTTTCCTTACTAGGCCTTCTGCACACCATTTCCTTTGATGTATGTATACATGTTATTTGATGTAGTAATTTTAATTATTATGAATACATTATGAATCCTTAAAAGTCAATTAGAATAATTTTTTATGTTTTTTTCATGTATATTGTTCCTGATTTCCAAGACACTAGACTTTAAAGATCATATGTTTGTAAAATGTAATGAAAAGTTATGTAATAAAATGGAAGGTTGCTATAATTACATATTTAGAACAGTTTGAACCATGTATTATATCCCATGACCCCAAAATTTATTAAAATAAAATAACCACAAGTTACAAATAAATATAGGGAATAAAATCCAGTGATAAACCTCCTCATAATGGAAAATCAAACCACAGTCCAGGAGGCAAGTAAAGAAAATTCATCTATGGAGTCAGCCACCACCCCTACATCTTGGATGTTGTCCCCTACTCCAGGTTTTAGGATATTTATTGGAACCATCCTTTTCATCTGGTGTATTGGAATCCCAAATGGGTAGAGGGTCCTACTCACCAACCAGACTTGAGCCCCATGATATTCCAATCCGGATTACTTTATAGGTGTTTCCAAATTCCTCATGGAATACTTCCCTACTACTATACCTATTTAAAATATCAATCAGGATAAAATATTTATTACTAGAGTTCAGTGGAGAACCTTAGTATCAGTCACATTGGCAGTATAAAAATTCTATTTTCCCTTCATTCCAGTGTTCTCCTCATCAAGCTCCTACATGCCATATATAGTTCCATCCTCTTTCCCACTGTCACGAGTCCTTTGAACCTCACATAGGTTCTTAGAAGGTGTGAAATATGTCACCTATTGAATATAAGAATCATGTAGCATGGATATTACCCTGTGAAAAATAGTTTTAATTACTAAATTATGGTTTTGATCGACATTTCTAGGCTTAAAACACATCGGTGGCTCAACATCCATTTTTTTGTTTACTTTGCACGCCCTTGAGGCAATTAGTTTCTCTTGGATAAGTTGATAGTTATCAAACTCCTATTCATCCACTTATTTAGTATATTTCACCTCAATGGGTCGATCATCTACTTCCCTATATAAAGGGTAGTCCCCCATTCAATAATCTCATCCCATGTTCTATGTACACTATCCTTCCTAGCAGCACTTATTTCCCCATCATCCAAAGGTGCCATCACATTTTTCTCCAACTCATAAGGATCTATCAGGTAATTACTTGCATCCAAGACCTCATCATCTCATTGAGGGGCTATGGTGACATCTGGCTGAGATAGATCCTTTGATGCACCTTTTCCTGTACCTATCAGCATCATACCCCTTCACTTTCAAGAAGAATAATGAACATATTTATAGTAATTTTCCTTTCTATAACCAATATTATGAAAGTACGAGCAAAAAACAATCCCAATATCATATATTATAAATAGATCCAAATCAATATCTGAAGTGGAGATAATCACAATATCAATTCATGGGAATATGAGTTCCACCTCCATAATAATTTGCAAACAATACCCATAGTGGGCCTCCTCTATTGCTTTATCCCTTTTAATGGGAATTCCAATCGCTTAGTCAATGTCAAAGAGGATCGATGGGTGCCACACAATCCAGTTAAATCCAAATATTAGAACCCAAAATTGATTTCTGGTGTTGTGAACAACAATGGGATTAAATCATGGATCATATTCCCAAATACATAGCATACTTGGTTTTAGGGGGACTGAATTGACACCCCAAGATCTTATAATTATCTCGTTGGAGGGGAAAAAAATATGGAATTACCCATGCCAAATAGGTATGAATTTACATTCATTAAATCCCCAATCATCAACGAGTTTTCGTTCAAAGTCATTTTATTTCCATGACATGTGACCTAATAGCAAAACCCATTTCACAATAATTGAGTGTTTTCAAATTTTGAACCTATCCAAGATTGATTCCAAGTTATCAATAACACAGAAGATGTTCCCTCTTCTTATATATATATATATGTTATAATTTTATAAATACTTTTTTCAATCAATATATATATTTATAATTTTATAATTAACTATTTGATTATGTGCCACATATAAAAATATACACAAGTTAACAATATATCATTTATATTTATATAATTTTTTGAATTATTGAAATATATATATCAATATATCATATTTATATTAATTATTGACAATCATTTTGTAAGTAATGTATATAAATAAACATTAATTTTATAATATAAATATTATAATTTTATATATAGTAGATAAATATATGTATAAATAAATATTAAAAAATGATTAAATATATTTTTAACATTATTAATATATATATAATAATAAATGAATAAATAAATTTTCAAAAATTTAAAAAATATTAAAAAGTTTATTCATTACATTTACACATACATGTACACATTACTTACATACATATGCACACACACACACACACACACATACACATACATACATAGAGTTATACATGTACATATATTTTAAATTATTTAATATCAATATAAGTAGACATTTAAATAAATATATTCATTTGAATATTATATAATTGTTCAAATAAAATATTAATATACCTTATATATTTTAATTATATACACATTTTATAATTAATGTATATAAACAAATTATTAAACATTTTGATTAATATAAATTTGATAATTATATATATATAATTACGAATATAAGATTCATTTTTTATTAAACTCTATATAAATAATATTTATATATTATATTTACATATATATTTATTGTAAATTAAATCTTATTTAAATATATATAAATATTTATATATAAATTAAATTAGTCACTATGACCTTTATCAACGCTATAATAAAGCACTGATAAAGGTTACACTTTTATTAGTGCTAAATAAAATCACTAATTAATGGGGGATCTTTATTAGAACTAGAAAAAAGTTCCAACAAAGGGTACCCTTTTATTAGCACTTTTATTGGTGATTATAAAAGGCAACTTTATTAGTTTTTCTTATGACCACTAATAATAATGCCCCCATTGTTAGTTCTTTTTGTCTAGGACTATTAAAGTCCATCGATACAAAAGGTGTAATATGTGGTACTGGATTGTGAAACCATGAACACCGTTCCACCTTTGGGTGGCCAACATGGGCCGATCAATCACAATTTTACTGCTTAGTGGTGAAAATCTCCCTTACTAGATATTAAATCCCGAGATAAGGAGTGACAACACAATTTCATCAAGTAAGAATTGTTGATTTATGTTTGTAGATTTATTTTTTGTGGTCTAGATTGTTCACCAATCCCTTTATTCTTCTATTTTACCTTAGTACTAAATTTACAGGGGGTTTCTATTGGAAATTTTATGTGAGGTTCAAATTGAACGTTGAATTATAAATATTAGTTTCACATGTGTTTAACATGGAGATGCCAAAATATTTTTCATGTAGGGTGTACATGCAAACACCAAAGTCAGTTTTTTGGTTGATGTGCACTGAGAGATATTAGAAATATATTTCATAAAAAAAAGCTACTTCGATATGTAAATTCAATACTCATTGATTTTTCTTGATTGAATATTTTATACTTGGACCACTGATGTTGTATTTCTCCATTTGTTTTCTTCAAATTATCCTAGGAAAATAGTAAACTATTTCTACCCTCAGTAATCATAGTTTATTTTACTCTAACCACGTAAATTACTTCGATGTGATGGTTGAATGAATAAATGAGGGTTTATGAATATGTGTTTGGTTGGTTCTCACTAAGTAGTATTGTGAGGGTGATATAATTAGTGATACTAATATATTTTCATGACCCGTACCCACTAAAACCCCTTATGGGTCAGTAGTAAAGACAAGAGTGGCCCCCAAAACCCACCTTCAATAGTCCATGAGTTAGCGACAAAAACTCAGGGTATAAACCACAAATATATGGGAGGTATTATCCTCATAATTCCTAGGGAAATATTAGATTCCACCAATCAATAATATAATTTAGATAAACCAATATCAATTCATGTAATGGAATGAAAGGTATGATTGGATATGTAAAATACTATAAGCAACTCCTAAAGAAACCATCCAAGATCACCAGTTAATAATGATCAACCTCCATGAGCTAGTAAGGATCCTTCCCAAAATCATTCATGAAAATGTGGAAGAAGCATACTAAAGGCTTTGTGAATAAACTGTGAAAACAACATTTTAACCAAACCAATTTAACTATATTCCCATACTCTCCAAGGCTTACTAAGAAAATATCATATTGAATTAGGTAACATAATATTAAATGGAATATATATAATAAAGGTACCTCACTCCACTCTCCCATTAAACTAGGCACTCTAAACCCAAACATCACATGTCTTAGTGATCCCATTATCTCCATAAGTCATATTGCATATCCATATTAACACATTATAGTTACGTCAACATAATCCCAACCATGAATTCACATCACCACCACTACTACATAGGAACATAATATAAACTAGATCCATTACAACTTGTGAAAATACACATTATATGTTAATTCATTAAAACCTTTGAATTTATACACATGTGATAACAATAATAAATTACAACCTATAAATATATGTGTAGCATAACCTTATATCCATACATATACATGTGGCGTAATCATAAGTCGTTACAGCCCATATGAGTACACATCCTATAACCATAATCCATCATAGCTGAAAAATGTACACATATTATAAAATTAATGAAATAGAGAGTGGTGTATGGGAATTATTCATCCATCTATATTATCTATAACCTAAATACTGATAATTCATGCAAAGCCTAAAACAAAATATAGTTTATGATCATGTTATTCAACTCGGGTAGTAGAGCATAATAAATTTAAAAACTATAATATATTATTAATAGCACCCAAACCACATTAATGTGAATTAACTAAATATGTTATGAAATCTATAACTAATACCCCACATAACATCCATGATTCTAACACTAACCACTAGGGTAATGAATCTATTATAAACACATTGTTATGTTTGGTGTGAGAACTATTTTTTGATTAAGTGTTAGAATATTTGGTAGTTAAATATCTAGAAGTTATGTCTGGGAAAGTAGTATGAAGACAAATACCATTAACCATGGAAGTTCGGGTTCAGTTCAGTGGAAGTAATTCACTGTAATTATTCCATCACAAATTATTGAATATATCAATTCAGTGGATCCATTTTAACAGTTTTTGTTGAAAAAATGATGATTATTGGAAGGTACAATGGTAATTAATGAGTGATATAATTTTGAAAAGGAACATTCAAAATATGAACATGGATAATTAAGTCATGTTTTAGAGTACAGTGTGATGCCGTTAAAAGGAGAGTTTTGGATGTAGCATGGACTTCCAATGGTGGTTATAGAAAGTAAGAAAGTTGTGGAAGCAAAATTGTACTATTAATTAGATGGTTTAGTCATGTTATTGGTTTACTTTGATTGACTAAAAGGTTACCCAAGAAGAAAAGAGTGGAATAGAATTATCTTCATGAAGATCTATAGATGGCAGTGACTAAATGATCGACTAAGATCTACTATGACTAGAACGGTGGTAGAAAGTCAGTAATGAGTGCCTAAGAAGAATTTTTTATTAGAGGATAGAGTGTTAATTCAACACTCCATGGGTTGGAGGCCTTAGTGATGAAGGAAAATGGCTGTAGTCTGGAATATAGGATACATATTTAAAGGATCAGTACTCGAAGATAGATCAATCGGAGGGATCACAACCCCTCACCCATGGGTCTCCATATTGAGAGTGATAGCACAAGGTACTTTTCATAGAAAGGAGTTAGTGGTTATCTTCCATGAATTTGGTTAAGATATGATATTATCCTTATAAATCATATGATTTTATATTATAATGAATGAAATATTTAGTGTTATCTGTGTATATAGAACACATTGTCCACATTATACAGTCCCTTTTTTTCTTTGTGTTTTCTTGTCGTTTTCATGTCATGTATTTTTTTCTTGTCCATTTTAAGGAAGGAATGTCTTAAATGTAAACCAAGAGAGGGATATGGAACCAAAGGAGTATATAATCACTATGATAGCTAGAGTTCATGGAATTCCTTATTCCAAATACTGAGATCATGGGGTGTCATTATAGATCAAAGAATCTGGTGACTTTATTCCATATTTAAGGGTTGAGAGTAACTTTAGGTATATGGTGTTGGGAAATTTTGAGTCATAGGTATTATGAAAGTTGTAACTTCTAGTGGTTTAATGACCCAATGTCCCCAATAATTTGTATTAGATCTTGGTTTTATAGCATGTAGTGAGTAGTTTATCAAGGACTCAAAAGGTGTCACTTGAATGATAACAGTTGTAAAAAAGGTGTTTTGGGATTGTAAAAGTTTTCCAAATTATATTGAATCTTGAGGTATGATTTGTTATTGAGATGGCTTGAATAGATTGGTTGGAAGAATATTGTATTCCCTTGGTGAGGTGGTTTATGAGCTTCTAAAATTATGATCATATGTGTAGACCATGGTAGTACTAGGGAGTATGGGTTTTCCAAATCAATTTCCATGACCATTGTGATTTCGGTGGTTTTTCCAGTCATTAAGGTGGAATTAAAATCTCAATGGAGATATTTATGAGGTTTTTTATTGATATTACTAATCCTTGTGCTATTTGGATTCCATGTGAGTATTTTTCTAGGGGATATCATTACATGAGTAAGGCCTGATTTTATGGGTCAAAAGTGTATGCTTTAGAACATTGAGGATAATGGTGTATCTACTTCTTGTGGATTTATAAGTTCTATTAGATTGTGA
This sequence comes from Viscum album, assembly GCA_963277665.1. Lineage (NCBI taxonomy): Eukaryota > Viridiplantae > Streptophyta > Magnoliopsida > Santalales > Viscaceae > Viscum > Viscum album. The sequence continues at coordinate 841,471,588 of OY728125.1, read as the reverse complement.
TTTATCCAGAATCATGGTGTTTGACAGGATAAGTGACTCTTGGAGTCTCATCGATCAACATATGATATAGAGTAGGCTCAATGTTTGAGATACTCAAGTATATAACCGTTCCATCCAAAAAATGATCAGGAGGCATGAAACATGATCATAGTTAAATTAGAATATGGTTAAATAAAAATATTGATAAATTTGTGGGAATTGTGGGATTCAGATTGGGTGATTCATGGTTTTGTATAATCATGGACAAGGTTTATACTTTCAGAAGAATACATTTATAAGGAGAGTGAAATATTAGAGAAGAATAACACTAGATAATGATGTGTGTGGAATGGTTATCATGAGCACATGAAAGTGATAAGGAAGAATCAAAACCCAACAAAGTTATGATTGATCTCACAAGAAACACAGTAGTATAACAAACCTTCATCGATGAAGTATCATGTAAAGTGTGGGTATTGTTCCTAAGATAATAATTCTAAGGGTTCATTAGAACCTCATAAAATAAGAACCATGATGAAAGGATGTGAACCAAATGGCTATTCATAAGATGAGTGTTCAATGTTCAAGAGGTAGTTCTAGAAGATTCACTGGTCATATAAACCCGTAGTTTGAATAAGATGAACTTGGAACACTATAAAGGTGACGTGAAGTGGATAAAAACTTTGTTTGGGGTAGTATATTATGAAGTTAATCCTATTTTAGAATCAAGATGGTTGTTTTATTATATAATTTATAAAACCATCAAGAAGTTGTCTATAATCATACTAATACTAGAAGATGGACAACCCCAATTCTGGGAGTTTTTATTTGTAATGGTTGGTGATGAAAACTTTTATTTTTTGACTTTTTGGAAACAACATTCAGAATTTCATCAAAGTAGTGAAAGGACACCTGTAATTGGGGTTATCCTTGAATGGTTTGGAACTAGGATAGATTCCATGGTGGAAAGGACCAATGCATGTATTTGCTTCATTGAGCATTGGTGATTGGAAGGTTCTAGAAAATTTTAGTTGGGTTTTTTCAATCGGATGACCTCATAATTTATATGTGTAGATTTTTTGATTGTATTGATTTTTCATAAAACAATAATTGATATTTTATCCCATGAAAATGTAATATACTATAACAAGGTTTTCTATCAGTGATATTATAGACTAAGTTGAAAACTGTCACTTTTGTTTTTATATTTTTAAAAACAAGAAGAAAATTGTGGATTTGATAAGTTTTTTCAAAATTCAAAGAAAACTAAATCACATTTATCAAAAGAAAATAAGAGAGATATTTTTTGATATAATTTTTTTTTAAAAAAAAGTGTGATATTAGATTTAAAAACACCATTAGATAAAAATTTTTAACCTTTGGATACACCCTTGTTCATTTTCAATTAATTTATCTTGTATAAATTTCTCAATGTGAACTATAAGACAATAACTTGTATACCAATATATACTTGAAAATCATATAAGGACCCTAATATGAGTGTTATTTATCTTTTAAAAGTGATTTAATTATGAAAATACCTCCATGAAATTAAACCTAATAAGAATTTTCATTTTCCAAAACAAAACCTTCCTTAAGAAATTTAAACAAAATTTTTGACTACTATACCTTATCATATTAAATAATAATAAAAAATAGGATCAGTAGAAGGAATGGAATTAGGAATAAAATAAACTAATTTCTTTTGAGAAAAATAATTACATAAAAATTAAACTAGATATAATAATGTTCAAAACTCAGAAGAGAGGTATTTATAGGTCCGCACAACTCACAACCACTAATTAAGTTTATCCAAACATAGATAAACTAATCATAAAATACATTCCTTATTATTTCTTACTTTGTGATTACATTTTTTCTTTTATTATGCATGGTAGATCACTTTTCAATATATTTATGGTTTGTATTTATATTTGACAATTTATGAACTTTTTTTTGAAATTTACAATGGTGTTCAATTCACTTCTCAAAAAACCTTCCACATATGCAATAATATCTTCTTCAATTTTTTCTAGGTGGTAGTGATAAAAACTAGTATTCAATTTGTATTGGTATGAAAACCTTGAATTCAGTATTCATATGGGAAACATGATTTAAATATTCACACAATATAAAACATCTTTATCATCCCAATTTAATTTTCTAGATCATCTGATATAGTTCTATCTTTTTAATTGAATCATAGTGCATGTTTTACTAGTCGTAACCATGATTATCAAGAATTTATCTATCTTAAAACATATAAATCGATAGTGGCATGATTCATTTCTTCATAACATAGCCTTAAATTGTGCAGTATCATTTAAATCCTCTCAAGAATCATTATAACATGATCTATTCTTTGTGGTGTGTCTCATTCTTCGCAGCATGACTGGTATTCTTCTAATTTATGAAATTTTAAAAATTAAAAAAACTTACATGATTTATTCAATAAAATAAATCACACAAACATAATATATTAAAAATATTACATGATTCACAATTTCTACGTAGGAAAATATTGAGTTAACTTCATATAGAAGAAGTATTTTAACTCTAATAAGTAAATACGATGATTGAATTTGAAACATTATGGGTTGAGATGATATATAAGAAGCATGAATATCTTATGTGATGCATTAAATAATTTAATTTGTATATAAGAAAACATTTATCACTTCAACTGATGCATAATATGTTTTCCTTTTAAAAAATATTATAGTTCGAAAGATATGTGAGATTTCACTCTATACATAAGATGTATCAATTTTCCGAAATTATAATTTTGGGGCATGTGTAAGATATTAAACATATTATATGATATGTACAATGTAAAACTTTTCCAAATTTTCAATTTCAGTGCTCAATGTCTTATGAATACACCCAAAAAATTCAGAAAATATATTACATATCCTCAAAACATTTTCAAATTCTATAGAGTATAAAAAACCACGTATCAAATTCTACTTAGAAAATTATATTACATATCATCTTGGATCATCAAAAATATATTACATATCCCATAAGTTAAACATTTTACACTCTACCACACATCATATGTATAAAACAACACTTATCCAAAAATATATCTATTAATGTTCAAAATGATATGTTTCTTAAAAATTGATAAAAACAAAAATATCAGTATTGTTTGTCCCAATAATCCTAGAAATGAATAAAAACACTTAAAATCATGATTCGATTAATTTTCAAAATAAATCCCAAAATGTTCCGAAAACCTAAAAATGATACAATTACTCTCAAAATGATAAAAAAACGTGGGGATTAATTCATTTATATGAAAAGTAAAAATGATAAAAAAAATATGAGTTATATTGGTTTTATATGGAGGTTGGTTTTGAGAGTTTCACCAGAGTTCATTATACTAGAAAAATAATAGATTATATAATATTAGTGGTAAAATTTTAGAAATTTGATGTCTAGAATGAGTAAGGCCATGTACATAGAGAGCAGTGAAAATAATTGATGGTCAGAGGAAGGAAAATCATTCTTATTTTCTTTGGAGGAATTATCTGAAGGCATTAAAATGAGATCATGATCTAGAAGTACGAGGGATATTTTATTTAGTAATTAATGGATGGGAAGAAGAAACATATTGTATAACTATTAAAGCTATAGAATCATGAATAAAAGTTGAATAATGGGACTTTGGTGAGATACATTGAGAATAGACTTCTATTAGGATATTGTTGAACTTAACCTCCTAAATTTTATTCAAGTGGGGGATATTTGGGTTTTGTGTGACAACTGTTTTCTAGTTAAGTGTTGGAATATATAAAAGTTAAGTCTTTGGGAGTTATCCTTGTAAAATTTGGATGAATAAATACACCATTAAATATGTAAGTTTGAGTTCATTTTGGGGGAAGCAGTTCATTGGAATCAGTCTAGTGGAGGTTATTGAACATATCAGTTCATTGGATTTGGTTCAATAGATGCATATAAAAATGATTCATAATTGAAGGTATGATAATTGTGTTCCTTTACTAGAATAAAATGAAGTAATATTAAACACATGTATATAAAGAATTCAATCATAACCCATAAGATGAAGTAATGTTGATAGAAGGAGAGTGCTCGATTAAGCATGAAGTTCTGGAAGTAGTGATGGGTAGTGTGGAAGTTGCATAAGCTAAATTGTATTATTCACTGTAAGTTCCAATTGAGGTAGTGTTTTCATTTGAATGAATGAAAGTTTACCCAAAAAATATTGGAGTGTAGCTACATTTTATCTATGAATATTGGTAGGTAGAATTGACCAGATGACTGACTGGGACCTACTATAACTAGTAGGATGGTACCACATCCATGTTGAATTCATGACACACATAATGTATTAAAGGAAGGAATTCTGAGACTGTAGGACTTAGTTGCAACACCCTGAAATTAAAATATATTCTTAATTTTAAATTAGTCAATATGTTTGATACCTTTCTCCACACGCAACATCATACTGAAACAAAACCATGATATATATAGATAAAATACAAATATTTAAGTATAAATGATAAAAAATGTCTTTTTAATTAGTGTTAATTAATAATAGTAACTAATTTAGGAATTATATATTTAACTAAAATAAATATTACTATTAATATAAATGAAATTATATTATTTTACCTAAAATTACTAATAAGATCATTTATTTCTTAAAAGGTATTTTTCTAAAAATTTAATTTTAATGTGATATGAATTTATATTTTGTGAAACATATGATTAGTGATGATAATTTTTTTTGAAATTAATAATTGGTTAATACCAATTTATTTGGTAAATTATATGAAATAAGAATAATAACAATTAATATTCGAAGATGCCATTTTCCAATAAAAATATTTTTCACTATTTTTTATGATTTTATTCAAAAATAAAATTTTGGAATTTTGGAATTTGATATTAATGAAAATTAAATTTATTTTTTAATTCCTCATATAAAAATTTACTTAGTATTAATTTTTTTATTTTCTAAAAAGGTGTATTTTTAGTTGCAAGTACAAGATTTACGAAAAACTATAATTTGTATGATTTTATCACTATGTAAGTATAAACTAGAAGATTTCAAAACCATAAAAGAAATAAAATATGAAATTAAGTAATAAAATTATAAATTTTCAAATATTATTTATACATAGAAAATATATACCAAACATTTTTAGAACGAAAGTAAAATATTACTTTAAAATAAAAAGGAAATTGTTTTTAGCATTTTCTTTTAATTAAGTACATTTTGGTAAAAATTTAGTTATTCCTAGATTTAAATGTTATATAACTTTATTTTTATTTATAATAAATAAATATATGTTAATAAAATTATTAACATTTATAATATTATCTCACATATAAATTTTAAGCATAAAACCCTGATTTTTCTAAAAACTATTTTTATGTGTTATATATATATATTTTGAAACTAACATTTCATGACATAATAAATTTTATTTTATAAAATAATTTTCATATTTAGTATTATAATTTTAAAATTATTTGATAATATCAATTTTAATTGGGTCTATTTTAATTAACTATAATGGTTAAAAGAAAAGTTACCTATGGACAAGTACTCTTGGGTTAAAAAAAGTAAAAAGGGGAAATCCTTAATTCACTCAATGATACTTAAAAAATGAATGTATGGGAGGAGTTTGTTTACCTCACCATACCCAATAATCTATATTTAGAATTTGTTGGAGTCTTTTACCTTGAATATTATAAATATATAAGTAAATGGTGTTTCAAAAACTACCCCTCCCTTCACTTATAAAAAGGGACACTTCCACCCCTTCATGATAAACCCAATACAACTAATTATTCTGTTAAAATATAAAATTTTCCTTTACATAGAACCATATCACATTAAAATAATATATTTTTCACTCATAGTTAGCCTAATCCCTTCAAATTCATGGAGCCTTCTAAAGAAAATTCAAGTCCCTAATGTGAGTAGTATCAACTACTTAGTATTTATTATTAATTATATTCTTTAAAAATTATCCTATAAACACTAATATAATGATATTAGAATCATTTATATTCTATAATTTTACTATATTAAGTGTATTTTCATTTATTATTTATATACCCCATCCATTAAAGAAACCAAAATTGTCGTTCGTGTGTTGTACGGACTATAGCCTCCACGATGTAATGTGTTTCTTTATCCATTTCCCCTATTACTTTTTGGATATAAATATGGTATTAAAGGATAAATATACTTTTTTATATATTTAATGGTTTTTATGAAAAATTCTATAACCTATTAATGATATGATCAAAAAATGATCATTGTTAAATTAATCATTTAAAATAAGTGTACTTTGAGGATAACCATTTATTCAAATGGTGAAATATTTTCATATACATTAATTATTACTATAATTACATATAATTATCATTTATCACACTAATAAATACTAAATAAGATAATTTTTCACATGTTACAATGATATTACCACAAAACCACTTTATAATCATTCATTAAATTAGGGTATGTGCATGTTTGTGTCGGTTTAACCCCATATTGAATAATACTATAAATTTTTATCATGAATGACTATGGGACCATAATTAAAAGTATAATATGATATAAAATTTTAAATAGAGGTTATTTTTGGTTATTTATATGTTAAATCAATAATTAATTAATTAATTAAAAAAATGAACTTTGATCGTCAAGAATAACCGAGACATTGTTATTATCAATTTCATCTTCTAAGATAATGGTTAAAACACTCATGAAACAGATTTGAAACATAAAAAAATATTAAAATTCATCCCTAATAGTAACTGTAATGATCTATTAATTTTTAATTTTTTATGAATGATGAATAAGAATTCCACTATTATGAAACTATACAAATGATCAAAACTATAAACACCCGATGTGGAGATTTAGTAGAATTCATACAGAGAATGACTATTTATGAAAGTATGAATTAAAATGGATATGATTATGTTTATTAATTAATTAATTAATATATATATATATATTTTGAAATAGGTGGTTCAATTATGTTCAAGTAAGTCGGGGTAATAGGCAAAGGTTTTCATATGAAATCCCTCTATTTGGAACACATTTGATATTTTACACCTAATTTCAATTATGTGGTGTAAAAAATATATATGATAGATATAATATCATGAATCATATTTTAATCATGGTATTATTTATTAATTATATGCACTCTTTTCAATGTATTTTGATTAATGTTTTACTCAAGAGGCAATATTTTTCTTGGTCATAATTATGATTCATTGAGACATGTTAAATTTTAAGTACCATGTTTACTTTGTATGTTGTATTCAATGACCATGAATATTTTTTATAATTATCATTTTATTTAATGGTATTTAATATCCAAATAATTTCCCCTTATTCAAGTGTTTTTTGATACAGTTGTTTCCTTAGTAGTAAGTATCATTTGTAACTCAATCCCCTTCATTGAGTTATAATGTTTTATCTTGAACATTGTTCTTACATGATTGGGTCACCCACCATAATATTTTATGGTATTTATGATCATATTTTTTTAAATTAATTTTTAATAAAAATAAAATTTTATTAATATTTTTTACAATTTGGATTTTCAAAAAGGTAATTTCAAGTATAAAAAATGTCCATTTCAGAATCAAATATTTTTTATTCACATTTTCTATTAGAACATTTATTTCATTTTCAAGGCTTAATTGTTGGATATTTTGTTTAAAAGTAAATTTTTTAAATAATTTTTGAACATTACCTTTTTAAAAAATACTTTTGGAAGTTACCCATAACTTTATCTTTTATGTCAATGTTAAAAATATTTTCGAAAAACTTTTTTAAGTTTTCACTTCCATTATCATTTACATTTTTAAAATGGTTTATTCTATTTGGTGTAAAGTTTCATGATTTATCCTCTAATATATATATATGTTATCATTTTTTTAAATAAAATCATGATATGAAACAATTCTATCCATAATCTCTTCTTGGGTGGTATCATTCAAGCATTCTTTTACAAGGATGTTTTTTTCTATGTCAACATTCATTTTGGTTTCCTTTGTTACACTAGAGATATTACCTTTTTAAACCATACACCTCCTTACCATGGATTTATTATAATCATTTTTTTCAATTATTTACATAGTTTTATACATATTTCTCTATATGGTGTGAACATCACATTCTATATAATTCTGATTGGATGATGTTCACCTAGAAAGAATGTTATTTTATTAACATGGGGAAATGTATTGAAATTCTGTATGTTTTTATTGAAATATGGATGATTATTGTAAATTTGAATTTATAATGTCTAACTATCCAACTTATTTCTTTGGTTGGGTTATGATCATGTTATCCCTTTTATAGAAATGGATAAAAGTATTATAATTATTGATGATTATTGAATTCCAACATAGGTTGATCATGCATTTAATTGTGTATTATTCATTATATAGATACACAAGTTTTATTCATCAAGAGGCTCATTAGGTAATGGTATGTAAGGTCTTTATGAATCTTATTGTGAATGCATTATAAATAATTAGGTGATGGGTGGGGCTATAAATTATGCACCTCCTCAATGCATCGACGTGTCTCATGAGAAAAAATAGGTTTGGGTATTTGGTGTACGCCCAGCCAATTCAGCAAGATTTCTTGATTTTGGTCTTCATGATAAGTAAATTTTTCTTCACACAAGGAATGGGAAATATTTTTTTAATGTCTAAAATTATGTATTCCATAATCACGAGATCAATATTGTTAATATCTATGTTTTCATTTATTTTCATGGATATACCACGTTATCAGTTTCAAGTTTATTATGGATTCATATTATTTACATATTAATGACATATTATTTATTCCATATTTGTGCCATGGTTTCTACAGTTATATGTTTAAATTACTAAGAGTTTTATATCAACCCTTATTATTTTTCAATTTCACCATATTATGAAAAAAATTAGTACACATTACATGTTTATAAGGATAACACGTGTGGAAGAATTTATAGGAGATTTTAAAGACTTGTCACAAATTAAGTAGTTTCTTATATATAATTGAAAAAATTTCCATTAGTTGATAAAGACATAGACTTTATTAGTTTGTGATGTTTACCAATTCTATAAAGATTTAAACCTTAAAATATCCTTCAGATATAAGAGATTTAATAATCTTCATTGATTTTGTAATTATGGATGGTTATATACAGGTTTTTATAGTTTGTCTCAACTCAAGTATTTAAATTATATGTCTATGATAATTGGATATCGATGTGTGGTTTTGGGGTTCCATAATTGGTACCAAAGGAATGTTTTAGATAAATTTTGAGATTAAGATGTTTTTTTAGGATAATTTAGGGCTAGATAAGTTAGGTTTGATCATAATTTCAAAATTCTAGATAACCTTTTAGGATAAGTATATGATTTAATGTTAAGGTTATAATGATTATTTTATTTATATATCAGGATAATAGAACTTCAATGAATACCTTAGAAATAATTCTAAGTATTAGATAAAATTATGATGTTTTGGTAAAATAAATATTAAGTGGTTGTTCCTAGAAATACATTCATTTTTGGATAATAGCAAGTGGATGCGGTTGTGGCACAAAATTCACCACGGGGTAATAACCTCAAGAGGGGTTGGTTGATAGTTCAATAAATCATCAATCTAATGCACTATGAGGGGACCTGAGACTACACACTTGTATACATGCTCTCAATGGTTATTCTTACGTTAAGAACGTTATCTTTTAAAAACATTTTGAAGGATTTAATATTGATTTTAACTAGTATAGTTATAGAACATAATAGAAAAATGACTAAATAAGACCAGGAATGAATAATGTGGTTAAAAAAAGATAAAAAAAATATAAAAAAAGATGATGTTGAGAAAGGTTTTTATCAAGAAACCATTATGTCTTACAACCGAATAGGGATCATACATAAAAAGTCAAGAACTTTAGAATATTCTTATTATGATGGAAAATATAAGTTTTATAGTCTTAACTATGGTTGCGAGGTTGATATCATAATAGAAATTAATTCTTAACACTCTTAGCTATTTTAATTAGTGAAGTGATAATTATCAATGACATTTTGGTATATTCTAAATGTTATTGAGGGATATGTGAAACATCTGTGGATTATGCTTAATAATTTTTACTTTAAAAGGTATGAAAACATATATTAAATGGTATTAATAACTTTGAAATGTGGTTTTATGGTAATTTTATATTTTTGTGGATAACTATAAGAGAACAAATGATTGAGGTATAGATCACTCTTAAGTTTAAAATACACAAAATGTTGAGATAATAAAGGGTAGATTGATTTTAAAGAATTAAGTTAGATAATAATTGGTAACCTTAGGATATATAGGAGATTCACGACATTTTAGAGTAGTTGATATCATTTTTAGGATTATGATATATAGTGAATAAGTGTGTGAACATATGAACTAGGGCCTGCTACTATTTTAGGGGTAAATATTGATTTATTTTTGGAGGAATATATAATCACATTGTGTCTTAATGTCTTGGGATTCAAATAGTTTTTAGGAAATATATGTTATTGAGATTACATGATTGTAGGAATGACTATTTTTTTAGGAAGGATAAGTTGAATTTTGAGAGCATATATTTCAATGATTTAATGAAAGAGACCAAAAAATTATTTTGGGCATCCCCTGGGTCTCTGATGCAGGCTCCGACCTTCTTTTTTGGACCAATGATATTTCAGGTGATTACACGGTGAGATCTGGGTACAGATTGGCTCCTGGAATCCACTTTCTGGACCGTGATGAGGGACCATGGAAAGTGATTTGGGAGCTCAATGTCCCTCTGAAAATACGCCATTTCTAGTGGCAGGTGTGCACGGGCACCCTCCCTACCATGATCCTTCTTGTTTATCGACATATGGCTAGTGCTGAGTCCTACCCTTTCTGCCTGAATATCCCAGAAACTCCTTGGCACACCATCATTCACTGCCTGGGAGCTAAGGAAATTTGGAATAAGTGGGGCCCATCCTCGGATGCTTCACTAGACATTTCCTATAACCTCCCGGATCATATGATGCTTTGGTGTTACTCTCTTTCATCGTCTAATGATGGTTCTCTTTTCACCCTGGCCTGGATAATTTGGGTTCGGCGCAACGATTCGGTTTTCCACCATGTTCATAAACCTCTCGAATTCTGGATTGAACGAGCCATTTCTTGGATTGAGGGATGGAAGGACCACAAAAGACACTTTATGCCAGGTGTTACCCCCTCCTGTCCCCCTCATTGGACCCCCCAATGGAAGGGAGTCTTGAGATTAACGTGGATGTTTCTATCCCCATGGATGGGCCTGTTGCTCTCAGCCTCCTCGCTCGAAATCATCTGGGGTAGATCATTACTGCAAAATATGAATCACATAATGCCCTCTAGGAACCTGTAGTTACTGAGGCCTCTTCCATCCTTGTAGGTATGATTCTCTCTGTGGAACGTGGATGGGCTGATATCATCATTGAGTCTGACTGTCTTACTGTAATCAATGTTATTAACCACAATGATGTCGGACTCTAGCCTTTTGGCTTCATCATCAGGAGAATCTTCTTACTTTTCCAAGGATTCACTTGATGCACCTTCTCCTTTACCAAAAGGGAAGGAAAAAATGCATCCCATCAGCTAGCGGCCACAGCCCCCTTCGATGTCAACCAGTTATGGCTGGACAATTTCCCTTCATGGCTCTGCTTATATACGGCTGCTGATCCTCGTCATTAATATTATCTTTCCTTCTTTTCAAAAAAAAAATCTTAAGAAAATTCACAGAAATTTGGGATCGATGTTTTATGTATTAGGTTAATACGTATGAGATAAACCAACTCAATGTGACGTAATTTGAACCAATGATGATATATGTTAAGATTAGAGTGATATCGGTTGAACTGAGTATGATACAAATTGGGTTGTAATAACTATAAGATAATATGATAGTATTATAATGTCAGACATCTCAATATTATATTTTCTTGTGTTTATTTATAATAATTCACCTATAATTATTTGTTTTTATATAGATAAATCTCAATCCACTTCTTAAATAAATCCAATATCATTTAGTGGTGTATGGTTAATTATGAGTTCCCTATATAAATTACTCTAATATTTTGTGTCAAATTCTAAGAATTTAATTTATTTAAGTAGGGAGAATATAATACCCTAAAATTATAATATAATATTACCCTTAAATAAGTTAATATGATCTATATATTTCTCTAAAAGAAACACTAAACTTAAATAAAATCATGATATATTTAGATGAAATATATATTTTCAAGTATAACCATTAAAAACTTATCCATTAAATTGTAAGTAATGAATATAAGTGAACTTTTTATGAATTATGTGTGTAAATAAAATAAATACTAATTTTAATATGACTGAAATTAAATTAGTTTACCTAAAATGACTAATAAGATAATTTGCAGCTTCTAAAAGTATTTTTCTAAAAATTTCCTTTTTATGTTATATGCATTTCTATTTAAAGAAGAATATGATTAATGATGATAAATTATTTTTAAAATTTATAATTATTTAACAATAATTTATTTGTAAAATGACATGAAATAAGAATAATAACAATTAATGTTTGAGTATTTCATTTTCAAATAAAAACATTTTTTCATTATATTTTATGTTTTTATTCAAAAATTGAATTTTTAAAATTTTAAATTTGAAATTTATAAAAATTAAATTCATTTTTGAATTCCTTATATCAAAATTTATTTATGATGATTTTTTGATATTTTTCTAAAAAGATTCATTTTTAGGTTTTTTGAAAATTATAATTTCCATGATTTTATCACTATGTAAGCATAGCCTAAAAGATTTAAAAACCATTAAAGAAATAAAATATTAAATCAAAAAATAATTTTTTTTTTATTTTTTAAATATTATTTATGAATAGAAAAACTATTCCAAACTTTTTTAGAATAAAAAGAAAATATTTTTGGCCTTTTCATCTAATTAAGTAATATTTTATTAGAAATTATATTATAACTTGATTTAAAAGTTAAATAAAATTTTTATTTATTTATTATAAATCAGTATATGCCACAAAAATTATTAAAATTGAAAATTTTATCGCACACATTTAATTTAAAGCTTAAAAATAAACTTTTTTAAAAATTGTTTTTATGTGTTAAGTGTGTTTATTTTGAAACTAAAATTTATTAAACATATGAATATAATTTGACAAAAATATTTTAATATTTAGTATTATAATTATAAAATAATGTGGTAAGATTAATTTTAATTTTTTTCACTTTAATTAACTACCATGGGTAAAAATAAAAGTTACCTAAGTTAAAGTACTCCTGGATACAAATAGAAGAAAAACGGGAAATCCTTAAATAACTCAAGTATACCTCAAAATTAGTTTAAGGGAGGAATTTTATACCTCCCCATCTCTTAAGATTCATATTCCCAAAATATTGGAGTCTTTTACCAAGAATATTGTAAATACATAAGCAAATAAGTAGAGGGTGTTTCCAAAACTACCCCTCTCTTCACTAATAAAAAGTGACAATTACACACCTTCATGTTATACCCTCTCCTTCAAATTAGTCCTTGAAAATATGTAATTTTACTCTTCCTATATAACTCTCCCACTAGAATAATATTTTGATGACTTATAGTTATCCTAATCCCTTCGCATTCAAGGATACTTCCAAGGAAATTTCAAATCCCCGACTGGAGTATTATCAACTAATTAGATTTTATTCTTAATTATATTTTTTCAAATTTATCATAACCATAATAATATAATGATATATGAATCATTTATATACTAATTTTATTATGTTATTTTTATTATAATTATTTATTCATATACCCCACCCATTAAGAATAACAAAATCATCGCTAGTGCATTGTGCGAATTACCATCTCCACGATATAATGTGTTTTTTTCCTTTACATACTTACAAGGTTGGATCTAAGAATTTTATTTAATGATAAATATTATGTTAATGATACCATTATAGTTAGTTTATGACAAATTAGAGTACTTGTAAGGACCCATACATTCATCAATAAAAAATTACCTTTTAAGATTTATGTCACAAAGTATAAATCACATAAAATCACACAAAGAACACAATAAAAACATTATAAATTAATAATAATTGAAATAAGAGGCTTTTTCAGAAATTAAGAAACCTATTCCAATGGAATAATAACATGAACTTTGGAATAGTATTATGAGCCTTATGAATAGTATACTGGCCAATAGAATATTAACCTCACCAATGAAAGTATAAGAAAAATTTAGGCATCCTATAAATGAAAATATAACATAATTATATCATAGTATAAGTAAATAAATGTTTTGAAAATGCTATATCAAATTTTAATATGTCTACGAAACATAAATTTATATATTCAATCAATATAATGATTTCAATGAAATTTTATTTTCATAAAATACATTCATAAATTTTTATTTTTTTTTCTTATGATTATAAGATAATTTTAAGAGACCTTAGTTAATTTTTCAAAGTGTTATAAAACCAATTATAATTTTAAAATTAGTATTTTCCAAGAAAAATATTATTTGAATAAAAAATTAAATTTCTAATATTTATAAAATATTTTCACAAAATGGAGTTCATTTTTTAATTATACGTGTCAAAAAAAATTTATGGTGAGTTTTTTGGATTTTTTTAAAATAGTTGAATTTTTTGTTAATAGTGAAATACGGTAATTTGCGATATTTAACAAATACATGAATTATTGAGTCATAGATTATTTATGGATGATTTAATACCATAATATCAAACTCTCCTTCATTAATTTGATACATTTTTTGATAATTCTCAAACAATTTGTAGTATTGAGGAAAAATAATAAACTAATGAATAAATTAATGAGAAAACACCCCTCTCCTCCCCTATAAATAGCACCCCTCACCACCCCTTCTCCTCACAGATTTTAAGTTTTGATCCTTGTAAATATTATACCCAATAATATTTTTAAGTCTCTCCCCCACTTCTATGATCCATTTTTATCCAAAAATTATCAATCCCTTTTCTCTAAGGAGGTTCTCAAGGAGGAGAAATTCAGGAGGTAAAATCCTCATTTATTTTTCTTTTAATTTATTTTTAATTTATTTTATTTTATTATTATCTAATAAGATTAAATTATATAAGTTACATGGTAACTAAAATATCTTTTATAATATGTAATTTTATTTTGTTAATTGAACAACCCATCACCATTTCTCTTCCAATCTCCTTTTTTTTTAAATTTGAAAACATCATTCGTGATGTGTTGATTTATCGATTTCAAGGATGAAGAGTTTGGAATTTCCTTTAACTCCTTAAAGACTTGTCATAAAACCATTTTTATGGTTCAACCAGAATATAATCTATTTATTACACCCTATTTAATTTTATTTAACCATTATATATTCATAATATTAATTAATAAAACAAAACTAATTTGTGATGACTGAAAAACTGCAAAAACAATTTTAATCATTATCACTAACGTCTTATCTAATTTTTCATCTTTGACCAAAATAACCAAATTAATTATATAAACATTTAATATTATATATCTTCATTAATAGCATATAACATCAATTTTATACTACTATTCTCATTTTAGATTATTTTTTTGTACATGTATACAAGTAAACTGAATGTCAAAACCAAGGAAACCAATGCTCCTGAACGATGAAATTGAATCTCATAAACTAGAAGAAAGGTCATAAATGAACTTAATAAAATTATAATAAATAAAATATATGTATAAAAGGTTTTTAATTAATTAATTAAGGTATTTAATCTGATTATCTAGGAAATTAAGTGCAAGTGCAGATCACTTTCAGACATAAGGTAAGGGATTCTTTCTGAACAACCATTTTTTCCTTCAGGTTATGCTTTAAATATCTTTACCCTAATGTAACTCTTATTTATTATTATATTTTTTTAAAAGTATGGGTCTGAAACCTCATTTTATTATTAAATTAAATCAAAGACCACTTTTAACTAGGTATAGGGAGACCCATTACAAAGCCTGAAGGCCCAGTGGGCATGTAGCCCATTACATAGCCTGTAGGCCCATAGTTTTTGGCCCAAATCCCATTCTATGAATAGTACGGATATAGTAACCCGTACTGCTACAGTACCTACATAGTTCTCTCCACTGCTACAGTGCCCTGCTACCACTACAGTACCATCATTGCTATAGTGTCACTGCTGCTACAGTAACCTGCGCCCAATGGGTTTTGAACCCCAATTTTTCATGTAGTATTATGGGGTGCTTACCACTAATCCAAACCCAAAATACACTTATTTATTATTATATACTTACTCTATATTCTATCTGTATTTTTTAAACTCATGTATCTAGATCATTTAATCCTTCTTTTTCATGGATATACCGGTTTTAGAAAGGTTCTCTTATTAATTTTTCCTGATAAGAAAGCTCGATTAAAGGGAACTTCCAAATTTATTACCCATTTTCAAGTATCACCCAAAATATATTTTAAGACACCGTTATTTTTCTAAAATCACTCATTTTATCATGATAAACTATCTTTGTTCATTTCTAGTTTTATACAAACAATTATTCCTTTTTTGTTTAAAATAATCTTTAATAGTTTCCTTAAACCGCATTAAAATGTTTTACTTATATAGTTTATTAAATGCTATGTTCACTTGTTTTCAATTTAGATTGAAATAAATTATCATGATATATTACTATTTTTCCTTATCAATGTACATGTATGATTTAAATCCATTCTTTCATGGACACCATTATGATATTCCCTTTTATTAGATCTTTTGATATGATTATGATACCAAATTATTTACATGGATAACACTTATGTTTATATTTTATTCTTAATGTATGATTCATCATATGGAACACATATTCATTAAAATGTTATGATGGTTTCACCTACATATCACTCCAATGCATTGGGTAATTTTTAGTCTCATGAAACACCATGGGAAATGGTCTTGGTGGTTAACCTTGACTCGCACTCCATGTAAAATTGTCTTGTTGGTTAGAATTGACGCATACTCCTCCATATGAAATGATCCTTTACTCATGAATATGTCATGTTTTATGTTTCTACCACATTACTATTATTACATGATCTCATGTTCTATATGTTATGTTTCCATATATTTATTCATGTTCAATGCCCTTTTATGTCATCATAGTATGCCTTCTAACTCATGTGTAATGATTTATTATTATGTTTATTCCCTTACTGAGATTTTTAGATCATCCATTTTTTCATTTATTTCCCATGGTTATCCTATCCAGATGTTAGGGCTCAAAGGGTTTTAGGAGATCGATATGAGGATTAAATAAAATATGTTTTTATTTTGGTTTCATGATTTATAATTGTGTATCTAATCTTCAAAATATGCTAGAATTTATGATTCTTGGTTTTTATTTTAAGTCTAATTATACATAAAATTATTTAAAAATATGTTTAAAATCCATGGTCTCTTATAGTTGGTATCATATCACGATCTAGTTATTTTTGGATATTAGGACTGCATAACTTTAGTAATAATCCTTAGGATAATTCAATCACCATGGATAACATATATTGAAACATATATAATCCTATTTTAGCATATACATTTGATTTAAAAGTTTATCCCTTTATGTTCAAAGTTTTCTTTTATTATTCTTCTTAGCTAAGTATTAAATCCCTCTAATTTTAATTTCTTTTTATTAGTTAATTGATGGAAATCGAAGCAGTCTTGAAAAAAACAATGTGATGACTGAAGATATGCCAAATATGATGGGAATGTGATATCAAAATCTCATGATAGTACTTTCTCAATTTAATTAAGTTATGAATAATAACTTGAATCGAATGAAACACCCTCCTTCTCCAAAGAAAGAGAATGTTTTCTATGAATCCTTTATACAAAAAATGCCTCCCATGTTTCGTGGAGCTTTTGATCCCCTCCCTGCGGAATAATGTATTAACTCCATTGAGAAGATATTCTCTATCCTTTGGTTCTTAGAAGAATATAAAGTTGTGTTTGTGGTCTATAATTTTGATGGGGAAGTGATTAATGGTGGACACTGATCAAGAAAACAAAGCCCAAGGAGAAAATTTATTCCATGAAATTGAAATATTTCAATAATTTTTTTCCTTAAACCCTTTATCTGATGATGTAAACGGAGTTCCTAAGACTGAAGAAAAAGGAAGACGAGTCTATAAAGGTGTACGAGGAAAACTTTACAAGGCTTGCAAGATACACCTCTGGCTTTTTCAGGAACACCGAAATAAATGTGGATCATTTCTTTAGCATAATAAAGTAGAGTCTATGAAAATCATTG
Source organism: Viscum album (assembly GCA_963277665.1). Taxonomy (NCBI): domain Eukaryota; kingdom Viridiplantae; phylum Streptophyta; class Magnoliopsida; order Santalales; family Viscaceae; genus Viscum; species Viscum album. The sequence continues at coordinate 841,453,251 of OY728125.1, read as the reverse complement.
GTGATTCGATACTTTGATAACAATTATAATACAATCAATTGTGCCCTTAAGGTTGTAATGGACATCGGAGACCCATAGTGGTCTTGTGGGCCTTAAGTTAAAAACAATAAATTGGAGTTTAATGTGGTAGAATCAAAAGATAAATCCAATCATGGAATGAAATCCCAACATACCATGTGTGAAAATTATGGGAAGAAGAATCTTGGAAACTATTTAAATGGAATTCGGAAATGCTTCTAATGTGTAATAATGGGGCATCATGTTAATAATTTCCAAAGTGATATGAAGAATCCCACTGATGTGGAAAAGTAAGGGAAGGTTCAAATAAACACTTAGTCATTAGTGTAGCTTTTAAATTGCAAGTATTGTGGGAATTATATGAATCATTGACCTAATCCAAGGTTTGTTGGGATCAATCAACAAAACCAACCTCCAAAGAAGCAAGGAAGGGCATATGTTATCACTACTGGTGAGGTGGAGCCTGAAAATAATGTAGTGATTGCTACGCTGGTTATTCATTCAAGAATAGAGAAAATACTATTTGATCTTAGTTGTACACATTCATTCATATCATGTAAGTTTAGTAAAACTATTCAAACACCACCTCAAAATATGGGGTTGTGTAACACCCCAAAATTCTAGTGTATAAATATTGTATTTGATAGTGTGCATCACACGCATCACCAAGCACGTGAGAGAATATAATATCCTAAGAATTTATAGTTTATTTAGTATTTTAAATATATTAGATATATTCAATATATATTAATTCATGCAACACTAGGTTAGCGTGCGTTACATGCAAGAGTGTCTTTCTTCGACAGCTTGTGTTACACATAAGACTGATTTTCACCAAATAACAATGTATTATTAAAGTATTATTATTTAATATAATATGATATAACCAAGACATTATGTTAGAAGTTATGAATATTATTTACTAACTTATTAAAATTTATGGTTTATATAAATATAAAATGAATTAATTGGTTACCAATTAACAATAAATGAAAATAAGAACTAATTGGATATAAAAATGAATATTTTTATTTTTATTCTTCCAAATGATTTCTATCTTAATAAAAATTATTAATTAAAATTATTAAATGATTTTAATAAAATTTATATGTTATATATTCAAAAAAATATTTTTTATATTCATCCATTAGGTTTGATAGGTATAAGAGAAGAACAAACCCAATTTCACACATAAAAACCAATATTTTTATAAAGGCAATTTTACTGTCTTTTAATGGTGAACCCATTTTAAATATGATTTTTGACAAGTTAATTGATTTAATATGAAAAAATAAACTTAATATTTAAAATATAAACATAAAAAATAGGTTATTATGAGTTTTTTATATTTTCATGAAACATAACATTTTTTAAAGAAAAATGAAAAATACTGAATTTTATTTCAAAATTTCTTTTTTATCTAATTTATTTATATAGTTAAATTATGTTTTATAATGTTATTAAAGTATAATTAGATAATATTTTTATTAATCAATAATATTTAGGTAATTTTTATTAATTTCACTTTGAAATTGACTATAAAAACGTACCAAACCTTTGGATGTTTTTACTTCAAAAACACGCATTATCATCTCGCTTACGGGGTTAATTTTAAATTAATTTTTGATGATTTTGTGATTTTAATTTAGAGAAATGGATTCCATATTTTTAATAATAATAATTTATAATTTCTAATAATTTCAACTTAGTTTTTTACCATAAATATTAGTGAAAGTAATTTAAACTAATTACAATTATTAAAGAAAAATTAAGTTTAATAAAGGACTAAAACTTTAACATAAGGGACAAAATGACCTATATAAATTTAAAAAACCCATTTTATTAAAATTATTAGTCCATTAACTAACTATTATTGAGTTTTTTTGGAAACTTTGTTTATGTAAAAATGTGGGTACACCTAACTTCTTTTCAAAAATACCAAGTGAATCATTTTCCTCCCTTATAAAAGGCAACCACCTCTCCCACATCTTCACAACTCTCAAACCTATTAGGTTTGGCCATGATCTGACCAATTATCTTCAAAAAATCCCACCCCCGAACATTAATCCTTCATTTTATCAGATATCCTTCCAAGTAATCATTTTGGTATAAACCAAAAGAAGTTACCTAATTAAGATGTAACATCCTTTCTCAATATTTTGAGTTTCATTTCCATTCTTCACTTTATATACTCTACTTATTATATTATTATATAACAAAAAAAGTATCCTAAATATATTTGGATGTTTTTATGTTAATAGTTTTACCTAAACTTACATAAAAATCCATATAATGGGTAACGAACATACTGTTTTTGTGTACGGTGAACTACTACCTCACAAAATGATGATTGTTCATTTTTCCTTTACTACCTATCATGGTGGAAATTATGATGGAAACTCTATTTATATATTTTATATATGTTATTTATAATTTATTTACGATTCTTCACCTTTTATTTAGAACATACCATTTTGTTTTCTATCATGTGTAAATAAGATAATTTTGTTTGAGGAAGTGTGGACTATCGGCCCCTCAAAGTGATATGACTCGTTCATACCATACATGGAACATATAAATGATGGGTTTAATAAACCTATGTAACATATATACCATATATAACCTATATATTATACTTTTATTATAATACACATATGTATCATTTAGTTTTCTTTATTTTAATACAACAAAGAAATGAAAGTAGTGTTCATGCATACGTACGACCTACGATCTCTATAAATGGTGCACTTTATTTTTAATCTCCAAATATTATGGACTAATATAAATACATATGTACTGAATATATATGATAAATAAGTATTTATTTAAAATCTATAGATTTTTATATCATTCCCTAATTAATAGTAATAACAATTTACAAGTCAAAAATATATACAAGAAAACTAGGCAAGTAACACATGAAATAACTAAAACAATGAAAGAGTGTAAACAAACAGGTAATAAAATATTATAATAAGTTAATATATAATATTATTAGAATGGTTATATTTACTATATTAGTTATTAAAATATTTTAATCCAATATAAAAGAGGATAAATTCCACACAACAAAGGGAAGGTTAAGGTAGGGTATTTCGCCTCAATTTACATTCCATTGTGGCTTATTTTTTATGCAGCAATTCAATTTTATATATTATAGGCAATGTCCTTTGAAATTTTATATCATTAATATCATTATTATTATTATATTATAAGTTTCATTTAATTAACGGGGAATTATTACTTATTTTTGTCAAACTGTTATGGGAGACATTGGAATGTTTATAAATTATCTTTCCTCAAGAATGTTTTAATGTAAACAAATCTTATTGTTACTTATCCTCCTATGATGTATTGTTGATAAATCCATATTATTTATTTAACATGGATATATGATAAGGCACATTATTTATTAATAAAATCAATTATTCAATTTTAGTAATGCTTTGGACATGTAAGACATGGGTTGGGGACCATTTAAGGTAAACCCTACAGATTGGGGATCGGTTAATAAAAGCCCCTCGATGCATTAATAGTCTCATGGGATGAAATATATGGCCAAAATAAATGGTATTTTACCCGATAACTAAACCTTAGTGTGAAAGGTCTCAACGGTACTGTTTTATGTACCCGGGAAACATGGTGTCTAATAATTAAGAATTTCTCTCATTTAGACTCGGTTATTATTTATACATTAGATTTTTGCATCGATATATCTATGAATTTATTTCTTTTTCAGTTAAATTATTAATGTAATTTGTTTAAATTTATTCCCTTTCCATATTGACATTGGCTTGTCTAGTTATTTAAATATCATGTGTTATCAGTTATTTACCTTTCCGTATTGGTTTATTTCCATTGATTCATTATTGGTTCTGTTTTAATTACCCTTATTGAGAATTTTAGCTCACACTTATTTTGTTTCATTTGCCCAGGTTATGGAGAAGGAAGTTTTGAATAAGATTTCATGGACGCAGTTTATTTATTTTATTATGTATCGTGTTTTATTTTCTATTTCCCAATGTATTATCGGTATTATATATGTAATATAGTGTTCTAAGACTTATAAACTGATTGGTCCTTTGGGATTTGATTCCATGTTATCATACCAATGTAATAAAGTAATGAATCATCTTATGAATTCTAGGGTTAGGTCATTACAGTTGGTATCAATGGAATTTTAGCAGCAACCATGGAAACTGGATTTAAAAAACATAGATTAGGCAGAAAAACCCTAAGATAGAAATTTAGGATAAGTATAGAAGAACAGACTACAGTTTTTTTGAAGTATATATTATGTGGTTATTCCTAGAAATAAATCTATTTCTAGATACTACATGTGGATGTGGTTCTGGAAAAAATGTACCTCGGTGTAATAACTCTCACAAGGTGTTTCGAGCCCAACTTGGGGTAACATGGTACCCAACAACATAACCTATTGTGTAACTAGTTTTTCACTCCTGGGGGATACTCTTAGTATAATTCACATTTTCTTTACAAACCAATATGAAGGAATTAAAAATAAATATATCCCCAAAGAAACCATGATTACAATTATGATATTAGCCATGCATAAAATTTTCAATTTATGTTAAGTGTTCTACTAGTTTTGGGATTATACATTATTTTATGATTTTATCTAGTGTATGACATTGTTTATAAATAGCTCCTAGAATAAGGAATGAGAACTCCACCAATTCACATGATCCAAAGTGTAATAAGGATCATATCTTTCCTGGTCATGAGCCAACATTTCGAAGGGAAATATTCTCCCAAGTATTCTCATCATATGAGTACATAGTATCATGTGACAATGAGATGGGTAAATAATTCTAAGTCCTATGTCTTATAAAGAAACTAAGAAAAAAACAGGTCATCAGAGAACCATAAAAAATGTAATGAGTAAAATAAGACAAAGGAAAAAAGAATTGTTTTTAGACATGTGATAATTGTGGTAAGAAAAACTAGGGAACTTGCTTGAAGGGAATGAGATTTTTTTATATGTGTGGAAAAAAAGGACACATAGTTTGTGATTTCAAGAATAAGAAAATGTTTTACAATGTAAAATTCTTCAAATGTAAAGAGATGAGACACTATGTGAATAAATATCCCAATAGTTATAGGAATATATTCCAAATGATGCTATTGGATAATGGTTAAGTTATGCTATTTCTATAGATAAAGAGGAATGATTAAAATGCATATTCAATAAATATTTCGTTTGAATATTTTATCAGTAATGTACTGGTTATAAAAATTATGGAATATATGAGGAGGGTACTATAGTAATTTTTTGTTAAGTATTTGAGATATTATGCTGAATGGAACCAAGAAAAGTTATTCACTAGAAAGTTAAAAAATTTGGAATACACATGATTTATGGAAATACAACCCTTAATATGTTCCTGATGTCAATATTAGGAATAAGAAATGATTGATTTGGATAAGTGATGACTACCTTGTAATTGATTAATGGATTTTTGACAAATTGGTTTATGCTATCAATGAGGGAGTCTACAATACTTTTTTATTTAATGAATATATCTAATAACATGTGTCTTACTTAAGTAATAATAAATAATGCATGTTTCCAACAAGGTTTTATAGTAATTGGAGTTATTACCATATTTCAGGAGGATACATGATGAACTTATTAACATGATTGGAATATAAAAATTTAGAGATGCTTTATATTGATTAAAGGCTAATGACAAGTTCATCTTGGAAATTCAGTGGCTTTCTTTCTAAGTGTTGGATTATAATCTTTGGGAAAAGAGAACCATTTATGAAATGGTTTAAGTTTCACTTTAGATATAGTTTTAGAGATTGATATATTACATCACTATATGAAGAATATTATTCTATGAGATGAAGTATAAATAGTTCTAGGAATGACCAAATGATAATATTATGTTTAAATAAAAATTCTAAGTAAATTTAATTACATATATTCTTATATAAGGAATGAATTCCTCAACTCTAGGAAAAATGATATTGAAACCAAAAATTTTGTCCAAGTACCTTCCATTTCGATGAATCAAATGTACCCATAGATCATCACATATTTAGGGATTTTGATTGTTAAATTTCTCCCAACCATGTTCTCTAGCACTCAACATTAGAAATTGATTGTTAGATTTTTCCTCTATATCAATGTTTCCATTTACCACCTAAGTCTTCCTACTATGGAACCTAGTTACATTACCATTGTACTTTATTTTATCTCTTATTAAGAAGATGTGTTATTAACCCTATTCATGATGTGGGTTTTTCAACAATAGTATTTTCAAATATCAATTCATTAATTACTATGATCAAGTTTAAATAGTGAGGACACGTTTTAATTAAGGTGGGGAGAATATAACACCTCAAAATTCTAGAGTATGAATATTGTATTTGATAGTGTGTATCACAAGCATCACCAAGCGCATGAGAAAATATAATATCTTGAGAATTTTTATATTATTTAGTCTTTTAAATAGATTTAATGTATTCAATATATTGTAATGCATGCAACATTGGTTTAGTGTGTGTTACACGCAAGAGTGGCTTTCATCGATAGCTTGTGTTACATGTAAGACCGCGAGTTTCACCAAATAAGAATGTATTATTAAAATATTATTTTCTAATATAATATAATATAACCTAGACGTTATGTTAGTGATGATGAATATTATTTACCAATTTAGGATAATTTATTGTTTAAATAAATATAAAATGATTTTATTGGTTACTAATTAAATAGAAATGAAAATATGAACCAATAGGATATTTATGCTTCTAAAGTATTTTTGTCTTAATAAACATAATTAATTAAAATTAGTAAATTATTTTAATTAAATTTATATGTTATATATTAAAACAAATATTTTTTATATTCATACATTAAGTTTTCTAGGCATAATATAAGAACAAATCCAATTTTACACATAAAAACCTATATTTTTATAAAGGAAATTTTATCACCTTTTAATGGAGAACCCATTTTAAATATTAATTTTGAAACTTTTATTGATTTAATATTTCAAAATAAACTTATTATTTTAAATAAAAACATAAAAAATAGGTCAGGGTGAATTTTGATATTTTTCAAAAACATATCATTTTTTAACGAATAGTGAAAAATACTGAATTTTAGTTCAAATTTTTTTTTTCTAATTTATTTATTAGGTTAAATTATTCTTTATATTGGTTTTAAAGTAAAATCAGATAATTTTTTTATCAATTGATCCAATTTAGGTCATTTGGATCAATTTCACTTTGAAATTGACTATAAAAACAAAACATGCTTTTGGATGTTTTTACTTTAAAAACCTGCATCGTCGTCCCACCTGCGAGATGAATTTTAAATTAATTATTTCTAATTATGTTATTGTAATTTGGAAAAATGGATTCCATATTAGTAATAAGAATAATTTTTAATTTTTAATAAGTTCAAATTAGTTTTTTTAAAAACATATTAGTGAAAGTAATTAAAATTAATTACAATTATTAAAGAAAAATCAAGCTTAATAAAGGACTAAACCTTTAACTAAATATCCCAAATGACTTATAAATTTGTAAAAAACCCATTTTATGGACATAAATAGTCCCTTAACATTCCATTATTGAGTTTGGTTTGTTTTTTAATTCTTTTTTATGTAAAAACGTGGGTAAACCTAACTTCTTTTCAAAAATACCTAGCGAGTCCTTTTCCTCCCTTATAATGTGATACCACCTCTCCCACTTCTTAACACCTCTAAAACCACTTAGGATCATCCAATATGTTCTCAAATATCTTACCCAAATACCTCCCATAGACCTATGATCCTCCATTTTTGCATAAATCCTTCTAAGGAAGCCTTTTGGTATAAACCAAAGGATGTTACCCGATTAAGAGGTAACATCTTCTCTCAAGATTTTTAGTTTCATTTCCATTATTCACTCCATATACAATTATTATTATACTATTAATTAACATAAATAGTATCCTAAATATACTATGATATTTTTATGCTAATAATTTTACCTACACTTATACACACCTTCATCTAATGGGTAACGAACATACTATTTCTGTGTACGGTAGACTACTGCCTCACGAAACTGTGATTGATAATTTTTTCTTTACCACCTATAATGGTTGCCATTATGATGAAAAATATTTTTATATATGTTATATATGATTTTTATAATTTATTTATTCCTCTTTAATTTTTATTTATAACATACCTTTATGCTTTCCATCTTGTGTAAATATGATAATTTCATTTGAGAAAGTGTGGACTACCGCCCCTCAAAGCGATATGACTCATTCATTCCATACATAGAACATATAAAGGATAGTTTTAATAAACCTATGTGACATATATAATATATATTATAGTGGAATTATAATATACATATTTATCATTTAGTTTCAATTCTTTTAATACAACAATGAAATGAAAGTAGCACTCATGCGTATGTGCGACCAACCGTCTCCATGAATGGTGCACTTCATTTATAATATCCAAAACTTATAGGCTAATATAAATACATATATACTGAATATATATGATAATTAAGTCATTTTGTAAATTTTTTAGATTATTAAATTGTAATCTAATCAATAGTAACCACAATTGAAAAGTCAAAAACATACGTGAGAAAAACAGGCAAGTAACACCTGAAATAGTTAAAATAATAAAAGAGTGATAACAAATGGGTAATAAAATATTTTAATAAGTTTTTATATGATTTTATTCACATGTTTCTAGTTTTGATATTATTTATTAACATATTTTAAACCACTATACAGGATGATAAAGGCCACACAACAATAGGAAGGTTAAGGTAAGGGATTTTGTCTCAATTTACATTCATTTGAGACTTATTTTTGCACACCAATTCACTTTTATATATTGTATATACTACCCTTTGAAATTTTATATCATGAATTTACTTATTCTCATGATATTATAAGTTTCATTTAATTCATGGAGAATTATTACTTAAATGCTCCAAACTGGCATGCGACACTTTGAAATGATAAAATATTTTTTCCCCAATAATGTTTTAATGTAAGAAACACTTGTTGTTACTTATCCATATTATTCATTCAATATGGATATATGATAAGGCATATTTTTTATTAATTAAACCACTTATTTAATTTAATGAATTATTTGGACATTTAATACATGGGTTAGGGACCGTTTAAGGTAAGCCCTATGGTTTGGAGACAGATTAATGAAATCCACTCAATGCATTGGTAATATCACGAGACGAAATAGATCGCCAAAATAAATGGGGTTTTACCTAAAAGATAAAATATATTTTTAATGGTCTCGACGGTACTAGTTTCATGTACCTAGGAAACATGAAGTCCAATAATTAATCATTTCCCTCATTTATACTCAGTTATTATTTATCCATGGTATTTTTGCATCGACATATCCATGGATTTATTTCAGTTTCAGTTTATTGATTAATTGAATGTGTTTCGGTTTATTAAATTTTCATATTTATATTGCATTATCTAGTTATTTTAATGGAATGTGTTATTGGTTATTTATGTTTCTCCACATTATGAAGAAGAAAACTTTGATTAAGCTTTAATGGATGTGGTTTATTTCATTTTATTATGTATCATGTTTTATTTTCTATTTCACAATGTATTATGGGTATCATGTGTGTAATATGGTATTCCAAGACAGTTAAACTGATTTTCCTTGTGGATTTTATTCCTTATAATCATGATAATGTAATAAAGTAATGCACATGCTCTTGACTTATGGGGTCAGGTCGTTATAGGTTTAGATATCCCTGAGATCAATAAATTGGGAAATTACTATATCCAAATTACATAACTCCTCCCCAATTAATGTTTGTGGATGGAACCACCCATAAAATATTGTATTACCTCATTTGGTGTAGTTTGATGCTATATTGGGCATGTATTTTCAATATTTATACAAATCCAACATCAATTTTTAAGAAAGGGAGATCACTCTTCACATCCTGAAGCATCCTCCAATTCTGTACAAGTCTAAGAAGGATGAAGAATCTCATTCAGAATCATTGTCTCAATTATGGATATAATTTTCTTATGAGAAATTATATATAACTCAAATGATTAAGAAAAAGGATATAATAATGATCAAATTCATTTCCATGGTGAGGGACTACACTGATGTGTTCCCCTGAAGAGTTTCATAGTCTCCCTCCTAACAAAGAAGTTGAGTTCTCAACTGAAATTATTCTTTGATCAATGCCTATATCAAATACACCTTATATAATGTCAACTATTGAGTTGGAGGGAATGAAGAAGCAGTTATAGGAGAGCTGGACAAGGGTTATATATTCCAGAGTGGTTCACCATGGGGCACACAAATCCTATTAATCAAGAATAAGGATAGATCAATTTTCCACTGTATTGATTATCATGAGCTCAATAAAATCATGATAAAGAACAAGTGTCCCCTTTCATGTATAGATGACTTGTTAGATCATCTACATAGGGACAAGTATTTAAATTTGAGGAAGGAAGATATTCCCAAGACTACCTTCAGAACAAGGTATGGATACTATGAGTTCATAGTGATTCCATTCAGCCTCACTAACACTCCATAAATTTTCATGGATTTAATGAATATAGTCATTATAGATTAATGTGAAAAAATTGTGGTAGTATTTATTAATGATATTATGATATACTCTAAGAGAAATTAGAAGCATGATAAGAATTTGAATACTATTTTGAAGACTGTTTGGAGGGATAAAATTTATGAAAAGTATAGTAAATGTGAGTTCTGAATGGAGGAAGTATCATTATTGAGGAATGTTATCACTAGAAACAGAATATCTATGGACCCTTCCAAGATAAATGAAACAGAATATTGTCTCATGCCAACATCAGTAACAAAGATATGTAGTTTCCTTGGTCTAGATGGGTATTAAAAAATATTTGTGAGGAAATTATCATGATTTTTAAAACCAATAACCAAGATGAATTAGAAGGGAGTGAAGTATATCTGGACTAGTGAATGTGAAGACTACTTCAAATGGTTGAAAAAAAGTCTTATCACTATGCATGTACTCATGATACCGACAAGTTTATAAATATTTGTCATATATAGAGATGCTTAAAAGAAGGGATTAGGTTTTTTGATAATGAAAAATGATAAAGTTATATCCTACATCTCAAGCTAGTTGAAAATTCGTGAGCAAAACTATCCAAAACATGATCTAGAGTTCGTAGCTGTGATATTAGCATTGAAAATATATCAGCATTATCTTTATGGGTAGAAGTGTGAAATATATACTAAAGTTAAGATCCTAAAATATATATTCATGAAAAATTATTTTAATATTCTCCAGAAAATATGGTTAGAGTTCGTCAAATATTTTTACGTATCAATCCATTATTATTTTGATAAGGAAAATAAAGTTGAAGATGATCAAAATAGAAAGGATCCTACAATATTATCAATGATGATAAGTTTAAAGGTTACAATATTCTTAGACATTAAAAGGATTGAAATAATTAAGGAAGGAACATCATAAATCCTTTCTCAAATGATTTCTCACCTATCCCTCATGGAAGAAAAAAAGGATGCTAAAAGAAATGATTTGGAAAATCAAGAAAAGGTGGAAACTATCAAAAAGGGGAAAACCTCAGAGTTCAAAATTGATGAGGATGGAGTCTTAATATTTGGTTCATGATTATGTGTTCCATAAAATCTAGAGATAAAGAAATATAATCTAAATGATTCACATAGCTCAGCCTTCTCTATTCTCCCAGGGAGCACAAAGATGTATTGAGATCTCTGAGAAAACTATTGGTTGGATAATATGAGAAAAGATATAACTGAGTATACATCAATGTGCCTAGTATTTTATCAAGTGAATCTTGAAAAAACAAAGTATAAGGGGATGATGAAACCATTACCTATACTATCATGGAAGTGGGAAAACATCCCCATGTACTTTTTCACTGGAGTTCCAAATACATCCAGAGGAAACAATTTTATATGGGTTGTTGTGGATTTTCTTACAAAGATATATCTCTTTATAACAATTTAGTAGGACTTCTCACTTGATGAAATTTCATTTATATACATAAAATAATTTGTAATTCTTCATGGATTACCACTATAAATTGTATTTGATCAAGATATGAGATTCTCCTACAAGTTTTGGAAAAGTCTCCAACATGCTATGAACACTGAGCAGAGATTTAGTATGACCTATCACCCTCAAATTGATGGACCATCTAAATGAAATATTTAGAAACAAGAATACATGTTGATAGAATATTCTATGGAATTAAAGGAATTATGGGACCAACATCTACCTCTGGTCGATTTCTCTTACAAAAACAGTTTCCACTTGATCATCCAGATGGATCCATATGAAGCCCTTTTTAGGAAAAGATGAAGAACACCGACATGTTGGGGTGAGTTCAGTGAACCTAAGATGCTAGACCTAAAATGGTCGAAGAAATGGTGGAGAAGGTAAAAACCATTCATATTCATATCAAGGAATCCCAATTTCAACATAAGATCAATGTAAACAATCATCAATTGAACATTGAGTTTATGGTTGGAGACATGGTATTCCTCCACATATATCCATGAAAGAGGGTAATGAGATTTGGGAAGAAATGAATGTCAAGTCCCATGTACATCTACCCATTTGATATTCATAATTATATTGGAGTTGTGGAATATTTAATATAACTTCCAAAAACCATGTATTAAGTACATGATGTATTCCTTGTATCCCTCTTGAGGAAATATATACCAGATCCCTTACATGTACTGAATCCATAGGCAGTGTAGTTATAAAATGATCTCTCTTAGGAGGAGATGCCAGTGAAACTCTTAGACCATAGAGATAAATTATTATTCAACAATTCTACTAACCTAGTCATAGTTCTATAGAAGAACCATAAGTATGAAGAGGCAATATGGTAACCAAAGGAAGCAATTAAGGAGATGTACCCTCGCTTTTTTCACTATAGTATGTAAAACAAAATTTAGAGGGAAATTTTTCATAAGGGGGGAAGAATGTAATGACCTAAACTTCTATTGATAAAAAATTCCGATATTATATTTATGTTATATATTATATATCAGATAAAATCAAATATATAACACGGTAAAATTTTATAAATAAATAATAAAGGAAATAAGAGGAGGTTTTTTAGAAATTAAGAAACCTATACAAATATAATAGTAATATGAAAATTATGACTAGTAAATAATAAAATAGAAAATTAACCTCACCAATTAAAGTATAATAAAAATTTAGGCATCTTATAAATGAAAATATGACATGATAATATCATAGCATAAGTAAATAAATGTTTTAAAAATGATAAATTAAGTTTTGATATTTTGGTGAAACATATATTTTTATTTACAATTAATATAATTATTTTAAAGAAAATTTATTTTTATAAAATAGATTCATAAATTTATATTTTGTTGTATTAGGATTATAAGATAATTTTATGAGACCTTAATTAATTTTTTAAAGTGTTGTAAAATAATTTATAATTTTAAAATCAGTGTTTTCCAAGGAAATGATGATTTTAATAAAAAATTAAATTTCTAATGTTTAGAAATATATTTTAATAAAAAATAGTTCATTTTTAATTTGACACATCAAAAAATGGCTAGGGTAATGTTTTGGGATTTTTAGAAAAAAAATACAATTTTTGGTGAATAGTGAAATACGATAATTTACGTTATTTAACAAATACATGAATTATTGAGCCATATATGATGTGTTGATGATGTAAGAACATAACATAAAAATATAATTAATTATTTTAATATATTTAGTAATAATTCTCAAATAATTCATATTTGTGTGGAAAAATAATAAATTAATGAATAAAATAATGAAAAAACATCTCTCTCCTTCCCTATAAATACCACCCCTTCTCCTCACACTTTTAAAGATTTAATACTTGTCAAACTTATTTAAAATACCATTCCCAAATATACCCACCACATATATGGTCCCTTAGTCTCTTCAAAATATTAAACCCTTTTCCCTAAGGAGTTTCCTAAAGAGGAGAAATTCAAGAGGTAAAATCACTTTTCATTTTTCTTTTAATTTATTTTTAATTTATTTATTTTATTATTCCCTCATCAAATAACCTTATACAAGTGAAATGATAAATCTTTTATATTTTATATTATTTAAATTTATTTTTTAGTTGAATAACCCATCATTATTTCTCTTCCCCTCTCCTTTTGTACTAAAAATGAAAACATCGTGTGTAATGTTTTGATTTATCACTTTCAATGATGATGAGTTTTAAATTTCCTTTAAATCCTTAATTAATGGTCATAAAACCATTTTATGGTTAAAAAGATTATAATATATTCATTAAAACCTATTTAATCTTCTAGAACCATTATATATACAAAGTATAAATTAATGAAATAAAACTAGTTTCTGATGATTGAAAAATCACCAAAATAATCTAAATGATTATCACTAATGTCTTATCTAATTATTGAAACTCACAAAAAATAATCAAATGAATTATATAAAAATTTAATATTTTGTATTTTCATTAATAACATATAATTTCAATTATATCCAACCATTCAAATTTTACATGATTTTCCGTACATATATACAAGTAAACTGATCATGTAAACCAAGGAAACCAAAGATCCAGAATGATGAAATTGAATCTCATAACCCATAAACAAGGCCATAAATAAAATTAACAAAATTATAATAAATAAAATACATGTATATTTTTTTATTTAATTAATTAATGTATTTAATCTTATTATTCTAGAAATTAAGTGCCAGTGCAGAACACTTTCAGACATAAGGTAAGAGATTCTTTCGGAAGCTCCATTTTTTCCTTCAGGTTATACTTTCTTTCTATTTAACTGAATGTAAATATTTTTTATTTTTATATAATTTTTATAAATTCTATGTGTATGTACCAAAATCATGTATCCAGATCATTTCATCTTTAATTTTCAAGGATATACATGTTTAAAAGGGTTCCCTTATCAATTCTTCTCGATAAGCACGACCGATGAAAGAGAAATTCTTGATTTCTTACTCATTTTCAAGTACCATACATAATATATTTTAAGACAAATTTATTTTATAAAATAACTCATTTTATAATTAAAAATTATATATTTTTTTATTTCTGATTTTATACAAACAATTATTCCTTTTCTATTTTGAATAATACTTAATATTTTCCTTAAGCCGCGTTAAGATGTTTTATTTATAAAGTTTATTACCACTCTTTTTACATGTTTTCACATAAATTTTGCATTAATTGTCATGATATATTTCTATTTTCCCTTATGAATTTCCATGTATGATTTAAATCCATTCTTTTATGGACACAATTATGATATTCTCTTTTCTTATGCCTTTTGACATGATTAGGATACCTAATTCTTTCCATGGGTGGAACTTATGTTTATGTTTGATTACTTATGTATGATTATTATTATGGAACACATATTCATGAACATGTTATGATGGGTGCACCTAGATATCACTCCAATGCATTTATTAATGTTTAGTCTCATGGGACGTCATGTGAAACGATCTTTGTGGTTTTCCTTGACTCATGCTCCATGTGCAACGGTCTTGTTGGTTAGTATTGAATCATGATCCTCCATGTAAAATGATCCTTGAATCAAGATTATTTCATGTTTTATGTTGATTACACATTACTATTATTAGATGATACTATGTTCTATATGTTATACTTCTATATGATTATTCATGTTTCATTACTTTTTATGTCATCATGTTATGCCTTCTAACCAATGTGATATGCTTTATTCTTATATTTATTATTATTGACCTCACCTGTTTTGATAATCCCAATTATGCTTTCATATAATTTTATAATCCCAATTATGCTTTCATATAATTTGATAATCCCAATTATTCTTTCATATACTTTGATAATCCCAATTAATGTTTATCTATACAAAAATTTTCTCAAGATATCCTTTTCTGTTATCAAGATGATAATAATGTTAAAATAATCCTTGAAATATGTTAATCACTATTTGTTTATGTTTATGTAACTTCTGAAGTAATCCTAACCAAATTGGATATGTTTTGCATAAAACAGAAAGTGTTAAGTCAGTGGTCTGCGTATAGCTACTGATAAAGAGATATCGGTACTTAGTCTACCGATAGACAGAGTAACCGATAAGCTAAGGTTACCGATATGTACAAGAGCTACCGACAGAAACCGAGCTACCGATAGAACATGTCTACCAGTTTGCTTAATTCTTCTCGTATACACTTGATCACTGATATGTACAGAGATACCGATATGAAGAAGTCTATTTATAGAACCAGTTCACAGACAGTTACTGATAGAAGTCAGCTGATAGAGTAAGTCTACCGATACGAGCTACTGACCGACCTACTGATACATAGACTGGCGACTGATATGAAGAAACTGACATAGTCTACCGATACAAGTACAGAGTCACCGATACATCGAGCTACCGATAGCCCAAGATCTACCAATGGACCAAGATCTACTGATGGATTAAGAGATACCGATAACAAGAGATACTAATAGAATGAAGTCGCTGATATATATAGCTACCGATACAAGTTCAAAAGAGCTACCGATGGAAGGTCCTGCTACACAAAGTCCACTGCACACATCTACCAACAGAAAGCAACTAATGATTGACCAACAAGTCAAACTCTATACTCTCAATACTATTTATTTATTAAGATAACAGTTACATTTGTTTGTTTTAATGCAGTTAATGTTATTTAATGAATTCTGTTGCCATGTCAGGGAACCATACCTAGTACCCATGCAGAAAGTAATCATTCCTTTTTTCCAGAGCTGAAAACTATAAAGGGAAAGAAAGAGAACAATTCATATAGGTGATACGAAAAAGATAGAACAAATGTGTTGTTGTGAATAAGGAAAATGTCTCAAAAAGCATTCAAACATGGAGCATTCACACAAGGCTACATCCATACTCCAAGAACTCTAAACATACTTGAAGCCGATAATTCTGAAGCAAACCACAAGCTGCATCTTGAGTGAATAACTACCACAAACACTTCATGCACTCAATCTAACAAGCTGAACCTAGAACCAAAGAAAAAAACGACACTCTGTTTTCTGAGAAGAAACCAGAGGACTCAGAAGCTTGTTTGACCAACCAAACAATTCCAGAGCTGCACTGCCAATCACTAAATCTCTTCTAAACTCGTTCTCACTTACTTTAGTGATTCTTTCGTTTAAATTCCGAGTAGTTTCTGTATCCTGTTTATTTTACACACATACTGTCTCTTGAGATTAATTGGAGGATTCTTAAATCCTCATTCAAACTCTATAACTCTCTTGTTTCCCACTATGGATAGTGGTAGAGGTCGAGTAAGACCTGGACAACTATGAGCTGTTGTTTGTTTCCCACAAAGAACTGTGGTAGAGGTCTTTGGACCTGGACAGTATTGCATTGTTTTTTACCTCGATCCAGGGTGTGGATATATTTATATAAATTGTTTGAGAGGGATAAGTCTCAGCTTGAGACTGAACCTCTTGGTTACATCTGCTCTGATTTTTAGTTTAAATCATAATTATACTATATATATATTTCATATTCTGCTGCTGTTACTGATTCTCGCTCAAATTTACCCAAGAGATGAAGGTAGAACGGTCCTTGTAGTTTAGCTTGGTTTATTGAATCCTTAGAGACCTAAGAAGAAACCTACAAACACGTACATTCTATGGACTGTTTTTGACTATGAAGTGGCCAACTTGGGTTGATTTTATATGGGTTTAAAGGATAAATAACAGATTTAAGTGAATTCAATTTAAAAGAATGAGTTGATCCTAGGTTATCGCTCGGGGTGGATTGGATGAATTACTTTGTTAATGATTTCAATTTATTACAATTGAGATGGATTAATTTAAGAAGATCAAACGGAATCATAATTTACTGGTTTAATACCTACACACCCTAATACTAATCACCTATACACTTGAAGGATCAAAGTTTTGAGCACTCCAAGGTAGAGGTTCGTATTAGCACTTGAAATGTGTGACCTTAAATTCAATAAGGATGAAGATGTTTTAAAATCATCAAATAAAAATATCATTTAAAAGAAGTGATTAGCCATTAATGGAGTGATAAATAACATAAAATCCATCCCCTTGCTACTCCCTTAGATCAACCCATAAAATAGTTAGCCCTCCATTTATGACATGTCTTCAACGGAAGCGGGAAGTAGACTTACAAGGGTGGAATTGAAGAAGTAAAAACAACAACAACAAAAAAGATCACTCCTCCATTGTGTGAGAAATATCACAAAGTATGGTGTGAATAAATCCACAACTTGAACCAACGTTATCAACGTGATAAGTAGAAGAACAGAATAAGAGTAAATGAATAACTTTTATTAAGAAACTAAGGTGAATTAAATAACTAAAATGAGAAAAAAATGCGATTACAAACACAAAGCGGCAGCATAACACTACAATGAAACCAAGAACCAAAGATCCTTCAATCCTCCAACACCACTACATTAAATAGGCATATTTGAGACCTTGGGTCAAGCCTCCAACAGTCCAAGTCTCCTCAATTAATTGTGGTAGGCCATAGGTGGGTGGAAATTAAGGGAGAGTTGATTTTTCCACCCTTGACCCGAGGTGGCAGCCAACTTTCCATCACCGAACAGACACATCTGAAAGACCTTCTAGATGGCCGAATCAGAGTGGGCCATAGAAAACGAAAATGTAGCTCAGGAAGTCTTATAACATCCTGTAAAATTTTCCCCTATTTAAAGTTGTGCATTCCTAGATATAATTAAATTAGTGGGATGTTTTTCTGGGCCGCAGAATCTGGCCCAGAATTGTATCTCTAACATGGTCCACCTCAATGGCCACCATAGATGCCGAATTAGAATTGTAACATGAAGAGGTATTTGTTAATATACATGGATTATATCATCCCACAAAATATGGGATTCATTGGGTCTGTATTTTGGGCCCCACAGTCTCATAAGTGGGCTAGTTTCCAATCTACCTTCTCTTATAATTGCTTCCATTCATCTCCAAATATCTCCATCATTGTTTATGAATCATCCATTGATCCCTGAATGAAAAATGTTCACATTTAAGTTTAGATATAGTTACCTAAATATCAAACTAAAATATTTATAATTACATTACTTAGAATCAGACGACTCATTGGGCCTAAATTGGTGTATATTAGGCATGAAGTGCACAAATGATGAGAATGGATGTTCATAATGAAAATGCACTAACTCAGGCCCATAAGATAAAAAATGAACATTTAATACCATTAAAATGTAGTTAAAATATATGTTTTTATTGGATAATAACACCCCCCGACTTGAGATTTTCTAGTCCTGAGCAAATAATTCAATGATTTTATTTGAATTCCTTTCTTCAAACACATTATAACAAACAGTGCTCACAATGTAAACTGCACACAAATATATCTTTATAACCTATCAAGATAATTTAAAACAATATGAATTTAAAATCATATCCCAATCCCAATCCCATTCCGTTGATCAAATCCATCATCATACTTCATCCAACTCAATTAGGTGTAATGATGTGTTGTGTATCACAATATATATGCTGGTTCATTTTCATTCAAGGGGGAAATCATGGAAGCTCTAGGTGGAATAAAATTTAATCCTAATATGAGTATTAATAATTCTTTTTTTGGATTTTTTTTGCAATATTGCCATAGTAATTGAGATTGCATTTAATCAAATTAACCCATGTAGCAAGACTTTGCTGATGACTCCCAGACTCAAAGGCCTTAGGGCACCAAGTGAAGCCCACATACTCAGACATCATCTCGAGTTAACATAATCAAAAACAAAGTCATATTACCATAAATAGAGATAGATTTAAAAACTCAGGTCCAGGAAACTCTGGAGTCACAATCCCCAAGCGCCGAAAGCCTCGCATTTTATCAATCCATTGCTCTATACGCAAATTTTTATTTATTTATTTTTTTATTTATTTATTTTTATTTATTTTTGAATACTAATATTATTCATAAAAATAAAACCAGCCTATAATATTTATTATGGGACCCCAAAAATTCAAATTAGTACCCCACAGTCTAAAGGACGTGCATTGTGGTATTTTGATTTAATGGATGAAAATAAAAATGATGAAAATTTTCATTGGACAACCAAACTTTTAAAATAAATGCTTTAAAACTTAATCATGAATTAAATTAAGAGTCAAGGAAATAAAAATTACTTGATATATAGTTTTAATGTGATAAAAGATGTTATTATATGAATGATAAAGGAATTTTACTTCTTTTTTTTATCATTGTTTTTTTTAAACAAACATTTTGTTTCCACACCCCCCAACATAGAATGAAACTATCCCTAGTTTCGTAAAAATAAAATTTAGAATGGGGTAGATGAATAAAAAAAGGAAGTTAAATAAGTAAATTGAAATATGAGGGTCATGGAATGAAGTCACCTGGTGGTTGATGTTTGAAGTTCTTGCCGCTCGAATTTAGTCCTTTGATATCCATGTCGCTTGCAAAGTTCCCTAGTAGAAAAAGGAAAAACAAACAAACAATATATATATATATATAAGTACAATATATATATATAAAAATTATAGAATAAGTAAGCACATTAAGCCGTAGGTCAGTGGTAAGAGCACGCCCCTGTCTCCCTTCGGTCCCGGGTTCGAGTCCCCGCGGCTTCGCCGGTTGTGACGGGGTTTTCCCTACGGCCTATAGCGTGTCCCCATTTTTAATTATTATTATATTTTTATATTTATTTTTATTTTTATCTTAACCTAACAAAATAAATTGATGATACATTGTCTTCTTTTTAAATTTATGGGTAAGGTATTACTCAAGGATCACACCACGTGACACAGATGAATATGGTGCTCCCCTTTCGTACCCATCCATACTCATAATAGAAGAACAGGTCAAAAGTCTATTTTTTTTATTTTTAAATATAAAAATGATAAATTAATCTTATTTGAAAAATAAAGATGATTCAGAAAGATTAGAAACATAAAAACCACGGGTTGCCTCCCGTGCAGCGCTTTGTTTAACGTCGTTAGCCCGACATAGATCCTAAATTTATCAATTTTTTTCTTGGTTCATAAATTGGCTCAAATAACTCAACATCTATTTCCTGTTTATTGAATGATTCAATGAATGTTTTTAACCTTTGACCATTGACCTTGAAAATGGGTCCACTAGTGGGATCTTGAATCTCTACTGCCCCATGGGGGTATACATGATGCATTATGAAAGGACCTGACCATCTAGACCTTAACTTTCCCGGGTGTAAATGATGTTTTGAACTATACAAGAGCACAAGTTTTCCTGGTTCAAAATGTTTGACCTTGATATTCCTAGATTGGTAGGCTTGAACTCTAGATTTATTGATCCTTTAATTTTCATAAGCCTCCATTCTTAGTTCCTCCAGTTCATTGAGATCTAATTTCCTTTTTGTTCCGGCCAATGAGAGATCATTATCCATTTTCTTAATTGCCCAAAAGGCCTTATGTTCAATCTCCACTGGAAAATGGAATTCTTTACCATAAACCAACCTATATGGGGACATTCATGAAATGGTTTTATATGCGGTTCTATAGGCCCAAAAAGTATCTAAGAGTTTCTCATACCAATCTTTCCTAGAGGGGTTGACAGTTTTTTTTCAAGAATTTGCTTAATCTCTATATTTTCTAACTCCTCTTGACCATTGGTTTGAGGATGGTATGCAGTGGAAACGTTTTGAGAAATACCATACTTAGACATGAGTGAAGAGAATGGGTGGTTGCAGAAATGGGTTCCTCGATCACTGATTATAGCCCTAGTAATTCCAAATCGAGAAAATATGTTCTCTTTCAGAAATCGAATAACAACTTGATGATCATTGGACTTAGTGGGAATGGCCTCAACCCATTTTGAGACATAATCAATAGCTAAGAGTATGTAGAGGTATCCCCAGGAGTTTGGGAAGGGACCCATGAAATCAATTCCCCAACTGTCAAATATTTCAACCACTAAGATGGGAGTGAGTGGAATTTGATTCCTTTTTTGTGATGGACCCTACTTGTTGACACCTAGGATAGCTTTGAAAAAATGTGTAGGAGTCCCTTGAGAGGGTCGGCTATAAGAGACCACATTGAAGAATCTGAGAAGATGTTTTCTTAGAGTAAAAGTGACCTCCACATGCTTCACTATGACATAATTTAAGGATAGACTCTTGTTCAGATTCTGGAACACACCTCCTAATGACTTGGTCAGGGCAGAACTTATAGAGGTATGGATCATCAAACACATAGTGTCTAACATCAGAAAGGAATTTCCTTCGAGCTTGAGTCCCTAAGAATTTTGGAATGACTCCTATAACTAAGAAATTGGATATGTCGGCATACCAAGGGAAGTCACTCACAGAGTACAGGTGTTCATCAGGAAATTAATTAGACACAGAAAGGTGGTTTGAGTTGTCTTTGAATTCAATCCTAGAGAGGTGATCAGCTACAACATTTTCAACGCCATTTTTATCCTTGATTGTGAGGTCAAATTCTTGTAAGAGAAGGACCCACCTAATTAGTGTAGCCTTAGCATCTTGTTTTTGGAAGAGGTATTTTAGTGCAGAATGGTCAGTGCACATAGTGATCGGGGATCCTAAGAGTTAGGACATAAACTTCTCTAAGGCAAACACAATATCAAGTAACTCCTTTTCAGTAGTGGTGTAGTTTATTTGGGCATCATTTAAGGATTTTCTTGCATAAGCAATGACATAAGGAGTTTTATCACAACGTTGTCCTAACACAGCTCCTACAACAAAGTCACTGGCATCACACCTAAGTTCGAAATAAAGGTTCCAATTTGGAGATTTTATAATGGGAGGAGAGGTGAGAGGGGATTTGAGGGTTGAGAATGAACCCTCACAGCTTTCTGTCCAAAAAAATGGAGCATCCTTTACTAGGAGAGCACAAAGGGGATGTGAGATCAAACAAAAGTCCTTGATGAATCTTCTATAGAAACCAGCATGTCCTAAGAAAGACCTCACTTCCTTGACAGTTTTGGTTGATGGAAGGTGACAAATGATGTCAACCTTGGCTTTATCAACTTCAATCCCCCTACCTGAGACCAAATGACCTAGAACTAGTCCCTCTTTAACCATGAAATGGCATTTTTCCCAGTTTAGGACTAGATTCTTTTCTTCATATCTTGACAAAACTCTCTCTACATTCCTCAGACATCCATCAAATGTATCCCCAAACACAGATAATTCATCCATGAAGACCTCTAGAAAATTCCCTACCATGTCTAAGAAGATTCCCATCATGCACCGCTGGAAGGTTCTAGGGGCATTGCATAACCCGAAGGGCATGCGTTTGAAGGAAAATGTTACAAATGGACATGTGAATGTAGTCTTCGATTGATCATCTAGGGAGACATCAATTTGATTATACCCTAAGTACCCATCTAAGAAACAGTAGAAGGCATGACCTACCACTCTCTCAAAGACTTGGTCAATGAATAGTAAGGTGAAATGGTCCTTCTTAGTGAATGAGTTTAGCTTCCTATAGTCAATGCAGACCCTTCATCCACTACTCACCCTTGTTGGAAGAATCTCTCCATCCTCATTGGTTATCACTGTGATTCTAGCCTTTTTTGGAACCACTTGGATTGGGCTCACCCACTCACTCTCAGCTATGGGATATATGATACCAAATTTTAACAATTTTAGAAGTTCTTTACTTACTACCTCCATGAGATTAGGATTGAGTCGCCATTGAGGTTGACGACATGGCTCTGAATCAGATTCCAAAACAATCATATGAGTCCCAACAAGTGGGCTAATCCCAGGAATATTAGATAGGGTCCAACCAATGGCTTTCTTATGTTTCCTAAGGACATATAGAAGCATCCTCTCATGATTGGCTTCAAGAGAAGAAGAAATGACAATATGATGTGTTTGATTGTCCCCTAGGAAATAATACTTGAGTGTAGCAGGAAGTTCCTTCAATTCAAGATCAGGTTTGTTCAGAATTTCAGAAAAATATTGGGACATTGGATCAAGTTCAATTTCTTTTTTTAGAGTTTCAGATAGGATTTATTCCCCACATGTAGATGTTTCAGCTACTAGATTGGCTTGATCAGATTTAGGGAAGGAAGTTGGAGTGGTCTCCATGAAAGTGGTTTCTTGAAAGGTTTAACTAATTGTTGGACCTAAGAATTCATCATAAGAGAAATTTGAAATTGATTCAAGCTAAGGAGATAAACTTCCTTTATGTGAACAAAGGAAATCAATCTCATCCAGACTTAAACATTCCGAAAATATTCCTTGATGCTCTATGGATTCATTATCAATGCTTCCTATCATGTTTACTTCATGAATGTCCTCGTCATCCCCTATTTGTGAGCTTACATTATAGATGTTCAAGTCTAGACTCATGTTCCCAAAGGTGATGGTCATGTTCCCATTTCAGACTCGGATAACAGAGTTGATTGTTGCAAGAAAAAGATAGCCAAGGATGATTGGGGTTTTTTCATTATTTCCTAAGTTTGGATGGTTTTCAAGGACAATGAAGTCAGCAGGGTAGATGAAGTTTTCAACCTTTACCAGAACTTCCTTTAAAATACCCTTTGGAAACCTAATGCTACGATCAGCAATCTGAAGTGTGACAGATGTGGGTTGGAGCTCTTTTAGGCCTAACTGGCAGTACACGACATATGGGATGATATTGAAACTAGCACCTAGGTCACACAAGGCCTTGACAACTTTGCTTTCTCCTAGTTCAACATTGATGTAAGGGCAACCTGGGTCTTTCAACTTAGGAGGAATGGTCCCTTGAATGTTGGTACTCACATTAGCAGCCAAAAGGACATGGTTTTTATGTGAAAATTTTCTTTAAAAAGTGCACAAGTCCTTAAGGTACTTTGAGTAGGCAGGTATGGTTTGGATGGCATCGAGAATGGAAATGTTCAGCTTGACTTGTGAGAAGATTTCCCTCAATTTTTCATTTAGATCAGGCTTGGGTTTCCCCCTCATGCATTGTGGAAATGATGCAGGTTGTGGGGTTGTTTGTGGAAGAGTTGTTTCTTTCACATTGTTATCAGTTTCCTTAGTTTTATCTTGTGGTTCATTTGAATTTTCATCCAAGTTTGAATATTCAGTTGAGTTCTGAATTAGTTGTTCAGGTTTCTCAATTGATTTCCCACTTCTTAAAACAGTCACAACCTTTAGTTGTTCATGAGTTGTTTGAGTGCCACTTGACTCTCCCCTTGAAGTTGAGGATGGAACCGCCTGAGTAGGCATGGGTGCCTTTCCAGTTTTTATGGTTTGAAGTTCTTGTTTAAGGGTAGATACTTCTGAGTTCATCCTCTCCATTTGTTTTCACAGTTGTTCTAGTAGGCCTTGTGGAACAGTTTGGGTGGGTGCTTGAGTAGGTTGGTTTATCCCATGGGATATCTTGGAGGTGGGATGGTTTGTTGAAAATGGATCGGCAGCTATTGGTATTGGATAGTTTGGGTTTGAAACTGGTTATGGGTTTGGTAGTTCTGATGGGGGTAAGGCTTTTGTCCCTATGGTTGGCTAGGTTGTTGGTTATCTTTCCAGCGGAAGCCTGGGTGGTCATTATACCTTGGGTTGAAGTCGATTTGGTATTGAGGCTTTTGAAAGTTCAAAGCATTTACTTCCGCTGTAGGTCCTCCTAAAAGAACGTCCTTGATGGTAGGAATAGTTGGGCAGTTGTCTGTCTTATGGTCATGTTTGTCACAAATTTTGCAAACAAGGTCTACAGTTTGGATTTCATGGACTTTCCTAAGGTCTATCTCTTCAACCTTCCTAGAGAGTGCTACGAGTTTAGCCCTAAGGCTTTCCTCTTCTCTAAGTGTATCAATTCCAGTATTTCTTTGTGGATTTTCAGAATAAGGTGAAGTTCCCCATGTTTGGTTTTGTTCAGAAAGGCTTTCTAGATACTCTTAAGCATCATTTGGGGATTTTTTTTAAGGTTCCATTACACATCATGTCAATGAATTGTTTTTTCCCCGGACCCAACCCTTCATAGAAAATTATCACTTGTTCAGGAATAGAAAAACCATGGCGTGGAACCATGTTTAGAGTGTCTTTGAACCTTTACCATGTTTAATATATTGACTCTCCCTCTTTTTCAAAAAAGTTTTGGATACTCTTTTTAAGTGCAATTGTTTTGTGGTGGGGAAAGTATTTTTTGTAGAATTCTTTTTGTAGTTGGTCCCAAGAGTTGATGGATGAAGGTCTCAAATTGTTTAGGAAATTTTTAACTCGATCCTTTAAAGAAAAAAATAGCCTCATCTTAGCTGATTCTAGTTGATGTGGAGGACACATGGTTTCTACAATGTCATTGAACTCCTTAATATGAAGGTAGGGAATCTCGGACTCCATTCCATGGAATGTGGGAAGGTGGTTTAGGACATGGGGTTTAAAGATGTAGTTGGAATCTCCTAGGGAATTGTGTCTAATGCATGAGGGGTAATTGGTCCAAGAAGGTGTGAGTTAGTCATTCATGGTTTGATCTACCGCATTCCCCAAGTTTGGGGCTGCCTCATTTGGGTTTCCATTTTGGTTTCCACCCGGGTTTATGAGTTGGTTTCTTTGAATACCTTCCATTGAAATGGGCTCAATTTTTGACTCAGGGGTGTTTGGAAGATTAGGATCTAATGGAAAGAGTACCCTTGGTGTACTTGACTCCACAACCCCAGGACTATCCACCATAACTAGATGGTTTGATTGATCGCAGGTGTAGGCGTACATGCGCCAAAAGAAAAAAAACGAGAAAGGGACAAGATAAGAGAATTTGGATGAGAAAAGAAGAAATGTGGAAGAATAGAATGGGTGTTTAGATGACTTAATTGGGTCCCCGAAAATAGCGCCAATATTTGATTCTCGCTCAAATTTACCCAAGAGATGAAGGTAGAACGGTCCTTGTAGTTTAGCTTGGGTTATCGAATCCTCAAAGACCTAAGAAGAAACCTATAGACACGTACATTCTATGGACTTTTTTTGGATATGAAGTGGCCAACTTGGGTTGATTTTATATGGGTTTAAAGGATAACTAACATATTTAAGTTAATTCAATTTAAAATAATGAGTTTATCCTAGGTTATCACTCAGGGTGGATTGGATGAATTACTTTTTTAATGATTTCAATTTCTTATAATTGAGATGGATTCATTTAATAAGATCAAACGAAATCATGACTTACTGGTTTAATACCTACACACCCTAATACTAATCACCTATACACTTGAAGGATCAAAGTTTTGAGCACTCCAAGGTAGAGGTTCGTATTAGCACTTGAAATGTGTTACCTTAAATTCAATAAGGATGAAGATGTTTTAAAATCATCAAATAAAATCTCATTTAAAAGAAGTGATTATCCATTAATGGAGTGATAAATAAAATCCAATCCAGCCCCTTTCTACTACCTTGGATCAACCCATAAAATAGTTAGCCCTCCATTGATGACATGTCTTCAACGGAAGCGGGAAGTAGACTTACAAGGGTGGAATTGAAGAAGTAAAAACAACAACAACAAAAAAGATCACTCATCTGTTGTGTGATAAATATCACAAAGTATGGTGTGAATAAATACAAACATTTAACCAATGGTATCAACGTGATAAGTAGAAGAACATAATAAGAGTAAATGAAGAACTTTTATTAATAAACTAAGGTGAATTAAACAACATACATGAGAAAGAAATGCGATTACAAACACAAAGCAGCACCATAACACTACAATGAATCCAAGCACCAAATATCCTTCAATAATCCAACACCACTAACTTAAATAGGAATTTTTGAGACCTTGGGTCTATCCTTCAACAGTATAAGTCTCCTCAATTAATTGTGGTAGGCCATAGGTGGGTGGAAAGTAAGGGAGAGTTGATTTTTTCACCCTTGACCCGAGGTGGCAGCCGGCTTTCCTTTACCGAACAGATGCGTCTGGAAGACCTTCTAGATAGACGAATCAGAGTGGGCCATAAAATACGAAAATGTATCTCCAGATGTCTTCTAACCGTATGTACAATTTGGTCCCAGTTTGAGTTTTTTATTGCGGGATATGGTCAAATTAGTGGGGTGTTTTTCTGGGATGCAGAATCTGGCCCAGAATTGTATCTCTAACTTGGGACGCCTTAAGGAACACTATAGAGGCAGAATTAGCTTTGTATCATGAAGTGTGATTTGTTACTATACATTTCTTCTATAATCCCACAAAATATGGGATTCATTGGGCCTATATGTTGGGCCCCACAGTCTCATAAGTGGGATGATTTCCAATCTGCCTTCTCTTAGAATTGCTTCCATTCATCTCCAAATATCTCCATCATTGTTTATGAATCATCCATTGATTCCTGAATGAAAAATGTTCACATTTAAGTGTATATATATTTCCCTAAATATCAAATTAAAATATTGATAATTACATTCCTTAGAATCAGATGACTCATTGGGAATAAATTGGTTTATATTAGGCATGAAGTGCATAAATGATGAGAATGGATGTTCATAATGAAAATACACTACTCAGGCCCATAAGATCAAAAATGAATATTTAATACCATTAACATGTAATTAAAATATATGTTTTTATTGTATAATCAGTTACTTTGAAATACAACATTATTTTAAAGCTACTTTGATAGTTAAATTAGCAAGTGTTTATACTTATTGTAAACCAGTAAGTTAGTTTCAAAAGTTAATTTAATCTTCAGATTAAGTTAACTGAGACCTAATCAATCTTTGAGAAACTGATTGAACATTTATATTCTTTATAAATTTACTATAGTTTAACTTGGATTTTAAATTGGGGGATTTTAAAAGAAAATAATTTTTAACAGAAATTTTAATTGGAACTCAATTCACCCCCTCTTGAGTATCCACTCCGACCAACATTTGGTATCAGAGGTTGTTTATTAATACAAGTTTTCAAAACACTCTGTTTTTCAACTGTGATTTTAGTTTCATCTTTAAGGATCTTAAATTTCTGTTAGTTCTAAATTTTATCTCTTTAATTTTTCTTTATAAAATCTAGCTATGGACAATAGACTAGAGGGTGATGCTACTAATCGGCCACCTTTCTTTAATGGTACAAACTATGCTCAGTGGAAAATGAAAATGAAAATTCATTTGGAAAGTATGGGTTTTGATATCTGGACTGTCATAGAGTCTCAATATAAAATTCCAGAAACTTAAAGAACAATATGGGATGAACCTACAAATACAACTTACAATAATATTTGTAAAGGTATGAATTCCCTGTACTGTGCTTTAGGAGATGAGGAATTTAATATAATTTCTGCCTGTAAAACTTCTTATGAAATTTGTGATACTTTAGGTGTTTCTCATGAAGGAAAAACTAAGTTAAAGAAAAGAGATTGAATACTTATACTATTAAATATGAAAATTTTAAAATGAAAACTGATGAACTTATTTCTGATATGTATCTCAAGTTTAATGAGATAGTCAATAAAATGAGTTCACTTGGTAAAGTTGTTCCATCAAAGGAACAAATCTTGAGAATCTTGAGATTTCTACCAGACCGTTGGAGAGGCACATCTGTTTCAATCAGAGAGTCATGTGACATTGGAGCTCTGCCTATCAAAGAACTTATTCGTAAATTAATGATGTATGAGGAAGAACTCATGGTAAATAATGAAAGAAGATAATGAACCCAAAATAAAATCCATGGCTTTCAAGTCTACTGCTTATAAGAGAAAAGACAAGGAGAAAATGCAAATACCTACTGAAAGTTCAACCAATGAAGATTCTGATTCAGATAGTGATGCTGAAATGGCTCAAATTTCCAGGAGATTTAAGAAGTTTTATAGGAAGAATAAATTCTTTAGAAAATCTAACTACAAAGGGAATTATGATAGAAAAGGTCATTGGAAGATGTATTGGAAGAAATTTGATAAGGAAGATGATATAGTATGCTATGAGTGCAAGAGGAAAGGACACATCAAGGCTGACAGTCCAAAATTGAAATTCAAAAAGAAACATGATTATAAGGACCAGAAGTACAAGAGAGCCATGAAAGCTAATTGGAGTGCTTCATAGGATAACACAAGTGAATCTGAAGTTTCTATTTCTGAAAATAATTGTGCCAATATGTGCTTCATGACTAACACATCTGAGGTACCCGTTTTCCCAATTCTAAATGATTATTATTCCGTAAATAATAGTGATTCAGACAATGATGAAAATATGTCTAAGGCTGAACTTTTTGAATATTGTAATATACTAGAAGAAACATGTAATGAACTCAAGGACAAGTATAAGTCATTAAAGAAAAATCATGCTCTCACTTCCAATGTTAAATCTTCCTTTGATATAGAAAAGGAAAAGAATGCTAAATTGTTAAAGGAAAATACTGAACTGAAAATTTCTAATGAGAAACTCAGAAAGGACATAGAAAAGTTCACAAAGGGAAAAGATACAATTAATCAAATGTTCGGTAGACAAGTTTCACCTAAATACACTATTGGATTGGGATACCAACCTGGATAGAGACAGTTCACTAAAACTCGATTTATTCCTAAGTCTGGAAAACATTCTTCTTATTCCAGTTCTGGGAATTCCTAAGCTTCAACTAGTTATTTATATGGTTATAGATAAAATAAAGTTTATCTTTCAAAATATTTTGATTTTTTAAGTTATATGAAACCCATAAGACAAATATGGGTACCTAAATCTTTGATTTCTAACCTTTCTGGACCCAAGAAGATCTGGGTATGAAAATCACTTTCTATCTAAACCTGTTTTGTAGGAAACATGCTTAAAGGGTTATCACAAAAAGGTATGGTACATGGACAGTGGATGTTTGAGGCATATATCTGAAGATTATTCATGCTTCAAAAGCCTAATCAAGGTTTATTGAGGCCATGTCACCTTTGGTGATAATTCTAAAGGAAAAATCC
Organism: Viscum album; assembly: GCA_963277665.1. Lineage (NCBI taxonomy): Eukaryota > Viridiplantae > Streptophyta > Magnoliopsida > Santalales > Viscaceae > Viscum > Viscum album. The sequence goes on along the minus strand of OY728125.1, from coordinate 841,422,268 downwards.
TCGGCTTAGGCCAGATTGGTAACACTGATTCAGTTTTGATTTATAAAGTTTTATTTGTTGATGGACTTAAATACAATATTTTAAGTACTTCTCAATTATGTGATGATGGTTTTAATGTTAAGTTTTAAAATTATTCTTGTAATTTTTTTAACTCTAAAAATGTTTTAGTATTCTCTGCTATAAGAAATGAAAATGTTTATGCTGTTGATCTGAATTCTTTAGCTAAACAAAATGTTACTTGTTTAAATGCTTTTCATAAAGAATCATGGCCGTGGCACAAAAGATTAGGACACTGAAACATCCATTCACTTAGAAAATTTAGTAGGAATAACTTAGCTTGAGACCTACCAAAACTTCAATTCCCAAATGACGTGGTTTGTAATCCCTGTCAAAAGGGAAAACAACAAAAAGTTTCTTTTAAATCAAAGAAAGAAGGGTCAACTTCTCAACCTATCGAGTTGGTTCACATGGACTTGTTTGGACCATCAAGAGTTTCTAGTTTAAATGGGAAGCACTATGTCTATTTCCTAGTAGATGACTTTTCTAGATATACATGGGTATACTTCCTGGCTCACAAAAGTGAAGCTTGTTCTTACTTTGTTAAATACACCAAATCTGTAGAAAACCTTAGTGGACTTAAGATTAAAACTCTGAGAAGTCATCATGTCCATGATTTTGAAAATCAAGACTTTGAATCTTATTGCTCACAAAATGGCTATAGTCACAACTTTTCTGCTCATAGGACACCTCAGTAGAATGGTGTAGTAGAAATAAGGGATAGAACCCTTCAAGAAATTGCAAGAACCATGCTTAATGATTTTGACCTGCCTATTTACTTTTGGGTTGAAGCTGTGAATACAGCTTGTTATATTATTGATAGAGTCTTAATTAGACTCGTTATTAAGAAGACCCCATATGAGTTATGGAACAATAGAAAACCTAAATTTAGTTACTTCAGAGTCTTTGGCTGTAATGTTTTTATTCTTAATACAAAGGATAATATGGACAAGTTTGCTTCTAAAAGTGATGAAGGAATTTTTCTTGGTTATTCTTTAACTAGAAAAGTCTATAGAGTCTTTAACAAAAGAACCAAATGTGTGGAAGAATCTTTTCACATCAATTTTGATGAAACTGATCCACATGAGCCTAAAACCTCTCTTGAAAATCTTGAAGAAAATTTGAGTGTTCTGGACCTTAATGATAAATCTAAATATCCTGCTGTAAAAACATCCAGTTCTGGACATATTCCAGAATCTGCTTCTATAGAACCCGAACTTAGAGATGAACCTGAAATTTATAGTCCTACCTTTACTAGATCAACAAGGATTCTAAAGAATCATCCTTTGGATGCTGTTGTTGGTAATCTTGATAGAGGGACACATACTAGAGCTTCTCTAAGAAACCAGGTTGAACATCAATCCTTTCTTTCACAGCTAGAACCTAAAAATGTCAATGATGCAATCAATGATGAATTTTGGGTAATTGCTATGCAAGAAGAGTTAAATCAATTTGAAAGAAACAAATTCTGGGAATTAGTTGATAGACCCAAGGACACTGAGACAATAGGCACTAAATGGGTTTTTAGAAACAAAGTTGATGAGTCAGGAAACATAGTTAGAAACAAAGTGACGCTAGTTGCACAAGGATATAGTCAAGAGGAAGGTATATACTATGAGGAAACCTTTGCACCTGTAGCCAGATTAGAAGCTATTAGAATTCTACTTGCCTATGTTGCTCATCTGAATTTCAAGTTGTATCAAATGGATGTCCAAATTGATTTTCGAAATGGTTTAATAATTGAAGATGTTTTTGTTGAAAAACCACATGGATTTACTAATCCTCATTTTCCAAAACAAGTTTTCAAACTTTCTACAACTTTATATGGTTTGAAACAAGATCCAAGAGCTTGGTATGATAGACTTAGCAATTTTCTTATTTCAAAACGTTTTACTAAAGGGATTTCTGATCCACTCTTTTTATCAAAAAAATATCTAAATACATTTTAATAGTTTAAATCTATGTTGATGATATTATTTTTGGATCTTCTAAACACTCTTTATGTACTGATTTTTAAAAGATTATGCAAAATCATTTTGAAATGAGTTTAATGGGTGAACTCAAATATTTTCTTGGATTTCAAGTTTTTCAAAATGAAAATGGTATTATTTTGAATCAAAGTAAATATACAAAGGATCTTTTAAAACGTTTTGGTCTGGATAGTATTAAGTAATGTGAAACTCCTATGAGTAAAGTGTGTAAATTGGATGCAGATGAAACTGAGAAACCAGTTGATCAAACCAATTACAAAGGTATGATTAGAAGCTTACTTTACCTTACTTCTAGTCGACCAGATATTATGTTCAGTGTATGTATGTGTGCAAGATTTAAAGATAATCCAAAATAATCTCATTTAATTACTGTTAAATGAATTTTTAAGTATCTTAAACATACTATAATCTTAGGTTTGTTTTACCCAAGAGGACAATCCTTTGAGTTCATGAGTTATTCAGATACTGACTTTGCTGGTTGCAAGTTGGATAGAAAAATCACATCAGGAACATGTCATTTATTGGGAAAATACTTAGTATCTTGGTGTAGTAAGAGGTAGAATTTTGTAGCTTTGTCCACTTCCGAAGTAGAGAACATAGCTGCTGGTAGTTGCTGTGCACAAATTATGTGGATTAAACACACTCTTTTGGACTATGGATATGATTTTAACCATGTCTCTATCAACTGTGACAACACTAGTGCAATAATCATTTAGAAGAACCCTATATCTCACTCTAGGACCAAACACATTTATGTAAGGCACCATTTCTTGAGAGATCATTACCAAAAGGGTGATATTATTCTTGAGTTTATAGGTACTGAACATCAATTAGCTGACATTTTCACCAAACCTTTGATTTTGGATAGGTTAAGTTACATTAGACATGAGCTAGGTATGATTAACCTTGAACGGTAGCTACCTCAATTATGTAAATCCTCACCGATGTAAATCCTCACCAATGGAACCTCACTGATAAACCCTACCGATGAGTGCGCTGTTTTAAAATTATGTCTGCCGCCAGAATCAAGATCGTTTTTACTTTATCTTATTTCATTTATTTATTTTATGATTCCTAAATGATAAAAAAAAGTCTGAGATACCTATCAATCCACTGAGTCTCAAACCCTTTCCCTCAAACCTTATCTCCCGAATCTTTCGAGAACCCTAAATCACTCGAATCCGAGATGGAAAAAACCGAACTCCCTTCTGTTAGAGATGTTGCCGATGAGCCTAAGGCAAAGAAGAAATAGTCCGACCCAGAAGCAATTGGCAGTGCTAGAAGGACAAGACCAGGTAGACGTCCAGTAAATCCTCATTTGCAGAATAGAGTTATTGTGATTGAAAAGGAACTCTGCGTGGAATGGTTGCTGGAAAGTAAATTGTTAGTGCTCGAAGTGCTGAAAGATCAAAAATGGGTAGATTTTTTTTCGAACAAAAATGGTCCCTACTATCCGAATCTAGTGAAATAGTTTTATGACCATGTAAGTTTTGATAATTCTGAAGATGAGAACCATGTAACTTCATTTTTGAATGGAAATGAGTTGTCATTTTCATCGACTGAGTGGGTTAAATGACTAAAAGTTCCACACGAATGTGTATATAGATATTTTTTGAGAGCTATGCCACCTGCTAGTGATGTCTTTGATTATGAGACTTCCTTGGAGGAACTCACTGGCGATAGAAATCAAAGACAATTAGTAGCTGTAGAAATGGATGGAGAGAACAAATTGTTGTTCAAATTTGTTCAGCATGTCTTAATACCAAGGAGAGGAGACTTTTCTAATTTAAGATATCAGGATATCTATCTCCTGCATCTTTTGAGACATGGAGTCAAGGTGAATCTATACAGATTGCTAATGACTCAAATGGAGGATATGATTAGACCCAAGTCAAAAACTAATGCCTTGTTGTTTGCAAAACTGATCTCAGTAATGATCAAAGTGAAAGGAATAGCTGAGTCTCAAGATGAGACAATGGTAGTAAGGAACAATTTCTGTGTCACTAGTACAGTTTCCAAAAACAATAAAATAAATTGGAACCCATGGAGAGGATAATGGGTCACTGATGACAAGTGTATTAAAAGTTCAATCCTGTGGATCATCCTTCAAGACCGAAGGATGTGAGGGATCCAGATCTGGGACCAGATGAAGAGGAACTAGAATACAGTGGTGATTGAGAAGAGGAAGATTCCTCTGCTGATGAAGGAGGAGACCCTGACTTACCTCTTATCCCATCTTATGAAAATCTAGATCAATAGAAATCAGATAAAGAAGAAGCTACTTTAGAGGATATTGAACTGGCTACTGTAGAGAATGAAGAAGATATTCATGAAAGTGAAGCATCTCTGTCAGCTGATTTGAGACTCAGTTCAGTGATTGGACAAGCTTTAGTGCCTACTACGGATGCAAATAAAGTTGACATACCCTTGCCTAGGTTGGAAGACCCTCCAACTATTGCAGAGAAAGAATTGATAGTAGAAGATTCTCCGGAAAAAGGAAGAACTATTGAGAATACCACTGAGAATGCTGTTGTTTTACTTGAGGATGCACCCATTGAGGGGGAGCAAAAAACCAAGTTTGGAAGTGTTACAGTGGATGTTGATATTGAGGACTGGGCAGAATACCCAGGTTTTGTAGTCTATGGTTTAGACTATCCGGATTCTGAGAATGAAGCATCTTTAAATAGACCAAAAATCATTTATGATGTTGAGACTGAGTTGCTACCTGAAGATGTGGTCAGAATTCATGACCTAGATACTTTAAAGAAAAAGATTAAGGACAGTTTTTTGGAAGAGGTAAAGAATATGGAAGTTTCTCTGGTATCTTCAATTCAGTCGATCATGACTGACTCAGTGGTCAGTTTAGCATCTGAAAGAGTACCCACTGCAGTTTCACCTGCCGATTTGATCACCAGGGATGATATGGAATCCTTAAAAGATGAACTGAAAGAATCTTTTAGTGACTCAGTTGCTGAGTTGAAGCATTGTTTTGTTAAAGAGATGAGGATGTTAGAAAGATCTTTTGAACTCTCTCTAGGTTGTAATTTTTCATACTTTATGGCCGAAATAGTGGAAGAAGTTAAAGACTGCCATACTCAAATATCTCGACTACAAGAAGATCTTGAAGCTTTAAAGAAATTGGTTATCTCTTTGGAATCTTACATGAGCTCAAAATCCCAAGCATACAAGGACTTAGCCTATGTTAAGAGTGTTGTAAGTCAGATGGTTTTAGTGTTCGATGGTTTTAAAACTTCCATGAAATATCATGTTAAAACCCAGGATTCTAAAATTCAAAATCTTATCAGTGGGTTGACCGAGAAATTCAAGGAAACAGTAACCTTTTCTGTTGGTTCTATTTCATCTAAACCTTCAGTGGATTTGAATCAGTTTCGAGCTACGATGAAGGAGGATCTTGGTTCAGCTTCAACCAGTGGATCTGTGGACTCATCTGATCTGAGCAAAGTGGTTCTTTCTACTAGAGATTAAGCTCTAGAAATAATGAAGATAGTCCAAGACTATATAAGAGAAGCTTCTACCTCTCAGAAAGAAGTGAAAGATAAAGTGGACTACTATTTACAAAAGATTTACACAAAGACCCAAATGACCAACCAATTCAAGCTTCTGATAGAGAATATGAAGCTATCTCCTATCAATCAATCCTTCAGAGAACAAGTTAGCAAGCTAAGGGAATTGACTCCAGCATTGGAAAATTTTACAGAGAACAAGTATGACTTCATATCTACTATGAAGAGAGGAGGAGGAATAATTATGGATTTTAGAAATCTGTTGTTACCTTTTCTGCATGTTGATGCTAGGCCAGTAATTATACCTCCATCTTTACCTACCTCTGCCTCTACTTCTTATCTAGTTCAAATGACTCCTACCCAAGAAATTCGAAGCTTCACACCTATGATCACTCAAATAACTCCTCAGTACAGGCCATGCACAGTGTCAATGGCTCAGCCTCCTGTGATCATCTCTGGTGTTTCGAAGCCTTCACCTACATCCACCTCACCTGAATCCTCTACTGATCCAAAGGGAAAATCACACATTGAGGATGTGGATTGAACAAGTGTCTAGCCTGTTTGATAGGAATCCATTGTATTTTGTTTTATTTCTTTGTACCTTATTTTCACCATGCAATTAAACTGGCTTGTATCTATTTTCTCATTTTTGTTCCTCTTCTCTTTGTAATTTCCCACTTTTTTTTTATCACAAAGGGGGAGAAATATTCTACAATGATTATCTAAAGAGGAAGAGATATTCACCCAGGGGGACAATAAATTTTGGGGAGAAAGTATCGAAGGGGGAGAGACTTTATCTAAGGAATAGATATCATGCTTTGCCCCTCTAATATTGTTACCCTTAATTCTCTGATATCATCACATTTAATTTTATCTCTCATAATATCACATTTAATTCTATCTCTGATAAATTGTGTTCTATAACATACTATTTTCTCTGTGAAAATTGAATTCAATGTTATATCCTCTGATACAATTACTCACTATTTTGAAATGATAATATCATAAGATGTGATTATCAAAAAGGGCGAGATTGTTGACCTCACATGTTTCGATAATCCCAATTATGCTTTCATATACTTTGATAATCCCAATTATGCTTTCATATACTTTGATAATCCCTATTATGCTTTCATTTACTTTGATAATCCCAATTAATGTGTATCTATATACAAATTCTCTCAAGATATGATTTTCTATTATCAATATGATAATAATGTTAAAATAATCCTTGAAATATGTTAATCAATGTTTGTTTATGTTTATGTAACTTTTGAAGTAATCCTAACCCAATTGGATATGTTTTGCATAAAACAGAAAGTGTTAAGTCAGTGGTCTGCGTATAGCTACTGATAAAGAGCTACCGGTACTCAGTCTACCAATAGACATAGTCTACCTATAGATAGAGTCACCTATAAGCTAAGGTTACCGATATGTACAAGAGCTACCGATAGAAACCGAGCTACCGATAGAACAGGTCTACCGGTTTTCTTAAGCCTTCTAGTATACACTTGATCGCTGATATGTACAGAGCTACCGATATGAAGAAGTCTACCGATATAAACAGTTCACAGACAGTTACTAATAGAAGTCTGTCGATATAGTAAGTCTACCAATACGAGCTACTGACCGGCCTACGGATACACAGACTGGCGATTGATATGAAGTGACTGACATAGTCTACCAATACAAGTATAGAGTCACCAATACATCGAGCTACCGATAGACCAAGAGCTGCAGATGGAACAAGAGCTACCGATGGATTAAGATCTACTGATAGAATGAAGTCACTGATATATATAACTACTGATACAAGTTCAAAATAGATACCGATGGAAGGTCCTACTACACAAAGTCCACTGCACACGTCTACCAATAGAAAGATACTAATGATTGACCAACCAGTCAAACTCTATACTCTCAATACTATTTATTTATTAATCCAATGGTTACATTTGTTGGTTTTATTGCAGTTAATGTTATTTAATTAATTCTGTTGCCATGTCAGGGAACCATACCAAGTACCCATGCAGAAAGTAATCATTCCTTTTTGCTGGAGCTGAAAGCTATAAAGGGAAGGAAAGAGAACACTGCAATGAGGAGATACAAAAAATATAGAACAAAGGTGTTTTTGTGAAGAAGGAAAAAGGATCAACAAGAATTCAAACATGGATCATTCACACAAGGCTGCATCCATACTCCAAGAAATCTGAACATACTTGAAGACAATCATTCTGAAGAAAACCACAAGCTGCATCTTGAGTGAAGAACTACCACAAACACTTCATGCACTCAAGCTGACAAGCTGAACCTAGAACCAAAGAAGAAAACGACACACTGTTCTCTGAGCAGAAATCAGAGAAGGACTCAAAAGCTTGTCTGAACAACCAAACGAGTCTAGAGCTGCACTTCCAATCACTAAAGCTCTTCTAAACTCATTCTCACTTACTTTAGTGATTCTTTCGTTTACATTTCAAGCAGTGTGTGTATCATGTTTATTTTACACACACACTGTCTCCTGAGCTAAACTGGAGGATTATTAAATCCTCATTCAAACTCTTTAACTCTCTTGTTTCCCACTGTGGATAGTAGTAGAGGTAGAGTAATACCTGGATAGCTGTGAGCTGTTTCTTGTTTGCCACGAAGAACTGTGGTAGAAGTCTTTGGACCTGGACAATATTGCACTATTGTTTAACTCGATCCAGGGTGTGGATAAATTTATATAAATTGTTTGAGAGGACTATGTATCGACTTTAGACTGAACCTATTGGTTACATATGCTGTGTTTTTTAATTTAAATCATAAGTATACTATATATATTTCATATTCCACTGCTGTTACTTTGAAATACAACATTATTTTAAAGATACTTTGACAGTTAAATTAGCAAGTGTTTATACTTATTGTAAACCAGTAAGTTAGTTTCAAAAGTTAATTTAATCTTCAGATTAAGTTAACTAAGACCTAATCAATCTTTGAGAAACTGATTGAACATTGATACTCTGTATAAATTCACTACAGTTTATCTTTGATTTTAAATTGGGGGATTTTAGAAGAAAATATTTTTTAACAGGAATTTTAATTGGAACTCAATTCTTCCCCCCTCTTGAGTATCCACTCCAACCAACAATTATGTTACTAAGATTTTTAGCTAATACCTTTCTAAAATTATTTTCCAGATTATCTTATGGAGATGTATTGGATCAAAGGGTGTTAGGAGCTCATTATGAATATTAAAGAAAGTATATGTTTATTTTGGTTTCATGCTTTCTAATTATGTGTCTAATCTTCCAAAGATGCTAGGATTTATGATCATTGGTTTGAATTTGAATGTTAATTATGCTTAAAATCATGTAAAAATATGTATTAAATTTTAGGGTTGTTATATTATTTATTAATGATTTTATCAACAAATGATCATCGTTAATTTAATCAATTAAAATAAGTGTACTAAGAGGATAACCATTTAATCAAATTGTAAAATATTTTTATACTCAATAATTATTCCTATAATTACTTATAATTATAATTTATAAAACTAATAGACACTAAATAATATAATTATATATTTTTTGGGTTATGGAGTTGTTAAAGAAATATTTAATTCATTAATTACGAAAAGTCACTCTGATCGTCAAGAATCAATGAAACGTGATTATTATCAATTTCAACTTTGAGGATTAAGATTAAAACAGTCATGAAATGGATTTGAACCATAATAAATTATTAACAATCATATATAAAATTAACTTTATTGACCTAGTAATGATTTATTTTGTAAGGACGACAAATATGAATAATGCTATTATGAAACTTGAACAAACAATCAAAACAATAAAGACACAATGTGAAAAATCGAGAGAATTCATGATGAGAGTGACTATTGATGAAGATTAGGAATAAAAATGGATATGATTAAGGTTATAAATTAAGTAATTAATATATATATGTTTTTGATATATGAGTTTAAAGTACATTCAAGGAATACATGACAAGAGTTAAAGGTTTTTATCTCAAATTCCTCTCTTTGAGACACATTTGATATTATGAACCTAATAGAATTTATGTGGTGTATATACTACATAAGTGATATATAATACCATAAATTATATTTTAATCATTATATTTTAATATTAATTAAAATATTTATCTTTTAATGGGTTTTTTTATTTATGTGTTACTCAATTCGTAATATATTTTTTGTCTTAATTATGATTCTTTGAGACATGTTACATGTTAAACTACATGATTCCTTTGTATGGTTTATTCACTACCCATGAATATGTTTTTATAAAACTCCATGTATTATATGGGATTTAATTTTTAAATAATGTCCCCATATTCATGTGGATATTGATAGAGTTGTTTCCAAATGGTAAGTATTTTTGGTAACTGAAATCCCATAATTTGAGTTATAATATTTTATCATGAACATGGATATCCCATGGATGGGTTCTTTCACCCAAATATTTTATTGTATTTATGATACTATTTTTCAAAATAATTTTATAAGATAAATAAATTTATATTAATTTTTTTACAATGTGGTTTTTCAAATAAGGTGATTTCAAGTATTGAAATGTATCTTTCATAATAAAATGATTTGGATTCACATTTTCAATAGGAATATTTATTTTATTTCCAAGGATAAATTATTGGAGGTTAATTTAAATTTAAATGATTTCAATGAGTTTTCACTTCACCTTTTGGAAAAAAAATAGGAAGTGACCCGTAACTTCCTCTTTTACAGTAATATTAAAAATGTTATCTAAAATATCTATTAAGTTTTCACTTCCATTTACCATTAAATATTCAAAAGGTTTTCCTTAATATGGTTTAAGATTCATTTTTATCCTTAAATATATATATGTTATCATTTCATTGAAATTAACTCATGATACTAAACAATATGATTAATAATCCCTTCTTGGTTGGTATCATTCAAGAATTCTTTTGCAAGGATTTTTTTCACTTATGTTAGAATCCTTCTAGGTTTCTTTTGTTATAATGGGGATATGTCCTTCTGAAACCATCCACCTCTTTCCCATGGATGAATTATGATAATTTTTTTCAAGTATTAACATATTCATATAATCATTTATCTATATGGTTTGAATATCACATTTTATATAATTTTTTTGGATGATGATCCATTATAAATAATGTTATTCTATTTACATGGGAAAAAGTATTGGAATTAGATATGTTGTTATTACAATACTAATGATTTTTGGAAATTATACTATGTAATTTTTTTGGCGTAAAACTTCTTTCATTGGATGGGTTTTGATCAAATTATTCCATTTATAGACATAGGGAAAATATTGGCATTATTGATGATTATTGGATGCCAAAGTAGGTTGATCAGGAATGGATATTTTTCATTCTTCATTATACGGATAACCATGTTTTATTAAATAATATGTTCCTTGAGTAATGGTATTAATGGTCTTAATGTAACTTACTTTTAATTCATTGCACTTCAGGTGACGGGTTGTAGCCAAAATTATATAGCCCCTAGATGCATCAATAAGTCTCATATGACAAAACCAGGTTTGGGAATTTGATGTATGCTTTTCCAATTCAGCATTATGTTTTTGACTATGTTCTTGATGAAAATTAAAGTGTATTGGCACAAGGAATAGAAAATAGGTTTTTTAAATTTAGACTTATAAATTCCCTTAGCATGAGATCAGTATTACTGCTCTCTATGTTTTTATTTATTCTCATGGATATACCATGCTCTTAGTTTCAATTTGATCATGGATCTATGTTGTTTACCTCTTAACACCATAATATTTATTCCATTTTTATTGCATGATATATTTAGTTATATGTTTCCCTTACTAATTTTTTGATCTAATCCCTTTTTATGTTTCAATTTTCCCAAGTTATGAGAAAATTATTACTTGTGACATTTTTAGAAGGATAACACGTGTGGAAGAATTTGTGGGATATGTTAAGGAATTATCATGAATTAAGTGTTTTATTATATATAATGAAAAAAGTTTCTATTATTTGATAAATAAATGAGATTTATTATTTTATGATGTGTGTTAATTCTCTAAATCATTAAACCTAAAAATATTCTTCTAATGTAAGAAATTCAATAATCATTATTGATTTTGTAATTACGGGTGGTTATATCTAGGATTTTGTTACTGGTATGAAAGCATGTATATTAAGAATATGTCTACGAGTACTGGATTCAAGAGTAAAGGTCTAGGGTCTCACATTAGTGATGATGGTTAGTGGTTATAGTCTTAAAAATAGGTCATAGATTGAAAAGAGCAACAATGGAAGATGGATTAGTCAGAGGGATAACATCCCCTCACCCATGGGTTTTTAAGCTGAGAACACTAGTGGAAGATACTAATCATGGTAGATGTTTGTGGTTAACATCTATGAATATGTGTAGGATATGGGACTATCCTTGTAACTTAGATGAGTGTATATTCCAATTAATTAAATATGTGTTGTTCTCTTATGGATGTAGGACACACTGTTCGAGCCACACAATACCTTGTGGGTGTTTTTTTCATGTTATTTCATATATCATAATTTATTATTTTTATATTGTTTGGAAGGAAGGTATTGAATTCAAACCATGAGGGAGAGTTGCAACCAGAGGATGAGAGAATCAATGTGGTGCCTAGGGTTCCGGAACTTTATAGTTTTTGACGCTGAATCTATGGGGGTGTCATAGAGGATCGGATATTCTAGTTTCCATGTTTTATAGTTGAGGACCATAAGTAACTTCAAGTAAAAAAATTTGGAAACATCTAATGCATTGGACATTTTAAATTAAAACATTCTATTGTGTCATGGATCAATATCTCTAACACACATCAATCTTCAATATTTATTCTTATCTCTTATTATTTCTTATTAATGATTTACTAACCATTATATAACATTACTTTTTAAATTCCAAATTAATATTCCTGCTATTAATCAGAATATAATGTGTTTTTATTCAATATCATAATTTTAGTTACCATAATCATATTTCATCATTTCTCTAATAATTATCAATAATCATCTCCCTTTTAATCTATTGAGTCATCATTAGATCCCCAAAACCATTCTCATTGTTTAATTAATAAATTATTTACCATTATATAACTCTGGGGATCTAAGACATAACTATTCTTAGTCCAAGAAAGATAATACCATAAAGAAAACCCAAAAAATAGCAAAGTAAAACTTCCAACCTAATAAAACTATCAAAAAATCATCCCCAAAACCTTTCCATACCAACCAAAACATCCCACCAAAGACCATATCAAAATCACACCACCATAATATCACAAATAACCCAACCTTTAACATATAATCCAATCATACTAGGTTTTAATTTAAAACATGGAAAGCGAACTAAAATAATGGAAAATATTATAAAAAATAATAATCCCAACAACATTAAACATCAAAAAATATCACCCATGGATTCAACTATGGATAAAATATTAGAGCAAGAAAGAATAGGCTTAAATATCCAAAAATAATTAATTTTATCATTCAACATGTTAGTCCTAGTAGAATGGTATAGAATCCTAGAGGGATGGGTTGAATCAGGCGTTACGTGTTTTTTCCAAATCTCAAATATTCAATTTATTTATTACCTCCTTTTATATTTGAACCTATGTTCTCAATTAGGACACTAGTGGATCTGTTTTTTATTTTACCAATCATAAATACAACATGTTATACATTAAATAAATAAGGTATGACATAAGTATTTTTATATGGTTTGAACATAATGTGGGAAATATATACATTTTTATGATCAATTATTCTCCCAAATTCCACATTATCTACAATTATTATTTTTATTAATTACAAGTGGCATGTATAGTTATCACCTTAACCCACAGTGCATGAAACACTTACACAACATCCCATTATTTAAACAACTACCATCATTCCATTGTACTTCACATATTCCCACTATAGGATAAAAAATAACTCCCAACTATAATGAAGTATATCCCATTAAGTACAGGGTGCCACTGCATTTACTGATATAATTTTATTCCTCACACATAGTCTTCAAATGCCGTTGAATATTCAAGAAAACCTACTTGTAGCTTAGTCTATGTTCTGTCCAAACATCTAGTTCTTATTTAGAATATGTTTGTAATATTTAATCATATAGGGATCTTTAAATCCAATATCTATTCATTATAAAACAAGTAGGCCATCCTTAGTTTTTTCTTCTTCCTCGAACTTAGAATAATCTCAATAAGTACAACTAGATTGATTTTCCAATCATACAGCACCTTGGATACATGCACTCAGATATCTTCTCATTCTATTATATAAAAGATTGATTAGTCATATTTTTTAATAGCATACACAACCTTGGATTCAGACACTCTTTCTCCTCTTTCTTTTATTCACCTATGATACACAATAGATTCAAATTCATAGTCAATATCAGATTCTCTTATTCTTTTTCTTCGATAGCACTTGTTCTACCATATTCTTTACATATTATACACTAACTCAATCAAGAGATTATTTTTTACTTTTTTTCAATATATTATTTTATTTTTATGTAAAGGAAACTCATTAAATTATTAGGGCCTTCTCATATTCCCACAAATGGAAACATTAAGGAAATATAATGAAATGCACTCACAATCCTCCAAATCTTATTCTCAATAACCATTCAAGTGGGCGTGTCCTCATGCTCCTCATATTATTTTTCAATTGATTATCTCAAAGAGTATTAATAAAATACACTTACTTTATCTCTCTCATTTTTCTCTTTTTATCAACCCAAAAAAAGTCATTCAGGTTTTCTATAACAGGTTTGTATGTTTTCTTGTCAAAATTATTCCACAAAGTCCTCATTTCATTTATTAATAATTTTATTTTTTCATTAATATATAAAAATAATGCAATTTATTATTTTTGGCATGGAGAATCTTTTCATAACATAGTAGTATCATCACCATATTCTCTTCAAAAATAAATATTATTCATCTCAAATTTGAATATTAGTTTCTTGAGGAACAACTTGAATCACAACTCACTTGTGATTATTTTAATCACTAGATAATATCATATGATTCGTCTCTTTTAATGTTTGTATTATTCTTGAAATAAATAAAAACATTTACGCTCTTTTATTTTCTCAAAACTCATGTCAACATTGATCTTTTTATTCTCACTATTTTATATCATATTTCTTATTTAAATAGCTCAAATCACATTTTAAATTTGATTTCATGATCATTGAAAATTAATCTAAGAATCAACTTCATCTCCATTTTTATCACATATATCTAATTTTTAATACTTTTATTTAAAATTAAAAACATAAAGAACATCGATCCTATCAATTCATTCTTATTTAATACTTATAAAATCTTTATTTTATCATTGATATTCATTGATTCATGATGTTTTGGACTTTATAGAATGGATCTTGAATCGTCAACATTTATTTTCTCCTATGAACAAAATTTTTCAGAAATAAACTTTTCATCTAGATGCATAATGAAAATTTTAAAAGTATGAAAGTCGTAAACTACTTAGGTTAACTCCATTTCATATGACTTTAATGTAATATGATATAATCAAATTCATATAGGCTTAGTTGAAGTCATAAGATATTACTTGAAATTTTATATGATGTACAAATTCCCTATTTCATGTGACTTGAAAAGTCATATGAAGTCCATATTTACAAAGTCATATACGATGAATCTCAAAGTCCAATTCTACACTGTGAGATCCTTACAATATCCTCAAAGTTACATGATCAACATAAAATTCTTACATTTTTCTTCTAAAGTCATAAAAAAATAATAAAGTCATAAGAAATGACTAAATTCATAAGAAATTACTAAATTCATTAAATGACCAATGTCACATGCTTCATCCTGAAGTCATATGAACTACTAAATATTCCAAATTTTACTCCAAATTACTCGAGTGTTATTGAAAGGAAACTCTATCCATTCTTAAACAATTCAAATCTCTTCCAAACTTCATCTGGAAAACTTTGATCATGGATTTAACTAGCCTTTAACCTCAAAAACCTTTTAATGGTTTCTTGATTTCTTTAAGTCTTCAATATACCATGCTGAAAACATTGAAATTATTTAATAATGAATTTATAAAAAATACAACACCTTCTAAACTTATTCTATCAATTGTAAACAACACTTTACACATAAAAAAATTAACATGAGGACCAACTCTATAAATCATTTGATATAGGGATGACCACTTGAATTTGTTAATCCATTTAATCAAGGGTGGCCATTAATTCATTCTTCATTACCCATTGAAATGGAAAATATATTCACTCTCCTTGGTGGTTGGATCCTCACTCTATCACTAAACACTCATCAAGACACAAATATTGACACTTATTTAGAAGAAATAAAACCAATCGAATAAAGGGAATTTCAATCTCACCCTTTTTGTTTGTTTATAAGTATAATAAATTAACTCAAACATAAATGTGTATAAATATGTCTTATTCCCCTTATTGATAATAAATTTAAGGGGAAATTTCTTGCACCATTCATTGATACCATGATTATAGGGAAGGTCCTCTAGGGAAAAGTTCTTCATCCTCTCCACTTTTTAAATTTTATGAAACTTATCTCCTCTCTAGTCATTTTCCTCTTTTTTCTCTACCCCTTATTAAGAGATCTGACCTCTTTCATATGATATAAGTGTAGTGCCATGATTTTTTCTACCAATGTTCCATCAATTAATCAAATCTAAGTATAATTACGATAAAATGATGTAGAAAAAATAGTGATTAGTTTAGATAATAGATCTATCTATAATAAAATAAGAAATGTGATTCAACTTCTAAATTTACTTTCTAGGGGATGTATCAAATGATTTTAAAAATAATAATAACCTATAATCAATTCAATATTCACATCAAAACATTAAATTGAAAAAAAATTACTTACCCCTTTTGTTTTACACTATTACATCATAAAAAATTTTATTAATGGGGAGATAATTCCAAAATACTATATTAATGGGTATTGAAATAATTAATTCATAGTTCATCCCAAAGATTCACTACCATACTAGATGGGGAAAGGGAACTGTATTAGTAAAAATTATAAGGTGTTATTCTGGATCACCTTTGGAATGAAGGATATTAGTCTCTATATTCCCCACATGTCAATTATGTGAAACCTCAATATATGGCTCAATCATACACCTACATACCCTGATGTAATATTAAATGGACTAGTGGGTTGATAGACGCCCCATAAAGAAATTTTCTACCAAAGATGAGTCAGTTTCCACCACCCCAATTCTAGATTGTAAATCTTACTCAAGGTGAGACCAATATTTAGGGCCCAATATTTCAACATAAGGGATTTTATATACACATAAAAGAAATTTAAAGATTTGATAATGAAGTTACACAAGTCCTGAATAAAGACATCACCTCTCATAGTGTCATATTCACATGTACTATTGGTATTAAGATTCATCCTAGATCTGGGGGATCTCTAAACTACCCAACACCCCTGATGCCTCCCTTGGATTCCATCAAATCCTAGGGACTAATTATGAAGTAGATTTCAGATAGACAAAGAGAGGTTAACACTTTTCAATAGCTATACAATATCTACATCCAACAACATAACCTTGACCTTAATATTGATTGAGGAATATTTAGTCCTATTATGTCATGATGCCTTATGGGAATCCCATAAGCTATAAAATCCAACTAAAAATGATCATGATTTGATCCTATGTTTCACTCATCCACTAATAAATTTGATAGAACCATCCAATTAGGAAGATCTCGAGGGACTCAAACTAGAGGGAGCTCCCAAAAAACTACAATGGAAACTACAAACAATGTGGGCCCAATCACCCTAAGAAAAGATGGTATAAAGTTTATATATAATCATTAACACAATAAGTACATCCCAATTCCAATTTTATTACCTTTATTTATAATTAATAGTCTTTTGAGATGTTACAGTTATGAATGATCTAAATTATAAAGTTAAATTTAGTCGGGATATCCATAGACCAAATAATACTCACCTAAGTATCTACGATTTGTAGGGTATAAAAAAGATTATGAAACTCTGAATCACTAAACCCACTTGATACTTAAGGGGTAAAAACACATTAATCCTATTACTTTACCAACCGAATGCTAGAGAACATAATTTTATTTTCATTATTGAGAAAAATATTAATAAGATTCAGGTTTATAATAACTAACTGAGGGGATATGTTAGATGTTGTACACCTAGGAAATATAGAAAATCAGTGAGCTACTTATCAATCCAAAATCCAATATCACAACATCCCATGGTCCAACTAGATTGATATTCAATAGTAAAAAGAGTGTCTTGTAGGAATTGATAGAGAGGAATAAAAAATGAGTTATTTATGTTCGAATGATGATTTTGATAGCTATAATTAACTTGTATGTAGTTATACCTTGGAGATTTTCCAGTGAGAACCTCTCATGTGAGCTTAGCCTGTATACAATTCATGGTAACTTAAGGACTCATCAGGTTAACCACACCCTCATCGATGGATTTTTACAACCTTACCCACCCAAACCAGTGGTATCTTCCATCTTGATGAGAGTCCCGGAGAAGTCCATTCATCACAATTTCAATATGCCACATGATATTCTTAGTCCCTTAGTAATGGATAAACAATCATTGGAATGGATGACATCATGTTATTAACCAAAGTATATCTATATCCAAAGTAATGAAACCTACTCCTCACATTCATGATGCACATGGTAATCTTGTAGACCAACTCATAATAGTGGTTTACTAAAATTCTCTCCATTGAGATAAGTAAACCTAAGTACTATATGCAGAAGGCCCCTCTTATGATTTCAATATAGGATGCAATCCATTTTGCAGGAGCATGAGAGAATTTCTTAAAGATATAAAAGTTACTATTTTCAACATTAATTACATTGATTCTCTATTTAGTGTATTCATAAAGTACTTTCTTAAAGGACTTAATAGAATTATACCTTCCATTTATGAAAAATAATAAATCATATACAAAATAATTAAATTAGAAATACTAGTAGAATTATATCCCCACCTAAAAGGGTGATTTTCTCTATAAGAAAATCCATTATTAAGGTTCCCGTTGAGAAAATATTGGGTCAATTTGAACATACTAAAATATATCAAATCTCCTTGGTGAAACCAAAAAATGATTTTAAGATGCCTAATTTTTCCCTTAAGGGTGTCTGGAAACAATAAAGAGGAATAACATTAGAAGAAATAATTTAATGCCCATTTCTAATGGCTAAAAAATTTCATGATCAGTTTAAGATATCGGTCATTTATAAAGATATATCAGGATCATTTAAACATACCCCTTTTATCCTTGTTTATTACTTTTCATTAGGGTTTTACTTTTGGGTGTGTTTGGGTGAAAATTTGAGAAGATTATAAGAAAGATGGTAGTGCACAGTTCGCACAAGGTTTGTCAAAACCGTTCATCCTGGCCCAGTAAATCATGAAACCGTGGATATAGGGGTTATTCACATATGGCACATGGTTATTCACACCATGAATCCTAAAATAATAAACTATTCACCCCTAGAATAGGTGCATAATTAGGGCACACAGTTATGGGAAAACGTGCGCCCAGAGAAGAAAAACATGTGGAGGAATTAAATTCACCCAAAATTATGTTTAAAATTTTCTTAAGCACCAATTTTAACCCCTATTAGAACCTAGATCATACATAACCGCTATTCCATGTTTTTGGAGGCACCTAGACAAATACCAAACCTTTCAGACCTCCATTCTTGGTGAATTGAAGGACAGATTGAAGATTTGTGCTCCACTCGGTAAGAGGATATAATCCCATGTGGTTTCATTCTTCTCTCTCAAATTTAACTCGTATTTTAGATGGAATATATCCTATTTTTATTTTTATATAGACATAGGAATTGTGGATATAGATCTATAATTAATGTATATTTATTTTTTAAATCTTGGATTTAGGTTTTAGATCCCGATCTCACATAAAGTCATTTTCCCTTCAAATTGGGGATTTTGGTTGATCGGTCGTCCATTAATGAATTTAGGTAGGGGTTCTATAATTAAAATCCAAAAGTATTTATTACAATTATGTGTATTTAATTTTATATTTCCTATTTAGTGTTTCACAATTGAGATCTTGATCGAAATAATTAATTTGGTGAATTAATTTATTGATGGAAACAAGAAATTGGGGATATTAGGATTATAGATTTGAGGTAATTAATTGTTAGGTTAATTATTATATATTGATATTGTTAATTTGAGATATTTAATTGTTGATTTAATTATGATATATTGAGATTTTTTATTTGAGATAATTATTTTTTGAGTTAATTATGATATATTGAGATTATTGATTTGATATATTTAATTGTTGAGTTAATTATGATATATTGAGACTGTTGATTTGAGATACTTAATTGTTGACATAATTATGAGTTATTGGATTATTATTTGGGTAAAATTAATTATTGAGTTAATTATCAGAATATTGAATTGGTATTGGGGAATAATTAATTATTGAGGTAATTATTGGGATATTGAATCGTGAATTGAATAATTAATTGCAGAATTAATCATGGGATATTGAGTTGTGAATATTAATTAATTAAATGGTGAATTAATTTATGGTATTTATGTGATTAATTAATTAGGTAATTAATTAATTAGATTGATGTGATGAACTAATTATTGAATTAGTAATGAGAATGAAAATATTAATTAATTGTAGGATTAATTAATAAAATTAGTTTTAATCAATGAATTGTAATAATGGAATTCATGATTATTGGGAACAATGAGTGTTAAAAATGGAATTCATGTGTTAATTAGAATAATGTATAGTAATATTATAATTTATGTGTTGATTGAGTTAAATAATAGAAATAATGGTAATATAATATATGATATCCCTCAAGGGCACATGAGCCTCATCTCGGTTGGTGAGGACTCGGTAAGTGCATCCAAGAGACCAGATAACAAATCTGGGTAGAGACATATTTTTCAGGTATTGTTGCAGTACTATAGCAGGTATTGTTTGGTACGATAGCAGCCAAAACTATTCATCCATCAAGGCCTATGGGCCACCGGTTTGGTCCTTGGGTCCTGTAAGGCTTTCAGGCCACCCAATGCCTTTGGGCCAGTTATCTATCAAGGCCTTTGGGCCACTATAAGGCCTTAGGGCCACCCCCAAGGCCTTCAGGCCACATGAATATATAGATGTAACAGTCAGACTACAAGGGACAAGGCTCCAAATAGGGATTCGGGGCAGACACATTCACTAGAGAAGGGATAACCGAAATTGGAAGAATGATAGGGTATGGAATTTCCATCAGTACTGGGCCTATGTAGCTTTTCATAGGATATCTAGATGACAAGCCTTGAGAAGGTAGAGTGATGATATCATGATATATGCTGAGGTGGAGCAGTTCTATGTTTTCTTGTCTAGGTGATTCCCTTTAAGACCTACGGGTCATGTAATTGTCTCTAGCCTTCAGGCCTTGTAAGGGATCCACCTCACCACTTGAAAGGTGGATTATCAATATAATAAAAAAATGGAATGCCTTCAAGCCATTCTAGATATCCCTTGGGGATAGTTCAGGCTCTGACATGATCTAAGTAAGTAACGAAGTATGGGTGTCTATAGGAACTTGCGGGGTTTATGTGGTCAAATTAATATTAATTGATAATATAATAATTGTTTAGTTATTCATTGTATTTATTTTATATATAAAACTGCAAACAATATTATTTGACTAGATATTTTTTTAAACACTATTGGTAGGGTCCTACTATGTTTTAATCACACCCTACTTGGGCTACCTGAGGTACCAAAATAGATTACATGACTGTAGGACAGGTCAAGGTAAAATAAAAAATGTTAGATTAATTATTTGGGAAAGATCATGGATGAGAGAACTAAACGTGGTATGGGACCCACTAATAGTTTTTAGTTTCTTTACTTTTGAGTTTTCATTTTTACACACGACATGTACTTTAGCATGGAATATCTACTGTTCAGTTTTGATATTGTATTTCCAGTTTTCATCATCTTGAGATACTTTTTTCATGGTTATTGATTATATGTCATTTTTATTGTTTTTTATTTTCTACAAGTGTATTAATCTAATAATAATATCGTATAGTCTCCCCATGACCAATATTAGACCCTCACTATTAGTCGGTATCCTCTGGCATACGGTGAGATACGCTTGAGATCATGTGACCGACCAGATTGGAGCACTGGTGAGTTCCACCCAGGTTGGAATGTCATAAAGTGGTATCAATGCTAGATTTGTTTTCTTTTTCTTTTGTATTACTTTTTGGGAAAGGTAAAAATATACAAGAAAGATTTGGGCCTTGGTTATAACCTCATGCATGGGAGTTTCAAAACCATCTATGGGGGGAAACCCAAGTGCCTGAGGTGGGATTGGTATTATTTCTATTTTTTGTTATAGTTTCAAGTTATTTCCCCTTGGGTGAAACACTTATTGTGTGATGTGGTTATTATTTATGATTTTTTTTAGAATTGAATCATGGCCTCGTACGACATGAGAGATGATTTTCATGCATCACTTTATTCACTTAGGATCATTATGACATGCATCGTTTTAGGCACACACGGGGAAGTGGGTTTTGGGTAAGTTGTTGAACTTGAAATGTTTTTTTTTGTTTCTTGAAAAATTGAAATGAAAATGGTGCCTAACGTGAAATTAAAAAAAAAATTATCAAATGATGTAAGATAAGAGAAAATGTGTGTTTAATGAGAAACTTGATATGAGAATGTGTTTTCCCTTTTTAATCAGGACATGGGTGTAGGATGGTTAAGGGTAGTGATAGCTCCTCAGTTTTAACTGCTTAGAAAGGTTTCAGAAAAAGACTTGTTATAACTTGTTGTGATTTTCTTCTTCTGTAAATGTGATAAAGTGATTTTATGTATCTTGAGACGTATTTTCGGAATTGAGATATATTCCTTCATGATGACGCATATTGAGAGGATGAAAATAGGATATGGATGGAGATGACCTACTACTAGTGGAACCTGAGGCATTGATAGTGCTAGGGGAGGTAGTAAGAAAGGAGTTCCATGAGAAATTTTCTTGCTTCATGAAATTCATGGGAAGAGACCCGACGATGGTTGTGAGGGGTATGTATAACATGAAATGGGATTTTCTACTATAGAACCCTCTGATTTGTACTATAGAGGGTGGACTTGAGGAAGATGAGTTCTGGATTGAATCCATCGAGACTGTACTTGACCATTTAGAGAATCCTGTTGAGAGGAGGGACAAGTTGGATACTTATATGATATGAGTAACAATGAATCACTTGTGGGACATTCAAGATCACATTGGAGAAGATGAAGGTATGTTATGGAAGGAATTCTTAGAGAGGTTCCTAGATACTTTTATTCAGAGACATTGTTATAGAAGAGAGTAACTGAGTTCATGAGACTGGGTCAAGGGATCATGTTTGTGATGGACTATGTTGGACTCTTTATATATTTAAAGTGATTTTATCTTGTGTTGGAAGGGGAGGAGATGGATATAGTAAGGATCTTTTAGGATGTGATTAAAAGTGAGATTAAGTCATAGGTTAACCTCATTTGGTTAAATAAGTTTTCTAAGGTGGTGGATTAGGATTTCATTGCTGAGGGGAAATTGAAGGAGCTTCCAGTGCAAGATAGATGGTTGTTGTTGGATGATCATGAGGTATGAATTACAAGGGAAAAAAGTGTCTCCTTGAGGCTGTTAACTAGGGGAGTAGTTGGAATATTGGCTAGGGGGATGGTTCATTCATACAAGACCTTACCCAAATTGTATTACACTAGTGTGATAGGTAGGGACACTATCGTAGACACTATCCTTGACCACAAGTGGAGTGCCTATCTTGTGGTAGGATGGGACATCTGCAAGAAGTTTTTTAAGAACCCTTGAATAAAGGGTAGTGATGGAGGAACAAGATAGAACAAGGGTACATGAAGGTGATATTCCACACCATATCAATCTGACATTTTTATTTTTACTGGACAAGGTGATAGAGGAGGTGGATGAGGTGATCCTAGGAAAGAGAGCCTATATCAATAGGATGGTGTAGCTTAGGGGTGTCAGAATGCATCACAGGGAAGATGAGTAGGATAGTTTCATGAGGTGCAGCCTACACTTGTAGATAGCATGGTTGGACCATCGATAGTGAGATGTACTATTTTGGTAGTTTCTACATTTTCTTGTTCCTTATTTGATACTGGTGTCTCTCATCCCTTTATTTCTACACAACTTGTGAATGGTTTGAGCTTGCAGGTGGAGCTCATGAGAGGGGTATTTACAATAGAAACGCCTATGGGAGTATAATCAAGACCCATACTCTTGTGTAATGGATGTTCTCCTGATGTTTGAAAGTATCATTTTCTATGGGATCTTTATATCCTTAACATGTTAATATTTAAACTAATTATGGGTATGGATTGGTTAGTATCATACCAAACACACATTGACTATTACAATTGGAGAGTCAATTTTACTTCTCCTATGGTTGAAAACTATTTCCATTGAGAAGAATGAGATATCTAGGAAAGCTGAGTAGGGACAATTACTCAGAAACTAGGAAAGATCAATCTGTGGGTTTCTAGTCTATTGATGGATAATGAAGGAGTAAATCATGGTTTATTTCCACCAGTAGTGTATTTATTTCATGATTTGTTTCCCAAAGAAATATATGGGATTCCACCTAAGAGAGACCTGGAGTTTATAATTGGGATCATGTCAGAGGCTCAACTTGTTTCTATTCCACCATACAGAATGGCACTAATATAGTTTCAAGAGATCATGACTTAGCTAGAGTAATTGGAGGATAATGAATTTATTTATCTGAGTATGTCATCTAGGGGGGGTCACTAGTGTTGTTTTCTAAGAAGGATGATGATAGTTTGTGATTATGTATTGATTACCGGAATTTGAACCCAATAATAGTGAATAACTGGTATCCTCTTCAACATATTGATGATCTTTATGAACAGTTGAGATAAGCTAGTTTTGTTTTGAAGATAGACTTGAGATCAGGGTATCATCAATTGAGAGTTCTAAATTATGATATACTAAGGACTGATTTTAGAAGTAGGTATAAAAATTATGATTTCTTTATAATTCCTTTTAGGTTAATGAAGATACCACTAGTTTTTATGGCCTTAATGAAAAAAATCTTCCATTCGTACCTAGATTTGTTTTTGTTAGTGTTTCTGGATGAAATCCTAGTATACACCAAGTCTCAGGACAACCATTCCCAACATATTAATATCATTCTAATTACACTTATAGAGAATCAACTATACACCAAGATATTTAAGTGTCAATTTTTGATTGATTAGTTACACTTCTTGGGATACATCATCTCAGAGAAAGGTGGGTTAGTGGTCCTAGATAAATTTCAGGTAGTTGTGTCTTAAGAGAATCCCAAGAACATATTCAATATCCTTAGCTATCTAAGGTTAGATGGATATTATTGGAGGTTAATTCAGGAATTCTTCAATTTAGAATCACTGATTTTAGGATTAAAAAAAAGAGGATAAAGTTTGATTAGTATAGAGCGTGTGAGAATGATTTCAAAGAGCTGAAGAAGTGCTTGGCATTAGCACTAATATTGATCTTACCTAAGCTGGGTGTGGAGTATATTGTGTATTATGATTCTTCTGGGATAGGGCTTAAAGAAGTGTTGATGTAGGGATATTGAGTTGTGGTATATGGGTCTTGGTAGTTGATTCCTCATGAATGGAACAACTTTGCACATGACCTCAATTTGAATGTAGTGGTTTATGCTTGGAAGTGTTGTCGACATTACCTGTTAGGAAAAACTTATTTTGTATATGGATCAAAATAACTTTAAGTATATCTTTTCGCAATAAGAATTGAATCTTCGACAAAATATATGGGTTGATTATATGTAGTCATTTTATTTTGAGTTATCATATATGCCTAGGAAGGGAAACAGTGTAGCTAAACATTGAGTAAGAAAACTCATACTCATATAGTCTAAGAGACTAGTGCGGAGTGTATTTAATGACTTTACTGGATGAGATAGATGTTTTGGTTTAAGAGAGTCAATATTAGATGAATCTCATGTCAATTTTAGTGGATTATACACTTTTGATAAAGATCATAGATAGATAGTATGAGGATCCATAATGTTTAACCTTGAGGGATAGCCTTGAAGGTGGGAAGACACCTTTAGATTGGACCATATATGAGTATAAGATCATCTATGTTAGGAATCGGGTTGTTGTTCCTATGAGCATGTGGGAGGATCTAATTCTTGAATATCAGGCCTCGAAGTGGGAAATACATCCAGGTGTGACCAAAATTTATTGTGGCCTATGCTGAATGTTTTGGTGGTCAGGCATGAAAGAGGAATTATCAGGGTTCATGACATGATG
This sequence comes from Viscum album, assembly GCA_963277665.1. NCBI lineage: Eukaryota > Viridiplantae > Streptophyta > Magnoliopsida > Santalales > Viscaceae > Viscum > Viscum album. The sequence goes on along the minus strand of OY728125.1, from coordinate 841,396,227 downwards.
CTACAACTATCAGCAGGTTATGGATGGGCATCAATGACCTAATGGTTTTCTATATTGGTTGCACATTTTGGAATATAAGTGGGACAATGTGTCCATTTATTTTTTGGTGGTTATTATAAGTATTCCTTTTAAGAATGATTCTATTAGGGTTATTCTGGATTGGTTGATGAAGGTATATCACTTCTTACCGACACGATAGACTTTCTCAATGGAGTGGTTGGGATAAATGTATGTTTGGGTGATAGTCTATCACCATGGGGTTCCACATTCTATTATTTCAGATTGTGACTCTAATTTTATCTCATGCTTCTAGTAGGTCTTATATAATTTTCTTGGTACACAGTTTTTGTTTTGTATAACATTCCACCCACATACATATGGGAAGTCAGATATAGGTCCTTGAAGACATGATATGAGCATGTGTTATTGGATTTGGTGGGTATTGGGAGAAGAACCTGGGTTAAGTGGAGATCATTGATAACAAAAGTTATTAGGAAACTATTTATATATAACCATATGAGTCATTGTATGGTAGGTCATGTAGGTCACCTCTATGATGGATGGAGGTAGGTTAGTCTAAGTTTTTGCGACTAAGTCTCATGCAGGAGACATCAGAGCAATTACATCTAATTTGTAAGAATATGACTATGAATCAAAGTAAAAAAATGTCATATACTGATAGATGATGATGACCCCTAGAGTTTACATAGGTTGATCATGTATTCCTCTGGGTGTCTCCTAGATTGGGTTACCGCAAGATACAAAGGCAGGGAAAGATGGAACCCAGGTTTGTTGAACTGTTTGTGGTCGTGGAGATAATTGTGCATATGGTGTACTGATTGTCTCTTTCCTATAGATACAGTGATATAAATGATGTTTTCTAGGTGTCACATCTTTAGGGGTATCACCCTGACCCTTTCATATGATAGATGTGGATGATGTTGAGCTTGAGATAGATGTGTCCTTTGAGGATCATCTGATATGTGTGTAGGATCGAAGTGAGAAACTATTGTTAGGAAATATTGTGCTGATGATTCATGTATTGTGGAAACATGGTTGTGTTTGGGAGGAAATTTGTAGAGAGAAGAAGATATGAGGGATCGATGGCCCAACCTTCTTGACTCAGAATTATAGAGAAGTTTGAGAGTTAAGTTTGAGGAGGAGATATTATAAGGTGGGGAGATAGTAATATCTTGACCTTTTTTGGAGATATCATAGGCACATTTACAGGTACTCTTTTTCTATGTGTTGAGTAATTTTCATTTGGGTTTTAAATTTGGGTGTTTCTTGGTGAAAATTGAGAAAAATTTAAGAAATAGGTTAGTTCATGGTTGACACATAGTTTCCCCTAACCATGTTCCCCATCCCACCAAACCATGATACCCTGTATAGAAGACTTGTATGCGAATAAAACATAGTTTATCAAAACTTTCACCCTAAATGGAGAAACTGTGCACCTCCCTAGAAGAGGCACACCGTTAAGGCTCACAGTTATGGGAAATCATGCACCCTAAGTGGAAAACCGTGCGTGGGAATTAAATTATCCATAAAATTTATTTAAAAATTTATTGAGAATCCATTTTAACCCTTATTCGACCTTATCTTGACCATAACCTCAATTTCACATTTTTGGAGGCTTTCGAATAAATTCTAAGCCTTCCTAACCTTCGTTCTTGGAGAATCCAAGGCAGATTGAAGATTTACACTCCACCGAGTAAGAGGATCTAATCCGATGTGGTTTTATTATTTTCTCTAATCTCTTATCAACTTTTAGAGGGATAAAATCCCATATTTATTTGGATATAGACATAGTAATTTTGGATCTAGCTCTAGAATTAATGGATCTTGATTTTTTCAACCTTGGATTTAGGATTTATATCTCGATCACATGATACGTCATTATTCCATTCAAATTTTGGATTTCCATTGGGTGATTTTTCATCAACAAATTGGGGTAGGTGGTCTATAATTAAAGCCCAAAAGTCTTGATTGCAATTATTTAGTGTTTATAAATTTATTTCTTGATCGAATTAATTAATTTGGTGAGTTAATTAATTGAGGGGAATGTGAAATTGAGGATATTGGGATTATAGATTTGAAATAATTAATTGTTGGGTTAATTATGATATGTTGAGATTGTGGATTTGAGATAATTACTTTTTGAGTTAATTATGATATATCAAAATTGTTGATTTGATATAATTACTTATTTAGTTAATTATGATATATTGAGATTTTTTATTTGTGATACTAAATTTTTGAGTTAATTATGATATATTGGATTGTTATTTGGGGATAATTAATTATTTAGTAAATTATCATAATATTTAATTGGTATTGAGGGATAATTAATTGTTGAGGTAGTTATCATGATATTGAATCTTGGATTGAATAATTATTTGTGGAATTAATTATGGAATATTGAGTTGTGAATATTAATTAATTAAATGATGAATTAATTAATGGGATTGGTGTGCTTAATTATTTGGGGAATTAATTAAGGGTATTAATGTGATAAACTAACTGTTGAATTAGTAATTATAATTAGAATATTAATTAATTATTGGATTAATTATTGAAATGAATTTAAATCAATGAATCGTAACAATGACGTTAATGGAAATTGAGAACAATGAGTGGTAATATTGAAATTAAAGTGATAATTAGAACAATGTATGGTAACATTGGAATTTATGTGTTGATTGAGATAAATAATGGAAACAATGGTGATCTAAGATATGATATCCCACGGGGATAGTTTGGGCTCTGGCATGAGCCGAGAAAGTAATGAAGTATGAGTGTCTATGGGAACCTGGGGGTTTATGTGGTCAAATTATGATTAATTGATAATGTGAAAATTGTTTACTTATTAATTGTAATTATTTTCTTTATAAAATGGCATACATTATTATTTTACTGGATATTTATTTTAGATACAGTCGGTGGAGGCCTACTAAGTTGTACTCACACCCTAATCAGGCTACCCGATCAGTACCCGAATATATTACATGATTATAGGACAATTCAAGGTAAAAGTTCCAATGTTAGATGGATGATTTGTGATGGAGAATAGAGGATGGAACCATATGTGGTTTGAAACCCACTAAGATTTTTCAATGTATTTACTTTTGAGTTTTCATTTTGACACTTGGCATGTACTTTATCATGACATGTCTACTGTTCAAATTTTATATTGTATTTCAAGGTTTAATAATCTTGAGATATAGGTTTTACATGGTTATTGATTATATTTTATTTTTTTATTATATCTTATTTTCTAGTGGTGTATTACTATGATGATAAGATGGTATAGTTTCCCCATAACTAATATTATACCCATGCTACTAGTCGGCAGCCTCTGATGTATGGGGAGGCATGCTCGAGATCACGCGACTGATTGGCTTGAGGCACTGGTGAGTGGAACTCAGGTTGGGATGTCACAATTGGGTAGCTCCAGTTTATTCCATTGCTCCCCTTAAGGGATTATTTTCATTCATATTTACTTTGAATTCCCAATTCACAACATCTTCAACAGATTATGATGGGAATAAGGTGAGTTTCTATTAGATTCTTAATTTGTGAAATATGGATAGTACTTATTGGTCATCCCATATATTCATTTTATTGAAGATCTAAAGTGTCTATCACTTTCAATTATCACATCCTACATAAATTTCTATTTCTGAACCTGATTGAGAAGCATGGGTTTCCTTTCATCTTGGACTTCCTTCTTAACTGGAATAGGGTTCTTCACTTTATCCATTAAGTCCCTTTCATTCTTTTCTTTATTTTATAATTTTCCATCATATTCCAACTATTCCATCCATATTTCTAAGTACTATTTTTGAGTGTGGTCCACCTTATTTTTCAATGTGGTCGCATTCTTTCTAGCGACCATTTTTGTACTATGAATCACAAGTTCTTTCCCTTTATATTTCAATAGATATTATTATTATGGGGTCTAATTAATTCACTTATTAGATAAATGATATTTAATATTTCACCTTCAACGCACATTTTCATCATATTTTATTTTACCCTTCTTGGGAAACATCTCTATTCATTCACAAGGTTTTTCAACAAATAATATAATTATACTGTGTTTCTATTAAATTAACTCTTTTTTCAACCTACTCCAACATTTCTTGATTTTCATGGATATATTGAAATGTACCATGATGTGGCATAACCAATCATAGTTGAATCATCTTATAATAGTTTTTTTGACACAATTAACATATTGTTTCACAATATTCTTGGGTGTATATGTCTCAAAAACATTCTTGAAGGAATTTCATCCTAAGGTATACATACTTGTCTTTGGATTTTTCATAAGTTGTTATGAAATTTTTATATCATTAGTAAATAATAATTAAAGGACATAAAAAATGGTAATATTAAACACTATTACTACATCTATTTCAATGATCATAAAAATTATTCAGGTATTCAAATCTATTCCTTATGAATAGATCATCCATTTCCTATGATAACTGATTTTGTCTAGTAGTTTATATACTAAATTCATGTCTACTCCCTATGATTTTAGTACTTCTCTAACTTTCATAAACTAAAATTTTATTCTAGAAATCAATATTCATGTTCTTAAACCTCCAACAACACCATTAGTATGCAACAAATATCTTTATTTTTATTGTGCATGTTGTTTACCTATATTTGCATGAATTTTATTTTGAGTTGTTTCACCACTATTTTAGGATTGATTTTAAGGGTTAATTAGATAAAAACAATAAATATTTACCCTTTATTTCATGGTGATTTTATTACATTTTTCTACTACCAGATTTATACAAATGTTGAATTGTTTCATAATATTTTAGAAAAAATAGATTTAGTGAAAACCAATTTTTCAAGGTTGTAGGCTAATTTATTTAAATATATTTAATTAAAAGGATCTCCAAAGGATTTGAAGTTATTTTAGACAACATTTTTACTCTTCTTGGAAGTAAGACACTTTTTCAAAAAAAAAATAGAAACAATTAATTGCTCAGTAATTTGGGATTTTTTAGTTTGTTTGGATTTTATATTTATCATATTAACTTCCAACGGAAGAAATGTAAAACAAAGTTTATTTTTTTTAAACATAATATAATCTAATCCATCTTTCCATTCATTTTTCAACTCTTTAATTTTATCTTCATTCAATTTACTTTCCTCTAAAAATTGATTTTCAATCTCTTTCATTCCTTTTATCTTGATTTCTGACTAAGATGTTTTTAAATATACTGAAACTATTTAAATATTTAAAAATGTATAAATCACCTCTTTAACAATATTATTAAACACATCATTCCCAAAAATAAATTTTTTCAATTATTTATTAAATAAATAAATTATTTCATTGAAAAGTGATACTAATTCTTTATTGGCCTTCACAAGTCTGTTAAGGGTATTACATATTCTTAATATCTTGGATAATACATCTTTAATATAATCAAAATCCTTCTCTTTATGTGAATTCTCATCATAAAGTCACTTTATGTAAGAAAATATATATGTGATAAATCTAATGGGGATATTCTTGATGTAATATTTTATTTTAGAGTAAAAATCACTGATTGATTCATTAAACCATCGTATTCATATATTGATCTTGATTCATTACAAGAGGAATCTATTTTAGTAAATTTATAACAGAATTTATCAAGACATTTAACACTTATACTTCATTCATCTAGTGATTTTTTCTATTACTTATTTTCATTATTTATTAACTTCATTTCCACTTTCTTCTGTTTGTTTCTTAGGGTTTTGACTGAAGCCTTCAAATTTATCCTAACAGGGATGGAGATAGATTCCTCTATCCCAATCTCTTCAACAAATTATTTAAATATATACTTTAGGTTATTTAGTAGAAATAACAAGGAAAGAAAATTTAAAATCCAACCAGAGGGAACATTTTTCATTGATACCACTTATTTTTTCTAATAGACCAGTGAAGAGAATTGGTGGTGAATTGGGTGTTGCCTATTTTTACCAAATATAAAATATTTATTTTATCTATTTCCCCATTTCATATTGGAACCTATATGATTGATTAAGTCACTATTGTATCTACTTTTTATTTTTCAAATCATAAACACCACATGATGTATAGAAAAAAAATAATGTATGACATAGTTATTTTTACAAGGTTATACCCTAATGTGGTAAAACTACTCCTTACTGTGATTGATCATCATCCCCAAACATATACTCCACACTAAAAATATTTTTATCAATTGAAATTTGTGTGAGTAGTTATCATATGAATATGCAGTCCATCACACATCTACACAAAATCTCAGTATGTTAACAACTTTCAACATCCCACTAGACTTCAAAAAATCTCACTATAGGATACAAAAAAACATACAACTATAATGAAGTTGATTTAATTGAGTATAGGGTATCACTAAATCAATTAATGTGATTAACTTCATCACAGAGTCTTTAAATTTATTATGATATTCAAGGATAACTACTTGTAAATTGATCTCTATTTTATCCGATCTTCTAGTTCTTATTCATAATTTGTTTATAAGAATTACTGAAAAAAGGTTCCTATGAAACCCACCAGTTCACTGGTATGATTTATTGTGATCTTTATTTATTTACTTATTTTTTAATTTTATATTATTTGGAGGTTTAGAACCTTAGTTTTTTTATAGAAACGTGCCCTGGTGTATGGTTTTCACAAAGTTATTAGTAACCATGTAGTTAATATTGCAAGAGGGATGTTTAGAGGATAGTGTGATTTTGAATGTCTTTAGAATGGTTTATTTAACCATGTGGGGATCTATAAAAACCATGTGGCAATTGCTTTGGTGAGAGGGTAAATCCTGTATGGTTGGAATTGGTTTTCCTAACTATGTGACCAACCTATGGGGATTGTTAAGGAAATTAAATTTTTTACTTTTTACCATTTTAACCCTTTTCAATTTTAACTACCCTATTCCATGCCCCCCCTATGTAAATCCTCCCTCTTTGGGACTTGAATATCCCCCCTTGATTCCTAGTATACCCCCATGGAGTTTGGTGATTTTAGCTTGAGTTAAGCTTGTTTCTTCTTTATTTTTTTATGCTTTCCCTTTTCTCTTTATTTCTTTTTCATTTCCATAGAATATAGAAACACTATATTGATATATGGATGAGCCTGGGAGTTTTTATGGGGGATTTGGGTTTTTTTCATTATTGTTTAGGTGTGTGAGGACTTCCCACTTTTGATTCATGTGATAGTTTGTGAAGGATACGTGTTTAAATTTTGTTTATAATAGTTATAACTATTTAATGGAACTTTTCCATGGGTAAATATTAATTCTTGATTCAATTTTTTATAATATTTCCTTCAAAATGTGTTATTATTGATGGTTTATCTCTTTTTATTATGATTTATGAAATGAGATGGAGATTTGATGTTTTAAACTGTATTTTCAAAGGAAATTGATTTTAAATGCATGTGATGTGTTTGATAAAATTCCACAAGGTGAATTTATGGTTTTAAATGTATTTTTAAAGTTCTTTATGAAAGAGGTTTTACCTTGTGGTAGATTTTTTAATATTGTGGAAATGTTTGGTTTTTAAAATTATCACTTGTTATGTGTTTAGGTGATTGGAATGTGTGACACATATGAGACCTTGGGTACGTGTGTGGTGACTTGTACAATTGAAGCCTTACCCTATGTTGTGGACTAAATAGGGAGTGGTATCCAAGAGATTGAGAGATAATTTATGAGAAATGCCAATAAAGATTCAAAAATGTGTCCATGTGGAATATGAGTGCCCATATAAGTATTTATGGACCTAGTGAAGGCATTGGGAAATTCCAAAATTACTGCATATTATTAGATAAAAAAACATGTCTTAGACTAAGTCACCATAGAATCTATTAGGTAGAGAAAATGATAATTATTAATTATGCTCTGTTTTATTTGGATTCCCATGAATTTATGTTGAAAACACTTTTTTATATATGATGTTTCTTCTGATCATGTTTATGTTCATGTTTATGTCATGTCTAGGTGAGACGAGAACGTTTATGCTGGGTGGATTCACTTGTTATTTGATACTTGTTTAATCGTGATTTGTAAAGATGTAATATTTAGAAAAAACAAAATGAATATTTTAAAAGTAAGGCTTTAAATTGAACTTTTTTTCAAATTGAAAGTTTTTTAAATGTGGTTTTTAAACTAGAGGGATTAGTTTTCATAGATAAATTCCTCATATAAATTCATGGAGGTATCCTACTGTGATTGTTTCCCACACCCTACATCTACCATTGGTAATATGTATAACTTGTTTTTTAGCACATAAATAAGGTTAATGGAACCATGAAATTTAGTTTCCCTTCATGATTACGAATGTTCGCGGTTTTTTTTTGGATGGAGGAGATAATGAACTCATGGAGTTAGCTCATGTGGAGGTGTTTTGAGATTTTTTCCGTTAGGACGTTTTATTTTCCTAATTGATCATAATCCATATTTTTAGATTTTTTACTATGGATATTGTGTGTATGTTTGATTATAAATTTTGAAGTGGTGATTTATATTATATTTGTTTATAGTTATTGCTACATATACTCTGATTTGAGAATTTATATATGTTGATGACTCTTGTTTGTTGGCATGGATGTTCTATTCCTGGATAGGTCATTCCCATATTTCAAGGGTAAAACCCTTACCAAATTCTAAAAGGATATTCTTTGGTGCTTTTTTCCATCCCATGGAGATCAGGAACATGCTTCGTGCCTTACGAAGTAATAGATTAGGTGATGCGTCAGGTGGACTGAGATCGGTTCGTTATAGACCTTGAAAAATTATAGTTTTTTAGTAGGAATATATTTAGGTCATCCTTACTCATCTTATTATTCTTTATTAAACTTATATTAATCTATATAATCTCAAGAAAAATAGATTTTCAGATCATACACCACCTCAACTACAATCACTCAGATATCTTCTCTATAACTTTTTTGAAATATTGGGTAGTTAATTGTTTTCATTGATTATACAACTTCATCTTTAGGAAATGATTATTCTTATTTTATTTACCTTTTATATAAAAAATATTCATCTTCACACTCAGTATCTAATTTTCTTATTCTTTTTATTCTATAAGACTTGTTCTCTCAACTTCTTCACATTTTCTGCATTAACTCACACAATAGATTCTTTTTCACTTTATCTTAAAAGTATATATTATTTTTTCTTTATAGGATACTCATTAAATTAGTGAGGTCTTATCACACTTACAAAAATGTAAATATTAAATAAACTTCATTCAAGGCACCCACAAATCTCAAAATTGTTTCTCAATAACTACTCATGTATGTGTGTCCCCATGTTCCTCCATTTATTTTTATGTGTCTTGTCTATAATATTATTTCTAAAACACCCTTTATTTATCTGTATAATTTTTCTCTTTTTATTGACCCTAATATGTAATTCATGTTTCATATAGTAGTCTTGGATGAATTCTTCTCAAAATTCCTCCAAAAATCTATACTTTATTTATTTTTCACTTTATGTTTTCTATTACTACATGAAAATCATGTATTATATTGTTTGTGGTGTGTATAATATTCTCACCACATATAAGTATCACCACCATCTTTTCTTATCAGCTTTATCTTCTTCATATTTTATTTGAATCTTAGTTCTTTGAAGAAAAAATTAAATCAAAACTGATTTTTTATTATTTTAATCACTGGATAACAACTTGAGCTTCATATCATTCAATGCATGCATTATTCATCAAAATAAATAAAATCTGAAATTTTATTTTCTAGAAACTCAACTCAGCATTAATCTATCTCTTGTCAATCTTATAGATCAAATTACACATGTAAAAAACTAAAATCAACTAATGTGATGTTTTGATCATTGAAAATATTTCTAATAATTATCTAATTTCTCATCTATATTTTGATCACTTACATTGAATTTCTAATATTACTATTTTGAAATTCATAACATAAAGAATAGTGATCCTCTCAACAGATTATTATTTAATCATTCTCAAATCATGCATGGATCATTTCCAATAATAACATAATGATGTTTTGGATATGATATAATAGTTCTTGAGTCATAAAAATTTACTTCCTCCTCAAAATATAACTTCTATGAATTAACTTTTCATCCAATAGAATTTTGAAAATTTTCAAAGTATGGAAGTCATACACTACTCATGGTAACTCCATTTCATATGAATTTAAGGCCATACCCCAACCTATTCTCTATTTTTTTTTGAATTTAAAGTTATGCGATATGATCAAATTAATATGGTCATAGTTGAAGTCACACAATATGATGTGGAAATTCATATGATACACAAATTATCCATTTATCTTGAAAAGTCATAAGAAGTCAAAATTTCCAATTTCATACATGATAGAACTCAAAGTCTGGCATTGCTCCCTTAAAGTATTATTATATCCTTGAATTAATTGGATCTGCATCAAAGTCATGCATTTTTTTTCCAAAGTAAAATGAAATAACCAAAGTCATTTTAAATGACTAAAGTCACACACTTCATCCCAAATTCATATAATCTACTCAGTATTCTAGACTTCACTCCAAATACTCTAGGTCTATTTCAAACAAACACCAACTATTTTAAAATACTTCAAATCTATTTCAAACTTAATCTAGAAAACCTTGAACAAAGATATTTGCAGCCTTAGACCACAATAACCTTTGGATGGTTTCTTTATAGTTTCAAATCTTCAATATTACATACATCCAGCTTCGTAATTCTTTAATAACATATTAATAAATAATCCAAAACCTTTCATCCTTCTTATAATTTTTATAGACAACACTTAACACTTCAATACATATACTTCACATGAGGTCCATCTCTAGAAATCATCTAATATATGGTTTCCCACTTGAATCAGTTGACCTAGTTAATCATGGAAAGACATTAATTTGTTCTTCATTATGCATTTACATGGGAAACATCTTCATTCTCATTAGTTTATGGATCCTCACTTAGTCACCCAACACTATTTAAACTATACATATTGAAAATTATTGAAAATAAATAAAACTAATCATGAAAATGGAAATTCACAACATATTCTTATTGTATCTTATTTAATTCATTCATAGTGAGTAGCTTAAAAACCATCAAAACATAATATTTCAACAAATACAAGGAATAACATATCTCAACTCAATATGAAAAATTAAATTTCGAAACATATTAAACAATTATATGGAATAATATTAAAAACTATTTATTATACAATCATTATATTCTTGGTTTACCATATTTAAATTATTTATCGAGTTTTAGGCATGATAATCAAACATTAATAATAATAATCACAATAATAGGCTATCACACAATCTATGAAATATCATAATATAATAAAATGAATATAAACATAATTACTTGAAAATAAATGACCCCGCCCTTTTAAAATTTCATTGATTTTGGTACATTATCTCATTAGTTTGATCCTAGTTATTTATTTATCAAAAAATAAATCATGATAATTCTATATTTAAACATAGCATTGAAAAATAGATGTTTTGAATCGCTTAACTTGAAAAAAATCATTGATTATTGAAGAAAAAGGATAAAGAAGAATGTAATAACAATCCACCATGAATCCTTACAATGAACTCATGAAATTGATAAATATCACCCCAGTATGAAAACCTATATGAAACCTGACCAACGAAACCTCAATATAGTGAGAAATATGATTTTATTGGAATAAAATGAATATAAATAAAGAATAAAATTAAAACATTGTATTAATGGAATACATTCACATGAATATGGGGTCATAAGATCAATTTCAAAGTCTTAAGATCACCAATATTTCTCTCAAAACCACATAGGGTTCAAGGGAAGAAGAAAAAAATGGAATGAGTTTGAGAGGCACCTCAAATTTATATGAACAATATATAAATACTATTTCAGATATTGTTACATAAAATCTGGGTTCCATCCAACCTAGATTCAAGATTCATGATATGATCCTCCTATAAGTTTCTACCTTTCTCAAGGTCAATGACTATTTAAATAAATGACATCAAAGGGAATTATAGTTCTATATAATGAATCATGTTATAATAAATGAATCTAAAGGAATCATGGTAAAATTCCTGACTTTCTCCATGAAAATTGATCGACATTGGACCAAGATAATGATGTATCCTATTCATTATGACACAATTTTCCCTATAAAGGAAAAAACAAGGAATTTGATAGCCATAGATACATGATGCAATGACTAACATCATGATGTAATAGGTTGATGGAAAATATTAAACTAAAATACCATATAAAATTAACTAAAACCTAATCTTTATATAAGATTAAACCCTAAACCCTAAAATACTCTTTACACTATAATCCATATACCTATTATATAACATAACCCTTTACTAAATAACATGTAAGGTCACAATGTGATTAATACTGGGAACTAAAAATCCAACAATAACTCCTTCCTTTTCCTACTAATCCACTGCAAAACACCCCTATACACTTTCAACACTCCAGAAATAAAAAATTAAGGGTCTAGAAAAGTATGAGTCAATATATTAGATACCTATAAAATTATTCTAGTTCTAAATAATCAAAACTAAACCAAAGAAAATAGAACAATATCCACTAAATTAACCATCCAAGAAGATACCTATCAAATATGAATCTCTCCACTATATGAGAACATAAGTACCATTATATCATATGATAGAAACAAATCACATCATAGTAGTAATAAGAAAACACAATACATCAATAATTTGTAATAATTTAAGCATAAAAATACTCATGATATTAAGCATGCATCAATGAATCCATATCCCAAGTAAAATCCCCCAAACCACCATATCATCATAAGAAACAAACAAAGGGAACAACGTGCCTAAATAACACATTATCTTAATATTACTGAACCTAAATAAGTCACTCTATGAATGTCACATAATCTTCAACATCCAACTCACCCCAGTCAATAACATGAGATTCATCATGAAGATATCGATGAATATGTGAGACATGGAAAACATCATGGATTTTATCCATCTATGGAGGAAGTTATAACTAATATGTAACCTTACTAATTCTCTAAAACACCTAAAAAAATCTAAAAATCATGGAGAGAAATTACTTTCGTTAATAAACCCCATGTTTCCCATGATTTGGTGAATCATTCAAAAATAGATGAACCCCAATGCTGAACTATAAAGGAAACTTTCTATGATAAACATAATACTTATAACAATAATTATTTTTATGTATCTACTAACATATTACCTAAAAATTTCTATCATAATTTTTTCGAATTCCAGTCCAAGAATCATCAACTCTCCAACTTTAGTCCAGTGCAATGGAGATCTACAAGGTAAGTCAAACAACACTTCAAACAAGGCCATACCAATGGATGAGTGATATCTATTATTATAGTAAAACTCAATCGAGGATGTTTTATTCACCCATGATCCTCTTAAATCTAGAACACATGCATGCAACATATCCTCCAAAGTCTGAATGGTCTACTCTATCTGATTATCCATATATGAATGAAAAGAAGTGATAATGCACAATTAATAGTTAAAATCATATTAATGACCCCCACTATACATGAAAGGTAAAACAAGGATATTCATCAAATATGATCTTCCTCATAACCCCATGAATCCACACAACCTCCTCCATATATTTCCTCAACAAAATATACAATGCACTCAACTCCTTGATTGCTAAGAACTGATTTGACTTCATCAATCAATCAAAAATCACCAAGTTAAAATCATATATAACATGAACTCATGGTGAATTAGAAAAAAAATCCATTGATATTTTTTTTCCAATTTTATCAAGGGAAACCAAATGATTGGATAAAACAATCAGGAACACAATGTTTGACCAATATCTTTTGATTGACGAAAAATTGATACTTCAACTCTACCACTAGCCTCTTCATTTCTGACCACTAAAAATAACTCCACAAGAAATGATACATATTATTTACACTAGGGTAAACTACCAAAGGTGATCTATGAAACTCATAAAGAGCCATATCACACAAAAATAATGAAATAATGTGTCCCCTCTAAAATAGAACCCGATGTTGATCATCCTTAGACCATCCCTTAGGGGAATATCTATAAATTACATGATCACACAAAAATTCCACCTTATAATCCCTCAAAGAATATTATTCTACCTTTCTAATTAAAAATGAATATAATATAAATAGATAAATACGTCCTCTACCACTAAATTCATCAATATCAAGATGTAACGTTGCATGCTCCCCCATAACTCTCCATGCATATTGTTTGAGGAAATAAGTTCATTGTATTTTATTGATATTAAATGAATTTTATTATCTAAAATTTATTAATAAATTTCATTTTAGGATGTTTTGAAATTAATGGAACATTTGATTTGTTTTTTAAATATTTTTTAAAATTACTGAATTGATAATTTAATTTATTTTATTAATTTCTGGAATAAAATCAATGGTCATGATTCTTAATATATTTTTTCATAATTTTCAAGTTAAGTAGAAAAATTTACATATGGGGTAGCCCATAGATAATAAATATGACTTTATTACCAAGGAAGAATTTGAGAATAACTGGAAAAGGGTAAAACCTTATAAATGGGTTATCCCATATGTAAGATGTATTCATCCCATGCAAAACAAATTTGCTTGATAAATAATATTTATTAGAGAGTGGTAAATTTTTTAAAGTACCAACTCTAGTGACACATAATATCCTTGGGTTGATTTGTAAGAAATGTTTTCTATGTGTAATAGTCTGCCATTTCACTAGAGTAGTCATCCTTATGCATAAGAAATTCTACATGACTGAAGAGATATATAAGTTAATTTCCTTTATTTTGGGGATGAAACACTAATATTTAAGTATTTACTACCGATAAATAATATATTATACTATGATTAATAATATAAAAGGATATTATATAAGGTATAACTAATGTGTAATAAATTTATTTAATACATAATATTTTCCTTACAACTCAAGTAATATGTAAAGAATTTACTTTTCTATGGAAGGTGAAGAGTAGAGCTTTCATGTGGCACATAATATTTTTTACTCATATGTAATGTATTTGATGATATGTAAATATTTTTTTAGAGCTTCAATATTGATACATAAGAAACTATGGAACATATGTAAAGTTTTATACTAAGATAAATTTCATAGATCATATGTTATATTTTTCTTTGTTTTTAGACCGCTCACGTAAGTGTTTTTCCTTTGTAAAAATCATGTAGTGATAAAAATGAAATTTCACGTGAGGATAAATATTTTCATGGAAATAATAATGATATCATTCTATAGTGATCACATTTATGATATATAAAGTTTTTTCGTACTGAAGGAACTAGGATAAAATCTTTTTAATGAATGGTTAACCAAATTGAGAAAGAATGGGAATCAAATTCTAATTGTCATCTAAACTTGGGAAAAGAACATTAAAAGTTTAAATTTATGGGGAATGTAATATAAAGGAAAAATATTAAAAATTAATATGGTTTAAATATTGGGAATCTGGCTACATGTGGAATCATCACCAAATCTAAGAAGGATTGGAGATTCTTTTTAAGAAGCTGGAGATATTGCAAAGAAAGCGTTATGGGTTTTTAGAGTTTGGTTTTTGTTTTAAAATTATCTATTATATATTCATTATTTTATTGTTTTAACCCTACAAATGGAGGGTTATAACCCTTTTGGTGATTGGGATATTGGGAAGGAGAACCTTTGGTTAATTCTTTATTATCAATATCAATAGTAAATTCTTCTATTTTAATTTGATCTTGGGTTTTTAGGTTCTGGTCATAGTTAAAGCATCTGATGGGGCATGTCCAATTTTTATTTTTTTTGTGTTTGATGATTAATATGAGATTTACATAATGATAAATTCCATGATCAAAATAATTGAATCAAATAATATAGAAAATAGATAAATTTCTGGAACCAAAGCCCAAAATCATCACATATTATTTATAATTAATTTAATCAATTAAGAATTACCTTACAAGAAATTATTTATTCATTGATGGATATGAAAACATATCTATGTAGTACTATCATTGTGTAGTAGGACTCAATAATAGATTCTATCCAACTATTATCCATAAATGTTCCACGAATCTCTGAATGTCATTGTAGGAATGTATGGGTTAGAGCATGATATATCCTAACGCTTGTTTCATTCACCATTGATCGGCCTGAGAATCTATTCTAGGAAGGGATCTATTTGGTCTCTCTAGACTTTATAGTGGTGGTGGAGGAGGATCATTATTTATTCTTAAGAACATTCTTGCCGATTAATCTCTCATGGTAGTTAAAGGAATTCTCTCTAGATCTTTTTGTGCACAACAAAAATTAATTGGATCTATTAAGAAAGTAATATAATTGTGTTTATATACCACTAGGGTTATAAAATAATAATTAAACACACACCCTTATTATTCCCATAATCCCTAAAGAACCCCATGTCTATAATAATAACATTATTATTATTATTTCTAAACATGTGCTAAACTCGTGAATTAAATTAAATATTATCTATTTAAATAATATTCAATATATATAATTTATCATTGGACCATTAAACTGAGTTATTAATTTCTCCATAATATTTATCAGTACTTGAATAAAGAATATTTAATAAATAAATATCACTACATTATTTGATAATAAATAAATAAATGTTATATTCACTAAATTTAAAATTGATATTTATTAAATATTCTGGTAACATAATATTCTCTCGAATAACTGATGACAGAATATATGTGATCAAACAAACATGAATAATTATTAAACCATATTTGGGAGTAATATTTATTCAACTTGTCAAATAATAAATAATAATATATTATTTAACTGAGATCCAGAATATACTTAGTGTGTGACCCTCTGGACCACTTTCTCAGTGGAATTATGAGAAGTAGCCTAAAGTCCAAGGTTAGAATCTTGAAACACACCAAGGAAACCATAGAAAAATAAGTTAATGTTTCAATGACATAATACCTAATACAGATCAAAACTATGAAATATAACCCCTTTATCACAATATCTCTAATCAATCAGGTTGCATGCTACTGCCATCAACCTATGTGCTCGATGTATCCTTCTTTGACTTTAAAAAAAACTTGCCAATATAACACCATGGAAAATGATTTATTTAGGATATATCATTTCTAAAAAATGGCCTACGATATCAACTTTTTTTTAAGGAAAATAATGGATAAATCCTTTCTATTCCTATTCATTATTGAAATATTATTCGTGACACTCCCAATGTATTCTACCATGCCACAAGCATATTTCATCACATTTTTTATTAATAAATTAAATTATGTGACTTATATTACTCATTAATAATAATCTTAAAGTATAAGGATCAATGCACACATCCATATAAAGGAAGATCAAATGACACATATAAATGTGGGTTTCTTACTGGAGGGGGTCTCATTCTCCTAATATCCTACACTAGTTATTACCATGTGCATAAACCATTATAAGGTTCCTCAAATTCCTATGATTGTCAAACCATAATAGTCTATATCATCTATATCCCTCAAATTATTTCATTTAGTAATAGAACATACATTTAAGAATATTATTGAGGCACTTCTGGGTTCACATCATAGCATGGAACAACTATAACCTTTTAGTGTGATAGATACTCTTAGGAAATTATCATATACTATGTTATACAGAATAATAATAATGACATGATAAAGATTTTATTAATATTAAAAACAATGAATAAAATTTATCATAATGTACACAGGAGTTGGTTCGAGAGAACCAACTCCAATAGACTCTCACTTGCACTAGATCTAAATACTAATAACCTTAAGTCCTCTATCTCTCACATGGTACTCATTCTTATTATGAGATAGGACTTAATTCAAGGTATTTTCCATGTTTTCTTCTATGGGAACTCTTCCTACTACAACTTCACCCATCTAATAAAAATCCCTCAAGAGGTGATACTTCTCGAGTATGTTATTTGTCCATTGGTGTTACCTTAAATATTTTGGAAGATCCACCATTGTAGCATTATAACAATAAAATGTGACAGCGTCCTCATTTATAGGTGCCACATCAAAAATCCTAGAAAATGTTTCATATCTAAACAGCTTCCTTGGCTACATTAGAAGCCACTATATACTCAGACTCCACTATAGAATCAACGACAACTGGATTCATTGAACTCTTCCAACTCATATATCCTCCATTGAGACAAAAAAAATATATCATAATTATTAATTCAAGTCATTATGATTTGTTTGAAAAATAACATCAGTATAAACCTTGATGATAATCTCATCATCTCCACCATACACCAAGAACATATACTTATTTATTCTCAGATATTTAAGGATATTCTTAACAATAGACCAATTTTATTCTACTAGATCATTTTTATATCTTCCTATTATGTTCAACTCATAGTAAACATCAAGTGTTGTTCATAACATTGAATACATGAATGATCCTATCAATGAAGAATATGAGATCTTACTCATTTTATCTTTCTACTATTATGTTTGAGGACACATTTTCCTAGAAATATATATACCATGTGACATGGCAACCAATACCCTCTTGCATCATTATATACAAATTCCCTTTATAATCTAGTCAATTTATGTACTTTGACTTAGTCCAAGAAGCCTA
Source organism: Viscum album (assembly GCA_963277665.1). NCBI lineage: Eukaryota > Viridiplantae > Streptophyta > Magnoliopsida > Santalales > Viscaceae > Viscum > Viscum album. The sequence goes on along the minus strand of OY728125.1, from coordinate 841,377,523 downwards.
TTGGATCTATCACAAATTATCATGATCCCTAGAATATTGGATACTTCACCTAAGTCTTTCATAGATAAACACTTATTTAACTAGTCATTGATATACTGTAAGACTAGTATTTCATTTTCAATAAGTAATATTTCATTAACATATACTACTAGGATAATGATCATATTACCACTAAATGTCTTGTAAACACATGGACCACATTAATTCTTAATGAAACCAAATTATTTAATATATTCATCTAATCTAATGTTCCATGACCTAGATGTGGTCTTTAATCCATAAATGGGTCTTTATAACTTGAATATCTTTTTGGCATCACCTGGAGTCACAAATCCTTCTAGTTGTGTCATGTATACATCTTTTGGATGGTTCCCATTAAGGAATTTGTTTTTGAAATCCATGTTCCATATTTCATAGTCATGGTATGATTCTATAGTAAGTAGAATTATAATGGATTTAAACATATAAATTAGTGAAAATGTTTCATCATAGTCAATTCCTTGATACTGTTTAAACCCTTTATCCACTAGCCCTTATTTATAGGTATTTAATCTACCTTTAATGTCTATATTTATCTTTAATACACATTTGGACCCTATGAAATTTACATAAACTAGAGAATCAACTAGAACCCAAACATGGTTTCGATACATGGAATCCATTTTCGAATTAATTTCTTCTTTCCACCTTATAGCTTATGAGATCTCTACTGCCTCTTTATGAGAGTGAGGTTCATCACTGTCAACCAATAATTAGTCACCATATTTTGTGACTAGAAAACTATATCTCTTTTTTTCTTTTACCTCTCTAGTGCTCCTCTATAGTACTTGTGTTTTAGAAACTAATTCATCCATGGGGACCTGTGGAATATGTTCCCATACTAACTTGTATGTATCTTGAGAATAAAAATCGTCAAATTTAATATTTTTCCCACTATCCTTTTTTATAATGTTCTACCTATCAATAAATATGGATTGTCTGTTGATAATCACTTTCTTATCTGAGGGATTGTATAGGTATTATCCCTTCGTTTCCTTAGGATAACAAATAAAGATAAACTTTTTTCCTTGAGGTGTTATTTTTTCCCCTAATAAGGCCCTAACAAATGCCTATTAACCCCCATACACTTGTATGAAATAAAATAGGTTTCATTCCACTCCACAACTCAAAGATAATTCCATTTTCCACTTTAGTTGGTACTCGCTTTAGTGTGTATTCCTGAATTCGTTTTCAAGACATGTCAAATTGATTATGATTTTAAATGGTATTTATAGTCTAGGGAAGACCCTAGGTCATATCTCAATGAGAATTGGTGGTTTATAGTGTGAATTTTTAATAAAAATGAAAAATATAGGGGTGGTTCTGAAACAGTTTGAAGAAAATGAATTAATTTAAAGAATTTAATAGCTGATAAATAAAAGTCATGTTTTAGAATTATGATAGAAGGAGATAAATTAAAGTTCACTACACATCTTGGATAGTATATTGTTCTGAAAATTTTATATGGTTTAATATAATCTTTTGGTGGAGGGTTGTTAAGATCTCGACTTCCCTCTAGCCTCTTAAAACGATGCTCAAAGAATCACTCATTGACACAACAATCGTGTTGTTAATGTTTGGTTCTAAAATATAGAAAAAGGACTACCAAATAATAATAAAATCATATGTATGTGTGAGATAAAGAATATTATTGTCTTGTCCACTCGGAACAACCCAAGATTCCCACTTGAAACCTCAACCCAATTGTTGTTAAAATAAATAGTATTTCACTTAATTATAACAAAAGAAATATATTAAGTGGATAAGAAAATCAAAATTAAACATAAGTGAAATATTTAACACAAAAATTACAAAAAATCATTAGAAGAAAAAGTGTTATAACTCCCTCCCAAGTATGTGTAGCTCCCTCAAATTGATCGTCCACCATTTAGCTCACTATCGAGTGGAGGAGGAGGCTTGGGTGGAATGTTTCCTTCATCCTTGATCCTCCTATGAAGATAAGGGCCTCTAGAACTTCTTGGATGAGGTGAGGACTTTTTTGGGTCTCCAAAATATCAGATATTTTCCTCCTACCTGAACTTGAAAATTGAGATCCCACGATATCATTTCATAGGAAAATTAAAAGGTGGTTTTGAGCTCCCAGATTTCATGAAACCACTTGGCTGATGGTTATGAACATCTAGACACTCTTATATCACTTTGAAGAAAATAAAAAATTTGTATACCCACCTATTTATTATCTCCACCAGACATTTGGAACCTTTTGGAAAATTAATGCTTGAGATATTGACAGAACACCACACACCACTTTTGACTTCGTTCAGATTCGGTGTCTTGGAAAGATCAGTCTGAATGGACCACCAGATTGCCAAATTTAGCTTGGGTTCCTTCATAAAATATTTATCCCATTGAATTATGGACCAAAAAATAATATCATACCATTTATAATAATAGATTATTATCATTATTTGTTTTATTCCACTCGTTTTCTTGGATCCTGTGTAGTTTGGCCGATTTTTCTTGAACTTCATCATGGGACCTCCAAATTACCTCCGCCTACAATTCAATTATCAAGACAAGTAACATTTACCTTTTTAACAGTGATAAACACAAAATAATTGAATCAAACATGAAGTTAAATTTGTTATTATTTTTATAATTTTCAATACAAAACTATTTTAGCACAGTGGTTGAAGGGTGAAAATAAAACAGTGAATCGTGGTACAATCACACCCCCAATACTAAACATTTACACTCCTATTCAAAGTCATATTTATAAAAAATTATACATGTAGATATTTTAAATTTCATAAATATTTAACATTCAATTAAAATTTAATTCCTTTTAGAAATGTGATCAAAGAAAAAATCACATCGAGGAGTTATTCTCAGTGATCATGGAAAAGACATCTCAAAAACTGTATCAGAATGAAATTCCAAGAGATGCATGATAGAAATTTCAAAAAATAAAAATTTAATCATGTCACTAATTCTCTACATGTGTGTGTGACAACCATTTCGTTCTATTCTTTCAGCTTTCTATCAAGTAAATACAAGTTATTTTAAAAAATGTCTACAAATATGATCCATTTCATTAAACCTTCCCTACATCCTTTGTAGTCAAATTTCATGACCCACTCACTTAACGCATTCCGAAAAGTCAAACCATATTCTCCTGACCTAGATATCCTCATATTTTTTACATTTAATCACTCCCCTCAATGTTTATTTCTTTTATTTCGTTTTTGGTTTTTTAGGGGGTACAATAGTCGGATAATAGGTACAAACACATAGGTCAATATGGTATAGCAATGAAATAGATCAAATAAGGAACTAACATATAGAAAAACAATTTTTGAAGGTATATAAAAATTAACCTAACTTATATTCACCTTCTAGTAGGTAATATATTTTCACACTTCATGGTTTGGTGCAAAGATATGTGGATAGATTAAGTGAAATAATTTTCCCTTAAACTATTCACACAAAGGGTATCATTCTTATCAAAGGTTTAAAAATGATATAACCATTTTTATCATTTATAAACAACCAAATTTCAAGATAAAGTCACACCAAAGTATTGAATTCTTACTGAAATTCACATTTCATCAGAATTTTTATTGAATGTTAAAACAACATAAAATAGAGAAACTCCTCATGAATTTTCAATAACATCCATAATTAATTGGGAATAATTTTACATGATAAAGTGGGAATCATTAATTAACATTCTCGCATAAAATTCAGGGGGTAGGAAAGGAGGGAGAAAGTGATAATACAATCCTGCAAGACAAAAATAGAAAAAGAAGAAAGATGATGAAAATTACTAACTAATCCAAGAATATAACCATCCCCCACACCTAGATTGTGCAGTTTCCTCACTGTAATAAAATAAAATGTGGGAAGTAAGTATAAAACCTGGTGGGTGTCATTGGTAGTTTTCTTATTGAACATGGAGTTCCTCCATCAAGAACCATAGAAGGGATTCATGCAAGTGCTTAAGTTTTTTCCCATTGACAGTGAAGGTTTGCTTCATTTCATTATTTTGTACTTGAACAATGCCAAATGTGTAAACATTAGTAATAGTGTATGGGCCAAACCAGTGGGATCTAATCTTACCTAGATGGAACTTTATCATTTCATTATAAAGGGGGACCTTCTGCCCAATGTGGAATTGATGATGAAGGATGAGACGTTTGGGGGAATCCTTTATTCACTCCTTATAAATCCGAGAGTTATCATATAAATCTCTCCTCATTTCCTCCAAATATTGAATCTATAACTTCCTCTGATAACCTGCACTAGAAAGACTATAATTTCATTGTTTAATGGCCTAGTAGTCCTGGTGCTCTATCTCAACATAGATATGACAACTCTTTCCAAACATAATCCTATAAGGTGAAATTCCTATGGAAGTTTTAAAGGTAGTATGGGAAGCCCATAATGAGTTGTTGAGTCTAAGATACTAATCTTTTCTATTGGGATGAACAATTTTTTGAAGAATTTTTTTACCTCTCTATTTTACACCTTGACTTGACCATTGGTCTATGGGTTATACGTAATAGACACTGATTCCCGACCCCATACCAATGAAAAAGAGATTTCATTGTTCAGTTATAGAAATGTGAACCATGGTCAAAGATGATAGACCTAGGTAATCCAAAAATACAAAAAAATTGGGTTCTAAAAAATTGCACAACAGTCGTGGAATCATGAGTCCTTGTGGGGCGTACTTTACCCATTTTGACACATAATCAACTGCTAGAAAACTTTACAAGCTCCCAAATTAATTAGGGAATTGTCTTATAAATTCAATGCCCCAAACATAAAAAATTTCATGTAACAACAATAATTACGGTGGAATTTCATTTCTTTTAGATAAATTCCCCATTCTTTGATAGTGAGGACAAGATTTATAGAAATCACGAGATTCTTGAAATAATGTTGGCCAAAATAAACCAGAATCAAGGACCTTGCGAGCAATTTTTTGGGGACCAAAATGGCCCCCATAAGAAAGATAATTCTAGAACCTAAGGACGGACTAAAACATTCTATCAAGAACACAACGCATGAGGACTAGAGCACAATATGTGAAACAAAGGTAGGGGTCATCCCAATTGTACCAACAAGACTCATGTTTTAGATGGTCATCCTAATTCTTGTTGAAATTAGTATTAATGAAATATTATACCAAATAATTTACAAGTTCATCATACCAAGGAATAACATTTTGCACTCGGTACAGTTACTCCTTGGGAAACATGTCATTTATAGGAATACATGGGTATGAGTCAATGTCCAAGGATGAGAGAATAATAATAATATGGCTAGACACTATATTCTATACTCCTTTTTTTCTCTAATTTCTAGTTTTAATTTATGAAGGAGGATCATCCAATGAATGAGATGTGTTTTAGCTTCCGGTTTCTTAAGGAGATACCATAGGGATGCATGGTCTGAGAACACAATGACTTTAGAACCTAAAAGGTATGAACGGAATTTATATAAAGAAAACACAATAAAAATTAATTATTTTTCAATTGTGGTTTAGTTTTATTGGGTAGGATCCAAATCACATTAGGAATATGCAATGACATGTGGCGCTTGATCAACTCATTGTGATAAGATAGCCTTAACTAAATAGTTAGATTCGTCACACATGATCTCAAATAGTAAATCCCCCTGAGGTGGTTGGATTACCAGGGGTGATGTGATAATCCATTTCAATATATTAAAATAATCCTCAAATTATTTACCAAAAAACAAATTCTCTTTATTTTTGGATAAATCGTGATAGGTGGAGTGAAATCTTACTGAAGTCTCGAATGAAATGATGGTAAAATCCAGCATGACCTAGGAAAGAAAACACATCCCATAGATTTTTGGAGAATGGTAAGGAATAAATGACATCAAATTTTGATTTATAAACATGGATACCATCCCCATAAATGAAATCTCCAAATACAATACCTTATCGCACCATGAAATGCAATTTATCATAGTTTAATAAGTGATTCTTTTTATTAGAGAGATGTAGGATTGAACCAAGACTAATCAAATATTCATCAAAATATGATCTATAAATAGTGAAATAATCCATGAAATTCTCCAGGTAATCCAAAAAAATACTAACCATGCATTGCTGTAAAGTACTTGGAGAATTGTACATATCAAATTGAATCCTCCAATATGAAAATGTGTCAAATGAACAAGTAAAGTTTGTCTTTTTCTGATCCAAAAAAGCGATATGGATCTGAATGTATCCAAAATACCCATCAAGAAATAGTAATGGGACTTCCCTACAACACTCTCTAGAATATGGTTAATAAATTCCAATGGGAAATGGTCCTTGATAGTGTTTTGGTTTATTTATCAATAATCTATACAGAAATTCCAACTATTTTGCACATGAGTTGAAACCAATTAATTATTTTCATTTTTAATTACCGTTAAACCACTTTTTTTAGGAAACACTTGTACTGGAATTTTCTATTGGCTTTCATGGATTGGGTAAATGATTCCAGTAGCCCACAAATTTGTTACCTCCTTTTTAACAACATCTAAGAGGTTTGGTTTTAGTTGACGTTGGGTTGCCTCCCTGGTTTAGCCTTGTAATTTAACAATAAATAAAGTGTAAAAATTTATGGGCTAATTCTAGGAATGTCAGCAAGTGTCCATCCCAAAGCTTGTTTATACTCCCTCAAAAGTTCAAGCATTCTAAGTTCATTCTTTGGAGGGAGTGAACTAGCAATGATGCCAGAAAACTTTTTTCCATTCTCAAGATATGAATATTTTAAATATTGAGGCGTTTGTTTTAGTTCTAATTCAAGGGTATTTTGGATTGATGGGAGTGTGTGTGAAAGTGATAGGTCACTAATCTCATCTAACTACTCAACAGTATCATCCTCAAATGATGAATGGGCTTTTATAAGCTTAATAGTATCATCGATGGTCATGTGATCCTCAATGTTCAAGAAATCATCAATTAACAAGCATGCATGACATTTTTATAGACTGGTATGCATGATTCATTTCCTAGATTTCATTCAATGAAGAAATCTTAGAAAGGGGATCAGTGGAATGAAAGGATGTTTTTTTAGGTGAAGGAAGTACATCAACTGAATAAATAGAGAGAGTAATGTTTCTCTATGGGGTGCTTCATGGAATCAAGGATATTGAAGTAGATAATATCTCCACCAAACTCCATATATGATGTACCTTTGTGGATATTAATTATGGTTTCGGTAGTTTTCAAGAAAGGACTCCCCAATATAACTAGGGAATGTCCATTCATCCTATTATATTCCATTTTTAGAGCATAAAAATTAGTAGGAAATATTAAATTTTTTACCCTCACAAGAAATTCCTCTAACACACCAGTGGTGTGTGTAGTACTCTGGTTTTCCAATTGAACAAAAATTACTACGGGCTTCAGTTCCCCGACCCGCAATGAAGAGTAAATAGAGTGATTCATCACATTTATAGAATCACACAAATCAATCTTATCATTGGAAATGGAATACTCCCCTATGGTGCATAGAATTGAGAATATTCCAGGAACATTTTATTTGGTGGGAACTAAGGGATCTATCGATATTGAGACATTCCTCCCCAAACTTACCTTCTCATCACCTTGAAGTCACCTTAGGTTGGTAAACATCTCCTTTAGAAATTTGGTGTATAATGGAATTTTATTCACAACATCAATCAATGGAATGTTAACCTGTACTTTTTTAAAAGTTTCTAATATTTCATTACCAAGTTCATTTTCCTTTTGTTTCCTAGGTTGGGTGGCCCCTTGGGGAAATGAAAGAGGAATGGTTGGGATAGGAGCCTCATCAACATAAACATTCTTTCCTTCAGCAAGGCCTCTATCAGGGCAAGGTTTTACCTCATTTTTACCATTTAATGTGATTGGGATATTGGTTTACTCAAGAGGGGATGACTCTATTGGAGGGATCATTTGCATTTTAATATGAGTTTCACTCCTAAGGGTGATGGCACTAACATATCCCTTATCCTTAGGGTTATATACAAGTTGAGAGTGTATTTTAATCGACCCATGACTTTGAATTTCCACCACAGAGTTAGCGAGTTAGACTAATTGGGTTTTTATGACTTGTATGGATTCTTGGGTGGTTTGTGGGAATTGGATATTGTTGGCATCTATTTGTTTTATCATATCTTCTAGGCTAGGATTGGGTTTTTTATGGGGTGGTTGGAAAGGCATTTTTGGTGGGTGGGTATTTCTGGTTGGTGATGGTGGATGAATACTCTGCCTCCGTTGGTTCCATTATTGTTGAGGTTGGTTTGAATACCCTCTGCCTATAAGATTGGTTTTTCTTTCACCCAGGGTTGTATGGATAGTATGCTTCTATCCTAAACGGTTGGTTATAGGGGAAACCTGGAAAGATAGCCTCATAACTCTCAGGAGTTTATCTTAGTTGGGGGAATTGGTCAGAATAATGGGTGTCAGAAGAACATATTACATAGTATATGGGAGGAGGATATTGAGACTTTCATTGAGAAAGATTGATTAGTAAAAGAAATATACTTACCTCTTCGAACTCCATGTCCACCTTCATCTCGAATTCAGTGCTTTCCACCTCATGGACACCTTGAATGGGTACACTAGACCTTGAACAAAAATTTTATGTATTTTTCACCATGTTCTCAATTAGGGTTATTGCAACAATTGGGATCTTATCAAATAGCTCACCACCTATAGCAGCATCAATCATATTTTGAACAATAGGAATTAAACCAACATAAAATTATTGAATTAAAAGTTGATCACTAATTTGGTGGTGTCGACAACTTGAACAAAGCCTTTTAAATCTTTCCTAATATTCATGAAGTGTTTCCCCTCATGATTTTCTTATCCCATATATTTCTTTCCTTATTATTGTGGTTCTAGAGGCTGGGAATTATTTTCATGAAAAAGGCGTTTCATGTCCACCCAGCCTCTAATTGGAGAATTAACATAGTAAATCCAATCTTTTGCAGCATCCACTAAGGAAAAAAGTGAATTCCCTAATCTTGACTTGTTTTTCATCCATATTAGTAGGTTTTAAGGTTGAACACACAATGTGAGATTATTTTAAATGATTATGTGGGTCTTCTTCAGTGATTTCATGGAATCTTGGTAATAAATGAATTTACCCGATTTTAAATTCAAAATTGGGTGTCTCGCCTTGTAATTGAATGTAGGTGGGTTGGATATCAAAATTAATTGAGTTCATTTATTATAATTTTAGGTTGTTTTCATCCATATTATGAAAGTTTAATTCATTTCTGATGTTGGTTGTGGAAGAAGAAGAGGAAGGATAAGAAAGTGTGTCAATGTTTTGTGTGTCCTCCTTCAAAGGGTTTTACTCTGTGTCTCAGTGTCTTTGTTGAAGGATCCTCTCGGATTAGGATTCAAATGGTGGTAATTCTCTTGAAGTAGAACGCATCTTGAACAGAAAGTAACAAAAAAATAAATCATAACTCAAAAATATAGGTAAATGTATTAGATAAAGAAAATAAATATTCACAAAAATTACATAAATCTTATAAAATAACATGCACTAAAAACCAAAGCACTCCCCAAAAATATCACCAAAATTTGAACACGTTTTCATGAAACATCAAATTAATTATACTTTTAAAAGGTTATTTATATTCTAGGGAAGACCCTAGGTCATCTCTCAAGGAGCATTAGAGGTTTATAGTGTGCATTTTTAATTAAAAGGAACAAAAGAGGGGGTGCTTTTGAAAAACGTTTTAAGAAAATGACTTGATTTAAAGAGTTTAATATTTGATAAATAAAGGTGGTGTTTTAAAATTACGAGAGAATTAGATAATTTCATGATCAATACACATCTTGTATAGTTCATTGTTCTGAAAAAATTATATGGTTTAATGTAATACTTTGGTTGAGAGTTTTCAAGATCTCAACTTCCCTCTTACCTCTTAAAACGATGGTCAAAGAATCACCCCTTAACACAAGAATAATGTGGTCAAGGTTTGGTTATAAAACATAGAAAAAGAGATACCAAAGCATACTGAAATATTATGTATGTGTTAGAGTAAGAGGATTCATTTCTTGTCCAATCAGAACAACTCAAGATTCCCATGTGAAATCTCAACCTAATCGGTGTTGAAATAAAAAAATGTTTAACTTAATTATAACAAAAGAAATATATTCAGAGGAGAATCACATCCAAAATAAACATAACAAAAATATTTATAACACAAATTACACAAAACCATCAGAAGAACAAATGTTAGAACTCCCTCCCAAGTATGTGTAGCTCCCTCGAAATGATCTTCCACCATTTAGTTCATCATCGAGAGGAGGATGAGTCTTGGGCGGAACTTCACCTTCGTCCTTGACCCCTACCCTATGAGGATAGATGTAATAACCCGATTCTTATTCTTGAGGAAGGAGTTTCTTCTTTTCCTTTTTCCTTAAGTGTTTTTGAGAAAATAAGGAAAATGGGGGAAATCCCAAAATTTATGGGTACACACCATGTACTTATCCACACGCCCTGTACTTTGGCCATGTGGGATGAGTACACAGGGTTTGTAGGCCTGTCAGTGATAAAGGGTGTAAAACATTACTACATGTCGTGTACTTGGTATATACATGTCGTGTAATCAGTCGGAAGGTGAACAGTAACGTGGTGGGAGTAGCCTCCAGCGGAGTGATAGTACACACCGTGTACTCCGAAATACATGCCATGTAATCTTGTCGACATATAAACAGTTAGGTGGTGGAAAGTGGCTACCAGAGGAATAGTTAAAACAATGAAAAGTACACATTGTGTACTTGAGAGTACACACCATGTAATTGTGTTTTTTTTATAAATCGGAAATAGCCTCCACTTTTAATAGAGGATTCTTAGAACACTGGGAATCCACGAGAGAGATGGCAAATCCTTGGAAGAGTTCTCGAACGAAAATCCGGACTACGATTCCTTCACCGAAAATCATGTTTGGACCGCGCGAGTAAGACCTTCCCTCTCCTTGTGTGTTTCTTTCTAATTCTTTTCTGAGGGGAATTTATTTGGGTTTGAATGGGTTAACATTTATCCCATATCTACTCCATTCACAGACAACTTGGGAGGCGTCATTCACATATATTGATCAGTGGAGATCGAGGTAGGTGGTCTGGTGTTTAATTCCAACTGTTCAGTGTTTTTGTGTACTGTTGTGCTACGCGCCCATGATTGGGGTGTCATATGGATGACGCCTTGACTAATTAAATACCTATAATTGCATAGGTAATTTAGTGAATATTTATAAACTATTGTTTGGGATTTTCCCTTGATCTAGGGCCACCTCGTGGGTGCATTTCCCATGTTTAGTCATTTTTCCAGAATACTTGTGGGTATGCCGTGATTTTCAGCATACTATGAGTTTTCTTGAGAGAAAATGTATATAAATTGATTTTTTAAGTGTTGGTATTTTCCCGGTTACTTGTTAGCCTAAGGGAAGTGTTTTTCTTAGCATGAGGCCAGTGTTTCGTTTAGCCTGAGGGCAACTTTTCTTATGCCTGTGGGAACTAGCTTATGTGCCTGAGGGCAATATCTCGTACACCTGAGGGAAATATTTGCTATTCCTGAGGGAAATCAACTGAGGGTTTCAATTCTGATTACCTTAGGGTAAGGTTTTTCATGTCTGAGGACTCTGTTTACTTTGCATATTCACTATGGTGATTTCTTATGTTGTACCTGCTAGGCTAAAGCACAGGCTTGGTATTATTTTTCCTTCTACTTGTTAGATTTGTTGTGGTTTTAGCTGCGGCACTGTATAGAAGATTGTCGGCTAAGGATGAGTATCAGAAACTTATAATTCAATTATATTGAATTGTTAAATAATATTTAAATGGAAATGGAACAAGTAGGATTAGCTTCTTTTGAGTACTTCCCAGTTTACCACATTTCATTATTGCACACTATTGTTGCACATTTCCACTGATAGTTGGGAATAGGACTTTGGTGGTTTCCTACTGGGATTTATTTTTCACACCTTTTTTGGGTCATGTCTTGGGCCCAAATAGATTATATTGTTGTAGGTGTTGATTAGGAAAAGAGTCCCTATACAGGTACTTTATTGTTGCAGATGAGCAGGAGAGCATGGGACCGAGCTTAGGCTTGCGATGCTTCTGAGTTCCTACTGCACTGTTTTTCTTTGTTGTACTTGTACCTTGAAATGTATTTTTATAGATTTAGGTGTAACATTTTTTGGCTGCTTTCTTATAATTAGGTACATATTGCATCATCCTATATATGACTATTGGTTATCTTTTATTTCAGTACTGATTTCCTTTTCATCTTGATATAGTTTACTGATTCCGCATTTGGTATGTTTATATTTCTCTGCTGCATAACACTTTGAAAAATGAGATCATAGTTTCCTCTCTATCAGACCTAGGCCCTCGCTGCTAGTCGGCAGCCTCTGGCGTTTGGGGAAATGCCCTTGAGGTTATGTGACCAACCAGCTTCGGGGCACTCGTTGAGTGGCACCTGGATCCGGGACATTACAAAGTGGTATCAGAGGGCTTCTTTTCTTTTCCTTACTATTTGGAGCCTATAGTTAGGGATAGGAAGTAATTGGTATTTGGTAATAAGTTGTTCCCAGGATCAGCTAACACGTGTACATGGAAATGCCAATCTACCTCGTTTAATTGCAATTTATCTAGTTTCTCAATTTTACAGTTGATTTGATTTCCACCATTGGGTGATGAACTTGTGGTGTGCTGTTTATATTTTATACTGGGTTCTAAATAGTTGAAACCCAATGAGATGAGGGTATTCCATCTCATGAATCATTTAGGAACATGTTAGAATCACATGCCATGCATAGTTTCCATGCCATGTAGGTGCATTAGAAATTTCATGTAGTTGTGATAGATTTTGTGCTAAGAAAACAATGCATGTTGTTGTGATAGGTACCTTGATAAATACTTCTGTTGTTGATAGGGTATTGGAACATGTTATGGTTGGGTTATTGGATGCTGAACTTTGGTTCCTGAGAAGTATGGGCTCTCTTCGACTAGAATTTAGCGGATCATGATCCAGCCTGTTGTTGTGAAGGTCAGGTGCTAAAATTTTATTTGTGGGGAGTGTAGCCCCCCATAGATTGGAATTTCGCATACCGACGCTTTAAATTAAGGAAAAAGGGATCCGGAGTAGTTTCTGAGGTCTAATGTCTAGAAACCCAGACAACATGGTGTGTGGTTTTATGAACACACGCCATGTACTCTTCTATTCGGGAAGAAATGAAAAAAATTTAAGTACACGTCGTGTGTCGTATGTATACGCCGTGTAGTTTCTAACTGTTTCATAGGCCGTGTAGGCAGAAACATGGGATGGGAAAACTCTAGAGGGAACACGTCATGTACCGGTTGTACGCGTCGTATCGTGTTGACCCTTTGTCTGTCGTGTCACTAACAACACGGATGGAGAATGCTTTGCTTAAACGCATCATGTCACCTTTGATCACATTGTGTAGTTTAACCTGGGAATCCGGCCGTGTAATGAATAACACGGGTCGGCGAAGCTCGTTTAGTACACACCATGTACCTATGGGACATGTCATGTACCTATGGGACATGTCGTGTAGTCTTGACCGGTGAGAGACCGTGTGGACTTGGTCATGTGGCTGGGGAAATAGGGTGGTGTACACACTATGTGTGGGTGTAACACACCGGGTAGTGTTAGCCATGTAGTCGATCGTGTCATTAACAACACGGGCAATTGGAATTTAAACAATACATGTCGTGTCTATCTGGAACACGCCGTGTAGTGTGAGTTGTGTACCCAGTCGTGTCTCGGACAACACGGGTCGGTGAATCTCGTCTAGTACATGCTGTATAGACCTTATGCATGTCGTGTAGTCTCATTCAAAAGAAAGTTGTGTGGCTAAGCCATGTAGAAGGACTCGGGAAGGGGAAGAAAATTCCAGTACATTTCGTGTGTGTGGACAACACGCCGGGTGTTTGTGGTGTTACAAGACCAGTTCTGGAAAAAGTACACGCCCATGTGAAATACTGAAGGGAACACGCCGTGTAGTTATTATACACACTTTGTAGTCTTGTTTTGTAAAACTTTAATGTTTTGTTTCTCCTGTTCCCTTCTTTTGATTCCAGTTCTTAGTCCCAGATAATCATAATCTAAGGCATGTGTTTGACCTTGTAGGGTCATGCCGCCAAGACGGCCTCGAGTTGTTCTCCAAGAGAGAGGAAACGAATATACTCTAGAGACGGGAGGCCATCGGCTACCAATGGATCCTATAGCAGAGTTAGTTGCGGCACCAGCTGTTATAACGGACGCTGGCGTGGATTCACAGTTCCATGAAGGCTTCATGCGGTTTACGCAGACCTTCCAGGGAGCACTGATGGTTGCCACATCTATGGAAAAGCTGACACATATATTCCAATAGCAGCATCAGCCTACATTTTTAGGGGATGGCAGACCACAGGTTGTGGAGTCTTGGATGGGTTCTATGCAGACTATCTTCGAGCATCTGGAGACGCCTCCAGGGCAGAGGCTCAAGCTCGCTACTTACATGCAGCGTGATTCTGCCAAGAGGTGGTGGGATGTTACCACTGAGTCTAAGAATCACCGATAAATGGCATGGAAATATTTCCAGGCAGTCTTCTATGACTTTTTTTCGGAGATTCTAAGGGAAGATAGAGCTAGAGAGTTCATGAATCTGCAGCAGGGCGTCATGTCAGTGATGAATTATTCTGCCCGCTTTACCGTTCTACAACATTTTTCACCTTTTCTAGTGGGTGATGAGACATTGAGGGCTAGATGATTTGAGGATGGTCTTTGTTGTGACATCCACACATAGCTCAACATTTTCAGGTTGCCTACAGTGCATGATATTGTGAACCAGGCACTGATTACTGAGAAGAACCAGTGAGAAGCTAGTGGTGTAGGCCAGGGCGGTTCGACAACAGTTTATGGTACTATTTCTACCAGTAAGAGGAAGAGGCATATGGATTTCTCTCATGATGGCAGTACTAGCCAGAAGAATTTTGCAGGTGTCCAAGTGATGTGCTACCAGTGCGGTAAGGAGGGGCACAAGAGACTTCAGTGTCCACGTGACCCAGTGGAGTGCTGAGCTTGTGTCATGATTAGTTATATCCAGTGTTTTTGTAGGGAGTTTACACCAGTGGATAGTGAGAGGGGTTCTATGCAGACTCCGCGTATAGGAGTAGGGCCAGCAGCTTCTTACCAGTTAGAGAATTGGAATACGTCAGGACGCTTAGGCCGAGGTGGTGGTCGTGGACATGGTAGTCAGACACCAGGATCTCAAAGACAATAAGGCGGGTCAGCTCAGGGTAGCCAGGCTGGGTCGCAGGGTCGTGGCATTGGGCAGGCATATGTAGTGCAACAGACCCAACAAGAGCAGGATGATGGACCTTCTACTATCATATGTACTGTTCTAGTTGCTTCTATTTTATCATCGGTACTTTTTGATACTAGTGCTACACATAGCTTTATAACTATGTCTGTTGTGGAGATCTTTGGGCTATGTGTTTCTCCCTCTTCTGATATTATGATGCTAGAAACTTTGTTGGGGACTAGAATAGCTGGTGTGCGTCAGTGTAGGGAGTTCCCCCAAGAGGTTGGTTGGTGTCACTTTCTATTGGACATCTTTGTATTAGAGATGACGAGATATGACGTCATTCTTAGGATGGACTAGTTGACACCCTTTCGAGCCTTTGTAGATTTCTATCGTCGTAGGGTGATTTTCACGTCACCAGAGGGCGGGGAGTTTCTATACAATGGAGAATGGGATGTCCAGGTGATCCGAGCTAGACCTGAGCATCATGGACGATGTGGAGTGATATCCCAGATTGCAAGTTTATATCTGGATGACCAGGGAACTTGTCAGAAATATTTCCCTCCAGCGGGTTGATTGTTTCAGGGATGTCTTCCCGGACAACTTTTCAGGTCTACCTCCCGAGTGAGAGGTGGATTTCTCTATTTATCTTGTTCCAGGAGCAGCACCAGTGTCCATTTCCTTTTTATATGATGGCTACACCAGAGTTGTAGGAGCTTAAGAAATAGTTAGAGGAGTTGCAGGCAAAGGGTTTCATCTGAACCAGTACTTCTCCTTGGGGTTCTCTTGTCCTGTTTGCTAAGAAGGCGAACGGTACCATCAGACTCTGTGTGGATTATCGAAAGCTAAAGCAGTTGATCGTCAAGAACTGATATCCCTTACCAAGGATTGATGATCTTTTTGATCAACTTCGAGGGGCACGAGTGTTCTCAAAGATTGACTTGAGATCCAGATATCATTAGTTACACGTGAGACCATCAGACATACCACTTACAGATTTTTTAAGCAGATATGGTCTATACGAGTACTTGGTCATGCCGTTCGGACTCACAAATGTGCCATCAATTTTCATGGCTCTAACAAATCGTGTGTTCCATTCTTATCTAGATTCTTTTGTGGTAGTCTTCATAGATGATATCTTGGTATACTCTCACACTTGACACGACCATGCTACCCATCTTGAGATCATTTTGAGTACACTGAGAGAGCATCGATTATATGTTATGCTCTAAAAGTGAAACTTTTGGATGGACCATATACACTTCATGGGTCATATTATCTCTCAGGCAGGAGTTGCGGTAAACCCAGAGAAAGTGAGAGCAGTTGTTTCTTGGGAGAATCATAAGAATGTGTTTGAAATATGGAGTTTCTTGGGGCCAGCTGGTTACTACATGCACTTTATAATGTACTTCTAGCGCTTAAAAGCATCGTTGACAGGTTTTACTAAGAAGGGTGTGAAGTTTTTTTGGTCAGAAGCTTGTGAGACAACCTTTCGGGAGCTGAAGGGAAAGTTGACATCAGCACCAGTCCTTATACTTCCAGAGAAATGGAAGATCTATATAGTTTTCTGTGATGTATCAGGTATTGGGATGAGAGCAGTGTTGATTCTGTGTGATCAAGTAGTTGCGTACGAGTCTCGACAGTTGAGGCCACATGAGGGGAATTACACGACACATGATCTTGAGTTGGATGCAGTTGTTCATGTGTTACGTTTTTGGGGACATTATCTTTTGGGAGAACATTTTGTGGTGTTTACGAACCAAAAAAGTATAAAATATATCTTTACCCAATGTGACCTGAACTTGAGACAGCGAAGGTGGGTTGAATACCTTCAGTCTTTCAACTTTGATCTTGCCAATACACCTGGTAAGGGTAACGTAGTTGCTGATGCACTGAGTAGGAGGACTCAGATACAGGCAGTGCAGGAGGCCAGTGGAGAGTGGTTGCTTATGGATTTATCCTCTAAGATGCATTTAGAGGTGCACGATAGTCAAGGGCGAGCCTACCTTTCATCCTTAGCTGTGACTTCTACCCTCTTGGATATAGTGAGGAAGAGACAGCTATCTGATTCAGAAGGCCTAGTTCTATGGGAGTCGGTGGCAAGTGAGGACCCTCCTCCTGGTTGGACAATAGGCGATGAAGAGGTACTACGTATCCATGGATGAGTGTGGGTTCTAGGGGATATATGTGAGGATTTGATGCGGGTGTTTCATGCTTTAGCTTGGGCAGTGCATCCCGGAGTTACCAAAATGTACTGTGACTTAAGATGTCAGTATTGGTGGCCTGGTATGAAACGATAGGTAGCTGGTTTTGTTACAAGATGTTCCACTTGTCAACAGGTGAAGGTGGAGCATTAGAGGCCAGCTATACTGTTACAATAGTTACCCATTCCAGAGTTGAAATGGGATGAGTTCGTGATGGATTTCTTGACTGGGTTGTCGAGGTCACCTCGATGTAGTGATGCTGTGTGGGTTGTTATGGACAGGCATACAAAGGTAGCTCACTTTTTTTCAATCAAGGATACCTTCAATGTTGACGAGCTCAAGAATTTGTATATTTGAGAGGTAGTACGCCTTCATGGGGTCCCTCATTCTATCATTTTAGATAGGGATTCCCATTTTACATCTCTTTTATGGAAGATTTTTTAAAGGGTTCTGGGTACACAGGTGCTTCTGAGCACAGCTTAACCACCCTCATACTGATGGTTAGTCAGATCATACAATACAGGTACTTGAGGACACGCTGCGTGCATGTGTCCTGGACTTTGGGGGCTCTTTGGAGAGGCACATACACCTGGTCTAGTTTTCCTATAATAATAGTTTTCAGGAAACTATTGAGATTACACCTTATGAGGCTTTATATGGTAGGACATGCCGATCACCCTTGTGCTGGTTGGAGGTCGGTCAGCCAGTTTTACTAGGACCATGTCTCATGCAGAAGACTTCAGAGCAGGTCCAGTTGATTCAGAAGCAGATGGCTACTGCACAGTCTCGTCAGAGATCTTATGCTGATCGTCGTAGATGACCCTGGAGTTCGTGGTCGGGGATCAGGTTTTATTACGTGTTACACCGAGGTTGGGACACAGGTGGATTCGGAGACATAAGAAAACTTTCACTGAGGTATGTGGGGCCCTTTGAGATTCTGGAGAGATTCGGGCTGGTTGCCTATCGTTTTCAGTTACCACCGAGGTATCGGGTCATGCACGATGTCTTCCATGTATCTCAGCTACGTCGTTATCACTCAGACATGTCTCACGTCTTTTAGCCCAAGGAGGCTGAACTTTAGGTGTATTCATCCTTTGAGGAGCATCTGATTCGTATTGTTGATAGGAGAATGAAGGTTCTCCGAGGCCGGTCAGTTCCTCTCGTAAGGGTGCTATGGTTGCATGGCCGAGTGCAGGACAAAACCTAGGAGCGGGAGACCGACATATGTGCTCAGTGGACAGGGCTGTTCTCAGCTTTATCTACACCACCCTTGGAAGATAAATTCAGGGACGAATTTCTTTAAAGGGGGGAAGTTTGTAAGAACCTGGTTCTTATTCTTGAAGTACGAGTTTCTTCTTTTCCTTTTTCCTTTAGTGTTTTTGAGAAAATAAGGAAAATGGGGGGAAATACCTAAATTTTTCAGTACACGCCATGTACTTTTCCACACGCCGTGTACTTTGGCCCTGTGGGATGAGTACACAGGGCATGTACACATGTTGGCGATGAAGGGTGTAAAAAATAGACTACACGCCTTTTACTTGGTATATATATGCCGTGTAATCAGTCGGTAGGTGAACAGTAAGGCGGTGGGAGTAGCTGCCAGCAGAGTGATAGTACACGCCGTGTACTCAAAAATACACTCCGTGTAATCATGTCAACAGATGAACAGTGAGGCGGTGGAAAGTGGCTGCCAGAGGAACAGTTAAAAAATGAAAATTACATGTCAAATACTTGAGAGTACACACCGTGTAGTTGTGTTTTTTTGTTATAAACCGAAAGTAGCCTCCTCTTTCAATAAAGGAATCTTAGAATGCCTGGAAGCCGCAGGAGAGATGGCCGAACCTTGGAAGAGTTCCTGACCGAACACCGGGACTCCGATTCCTTCTCCGACGATCACGTTTGGACCGCGCGGGTAATCCCTTCCCTCTCCTTTTGTGTTTTTTTCCAATTCTTTCCCGAGGGTATGTTATTTGGGTATGAATGGGTGAACTTTTATCTTAGATCTACATCCTTAACGGACGATTCGGGAAGCATCATTCACATATATCGATCAGTGGAGATCGAGGTAGGTGGTCTGGTGTTTAATTCCAATTGTTGAGTGTTTTTGTGTACTGTTTTGCTACATGCCCATGATTGGGGTGTCATATGGTTGAGGCCTTGACTAATTCAGTGCCTAGAATTGTGTAGGTAATTTAGTGAATATGTATAAATTGTTGTTTGAGATCGTTGTCTTGATCCAGGGCCACCCCGTGGGTGTGTTTCCTTTGTTTAGCCATTTGGCCATGATAACCGTGGGTATGCCATGATTTTTAGCATGGTCTGAGTTTTCTTGAGAGAAAATGTATATAAATTGCTTGCTTATGCATTGGGCTTGGCCCGGTTACTTGTTAGCCTGAGGGCAATGTTTTGGTTAGCTTGAGGGTTGTGTTTCGTTTAGCCTGAGGGCAACATTTCTTATGCATGTGGGCAGTAGCTTCCGTGCCTGAGAGAAATATCTCGTACGCCTAAGGGAAATATTCACTATGTCTGAGGGCAATCACCTAAGGGTTTCGATTCTGATTACCTAAGTGTAAGGTTTTACATGTCTAAGGACTCTTTTTACTTTTCATATTCACTATGGTGATTTCTTATGTTGTACCTGCCAGGCTAAAGCACAAGCTTGGTATTATTTGGCCTTCTACTTGTTAGATAGCATGTTGTGGTTTTAGATGTGGCACTGTATAGAAGATTTCATATGAGTCTAAGTCTCGAAAACTTATAATTAAATTATATTGAATTGTTAAATTATAATTAAATGGAAATGGAACTGGTGGGAGTAGCTGCTTTTGAGTACTTCCTAGTTTACTGCATTTCATTATTGCACACTATTGTTGCACATTTTCACTAATAGTTGGGCATGGGCCTTTGGTGGTTGCCTACTGGGATTTATTTCTCACACCCTATTTGGGTTATGTCTTGGGCCAAAAAAGATTATATTGGTGCATGTGTTTGATAAGGGAAAGAGTCCCTATACAGGTACTTGATTGTTGTTGAGGAGTAAGAGAGCATGAGACCGAGCTTAGGCTTGCGATGTTGTTGAGTTCCTGTTGCACTGTTTTGCTTTGCTATACTTGTACCTTGTACTGTATTATTATAGATTGTGGTGTAACATGTTTTGGCTGCTTTTTTAGAATTAGGGACATATTGCATCATCATATATATGATTGTTGGTCATCTTTTATTTTAGTACCATTGCCCTTTTCGGGTTGATATAGTTTACTACTTCCGCATTTGGTATGTTTATATTTCTTCACTGCGCTACACTTTGACAAATGAGGGCATAGTTTCCCCCTATCAGACCTAGGCACTCGCTGCTAGTCGGCAGCCTCTGGCGTTTGGGGAAATGCGCTTGAGGTCATGTGACCAACCAAGTTCAGGGCACCCATTGAGTGGCACCTGGATCTGTGACGTTACAATAGAGTCCTCCAAAACTTCTTGGATGATAAGTAGACTCCTTTGGGTCTCCAAAATACTATATATTTTCTTCCTATCTAAACTTGAAAATGGGGATCTTAATGTATCATTTTATAGGAAAATTTGAAGGTGGTTTTGAGCCCCTAGATTTCAAGAAACCACTTGGACCATGGTTTTCGACCTCCGTATGGTCTTATCTTGCTTTGAAGAAAATAAAATTGTTGTATCCCAATTTTATTAATATCTCTAAATAAAATTTTTTACCATTTGGACAACTACATCTCAAGATATCAACAGAACACTACACACCACTTTTGACTTCGTGCAAATTCGGTGGCTTGAACAGATCAGTCTGGATGGGCCCCAAGATTGCTGAATTGAAGATGGTTTACTTCATAAAAGATGTATCCCACTGAATTTTGGACCAAACCAAAAAATATCATCCCATTTGGATGCATTATTTAGTAGAAGTGTGTGGTTGAGTACACTGGTGTGCTTGGATCCTGCGTAGTTTGGCCCATTTTTTATGAACGTTGTCATGAGCCCTTCAAATCACCTCCACCTACAATGAAATTATCAAAACAAGTAACATTTCCCTCTTTAACAGTGATAAAAATCAAATAATTGAATAAAAAATGGTGTACAATTTGTTATTATTTTTATAATTTTTATTACCAAACTAGTTTAGCACAGTGGTGTAATGGTGAATATGAAACAGTGAATCACACTGTGATCAATGACACAGTTTGTAATGCATATCCCCAAGAGGATAATGTAAGATCTACATGACTCCTCATAGACCTTACCATGCCTAACAAGGTATGTTTCCTCCTTTCACTTACACTATTCCACTATGGTGTGTATGGTGGAGTGAGTTGAGATAGAATCCAAAAATCTTGTAGAAATTCAATGAACCCGTGGTTAAGATATTCACCACCTCGATTCGATCAAAGTTTCTTTATATTATTTCCAAGTTGATTCTTTACTTAATTCTTGAATTTTTTAAATTTCTCAAAAGAATTGAACATATACCTCGTCATGTAGACATAATCATATCTACTCAAGTCATCAGTAAAAGTTATGAAGTAAGAATACCCACAGCTAGATTCTTCTGGAAATGGTGCACACATATCAGTGTGTACTAATCCTAGAAACTCTGTGGACGTTTCACTATGTTCACTGAATAGCGGTTTGGTAATTTTTTCTTGTAAAAAATAATGACATCTTTTAAGTTGTTTTATCTCAAAAGAGTCTAAATAACCATCATGATAGAGCTTTGCCAAATACTTCTTGTTTACTTGACCAAGACGGTGACGCCACAGTTGAGTGTTATATGAGTCATGCGAAAAAGATTCATTATCTATTTCTAATAAAAATTTTCACAATTTAATTCATAAAGACAGTTATTTAAATGTGTCATAACATAACATATATTATCTTTATAAAAGAAACAAATTTCATTTACAAATTTTAAAATAAAACCATCTAAATCTAGGAATGATATAGAAATTTTGTTTTTGGTAAACATTGGTACATAAGAAAAATATATTAAAACCAATATCATTCTTATTTTCAAAGAAATGTGATAGTCACCGATGGCTAGAGTACCCAGCCTCACACCATTATCATCTCATAGATCCACCTCTCCTTTAACAATTTTTTGAAATCTACTTGGTTCCTGCATTTGAATTCATATGTGAGTATCAAAAGATGTATTTAATACCTAATGTGTAGATATTGAAATATTACACTCGATAAAGAACACAATTTTAGCTTCCCCTTTCTTCTATGTGTAGTTCTTCTCACAACGGTCTTTCTTTCCACATGAAAAACATACTACTTCATTTTCCTTACCCTACCTCTAGAACTTTCTCTTCTTGGAAGGATGGTGCATGGGAGCTTTAAACTTGTTATGAGTCTTGGAATCCTTCTCCTTATTCTTACTTTTCTTATTCACCATATGGATTGTGGGTTTGTCACTCCCTATGTACTTGTCCACTTGGCGAATCATAGAAATAAGTTCTCAAAGACTCTTATCATTATTTATCGTGTTATAATTAACAATAAAATTGTATAAGGACTTTGGTAGTGAAGAAGGTATGATATCTGTGCGCAACTCATCTAGGAATTTAACCTTAAGGATGTCTAAGATTTTTTTTTGTCGCTCACAAGGTCATACCATATCATCAACCTTCGCCGCCTGGTAACGTGCACATGCATGTGCACCGACACTTTTCTATGACTAATCCAGAACAGCGACTCTGACACCAAACATCCCCACACCACCGCAGGTCCAGGAACCCGCCACCAAATAAAAAAAAACAACAAAAGTATCAATCCCTACCCCTACACAGGGTTTGGAGCAGTCTCCCCCTTCTCCATCTCCATGGGCTCCGGTTCCTCACATGGTGGGGATTGAGCCCCGTTCCCCTGAGAGGCCTTTGGTGAGGGCTATGTCTTCGGTGCTGCTGGCCTCGGCTTCATCATTCCTGGCCTACAGAAGCTGTCCAAAGCCTCAGCCTGTCTTCTAACATCACCACATGCCAGAACTGGATTTGCATGTTTGGGAAGCGTCTCCTGTTGCCTTTGATCCCTTAACCAAGCCTCCCCATTCACACATCTGCAGGCAGCAATCCACCAAATACCGTTTCAGTAACAGGAATATTTGTTTTCTTAATCTTCTTCTTGGGTGGAGCTTCACCCTTTCTATCAGTCTCCATCTTCATGGGCCTGTCTCCTGTTGCCTTTGATCCCTTAACTTTGGCACGTTCTCTCTTGGAAGACTGAAAAGGACCAATTGTATTGTGCCTCATTTTCATCAGCATAATGCACATGGATACTGAATGTGGTTGATCTGAAAAATGTCAGAGCTTTGATACTGGGTATCATGTTCCCCATTTGGGAAGACAACTGTGCTTTGCAGATTATCTGTCCCCCCAGTCTAGAGGTCTGCAGTAGAGAGCCCTTCCATGATAGAGCAATTGAAAAGGGGAATTCCTCATCGACCCGGAACTCTCTAAGTTTAAGTGTAGGACTCAGAATAGCACACTGCAATGCACAGTCTTTGGCAACACACTCGCTTGCATTCATTGTGCGTCGGGGTTCCTTCCGGAAAAACTCTGTCAAAAGCTTAATAACGGCAGGGATACGGGAACCCGAACCAACAACCTCAATAGCATGAATATTTTCAACTGTCAGACCAGCCTCAGAGAGAGCCTTCTCCAATGGTTTTTTTCACTCTTTCCAGTAATGGAATGCAGATTTTCTCAAATTCATCCCGTTTCATGTAGCCTCTAACATCTTTATCATCCATTAAACATTCAATGTTTAAAGGAGCACAAAGACAGAGACAAGCAGCTCAAAGGCAGAGACAAGCACTTGCATTTTTGAAAACATCTATACTGTATTCTTGCTTAAACTTATCTGCAAAGTGGTGGAAAATGACCTCGTCAAAATCCCTCCCTCCAAGACACTGATCAAATGAATGGGAAAGTACACTCAGCTGGCCTTTCTTGAATGAAGTAATGCACACTTGCATGCATGCGTGACCAGCATCAATAAATGCCACATTAAGCGGATCATTCTCAGGCTAATCAGTTTTATAAATTTCGTAATCCAAAGCCATCGCTGTGGTTTCATGTAACAAACGAAGAGGATGCAAACCAGAAATAACGGCTGCATCCAACACTACCCTCCTCTGAAGGTCAGTAAAATAGGCTGGAATACCAATTCAGCAATCCACCACCGCAGTACTCAAATTACTTTCTGCTATACCCTTTAGATTGGATAATATAATTCCTAGAACCTGTGTGGGTGTAATGGTCTTATCTTCGCCCAACTACAGTGCATTGATCAGTGGAAATCCATCAGGCCCTTCTGTGACAAGGGGAGTGACTTGAGACCCAGTTGCAAATAAGGATCAGAGAACTGGCGGCCAACCAGCCGCTTTATCTGAGAAATGGAATTCTTTGGGTTCATCATATCTGATGCAGCTCCAGCAGTCCCGATGAACTGCTGCTTATCACCAAAACATACCATTGCCAGTGTTTCACGTTTTGATTCATCATTTAGCAAAACATCAATCCCCCTATGTCTTGCAGCCGCCACAAGGCAGCTCTCATTGCCAAGGGAAAAACCATCAATGCTCATCTTGGCAAGTTATTAGTCCAAATTTAATAGAATCAGCTCCTCATGAGTAAAACAAAGTATCCCGGGATCCGAAGCCTGGTAGAAGCCTGGTCGGGACAGCCAATTTGGGTTTGTTCTGGAAACCTCCCGCGTGTAGAAGTTAAAATGACCTCTAAGAATTCAATGTAGCCAATAAGATTGAATACATGAGACCCAACTATCTCCAAATCTCCGGTATTAGTTGTAAAAAAAATAATTGTAGATATCGTATCTCCCTTTTATCACATTCTATTGATAGATATATTGAAGGTGAGATATCTTGCTATATGCATCCAATTTCTCATGTTGCTTCAAAATTCCATTGGTTATGGATGATAGTATAAAAAACTGAACATCTATGAAATCATTCAAATCATTCTCATAGAGAGATAACTCTTCATTACTATCCTCTTTACCAGGTATATCAAGAATATGTTCTTCCAATACATACAATTTCCTTTCATGGCATAGGATAACACGTAAGCGTCTTTTCCACTATTCGTAATTTGTACTGGTGAGAAGGTTATCCTTCGCAAGTATGGATCACACTAATGTGTTTGAAGTCATATTTATTTTTCTTTCATCAAATAAGATGGGAAGAGTGGAAACAACATTAACTCATAGTTTCTTAACTTGTTGAGTGGACTCCCTAATCCTAAAATCCTTAAATTAGGTTTACTCATAATATGGATCACCATTGCAGTCAGAATATCCTATTTCTTGAATATTCTAGTGTAAAGGATTCATATTCCCCTTCTAATCATCCCTAATTTGACCAGTCAAGAAATTCGAAGTGTTTTAGGTAGGTATTCCAAATTCCAACTATATCAAATCATAGTTCCTTGACTTGTTGAGTGGACTCTCTAATCCTTAAATCCTTAAATTAGGTTTACTCAACCTTTCTCTGTTAGTTACACCATGTCCCACTTTAGAAGTCAACCTCTGATGTGAACTAAGTTAAATCAACCTAAAAATTCAAGTTAGAATTTCCCAATTATTGAAAGAATCTCATCTTTGACTGGTCAAGCACTTTGAACTATGGTTCGATTTTAACTGAAGTAATGGAAGACTATATCAACTTAATATATATAATTGAGAGACTTTTTCTTTTATGCGTAAATTTCCAACTATTATATTTATTACATGCTAGTTAATGTTAAGTGGATTTACTTAAATGATTAACCATGTCTTAGATAATGTTTATGCATAAGCCAATTCATTTTAGTTCTATCTTACATGGTTATTAATTCATTAATTCATGTGATCATGAAAAAATACATATAATAAAATAACCATAAAACTTGATAGAAATAAAATAATATAGTGGCATGAACTTGATATTTTACTAATGGTTAGTTTATTTAGTGGATGATAAAACAACTGTTGACCTAGGGGAAAAACTCCTTGAACCATTTATGGTTACTATTATAGTTTTCCACTTATCCATCGATGTATCTCACTTGGATTATTTTCTCCTTAACACCAAACTTGAACTGCCTTTACTAGCTGAGAAGTGTCATCCATTACATTTTCTTTTACTCACACATAGGTGAGGGGAACCAAAGGGATGGTTAAGGGGTTTACATAAAAGAAATAATGGGAATGCAGAACCTTGCATAATGAAAGGAGGGATGAAATGTAGGCCAAAATTTTAATTTAATAATAAATTAAAATAAACGAATCACATACAAAGGTCTAGTCTATGCTGGTGATCATCCACATAAAGGCAAAAAATTACACATTTAATAAAATTAGCATTCAATTCTAATCATTCTTATTTAAGATAAATCATGCCTGAATAAACTAATTATCTTCTGTAATTAATCAATTCTTTTATCTTAATTCTCATCCATGTTTTCTTGATATTCTCATACATCATAATTTTAAATAGATTAAATAAATTTATTTAAAATTAACTATTTACAAAATAAATTACCTTGGACGCAACACAGTGAATACCCGTCTGAACTACCTAGCGTGTATTATACTCATATATTGTTTACTCTTGGGAAATGTGGAATACATGATTTATCACATAATTACATGGCATGTACTATCAACTTAATGAACACATAAAACACATGGTATTTACATAGCATGTTATGCTTCAATGAACCTAGAGTAATAATTATAATACAACTTATACATGATATTCAAATTTGAACATTACGTATAAATTAATTATACATTTATATATAAATCCCATCACATGGTGTTTAATATAAACTTAAGGACCACCCAAAACACATTTTGATAAGGTTTAAAATTACAATAAATTAATTTTCAATTCTATGTAATTCATTAATAGTACACGACATGTACATTGAAGCTACGCATTGTGTATTATTCTCACCTTCTATCCATGACACATGCCAAGGGAACTCATAGTGTAGTTATTCCATAGAAAATATTAGATTAAATGCTATGTACATTGGTTATATGACATGTGGTCTCTGCTTTACATGGTCACTTATAATGTAGGAAATGTGCGAGGATACAAAACCAATTTATGACTAAAGGTCTACACGTCATTTACAGAAGTTACATGATGTGTACTCTGACTGACCATGCACTAGGCTGGATTGGTTAATATGTGATGTGTAGTTAAATTCACCACATGTGATAAATTCACATGGATTGAATTAATTATGAAGTAATTCAGGGTGAATTAAACACTATTACACTTTGTGTACCTCCGGGTTACATGACGTACACTCTTGTATTGTCTTGCCAGACTCCTCGACACCTCTGGATGCAATCTTTGAATTTATTTTGTTTATAAAAATAATTGATTTTATTATATTTTTGAGAAATGAATGGGAATAAAATTGATCTCACAATTCAGATTAAATAATGATTAAAACAGAATTTTAAACTAATGATAAATGTGTAAATCAATTAATGATTTTTAAATAATTATAAATAATTATGTGACCCCTCCAATACAACGTATAGTTCCCAGTGTCACAAAAGTGTAATATGGGGCATTCCTAACTTTTTTTTATCGTGATCAGTGATTAATTAGAGATTTACATAAAAATAAATGTTGTGATCAATGAAATTGAATCAAATAATATACGCAATAGAGAAATTCCAGAACCAAAGTGATGGGTCATCATATATTATTTATAATTAATTTAAGTATTTAAGAATTACCTTGAAGGAAATTATTTCTTCATTGATGGGTCTGACAATGTATCTATGTCATACTATCATTGCAATGTAGAAATCAAAAATGAATTCCCACCAGTGGTGGTCCACACATGTTTCACGAACCTCTGAACATCGCCGTAGGAATCTATGGGTGCTAGCTTAATAGATTCTAATGCTTTCCTTGTTCGCCTTTGATCTCTCCAAAAATTTCTTCAAGGAAGGGTTCTCTTCAATATCTATAGACTTGAGAGTGGTGGTGGAGGAGGTTCACTCTCCATTCTTTAGAGAATTCTTGGCGAGGGATCTCTCTATGTCTTTGAGAGGATTATCTCTGGATCTCATTGTTCACAACACAAATGAATTGGATCACTTAAGAAAATAATATAATTGTGTTTATATACTTGTAGAGTTAGAAAATAATAATTTTACATGCACCCTTATTATTTACATAATCCCATTAGAACTTCATGTCTATAATATTATTGTTGTTGTTGTTGTTTCTTGACATGACTTAAAATCATAAATTAAATTAAATATTATTTATTTAAATAATGTTCAATATATATTATTTCTCACTGGACCATTAAAATCAGTCCATAATTCTTCTATAATATTCATCAGGTCTTGAATAATGACTATTTATTTAATAAATAAATATCAATATATTATTCACAAATAAATAAATAAATAAATATTATATTCACTAAATAACAAATAAATATTTATCAAATATTATGCTCACATAATATTTTCTTGAGTAACTGGTGATGAGAAATATGAAATCAAGAAAATATGAATAATTATTAAATCATGTGAGGGAATAATATTTATTCAACTTTTTAAATAATAAATAATAACATATTATATTACATAGATTCTAGATACACTTAGTGGATGGCCCTCTAAGCCTCTTTGTTAATGGAATTAGGTGAAGGAGCCAAAATGTAACACCCCAACCTCAGCTACCCAGAGTCGGTGCATTACTTCATAACATTGGCATGATCACAAAAGATCAAGTCTCGAAAGACCGATTAGTTTAGTAGCCTTAGAAACACTAGATACATTCATAAGTCTTACATTACATCATAAAGTAAAACAAAACTACAATAACATGGTCCTTATAGTCCACACTCATATCCCTTTCTGACTATCCCTGCAGGTCATTCATAAAATACTTCTTCACATCCTGGAAAATATTAAAACATTGAAAGGGGTGAGATCAGATGCACAGTAAGGATAACAATATTGCGGAAGCTTTTATAAATAAACATTAACATTTAAGGCAATGTATAACTAAAAAAAAGTCTTTTAAACTTGAACTTCAACATAATATGGCAAAAGTAAAATGAGATAATGCCATATACTACTTCACATGGATATTCTACTGGTCGAATAATCACATGCAATATCAATAACCACTTTCATAATGAGGGAATGTATAATTCCAGACATTCTGAAACATTTTGTAAAGGCCTCGGCCAAGACGTCTAAAATTATTAAGGCCTCGGCCAAAACCATAAATCAAATTGGGAAAGGTCCTCGGCCAATTCCACGTCTAGTTGTCTCATGAGACCTACCGATGCATCGAGGAGCTATAGCGGGCTCCACCCGTCACTTACTAAGTCCAATGCATTCCTTATATGAAAAATGGTATATAAACATTTAGGAATACCATTTTTTTAAAATACCATTTGAAATTAATTGCGGTATCAAAATACAAGTTTAATTTTTTTAGAAGATACTTACATTTAAAATTTCTCAAATATACTCCAGTGTTTTTCTGAAAACATTATGCAAGCTTCTGAAAACAAAATAACTAATTCTGAGACTGCTCGACTAATTGCTGGCCATGATGGGTCCACGCCCAATCACTTCCTGTCTACCACACTTGAGAGTCAGGTTTTCTAACAACATTTTTAAGCTTGCGTTAAATACGTATACATTTTCACTGGATTTTCATACATTTGAGAGAAATATCTCTCTTTTTTTAAATCATTTGAAAACAGTTATGGCTTGTAGAGGAAGCCAGAACTCAAATAACGGTCACGACGGCGGAGAAGTCATTGTCGCCGCATATGTATGGAAAGAAAAACATTCCCTTTTTGTCGTTCAGTAGAATGCTTCGTATAAAAAAGATTCCTTTTGAATAAACGTAAAAGTCAAAGGGGTTTATACACCGTATAAAAGAAAATTGTGTATAAAACCAAATATGCCTCAATGAAAGGAGATTGAGACGAAGTCCTTAAAAAGATCATTTTTAAAATAAAATAGATCTATTATTTGTATTCACTATAGGTACACATAAAGAACATAAAAATACAAAATAGGACATAATAATATCATGACATAATTTGAAAGTAGGAAATTAACCCAAAGAATAGAAATTGGGTTAAGAAGTTCTCTTACCTCGTGTCTGACTTGACTCAACCATTCTTTAACCTCCTGAATAATAAACTAGAGTTAATATATACCTTATTAAGAACCATTTTCAATTTCATTATCCTTTTTATATCACTTATTAAAATGATATGAACATTATGTAATTATTTTAGTTAATAACGGTCGTTTTGTCGATCTTTGGTACTTGAGTCAACAATAAACTTCTTATAATTACAGGTTGTTTATGTGGTAGAATATCCATTATCTACAGAATTAAATTCATGATTTAGATGTCATATATATCATATATATCCAGTATATACATTCATTTATAATATTACGTAACATTTAGAGGTAAGAAATGAAATGCACCGTTCATAGAGACGGTAAGCCGTACGTACGCATGAACGCTACTTTCATTTCTATTTCGTATTTAATGGAATGAAATCATAATGATATAAATGTATAATATAATTCCAGTATAATATAGTTTATAATACCATTTACTCCATCCTTTATACATCCCACATATGGCATTAACGATTCAAATCACTTTGAGGGGGCGGTAGTCCGCACTTCCTAAAATGAAATTATCGCGTTTACCCATAATGGAAATCATAAAGTATGCCATAAATGAGAAATACAGAAGCATAAGTAAAACATAAACATATTATATATCATATATAAATATAGTGACATCTTAATGGCCACCTTTGAAGGTGTTATATGAGTGTTGAACAATCATCGTTTCGTGAGGCAGAAATTCTCCATCCATAGAAACCGTATGTTCTTTAACCATTATATGTAGGTGTGTGTAAGTGTAGCTCTAATACTTATTATAACAACATCCTAGTATATTTAGGATACTGGTGTTGTTACAAAAGAAATTAATAAAAAGAGTTTAGGGGGTTGGAGAAGAAAAATAAAACAAAACAACATTAGAGAAGACATTACCTCAAAATCGGGTAACTCTTTTTGATTTAAGCCAAAGGCTTCCTTGGGAAGAGTTATGCCCAGAGTGAGGCTTCTAGGAGTAATAGGGGTAAGTTGGGAGAGTATTCGGGCAGAGTTTTTCCATGCCAAATGGCTTGAAAGTGTGAATTAGGTGGTAGAGGTGGGGGCCTTTTATAAGAGGAGAGGAGGGGCACTCTTGGAATGTAAGGAAATATTACATTATTATACAATGATTTTTTGATTATAAAGGTCCCAAACTTATATAATTCATGGATAAGGTTATAAGGGTTCGAAATCTACAC
Organism: Viscum album; assembly: GCA_963277665.1. Lineage (NCBI taxonomy): Eukaryota > Viridiplantae > Streptophyta > Magnoliopsida > Santalales > Viscaceae > Viscum > Viscum album. The sequence continues at coordinate 841,345,569 of OY728125.1, read as the reverse complement.
ATCAAATATTCTTTGGACAAGTTTAAGCCTTGTAATGTACATTATCTTTTCATTTTATTAAAATCGTTAAATAATGAGGTCATCACTGCATCATAATGATGTCATAAATAATTTAATTTATTTAATGTCTAAAAATTATAAAACAAATACTATGATGTAGGAAATATTTTTAGCTTTCCAATGACTATTTATAGTAAAAACTATGACTTGTATAACCCCATGTAAAAATTGTTTTAGTAAAACATTTCATGTTTGTGTCATTTTTTACTTTAACATTAAATAAAAGGTATTTATGTCATTTTCCAACTAAAGTGGCTCCATGGGGTCCCCAAGTTGACCCATGGATTGTATTAGTCGTCCATGTCACATCAAATGAGGGTAGGACATGTTTCAAGCTCATCTCATATTATTAAAAAAATATTTTTACCTTAAACTACACTAATTACCTCTAATCGCGATTAAGAACTTAAAAGTTACTATTCACCAAAAATTATTTTAATCTCATTGAACCACATTTTACTTCTTAATGATAACCATGTATGTAGAATTTTTGAAAATCAAATCACAGAGTTGGTAATATTTCATTTAAACGAAAAAATCAGTTACTTAACTACCACTTAGTGGTTTCACTATTCATCAAAAATTGAAGTTTTTCAGAACAATGCCAAAATTTCACCCTAAGCTATAATTGATATTCCGAATCCAAAATTGAAGTCTATTTTGAAATATAAAATTTCTATAATTTTAAAAAGTGGTTATTACTATTCATAACGGCTACTATGATTAGTCTCAGTGTTTGAGAACTCGAAGTTGCGTACAATGCAAGCTATTGCATTATTGAATTAGAAGCGTATTGTGGAAGCTCGGGGTGTTACATTCTCCTCTCCTTCAATAAATTGCGTCCTCGCAATTTGAAATTTTTCTTGGAAAATAAAAGGTTGAAAATAGAAAATACCTTTGTGGAAAACCCACATCGGAAATAAGATTAATAAAATTTAGCCTTAATAAGAGGGAAAGGGAAATGAAAAAGTCACCACCCAATTATGATCTCGATTAGGAGAACATTGGTGACAATTAGAGACATATAATTGGAGGAAAAATGTAAATATTTTTAGGGAGTGATTGAGTTCATCAATCACAATCAACTGTCAAATTGAGGGACTCAAAGCCTTCAATCTATGTTGATTTAAAATATCATCAGTTCAACAAGACATAATGTATTAGGATAACACATTTTTTTGTTTTAATATCCCTTTACTAAAGTTTAAGAATTAATTCATTCATTGAATAAGAGATAGGTATATATATATATTTATTCTTGAAAATTAGAGTTTCAACCTTCAACTCATCTTTCACTCAAAAAGATAATAGAACTCAAAAATATTATACTTATCCTAATTGTATAAGGTTCCAAATGTTAACACATACCATTTAGATTAGTAAAAATTATTTTGTAATAACCAAGGACTTCCTGTAGGCCAATGGTTGGAAATAAAGGCATGTCACACTATGATTTTGGGTTCGATTCCTACAGCTTTGTCCGACGCGACGGGTTATTCCCCACCCTGCAGGTTGTCCTTTTCCTAAAACTACAGTATTATAATATTCAAAAATAATCTTCATAAATTTTTTAACCTTAAACAATACTATCCAAAGATCAACTTAATCCACTCCAACCTTTATAGTAATCCAAAATACCTATGTCCAGACTTTCTCTAAAAGGTCACTTAATTCCAAAATCAATTTATCAGATTCCCCAAAGTAAAGTTTCTCTTATTATCACATACTAAAAATATAATTACCTTCATCATATTAAAACCTTACTGAAATCAACAAGTACTGCAGTACAATCCTTATATATATATCACATTATTCTAATAACCAGAATATAATCCATGAGTCCAAAAGCACCAATACATTAGTTATTCTGCTTCAACTGTAGTAACAGCATAAGATTGTCCATGATCCCTTGGCCTTTTATGAGGTAAGTTTCCCTGACGCTTAGGACATTCATTTGCATAATTCCCCATTTCCCTACAATTGTAGCATTCAACATTGATAGCATCTTTCTTTCCCTTGCAATCACGCGCCTGGTGACCTTTTTCCCCACATTTATAACAAACTCCCATTCCTTTTAGGCAAGAACCAGGGTGATTCTTCCCACAATTATCACATAATGGAAAATCCTTCTTTCCCTTTTTCCCTTTATCTGTCTCTTGTTCCACCGTTCTCTTCTTCTCTTGCTTTACTTTGTTGTCAGAAGACTTAGAGAATTCCTTTTCTGTCTTGATAGCACATGAGACAATATCTTCGTATGTTGAGAACGATTGTGATACTAAATATCGACATAGAAATGGTTTTAACCCATCAAAGAAACGATCAACCTTACCTCTTGGGTTACGTATATAATCTGCATCATACCTCGCTAACCTTGTAAAGTTGGCCTCATACTTTGCGACATTCTCATCCTCCTTTTGTCTCAGACTCAAAAATTGTCTTTCCATATCTGCTCGATGGTCATGAGGATAGTATTTTTCTAGGAAAAGCTCTTTGAACTCCCTCCATTCCATATTCGATACGTCATCATCTTCCTTTGTGTTTTGAATCAATGACCACCATTGATCAGCATCTCCAGTGAGGCGGTAAACTTCCATGATAACCATCTCCCTTTCGCTACTCCCCAAGGTGTGGAATATTTTCTCTAAGGTGTTTATCCATTACTCAGCTACTAATGGATTTGTACCCCCATTAAATGTTGGTGGTTGTTGCCTCATGAAGCGGTCTAACATTGATCCTCCACATTGTGGATCTGGGTGATCCATACGAGTAAGGTTATTATTCATAACCTGAGTGAGTTGTCCCAGTATGGTAATAAGTTGATCAGCACCAGTTGTATCTCCAGCTCCACAATAATTATCTTGAGCAGGAGGGAAATCCCTGCACGGAGTGCGTGCATTGATACGGTTTACATTCCTTCCACTAGGCGCCATTTCTAAAAAATGGCATAAACTATATTAGTTTATGAATCGAAATACATAATAACAAAATTGAAAACACTTATAATAAATTGAACTATTTATGGATATAATCCATAATCATAAAAAATGTTTTCTTTTAGGAAGTATATACTCATAACCCTTCATAGTGGTTTGTAAAGAAAATGAGAATTATACAAATCATATCCCCCGGGAGTGTCGTAACCAAGAGTGCAGCAAGGCCCGTTGTCGTGCACCAGTTCCCGTTCGAGTCTAGCTCAAAGCGGTGTTTTTGGGTTTTACCCCTAGGTACATCTGTGCCAGAGCCGCCTCTACCTGCTCATATCCAGACAGGGATGTATTGCTCGGAACACTCACAACATCCCTACAATACCAAAATTCTAGGAAGTTCTTCTATACTAATCATCAAATTCTATCTTCGGGCTATGTGCTCTAATCAGAGTTTATCTAAATCTAGCTTCCAAGGTTAGTACTAAACTGCCTCTGATACCAACTGTAACGCCCTGACCCCAGCTACCCAGAGTCGGTGCATTACTTCATAACATTGGCATGATCACAAAAGATAAAGTCTCGAAAGACCGATTAGTTTAGTAGCCTTGGAAACACTAGATAAAATCATAAGTCTTACATTACATCATAAAGTAAAACAAAACTACAATAACATGGTCTTCATAGTCCACACTCATATCCCTTTCTGACTATCCCTGCAGGTCATTCATAAAATACTTCTTCACATCCTGGAAAATATTAAAACATTGAAAGGGTTGAGCTCAGATGCTCAGTAAGGATAACAATATTGTGGAAGATTTTATAAATAAACATTAACATTTAAGGAAATGTATAACTAAAACAAAAGCCTTTTAAACTTGAACTTCAACATAATATGGAAAAAGTAAAATGAGATAATGCCATATACTTCTTCACATGGATATTCTACTGGTCGAATAATCACATGCAATATCAATAACCACTTTCATAATGAGGGAATGTATAATGCCAGACATTCTGAAACATTTTGTCAAGGCCTCGGCCAAGACATCTAAAATGATTAAGGCCTTGGCCAAAACCATAAATCAAATTGGGAAAGGGCCTCGGTCAATTCCATGTCTAGTTGTCTCATGAGACCTACCGATGCATCGAGGAGCTATAGCGGGCTCCACCCGTCACTTACTAAGTCCAATGCATTACTTATATGAAAAATGGTATATAAAAATTTAGGAATACCATTTTTTTAAAACACCATTTGAAATTAATTGCAGTATCAAAATACCAGTTTAATTTTTTTAGAAGATACTTACATTTAAAATTGCTCAAATATACTCCAGTGTTTTTCTGAAAACATTATGCAAGCTTCTGAAAACAAAATAACTAATTCTGAGACTGCTCGACTAATTGCAGGCCATGATGGGTCCATGCCCAATCCCTTCCTGTCTACCACACTCGAGAGTTAGGTTTTCTAACAACATTTTAAGCTTGCGTTAAATACGTATACATTTTCACTGGATTTTCATACATTTGAGAGAAATATCTCTCTTTTTTTTAAATCATTTAAAAACAGTTATGGATTGTAGAGGAAGTCGGAACTCAAATAACGGTCACGGTGGCGGAGAAGTCATTGTCGCCGCATATGTACGGAAATAAAGACATTCCCTTTTTGTCGTTTAGTAAAACACTTCGTATAAAAAAGATTCCTTTTGAATAAACGTAAAATTCAAAGGGGTTTATACACCGTATAAAAGAAAATTGTGTATAAAACCAAATATGCCTCAATGAAAGGAGATTGAGACGAAGTCCTTAAAAAGATCATTTTTAAAATAAAATAGATCTATATGTGTATTCACTATAGGTACACATAAAGAATGTAAAAATACAAAATAGGACATAATAATATCATGACATAATTTGAAAGTAGGAGATTAACCCAAAGAATAGAAATTGGGTTAAGAAGTTCCCTTACCTCGTGTCTGACTTGACTCAACCATTCTTTAACCTCCTGAATAATAAACTAGAGTTAATATATATCTTATTAAGAACCATTTTCAATTTCATTATCCTTTTTATATCACTTATTACAATGATATGAACATTATGTAATTATTTAAGTTAATAACGGTCGTTTTGTCGATCTTTGGTACTTGAGTCAACAATAAACTTTTTATAATTACAAGTTGTTTATGTGGTAGAATATCCATTATCTCCCGAATTATATTCATGATTTAGATGTCATATATATCATATATATCCAGTATATACATTCATTTATAATATTACGTAACATTTAGAGGTAAGAAATGAAATGCACCGTTCATGGAGACGGTAAGCCGTACGTACGCATGAACGCTACTTTCATTTCTATTTCGTATTTAATGGAATGAAATCATAATGATATAAATGTATAATATAATTACAGTATAATATATTCTATAATACCATTTACTCCATCTATTATACATCCCACATATGGCATTAACGATTCAAATCACTTTGAGGGGGCGGTAGTCCGTACTTCCTAAAATCAAATTATCGCGTTTACCCATAATGGAAATCATAAAGTATTCCATAAATGAGAAATACATAAGCATAAGTAAAACATAAACATATTATATATCATATATAAATATATTTACATATTAATTTCCACCTTTGAAGGTGTTATATGAGTGTTGAACAATCATCGTTTCGTGAGGCAGAAATTCGCCATCCACAGAAACCGTATGTTCTTTAACCATTAGATGTAGGTGTGTGTAAGTGTAGCTCGAATACTTCTTATAACAACATCCTAGTATATTTTGGATACTGGTTTTGTTACAAAAGAAATTAATAAAAATAGTTTAGGGGGTTGGAGAAGAAAAATAAAACAAAACAACATTAGAGAAGACATTACCTCAAAATCGGGTAACTCTTTTTGATTTGAGCCAAAGGCTTCCTTGGGAAGAGTTCTTCCCAACGTGAGGCTTCTAAGAGTAAGAGGGGGACGTTGGGAGAGTATTTGGGCAGAGTTTGGCCGAGCCAAATGGCTTGAAAGTGTGAATGCGGTGGTAGAGGTGGGGGCCTTTTATAAGAGGAGAGGAGGGGCACTCTTGGAAAGTAAGGAAATTTTACATTATTATACAATGATTTTCGGATTCTAAAGGTCCCAAACTTATATAATTCGTGGATAAGGTGATAAGGGTTCGCAATCTACCCATACAATAGTCTTTGGACAAGTTTATTCCTTGTATTGTACATTATCTCTTCATTTTATTAAAATCGTTAAATAATGAGGTCATCGCTGCATCATAATGATGTCATAAATAATTTAATTTATTAAATGTCTAAAATTTATAAAAAAAAATACTATGATGTAGGAAATCTTTTTATCTTTCCAATGACTATTTATAGTCAAAACTATGACTTGTATAACCCCATGTAAAAATTGTTTTAGTAAAACATTTCATGTTTGTGTCATTTTTTACTTTAACATTAAATAAAAGGTATTTATGTCATTTTCCAACTAAAGTGGCTCCATGGGGTCCCCAAGTTGACCCATGGATTTTCTTGGTCGGCCATGGCACATCCAATGAGGGTAGGACATGTGTCAAGCTCATCTCATATTATTAAAACATTATTTTTACCTTAAACTACACTAATTACCTCTAATCGCGATTAAGAACTTAAAAGTTACTATTCACCAAAAATTATTTTAATCTCATTGAACCACATTTTAATTCTTAATGACAACCATGTATGTCGGATTTTTGAAAATCAAATCACAGAGGTGGTAATATTTCATTTAAACGAAAAAATCAGTTATTTAACTACCACTTAGTGGTTTCACTATTAATCAAAAATTGAAGTTTTTCAGAACAATGCCAAAATTTCACCCTAAGCTATAATTGATATTCCGAATCCAAAAATGAAGTCCATTTTGAAATATAAAATTTCTATAATTTTAAAAAGTGGTTATTACTATTCATAACGGCTACTATGATTAGTCGCGGCGTTTTAGAACTCGAAGTTGCGTACAATGCAAGCTATTGCATTATTGAATGAGAAGCATATTGTGGAAGCTCGGGGTGTTACACTAAAGTCCAAAGTTTTCATCTATCAATACGCCATGGAATCTATAGAGAAAGAAGTTAATGCTGAAATGACATAATACCTCATACAGATGTGTACTGTGTAATATAATCCCTTTATCATGATATATCTAATCAGGCAGGTTTCATTCTACTATCATTAACCTATGTGATTGATGCATCTTTATTTGACATCCTATAAATCAAAATTTCATATAGAGAACCATGGACATAGATTTATTTAGGCCCTATATTTCCAATCAATGGTTCTCAGATATCAACTTCCATTAAATAATAGAAGGGATAAATCATTTATCACATTATTCATTAATGAAATATTACTCATTATGAACCCAATGTATCCTACCTCTCTGAAAGCATATGTCATCATGGTTTTTCTCAATGCATCAAAGTACATGACTTGTAATAGTCATTAATAATAATTTTAAAGTCTAAGGATCAATACACTAGTCTGTAGATAGGAACGTCCAATGACACATATAAATATCTATTTTCTACTAGCGGGTCTCATTCTTATAATATCCTACACTAGATGTTACCATGGTCGTACACCCTGATAAAGTTCATTAAAGTCATATGAGTCTCCACCTGTGATAGCCTCTATCATTTGTATCCATAAAATGATTTCATCCATCTATAGAATATATATTTAAGAATATCGTCATGGAACTTCTAGGTTCTCATCATAGTGGGGAACTACTATGAGATTTCAGTGTAAAAGCTGCTCTTGTAACATTATCACATACTATGTTATGAAAAAGAATATTCATGATGAGATAATAAGTTTATTAATATTCAAAATAATGAATACAGGTTTTCATAAAGTACACAGATGTTGGTTCTAGAGAACCATATCTAATAAGTTTATAGTGGTGAGACAATGAATTGAATACAGTTGCATTTGGTTTATAATAAATGAATTGTACTCTTCTTAGGGGATAAATTATTTTCTCCCTCCACTTGATCTTTCCCATATATGATTGAATGTGTATGGTTTTTAGTGAATCATCAAGAGATTTTGATATGATTGTAGATGCAATTTAATCAATCTAGATTACTTAGGAGTTCTTTCACCTGATTGGGAGTTACTTGAGTAATTCTAGAGAGCCCATTGTTAATCCTATACTCATAGTAATGAGGATAAATCTATAGTGATCACTGCTGATTCAAAACTCACACTCACTAACTCCCTTTGATGAGAGAAATGTGATTGGTAATTCTCTCACTGGTCAAATTACATAAAGAGGGTAAATCAATTTAATACTAGGATAACTTAATAATTGGTGATCCAACCCCTAAACTATTCATTTATTTAATAAATTGATCAATCAAATTTCCTGTATTTTTCAAATGTTTCTTAGTTTTCTAAAATCAAACGAAATCGAGCCCTTTTATTTAACCAATCATGACAAAATGTATTTTCATCCCTCCTTATAGATTACATTTGGTCCCCACTACACTCAAGTTTAACCTTTGGTATTAATAGAATTTTTCACCACCCCAAGAATAGTGTGCCACATCTTCAAACTCATGAACAACATATCCATGAGAATTTCTACTTAGGGCATCATCTACCACACTCCCCTTTCCTAGTGTATAGAACATCTCAAAGTCATATTTTAGAAAAAAATCCATCCACCATCATTGATAAAAATTAAAATCACACAAAGGGAAGATATATATCAAACTATTATGATCTATAAAGACCAAATATTTATCAGTGATAAGGTGGTGTTACTATAACTTCAACTATTGAAGTGGATGGAAACCTTGGTTTGAACCACTTTAAAGCTTTATTGGCTGACCCAATCACCATCAGAGATAAAGTTATGCCTACAATAAGTAGGGAGGATGAGTTAATACATTCCATGAATGAGATAGTTGTAGATTCGAATAATGAAGCCTTAGTGGTTATCTAAAAGGGGGAGGAGGTCAATGAGGCTGCCTTCAGATTAGACCAGGATAGTGCACCAGTCCTGACGGGTTCCTTGAGGCCTTCTATGTTGCTACTTGGGACTTTTTGAAGCCACAGGTTTTCTATGTTGTACAATATTTCGTCATGGGGGGTTCTCTACCCCAAGGGGTGTGTGCTTCCCATATTATCCTTATCCCCAAATTCAAGTATTTTACTACTATATCCCAATATCGTCTGATATGTCTTTGCAACTTCTCTTAAAATTTTATTTATAGCCTTCTATCCAGAAGGTTTAGAAACATTATCCCAAGGCTTGTGTCATCTGAAAAACATGGTTTTGTGAAGGGAAGGAGTATTAAAGGGGCCATCGGCAGTGCCAAGTAATTGGTGGGGGAAATTAACAAGAGGAAAGTGGGTTCCAATGTGATTATACAAGTGGATAAGGACAAATCCTAAGATAGGCTCAAGTTGGGATTCATCATTTGGGTGATGAGGAAACTTGGACTTTGGGAATAGTTTTACGACTTGTGTTTGAGATGTTTCTCATCATCATGGCTTTCTATCTCCTTCATCGATAAGGGGTACGGGTTCTTCAAAAGCACCAGAGGTGTGCACCAAGGTGATCTAATTTCTCCCTACCTTTTCCTGTTGGCCCAAGAGGCCCTCTCAAAGAACCTACACCTCAGCTCGGAAGAGAGAAGGGTCACTCATTATGACACCAAGTATGGGAGTATCTCAATTTCTCACCTTAAGTTTAAGGATGATGTATTAATATTTACTAATGAATAGCGTAGATCCCATCAAAATCTCATGAGCATTATGGCAGCCTACGGGGAAGAAAGTGTCCAAATTATCAACTCTAGAAAGAACAATGTTTTCATCTCTAATAAGTGTTTGGGGAGTAGATTCCACACCATTCAAGATATATTGGGCACACATAGGATCCATCTCCCAATGACTTACCTGGGATCCCCCATTTCGAATGAGAGAATCAAAAAGTGTCTCTTTGATGAAATTGTCAACCACATCACATGAAGAATCTATAATTGGAAGAAAAAATTCCTTTCCTTTAGGGGAAGGGTCACCCTCATCAACAATGTCCTAACTTCGATACCCATGAATGTGCTCTCAATCATCAATCTGCCAAAGGTAACCATAATAAGAATTGAGAATGTTATGTCGGCCTTCTTATGGGATGACAACCAAGTGGGGCAATGCCATTGGGACTCCTGGAAACGTATGGCCAAACCTGTGGATGATGGTGGTGTGGGAATCTGAAATATCACTAAAACCATGCTTTCCATGTAGGATTGGCTGGCATGGTAGGTTATCGAAGGGTCCTATCTTTGGGAGAGGTTTATCAGAGATAGATACAGGGAGAGATGGGAGGAATGTTCAGGAAGCAGGAGAATCCTCTCAAGCCTTGCTAAATGCATGCTCTCCCATTTGACGGATCTTCAAGGATATACCCGCTGGTTGGTCGAAAGGGGTGATATTAATCTTTGGAATGATAACTAGGTCGACGATAATCTCTTCTTCCCAGGGTGTCCAATGTCAACCATATCCTTTAATGAAGCCATTAGACACCAATATCTGATGAATTATATCCTTAATGCAGAAGAGAAGAATATTTCCTCTCATATTATTCTTAATAAAGAGCTGAACAGATGCTGCTTCACTAGCGCACCCTCCTGAAGGCTGTCAAACACCAGTTATAGAGCCACTCTTTATGGCCATGGTAAAAGGGATTATATGGAATCTATCCTATGGTTCAAGGAGATCCCCAAGAAACTATATTTTCTAATATGTCATATTCAACATCAGGCTCTCTTGGCGGATGAAAATATCCAGCATAGAGGGGTGAGTACAGTTTCACAATGCATATTCTGTAACAACCCTTAGATGGAGACCACAAAGAATATTTTTGTGCATGGCTATGGGCTGAAGAATCTCTAGGGGTTCATGGGGTCTTTCTTGAACATCAGTTATAGAAGGGACTCTTTTTCGGGGATTATCATGATCTAGTTTCGCGTCTATAGTTAATATGAAATAGAGAGGAAAGGTCGTTCCTTAACTATGGTGGTAATTTATTAGAACCTCTGGGATGCTAGGAACAAGGAAAGAGAAGGCGTGTCTCCCTATTTCATCCTCCTTTAGGTTCGCGCACGAGATTTAGTGTCAAATCTTGGCCACCACATTCGCGGTAGAGAAGGGTCTTACATGTTGGGCGCCTTCCTGGTTGGCGCACTACATAACGCTTCCTCAATTGTAGCGTCACATGGTTTCTCTATTAATGAGGTGTTTTTAATGCGGGTCAAGGCTGCGTGAATTAATTCACGCGGAGATGCATTTCTGACGTGGTGGCACATCTTCATGCAGATTGTTTTTCTATAAAAGGAGGTAGTAACAATGCTTTTATAGGACATCCACAATATCAAAAGCATATCCAATTTGGTGATCGCCTTTCATCGACGATCATTTTTCTTCTGCATTGGAGAGTATTACTTTTGAGATCCCATCTATTTTTGGGAGTCTCTACCATTTACTTCTTTATTTTAGTGGATTCCTCTTTCTGGACAAGGTCCGGTGGTTTTTCCCTTTTGGGTTTTCCACGTAAAAATTTTCGATTTCAATCTCTCACATACGGCACATTTACTTTTGGTCGTTGTGCATCCAATTTAGTTATTCGGGGTTTTATTTGGGGGTTAAAGATATTATTTCTGCTACGCATTTGTTTTTTATATTGTTTGTGCATTCATATCTTTCCCATCTTTCCCAACATATGGTATCATAGGGATTTGTTAAAGTGCTCAGTTTTAGAACACTGTGGAAGGGATTTGATGGAGTAGTTTTTTCAAGGACTCGAAGGAAATTATCGGAAGATAGCAGCGGTACGAGAGGTGTTTCTAGGATATCAAAAGTCTGATTGACTATGATTCATGAGGTATGTTCCATTATTGATAACATCTAGAGTTTGATTTTTGATTTCTTTTTGCTGGGAGACTGATTGTAGGGATGGCGGTGATCCCCACTTGAGTCAGAGGGGGAGTTTGTTGGGAGTCTTCCTGGTTGTCACACTATGTAATGCCTCCTCAATTGGAGTATCACATGGTTTCTCTATTAATGACGTGTTTTTATTGATGGTCAAGACCATGAGAATTAATTCACGCGGAGACGCATTTTTGACGTGGCGTCATATCATCACACGGATTGTTTTTCTATAAAAGGAGCCAGCAATGAGGCTTTTACATGACATCCATAATATCCAAAGCAAAGCCAATTTTGTGATCGCCTTTCATCGGCGATAATTTTTCTTCTGCATTGGTGAATATTACTTTTGAAATCCCTTTTATTTTGGGGTTTCTCTACCGTGTACAACTTCATTTTAGTGAATTCATCTTTCTGGACTAGGTCCCGTGGTTTTTCCCTTTGGGGTTTCCACGTAAAAATTTCCGATGTCAATCTTTCACATTCTTCACATTTACTTTTGGTTGTTGTGAATCTACTTTAGTTCTACAGGATTTTATTTGGGGGGGGGGAAAGATTTTATTTCTACTACGCGTTCACTTTTTCTATTGTTTGCGTGTTCATCACTTTCTCGTCTTTCTCAACATCACACTCTTCACTCGCTCATGAAAAAATCTCATCCAACTACTAGTTTGCATCACAGTAGTCAGGGCAGATGGGTGAAGTGGACACCACCATGCAGGGGGATGAAACTCAACATCAACGACTCCTTTATTGATGGGGAAATGATGGGTGGTGTCCTAGTTAGAAATACCTATGGGTTAATCATTTTCGTCTTTAGTGATTTCTACAGTAGGGTCTCATCTTTGGATGTGGAGATTCGATCCATGCAAACTGGATTATCCTTGTGCGAGGTCTTAAAACTCAAGGTGGAGGAAATCGATTCAGACGTAGTTCTTTCTGTCCATTTTCTCCGAGGTAGGGCTGATTCGCCTTGGGACCTTACCTACCTAAGTAAAATAAAGTAGGTAATGTCTATCAAGAACACTTTGCGTGAAGGGAACCATGTAGTGGATATCTTGGCACGGGAAGGAAAAGAAGATGAAGAGCTTATTGTTTATAGTTGTGTTTGATCTATACCAAAGAGATGCAACCAGATTCTTCTTGGTGATGCCCTTGTCCACTGTCACTATAGGCCCCCAAAATTCATTGTGGGTTTCCCTTGACCTTTGGTCGTTGTATTATTTATTCCCAAATTTCTAAAAAAAGAATTTTTTAGTGATATATTTTATAATGAAGTATAAACTTAATACACCATGAGAATAAAATGTGAAATATCAATAGGAAAAATTAAAAAAGGAGTAAACAATTAGGTACATAAAAATATAGTTAAAATTTAATAATTTAATTCCTTAAATATTATTATTATTATTTTAAAGAATAATTTTACGTGTTCTAATACCAATTAATTGATTAAATTTCATGCTTAGATGTGATTAAAATAATTTAGTATTAAAAAGGAATATTTTTTAATGAATTGTATTTATATATATATTATGTATTTTTATATTAATAAATTAAATTTAACACTTTTAAAGGATTAATATAATTAAATTATTAAATTTAAAAATTAATATATTAACAATAATTCAATTATTAATTGATATGAAATATGATTGAGAATACTCAAGGTTTAAAAATTCATTTTCATTAATAAAAATGATTCTCAATTATATTATATGTTTTCTTTTAAAATATAATTCCTAAATTTTAAGATTTTAATTTTAAAAAATGGTATTAATTTTTTGAATCATCTCATTGAAATTATCTTAGGGTTAATTTTTGTGATTTTTCTGAATAAGTTGATTTTTTAGTGGAAAGTAAAAAAAATGCAATTTTATTGAGTACCGTGATTTTTATGACATCATTGTGATATAAGAATGAATTAAAAATTTATGAAACATTTTTTTGAATAAAAATTTTATTGAAGTGTTCAAATAGTGAATTTAAAAATATTAAGTTGAATTTAAAAACTATTATTTGACATTTTGGAACCTAACTTTCATTTCATCCTAAAAAACTATTTTTGGTTTTTTGTATTTAATGGATTTTCCAGAAGGAGAAATTCGGTTTTGGATTATAATAAATTCCAAAACATTATTAATTTTCTCAATAATAATCAAAATAATTTCATTCAAATAAATTTCACCCAAAAAATAATCATCTTAAATAAAAAAGTAATCAATATTTTAACGTAAAAATACCTCTCTCCTCATGTATAAATACTCACCCATTCTTTCATTCCTATACACTAAAAGTTAATTAATCACAAATTACCTATCATTTCCCATATTAAGAGTCTCTCCAATGAGTTTCTAAGTTTATATGGTATTCCTTTCAAGTTATAAGAAGCTACTTTACATGCTAAGGTTTCTAAATCCCTTCTCAACCTTTATTTTTGTAATCCTTCAATTTCCTTTTATTTTCAGTGGGAAATATTATTATGATTTATTTTTAATAATTCCTTATTATATTTTCAGTGAAATATCACCATAACCTTTCATTGTACAAAATTCAAAAGCTATTATAATTATCAAACACCCCATAGTCAAAAAACATCCAAAATTTTATTAAAGTAAAGAGAGTATGATTTCCTAGAAATGTGATCCATGTTGGGATACAAACAAGTGGATGAAAATAGTGAATATAAATCACCTAGTGGTAATAAAACTGAAAATATTTGGTTGGTTATTAACATGATATTCACATGGTTTGTGACAGGAGATCCAAACTACTTTCCTAGTTTGACACTCATATGGGATATTTTGTGGAATATTCGTGAACTCTTTACGAACCATATTGAAGCATTATTTCTTATCGATAACACATACATGGATAGTCAGTACATATTATGAAATACAAATGTATTTTAAAGTATTATAATATTTTATAAATAATTTTATAAAATTATAAATTATAAATAATCCAATTCAAAATATTAAAACAAAACAGGATAATTTAAAAGAAAACATGTATTCAAGAAATTATCTCTTCAAAGGAAGTAGTAATAAATAAATTAAAATTATTATAACTAATAAATAATATAAAAAAAGATTATAATTCACAATTTTATTCATGTTTTAATAAGCATAATTTTATTATCTAGGAGGCACAAATATGATGAAATAAAAAGGGACCTAAGGTAATTATTCTTTGTCTCAATTTTAACTCCTTGTGATATGTTTCTAGTTACGCACCAATTTACTTTTATATCATGTAAATACAACCTTATTGAATCTTTATATATTTATTAATTTTTTAATATTGTTAGTTTCACCCTCATTTAAACTCTCCCTATTTCATGTCCTTCTATTCATACATTACCTAAGTCATAAGGGTTGTTGTTAACTTAATTAACTTTCATTAAGTTATAAACTTTATTCATGAAATAAATGATTATATGATTGGTTTTCCACCCTATGATTGTATTATATTGTGTTACCTCTTTATTTTATATGGTTTTATGTCTTATTTACATTCCATCCCCTTTTGGTTCACAATTCAACCAAATGGTTTCTTGTATATAGACTTGACCTTACCTCTTCCTTACGGTCATGAATCGTTTACCCCCACATTCATATTATTAATATATTTTTTTAATGTTATTGTATAAACCTTAAATACTTATTAAGGTCATTTTCAACTATATTTAATTTTCTTACATAATTGTTAAAGGAAAATTTTTAGCACTTTTCGCATGAGTCATTTTTTGACTTTATTTGCAAAAGTGTGAAAGTAATATTCTTTTTCAACATTTACCACATGAGAAACATTTCCTAATTTTATATAAATTCTTAATTATCTATATTTTTTTCCAAGTTTATATGGTTTTTAGAAGAAAATATTATTTCCATTTCTATGTGAATTTTTCATTTTGAAAATAAAGGTTAATGTTTTAGAAGAAAAAATAAAGGGATTTCATTCCACTAATGTATATTTTTATCTTCTACTCCACATTTCCTATTTTTAACATTATTTATTTTCAAGGTTCTAATATTTGGAATTTTTTTAAATTATGGTTTTCAATATCCTTATTTTACCCCTTGAATGTGATTTATGAAAGTTACTTAGAATTTTGTATTTACAACCATTTAAAAGGGGTTTATGAAAATAATTTTTATAATTTGGCTTCCATTATCCTCTTAGGCTATAAAATATATATTTCCTAGAGAGTTATTTTTCATATATTATTTTCTAAATTCTCTTATGTATTTATAGTCACACCTCACCTTGTGTGTAAGGGTTGTGTTCTCTATCACTCTTGATCTCTCTCTTGACTTTATTTTTTTTCTTCATGTTTATAATATTTAATTTCATGAATATATTCTATATCAATTAAACTATTTCTATATAGTGTTTTAAATTATTGACTTATCTATATACCTATTAATCTATATTATTTCCATCCATCCAACAGCTCGAAGGCCTTCAAATTTTTTTATTATATGATAAGGCCACCTTTTAAGGGATGAAGTGGGTAGAAACCCAATGACATCATGGACATAGGACAATTACACGCGAAGGAAGAAAGAGTAAAACCAAGATAACAACACTGAACTGCTCATCCCCAGCAATTGAGCTTGAAGTCACTCTTCATCGTTGCAAGGTAATTTGGCAAGCAAGTGTCCCAAGTCAAAGCTCAGGCCCGATCCGATGGCTGACGCCATAACCTCTCAAACAACCAAATCCAAAATACACTGCAAAGATGAATTGTCAGCTCTGAAACCCCCATGGAGTCAATTCATGAAGTCGAGACCAGATCACAAGCTTCCCACCTTAGAAAACCAAACCTCACCTTACCAGCATAACTCACAAAGCCGTACACTATTCCGAGAGGGTATGTCATCAGCCATTTATTTAATAGGAAAATATTAATAATTCATTTACTTTTTATTTGATAATTCATTTACTTTTTATTTCAATATATATTTTTATTGATTACTAATAAATGTTGTTCATGTATTGTATTGTTTATTCATTCCTTCATATGATGGATGCATTGGACATAATTAGTAATGTGCTTTATGCATCAGTACGTCTCATTATAGAAACTTATTTGGGTAATTTAGTGTATGCCTTACTCATTTAAGTATAATTTCTTAGCATACGGCCTTTACGGTATGTAAGATGTATTAGAATGAGGCCTTGATAGTAAAATTAAGATGTCCAAAATTATATATTTCATCACTATGAAATCAGATATCATTTTCCATGTGATTATTTAATTTTTTATTTTTTCCATGGATATATCACATTCTAATGTTATCAGTTATATGTAATTTTATTATCAAAATTTAATACTTCCATATTATTCATCAATTGTTTATTCTATGATAGCTATTTTTGTATGTTACCCCTTACTATGTATTTAAGTGCATCTTTCTTATTTTACCCTTTTACCCTAGTTATGAAGAATATTGTTAAGTATGGTATGTATATATGGGTATTATGTATGAACAATTTTGTGGGAGGTGTTATAGTCTTAACATAAAATATAAAATTCATGGTTTAGTAGGAAAATGGTCATTGGATGGGAAAGGTATGGTTTTCACTACTAGAAATTGGACCTATACCAATCAATTTGGAAAATAATTTTTATGAGTGTAACCTATTCCAATGGTTTTAGAGAAACATTTGTAAAGGTATTACATAGGTACCCTAT
This sequence comes from Viscum album, assembly GCA_963277665.1. Classification (NCBI taxonomy): domain Eukaryota; kingdom Viridiplantae; phylum Streptophyta; class Magnoliopsida; order Santalales; family Viscaceae; genus Viscum; species Viscum album. Next base: position 841,327,890 of record OY728125.1, on the reverse strand, counting down.
ACCAATAGTTCTAAAAAACTAATAGTATTGGCCCCAAAATTTCATGTACCTATACAAATGGATTTGGAGAACCATTGGTATATGTACCGAAATTTATTAAGAATTATTTTTTAAAATAATATTAAATACTAAAAAAATTAAATTATTTTTAAATATACACAAATATTTTTGTTGAATTAAGTTCATAAAAGACATTTTAGCAGATTGGTTAAGTCATTGAAGTATATGTGGGGAGTTCTAGGATGAAAACTCATAAACCTTATTTTTTTACATTACCTCTACAATGGTTTTCCCAAACCATTGTTACAGGTATTTCACATTCATGACCTATAATAATAGGTTTTAAATCATTATTATAAACCAAATATACTAATGTTTTTTCCCAAAACTGTTGGTATAGGTCTACACAGATGGAAAATCACCCAACGACCCCCCAAACCATTGGTATAACCTTTTTTCCAAGTAGAGTTGTTTGTTAAAGGAATTTTCCTAACTCTCTAAAACTATAAACGAATTTTTTTTATATGTTAGTGACTCAATATTAGTTATTGATATTTTAATTATGGGAGGTTAAGTTTGGGCCACTTTAACTAGTTTCAAAACTAGTATATAAAGAATATTTTTATTAGCACCAAATCTTGAGTGTGGGTCTAGGACGTCATAGTTAGTATCAAAGAAGAGTTTAGATAAATTTATTATTTTAGACATTATAATATGAGGATATTTTAATAGTTATGGATTACATAATGGGTTAATAAGTTTATGGTTAAACATAAGCGATAACTTTAATTAATGAATTCATTTTTGAATATGAAATACATTGATTTTGGAATTAAATTAAATATTATTTCCACTATATCTATTTTTTTTATTTTTTGGGTTGATGAATTTGAAAAAAAAATTCGTGGAAGATGAATAAATTGAGATGAATTTAGGAAACTAAAGACACCTCATTCCATTCCACTGAATTCCATGATGTGACACCATAATATTAAAGATGGAATAAAGTAAGCAGAACCAAAGAATCTTGACAAAGAGATGTTTTCACATTGTAATTTCCATGAATGTTGTGATCTGATTTGGGTAGAGATATGTTGAAATTAACATCACATATTCACCTTCTGAGAAGGGATAATTAATGACTTGTACAAGATTCTATATAATACACTCACACTATGAATTCGATTCATGATTTGAGTTTTGTGGGATAGAAAAAATCTATTCCTTGAAAACCATTAACAATGTGAGTTCATCAAGGTAGTAAAATTGGAAGACCACCACCACACCATTAACACTGTGTAATCCCTATTCATTTCATTAACATGTAGTTATTAATATATATTAAAGTTCTTAACCAAGGGTTTTTTGATGGATGCTTATAAATTCATAAGCACTACTTCTGCATATGGTAGACACATACCAGATACAATAGACAAAACCAAAGCCATAGCACACAACCGAGGTTCCTTACTTTTACTACCAATGTTCCTCTTTGGGTAACCATATCTTCATTCCCTCTTATGATTAACATTATGGGGTGGTTTTTTTCTAGGTTATGTAACTATTGGGGGTGTTTAATAGGGATTATTTTCTTTTTCAATTCATGTTTGGGTTGTTTCACTTTAGTTTAACAGATCAAAATCTCTTTCTTTTTGCATTTCATGACCATTATGTTGCGATTTGAGGAATGTAATTTTAATAAACTGACTAATTAACCTAGTTTTTTTATGAACATTATACAGTCTAGAGTTGTTATATTTAAATAATATTTTATGTCCACTAGTTTTGTAATCAAACTATGTAATTGACCATAAAAATGGATAGAATATTGAATTAGTATTGGGTACCTCGACCAAAGATCCTTTTAGATCCAATTAAAATAATAGATATGAATGTACACATAATTCTTTGAATTCATAACACGCAAACCTAAAAATTACCGAACCTGGCATGCTCCACAACTTGATTAAAAACCCAGACTTGTTTTCTTTATTCATTACCTCTCTTAAAGAAAATTCAATCAAACATTTTCATTCTAAATTCCTTAAAATGACTCAGATCATTTTTTGAATGTCCTTGTGGGTTAGAAACTTAGACTAAACAATTAATTATATTTATTAGTTATGTTTTTTAAGTTTTATAAATAATTAAATTTGTGTAGCTCCATAGGATTTAATGATTCTCTACAGGTTATCAATATGTTTAATGTCATAGATACCCATTTGAGGTATTATATGATTTGATTTTAAGGTAAATAGTTATTGGGATTTAGTAATAATACATGATTGAGTTATAGATAGCCTATAGGGTTGGTATGTAATTATATTTCAAGAAAATTTTGGTTATTTTATTAATATATTTTGAAGAAAAATTAAAATTACGAGGACACAATTTATTTAAGGGGTGGAATATAGCACCTAGAGATTTTAGTATCTATTTTTCTTTAAATAAATAACATGTTGAATAGATTTTATTATACAAAAAACTGATCTAAAATGAATTATCATATATTTTATAATGTAAGATAAATGTTAATACACAATTATAATAAAATGTTAAATATCAATAGGAAAATTACAAGAAGAGTAAAACCTAAAGTAAATAAAAATATAATTAAAATGACTTATTTTAATTACTTTATTATTATTATTATTATTATTATAAATAATAATTTTATGTATTCTAATACCAATTAATTGAATAAATTTAATGGTTAGATGTGATTAAAACCATTTGGTGTTAAAAAGGTCTATTTTTTTTAAGAATTGTATTTTTTTATATTATGTATTTATATCTTAATCAATTAAATTAGAAACTTTTAAAGGATTATTATAATTATATTATTAAATGAAAGAAAAAATGATTAAAATTAATTTAATTATTAATTGATATGAATTGTGATTAATAATGCTTAAAGTTTAAAAAGTCATTTTCATTAATAAAAATAGTTGTTTCATTGTATTCTAATTTTTTATTTTAAAAAAAATTATAAAATTTAAATTTGAATCTGATAATAAAGAAATAATTTTTTTGAATAATCATGTCAAAATTATCTTAGGATGAATTTTTTGGATTTTTGTAATACAGTTGATTTTGTAGTGAAAATTAAATAAATTAAGTTTTTATGAGAACTGAAATTTTTATGACATCATTATGATGTAAGCATGAATTAAAAATTTATGAAACATATTTTATTTTAAATATTATATTTAAATATTAAAATAATTCATTTAAAAATATTAATTTTAATTTAGAAACTATTATTTGACATTTTGGAAACTAAATTACATTTTCTCCTAATAAAAACTATTTTTGTTGTATTTACATTTAATTGAGTGGTTGGAAGGATAAATTCGGTTATGGGTTGTAATAAATGTAAAAAAAACATTACGGTTCTCAATAATAATACAAATAATTTCATTTTAATCCAGGCCACCCAAAAATGGATGGCTTAAATAAAAAAGTAAATAATATTTTAACCTCAAATACCCCCTCCAGTATAAATACCAACCCATTGTCCCATTCATCTCAACTCCAAATCCATTAATCATGAATTATCTCTCATTTACCCTCTCAATAGTATCTCTAAGGATTTTATAATTTTTTGTGGAATTCCTATCAGTTTTTAAGAATCTTCTTTGCAAGGTAATGGTTCTCAACCCCTTATTTACCTTTTTTTTCAATCCTTCCATTTTCCTTTAATTTCAATGAGAAATATTATTATTCTTAATTGTTAAAAATTAATTTTAATATATTCATTTATATATAAACATTACCTGTCATTATAATACATTTATAAGCCTTTATAAGGCACAAACACCCCTACGTCCCTAAAACAACCTAAATTTTGGTAAAGTAAAGACGGTGTGGTTTCCTAACAATTTCATCCTTATATGGATAAAAAAAAGTGGATGAAAAAAATATATCTAATAAACCTAGGAGAAATAACCATAATAAATCTTGTTTGGTTATTAAATCAATCTTCACCTGGTGAATGAAAAGAGATATTAACTTTTCTATTTGATTTACACTCCTAGAGGGTATGATTTAGAATATCCACGAACTCTTTATGAACCATGGTGAATTATTTTTTTTAATGATACCACTTAAATTGATAGTTATATTATATTATTTAATATAAAATTATTTCAATTTATTATAATATTTTTTAAATAATTTTGCAAAATTATAAATTGTAAATAATCAAAATCACAATATTGAAACAAATGAGGATAATTTAAAATAAAACATATTTCCAAGACATTCTATACTCTAAATAATTGTAATAAATAAATTACAATTATAATAATTAATAAATAATTTTAAAATTAATATAATTAGATTTAGGATTCCTGTTTTAATAAATATATTTTTACTATACAAGAGGCATACATGTGATGAAATAAAATGGCACCTAAGGTAAGGTTTTTTTATCTCAATTTTAATTCCTTGTGATATGTTTCTTATTGCAAACAATTAGATTTTATATGGTGTAAATAATACCTTATTGAATTTTTATATCTTAATTAATTTGTTAATAATTGTAGTTTTACTCTCATTTAAACTCTTCGTGTTCTCAATCCTTCGATTCTTGCATTACCTAAGTTGTAAGGGATATTCTTATCTTACTTTAATTTCATTAAGTTATAACATTTATTCTTGAAATTAATCATTTGAATTTTGGTTTAGTATACCATTTGATTGTATTATATTACATTACCTCTTTATTTTTTTTATTTTCAAGACTTCTTGACATTCCACCTCCCTTTGGTTCACAATTGACCCAAACATTTTCTTGTATATGGACTTGGCCTTATCTCTTCTTTATGTTCGGGAATATTTTTTACTCCATATTAATATTCCAAACATTTTTTAAATAATGTTCTTATCTTTATTTCAAAGACTTCTCAAGTTCATTTTAAACTCTATTTTACTTTTTTACCAATGTTTTAAAATGAATATTTTAAAATTTTTTTGCACGGTTCATTTTTTGTATTTCTTTATAAAACTGGGAAAAAATATTATTTTTTAGAATTTACCATATAGGATCATTTTCCTACTTTTATATTCATTATTAATTATTAATTATTAATACTCTTTTCCATGTTCCCATGGATTTTTAAGGAAAATAATATTTCTATTTTTCTATGAATTTTTCATTTTAAAAATAAAGGTAATGTTTTATTAGAAAAAAAAAGGATTTTAGTCCACCAATATATAATTTTATTTTCCACTCCACATTTATTATTTTAAACTTTATTTATTTTCAAGGTTTAAATATTTAATTTTAAAAAAAATTAATGTTTACAAATTTATTTTTTAACCCCTCGAAGGGATTTATCAAAGCGACTTAGAAGTTTTTTCACAACCATAGACAAAGGAATTATGAAACTTATTTTTATAATTTTTCATTTATTTTCTATAAAACTATAAAATATTTATTTTCTATAGAGTTATGTTTAATTTATTACCCTATATATTCTCTTATGAATTTATAGTACATACCTTACCTTGTTCATAGGGTTTCAGTTATCTATCATTATTCATCTCTCCCTTGACTTTATTTTTCTTCTTCACGTTCATACTCTTTAATTTCTTAGATATATTCTATATCAATTATGCTATTTATATATAGTTTTTTTCTAGTATCAACCTAAATTTATACCAATTAATCTATAAAGTGATAGGTTTAAGGGTCCTTACTAATAAATTGATTCCATTTATTGATTAGGGAAATATTGATAATCTATATAATTTTTATTTCAACACATATGTTTATTGATTACTAAGGCATGTAGGTTATGTATTATATTTTTTATTCATTCCTTCATATAATAAATAAGTTGGACTTAATTATTGATAGGTGGGGCTTTTAATTATATATCCCCTTGATGAATTGGTAGGTCTCATGAGATAAACTAGTTTTGGTAAGTTGGTGTATTCCATATCTATTTAAGTATAATGTCTTGGTATGAGGCATTGACGGTATATAAGATATCTTAGCATGAGGTATTTTTGGTAAGATTAAGATATATTACATTAATAATTCCATCACTATGAAATCAGTTACATTTTCCTTGTGATTATTTACATTGTTATATTATCCATGGATATATCACATTCTCATGTTATCAATTATATAGTTTTTTTGTTATTATTTATTCCTTATATATTATTCATGACTAATTTATTCCATGATAGATTATATTGTACGCTAACCTTTACCGAGAATTTGAGATCACCCTTCTTATGTTTTTATTTTCTCTAGGTTATGAAGAAGTGTATTAAGTATGATATTACTATATGGGTATCGTGTGAAAAGATTTTTTTGGGAGATATTGAATAATTAATATAAAATAATAAATTCTTGTTTTAGTGGAAAAAATCGCATTATATGGGAAAGATATGGGTTTTGTTAATTAATGGTTTTCTTAACTCACTAAAACATTAAACCTAAAAGGTATTTGCTATGAAAGTTAATTATTATTGGTTATTGTAATTGTAATTATAAGAGATTATGTTTGGGTCACTTTAGGCAGCTTTAAAACCAGTGTGTAAAGATTATGTTTATTAGGATTGAATCTAGAAGTGCAGGTATGAGGAATCAAATGAATATTCTTTGTGAAATCATAAATAATCATAAAATAAGAAAAAACACATTTAAAAAGGCCTAAAACATAATTTATTCATCTAGAAATAAAATAATGGTATCACTGACCAACTTCTCATTCAGGTAATCAAAAGAGTCCTTAAATTGGTCAGTCCACATGCAAGTTTGGTTCTTTCTAGTAAATTATATCAAAAGAGTTAAAGTCCAAGAAAATTTAGGTAAAAACATTTTATGGTATCCTATAAGGCTAAATAAACTCTAAAAATCTAAAATATTCTTGAGGGATATCCAAGAAAATACAACCTCAATATTTAAAGGATCTATAAGTAGTTTCCACTAACATAAAACATTCCCTAATAAATTCACCTCCCTCACCCAAAACATTAAGTTATTTATTCAAATAGTTGATGATATTGAAGAAAATCTCAAAAAAATATCAAATTCTCTACATACTCCTCCTTGGACCTTTAATATATGAGGATTTCTTAAATAAACACTACCTCAAACTTGTCTAAGAACCCATGAAACATATATTTCATCAATATCTTAATTAAAGTTTCCAAATTTTAAATGCTAGAATGAATTTTCATGGACTAATACTGTCCATAACAACATAATAATTTAGTGTTTAGGATATATTCATCCTTCACCCTCAAATAATGATACATAAACCTTTAATTTATCTTTGAGAACCATATACCTACCTTCAAATTATTGAATAAATAGTTAATCCTTAGGAGCGGATATAATTTCTTCACTATCACATAATTAAAGTAATGATAATCAATAAATAGTTATATAAAACCATCTAACTCCTTTACAAACAAGACCAGAGAAGCCCATGGTGATACACTAGGATGAATAATACCCTTTTATAAAAGGTCATTGATCTGGATCCTCATCTCAAACAACTAAAAAATCACTATATGATATAAGGGAATTTAAATCATAGAGTTTCCAAGCTATAACTCTATCCCAAACTCGATATCATGTTGAGGGGGTTGGTTCACAAGATTCTCAAGGAAAAGATTGAGTAATTATTCGACAAAATTAAAAAACACCACCGAATAAATCTCAAATGAACTCAAATTCAACTTTTTTTCATCAAGGAAGATAGAGTCTCCACACACCTAAAACCCATCTAACACTCCCTATCAGTGATAAAAATAATATTATCACCTTTTTAATCATAAAAACTTCATTATCCTCCAAAATAAATAAAAATAGCATGAAATTAATAAAACTAACAAATTATAAGAATGGCATTGTATGGATATATATATATATAGACATAGACATAGTAAATATTTTTATGACTGATATTTCCCTAAAATTAGATCACAATTTTTGCACACATCATACAATAACATTTAAATCCAAACTAGCATAGTCAACACCAAGGGATTTAGAAGTCGCTGTATCTTTAGGCATAAAATTGAGACTAAGGTAGGTGAAATAAAGGAGTGCATATATCCATAATCAAACAAGGTGTGTACTTGAGTAAAAAATAAGCATATAGTACCTTGTATAATGTATGTCCCACCAATAACTAGAAACTCTATCTCATGTATCTAACCTCATCTCACCCCTTTGACTCACTGAACTCACTAATGACTACCACACCAACCAAACTCTTCCATATGTCTCTAAGGATGAGGGGAATAATAGGGAAATCAAATATCTATAAAATCTATTCTCTACTATCTAAAATTGTGATAAACCTATTGTTTTTTCCACTACCTCAGAGAAAAATATTGCAAGCATTGAAATTGTTGTGGGCTATCAGCCCCACACCGACTACCAAGGAAATTTTTACACTCAATAATCTCATATATATGACCTCCACAAGAAAATAATTAAGTATATATGACCTAAATTCAACATGAATATGATTAATATGTTCATAAAGTAGTATACAATACAGGGATATTATAAATCATAGTTCTATGCCAATGGACATGCAAGTTATAGTGTATTAATGGATATATCATAAGGTATAATATATGATACCATGCCACTATATTTAATTATGTGTGCACCTGAATGATAATTTGTATCATTTTAGACGAACTTACACATTGGTTATCATCAAAAAATTTGCTATGAGATAAAATATTATAGGAATGAATTCATTCATGTGATAAATGCATGAACAATTGAATGGAATTTACTGTTTCATTATAATGCATGAGTAAATACTTGAACACTTGAGGAACATTCTCAAGGTATCAATATAAAGAGTAAATAATTATTTGAGGAGGAGATTTGTGACTCTTATATGTATTTATATTAAAATCCCATATCCATATCTCTGTTATCCAACATCCTTTACGCCATGAGGCACTAGAATTCCATGAAGGGTGGATGATCCTTCCAGTGAATCGGGTGATTTAGGACAACCCAAGTATACCTTAGGAGGAGGGATGTCTTTCTGAAGCCTCTATTGTGATCTTCATCAAACATGGATGGAAAGTAATATAGCATCTAACTTTGATGAAAGGTATACCTTTACATCATGTATAGTTTTCATGATTTCATTTATCTATCATGGTTGATCATGGATTTGGGTTTCAATATTACTTATGATATGTTTAACAAGTTTTGTAAGATCCTAAAAATCCTAGAAGTTGTCTCATATACTTACAATAATTTTCATTCATGAAATCATACTGAAAATGAATTTTTTTTGAATTCATATAGACTGTTTTATTACCTATTATTAAATATTATTTAAATTTTCTTCTATCCATTTGAGTCATGGATTAAGATATAGGATATAATAGCTAGAGAATATATAAAAATCCACTAGATTTGTTTTAGTTGTAGAGTATGAAATTGGGATGTCATATTCTATGATAACATGACATAATAGTTTAAAAGAAATAGCACCATATCACCATTATAGTATCAGTGCATATCATAAAATAGTATATGATATGTAAGAGATTTTTTACATTTATGTATCATATTTTAAGAGACTATACGGTTTTTAATCATAAAAATTTAATAATAGTGGATTAATAACTAGACAATCTATCATATTATAATATATCATATGGATCATTAAATATGATTAGTTTAGAAAAATTTATTTTTCATTAAATTCAATTACCGATTGAATTATATAATTTTAAATTATTTATAAATCATAATAAAAGGTATTTTGGGATATTTATCAATTATAAAGTGTTTACAAATTAATTAATTATAAAAAATGTTTATAATTAATTAAATAAATGTTTATGAAATATTTATTAATAAATATCCCATAATATTAAGTGCTAGTATTAATAATGATGATCATACTTTGTGTTTATATTTTATTTGTTTCTAATGTGTTACTAAGTGATGAATCACATGATTTCAATGTGTATTAGAAAATAATAATAACATGGGTGTCTAATCGATATCCCAAGCATGTTGTTGATGATGATATGCATTCATTATTATTTCAAAAGTCACATATTATATTTTAGATGAATTATATTTTTAGTGTAGTGATTTTGGAACTGGTATTAAGTTTTAATACATGTGTTAATTGAGTTTTATAACTAACTTAATTTTTACAACAAGTGAAGAGACATTTTGAATAATACCATGATAATATCAATTTGTACGAGTAATTTATTGAATACTATGAAAGGATAATTTATTTTTGCATGAGGATATGTGGGTAATTTTTAAGGATTTTTTAAGAAGATTTCAACGAAAGATGAAGTCCAAGAAAAAAATATTTATATTTTTAATGTTGGATATTTTAAAGAAGACACTTTAGTTTTTTTTTCATTTATGGTGATAATTTCTTTGTTCTTATACTTAGTTTTTACTAAGTATTTATTTTTTGGGCCTTTATTAAAAAATGGGTCAATCATCGTCATCCAAATTGGCCCACTCAATCCCAAACATGTGAGATCAAGTTCAACCATGTGGGAGATCCAACAAAGCTGGCTAGTCATGGCAGCATAGAGTGGGTGAGCACAGATCTCACATGGAGCACACACAGGGGGTGCTTGGGGGTCCGTTTAAGGGTGTGGTATGGCCCGGGAGGGGAATGTGTGTAGGTGTGTTTGTGTGTTAACCTTGGTGTTATATCGAGTGGTAACAAACATGAGATAAATTATAAAGAAAATCTTGGCCCTACAGAAGACTGATGTGGGACTATTGAAGCACTACGCTATTCATATGCTTTAAAAATACACAGATACACCCTTAGTCATCCAATTGTGTGATACTTTGTTGTTAGATCAAGTTATTTCATCATATTTGACCTTTATTTTACCTTATGTATGTAATGGAGTACCTTACATACCCTTATGCAGTCAGGATCAACCATTAAGTAATCTCAAGACAGCTGAAGAAAATCTCTACTGGTCTAATCCTCAAGAAGAATACATGAACAATCACCCAAATCCATGCATGTAATCTTTATCTTTCATGAATGATTTTTTTTCAAATAATATGATACCTTTGAGATAAAAAATGATGTTATAGTGTAATATTTAAGTATCCTAGAGCATGAATGAGTTCTAATTTCAAAATAAGTATGTTTCATGTAATTCTCGACACATGCACATGAGGATACCATCGAGAAGGAAAATGATGATTATGGGAAGATGCCATGATTCTACGTGTCATGTGTTGTAAAAAAATAATAAGGTAACCTGCATTTGAAATTTTTTTAGAATTTTGAGAATTCAAAATTTTTGATGGACGTGGTATATTTTTTAGGACTATGAATGAGTCCTTTACATGGTATTTTTATCTATGAAGATATAGTAAACTTAATCTATAAATACAAAGGTACCCAATCCTAGAGACTATTTCAAATTCATTTAGAGATCTCAGTTTTTGTCATGAAAAACAGAGAAACCAAGAGATACTTGGCTTTATGAAGAAGAATTTATGCTCTCTCATTAGCATGAAGTGTTTTTATGAGACACTCTACTATGTGAAAAACATTTTTTTGCTTCCATGGATGTTAATAAGTTCCTAATACCCTTACATGTTCAAAGAAAACATGAGGGTTACATGAATAAGATAATACTATCTCTATGTATTTACACTACTACATAAATATAGTATTATATAAAAGTTTTTTCAAACCCTCCAAGATTGTGATAATCTATTGATACACCATGGAATATATTAATAAAATACATGATAAAGTGTATATCATGAAACCAACAAGTTTTTATAAATAATTATAACTCACACCATATACATACACAAAAGAGAACTTTGACATTGAATACATAGTTCATGAACATACATGAATGAAGTGAGTTCATGCATAAACATTAATATTTAATATTTTATTCACAAGTTGTTTGAAAGTGTGAATGGATGAAATAAGTTGATGTGAAAATATATCACACACTGAAATTAGGCTTTCACTTGTTTAAAGAATAATTTATACCAAATTGAAATCGATACTCTATTCTATGAATGAATTTTTTTGTGACATTGTGAAACCAAAATATTAATTGAATATATCATATTGTTTTTTAAAGATAAAAAAGGGGTGTCCTACAAGATTACTACATCTTTTGAGATAGCTCTTTTGTTGTTGTGTAGTAGAGGTATACCAATATATTGTTGTACATAGATAAAGATTATCAGAATTATTGGTGTCTATTAAAGAAGACTTGTTATACAATTTTGGTCACTTCAAAAGGGAAAAGATGATATCTTGTAATCTTATTATTTAAAAACAATTATTTCATTATACCTATTCAATGACAAGAGAATAGATTCAAGGTTATACCCTTGAATGTACTTTATTTGATAACAAAAAAAAAGTTCTATGTGCATTGGGTAATAACCAAAAAAAACTAGGGACATAGTCATGAACACTGGAGGTGAAGCTCATTGAATAAAATTTTCCTCCATTGTGGTTTACTATTTTATGTTCATTATTGCTAATTATAGGTGAAGACAATAATATATGCATTTAATAATTAAGTGATAGAGGTAAATAAAGGGATAAAAGTCTAAAGTGATAAAAGTATCACCACACTGCTTCACCCCCTCTTAGTGTGTTCATCCCAAAGTGATCCTACAATTTTTTATCAGAGTGATAGGTTCACACATCTGATTAGATCTTTTAATTGGAATATTTTTTAAGATTTAATTTTTCTTCTCAATTATAAATAAAGTGAAAACTTAGAGGTTTTGTATCTACAACAGTTCAGAACTCTATCTCATCTAAGAATATGAAGAATAGAAAGAAGAAAGATTTTATAAATATAGATAATTCAACCCTCTTGGTTTAAGAGAAAGATGTATCATTTTCCCCATATTTTAAATCAAATAAAGACATGCCTAACATAGAAGCAGATGATCTTGTAGTATAGTCTACTATGAAGGAGATGGACAATAACTCTACCTCAGATGTTGATGAAGAGGGATAAGATATTTTTTTCCAAGATTTTCCAAGAAAATTACCAATCAAAAGTTTTGATGATCATTCCTCAGAAAATTACAGTTATACAGTTTATAGGAAGACCTTGCAGGAAGAGATCACTCATCTAAAAGAAGATGGTAAGAAACGAGAGAGTGTGTTTTCACAAACAATGATGACATATGTTTATATCATTAAAAATGTAATGAAAAAAAGTGATAGAGCCTTGGATATTGAATAATACTTCAAAAATATGGATAAATAATTTGAAAAAATAATGCAATATAATATCAATATCTACAATAAAATTGGATCCAAAGAAGAATAGATAGTTAAACTTGCATAAAGATGATCTAGTTTTAAATATGAGTGGATAAATACAATTTAGGATAAATATAATTACACTATGTAATTTTAAAATAAGTACCATACATTATAATAAAACCTTAATAATATAATTTATGTCAAGAATTCTCAAGATTAGATCAAAAAAATTAATATCAATGAGCTTGAAACATTACTGAAAGAGAAAAATAAAATGTATGATGATGAAATTGAATAGATAGAGAAATAATGTGAAGATAGATTCAAGTTAGTAAAATATGAGAAAATAATACTAGATATGAAATTTTATGAACTAGGAGTCAAACTAAAAAATATTAAAAATGTTCGAGCTGAGTCTTCACAACAATCCAAAAAAAATATTTGTTACTACAATAGCTATAACAACACAAACTTGTAAGGAAGAATATTATCCTAAAATACCTCTATCTGGTGGAAAGAACAGATTTAAGTAATTCAATGTTCAATCTAAATAAGTCTCAAAAAATAAGGTTCCATCCACCTCTGATAATAATATCAGTGAAACCTCTCGTCTTATGAAACGTTTAGGTTAGAAAAACCTATGAAAAGTGGATAAAGAAGGGAATTTTTTACCACTACATCTATGGTAAAAGAAGATAAGGGTAAAGGAATTTTTTAAACTAAATAATCCTAATAGAATAGTTAAAATAAACCAAATCATCATGAATACCAATCTAACCATGCTATTATCCCAAAGAAGATATCAAGATTTGTTGTCTATAGTTACTATTGTGATTGATTCAGGAAAATAGTATATGATTTTTGGTATAATATTCCAGTATCAAAAAATGAAAAAATATTCCTACATCAAGGGGGAATTTAGAAGAAAATTACACAATAACTAAATAATTTAGATACGATTTCCTTATGAAGATCATAAAATAAATATGGTAATAAAAAACCCAATATGATTAATAAGGGTGCTACCCCAAAAGGAATATTCTTCTTTTTTTGGAATAATAGGTTACACCATAGATCACTATAATAAGGTCATGGATATCACAATTAATGGAAGAAATCTTAAGAAAAAAAGGGCAGAAATCATGAGAATCCTTGTGAATCAACAAGAATGTTGTGCATATTATAAATGAAATACTGGTGATTTCCTCATCCGATTTGGATAGGTCAAAGAAATTGGAAGAATAATAGATGAATGCAGATTCTAAATGAAAGAAAAATATTTTACTTTTATAAATTAAATTTCATGATATGTTGTCAATAAATGATGAATGGAAAATTTCAGACATTCTATGTGGAAGGTGAAATAATGTTGGACACATCCCTAATGATTGTTTGTTCATAACACCATATTAAGAGGAAATATTAAAGAATAATTAAAAATCACCAAGTAATGAATTTTCCTTTAGGGATAGTGTAAAAATAAAAATTCCACTTAAATTTTTAAAAAAATAAAGTAGAGATTCCATGCTTCCAAAAACTATAAAAACACATAATAAATTCAAAATTAGGGGTTCATAATAACAAGTATTTGAAAAGAAATTAGTTTCATGGTTGATAAAAAAATTCTTATCCTTGTTTCTATCACCAAAAATAAAAAGAGATACACCTTATTCACATATAATTTTTATATATTCATTACTCTTAGGTAATTTAAGGTGATTCACATACTCAACGGGAGAATTGAGTTGATGAAATTATATTACTACATCTGTTAGCTAGAATATTTATTCCAAGATTTATAAAAGTCACCATCCCAGTTTGATCAATCTATTGATATATTAAATATTTTATTCTAAATATAAGAGATAAACCATGATGAATATGATCATGATACTATAGTTGATTAATATATTTAAAGTCACCATCATGGATGAGAGCTTGAAAAATGATATTCACATTTATTGGCATTCATAAGAATAGCTAATGACAAGATCCATCTTGATGAATTGAATCTGTAGATCATCCCCTAAGGGGGGTATCAAAAGAAGTTCCCAGATCAATATACTTCTGTCAAAGTTATTATCTCTATAAGGTACTTCTTCATAAATTCATTTACAAGGTATGTGTGATCACACTCCCTATTCAAAAAAATATAAAGACGATTTTAACTTAAGTGGGATAACTTTAATAAATTAATGTAATGAATAAAAGAATGTTTAAGAAGCTATAATACTCATTAAATAAATAATAAATTCCTATGATAATTGAATGTATTTAATCTATGTGTTAAGATGAGTATAATAATTTTTGGATGAATGTATCTTGAGAATTTTCTTTATAAGTGGTATCATACAATTTACACCTACATCTTATCAATTGGTATCATCCAGTTACTATCAAACTAGAAACATTAAAACATTCTATGATGAATGAAACAAGTTGTGCTATATCATTTGGTATTATATTCTGAGTTTAGAATGAAAAACATTAACATCTAAAGGAGTCCCTATTGTTTTCTAAATTGCGTTATCCTAAGTAGGATTTTACTAGAATAATTGATGGCACATTTATTAAGAAATAAATGACACCATCCTCTCTTAGGTACTTTGTATCTTTCATCAATAATGTAGATATAAGAAAATAAAAAAAAGAAGAGAATAAATGAAGAAATCATACTAACATATCATTTTCTACATTAGTATTGAAAATAAATACAAAGGGGTAGATTGATAATCCTACTTTGTGTTTGTGTTTTTTTTTGTCAATTTGTAACTATATAATGAATCAATTGATGTTAATATATATTGGAAAACAAGAATATCTTAGAATTTTACTAGAGATCCAACGAATATTGTTGAACATGATATCCATATATGAGAAGTTTAAAGGACATATATTATATTTTGGAAGAAGTGCATTTTAAGTATGATAATTATTGAAATAGTATTAAGGTAAAATACATGTGTGAATATAGTTGTAAAACAAAAAAAAATGTTTATAAAAAGTGAAGAAACAATTTGAATAAGTCCATGAAAATATATATTTTCATGATGAATTGATTTAAGACTAGGTAAAGATAATTTATTTTTACATGAGGAGTAGTGAATAATTTTCTAATTATTTTTGAAGAAGAATTCAAAAAAAATAATAAAGGCCATAAAAAATATATTTATATTTTGAATGAAGAATATTTTAAAGAAGACACTTAATTGGTTTTTAATTTATGGTAATAATTTTATGGTTCTTTTACATAGTTTTTACGAAGTATTGATTTAGTGTGCCTTTATTAAAAAATGGACCAACTATAGCCAACAAACTACTCTAGCTCAATCCCACACATGTTGGAGAAGGATAAACCATGTATAAGAGCAATAAATTCTGGATATCCATGATAGTAGAAAGTGGGTGAGCATAACAGTCCCATGGAGCACACATAGGGGGTGTATATGGGATCATGCAAGTGTGTGGCATGACCCGTAAGAGGCATGTGTATAGGTGTGTCTGAGTGCCAAAACTGGTGTTATCTTGAGTGGAAATAGACACAAGATAGCTTATAAAGTGTATTCCAACTATAATGATGTTTTATGTGGGACTGGAGAAGTGATACACTATTCATGTTCCTTAAAAATATATGGATATAACATTAGCCATATGATCATGTGTGCCTGCACCATTTGTTCAATCCATTCCTTATCCTTCAACCTTTCGTTACCCTTATGTAGTTAATAAAGGACTCAAACAACCCTTTTGTAGTCTAGATTGACCTTTTCATGATCTCATGATAGCTGATGACCATCAACAGTGATCAAACCCAAAAGAAGAAGACATGATCAATCACCTGAAGCCATTAATGTAATATCCATCTTGAATGCATGCATCTATTTGAATAATATTATACTGATGAGGATAAAAATGATGTTATATTACTATATTCAAGTCTCTAAGAGCATGCATGAGTTCAAATTTAAAAAGAAGTATTTTTAATATAATTATCATCCCATTCATGTGAAGATACCATTGAGAACAAAAAGGACAATTATGTAAAGATGGTATGATTATTTTTGTTTTGTGATGTTGAAAAATAAGAAGTAAACCCATGCTTGAAAAATGATGAGGATTTTAAGCACTAAAATTTTTTGATGGACATGGGATATTCTTTGGGACTATGAATGGGACCTTGATGTGAAATTTTTTTCAGAGAAGACATGGTGGAACTAATATATAAATATAGAGGTACTTGATCCAAGAGCCTATTGTAGATTCATTGAGAGATCATGTTTTCATTTCATCATGAAAAATAGAGAAACCTTGATCCACTCATCTTTTTGAAGAATATGGTTCATTCTCTCATTAGTGAGAATAAGTTCAATGAGCCACTCTGACATGAAAAGAATAGTTTTTTTCTTCCATTATTGTAAATAAGTTTCATTTACCCTTTCCTGTTCAAAGAACACATAAGGGTAACACAAAGAAGATTATACTATCTAAGTGTATTTACACTATTACACAAATAAATCATTATATCAAAGTTTTATGAATCCCTCCAGTGTTTCATGAAGAAGCAAAGATCCCACGTAATCTATTACATGAATTAAATTGTAAGGGAATATTGTGAAACTACCTTGTTTTTGTGAACAAGTATAAATCATGTAATATACTTATGAGAAAGATGATTATTACACCAAGTATACTGTGAATGCACATGAATGCATAAAGTAAGTGAATGCATAAATATTGATATTCAATATTTAATTCAAAATATGTTTATAAGTTTTCTTGGATGAAATAAGTTTATGTGATAAGATACCATATAATTAAATTAATATTTCACTAGCACTAAGAATAAGTTACATAAAATTGAAACTGATTCTACAGTAATGATTGAATTTTTGTGTGAAATTGATAACCTGACATAGTACTTCAATATATCATTTTGTTTTTCAAATATCATAATAAGAATAAGAACACTAAAATATTGCTTCATTTTTAAGAGACCCCTTTGATTGCTATAAATTATTGGAAGCCCAATGGATTGTAGGATACAGAAGAAGTTGATCAGAATTATTTGTGTCTATTGAAGAATACTTGTTATACATTATTGATCATTTTATAAGGGATAGGATGATATCCTATAATCTTTTACTTCAAATATTAATCTCTCATCGTTCCAAGTCGGTTCTAGTAGAATAGGTTCAAGGTCATTCCCTTTATCATGCTTTATTTAAAAATAAAAAGGAAGATGTATGTGAGTGGGATAATAACCACTATACGCTAGGGATTTAGTTATCCATATTAAAGATGAAATCCATTAACAAACCCTAGTTTCCATTGTGATTTACTAATTTTTGTGCTTGATTTATAATTATAGATGAACAAAATAATGTTTCAATTTACTGAATAAGTAACATAGATAAAGAAAGAGATAAATGTTTCAAGTGATAAAATTTTACCCACACTGACCCCCCCCTCAGTGTGGTCATCCCGATGTGATCCAAACAAATATACCTTTTACCAAATTGTATGGACTTTTTTATGACGTAGAAATAAAGTGTTTATAAATTACAATATAAGTTTAAATATAAACTTTTTTATATTTTATGATTATGTATTTTTCATAATACTTAATTTGAATTGTTCAAATTAAGGTCCTTATTTAGGATATTATTCAAATCATATCAAAATAATTTTTGATTATTGACTTGATAAGGGTTTAAATAATGTTAAGTATGTGATATTTAGATTATATATACAATTTATATTGAACCAAGATTGTATTCGGTTTTATTTTTTACTAATAAGAAGTTGTCAATATGTGATGAATGAGAACAACTTGGAAGAAAGATGAAGTTCCGAAGCATGTTGATGATATGTTTAAGAAAATTTCCCAAGTATGTGGGTGTGATTATGTTATGAGTAGATCAGTGATGCACCTTGAATCTTAGAAGTTGGTTTCTACCCTTATTTATATTGAAAATAAGATGTATGTGAGTTTTTTTCAAGTGGATACATGTATGTTTATTTTTTTTCCTATTAAAATGAAAGTTAGATGATACCATTGGATATTATTAGAAATATATTCATATAGAAAATTTTGAATAATTGTTTTATATTTTATTATATTTGATAATGTCTTTTAATAAATACCTAGTTTAGGTAGTTTTTAAGCAGTTGTAGATAAGTTAGTTTCATAGAGTGTGAAGAATGATGAATTTTATATATTTGTGAACAAGTTTTGAAGGTAATCTATGAAGTACTGTCCTTGTGTTTATCTGAATTGAAGAAATGTTTTTGGATTATGTTTTAAGAAATCAATTTGGATCTAAGAGTGGTAAAATTAATGATGATTTATTATACACCATTATTAAATAAATTCCAAGATAAGAATAAATGGGTTAATTGTGCTAGTGCAAGTTCATTAGAATACTATAAGGAGTATTTTTATGATTTATATCCTTTGGAATATATTCTAGTAATTTTTTATGAGGTGTTTGAAGTTATTTGAGAAGAGATGAGACTAATGGAACTATTTTTCAAAAGTTATTGAGGAAGCTGTGTACTTATTTTGAGTTGTAGAATAATGATTAAAATTATCTATGTACTACTTTGTAGTAATAATTTTAATTATGCAGTGGAAAATAAACAAAGGCATAAATATCCTTGAGAATCATAAGAGTCATTTACATTTCATAAGATCTATATTTAATTCTTCAAGAGTTACCTAGACATCATAAGATTCATTTAAAAACCATAAGAGTCATTCATCCTTATAACCAATTTCTTAAGAGTCATTGGGACCCAACATAAGAGTCAAAAAATATATTTTAATAATCATTTTACCTAATTTTTGATTTCATAAGATTCATTTAAATCTAATGAAATATCATTCAAGTGAAAAATATAAAATCTATGGGAGTTTAAAGAAAATTTACATTTATTCACTCTTATGAAATTATTATAGTATATAATTTTAGAAAAGTCCTAAATCCAAGGATTCATTTTACTCTTATCAAAAAGGATTCCTAAAATGTAGAAAAGTTCTAAAAGATATAACCAGTTTATTATTTGTTGGTATTTATTTCCTAAACATCGTGATGGTATAATTTAATTCATGATTCTTGTCAAACACCATGGAGATGAGATTTTTTTAGAGGAGTCACAACACTATGAGAAGATCACATTGTGATACATTATCGAGAATGAGTTGTAAATGGATATTCACACCACAATAGGATATTTCATTCCATAAGGCTCTATACCACCATGAATTAAATGTATATAGATTTTTTAGAGATTATTAATACCCTAATAATTCTAATATCATGAGGATATTTTAAATACTGAGTATCTTGTATATTTAAATGCTAAAATATTTTATTGGGATTGAATGAGAATTATAGACAAGATACACTGTCTCAAATTAAGGGTATTTCAATATTTGAATATGGAAAATATATTGATGAGATTATGGGAAAATATTAAATATAATTGATGGTGAATAAGGGAAAAATATATCTAAAAATAATATTATGTTTGATATTTTACGAGTCGAAGAAGAAGAATAATAATAATAATAAGAGAGAGAGATGACACTATATCCTATTTCAAACCTTGAGTATCAAAAATATGGAAGGAGAGAGATGACCTTTTGATCACGGTTTACATCCTCTGTATCCAAGAGTGGAAGATAACCAACACTAATAAGAAGTATTGATCCTTGTGTGTTTAATAAAAAGAATAAGATAAATTGAGAGACTATCCAGTCATATGTTAATAATTGTTTAGGATAAAGAAGAATAATAAGAAGAATAACCTATAATATCATTATATTATAAGGTATAAAGAATAGAAGAGGTAGTTTCTTGGATTTTAGCACATTGAGGAAGGTTATTAGATCCATTATGTTTAGAAGAGACAATCATTTATCACTGGTAATCTACTTCAAATTGGTATAAGTTAAATATTTTGTTTTGAAGAAGCTATAAGTTGGTGTTTGTATCATACCAATTTAGTGACAAGAACATATATACAAGGATACTACCTAGACTAATATTTTATTAATAATAAAATGGGAGATATGTGTGAGTGGGATAACAACCATTGAACACTACAGATGCAATCATCCATCTTAGAATAGAACCTCATTAAAAAAAATCTAGGGTACTATGTTGTGTTCTTTCCTGACATATACATGTAAATTAAAAGTGAATAGAGAAGATCTAGATAGGTCCATTCATTAAATGAGTGAAAAGGTAAATAAGGTTAAAGGATTTAATTGGTCAATAATTTACTAACACTAATTCATCTCCTTTTCTTAGTGTTATTCACAATGAAACTGATCCTAATAATCAGTATCAGAGCACATAGTTCAACCTCTAATCAAATTCTCAACAATATCATGATTTTTAGTTTTAAGTTTCTCCTTTTGAATTCATAATGAAATGTAGACATAGAGATAATGAATTAATTATTGATCTGTATTATATCTCTTATAATACCCTAAATATCTAGAAGAGAAATAAAGTTAGAATAAGTAATAAGAAATTCCTTTTATCTAAAAAGAAATAAGAATCTATTTCTCCATGATATAATTTTAAATAAAAATGATCTAGTAAAAAAGGAGAAAATTTAGTGATTGAGAACCCTAATAGGAATATTTTAAACCTTCCTACCTCATAATATTTAAAGGATTTGAATAGATATGAGGTAGTAAAAATCTATTATCAAAACTATCTTATAGAAGAACCAAGAAAAGGTGGGGAAGATTATAATTTGAAGGATTCATATGATTAATTAATTATTACTTTAAATTATATCCTATATAATTATCCTAAAGAAATATTCATTTTTATTTGTGGGTCTTTTTAAAAAAATGGAAGGAGAACACCAGACATTAAGATGAGTGTGAATTATAAAGAAAGCTTTGGAAGAGAAAGTATTGACATGTGTAAAGATCTCTAAATAAGTTAGATGAATAAGTGTAATATATATTGGTATTAATGGAATATTATCCGGATTTGATGATGAATGACTTTATACAATTAAATAAAAAGAATAATTCAATAAGGGGATTAATGAAAAGATCTATGTATTGGAAGAAAAATAAACTTCTTCCCTTGAGGTAATGAATTCACAACTTGAGGTCAAATAAAAAATGATTAAATAGATTGATAATATTCTACAATAGAATAATAAAATACATGAAATATTTTTTATAATATCAAGAAAGAGAGTGAAGATATAGTAGATTTATTAGATATTGACATTAAAATCCTCAATATGAGATCTCTTGAGCTTGAACTCAAACCGGAAAATCCTTAAACAATTCAACCTAATTCTTAAAAACAACATAAGTGAGGAGAAAATTTCAATCATAATTATAATGATTATTCTTTTTATAAAATACCACTATATGGTGGAAAAACCAGTTTGGGGTCATCTAAATGTTAATATATTATAGCCTCAAATCAAATGGTACCATCAGAAAATTATGTTCATGTTAATTCCAGTTCTTTGTAAAGTGAATGTTTCAAAAATATATATACAAATATAAATGATGAAATGTTTTGAGAAACCCACCACTATATCAAAAGTGAATGGAAGTATGTATGGAAAAATATTTCCCCTTAATAAATCCCAAGTAGAGAATAAAACATCATAAGAATAACAAACATTAAATTTTGTTTGGGCTACTGTTCAAAGAAGAAAATCAATGTTTGTTGGCTACTGTTGGTAATGTGATAGATTCAAGCACATGACTATATATTTTTATCCAAATATTTAAAATTATAAAGTATAATGAAAACCTAAATCAAGGAGATTAAGTATGATATTATGAAAATTCTATAAATGAAAGGAAATCATTTTTTTGTTACAAAAAAATTTGGAAGTATTAATTTTTTTTGTAGAAGATGCAATGATAGTTGTCACAATAAAGAAGTATGGTGGTATAAATGAACTATGTATGTATCATATTATGCTAAAATAGAAGATCAAAAATTATAAATAAAAGGTAAGTGAATAATGATGACGAGTCTTCCTTGGGTTTGAAACAAAATAAAAATATTAAATCAATCACACCCAGGAAGACCAAGAAAAATGTTCCACCAACACCCAGAACAAGTTTCCTCTATTGTGGAAGAAGATATCACACCATGGATAATTGAAAATAGTAAATAGAAATCATTATTTAAGGAAACAAGTTAAACCAAAAAAAAAAAGAAACCATGTTTTACAATCCAACTAGTTTTTTTAAAAGCTTGTGCCTCAGTCAAAGACCAAGACACAATTTATTAAACAAAAAGAAATTAACTACAATAGTCTAAAGAAGGGGATATTATTACAATATTTTTTATATAGAGAGAGAAGATCAACATGCAGATCATCCATCCAAGTAATTCCCTGGTTTATTCCCTTATTGGAAAGTCCATCTGCAACCATGTTTTCTTCACGAAAGGCATGAGTGACAATGTATCTGATCTCCAGAAGAGAAGAAAGTCAACTCATCCAATAGGTAGTAAGTGGCCAGGAACATTTCACCACACCATTCCAAATATCTTGAACAATAGTGGTTGAATCACTTTTAATCCAAATTTTGTTCTAGCCCTATTGTTTAATAAAATCAATAGCATGAATCACAACCATCATTTCTGCTTCTAGAGAGGAGGTTGTCCTGCAACCTCTATAGAAGCATCCATGATAATGGAAAAGAAAGTCTCTGAAAATATCACCACAGCCTGTAGGTCCGGGATTGCCTTTGGATGATCCATCAACATTTAAAATGATCCATCTTGGGATCGGTGATTTCCAGAACACCTCAAAGGTGCACCTTGGATGTCTATAGAGACCTTCGATCATAAGTTGACGAAGGATCTCAAAGTCTCCAACATTGTTATAAAAACAAGATTTCGGAATTGATGTTACATCCCTAATGGCAATGAGAATCTGCATCTGACTAGTATTAATATTGAATGAATAATTTCTTTGAATAATATCATTTCTATCATACCAGATTATGTGGAGGATATCAGAAACAATAGTTAAGAATATATTCTTAAATTCCTATAAAGATTCAATCTCCGCACAACATTTTAATTGGGTGAAAATAGAGTCAAGGGATGACCTTATACATTCAAAGATGATGGTAATATAATTCCAAAGGGCTAAAGCCATATAACAAGACAAAAATAGATGGTTAGTATCCTGTCTATGCTGGTGACAGAAGTGACACTAAGAGAAAAGTTAGATACCAAAATATTAAAGACAAACCTCAGTTGGAATATGGTTGTGAGAAATACGCCAAACAAGATTGAGTCTCAAGGGTTTAGTCCAAGTTTTGTCAAATATTTTCAACCAAAAAAATCCAAAATCATAATTGGTAAAATAGTGGTTGTAAAAACATTTTGAATCAAGAAAACCATTATGGGTAGGCTCCCAGATAAGGAAATCATCAGAGATAGAAAAGGGGTAATTATCAACAACATGCATGATGTTATCAGGAAAATTTAAGTTTATAGTTTGAATCACATCCTTTATAGTGCAGTTGGTATTATCCAAAGGAGAATTAAGAGATAACATGGATATAGGGGGGTGTTAGTCTAGTTTTCTAGCCAAAAATCCAGCGAAGAATCTGCACTAACCATCCATCTATAATTATTCATGATATTAGAAAAATATTGTCTAATGGATTGCCTGATCAAAGAGTTAACATAGTTCAAATTTACCTTCTTTAACTTCCTACGGAATCTATTTTTAAGAAAATAAATGGATTCAGAGTTGTTATTAATCAATCTGCAAGTGAGTCTGTCTTGAAGGGCCTCATTAAAGAGTGGGATTTTTTATTCCAAGACAACCCTTCTCAAGAGGTTTGAAGTAGGTAGACTAGGGGATGGTTGCAAGATTCCTTTCAATAATGATGCTTGTCTAAAAAAATGAAGTAAACATTAATTTTATTAAGGAGTGTGACAGTCCATTTATAGACAATTAGTGAGTAAACCATTTTAGAGAAAATGGTGGATTTCACCAGATAGATCTTACTAGCAATGGATAGGAAATTTACTTTCAAGGAGTACATTTGATTGATAACCTGGTCAACTACATTTGTGAAGTACATGGATTTGGGCCTTCCCCAAAAAATGGAACTCCTAGGTAGGTGAATGGGAATGATCCTTCTTTTATTCATAAACTATTGATGATGCAACTTTTCCTAATAAGAGAAGAGTTTTTTCCAAGGAAAACAAAATATTTACTCTAGCTAATAGATTGACTAGAGATATCTTCATAATGATATAAGGAATTTTTGAATTTTTAATATTTCTTTTGTCACCTTATAAGAATAGGATTATTTTATCATCATATAAAATATGTGTAGTAACATTTAGGTTTCTGTTCTCATGAATGGGATTAAGTTTATTTTGATCAACATGGTGAGTGAGCAATATACTAAGATAATCCTCCCCAACAGAAAATTGAATGGAAGATAAGGGATCACCTTTCCTAATACCCTTGGTGCATTTAAATTACCCTTTAGTGGATCCATTAACAAGGATGGATATTGAGGCCGATTTAAATAAGAAGTTTATCCTACTAATAAAAGTATCATTAAAACCAAAATCCCGAATAAATTTAAAGATGAATCTCCAATCCATGGTATCAAAGTATTTCTTAATATCAAGTTTAATAGAAATATTTCCTCCTCTGGTTTGTTTATTAAGAGAGTAAGTGCATTCCAAGGCAAGGAAAATGCAGTCTTGTATAGACCTTCCCTTGATAAAACCAAATTGATTCCAAGATATAATTTTATTACATATGAAAGAAATTCTGTTGGCAAATATCTTAGTAATAATTTTTTAAAGAGATTTAATGATAGAAATAGTACAAAAGAGACAAATTTCAAAGGTATTAGCTACTTTAGGAATTAGGGTAAGAAATTGAGCATTAATTCCATGAGGGAGAACACCATTAGAAAACAAATATTTGATGATTTTACACACATCTATGTAGATGATCTCCCAAAAGTGTTGAAAGAAACCATTGTTGAATCCATCGGGACCTGGGGCACTATCAGGATTGTGGTTAAAGACAATGTCATTGATTTCATGGTCAATAGGGATTCTCAAAAGAAATACATTTTCTTCCTCATAAACTATAACAGGAATTACCTCAGGGTAGAGGCCTTTGTTGAAATTTGGGAAATTGAAAATATTGTCAAAGTAAGAAAACACATGACTAGAAATGTCCACCTAAGAGTCCAAGAGGATATCATTGTCCCTTAGGAAAGAAAAAGGTCTGTAAAATTTTCTAATTATTTGTAGAGAATTATAGAACTTAGTGTTTCTGTCACAATCTAAAATCCATTTTGTTTTGAATACTTTCTTGAGAATTTTGTCTTTAAGAACCAAAAGAGGATTAAGTTTCATAGATATGTTTATTTTATTTTGGGGAACTAAAGATAAATCAGAGCTAGTGGTGATATTTTAAATTTGGTTAAGATCATTCTCAAGGGTGGAAATATCCTTGTCCATTTTTTTAGATTTAGCCATGTACCAACCTTTCAGAGACTATTTGAGGTGTTTTAGATTAGTGATACAGGAAAAAGAATCATTATGATGTTTTATAGACTCCCAACAATTTTTTATAAGGTTTTAGTATTCCAAGTCAGTAGACCAAGTGTTATTGAATTTGAAATGAAGAATGGGTTTAAGTTTTTTTCAGAAAAGACTAACAAGAATGGGGTGGTGGTCCTAATTTAGTTTTTGAAAAGTAATTCTAGAGATGTTGTCCCAATTGTCCAGAGCCAGGATATTTGTGAAAGCCCTATCCAGTTTTCTAGAAATGACCCTATTGTAATGTTTTATATACCATGTGAATTTATCACCCGTAAGGTTAATTTTGATAAGGTTACAATCATCTAAAGATGTTCTAAATTCTCTTAAGGGAATGTGAGAGTGTGAAGGAACAATTTTCTCAATAGGAGTAATAATTTCTTTTAAATCCCCAATCACAAACTAGAAGTCATGAATGTTTTTAGCTAATGAAAAAAGATATTTCCAAAGAGGCCTTCAATCTTGATATATATTCTTATCATAAACCATTGTACAAAAAATTTTCAAGCCATCAAGGTAAATGTCACAAGTAAACATTTGATCAGAGAAGTTGAAATCATTAACATTCTGTAAAGAGGAATGATAAAATATCCAAAGAGAATCAACAGTAGTACCAATGCTACAATCACCTATAAATTTATAACCATAAGCACAAAGATGCATAAATTTAAGAGAGAAATTAATTTTTGGTTCGGTAATAGAAAATATTTTAGGTTTATGAGTCAAAATAAGTCTTTTAAGAACAGTAAGCATGTCAGGGTTTGCAATAACCTGTCAATTATGAAATAAAATATCCATTAAAACCTGGATTTGGAGTTAGATCACCCCTTTTTATTTTTTGATCCATCCAAGACTTTCTTCCTCTTTGATATCCTAATATTTTCAGAAGAGATCGGAAGAGGATTTTTGTCTTATTTACTCATTGGTGAAATGAAACAATTATTAGCAGCACCTGTATTATCAATAGACAGATTTATTTCAGGTGATTTAATGTTTAGGGTAGTGGTCATGGGAGCATCCTTTGAATCCATATATGAATTCATAACTTGAGTGATAGTAGGAAACACAGGGGCAGGCTGCGTGCCTACTGACCCTACAGACTCAATGGGTAAGTTCATTTTATTTCTCTTGCTTGAAATAATGTTCAGGGGAGTCATACCAGTGTCAGTGCAGGAAACCTGTGCCGAATGTGTGTACACTGCCATTGGTTTCTCGTTAACTAAACTTAAATAAACTTGAGAGTTCATACCTATATTCCCATCCAGGATAGGCCGAGTTGTATGTATCACAACTGTATGTCCGTCTTCATCATGGTGAGCCAATTTTTTAGGCCCGACCTTCTCTTGTGATATTAAGATACTAGCTGGGGCATCACCATTGGA
Source organism: Viscum album (assembly GCA_963277665.1). NCBI lineage: Eukaryota > Viridiplantae > Streptophyta > Magnoliopsida > Santalales > Viscaceae > Viscum > Viscum album. Next base: position 841,299,633 of record OY728125.1, on the reverse strand, counting down.
AGTCTGAACATGTCTCTTTCGAGTTGAAAACAACTCCAGTTACTGCTTATGGGTGGAGTCCTCATTGGCTTCCAACACTGGAATGAGATTCCCACTGGGAGAGTCCTCTTAGGAATGTCCAGTTTTAACAGAGGAATGTTGATATGGGTCCTATAAATAGGTATCATCCTGGGGTTGTTCACAAGTATCCAAAACCATCTTTTCAATTTCCTCAAGGATTCTATGATAAATATTGGCATTCTATTCTTCATCCACCTATTCGGCCCAGGTGATACCCGGACTTTCTCCAAGAAAAGTTGAATTCTTTACCCAAACATCAGATTTATTTCTGGTGGGATGGATATTTTGAAGGGCAATGACTTTATCCTTCTTATTCCTTCTAATTTCAATCCATCCTTTATCACTTGGCTGAGAAACTTGGCTTTTCACCACTTTAAACATCTACAAAGAATGCCCTACAATTTTATAGAGCTTGAAATATGGTGGCATATGTAACACCCGAGACTTTTATGTTATATAAATCATCAAAGGGATCTTTTTCTACACAACACTTGCTTGTCTTGCTTTACACGCAATCGCGACCTTCCTCGATAGCTTGCGTCGTACGCAATACCGAGTTTCACTAAACAACAATATGCTATTAAAACTAGCCGTTATGAATAGTAATAACCACTTTTTGAAATTTTATAAATTTTATTTTTCAAAATGGACTTCATTTTTGGACTCAGAATATCGAAATTATCCTAGGGTGAAATTTTGGTATTTTTCTGAAAACTTTCAATTTTTGATGAATAGTGAAACCACTAAGTGGTAGGTTAAAAACTGAATTTTGCATAAAACTTAATTTTACCGCTTCTGTGAATGGAATTTCGAAAATCCGACAGACACGGTTGATATCAGTATGTAAAATGTGGTTCAATGAGATAAAAATAATTTTTTGGTGAATAGTAACTTTTTACTTTTTTTTACCGCGGTTAATAGTAAATAGGGTAACTAAGGGTAAATATGATATTAATATTACCCTAACACATGTCCTAATTCTATTGGACAATTTTAATTCGACCAAAAACAAACTTAGGAATAAAATATGACCATTTAGGCCCACATGGATTAGATTAGGACATTTATTATTAATTTATTTAAAGAAGGGTTAAAATAGTTAAAATTAAATTTTAATAAGTAAATCATTTTTAATATGGGATTATACATAAGATAAATTCGATTGTAAATATTCATTAGAAAGCTAAAACGATTTCCTACATGATGATATTTTATTTGTAATTTTTAGACATCAAATAATTTAATTTATTTATGACACAAAGATGATGCAGTAATTATCTTATTAATGAAATATTGACAAAATTGATAATATAAATACCACAATAAATGTAATTTAAGACTTTTTATGAATTCCACTAATTTTATAGGTTACTATGATATAGTAGTGTTGATTTAATCAACTTGGTTCGAACATATAATTCTGTTACGACTTTCACAAAAATCATATATCAAATAGTGTCAAAATTGACACAAAATAGTTTTTAAATCAAATATTATATTATTAATTGTTAGTTTATTCCTAAAAATCTAAGGTTCGGCCAAATGACTTAGATAAGGATATATATATTAATAATAAACAATTTGGGGTTCGTTTGGCATGTTATAGTAAGTGTATTAACCATATAGTGAAAGAAAACAAAAAGACACGGTAAAAGTTAAATTAATTAACTTAGAGTTAAATCTAATTGATAAGGTTAAAATAATACCCTAAACTTGTCTAAATCCTATTGGTTGATAGGATTTCGACCCATCCCCACTTTAGCTTCGAAATAAGACCCTTTGGAACCATTATAAACCGATTTTGACTTTAATATAAAATAATATTTTGAGATATTCCTAAGGTGCCCCTCTCCTCCCTTATAAAAGGGCACCTCCTCCCCCTCCTGCTCACACCAATTTGAGCACTCAAGCTCGGCCAACCCCTGCCATTTTCTCCTCTCCACTTCCCTAGAATAATCCTAGAGGTTCTGGTCTTCTCCAAAGACCAATCTTAGTTCCTTAAGTGGAGGATTCAAAGAGGCATTCCAAAGAAGAGGTAATATCCATTACCGATCTTTTCAATTTCTTTCTTCTTCAACTTCTTATTCTTTAGTTGTTTCATGATAAAGTAATAACATCAGTATTACTTACATACTGATATGTTATTATAAATATGAAACAACCCTAATTCACCTTCTATCCATCCTACGGAAAAATGAAATCACCGCGCGTGCGTACGTACGGAATACCGTCTCCACGCCGTGGTGTAATCTATTTTCCACCATCACCTTACAAGGATGGGTATAATGGTGTAATGAGTAACTATATATGATTATTATTAAGTAATATTGATACTGAAATAATATATATATATACTCCAATACAATTCCACGATCATAGGAACGATATCATCACTCGTGCGTACGTACGGAATACCGTCTCCACGATGTGATGCGACTCGTTCTACATGATCTTCATTTCATAATGATTATATAAATGAATTGAATATGGTATATACTACACTAATACCATTCTGGAAATGAATTATCTATAACCTAAAGATAAGAATAAGAATTTATTCGACAAAACACGCATAAGAACAAAAAGTTATAAAGACCCGAGTAACAAGTAACAATGAAATATTACTAACAAGAAGCTAATAATATGACCATATATGATCTCATATCAATATGTATGATTCTGGAATAAGTCAATAACATTATTTAAACCATTATACAGGAGCTTTGGACATGAACAAAGCAAATCGGACCTAAGGTAATGGAAATATCACAATCTCATTTTTATCCGAGATTGTTTATTCGTAAGTATTTACTGGGGTGTATTTTATCATCCACATCCATGTTCCCTCAATATGTAATATTGTTTCCATCCACTTGCAATAGTTTAAATCCAATTTTACCCTTAGGTGAGTTTTTAGTAAAGAATATGAAAGGAATCTTTTGTCGTTTTTCCGTACGAGGAACTTTTTGACTTTTCCGACAAAAGTACGAAGAATGTTTTTTTTAACTTATACGGCATGAATGGATTTTTAAAACATTACTTCAAAGAAGCTTCCTTTACAAGTTTTCAAGTTTATTTTTAATCAACTTCTTTTATTTTAAAGTTGTATGACATGTTATGAAAGGAAAAATGTTTTTGAAGAAGAAAGGATATTTTCCTCAAGAATTCAATTCAAGTATGTTATCAAAATTATTTTCCATCTAAGATAATAAAGGGTTCTGTTTCTATCAATGATTTGACTATGTTGTGATGGAATTATGTTTATGAATTCCTTTATCTTATATGAATTGATTTATGATGTCATGATGTTTCAAGAATCCCATTTTTGTTATATGTGTTATGCGATGATGTATGTTTTATGATTATGTGGCACACATAAGAAAGGATTCATTATAAGATGGGTGGGACCTATATCTCCCTCCAATGAATTGGGTAATGATTTTATATCTCATGAGATAGACATGGCTGGAACGGAAGGTTATTTCGGTTCAGTGATACAGGACTGAAACGAGGAGTGAACTCGGTTCAGAAAGGGACTTTGTCCACTAAGATAGTCTTGGCAATGAGTCATGACTAACAAGAAATGATTTTCCATGATTATGTGTGCATGACACAAAGTTTCAAGTTTTATGTTATGATTATGGGGATCTCATTTTCACTTCTATGATTTATTCCATGTTAAGATATTATGATCTCTTTTGCAGGTTTTGATTTTCATAAAGATATGATATGATTTTTATTTCCTTTATTTGCCCTTGCTGAGCATTTGAGCTCACCCTTTTATGTTTTCTTTTCCCCAGGTCAGGAATATGGATATTAAGTAGAATATGCTAAAAGGGACCGTAGATATTATGAAATAAATGGGAGACACTGTAGAAGATTTATGAACCAGTTGTTTATGTTTCCCAGTTTCTAAAGACACTATACCTATACGGTCCTTTGTGGTTTTGTCATATGTTGTAATAAGTGTGCTTCAATTTCTAAGTATTAACAATGTATGTAAAGTATGGGTCGTTATAGTTGGTATCAGAGGGAGGTTATAGTCAACCTTTGGAAACTAGGATGTGAAAGCCTTAGTAAAAACCCTAAGGATAAGTCTAAGCATAGAACACAATCTTAGTGTTTTAGAAATGGCCTTGAATAACCTAGGATAAGACCTTAAGCATGAAAATTTTATTCTTGAATTATGTGGTTTCCTATTATAATTAGTGTTGCTCACACTATTCTTCTTGGTTTTAGTCAATGGCTGGAACCCGAAGGAACCGTGTTAATGCGGAATGCGATGGGCAATGCAATGATTGTCCCCCTGAGCAACCAAACGATATGGGAGCTGGAATGAAAAATCTTGTAGCCATGCTCACACAACTTTCTCAAGCTATGAATCATGCAGGATTTCCAAACGAGCAAAGGAGGGAGCAACATTCTGTTGAATCCTTCATGAGGCAGCGTCCACCTTCTTTCAGCGGGTCTACTGATCCATTAGTTGCTGAACAATGGATTAGTACTACTGAAAAGATATTTTCAGTTCTTCAATGTTCTGAACATGATAAAGTCATCCTGGCAGTGTATCGTTTGGAAGGAGATGCTGATCAATGGTGGAATCTTGTTAAGAATATGAGGCAAAGGGATAAAATTGAGTCTATGGAATGGGACGAGTTCAAGAACTTATTTTTCAATAAGTACTTCCCTCGTATTCTCCGAACAAAGATGGAGAAAGAGTTTCTTGAACTGAAGCAAAGGGATGATGAATCTGTTGGTACCTATGAAGCAAATTTTACAAGACTTGCAAGGTACGCTTCTGGTATTATTATCCAACCTGAGAGTAAGATCGATCGATTCTTTAGTGGCTTAAAACCAAGTCTTCGAAGGGCGTTAGCCATAAGGGACTTCAATAGCTACGAGGAAATCGTTCGATGTGCTCTCAAAGTCGAGATGGAGATTGGAGTAACCCATCAGTCACATGGGTTTGATAAGAAGAGGAAGATGGAATTCAAAGAAAAATCTAAAGAGCACACGGAAAAGAAGATGAGCTTTTCCTTATGCTCAAAGTGTGGAAAGAAACATGGAGGGAGTTGTCTTAAAGGGACAAGTAAATGTTTTAAATGTGGAAAAGAAGGTCATCGGGCATTTGAATGCCGTGATAATGGGAAGAAGATGCCTAATGACGCAAACAAAGGAAGGGATACACAGAATGAACCAACTACACTTCAATGTTTCAAGTGCAAGGAGATGGGGCATTATGCCAATCAATGCCCAAATCCAAGGGTTGATGATGATGGTCGACGTCAACAAACTCTTAAGGCTAAAGATAAAGGAAAGTCACAAGCAATTTCTATCAGCGATGTGGAGTACGATAACGATGTGGTGAAAGGTACACTTACCATCCACTCTAAAGTAGCAAATGTTTTATTTGATTCTGGATCCACCCACTCTTTTATTTCTGAAGACTTTTCTAAGGGTATCACCGTATTACCTCAACAATTAGATATTGAGTTAGCTGTGACAACACCTAATGGCACATCAATCGCATCAAAAGTTTATAATTCTTCTCCGATCGAAGTTTGTGGGAAAGTGCTTCCTGCAAATCTTGTGATCCTTCCTTTAGTGGAATTTGATGTGATTCTTGGCATGGATTGGATTTCTCTACATGGAGCTCATATCGATTGCCAAAGAAGGGAAGTCACATTTCATATTCCAGATCAATCTACGATCGTATATCAATACAAGGATGAACATAACCTTCCAGTGGAAATTTCTTCCATCTTATGGGTATTGATTCCACTAAATGAAGGTTATTTATCTCAAATGGTTGGTGAGAAACTCACGATTAAGAATATGCCCATTGTACGGGAGTTTGATGATGTCTTTCCGGAGGAATTACCGGGTCTTCCACCAAATCGTGAAGTTGAGTTTTCAATAGAACTCGTACCGGGTGCTTTGCCTATTTCAAAGACACCTTATAGAATGGCCCCAATTGAGTTGCAGGAATTGAAGAAGCAACTCCAAGAGAATCTTGATAAGGGATTCATACGCCCTAGTGCGTCACCTTGGGGAGCACCTGTTCTATTTGTTAAGAAGAAAGATGGATCAATGAGACTCTGCATTGATTATCGAGAACTTAACAAGATCACTATCAAGAACAAATATCCTCTCCCACGCATTGATGACTTATTTGACCAACTACGTGGAGCTCAATACTTTTCCAAGATTGATCTTCATTCAGGGTATCATCAATTAAGGGTCAAAAGGGAGGATGTACCAAAGACGGCTTTCCGTACAAGGTATGGACACTATGAATTTATAGTGATGCCATTTGGTCTTACTAATGCCCCTGCTATCTTCATGGATCTAATTAATAGAGTCTTTAGAGACTATCTTGATCAATTTGTGGTAGTCTTTATAGACGATATTCTTGTCTATTCAAAGAGCAAGGAAGATCATGAAGATCACTTGAGAATTATATTGAAGACCCTGAGAAAGGAGAAGCTTTATGCCAAATTTACCAAGTGTGAATTTTGGCTTCAAAAAGTTGCATTTTTGGGTCATATAATCTCAAAAGAGGGGATATCTGTGGATCCAGCAAAAATAGAGGTTATCAAAAGATGGTCAAGACCAACAACAGTAACTGAGATCCGAAGTTTTCTTGGTTTGGCTGGATATTATCGACGTTTTGTGAAAGATTTTTCACGATTATCTAATCCAATCACCAAGTTGACTCGGAAGGGAGTTAAGTTTGTCTGGACAGAGGAATGTGAAGAGAATTTCAAGGAGTTGAAAAGAAGGTTATCCAGTGCACCTGTGCTCACACTACCTTGTAGTGGAGAAAGGTTTGTGATCTACAGTGATGCATCCAAGAAGGGATTGGGGTGTGTTCTTATGCAAAATGATATGGTGATAGCTTATGCCTCACGACAGTTGAAAATCCATGAGCAAAATTACCCAACACATGATTTGGAGTTGGCTGCGGTAATCATTGCATTAAAGATTTGGAGGCATTACCTTTATGGTGAAAGGTGTGATATTTATACTGATCATAAAAGTTTAAAGTATATTTTCACACAAAAGGAGTTGAATATGCGTCAAAGAAGATGGTTGGAGCTGATTAAGGATTATGACTGCTCAATCCATTACCACCCTGGGAAAGCAAACAAGGTGGCAGATGCATTAAGTCGACAAGACCATGCTAGTTTCTCCATGATGAGGATCACAAAAGATCCAATATTTATGGATTTACAAAGGATGGATCTTGGAATTATAATGGAAGGGGAAAAATCTTATCTTTCTCAAATGAATGTTCAACCATCTATACATGTGAAGATTAAAGAGGCACAGAAATAAGATGTCGGGTTACAAAAGAAGGTGAGAAATGTTCCTGAATTCAACCTTGATTGTGATGGGATAATAAAGTTCAGGAATCGGGTTTGCGTTCCTCCCATCCCCAAAATAAAGAAGGAGCTGCTGGATGAGGCTCATAGTTCTTCATTTTCTATTCATCCTGGAAGCACGAAGATGTATAGGGACCTGAAAGAGTACTTCTGGTGGGATGGCATGAAAAGAGATGTTGCTGAATATGTCTCTCGATGCTTGGTTTGTCAACAAGTTAAAGATGAGAGACAGAAGTCTAAGGGGATGTTACAACCATTACCCATACCCGAATGGAAATGGGAAAACATCACTATGGACTTTGTCACAGGACTTCCTAAAACATCCCAAGGCAATAATGCTATCTGGGTCATAGTTGATCGTCTTACAAAGTCTGCACACTTCATTGCTATTAGAGAGGATTTCTCTCTAGATCAGCTTGCCAGGATATATGTAAAGGAAGTGGTAAGATTGCATGGAGTACCACTTTCTATTATATCTGATCGAGATCCGAGATTTACCTCGAAGTTCTGGCGAAGTCTTCAGCATACTCTGGATACAGAGTTGAGTTTCAGCACTGCTTATCATCCCCAGACAGACGGTCAGTCTGAGAGAACAATTCAAACCCTAGAAGATATGTTGAGAGCTTGCTCTATGGATTTCAAAGGAGGTTGGGATCAACACCTACCTTTGGTGGAATTTTCTTATAATAATAGCTTTCACTCCAGTATTCAGATGGCTCCTTATGAAGCTCTCTATGGAAAGAAATGCAAGACTCCAACTTGCTGGGATGAAGTTGGGGAAAGAAAGCTATTAGGACCTTATCTCGTTGATGAAATGGCAGAAAAGGTCAGATCTATTCAACAACACATAAGAGCAGCTCAGAGTCGACAGAAAAGTTATTCCGACAACCGAAGAAAAGACCTAGAGTTTGAAGTGGGCGATAAAGTGTTCTTACGAATATCTCCCTGGAAGAGGGTTATGAGATTTGGAAAGAAGGGGAAGTTGAGCCCTAGATATATCGGTCCTTTTGAAATACTGGATCGTGTTGGGAAGGTAGCTTACCGATTGGCGCTTCCACCGAATCTCTCTCAAGTTCACGATGTGTTCCATGTATCTCTCCTAAGAAAGTACATACCAGATCCTTCACATGTACTCAGCTCAGAAGTTGTACCGCTGGAGCAAGATCTTTCTTATGAAGAACAACCGATAGAGATTCTGGATCGTAGCGAAAAAGTCCTACGAAACAAGACCACTCGCTTGGTGAAAGTTTTATGGAGAAACCACCAACTTGAAGAAGCTACATGGGAGCTTGAGGATATGATGAGGGAGAAGTATCCTCATCTGTTTGTTGCAAAGTGACGAATTTCGAGGGCGAAATTCTTTTTAAGGGGGGTAGAATGTAACACCCGAGACTTTTATGTTATATAAATCATCAAAGGGATCTTTTTCTACACAACACTTGCTTGGCTTGCTTTACACGCAATCGCGACCTTCCTCGATAGCTTGCGTCGTACGCAATACCGAGTTTCACTAAACAACAATATGCTATTAAAACTAGCCGTTATGAATAGTAATAACCACTTTTTGAAATTTTATAAATTTTATTTTTCAAAATGGACTTCATTTTTGGACTCAGAATATCGAAATTAGCCTAGGGTGAAATTTTGGTATTTTTCTGAAAACTTTCAATTTTTGATGAATAGTGAAACCACTAAGTGGTAGGTTAAAAACTGAATTTTGCATAAAACTTAATTTTACCGCTTCTGTGAATGGAATTTCGAAAATCCGACAGACACGGTTGATATCAGTATGTAAAATGTGGTTCAATGAGATAAAAATAATTTTTTGGTGAATAGTAACTTTTTACTTTTTTTTACCGCGGTTAATAGTAAATAGGGTAACTAAGGGTAAATATGATATTAATATTACCCTAACACAAGTCCTAATTCTATTGGACAAGTGTAATTCGACCAAAAACAAACTTAGGAATAAAATATGACCATTTAGGCCCACTTGGATTAGATTAGGACATTTATTATTAATTTATTTAAAGAAAGGTTAAAATAGTTTAAATTAAAGTTTAATAAGTAAATCATTTTTAATATGGGGTTATACATAAGATAAATTCGATTGTAAATATTAATTAGAAAGCTAAAAAGATTTCCTACATGATGATATTTTATTTGTAATTTTTAGACATCAAATAATTTAATTTATTTATGACACAAAGATGATGCAGTAATTATCTTATTAATGAAATATTGACAAAATTGATAATATAAATACCAAAATAAATGTAATTTAAGACTTTTTATTAATTCCACTAATTTTCTAAGTTACTATGATATATTAGTGTTGATTTAATCAACTTGGTTCGAACATATAATTCTGTTATGACTTTCACAAAAATCATATATCAAATAGTGTCAAAATTGACACAAAATAGTTTTTAAATAAAATATTATATTATTAATTGTTATTTTATTCCTAAAAATCTAAGGTTCGGCCAAATGACTTAGATAAGGATATATATATTAATAATAAACAATTTGGGGTTCGTTTGGCATGTTATAGTAAGTGTATTAACCATATAGTGAAAGAAAACAAAAAGACACGGTAAAAGTTAAATTAATTAACTTAGAGTTAAATCTAATTGATAAGGTTAAAATAATACCCTAAACTTGTCTAAATACTATTGGTTGATAGGATTTCGACCCATCCCCACTTTAGCTTCGAAATAAGACCCTTTGGAACCATTATAAACCGATTTTGACTTTAATATAAAATAATATTTTGAGATATTCCTAAGGTGCCCCTCTCCTCCCTTATAAAAGGGCACCTCCTCCCCCTCCTCCTCACACCAATTTGAGCACTCAAGCTCGGCCAAACCCTGCCATTTTCTCCTCTCCACTTCCCTAGAATAATCCTAGAGGTCCTGGTCTTCTCCAAAGACCAATCTTAGTTCCTTAAGTGGAGGATTCAAAGAGGCGTTCCAAAGAAGAGGTAATATCCATTACCGATCTTTTCAATTTCTTTCTTCTTCAAATTCTTCTTCTTTAGTTGTTTCATGATAAAGTAATAACATCAGTATTACTTACATACTGATATGTTATTATAAATATGAAACAACCCTAATTCACCTTCTATCCATCCTACGGAAAAATGAAATCACCGCGCGTGTGTACGTACGGAATACCGTCTCCACGCCGTGGTGTAATCTATTTTCCACCATCACCTTACAAGGATGGGTATAATGGTGTAATGAGTAACTATATATGATTATTATTAAGTAATATTGATACTGAAATAATATATATATATACTCCAATACAATTCCACGATCATAGGAACGATATCATCACTCGTGCGTACGTACGAAATACCGTCTCCACGATGTGATGCGACTCGTTCTACATGATCTTCATTTCATAATGATTATATAAATGAATTGAATATGGTATATACTACACTAATACCATTCTGGAAATGAATTATCTATAACCTAAAGATAAGAATAAGAATTTATTCGACAAAACACGCATAAGAACAAAAAGTTATAAAGACCCGAGTAACAAGTAACAATGAAATATTACTAACAAGAAGCTAATAATATGACCATATATGATCTCATATCAATATGTATGATTCTGGAATAAGTCAATAACATTATTTAAACCATTATACAGGAGCTTCGGACACGAACAAAGCAAATCGGACCTAAGGTAAGGGAAATATCACAATCTCATTTTTATCCGAGATTGTTTATTCGTAAGTATTTACTGGGGTGTATTTTATCATCCACATCCATGTTCCCTCAATATGTAATATTGTTTCCATCCACTTGCAATATTTTAAATCCAATTTTACCCTTAGGTGAGTTTTTAGTAAAGAATATGAAAGGAATCTTTTGTCGTTTTTCCGTACGAGGAACTTTTTGACTTTTCCGACAAAAGTACGAAGAATGTTTTTTTTAACTTATACGACATGAATGGATTTTTAAAACATTACTTCAAAGAAGCTTCCTTTACAAGTTTTCAAGTTTATTTTTAATCAACTTCTTTTATTTTAAAGTTGTATGACATGTTATGAAAGGAAAAATGTTTTTGAAGAAGAAAGGATATTTTCCTCAAGAATTCAATTCAAGTATGTTATCAAAATTATTTTCCATATAAGATAATAAAGGGTTCTGTTTCTATCAATGATTTGACTATGTTGTGATGGAATTATGTTTATGAATTCCTTTATCTTATATGAATTGATTTATGATGTCATGATGTTTCAAGAATCCCATTCTTGTTATATGTGTTATGCGATGATGTATGTTTTATGATTATGTGGCACACATAAGAAAGGATTCATTATAAGATGGGTGGGACCTATATCTCCCTCCAATGCATTGGGTAATGATTTTATATCTCATGAGATAGACATGGCTAGAACGGAAGGTTATTTCGGTTCAGTGATACAGGACTGAAACGAGGAGTGAACTCGGTTCAGAAAGGGACTTTGTCCACTAAGATAGTCTTGGCAATGAGTCATGACTAACAAGAAATGATTTTCCATGATTATGTGTGCATGACACAAAGTTTCAAGTTTTATGTTATGATTATGGGGATCTCATTTTCACTTCTATGATTTATTCCATGTTAAGATATTATGATCTCTTTTGCAGGTTTTGATTTTCATAAAGATATGATATGATTTTTATTTCCTTTATTTGCCCTTGCTGAGCATTTGAGCTCACCCTTTTATGTTTTCTTTTCCCCAGTTCAGGAAGATGGATATTAAGTAGAATATGCTAAAAGGGACCCTAGATATGATGAAATAAATGGGAGACACTGTAGAAGATTTATGAACCAGTTGTTTATGTTTCCCAGTTTCTAAAGGCACTATACCTATACGGTCCTTTGTGGTTTTGTCATATGTTGTAATAAGTGTGCTTCAATTTCGGAGTATTAACAATGTATGTAAAGTATGGGTCGTTATAGAATACGCTCAAATTCAACACGAACTTCTTTTTTGTAGTCTTTGGAATTGAAAAAAATTATCTCTGAGAGTTTAGAGGCAATATCAACTTATACCATCGCTATAGAATATAGACCAATCTTAGCATTATGTGTTCGTTGATCGATTTTGAGAGGGGTACCTATGCAGGATGCAATGTTGTTCAAGATATTGGGATTCCAGAAGAACCAACTGAGTTTGTGAAGTCTAACCCAAATATGGGCCATGGTGTTCCTAGAGGAATGCAGATTGAAAGAAAAGTCCCATTCAGATATTCGAAGAAAACTAGGTTTTAGTTGTAGATTCCCTAATTTCCAGACATGATCAAGTTCTTCTTGGTATCTCAACAACATATTAAAGTAACCCTTTCTAATTGGCACAAGCTTCCAATCGTAGAATCCCCAAAAATGAGAAATCTTGGATTTTAGATCAGAGTTTGAACATGGTTTATCTTCTTTGATATAGGAAATATGACCCATAATCGAAAACTTACATAATAGAAAGCCCTATTAGAGAGCCTTAAGGTTGGATTCAATTGTGAATTGGCCATCATCAAGTTTCTTACAGAGAGACACTTTTGTCATAGTTGATTTGCATTGATCTGTACCCTTGAGTGCTTCAAGGAACGAGATCCCTTTAGGTCTTTCCATAGGTATAGTTTCACCATTATGAACCTTTATTTCATGATCCTCTAATGCAATTTCACATTCATGATCAAACTATTCCATGAAGAAACCGAGCTAATGAAAATTGAAGCACGCATTACAAGCGATGTGAGGAAACCCTAGGAGTCAAAAAGGAACTATCGAGAGATTACAAGCCTCCATCTTCTAAACAAAATATTCAATCCTACTAGTTCAGTAAGAGGTTATCAAGAAAATGAAGCTTTCATGAAGAATTACATTTGCTTTGATAGATTATGTAAATAGGAAAAACCTACACAAATAACCTAAAATCATAAAAGAAACCATGATTCCAAAGGGAAATAAAAATTATAAAATCGAAAGGTCGATCATGATGAGTTCACCCGAACATGAAGATAAAGAAGAAAGATTCACTGGTTGGAGATGAAAATCTAAACTGTGTTACTCTCACTAAGGATCCATGATGTCCAACCTTATTCCATTGTATTGTGTTGATGCTTTCTATGTAAGGAATTCAAGATGATGTAAGTTCTTTAGGGTAGAACAAATAAAAATGAGCAAGATATCAAAATTAGACATTAGATAATAATTCAACATCTTGGAATGATCTAAACAGTTGGTATCTTGAAGGATATTTATTAAAAAAGATCACACTTGATGAATATGAGAAAGATGTTGAAGTCTAAATTGAAAATTTAAAGTTTTCATCTTAGTGTAATATCAATAATTTGTATCATAAATCTTATCTGATGAATATATCACTATTCATGAAGTGAAGATGGATTATATCCCTTAAGTGGGTAATTTTTGAAGCTTCTAGAACCTATCATTTTCACATAAATCAAACATTTATAGAAAGTGATTGATTTCAGTCATTGGAAATGTATATATTGATATTATATCATCTTAATTTTGAATGATTAAATTAGTCTACTTAGGGGAGAAATAAATTTAACTAATGAAATCAAAAATAGAATAAGTTCCAAGGATTATTTTTTTAGCTATATTTAACAACCCAAGTATTTATAGAATAAATTTTTTTCATTTTTAGTAGTATTTTTATATTCATATTAAATAATTCCTAAAAGAAAAAATAAAATATATTTATTGAACAAATTTCTTAAACAATTGTGTTTAAAATAATTATTTTTAATTATATATTTTTAATTTGAAAAAATTAATTTCATCATGTTAAAATAATCTTAACATGAATTTTTGAAAATTTCTTGAAAATATCGATCTTTCAATGAATAGTATAAAATACTAGTTTTATTTAAAAACTATATTTATAAGGGAAAATTATGTTATGACTTAGTTTTTAATTTAAATTAGCTCATTTCTATTTAAAATATTACAATTATGGTTTTCAAAATGTCTTTTACACAAAAATTTAGAATAAAAACATTTTATTTTTAAAAAAGGGAATTTTCCAAAAAAACTGTTTTTCATTCCATTTTTCAAATTTTATTTTAAATTAAAATCTAAAAAATTTGAGATTTGAATTTTGAAAAATAGATTTTTTTTAATTATAAGTTAAAAATTTATTAAATAGGTCCCTTTTATTTTTTCTCCAACGTAAATAGAAAACATATTAGTTTTTACTACCATAGTAAAGCGTAAAATGAGTAATTAAGGGTAAGAACTAATTTTATAATCATTATAAAATTATTATCTTGTCATAATTTTATTGGCTGAGTGAGTGTAGAAAAAAACCATCCTTGGGCTGAATTTATAACATTTTTAATCCACTTTTATTATATTAGGAAATTTATTATATTTTATTTTAAGTAATGTCAATGATTTCATACACATGTTTTTAATATGTATAAAATTTTAAATATGTGTCCATCCATAAGATATAATAGAAAATAAATAGTATTTTTAAATATAAAATATTTATCTTCATCATGTAAATTTATTTTTAATTTTTATTGAATAAATAATTACATTAAATTCTTATACAACATTGATGTAATAATTATTTTATTAATGGAAATATCAAATAAATGTTATTAAATATATTAAAATAAAACTATGATGAGATAATTAATTTCATAAAATTATTTTATATATTACCTTGACATTTTAGAAATGTAATAGAATGGTTTTTTTAATTATAAGAGTCATATTGATTTTTTTAAAAGTCAAAGAAATGAATAGTGTCAAAATTGACATTTATGATATTTTAAAATGAATAGTATTTTATTAAATGATATAAAATTAATAAAAATATTAAATTCATAAAAATCATTTTAATATGATTTAAAATATCATCCAGGATTAATTTATGTATATTTATTCAATTTATTGTAACCATATTAACCCTTAAATAGTAAATTTTATGTTGTCACAACAAGAGTTAACGAGGTTAAATAATGGTTAAAACTAAGTGATAGGGGTAATAATATGACAGAAAATTCTCAAAATATTATTTTATTGGAGTATTTATACCTATAATAACCCTATATTATAAAGTAAATCACTTTTGATCCATTTTAAGTTGAAAATTAATTTATATTAATTTAATATTTTGAGAAATTTCAAGAGTGCCCCTCCCCTCTCATATAAAAGGGTGCCCATTCTTCTCATTTAAATACGATTAAAATGAATTTTTTTAGTCAAGATCTACCAAAATACCTTCATATAATCCCTCCCCATACTCTAGATATTGTTTAGTTATAAAACCAACCTTATTAGACTTAATGTGTTAATTAATGGTGGATTTCTAAAGAAGAGGTATAGTTTTTATCTGCATGTATTAGTTTTGTTTATTCTTCCAAATCCATAAATCCTTATTAAAATAATATAAAATAATAAATATAATATCCTATATATTCTAATATTTTATTATGTTTGTGGAATAACCCATATCCATCTCATTTTCCATCAAATGGGAAAATAATCCATCGTCTGTGTGTACAGCGAACGGCCGCCTCACGAACAAATGTAATTCATTTTCCATCACTGTCTCTTAAAACTGTTATAATGATGGAATTAGTGTTTTTATAGGATATTAATTAAATATTTCTCATTATTAAAATATAATATATCATTTATTTTATTTCCTTTCATTGTAATGTAAAATTATAACGCCATTTGTGCGTACGTGTGAATTACCGCCTCCAGGAAGTGATGTGGTTCTTTTTTCATCACTAAATTACATGAATAATATATAAAAGTATATATAAATTATTAAGGTGATATTAATTATATTATAATAATTATATAATTATAAAATAAAACTTACCTTCTCTCCATAATGATCATTGAAAAAATGGAAATGTTACTCATGCGTACGTACGACCTACTGTCTCCATGATTATAACATAGTTCATTTTTTATAAAACTATTTAATGGATGGATTTAAAATTATGATTTATGTATAATAATAATAATTATTTCATGAATATAATTCTATATATGTTGTAATAATGGAGTCTTTGACCATATTAAACCGAACAAAGTCATTTTGGAATAATAAACTGAATATCCCCCAAACATCTGACATGAATTAAAATGATTAATAATATGGTAATAAGTGATATAAAAGGAATAATAAATAAAAAAATGTGTATTAAGAAATTATAAAATAACCTTAATTTATTATTCAATAAGACAAATATTATGTGTGATGAGTCTGCCTCAAGGTAAGGGACTTTAAAAAAAATAGTTTTAATGTTACTCTGTCAACTATTTTTATAAAATCCAAAAATAATGTTTTTTAACATATAAAGAATGAATGGAATTTTAAAATTTATTTATCCTTTAATTTTTTTAATATTCCTTTACATGTTTACAATTTTATTTTGAAATAAAATTTTTTCATTTATGAGTGCGTAGATTTGTAAAAATGAAACGTTATTTAAAAATGGAAAAGTTATTTCCCTCAACAATGTTTCTTTTATGAAAGTTTTATGTGTAATGATTATGTTATGATTATTTGGAATTATTGATGATTATTAGTGGTTTAGTGATAATATGGGGATAGGTGAGCCCATTATAGTTCTCCAACGCATTGGGTAAAGGGATGGAGTTAACTAGTTAGGTTTCTCCTAAGATGTTAAGGGAATATACTGTAGTGGTTATTAAAAATGTAACTATGAAGGTTACTCCATGTATAGAAATGAGATCTACAGTATATGTAATATTTATAAGAACATTATTCCACAATTTACCATTATTATTTATGATTTTTACGGGTTTTACAAGAAACATATTATTTTATAAGGTAAGGTAAAGAGATTATGTTCTATGTGTAAAATTTATAACTTTGTATAAATATTTACATTCATGGACTAACAATTTTTCTCTTCTTTTTATCTCCCTTACTAATATTTTTTGTTCTCATACCATGTTTTAAAATGTTTTATTTATTTCTTAATGATGATTAAAGAAATTAAGAGTTCAATTTGAAAGTTGTGATGGTTTTTTTGAACAAAATAAATTATGTTTTGTTTTAAAAAAATTATATGGGAAAAAATGGATACTAAGTATAAGTTTCCATATTGTAATTATATGTTTTTTTCTTGTATTAATTATTATCTAATTATCTAAAAATCTAAACCTAAAATATCTAGGGGATGTAAAAAAGTGAATTCTAGTCAATGTTTTTAGAATATGTAATTTTTAAGGTCAACTCCTTACAGTTGGTATTAGATAAAGGTTAAGATAGATTTAAAGGATTAGGATGACGTTAATTGAATACCTTTAAAAGGTTTTAATTTATTTTTATTTTTATTGATATATTATTTGAATATTACCATGTTTCTTCATCTAATAAATGACTATTAATAATTGTTTTATAGAGGAATTAGGGAAGTTGAAGTGGGAAGGCACTAAGAAGAAAATATTCTTCTGAATTAGAAACCTAGAATGGTTGGAATTGGAACTGAATGGTTTATAGTAGCAATGGATTAGTTGATATTGTCCATAAATGGTGGTTTCATCCATGTAAGAGATTAGCCATATCTATCATAGGCGATAATGATGATAGTAGAACATTCAACAAGGAAATACCATCTTGTATTTAGTAGATCTTCTGACATAGTGGTAGTTTAATGATAAATTAAATACCTAGGATTTTTTATGGGGTATTCATATCATCAAAAGGATAGACTTTATATTTACTCTTTTGAAGATGAAGTCGACTAGTGGTGGACGATAGTCAAGAATATCAGGGATGGTGAGGATATTAATGTTTTGGATTAACATGAATTCAAAAATATTTTTATTAAGAAAAATTTTCCTAAGGCAGTTCGAATTAGGGTAGAAAAAATATTATAATTGAGATAGGAGAAGGATTCAGTGGCTGTATATGAAGAAACCTTCAGATGATTAGAAAGTTACACTCTATAGTTTATTTGGAATCTCGATAGTAAAATCAATAGTTTTTACTCTGGATTAGAGCTAAAATATGAAAGTTAATTGGCCTCTCGTGAATTAAATAGTTATGAAATACTTTTTTGATGTGCATAGAAGGTGGAAATTAAGTTTTTTTAATGATAATGTGTTCTTTGAAAACCAGTATAAAAAGTGGTTGAGTTGGTAGGAAGAAGGGAAAAATGCATCAAATAAGTTTAATGGTAAGAAAATTAAGTATTAATTTTTTGATAATTATGGTAAAAAAACACTGGGGAATTCCTTTTGAAGTCTAGTATGTGTTTCTGATGTGGTAAATTTGGGAATATTTCTCATAATTGCAATGAAAAATATCAAGGTAGTGGTAAGGATGATTCTGATATACATTCAGAAAAATGTTTTAAAATTTATTTGATTGGTTATTATGTAGATGAGTGTTTAAAGAGGAACTTGAATGATGGTAAGTATCCAGACTATATGTAGAAATGTGTGGTGAAATCCTTTTCAACTACTTCAGTATATGTTGGGATATCAAAAAAATTGGAATCATGTACATTATTTATTGATTCAGATTATACTAATGTCTTGTTTTATATGGGGTCTACACATTCATTCATTTCTAATAAATAATATTGTAAATTGAAAATTCCACATCAATAAATAAATCCATATCTTATGATAAAAACACCTGAGGGAAATATTAAGGAAAAAATAAATTATAAGAATCTTATTGTCATTTTCTATGGAATGAATTTACCTGAAAACCTTATTGTTTTTCTCTAGTATAGTTTCATGTTATCCTGGGCACATATTGGATTTCTATTTACCATGCTAAGATAGATTGTAGAGTTAAAGAAGTTTCTCTTCAGAAAGTTTTTTAGTTTTTATACAAGAATGAACCCATACTATTGATAACATATCGATAATATGAGAAAATTTTAAAATATGTAAATGAATTTTATCTTTTACATATTTCTAAAAATAAGTGAACTATTCATATTAATGATGTGTCAATGGTAAATGAGTATTTGGATGTTTTTCCTAATGATTTTCCTAGTATTATACTAGATTGGGATGTTGAATTTAATATTGAATTAGTTACTTATTCTAAGAAGGTTTCAAAGCCTCTTTATTTAATTCTTCAAGTGGAACTTCTTGAGTTGAAAAGGAAGTTACATGAGTTGCTAGAAAAAGTTTTTATCCAACCTAACACTTCACCTTGGGGAGATCCTATTTAATTTGTTAAAAATAATGATGGTTCTGTGAGGATTTTCATTGATTATAGAGCTTTAAATAGAATAAATTTTAAGAATAAGTATATATTGCCTCATATCGATGACTCGTTTGATCAGCTCTAGAGAGATCAATATTTTTTAAAGGTTGAATTGAGATTCAGTTACCATCAGGTAAAGGTGAAGGAGAATGAAATTAAAAAAAAATTTAACTAGATACAAGTATTATGAGTTTTTAGTTATTCCATTTTATTTAAAAAATTCCTCTATTGTATTTATAGATCATATGAATAGAGTATTCTATGAATATTTTGATAAGTTTATGGTTTTTTTATTAATGATGTATTGGTTTATTTATGAAGTTTTGAGGATCATGAAAAATATATAAGTATTGTTCTACAAACCCTTAAAGAAAATAAGTTATACCGAAATATTATAAAATACGATTTTTGGTTACAACAAATTTATTTCCTTGGGAACATTGGAAGTAAGGATGGAATAGAAATTGATCCCTCTAAAATAAAATTAGTTGATGAATGGACAAGACCTACAATTGATGATAAGATTAAAAGTTTTCTTGAATTAGTAGGCTATTACTGGTGGTTTTTTGAAAAATTTACACGGTTATTTATCCCACTTACTAAGTTAACACAAAGTGTTAAATTTATCTGAATAAAATAATTTGATGATTTTTTTAGGAATTAAAAAAGAGATTGTTGAATCCTCAATTTTTGGATCTAACCTCAAGAAATTGTGATTGTTTCATCTATAATAAGGCTTCATTGAAGGGACATGGTTTCATTCTGATACAAAATGATCAGGTAATTTATTATAATTCATAGAAACTGAAAACTAATGAGTTAAATTTTCTTACACATGATTTGTAATTAGCTAGTGTGGTTTTTTATTTAAAAATTTAGTGGCATAATTTATATGGAAAAAATTGTTTAATATATACAAATCATAAATGTTTTAAGTATATATTCACTTAGAAATAAATGAACCTGAGGAAGATAATATGGTCATAACTGATCGAGGATTATGATTTCATGATTTATTACCATCTTGGAAAAACAAATAAAGTTTCCAATGGTTTGAGTCAAATTAATAATTCTTATTAACAATGTTACATTTGGAACATAACCCCTTGGTTAATGATTTGATGAATTTTAGCTTGGAATTTGTTATAGTATGAATTTTCTCTATTTTGTTTTAGGTGTCAGTACATCCATCTCTATCAGACAGAATTAATCAAGCATGGAAGAAAGACCATGAGTTAAAAAATGAGGTAAAATTGGTTAAAAATGGTAATTTTCCTAAATTTAACATTGATAAATATTTTTTTTGAGATTTGGGAAGAGATTATGTGTTTCTTGTGATTCAACTTTGAAGAAATATTTGTTAAGTAAAGCTCATAGTTCTCTTTTTTTAGTTTATCATGGAAACACTAATATGTATGGAGACCTTTGGGAGTATTACTGGTGGATGAAATGAAAACAAGAATTTACCATGAATTGTTTGACTTGTCAGAAGGTTAAAGATGAACAACAATTTCCGAAGGGGATTCTTCAGTATCTACTAGTGCAAGAGTGGACCTGAGAAAATATATCCATAGATTTTTTAGTGGTATTACCAAAGACTTATCAAAGTAACAATGTGATTTGGGCTATTATTGATCGACTGACTAAATCTACACATTTTATTACTATTCAAGACACTATATATAGCTAGATCAATTTTATCAGTTGCATCTTAAAGATATAGTCTAGTTACATAGAATTCATCTCTCTATTATATCTGAACATGATCCCAGGTTCACTTATAACTTTAGGATTGACATTCAAAAATCATTGGGAACTAAATTAAATTTTAGGAAAAACCATTGATTCTTAGTCTGATGGACACTTATAATGAACAATTCAGAGTTGGTAGGATATTCTACATGCTAGTTCAAAGGATTACCATGGAATTTGGATCAACATATTTCTTTAGTGGTGTTTTCTTATAATAACAGCTTTCATTCTAGTGTACAGATGGCACCTTTTGAAGAATTATATATAAAGTGGAGTCTAACTCTTGGATTTTAGGATAAAGTAGGTTAAAGGAAATTAATGGGACCATAATTACTAGATAAAGTGGATGAGAAAGTGAAATGTTTTCAGTAATATACAAGGAAATATCAGAGCATGCTAAAACGTTATCCAGATGAAAGGAAAAAAGAACTTTCATTAGAGGTATGTGATTATTTTCTTTCATAAAATATTTCCATGAAAAAGTGTTATGCATTTTGTTAAGAAGGAAAATTTAATTCCACTATTTATTGGACCATATAAAATCCTAGATAAAGTTGGATCTGTTTTATACTGAGTGGCCTTACCTCTGATTTTATCCCAAGTACATAATACTTTTCATGTTTTGAGGTTAAGAAAGTATGTGTAAGATTCATATCATGTTTTGATCCCTGAAGTAGTTCAGTTGGAAGAGAACTTTTTTATGAGGAAAATATTATTCAAATTATTGACTGTAGAGAGTAAATATTGTGGAATAGGGTAATTTATTAGGATAATTTTTTTGGAGAAACCATATGGTTGAAGAAGAAATATGGGAATCTAAAAATGATATGATGGAAAAGTATCTTTTCTTGTTTAATAAGTGAATAAAATTTCAGGTATGAAATTTCCAAAAGGGGGGATAATGTGACAAACCAGGTATTCATATAATAATTTTTTATTCATATTTAGTAGTATTTTTATATTCATATTAAATAATTATTAAAATAAAAAAAGTAAAATATTTATTAAAGTAATGACTTAAACAATTATGTTTAAAAAAATATTTTTAATTATATAATTTTAATTTTAAAAAATAAATTTCATCATGTCAAAATAATCTTAGAATGAAGATTTGATAATTTTTTAAAATTATTGATTTTTCATTGAATAGTGGAAAATATGGGTTTTATTTAAAAACTGTATTTACAGGAAAAATTTATGTTATGGAATAGTTTTAAATTTTTGTTAGTAAATTTTTATTTAAAATAATCCAATTGTGGATTTTTAAATATCTTTTTACTTGAATTTAGTAAAAAACACTTTATGTTTAAAAATGGCATTTTTCCGAAAAATTGTTTTTCATTGTGTTATTTAAATTTAATTTTAAATTAAAATCTAAAAATTATGTGATTTGAATTTTAGAAAAAGGATTCTATATTTGGAATAATAAGGTCAAAATTTACTAAATATGTCTCTTTCATTTTTGGCCATCAAAATCAGTAAACTTAGAAATTTTTATTACCACGGTAAAGGGTCAAACAGGTAATTAAGGGTAAAAATAATGTTATAAGGACTTGAAAATTACCCTAAAAATTGTCTTAATTTTATTGGATGAGTGATTTTATACATAAATCTTCATTTTTATGAATTTATAACATTTTTAATCTACTTGAATGAGAGTATAGAATTTATAACATTTTATTTTAAGTAAATTCAAAGATGTCATACTCATGTTTTTAATAAGTATAACATTTTTAATATATAGTAATCTAAAATGTATATTCAAATATAAATAGTAATTGGAAATCTAAACTATTTAACTTAATCATATAAATTTATTTTAATTTTAAATGAATAAATAATTAACTTAAATTCTTATACAACGTTGATGCGATAATTATTTTAGTAATGGAAATATCAAATAAATGCTGTTAAAAATATTAAAATAAATATAATTTAGATACTTAATTTCATCCTAATGTTTTATATATTACCTATTAATTTTATTAATGTAATAAAATAGTTTATTTTAATTATAAGAGTTATATTTATATTTTTATAAGTTAGTGTAATGAACAGTGTCAAAATTAACATTAATGATTTTTTAAAATACATAATATTTTATTAAATGATATAAAATTCGTAAAACTATTAAATTCATAAAAATGATTTTTTTAAGGTTTAAAATGTCATCCATGATTAATTTATGGGTATTTTTACATTCTATAGTAAATATATTAACCCTTAAAAAGTAAAATTCATGTTGCCATGGTAAGAGTTAAAGGTGTTAAATAAGGGTTAAAACTAAATGATAAGGGTAATAATATTACCTAAACTTGTCTAAAAATTGTTTTATAAGATTAATTAGACCCATATTCATCCTATATTATAAAATAACTCACTTTAGATCCATTATTAATAGAAAATTAATTTATATTAATTTAATATTTTCAGAAATTCTAAGAGTACCCCTCCCCTCTCCTATAAAAGGGAACTCATTTTTCTCCTTTAAATACACATTGAAACCATTTTAGTTCAAAAACTATCTTCCTAAATACCTTACCATAATCACTTACCACATTCTAGAGTTATTTTTTAGGCATAACTTCAACCTTAATGGTCTTAAGGCATTAAGTAAGGGTGGATTTCTAAAGAAGATGTATAGTTTTTATCTACAGGTCTTAGTTTGGTTTCTTCTTCCAAATCCCTAAAAACATATTCAACAGTGATAAAATAATAAATAAAGTTTCTTCCATATACTAATATGTAAATATTTATTTTTAATAACCCATATCCGTCTCATTTACCATCAAATGGGAAAATAATTTATCGTTCATGTGTATGGAGGACTACAGCCTTACGAACTGATGTAATTCGTTTTCGATTACAATATCTCAAGGGTTTTTTTATAATGATGGAATTAATATTTATATATGATATTAATTAAATATTTATATTTATTAAAAGATAATATATCATTTATGTTTTTACCAATCCATTCATAGAAAAATGATAACGTCGTTTGTGCGTACGTGTGAATTATCACCTCTAAGGAAGCGATGTGATTTGTTTTTCATCACCACATCACATGAATTATATATATAATTATATTTAAATTATTAATATTATATTAATAATATTATTATAATTCTATAAAAATAAAATAAAACTTACCTTTTTTCCGTAATGATCATTGAAAAATGAAAATGTTACTCATGCGTACGTATGACCTACCTTCTCCATGATTGTAACTTAGTTCATTTTTCATAACCATATTTAATGGATGGATTTAAAAGTTTATTGATATATAATAATAATAATTATTTCATTAATATAATTCTGGGGATGATGGAATAATGGCCACTTTGACCATAGTTAACCAAACAAAGTCATTTTAGATTTGTGAAACGAATATCATCCAAACATCCAATGTGGACTTAAATGATTAATAACATGGTAATAAGTTATATAAAAGAGATAATAAGTTTTAAAAAGGTTATTAAGAAAGTATAAAATAACCTAAGTTTATAATTTAGGAAGATAAATATTTCACATGATGATTCAGACTCAAGGTAAGGGATTTTTAGAAAAACCCATATTTTAAAGCTACTCTTTCAATTATTTTTACCAAAGGAAAAAAAGGAACATATTTTTAACATATAAATAATGAATGTAATTTACCTCATTCATGAATATTTAATGCTATTAATATTTTTTACAAGTTTAAAATATTATTTTCAAAGGAAATTTTTTCATTTATGATCACCTGACTTTGTAAAAATGAAAAGTGATTTTGAAATGGAAAACTTATTTTCCTTAAGAATGTTTATTTTATGAAATATTTATGTATTATAATTATGTTATGGTTATTGGTAATTGTTTATGAGGATGGTTCATTTTTTAGAAAACCAAGGGTGGGTGAGCCCGTTATAGCTCTCCAGTGCATTTGGTAACTGGACAAAGTTAACTAGTTATGATTCTCCTAATAGATTAAGGGAATATATTACAGTGGATGTTCCAAATGTAACAATTAAGGTTACTACCTGTGTATCCATGGTAGCTATAATATATGTAATAGTTAGATAAAAATGACTCCATAATTTATCTTTATGATTTATTCTTTCTATGGGTTTTATAGGAAACTTATGATTTCATAATGTAAGATTAAGAGATTATTTTTTATGTGTAAAAGTTATAAATTTTTGAAAATGTTTTCATTAATGGACTAACAATTTCTTTCTTCTTTTTTATATCCCTTATTGAGATTTTTTTTCACATCCCAATTTTTAAAATATTTTTCATAGGTTTTATGGATGAGTAATAAAAGTAAGTGTTCAATTTCAAATCCATGATGATTTTGTTTAAGAAAGGAACTAATGTTTTGTTTTAAGATGATTTATATGGTGAAAAAATGGATACTATGTATAATTGTCCATATTGTAATTATATGGTTTTTTATTGTTTGAATTATGATCTAATTATCTAAAATAATAAACCTAAAAGACTTATGGGAATGTAAAAAAATAAAATTTTGGTCAATGTTAACATAATATGTAATGTTTAATGCCAGGTCCTTGCATTAAATTCTACCAGGTTTAGTTTAATTTTTTTTAATTTATGTGTTAAATGGAATTTGTAATTTAATTTTGAAATTATCCAAAGAACATATTTATCAATTGAAATAAACTATCTATACGTGAAAATAATTGAACAACTATTGAGAACTATATCAAGTTCGAATCATATTCTATTAATTTATAGATAATTTTATTTTCCAGATTAAACCATCTTGTTTTATATATTGGGCATAGATCGAGTAAACTTATAGTGGAATAATTGATGGTACATTTCTCAATTTAATTGATATCATCCTATCTCAAGTTATTTGTATTTATTTTAAATAAGGTGAAGAGAGAAGAAAAATAAAAATGATATAGGGAAGTAAATGAAAAGGAATATATTGAAAATATATTTTCCTCACTTTGGGGGAAGAGAAGAAAATTTGAAGAACATATTGACATACCATTTTATATATTGGTATTGAAAACAAATACAAATGGGATATTGTTGAAACCAATTGGTATTGGGTTGGATATTTTTTTAAATATGTATATTCCAATAAGAAGATGTTAATATGTGATGAATGAGAACAAATTAGAGGAAACATGAAGTTACCAAGAATATTGATGAGAAGTTTAAGTGAATTTCCCAATAATATGGGTGTGATAATGTAATGAGAATATTAGAGATGAACATTGAAGATAAAAAGTTGATTAATTCCATTTTTCATATGGAAAAGTAGATGTAAGTGAGTTTTTGGTCAAAGAATGACTTATTATCCTTTGTTTTGAAATTAAAAATATATTATTATTTCACTCATATTACACTGAAGTTAGGAATTAATTGTTAAAGAGACTATTTTTTTATGTTTGATAAAAATTGTTTAAATGTTTGATGAACTGTATCTATAACTATGTTTTATTAATTTATCAAGATGTGTCAAACTAAATTTATTATAAATTATAGGTTTGTGGTCATGTGCTCATCAGATGATATAATTTGAATCTTCATTCATCATAATATGGAGCATTATTTCTGATGAAATTACAAGCATATCTGAAGATCGGGAAAATATAACATTGGAGTTTATTAAAACATATGCTATAAATTAGACCAAGATATTTGAGGAACAGAATAAGGCTGAACTACATGGATCTTTCTTTTACTTTTTTTGAAGTTTGCATCATTTTTATTCTTTAAGTGATTCCAATTTTAAACTTTTATTTTAGTGAGTTTTGGATAAGATATATTATTGTGTGAGGTTTTCCTATAAATATCATAGTCTTTATATTGTAATTATTTATTATCAATTCACAAAATATCAATAATATTATGGGTTATAGAAGTTAAATCTTTTGATCCTTCGATATTGATGAGATTTTAGGTTGTAAATTGTACCTTCTAATAGGTTTAAATTCAATGAATTACTAGTGAAAACCTACTACTGATCATGTGGTCAGGGAGGAGCTTGAGGATAGAGAATCCTACTACTAACCATAGTTTTGAAGGATTTTATGAAGGAACTTGGTACCTTTTGATAAGTTTACAATAAAGGATGTTTTGAGTGTGGGACTAAGATTCCTAGGATCAAGTGTAAATATACTCTTTCCATTTTGAATAAAAGTGAAGTGTTCCTTTTATTGGAATAAGATTAGTAACAATATCCTTTATAGGTTTCTGTATTGTTACCTGGAACACCGTGTATTGTTTATACAATTTTTTATCTTTTTATTTTCTACTATGTTACTCTTTTTATCAGAACATGTTCAATTTCTGATAGTTTTATTATTTCCATTGTAATTTTATTTTTTAGAATACAACTTTTTAAATAGTATGTTTCATAATTTAATTAGAACTTTTATTATCAAATCAACTGAATACTAGAGTGGGATGAAAAAATTATAAGTTATGTTTTGATTATAATTCACACATCTTATAATTTCAAATCATGTAACACCCTAATATTTCAAATGTATTGTTCTTTAAATAAAACCAGAATATATAATTGATTTTGATACACAAAACACCAAACTAGAGTAGATAATTCTGTATTATAATAAAAACGATAATTAAATGAAACATAATAGATAATATGAAAGATTTTGTAAATTAAAAGAGTTCTATTTTACTTAGAAAAATACTATTAATTATAGAGAGACTATTTTGATTAATTTTCTATTTTTGATAAATTTAAAACTTTTTTGGAAAGTATATAAATAAAATAAATTTATAAAATTCAAGAAAAAATTAGTAATATTAATTAATAACATCCATAAAATTATTAGGTAATTATAAGGAGTATTAATCTAATAATTCTTGTCAAAATGGTCACGTTTCATTTAAAAACATTATTTTTATGTTTTTTATAAATATATTATTAGAGAATTAAATTTATTAAAAATTAAATATTTATAAATTTAAACACATTAATAATCATTCATTCATTGATTATAAATTGGATAGAAATTAATAAGAAATCATTTGATCGTAAAAATAGGAATTTTTTATAAAATCATTTTATATGTTTAGGATATTTTATCTTAATAAAATTAAATTAATCATTATTAATAAATTATTTTTGTGAAATTTATTTATAATATATTAAATAAAATAAATTATCCATCATCTAATAGTTTTTACTTCTAAATAAAATTTAATAAATTCATTTTTATGCTTTAAGATGCATTTTTCTAAAAATGGTTTTTACGCATTATGTGCACTACGATTATAATTAATTTTACCACCTATAGAAATTGAATTTTTTAAAATTGATTCCATATTTGGAATCAAAATACTCAAATTATTTAATAATTTTTTTTTAATTTTATGTTATAAAATCAAGTTACCATAGTAAAAGTTTATGCTCATGGTAAAGGTTAAAAGGGGTTAACGAGTAGGATAAAGTAAGGGATAAGGCATCAAATATCACTTAAAAATTATAAATTTGATTATATGGGTGTATTTAGAGAATATCATATCCAATATTTTCAAATTTATCCACTTGGTTCCACTTTAAAATGAGAAATATATTTGTATTATTTTAAAATTAAGAGTATTTACAAAAGTGTAACCCCTAACCTCTCGCCTATAAAAGAAACCCTTCATGTCTTCAATTATTTACACTCTTTGATAATATTAGATCAACCAAAATCTACCAAGACTTCTCTAAAACACTCTTATACACATTATAGAGTTTTTGGTCTCATAAAAGGGACACTCTTTGATGGTACAAACAATTTAATAAAGGATCCCTCTTATAACGTAAGGTAATAAATTTTAATAAATTTTCTCATTTCAATTTTTTTCTTCTAACTCCTCCAAATATATCAAACCATAGAAATATAATAATAAAATTATAATTAATTTACTGAAATTTTATTATGGTGATGGTATACCCATTAACTACCTTCCACTTTTCTTTTCTAATATAAAGGAAACATCATTTGTGTTGCGTGCAGACTACCACCTCCATAGATGAAATCCATTATTTTTAATCACCACCTTACATAACTAGTTATAAAATATATATTTAATTACTAAATATTATATTTATTATATAATTATGATTATTTAAATATAAATAATTATCTACCTTATTTACCTCCCATTTATTAGAAAAATGAAAACATCGATCGTGTGTGCATGCAGACTACCGCCTCCATGAACAGCGTATTTGATTTTCCATCACCACATGAAATGGATAGTTTTAGCAATTAATTTAATTAATGAATATGATTTTTATAACATTTTTAGGGTTCTAAATGGTTATATACTTATTTGTTAGCAAATAAATTCAATTATTTTTATGGAATTAAGATTCATAAAAAATATATTTTTAAGATTTCCATTTGAATCAACACTATAAGTTCTATAAAGTGATTATATAACTCCAAAAATATATAAAAACCTAATATACACCTTAATAAACATTGTAAAGTTGATGAAATCATGAACATAATGGGATTACCAAAACGGTTACCCCAAAATAGTGAAAGAACAGCTGAACTATTAACAAAGGATGGTCAATATTTACTGAAAATAAGTAATAACTATGTAATAAATGAATATAGAATATTAATATAAAATATAATAAAAATAAATATGGTTCTAAAATAAATGATTAATGAATCATATTTTAATATATATAAAGTTAAAATATATATTATCAATTGAGGATTCAATGTAATGGTTTCTCATCAAAAACTTCCTTTATTAAGACATGTTATGAATTACACACTTATTTCCATTATATGGTTAATATAATACCTATTTGAAATAATATATCTTAATAAAATATTAAATCATGGAAATTAATGTTCAATTTAAATTACTCTCTTTTAATAGGTTTTGATTCAAGTGTTATAAAATATGCAAGGGATTATTTTATAATATAATTTATATCAAGATTATTTATGTTTCAATTTCCATTTAAGAGAATTATATGTTTTTTATCTTCTAAAATCCATATATTTTCTTCTAATTTGGTTATTTCTGTATTTTTCAAGTATTATTTTCATATTTTCTATCTTTGGTACTTAAAACCATCAAAACATTGTTTATATAAAAAGCTTGCCTTATTTCTATTTTTTAGTCAGTAACATTTCTATTCCATATTCATGTTCTTTATTTTTATTTAAGAATATTATTTTCTATACATAAATGATTATAATATTCAATTCAGTTAAATTTAACATTAAATTCAAAATTTTAAAATGAATCTTTTAAGTGTTTTCCATACAGGTCATATTTGACTTTTTTTAAAAAGTTTGAAAAGTGACCCTTAACATTTTCCATATGGTTGGATTTTACCTTCATCCAGACCATTATTTATTATTTAGATTCCTTTATAAGTTTTGATATGTTTTAAAAGTAATATATATTCATGTTATTTTATGAAATTTTCAAAATAAAATGATATTATTCTCTAAAATGTCTTGAAAATGTATTTTATTACATTTATATAAGATCGAATATTTTTTCAGGTATGTATCTCTCTGAGTTTTTCATTAAAATTATCTTTTTTATATTTTTCCTCATCTCTAACCATTTTTTGATGAGTCTTATTTAGAGAAGAATATCCTTTGTTGGGGAAAATAACTTAAAGTTTGGGGATGACTGGTTTTTTGAATAAATGAATACGTGGGTTGTAAGGAAACTTGAGAAAACTATAGAGGATCCAAGCATAGACTAGTTTAGTATTTTGTTTGGATTAATGGATTCTGAGTATAAATGGGTCAATTGTTACCAAGTTTTTTTGGTATGTTGAGAATCCTTAAAGGGTGGTCATGTTTTTATAATAAAATTAGGCTAAAAACTATCTATATAATAGTTACACATCATGTAACCGTAATAAAAACCATGTAATTATTTTTAGACACATATTGTGAACTAATTCAGGATGTGTGACAAATATATACTATGAATAAATGACACATTGTGTTATGTTCAGGTAGAATTAAATATTTAGATGAGGCAAAGACTTTTGGTATATCCCCTTGAAAATAAATACACAACGTGTAACTGAATTATGCTTTTTGTATTTCCCCTAGTAGTAGGTTTTAAGTGCGTCATGTGTTTGATATTTTATCATTCTTAGGTTCATATTTTCCCCCTTGACCCTAAGGAAGCTTCCCAGAATTTTTGTAGTTCCACTCTAAATTTTGGATGTCTTGATCATGCATATGATCCTTGGTAAGTGGTTTTGGGTTAGGTTCTCCCTTATCTCCCTTTTTTCTCCAACTGTTGCAGTGTAATATCTTGACTATGTTCATTGTTGATTTTGATCTTGGTTGGTTTTGATCTATGATTCTTCTTATGATCATCTTCACCTTCTTCCTTATGGATTTTTTTCCATTGGAAGCATTTTTTGATCATCGGTTAAAGGTAGGAGGTTTTATATTAACCCTATAGTCTGATTTTCAAGTGCTAAGTATGTTCAATATTGTGATAGTGCTAACGCATGTATGCAGTAATTAATTAATTGAGTAAGAATGATGATATCCTATATTGTATTCTTCATTGAATCACTTTGGATTCAATTGATGATGTGACCTAGATTTTGGCTACCCATTTGGTGATCTAACCTTTGAAATTAATGAATTGTAGATGTCTTACTTATTATTTTAGAAAGTCATGTCATTTAGGTGATTACTTGATATAAATTCACCATGAAAAATTTCTTAATTTATTAATTGAGAAAATGGGAAAATTAAAAGATAATGGTAATTATTAGAATTAACCATTTGGTCATATGTGGTCATTTTTTGATATTATTGTTGTTGTGTTATTTACTTCGGACACATGTTGAGATGCTTATATATCGGGATATAACCTAACACATGCTGAGATTCTTATATATTAGGTTATACCCTAGCACATTCTAGGATACTTATATATCGGTCAATGACCAGACACATGCTGAGATGCTTATATATAAGGTTATGTCGTGGCACATTCTAAGATGCTTATATATCATTCTATGCCCTAACACATCCTAAAATGATTATATATCCATCTATGAAAGGGGACATGATGAGATGATTATATATTTGGCTAGGCCCTCATACATGATGTGATGTTTATATAGTGGTATTGGACCAACATTTTGTTTTACCATGGTCATATAGTAATGTTTAGCATGGTTGTGAGACATGATTTGTGACATTATATCATGGAACTGAGGTAGGTTATGTATTACCATGGTTATATGGTTATGTTTGGCATGGTTATGAGACATTCTTAGAGACATTCTGGTATGGTGTCGAAGCAGGCTGTTGTTTTATTTTATTAATTTTTAATTAATTAATACACATGTTTATCACATTATTTCATTAAATTATTATCAGACAGGATATTTTAGACATGATGGTGTTGGCCGACTAAGTTTTACTCACACCCTATTTAGGCTGTCATTTGGTACATGAATAGATATTGTGAATGTAGTTTTGGACAAGGGAAAGAGACCTTATTGCTGAACCTATTGCTTGCTGGGTGGGATGGAATTAAGAGATGGGTCTGGTATGGGTTTCATGACTAGATTATTATGGGGTTATCTTGTTTTAGATGACTCTTTTGTTGTATTGTTTTTAGTTTGACATTTAGAGACATATCAGCCTATCATTATATTATTCCTCATTTTTGGTATATTGGTTTCTCTTTTATTTTCTTAGTTTTGTTATATGGTTTCCTCTATGTCTATTACATGAATTGATTTTATTTATATGACTTATTTCAACTAATATTACACTTTATACCAGGGGTGTAGTCTCCCCACTATACACATCATGCCCTCGCTGCTAGTCGGCAGCCTCTTGTGTACTGGGAGGTGTGCTTGATGTCTTGTAACCAACCCTTTTTGTCCATGTGAGAGAGTTCTGGATAAGGGAATGTTAAAAAGTGGTATCAGTGGAGCAAGTTTTCTTTTCTATTTCTTTATTATTTGGGAAACATAGGAAGGAGACTAGGATGTGTTAGGTCTTGGTAATGATCTTGTACATGGGAGTAGCTTACCCATATATAGGGGAAAATCTGAGTGTCTAGGGATGGGATTGATGTTCATGATGTTTACTGGTTACAGTTTGATGTTATTTCACATCAAGTGATTCACATGTTGTGTGAGGTTATTATTTCATGATGCTATTGGGTTTTGAGATTTTTATTTTTTTGGTGATAGAGAATGATATGTTTATGTATGAAATAGGCACATAGGGATATATATTGACATGCATGGTTCATGATAGGGATATATTTATATACATGTGATATATTTTCTCTGTAGAATATGATATGAGATATCTATTATAACAAATAAATGAAATGAAATAATCGTTATGTTATGTTAAATAACATGTTAATACATGTTTAGGGAGACCAGGAGTCGGTTGTTCTATTTTGTAGTCACTTATTGAGGTTGAACTTATTGTTACCCAGTTCTTTAAGGTGTGCATTTGTCTTGTAGAGAAAATTCCCACTTATCATATTTGAATTAAACATCATGGTACTGAAAATCAGTAAGATCATAACACAGCTAAACCGAATCGTCTTATAGCTTCTAAAGATCATATGGATGTTCAACTTTGTGGTATCTTTCTTAGGGTTATGCGATCCATAGAAAGGGATATTGTTCACATAGTATCTTTGATGTTTGAGCTAACAATAGATTTTTAGCTACAACATCCTCTTATGTTCACTGAAGAGGGAGTACCCCATGTAGCTATGTTCTAGATAGAGTCTGTCTAGACAATCTTCAAGCACCTCAATACACCTATTTATAGGAGGGTGAAGATTTCTATATATATCCTTCATGGACTAGCCAAGTGTTGGTGAGATATTTAGGAGTAAATAGAAAGCAGGAATAGTTATATTGGAATGAATTTGATATGATGTTCTTGATATAGTTCTATATAGAGGTGTTAAGGGATAATAAGGATTAAGATTTCATCCATATGACTCAGGAGGGCATGTTAGTGTCAGACTACGCTGAACGTTTCACTGACCTGTAGTGATTTGAACCATATTTGTAAGCTAATGAGATCTTTAGGGTGAGATTCTTTCAAGATCTTATTCACTATGATATGATTTCATAGGTGAATGTGTTCCATTAGAATAGTTTTGAGGATGTGATGAATCATTCACTTATCACAGAGGGGAATCTGAGAGAGGCCCCAAGTAGCGGCCAAGCTAATTTAGCATGGTGAACTGGGAGCACTTCTTTGGGTAGAAAAAACACCTCTATGATAGTTTTTTCTTGGGAAGTAGTGGCTAGAGATATAGAGAAGTGGAAAACCATATCAGGATTATGTTCTGTTGCAGTAATATTAGAGTGGAAAGTTTTAACACCAGGGGACTCAGTGTCCACAC
Source organism: Viscum album (assembly GCA_963277665.1). NCBI lineage: Eukaryota > Viridiplantae > Streptophyta > Magnoliopsida > Santalales > Viscaceae > Viscum > Viscum album. Next base: position 841,264,779 of record OY728125.1, on the reverse strand, counting down.
CCGGATTTAGAGAACCATACTTACGAAATACTGGGTCATCCTTGAATGTTTTGTGGGAACATTATGTAGTAGAGTAGTGTAAAGAGATTAGGACAAGAACCTTATTCTAGAAGGGTATCAACTACCACTTAATAGGATGGTATCTAGAGTTCTACTGGTTGTTTAGGTTGAGATAGATAACATGGTACCCTAGTGAAGGAATGGAAATATTACTCATTGGGAACAACATAGGGGAGTTATATAGGATCCTAGGGTAGAGGGTATGGTCAGCTATATGTTATGTAGTCCAATACAGATGTTGTGGATTTAGGACTATCTACGGTCATAGGTATGATTCTTGTATCATCTACTTTATACTGTGTTTTTTTATATGGGAGAATCACATTCCTTTTTATCTGTACTTTTTCATATGGTTTTGGATTGGTTTTGGAAATAATGGATGATTATTTGAACATCGATACATATTTGGGAGTGTGGTCAGAGAATATCAAATGTTTCAAGATATATTATTTATAGATTGGTTGTTACCATTTTATTTTGGAACCATTTCGGCTGGAACCAACAGGATTCGATTTTATTATTGGTATGGACCGGTATGTTCTATACCAGAATCATATCAATTATTATAGGAGGAGAGTTACCTTTCTATCTTCAGAATGAGACAACTATTCTCACTAGGGTGAGTGGGATCTTTAGGTGGGTTATGCAGGACAGTGATATGTTGATTGGATTGTCACAAGGAAAAAATATCCAGTCTTACTCTAGAAAATGGTTGAATTTGGTAGGATTATTTTCCTCCAGTGGTAGATTATTTTTATTATGTATTTATTGATGAGTTATATGGCTTACTACCTAAGTGATATATTGAGTTCATGATCGATTCGGTGCCCAGGGAAGATCCATTTTCAATTCTTCCTTACAGAATATAACCAAAAGATATTTGGTATTTGAAATTCTTGTTGGAAGATCTAGAAGCTAAAGGTTTTATATATCCTAGTAAATCACCTTCGGGTTCTCTAGTTCTCTTCTCTAAGAAGGATAATGGTGCCTTTATCTTAAGTGTGGATTATCGAATATTGAACCTGATGAAATCCATGAACCGGTATCCCCTTACACATATCAATGATCTATTCAATCAGTATAGAGGTTATAGGATATTATATATGATCTATTTGATGTTATGATACCACTAGTTAAGGGTGAGACCATCAAACATCACTCAGACTTATTTTAGGAGCAGGTTTGGATTGAAAGAGTTCATAGTGATGCTGTTTGGTTGACTAATTCATTGGTGGTATTCATGGACTTGATAAATATAATCTTTCATCCTTTTCTAGATAAATTTTTGGTGGTTTTTGTTGGTGACATCTTAGTGTACTCCCAGTTAGCATACAAGTATCCCCAACTTATTGACATTGACCTGATTACATTGAGAGAGCATCATCATTATACCAAGCTAACCAAATATAGTTTTTGATTTAATAAAGTGCACTTCTTAGGCCATGTCATCTCAGATGAAGAAGTTTCAGTGGTCTTAGAGATGGTATCATCCATGGTTTCTTGGTAATATTCATATAATTTCTTCGATATTCAGAGATTTCTAGGTTTAGTAGGTTATTATTAGTGCTTTATCCCGGACTTAACCTGCCTGGAAGCAATGATTTTAGGACTAACCAAGAAGGGAGTGAAGTTTGTTTGGTTAGATACTTTCGAGAGAGGTTTTTAGGAGATGAAAGGTAGGCTAACCTTATCACATATCCTCTCTTTACCTTCTCCAGGTAAATAATATACCATATAATATGACACATCATAAGTTAGACTTAGAACAGTTTTGATGAAAGAGGATTGAGTGGTTGCTTATGGCTTCGGGAAGTTGGGACCACATGGTAGGAATTACCCAACTCATGATCTGGATTTATAAGTAGTAGTATGTTCCCTGATATGTTTGAGACAATATATTTTAGGCCATAAGTTTGTGGTGTACATAAAACATAAGATCCTCAGGTACATCATTTTTTAGAGGGACCAAAACCTTCAGTGGAGGATGTGGGTCAAGTATTTTTATTTATTTGACATCAAGTTGGATTATAGACCTGGAAAGGGTAATGTAATTATTGTTGAATTGAGCCAAAGGATGCAGACTGAGGTAATATAGAAGTCTTGCGATGAGTGGCTGATGATGGACCTCTTTGAAGACATGAATCTATATGTTTGGAGTATCTTTGTTGAGTAGCTCTAACTTTGACATCTATTATACCTGTTATTTTGGATTGGGTCAATACTTGGTAGTTATATATTCCAAAGGGATTATTTTTTAGAGACATCTTATATGGTTGGGAGACACCATCGGTATGGTCTCTTGGTAGTGTCAATTCTCTTATTTTTCGTGGCTGAGTATGGGTACCTATGGGCTTACATGAGGAGATGATGAAATATTTTTATAATTCTGGGTGATAGGTACATCCTAGTTTTAGAAATATGTATCATGATATCCATAAATATTATTGGTGTTCATGAATAAATAAGGATGTAGCAATCCCAATGGAGAGATGTTTAACTTTTTAGTTTGTAAAATCTGAGCATCAGAAGCCATCTAAGATTTTACATCCTTTTATCATTCCGGGATGGAAATGGGATGATGTCACTATGAATTTTATGACAGGATTACCCAAGACAACCTATAATAATGATGAATTATGGGTGATTTTGGATTTAATAAAGAAGGTATCCCACTTATTAACTATCAAGAAGACATTCACAATTGATGATTTGGGTGGTCTTGATGTGTGCAAGGTAGTTTGATTTCACGGTGTTCTAAGGAGTATCATTTCTGATAGAGATACTTGTTTCACATCATAGTTTTTGAAGGGTCTTTAGAATGATTTGAGATCATATGTTCCTTTTAGTATGATCTATCATCCTTAGACCGATGGTCAATATGAGAGGACTATTCAGGTTCTGAAGGATATTTCATAAGCTTGTGTTTTTTATTTTGGTGGTTAATGGGAGAAACATATGGCCCTCATGGAGTTCTCATATAATAATAGCTTCTAGTACTCAAACCATGTGTCAATTTTTTATGATTTTTATGGAAGGTCAGGTCATTCACCTCTTTATTGGTTACAGGTAGGTGAGTTAGCACTTATTAGACCTAGTATCATGTAGAAGACATCTGAGAAAGTTTATTTGATCAGAAAATGATTGGTGACCATGAAAAAAAAGAAGAAATATTATAATGAGCATCAGAAAAGACAAATTGAGTTCAAGGTTTAACACTGTGTTTTCCTTTTGGTGTCACCTATGTGGGGGTAATGTCTTATTGGGAGGAATGGAAATCTAGAACCTAGGTTTTTTGAGGTGTTTGAGATAGTGGAAATGGTCAATATGATGGAAAACTGTTTGGCTCTTCCACACCAATACAGTTCAATGAAATGAATGTTTCACATGTAAAAACTGTAGAGATATCATCCAGACCCTTATCACATGGTAAAGGTATTATATGTCGATCTCGATATAGATGTGTCCTTTAAGGAGAATCCAATATGAATTGTAGACTGTAGTGATAATTATCTTTGTGGTAGGATCATACCATTGGTTCAAGTGCAATGGTAGCATGGGTGAGTTTAGGAGGAGACCCGAGATAGGGAGTCTAATATGCTAACATAATGTCTAGACCTTTTCACTGATACCCCTCATTGATTCTTGGCGTAGCTCGGGAATGAGCTGTTATATAGAGGGGATGTTGTAAGATCCCAGATTTTTTTAGCTACATATTTCTATGTGTTTTTCATTAAACTTATTTCATTTGGGTTTTTCCTCATATTTAAATCTTGGTGGAATAGTCTTGTTCAAAGACAGATATCCATAAGGGAAAATGACTTAAATTTCATGGATGTCTATTTGTTTGAATAGAAGAAAACTTGGGTTGTAAAGAAACTTGAGAAAATTGGGAAGAATCTACTTGGGGACTAGTTCAAGATTCTATTTCGATTAATGGAGTTTGTGTATAAATGGTTCAAGTGTTAATAAGGGTTTTTGGTGAGTTGAGAATCCTTAAAGGGGGGTTGGGTTTTTATAAGAAAGATGGGATAAAAAACTATCTGAAAAATAGTTACACATTGTGTAAATATATTACACGCCATGTAATTGTTTCTAGACACATGTTGTGAACTGATACATTATGTGATATGAATACATGACATTAAGGCATTACACATCATGTAATGTTCAAGAAAATTAAATATTCAGTTTAGGTGATGTGCTTTTCGGTGTATCCCTCCAAAAATAAATATATGATGTGTAACTAAATTTCATTCTGTGTATTTCCCCGAGTAGAAGGTTTTAAGTGTGTTATGTGTTTGATATTTTCTCATTATCATGTTTATATTTCTTTCCTTGACTTTAGGACCGCTTCCAGGTATTTTTAGAGTGACTATATTGATTTCGGACATCCTGATCATGCATCAGATCCCTGGTAAGTGATTTTGGGTTAGAATCTCCATTTTCTACCTCTATTCTCAAATTGTTGCAGTGTAATCTCTTGATTGTGTGCATTTTTTGTTTTAATCTTGGTCAGTTTTGATATAGGTCTCTTCTTTAAATTATCTCCACCTTCATCCTTGTGGGTGTTTTCCATTGGAATTATTATTTGATCTTCGGTTAATGGTATGGAGTCTAATATTATCTCTATGGTTTGATTTTCAAATTCTAAGTATGTGAAATATTGTGATAGTTCTAACACATGTGTGAAATAATTAATTAATTGAATAATAATTATGATATCATATGTTGGATTCTTTATTGGATCCCTCTGGATTCAATTAAGGATGTGACCTAGATTTTAGCTACCTGTTAGGTGAGAAATTTTTTGAAAATAATGAATTGGAAATGGATTACAAATTACTTTATCATGAAATGTGATTTGAGTGATTGTTTGATATAGATTCTATGTGAAAACATATATTAATTGATTAATTGAGATAATGGGTAAATTTAAATACAATGGTGATAAGTAGAATTAACCATTTGGTCGTATGTGGTCATTTTTTGATATGTTTGTTGTTGTCATATGCACTTATAACACATGATGGGATGATTATACATTAGGTTATTCCCTCACATGTGCTTAGATTCTTATATATTGGGCTATGTCCTATCACATGCTGAGATTATTATATATCATGCTATGCCCTGACACATGATGAGATGCTTATATATCGGGCTATGACTTGGAACATGCTGAGATGCTTATATATCAGGCTATTCCATGACACATGATTAGATTCTTATAAATTAGTTTATTCCATCAAACATGCTGAGATGCTTATATACTAGGCTAGGCCCTAAAACATGTTATGATTCTTATATAGTGTGCATGGCCCAATGTTTTGTTTTAACATGGTTATATTGTAATGGTTGGCATGGTTGTGAGATATGGTCAGAGACGTTCTGGCATGGCACTAAGGTAGGTTATATATTACCATGTTAATATGGTTATGGTTGGCATAGTTGTGACAGATTATCGAGATATTCTGGTATGGTGTTGAAGCAAGTTGTTGTATTTTATTAATTATTGAATTAATTAATACAATTTTTTATCACATTATTGCACACACATCTTATCGGATTGGTTAGTTTAGTCATTCTAGTGTTGACCTACTAGGTTTTAATCACACCTTATTCAGGCTGTCATTTGGTACCCGAGTAGATTTTTTGGATGCATGTTTGGACAAGGGAAAAGGACCTTGTTGTTGACCCTATTGCTTGCTGGATGGAATGGAGTTAGGATATTTGTCTGACATGGGGTTCAGGACCGAATTCTTTTGGATTTTTCTTATTTCAGATGAATCTTTTATTGTACTGTTTTATGTTTGACATTTAGATACATATCATCCTATCATTACATTATTCCTCCTTTTTGGAATATTGGTTTCTCCATTATTTTCCTAGTTTTTTATATAGTTTCCTCTATGCATATTACTCTAATTTCTTTTATTTATATGAATTATTTCCACTACTATGAAACTTCATACCCTAGGGTATAGTCTCCCCACTATACACATCACACCATCGCTACTAATCGGTAGCCTCTATCATACGGGAAGTGAACTTGAGGTCTCTTAACCAACCCTTTTTGTCCATGTGAGAATGTTTCAGATTGGTGGATGTTACAACTTATGTATATTTATATTTTCCACTCCACATTTATTATCATTAACTTTATTTATTTTAAGTTTTTAATTATAATTTGGAATTAGGGTAGGAATAAATTAGTGAAATCCCTAAGGATAAATCTAAATATATGTTTACATCCTAAAATTTTGGTGAAGTAAAAAGTGTGTGGTTTCCCAGCAATGAAATATCCTTTTGGATAGAAAAATTTGGATGTAATTATTTTCATAGATTCACCCGTTAGTAATACCCTAAAAATATTAGTTAAGTGTTAAATCGATATTTACTTAGTACACAACTAGTGGACCTAACTGCACACCAGGTTTGACACTCTCAAGGGATAATATTTGGATATTTCCCATGGTACTTAAATACCAATGAACTCATGAATAAAATGATACAAAACTTGATATTTTCTTATATGATACCAATATAATGTGTTAAGTAAATCATCTTTTCTTAAAATTTCATTTCATCTATGTTGATGTATTTTAATATTTCTTGTTATTCTCTAGGTACATGTTATAGTGATACCATCCACATTCTTTCCTTGGATTACTTAAGATAATGTATTAAGGATGTTTTTATGAAACCAGTTTATTTACCATGGGTTAGTTAAAATATGAAGGAGTTATGAATGCTTCCATGTTCATGAATGTTTATCTTCTAGTCATACTATTATTTATAACAAATTGGTGGTCTTATTTACCCCCTTATGAATTTATATTTCATACAACACATTGTTTGTAATGGTTTTGATCTATATCCCTCTCATATCTCTACGGACTTCATTTTTGTCCTTCATTTCTATGTTCTTTAATCTCATGAATGTATTCTATATCAATTCCATTATTGAATTTCCATATATCCATTACTCTACATGATGTGAACACTTTATAAATTTAAGGGTGTTTACCATGAAATTTATTCCATTTATTGATTGGATAATTATTTATAATTTTTGTACTTATTATTTAAGTAATGATAATTATTGATTACAAAGTCATGCAGATTATGTACTATTTATTGAATCCTTTAATATGATGAATTCATTGGACTTATTTAGTTATGGGTGGTTCCTGAAATTATATATCACCTCGAGCATCGATAGGTCTCGTGGGAGAAAATAGTTTGGGTATTCAGCATATGGATTTCCTATTTATTTAAAATGTCTTTACATGAGGCCTTGGTAGTAAGATTAAGATGTATTAAATTATGAATTCCATCATTATGTAATCTTTTATTGATTCTCATGTTATTATTTATATCATTAATTCATCCATGGATATATTTCATGCACAAGTTATTATAGAATATTTTATTATTATTTATACCTACCATATTTATCATGCCTTGATTATTCCATGATAGATTCTATTATATGTTAACCCTTAATGGTCGTTTGAGATAACCCATTATTATGTTTCTATTTCTATAGGTTTTGAAGGAGAGTAATACAAATGATATTTCTAGAAGTGTATTATATGTGGAGAATTTTGTGGGAGATGTTGAAGAATTGGCATGGAATCATAAAATCTGGGTATAATGGAAAAAGTATCCAATGGGTGAGAAATATATGAGTTTTGTTAAGTATATTTTTTATAATTATCTAAACCTATAAACCTAAAAGGACTTGATTATGAAACTGTATCAATGTTTATTAATGATATTTTAGTTATTAATGAATATATTTGGTTCGCGTTAGTTTGTATCAAATCTATTATGTAAAGATTATGTTTTTAACACCATATTCAGGAGTACCATTCTAGGGTGTTAGTGTTGGTATTTAGAAGGGTTTATATTATTTTAGAGATTATAATATTATCTATTAAAAATAATTTATCATTTATAAATATCATCAAGTGCTAATAAGTTTATATTTGACCATAAGTTCAAAGGTTTAGATACCCTTTTGAAGCTTGTGTCACTAGATTTAAATGGATTATAGATATTTTCATAGACATTAATAGGAATACATGATTAAGTTATATATAACCATTGGGTTTAGTATGTGATTTTTTGTGGAAGTTATTTGAGAATATTTTTATTTCTATGGAAAATTCTAAGGTATAAATAAGCATTAGTGTTAGTATATGAATTTGATTCAATATTATTCAGGTTATTTTGGGGGTGATTAATATACTTTTGGAGAATATATTTCTATTATTTTTGGGTTTAGGATATAGTAAGGAAATATTTTAATAATTATTGAGGTTTAATAATTTATTATATAAAATTTAGATTAATTTTGGAAGAAAATGTGATCAAATCATTTAGTTTTTTGGGTTTTGGATTGGGTCTAACATATTTTGAAGATTTTTAGGATTTAATTATTTGTTGAACAATTTATGTTAAAATTTGGTTGTTATTGTTGAGTTTTTGGAGATTAATGTAATAATTATTCACATGAAGTTTTATTAAAATTTATTATTATTTTGAATTGTGATAACCATTTTCATTTTAGTAAATGGAAAGAGATGGGAGGAATAAATTTTTTATTCTTTTGTGGATCTTTTGATCAATTAAAAGCTGATTTTCAAGATTTTGACATGAAAAATTCATCATGATTATTCATTATTTAGAATATGATATTAAGTAGAGTTAGATAACTAATAAAAAAACAACCAAAGGATAAATTTAACTTATATGATGAGAAGAAATCAAGTATGTATATTTTATGAAATTCCTTATTTTGATGGTAAAATAATTCCTTAAACTCAAGTTAAAGGGTGATAAATATATTTAGTCTTACCACTCAACTATCAAGGTATGTTTTTGAAAATCTATTCACAAGTATGAGTCTTATAATAGTACATAAGTTACCTAGTTGTAACTTATAAATTCCTTATCATGATAAGATCTATATTTGAGATTATATTTATGTCAAGATATCTTTATTTTGGTATGAATAATTAAATATTTTACGACATAATCTATTTAAGAGGGGATAATTTAACAAACCAATATTTCAATATGTATTTTCCTATAAATAAAACCAACATGTATGATATCTTTTGATACAGAATGCAGTTGGGGTGGTTCCATAGTGGTAAACCCCATAAGCCTGTATCCAAAAGACCCAGGTTCAAAACCGGGTAGGGGTGATTTCTCATGTTACTATTATAGAACTGTAGTAGTAGTATAATTATAATCACGGTAGAACTATATAAGTTGTTGTACTGTAGTGTTGGAAGGTACTATAGCGGTGGTGGTACTGTAGTAGGTATGGTAACAACCTGCATATTGTAGCTGTATTATTCATCAGAGGGGATTTTGGGCCCCAATATGGGATTTTAGAAATAGTATTATGGAATTTATGCCCCTGGGACATCGGTCCATGTTCATGGTAAACTTTTCCTTGGGCCTAAATGCTATGTAATGGGTCTCCCCTTACCTAAATAGAAATAGGTCTTTTCTTTCATAATAAAAAGAGACTTCAGCCTCAAATTTTTCGATACATGAAACGAATAACTAGAGTGAATATCACTTTATTAAAATGCATGATTACAGTTAAATGAAACATAATTCATAAAATAGATTATTTTTTAAAATTACAAGGGTTTTATTTTACTTAAGAAAATACTTTTAATTCTAGAGAAAATATTTTGATAAATTATGTATTTTTGATAAATGAAATATTTTTTAGAAAATGATTTCAATAAAATTAATTAATAAAAAATAATTTATTATTAAAATAACTTAACAACATTCATAAAATTATTAGGTAATTATAAAGAGTACTAATCTAATAATTTTTTTCTAAATGGAAATGTTATATTTAAAAACATTATTATTTTGTTTTATTTAAAAACTAAATTTATCTTATTTGGAGAATTAACTTTAAAAAACACTTTTTATAAATTTAAACACCTAAATAATGATTAATAAATTGATTATAAATTGGTAATAAATGAAAATAAAATCATTTTATGGTAAAAAGAGATATTTTTCAGAAAAAAGTTATTATAAAAGAAAAATATTTTATCTTAAAAATATTAAATTAATAACCATTGATAAATTATTTTTATGAAATTTATTTTTAATATATTCAATAAAATAAATTAAAAATCATATAATGGTTATTACTAAGCCCGTAATTTTAATAAATTCATTTTTTTCTCAAAGATTCATTTTTTTTTCTAAAAATGTTTTTACATGTTTTGTGCGCTAAGATTAAAATTAATTTTTACCACCTCTATAAATTGATTTTTTTAAAATTGATTTAATATTTAGAATAATAATATTTCTTTTATTTAATATTATCCATCTCATTTTTAGTTATAAATTTAATTTACCATAATAAAACAATTTCACTACGACAAGGTGTAGGATCTAAATAGTGATGTAGATGCTCAATATACAAGAGGGAGGGTGAATTGTACACTTTAAAAATTCATTTGGAACCCTTAAAGTTAGTTAAGAATAACTATGTTTTCCTTAAAAGAAGGAAAGGGCTAAGTTTAACAAAGTTAAACTAAGAAAATTCACAACACCTCTAACTCTAAATTCAAACTTGGAAAGAGATTCCAAACGTGGGGTCCGGAAATATGGTTCCGGAAATTGAACCTTAATAAAAGATTACAATATAAGATTCTACCTTAAAGCATATAGAATCTAAATGAAATAGAGTACAAATAAGGAAGTATAAGAAAGTTATACTTTCCTTATAATACAGAATGCAGCGGAAATTAAACAAGTAGTTAAACTACAAGTAACAAGATAATAGTCTTTTATCCCAAAGAGAAGGGTATCCAACAACCTTGGATAAAGGTCCCTTGATTTATACTTTCAAGAAAGTCTGTCTTACCCACACCAGGGTAAGCCCTCGATACGAAGATCAGAGTCTCTGTCTTGCTATCCCCGCAAGTCCTCAACTTCAAGATAGTTGGCAACCTCTGTCTTCCTCAGCAAGGAAGCCCTCGAACTTCAAGGTAGTCGGCACCTCTATCTTCCTATCCCCGGAAGCCCTCGAATGTAATCACCAACATTCGGAGTCACACGAAGCTTTTAGAGTTAATAAGAGCCTCTCTCTCTAGAAATCACTTCAACAGCATGTATGCACAAAACTAAGTTGTTCATCTGTCATCAGTTATCAGTTGTGAGCTCTTTCAAATGAGCTCTTATTTATAAGTAAGGTCGTCTCCTTCTCCAACGGTCATATTTTCCTTAAAGATCGGAGGGACCTGTACACGTTTCACTTAGACAACAGTTAGTTTATAACAAAATAGATGACATCGTTTTATAACAAAACAAGTGTAACAGAATGTACGACATCGTTTTAATTCTAACTCAAAAGTTCGGAATGAATGCTTCGGAGTGAAGATTCGGAGTGTAAAGGAAATAATAAAGAGTATAAAAATTATAGAAATAAAAGTTCGGAGTCTAACCAAAATATTTTTCGGAGTCTGAATTAAATCAGAGTGTATAAAACAAAGATAACCTGATTCTGTTTAATAAGAGAATTCGAAATGAGAGTTCGTCATCAGAATTCGTAATGAGAATTCATCATCAGAATTCGTAATGAGAATTCATCATTAGAATTCGTAATGAGAATTAAATTTCGAACTTCATAAGAATTCGTATCCTGAATTTGGAATAGAACTTAGTCAGTGTTCATATCCGGGATTCGGAATGATACTTTATTACAGTTCTCATCTGGAATCTGGAGTGAAACTTCCTTACAGTTCTTATCTAGTATTCGGAACCTCAAACATAATACTTTATATCAAAGTTTTAAACAAATCCAAGAAAACAGAAATGAATCTGAATTTTATACTTAGGAAAAATATGGATGGGAAAAAAATGATAAAGATAAATTTCCTTATAAAAGCAATTTTCTTTAAGAAAGCATTTTTCTTAAAGATAAGGTGTTTGTGATTTTAAAAACAAGAAGGAATGGAAAATTCATAAGGAAAACCTTACTGACTCAACACAAGGTTTAAAGGGGGTTAATGGGAGAGCTAAACTAAGGGACGAGACTTAAAATATCACTAAAACATGTCAAAATTTGATTTTATGGGTTTATTTAAACCCTTTGGTATTTTATATCCAGATATTTGGACTCATGGTACCATATGACCATGAGAAATACAATTATATTATTTTAATGTTAAGAGTATTTATAAAAGTGTCACCCCTCCCTCTCACTTATAAAAGGATCCCTTAAACCCCTCACTTATTCAAACTATATCAAAATAGTATCTTGATAAAAATATACCAAAACCCTACCCAACACTCTTATACAAATCATAGAGCTCATTCCCTCATCAATGGACCACTCTATGAAGGTGTAAACCGCTAAGTAAAGGATCCATCCAAAGAATTAAGGTTATAAAGTTTAATTAGTTTTCTCATTTTTATTTTATTCTCATACCGCTACTCCAAATATAACCTACTCATTCAAGTAGAATAACATCATTATCATTAATGTACTTAAATTTTATTCTTTTAATGGGATTCTCATTAACTACCTTCCTCTTACCCTTTCTATTAAAAAGGAAACATCACCCATGTTATGTGTGGACTACTACCTATATAGACGACATAATTTATTTTTCATCACCACCTAATACAACCAGCTATAAAAGTATGTATTTAATTAATAAATATGATACTTGTGACATAATTATGATTTTTAAAGATAAACCATTATCTATCTTATTTACCTCGCATTCATTAGAAAATGAACATGTCGCCCATGAGTACGTGCAGACGACCACCTCTATAAATGATGTATTTCATTTTCCATAACCACTTAAAATAGATAGTTATACTAATGAATTTAATTAATTAATATGAAATTTATAATATTATTTAGGTTATTTAATGTTTATATACATTTTTTTATTCCCTTAAAAAATCCTTCTTATGGAATTAAAATCATTAAAAATATATATTTTAAGATTTACATGAAAATCATCACCATAAGTTTCATAAAGTGGCCATGGAACTTATTAAATACATAAAAACATAATATAAATATTTATAAACATTATATATATTATGAAATCATGTACATTAAGTTATTACCAAAACTGTTACACCATAATAGAGAAACAATGGTTGAACTACTAACAACAGATGAATAATATTGACTAAAAATAAGTAATAACTATGTAATAAATGAATATAAAAGATTAATATAAATATTAATAAACATGAATAAGGTTATGAAATAAATTATTAATTAATATTATTTTATTATAAAATAAGTTAAAAAAATTTCTAGAGGAAGAGATTCAAGGTAATGGTTTCTCATCTCAAACTTCATTATTTGAAATATGATTTAGATTACACACCTATTTCCATTATATAGTTTATATGTTGCCTATTTTAAATATTATATCCTGATCAAATATTTATTCATGATAATTAATTTTTCATTTCAGGTTCTCTCTTTCATGAGGTTTTTATTCATGTGTTATAAAATCGTTAATGGTTTATTTTATGATCTAGTTTTTATCGGGATTATTTATGTATTAGTTAACATTTGAGGAATTGTAAGTTATTTAACTCCTAAAACTCATATATTTTATTCTCCTCTGGTTATTTTCAGATTTTTAACATATTGTTTCCATTTTTACTCTCTTTGGTACTCAAAACCACCAAAATATTTTTATATGCAAAGACAAGCTTATTTACCTTTTTGGTCTGAAACCATTTTCTTCCTTATACATATTATTTAATTTGTTTCAAGAATATTATTTTCTATAAATAAATTATTTATCATGTTCAATTTTTTTTAACTTTTACTTTCTATCCAAAAGTTTAAAATGAATATTTTAAGTGTTTTATATGCAAGTAATTTTTGAATTTATTTACAAAAGTATGAAAAAATATTTTCTTAATGTTTTCCACATGATCAGATTTTCTCTCCATTATAACCATTATTAATTATTTATCTTCCTTTATATGTTTTTATGGTTTTCTAATGTAATATATATTCCAATCAATCTCTGAATTTTTCAAAAATAAAATGATATTTTTCTCTTAAAAGTTCTGAAAATGGATTTCATTCAACTTATTTGTATTTTTATCTTCCACTCAACATTTCTTATCATTAAATTTATTTATTTTTAATGTTTAATTATAATTAGGAATTGGGACTAGAATACATTATTGAAATCCCTAGGGATAAATCTAAATATAGGTTAACATCTTAAAATTTTGGTAAAGTAAAAAAGTGTGTGGTTTCCTATAAATGATATCTTTATCTGGAAACAGAAAAGTGGATGAAGGATATAAAACAAATACACCTAGGGTTAATAATCCTAAAAATGTTTGGTTGAGTATTAACTCAATCATTACTTAGTGCACAACTAGTGGTCCAAAATTCACACCTAATTTGACACTCCCAGGGAATATAATTTGGATATTTAACATGATTATTATGAACCATTGAACTTGTAATATCAAAATATATTACCCTTGATCTATTATTATGTGATACCATTTGAAAGTGTTAAGTAAACCAACTTTTAATAAAATAATTTTTCATATTTACCAATATCCTTTAATTTTTCTTATACTTAACTGTGTATATGTTTTAATGGTATCATCCACTTTCTCTCTATGGATGGCTTAAGAGCTGACATTAAGATATATGCTAGGGAGGGGTAGTTCCATGTAATCTATTTGGAATTAATTACTCTATGGTATTTGGGTAATGTAAGGTGTTTTTAAGCCTATGAGCCATTTAAAGGTTCCCCTTCAACCCTTAAAATAGGGATTATCAAAAATAAATAAAAAATGAAGGCCTTCGGTCCATTCAGGTAGGTATACTTGTTATTTCAATGTGGATAATTATTTATTACTAAGGAATTTTGAAAATGTGTTGTTTATTAATTCCATTAATGTGATGAATTTAATAGTATTTTCTTTCCTAGCCCGTTACATTTCCATTTTGAGGTAGTCAAAGGTGTTTAGAGGAGTCTAGATGAGGTTCAATGGAGATGGAGCTAAAGTAGAACTATAGAGGGCATTTTCACAATAAAAGAGGGATTTATGGAATAAGATAGTGGTTTACAACGTGTGTGGCGAGCTGGTTTATGGATTGTACATAGTAGAGGGGTTGGGAATAAAATTAGTTTACGCCATAACATGGAGGTTTATGATGTACTTTAATTATAGAACTGGGAATCATGTTTTTCAGTTATTTTTGGAGTTTTTAGGGTTTTACTGTGCAAAGGTGGGTTTTACAACATAAAATCCACAGAACATGGAAATTACGACATAATAGCGTGGTTTACAATGTAAATTTGGTGAATTAAAGGTTTATAAACTAAGTTCAGTTGTTTTTTTCATTCATTTGGTCATCACTCTCTCTCTATATATAATTTTCCAAGATAAAATTAGGAAATTTTGGGATACTATAACCCATATTCCCTCTCCTCGATCCTTGGGATCCATTGGTTTTTTGTTGGATATCAATGGTGAGTTCTTATCATTTTTCATTTAGTATTATTCTGAAGATAAGTTGTGGTTTTCTGGTTTTGGTTTGAGGTGTGTGTGGGATGTGTTTTTATGGATACATGGTTTAGTTTAGGTTGATCCATAATTCTCTTATGTGGTTATGGTTTTTGGGTGATTCTTCCTTCACCTTGAGGTGTGCAGTAAGATCAGAAAATTTCTTTGAGATTGGTGATCCTTCATTTCTCACCTAGTGTATCATACATGAGAGGATATACTTTTCTTTATCTTTGAGAAGTAGTATATCTGTTCTAATAAATATAAATAACTGGTTAAATTGAAATTAAAATATAAAAGGGTTTGATTTTCATATCTTTAGAACATTTGATATTATTTTTGATATAGTGATTCTATGGCAAAAGTGCCCCGCGGAAAATTATGGTCATTGGGGGATTGGTTTGTGCAGTGTTTATTGTGATTATGGAACCTTGCTGTCTTTTATTGGAATCAACTTAAATAATTTGAAATTAGTTAACTACTTATATTTGGATAATAAAATTATTTCCCCTAGATTATGTCTTGTATAAGAATTCCCTAAATAAAGAAGTGGAATGTGATAAAAATACCCTTCATAAATATGGAAAAAAATGATGTTCTTTTTTTGTGACCATGATATAGGGTGGTGTGAGGATGATGTGTATTGAGATTTGATCATGTTATCGGGTGTTTTGGGGTTGGTGTGTGTTGAGATGTGACCATTCTATGTGGCAATGAGATGTCATGTGGTCAGTTTGAGGCCATGTTGTGGGGAGGTGATGTGTGGTTGATATGTGGTTGGTGTGCAAGAAATCTATTTTTTAATACTAGTTGCCTAGGTAGTGATAGAATTAAATGATGAAGTTGAATATGAAATGGTATGGGATGGTTTGGTTAATGAAATATAGTGGCTAATAAATTAATTGAAAATGATAAGTGTGGTTAAATGTGGTTAGTGTTTAATAATGAATTGAATGGGTTAGATAATGGAATTAGTTGGTAAATGTAGCTTGTGGATTGTGTGGTGTTGTGCATTTAGTGGTGGTAGAAAAATGGAGGTGTTGTGATTTTTTTGGTGCTTTTTGGTAAACCCATAGGATGTGCTTATGTGCGGTGATTATATATACATTGTATTTTCCTTGTGATTTTCTATATGCACCCCACCCGCATTGAGAACCATGTGCCAACACCCATACATTCATTGGGGTTTTCCCCAAAATCTTGGTAATGAGGATGGATTATTGGACACTCTCTATTTACCTATCTCTCTTCCATGTGAGTAGATATCAATAGGAAATGATTGTTGGAGGTCAGATAGTGCATCAGGTGATAGCCCATTTGCCTGCGGGTGAGGTGTGATGTGACCCTACTGTGTGGTAGTGAGATTTGATGTGACCTTACTGTGGGTCAGAATATAGTGGGGGTCATGCATGGTAGGATGTGGTAACAAGGTTGATGTACTTCATGTTCATGATCCCCTACTACTCTGGTTACGATGATATGTGATGACCCAAGTATCTTTGGGTTAGATGTGATGTGACCATGCTATGGGGTGGTGGCCTAGGTGACTTTGGGAAAGATGTGATGTGACCATGTCTTGGGGATGTGGACTAAGTGACTTTATGTATAATGTGATTTGACCTTGATGTGGGGTGGTTATGTATGTTATACGGAAGAGATGGAAGCACCAGGACATATGACGTTGGGGTGTAAGAGATACATCCTAGTGGAAAAGAAGTGTGGGGTACCCTTTATTGGTATGATTTTTATTATGTTATGATACTTGGATTGCATTATTTGGTGAAAGATTCCTAATAATGATGATATTTGTTAGTTAACCTTTTTAGGTGTTGCTTGTTTATGATATTTGTTTATAGGTGCACTAGTATTCTCTTTACACATGTGCATGAGAGAATTTGGTTTTCCTACTGAGTATACTTCTATGCTCAACCTATATATATAAATAGATATTTAGGATTCCATGAGGACTACATGGACCATGCTGGACATTACTGGCTCAGACCCTTGGATTGTTGTTATTTCATTTCCCTAGTTTTATTTTGGGTATTTATTTTTGGAGACTTTTATCTATATCTGATCACTATAAACATGTATTATGGTATGGTTTTGGATTTATTTTTATATTATGTCAAGGATTTTATTGTGTTTTATTCATCTTATCTCTCGATCAAATATTTTTATTGAGGTTAATGCCTCATATTTATGATAGTTTTATACCCTTAGTGCTAGTCACAATCCTATGGCCTACTGGAGGTAGGACTTAGGGGTTACTATCTCTCTCCCTTAATTACAGTATCATTTGTGGGAGGGGGTCATAATTGAGTGGTATCATAGGTAAAAGGTTCAAATATAGGATAAATTCTAGAGTTAGGTACTATGGGTTGGTATGGAAATGGATTCAGTTGATCTTGGTGCATGAAATAGACCAGGGAGACTAGATAGAACATGGGATTTTAGGGCCCCCCATGATCTGATACATGGAATCTAAGATTATTGAATGACCAGGTGTGGTGGACCTATTTGCAGGGTAGAGACCTAGGACTAGTACATAAATCATGATGACATGTGTTCTTATTTGAATTGGGGTTTTTGGGAAAGTTAAAAATAACTAACATTAATTAAATGAGTATTAATAAAATTCCATACTAGCATGCTTAGGAAAATTTTATTTTCAATTTTAGATATGGATCCTATTTTTTGTCTTCATGTGGTTTAGGATGTAGAGGTTTAGCAGGCTGATCTGGTTGATCATTGAAGTATTGGTCTATTTGAGGAGGACTATTAATGGTAGAGGATGTTTAATATTTTACAATGCTAGGATTTAGGGAAGTAATAGGGAAATATTTTTTATGTGGAAACCAAGAGCTAGTTAGAGGTGATGGAGATCACCTTCAGTTTGATTTGGGCCGTAGAGAAAAACTAGGTATTACTGGAAGTTAGTCAGATGTGGGGTGATGTGTGTCAGTGGTGGATGTTGTATTTGGGTGAGTGAAAGGAGGAAGTTAGTTTACGGGTCAACTTTCAGAAAGAGTTTCAGTAAGATTTTCTTTTTTCAACCCTAAAAGTAGTGGAGTGGTAGGAGCTTCTCTCCCTTTAGTAGGGGACTATATCAGTTTAAGATCTTGGGACCATGTTTATTTACTTGTTGTGTTTTCCCCGTACATTTCTCTATATGAAGATCCTCATGAGATATGTCTTTATAAGGCACTACATCCTTTAATCCGGTATGCAGTTACTCATTTTATATTTCCAATGTATCCGGATGTTCCGAAGGAGGATGTGATTGAGAGGATTCACTCATGGGGAGGTTTACTATGAGAGTGGATACAGTAGGGTTTCTCAAGGATAATAGTTTTCAGCGGTATTTCCTAGGAATCGGAGCCTTTGAGGTTTTAACCAGTGGATATTTGACCTCAATAGTACCTTTTCTGGCCTTTTGAGGCTAGTGGTTTTCATGATTTTCATAGGTAATTCAGGCCGGTGTGTTTTGTTTTTGTGGTTCGTGGCCATCACCAAAATAAATTCCTAGTGTCTATCTAATCTTAATTATATGGATGCATTCAAGTTCAATTCCAGACCCATTATTAGTTCCCAATTTTCCCATTTCAATAGCAGGGGCAGCTAGATTATGATCTAGTTAGGGGTCATGGAGAGGGTGGAGTTAAACCTCAAGAAGTTCCTCATTTTTAGGGAATTTTAATCAATCATAGAAATATATTTGTTCATCAATAGATAGGTATAAATTTTGGGCATTTATAATTGCATGTAGTAGAGGAAGCAGTGTTATAGGGGCAAGATCTCATTCATGTTATGCTTAGTTTGTTTTATACCCTTATTTGTTCCTTGTTTGTTTCAAGAGATTTATAATCCTTCTTGGACCCACTCTAGTATTCACTTTGGGACTATATGTAGAGATGATTCTCATGCCCCTAGTGTTGACTATTCCATTTGAAGACTAGACCATCTTGTTTGATGTGTGTCGGGGATGTAGACTAATGATGGGTGTACAAAAATATTATAGAGATATTTTCTTACTTTATATGTAGTCTTATGATGTTAACCTCATCATTTAATGGTCATATTTTGTTCACAATTTTATCAAATACTTTTGGAGGATAGTCATATTCTCAGATATGGGTGGAAAATGTGTGGTTTTCATTGGCGAGTCAGGTTTTCAGGTGGGTTGTCGGCATATGGAGACCCTTCTTTCATCAATGGATGAGTTGTCTATAGAATCGATGGATGTTGGAATGATGGGGGTTCGCAAGTTCATTAGGTATTTTCTGGATTTTTTCTCTAATGATTTTGTAACACTACCTCTTCAATGTGATGTTGAGTTTGGGATAGACTTAAAACTAGAAGATTCTCCAATTTCAATGGATCTTTATTAGATGGAACCTTTGGAGTTATTAGAGTTAAGGATTCAGATAGTGGATTTGATGTATAAGGGTTTCATCCGGCCTAATGTGTTATTATGGGGTGATCCATTGTTGTTTTCCAAGAAGGCATATGGTATTATGAGATTGTGTATAAACTACCAAATATTGAATCAGGTAATGATAAAGAATCGTTACCCTATTCCTAGGATATATGGTCTTTTAGAATAGATAGAAGGATTGGGTTGATTTTATAGGATCGATCCATGGTCTGGGTATCACTAATTGAGGTTGATATCTCGAAGACTGCCTTCAGATGAAGGTATGGGAACTTTGAGTTCATGGTCATGTCGTTCGATTCCAGAAACACACCAGTTGTGTTTTTGGGGCTCATGAACACCATGTTCTATGAATTCTTGGAATAGTTCATGGTTTTTTTCATTGAAAAAATATTTATTTTTATGAAGTTAATGGAGGTGAATTTTTATTATCTCATAGTTTCCTTTCAGGTCCTCCGATTCCAGGAGCTCTACGGTAAGTTGACTAAGTTTAAGTTTTAGACACAATAGGTGCATTTACTTGGGAATGTGTTGTCTAGGAAGGGTGTGATAGTATACCCATCGAAGGTTGAGGTGGTTTTTTCTTAGTTATCACCCAAGAACATGGCATAGGTTTGTAGTTTCCTTGGTCTCATAGGATATTATCAGAGGTTTGTACTCAATTTCTCTCGAGTTTCATCCTTTATGAAAACATTGACTAGGAAGGACCAATATTTTGTTTGGACTTATTAGTGTTAGGTAGTGTTTGGTTACCTTAAGGGTAAGTTGTTTAGTGCTCTAGTGCTTCAGTTTCTAGAGGAGGGGGTGATGTTTGGGGTATTTTGTAATGATTCCCATTTTGGATTGGGATTCATGTTGATGCATCATAGTGTAGTGGTCTCTTGTGGGTCTATTAAATTACATCCCCATGAAAATAACAATTACACCCTTGATATGGAGTTATAAGTAGTTGTGTTTGTGCTAAATTTTTGGTGATATTACCTCATTGGGGAGTGTTTTGTGGTCTTCAAGGATCACATGAGCTTATGGTACATCTTTTCTCAGTGTGATCTTGATCTTTTTCAATGGAGGTGCCTAAAGTTTCTGTAGTATTATGATTTTGAGATCTCTTATACCTCGGGACAGGTGAATGTTGTGTCTAATGATTCAAGAAAGAATTCATAGAAGGATTTTTTTAGAAGTTCATACATGATTAGAGAGTGATATAGTAGTTTACATCCCTGCACTTGGATTTGATTGTAGTTAATAGTAGATTATATTTATTTCAGATGAGAGTGAAGTATTATCTAATGTAATGGGTGGGGGATTATCAGTGGGGAGACTCATAGGCCAAGGTGATACACGATCTTATTCAAAATGTTGATTCTCTAGAGGGATGGTCAGAGGATGGTCAGAACCAATTAACGTTTCAAGGGAGAATATTTATTCCAAAATTGATATGTCATGGAGTCATTCATGATGTTTATATCTCACCTTTGTTGGTACACCTTAGAGTATACAAGATGCATTGTGGCTTGAAGATGTAGTTTTGGTGGCCTAGGATGAAATAAGCGGTGGAAGAATTTTTTGGTTTAGTATTTGGTTTTCCATCAGTTAAAGGTTGAGCGTTATGTTCCTGGAAGGGTTTTGGATCCATTAGATATTCCATAGTGTAAATGAGATGAGACCTTGATTTATTTCTTCATAGGGTTACCCCAAGATCAGAGAGGTTGCAATTCTATCTGGGTGATCATGGATCGATTGATGAAATAATCCCACTTCTTAGCAATCAAAGAGTTGGGTGCTATGGATGTTTTAAATAAGAGGTATATGGATTTTTTAGTGTGGTTTCATGTAGTCCTAAGGTCTATTATTTATTATCAGAACACACATTTGACCTCATGATTTTAGATAGGATTGTATCATTCTTTTGGAACTCAGTTACATCTCAACACTGATTTCCACCCTCATAAGGATTAAAATATTTAGTATACATTCCAAATGCTAGAGGTTATTTTTTAGGAATGAATATTAGGCTTTAGTGGATTGTGGGTAAGGAACTTTACTTTGGTTGAATTTTAATACAATAATAACTACCACTCTTCCATTTTCATGTCTCTATTTGAGGCATTGTATGAGAATCCATGTCATTATCCATTATACTAGATGGAGGTTGGGGAGGTAGAAGCTTTTGGTCCTGATGTGGTGTAGAGAATTATTGGGAAATTTCATCTTGTTCTTGAGAGGATAAAGGCACCATATGAATAGTATAAGTCTTATACTGATCAAAGGAACATGTGCTTAGATTTTGTGGTTGGATACCATGTGTTCTTGAGAGTCTCCCCTAAACATGGGAATCAGAGGTTTGATTGAGGGAGTAAGCTTTATCCCAATTTTGTTAGTCCCATTGAGGTTTTGGGTAAATTTGGTGAGTCATAATATCAGTTGGTGTTTCCATTGCGGTTGGAGATGATCTATGATGTATTCCACATATCCCAGATTCATTAGTATCTTTATGAATATTCCCACATCATTGACTTGGGAGAGATGGATATCAAGGATGGTGTGATGTTCATGGAGTATCCAATAAATATCTAAGATCATAAAGAGAAAGTGTTTCATGTACAAACCATTCCCTTGGATTGCATATTGTAGTGTCATGGTGTCCTGGAGTAGAGTTCTTAGGAGTGAGAGACCCAGATGCTTTCCTAGTACCCAGATCTGTTTTGAGTTTTTTATTTGCTCTATTTTCCTTGTGATGTGATGTTTGGACCTTATTTTATGAGATGTTTTGTTTTCTTGATGTGTGATTTGTGATAAATCTTCCATCATGTGAAAGGGGGGAAGATATTCTTAATCATGGAACGTTTTACTTTGATGTGATTGAAACTGTGTGGGAAAGACAGTGTCACCTGAAGTGGATAATATCGTGACATAGAAGATGAGATCCTCTAATTTATATGCTTAGTTAGTGAAGTGGTTCATATTGGTTTTATGGAAGGTTGTGACTATTAATATATGACATGGTTTTGTTCCTGATTAGAGGTGGTGATGTGTTTGTGCGATGATGCATTTGTGTGGGCTATTTGTTGTTGTTTCGGTTGGAGATTTTGGTTGGTGGTAGTGTTTGAGGTGTAACAAGAACCTTGAGAGGTATCCTGTGGGGTGGTCATTTGGACCCCTTTCATTTCAAGATTTTTTTTATTCTTGAGGATCATAATCATTTGATAGGTATCTAATGTAATAGTTCACGCCTTCTTGGATCGTTACTTTTCTATTTTGAAGTGTTTAGAGGTGTTTAGAGGAGGTTAGATGAGGTTTGGTGGAGTTAGAGCAACAATAGAACTTTAGAAATCCTTTTACGCCATAAAAGAGAGATTTATAGTGTTATATGGTGGTTTAAATATTGTGTTCTCAGCTAGTTTATGACTTTTACTCGGCATAGAGGCTGGGCATAAAATCGGTTTATGCCATAATATGGGGGTTTATAGTGTAAGTTAACTCTATCCCCAGGTGACATGTTTTTCGGTGTGTTTTGGAGTTTTGAGGGTTTTAAGGTGAAAATGTGGGTTTTATGGCATAAAACTGATGGCCCATGGAACTTATGACATGAAAGTTTGGTTTTTGCAATAAACTGGGCTAGTTACATATTGTTTATAAACCCATTTCATCTGATTTTTCATTCATTCGGTCATCTCTCTATTCCTCTCTCTCATTTTCCAGGTGAACCCTAAGTGATTTTGGGAGACTTTCCAATCTATCTTCCCTCTCCTTGGTCCTTTGGTTATGTTGGTTGTTCATTGGTGATCGGTGGTGATTTCTTCTCCTTTTTTCCATTTTTTACCTTGTTCTACTTTTGTAGATCTGTTGTGGTATTGTGGTTTGGGTTTGGGGGTGTGTGGGATATGTTTTGATAGATCCTTGGTGTAGTTTAGGTTGATATGTCATTTTCTTGAATGGTTTTGGTTTTTAGGCACTTCTTCCTTCACCCTACGGGACACAGCAATATCAAAAATATTCGTTGAGGTAAGAGATCTTTTGTTTCTCACATAGAGTATCAGGAAGGAGGAGATATACTTTTAAATTTCTTTTAGAAGTAGTATATCTAGACTAATAAATATATAAAATCCTTTTAATTTAAATTTAATGGAAAAAAGGTTTATTTTTCATGTATTTACAACTTTTTATATTATTTGTGATATTGTGGTTTTACGGGCTAAATACCCCACTAAAATCCTAGTTGTTGGGGGATTTGTTTTCACAGTGTTTATTATGATTATAGAACATTGTTGTGATTGATTGGAATCACCTTAAATAAATTTAAATTGGATAACAAATTATATTGGCTAATAAAATGGGTTCCCTGGGATTATTTCTTGTGTGAGAATGACCAAAATAAATAAGTAGAATGTGATATAAATCCCCTTACTTAATCATAAAAAAATCTATGATGTTCTTGTTGTGTGACTGTTATATGGGCGGTGTGGGGATGATGTGTTTTGTGACATGACCATGTTATGGGGATGTGTGGGGATAATTTGTGTTGATATGTGATCATTCTGTGGGGTGGTGAGATATTGTGTCCTTATTTTGGGTGATTATGTGTGTTTGAGATGTGTTTGGTGTGCGGTAGGTGGGTTGTGTTATGCTAGTTTTTTAGGTAGTAATGGATTACAAGGTTGGCGTTGAATGTGAAATGGCATGGGCAAGTTTAGTTAATTAAATGGAGTGGATAATAAATGAATAGAAAATGAGAAGGGCGGTTAAATGTAGTTGATGTTAAATAATGAAATGAATGGTATTAATAATGGAATTGCTTGGTAAATGTGGCTTGTGGATTGTGTGGTTTTGAGAATTTATTGGTGGTAGTGGATTTGGAGGTGTTTTTATTTGGTTAGTGATTTGTGGTGAACCCATAGTTTGGTCTTGTGTGTGGCTATTATATATACATTGTATGTTCCTTGTGATTTTCTATATGCACCCTACCCACATTGAGCACTATGCACTGACACCCGTATATTCATACGAGGGGTGTTTTTTCCAACATCCTGATGATGAGGATAGATGACTGGATACCCTCTCTTTCCCACTTATTATTCCACACAATTAGATGTACACAAGCTATGATGGTTGAAGATCAGATAGTGCATGAGGTGATGGGCATGGTGTTTGTGGGTGAGGTATGGTGTGATCGTGCTATGGGTGGTGATATATGATGTGACCATGTTTTGGGGTGGATTATAGAGGGTTTCATTAATTTTAAGAGGTGGTAATGAGGTTGATTTTCTTCATGTTTATGATACACTACTACTCTAATTACGATGAGATGTGATGGTTGAGGTGGCTTCGAGCAAGATGTGATGTGACCGTGCTATAGGGTGGTGGCTGATGTGTCTTCAGGTGAGATGTGATTTGGTCATTCTATGGGGTAGTGGACCAAGTGTCTTTTATCTTGATGTGGTTTGTCCATGTGATGGGGCAACGAGGTATGTTATATAGAAGAGATGTAAGCGCTAAAAAACAACATTGTGGTGTGAGATTGGCATATTAGTGGAAAATTAGTGTGGGGTACCCTTTATCGATATGATTCATATTATCTTATTATACTTAGATTTCTTTATTTGGGGAAAAATAACTGTTGAGTATGGGATTCATTAGTTTACCTGTTTGGGTGTTGTTTAATTTAGTTGTTTCCTCACTAGTGCAATTGTATGCTCCTTTCACATGTTCACGAGAGTCTTTAGTTTTCCAACCGATCATACTTGTATGCTCACCCTATGTATATAAGATGATTTTTAGGTTTCTATGAGGATTATGTGGATAATGATGGACATTACTAGCTCAGACCCTTGGACTATTGTTGTGTCATTGCTTTAGTTTTTTTGTGTATTTACTTTGGATACTTTTATCTGTAATTGTTCTATTTATACATGCATTGTGGGATGGTTGTCGATTTGTTTTTATATTATGTATTGAAGTATATTGTAGTTGATTTATCATATTTCTTGATCCTATATTATTATATATGGTAATGAATCCCATTTATAATATTTTTATAACCTTAGTGCTAATCATCAACCCGAGGCCTACTGGAGGTGGGACTCAGGGGTCATTATCTCTCTCCCTTGATTGCAATATATTTGATGGGAGGGGGTCATGAAAATGAATGTATTAGAATTATTTTTTAATAGGTGGGGTCCATAACTATATATCCCCTAGATTCATCGATATTTCTCATGAGACAAACTAGTTTTTGTATTCCGCATATGACATACCTATTTATTTAAGATGTCTTTAAATGTCACCTTGATAGTTAGGGTAAGATGTCTATAATTAGGAATTCCAGTATTATGTAATCAGTTATTAACTCCCATATGATTATTTACATTGTTATGATATCCATGGATATATTTCATGCATAATTTATTTTTTCGGATTTTATTATTATTTATTCCTATCATATTTATCTTTCCTTGATTATTCCATGATAGTTTCTACATTAATTTAACCCTTACTGAGAATTTTATCTCACCCCTTCTTAGGTTTCCATTTCCCCGAGTTATGAAGAAGAGTGGTATGAATGATATTTCTAGAAGTGTATTATGTTTGGTGGATTTTTTATTAGATTTTAAAGACTTAATATGGAATAGTAAGATATGGGTATATATGAACAAATGTCTATTTGGTGAGAAGATATTGGTTTTGTTAAGTATATGTTTTACCAATTCTATAAAGCTCTATACCTAGAAGGACTTGGGTGTGTAAGTGAATAAAAATTTATTAATGAAATTATAATTATAAATGACTATATTTGGGTTAAATTAGTTAGTATCAAAGCTAGTGTGTAATGATTATATTTTTAGCACTAGTTCTTAGATTACATATCTAGGGTGTTACATATCATACCTTTATTGAGAAAATTTTTTTATCATAGCCTAGGTCTACTTGGATCATCATCTTTGTCTATATCAGAATTTTTTTTATTTTATGTTTATTTATTTGAATTGATGATATCTTTCTTACACTAACTATGTTGTAGAGGAATGATCTTCTGTTTAGATTTTCCATTTTTTATTGAACTTTGAAGTTTAGAGAATAGGAATCCTAATAGACCACCAATCATTAATGGTGGAGATTATGAGTAATGGAGACAACAGATATAAACATAAATTTTCAATACTAGTTTTGAGAATTATCCCATCACCACCATAAATTATATGATTTCTGAGAAAGAAGTGGATAGTTTTACTCAAGATGAAAGTGAAGTGTTTCATTTGAAATTTTCAGTCATGAATAATTTTCTATGTATTATATAAAGAAAAATCTATAGTCAATTATCATCATTCTAAACATATAATGGTATTTGGAAAATTTTTGAAATCAAACACTTTAAAACGTCATATTTTCTAGAGATGAATAGAGAAATGTTGAGATTAGTTTATCAAAGTTTTGATTTGATCCCTAGTAAAATTACAGCTTTGATGCACCATTGACATATGAAGATTTTGAATAGTCTAATATTACTTAGTTTAAACGAGATCTTAGATGAACACCTTTTGGACAAGATTATTGACTTTCTACTGAAGTAGTGGGAATCAAAGTAGACAAAAATAGATGATATGTAACACATTACAAATTTAATCTTGGATAGATTTATTAGAACTCTAGTAACATATGATATTAGATTCAAAAGATATGTTTAAAAATAAGGAAAGAAAATGGTCTTGTATTTGATGCAGAAATGTTGGGAGTCACAACGACAAAACAACGATTCAGATAAGATTAAAAGGAAAAAAACTGAATGAGAAAACAAGGATTTATGTTGTTTGGGAATAATCCCTATATCCACGTAGAGTTATCATTTTACTACATGTTGGGATCACAATTTATAGGGATGTTTCTCAAATTTTCTCACTAAGGAACTCTAGCCTGAAATAGGCTACCAAAGGAGGAAGACAATCCACTATTCCACCAACTGCATAAGAAGTCAGCATCGCTACAGTGAAAAGTGACCACTCAAGTCAAAAGTTGTTGGAAAAAAATCCCTCAAAGTGTCCCATAGGTATGTTTTGGGTGTGATTGTGTCTATTGAAAAATGCATATGATCATGAATGAGAATGTTTGGTGTTTTCTAAAGACAAGTTTTTAAGGTGAGTAGTTTCCCAGTGTTAGCCAAATTTTTGGGCCTCAAAATAGGGAGTTTAATGTTGGAAAAGGAAGGATTACTTCATAGGAGTAAACTGTATGAATAATGTTGAAGAAAATTGGAAAACAATGAGAACTATGTACCACAATTGATGGACCATGTACCATGTTCCGAGAAGGGTATGTGGAGCGGCTTGAATAGTACGCCGAAGCGGTTTGCGAAATAAAAAAATGTTTGCAGTGGAAGGTAGTGAGGTATATAGATGACTTGACATCGGAAGACTTGATTGAACACATAGGAACAAAGATGGTACGCAGACCAGATAGGAAAAAACGGTTTGTGGGTGGCTTGCCGTTTGTCGTGGCAAAGGATCGGTATATGGTGAAGGTTGGGTTGATGATTTGGTAAATCTTAGATTATCAAATTTTGTGGGAATCTTTGCCTATATAAGAATCTCTAATCCCACCAATTATTATTGAGATCAAATATCATTAGAGAAAATATTTTTGATTTGGGAATTCAGAAAAGTCCAAAGGAAGATCGCAAGGGAAAATTATGTGAAAGCTGAAGAGGTTCGTGCGGAAGAAATTACATAAAAGGTTTTTGCAGAGAGATGTAACCCACATAAGACACGATACGTAGAGGAAGAAGATGTGGTAAACAGCCTATTAGAAAAGGAATTTCATGAACAAAGAACATTTCATGGATATAGGGTGATTTGTAGAGGTATTCTGCAAACAAAGACCAATTCGTGGACTGGAGGGGTTTTGTAGGGGAGGTTTGCAGGATCAGTACATAGAGGCGGTACATGATAGAGAAGGTGGAGGCAATTTGTGGATGAAGTGTGGTTCACATCAGTGGCAGCACTACGTGGAGGAGTTGTTCTGCATACCAAATATAGTACATATTACATGGGAAGAGTAGGTGGTTCGTGATTTCTACAAGGAAGCTTGTGAAAGAATCAAGTCAGTTTGCAAAAGTATTTTCTGGTACCTAGTAGTACTCAAGAAGGTGGAATTAATCTACGGGTGAAAAGGGG
Source organism: Viscum album (assembly GCA_963277665.1). NCBI lineage: Eukaryota > Viridiplantae > Streptophyta > Magnoliopsida > Santalales > Viscaceae > Viscum > Viscum album. The sequence continues at coordinate 841,235,544 of OY728125.1, read as the reverse complement.
ACTTTAACAGAGCATCTACCTAAAGTTTCGGATGTAGGAATTCATGGAAATGAATGAACCTACATGTCCATAAACTGTGCTTTTCCTACACATCTATAAACAGTGAGTGAATTCCTCTCCAAGAGCAGTGAGCAAAGGAAAAGGAAGACAGTGACCCTTTCCACCGATAGTGAGATAGAGAAAGAGGCACAGGGAGTTACCCTTGGGAATGTAGTGAGTAGACCCTAAACCTTGTAATGGTAGTGAGCCTAGGAATAGAAGATCTAGGATGAAAGTTGTACTCATTATTGGCAGTGAGCCTTAGTGAATTTTTCACATCTGCATATCATCGTTGTATGCTCCTTGAATATAGCCCAGTGAGGGCAAACCAAGTAAAAATCATTGTGTTCTATGCATGATTTCATATCTATTCATATATTTCTATAGTAGGAAGAGATAATTGAGGTTTTTTATCAAATAAACAAGATCCAAAGGGAAAAATTTTTAATCTTTCATACCCAGATTCACCCTCCCCCCTCAGGGTATTTGACCTAGTGGACCTAAAAATTGGTATCAAAGCGAAATTTTGAAAGATTGTTGTTCTCTCTCAAGAAAAAGAAATGAAGGATATCAATCATAAAGGAATTATGATATTTGATGGAAAGAAATTTCATCTATTGAAGAATTAAATGCAACACTACTTTCGATCAGTAGGGATATATTATTTCATAGCAGATATGCATGGAATATCAGCTGACATTAATAGTGGTGCTTTATCATAAGATAAAATAAGATAATTGGATGTTGATGATAAAGGGATCAATGATTTAGGGGCAGCCCTATAAAATGAAATTTAAACAAAGGTGATGTTCTGTTAAACATCAAATACAGTGTGGGAAAAATTATTGAACATTTATGAGGGTGACACAAAAGTCTGAGAAGAAAAGCTGAAGGTTCTATGGAACAAGTATGAGGATCTCATAATGAATCCCAATGAAACTGTTGATAAATTCTTCGATAGGATAAATATTATTGTGGAATACTTGTAGGGTCTTGGAGAAGTCATTGAAGATATAGAGATTTTGAAATTTATCTTAAGGAAAATTCCACCGCAGTTTAATCCAAAAGTTTCAGTGTTGGAAGAAAAATACCCAAAAGAACTGACACTGGATAATCTACATAGTACCCTTGTAGCATATGAAATGAGAACTGATGAAAACTATGGAGTGGGAAATGGGAAGTCTAAGGAAGTGTCATTCAAGTCCATGAAGAATCTCTATATTGAATCTAGTCATGAAGAGGACAATGTGGATGATTTCATGTCATTTCTCTCCTCTAATATTCAAAGGGAAAAAGGTAAGTTCAAAGGTAAACTTCCATTTGCATGATTTCGAGGTGGGAATATTGGAAATTTTGCAGCAAAGTGTCCTAAGAATTTTAATGATGAAGATAAAGAAAATGATGAAATTCCCCAAAATAGGTATTCATCAAATGTGAAAGGGAGGAGAAGTACTAATGGAAAGTTATTCAAAAACAATAATTTGCTTTCAAAAGAGGATGAAAGTTCAGAAGAATCTGAGGCATAAGAGTTGGAGGACTGGAAGGATCATAAAATAGATGATTTGGTGGTAATTGACATAAATTCATTAATAAAATAAGAAAGTGAAAATGAAGAAGTAGAAATTTAAGGAAGAGTTTATCATCAGGCTAAATTAGAAGCTGCCCTTGAAGTGGTATATATTTTTAGATCTAAAACAAAGAAAGATAACAAAGTTTTTTGTGATTTCAATCTCTTTATGCAGCAGCAGGTAAAAGAGAATTATGAGATGAATGTAGAAATTGAAAAGTTGAAGTTTTCAATACCATAAATCTTAGAAAAGGTGGTTGAGTAAAAACTCAAATTTTAAGAACAGAAAATAGAAATTGATAGTTTGATGGAAATTGTAAAAGATAAAACCAAATGTATCGAACAACTAGAATAGGAAGTCATCAGTCTGTGACGAACAATTGAATATTAGAAGAAATTACTAACTCTTTATTAAAAATTAGTAAATAAGATCCTACATGCAATAGATAAGATTGGATTTGAATATAGCGGTCTATTAAAATAGAAGAAACAATAAATTTTGAGTGATAAAGTTTTTATGGGGATTAATCTAAAATGGAAAATAGTTATGGTTCAAGTCAGACCACAAGAATCCACTCCAAGATTGAAGATTGAATTGGGTACAAAGCAGAATCATAATATTCAAAGAACCCATGGCTCAGCTAGTGGTTCTTCACTTCCACACAGGAATGTACCTCACATAAGATTCTATTTTTTTGATATGATGGGACACTCTTAGAATGTATGTTCCATAGAAAAGAGGTACCAAAGGGAGAAAGAACAACATAGTTGGTCGTACATAGATCAAAATTCTAGGTCATCATTTGATGGTCTTTGTTTTAGGTGTAAAGGACTCAAACATATGGAATGATATTTCACATCAATAATGCAGAGGAATGTGTCAAGCCAGACTGAATTTTTCTATAAGAAGCAGTCAAGTGTATCATCAAAATAGCTGGAAATTCAAAATCGATTTGTGACTCTGAAAATTGAATATAGTCTGTCATATACTGAATAAGATCAATATTATCATTCCATTTCGGGCATTAATTCAAAGACTTGGGTAAAAAAAAGGGTTGAGAAGGACGTGGTTACAAAAATTGCATTCAAGGCATCAGATCGTAAGGGTATATGGATAATTGATGGTGTATGCACTTCCCATATGACAAAAAATAAGGATCTAGTGACTGGAATGAAGTATGATAAAGATGGTATTGTAAAATTTGGTAATGATCAGGGCCTAAAAATTTTTTGGTTCAGGAAAAGCCAAGATTGGAGGAAAAGACATGAGATGAGCAGATTTCTTAGTTGTTGAAGGGCTTAGTCACAAATTACTTAGTGTTATTCAATTATGTGACTCAGAGAATGCCATAATATTTTCCAAGAAATTATGTATCATCAAAGAAAATGATGGTGTTGTTATATTGTAAAGAAATTGTACAAAAGGGAATATCTACCTTGTTAGTAGATAAAAAGATATGTGATTTCTTTCCAAGGATGAAGAAAATAAGTTATGGCACAATCATCTTGGCCATATAAGCCAAGCACCCTTGGAAGATCTGGTGAAATATGACATGGCTCTAAATCTCCCTAGATTATCACAGTATCTTACTCATACATGTGATGCCTTTCAACAGGGGACGATAATTCAAAAAACATATAATCCAAAGGAGAAAAGGTTAACAAGATTGCTTGAGTTGGTACATATTGATGCGTGTGGTCCAATTGCACCAAGGACTATTTATGGGAAGAGATATTATGTTCTCTTCATTTATGACTATTGTAGAATGGAATGGGTATCGATAATCACTCAAAAATATGAAGTGTTCATTAGTATTACAAGATATCGATGAGAATATGAAGAGATTCTCAGTCAGAAAATCCGAACGATTTGATTGGATAATGGAAAAGTGTTTACAAATTTCCAAGTGGAGGATTATCTATAGAAACATGGGATAATGAATCAAGTTTTAGCAGTAATAACTCCACAGCAGAATGGAGTAGTTTAGAGAAGAAATCAGATTTTCAACAACATGGCCAGAAAAATGCTCATTGAGGAAGATCTTCCAGAGAAAATTTGGAAAGAAGCAGTGAAGACAGCAGTCTACACTTCAAATAGTGCATTACTTTGTTTGAAAGAGGAGGAGACTCCATATGATTTATGGTATGGAAATAATACTCCATTTAAGTACTTTCGATTCATCATAATTAAATGTTTCATTCTCAATAAAGAGAAACATAGGAAGTTTGAATCTCGTGGAAATGAAGGGATATTTCACGACTACTCAAAGAAAAGAAAATCATATAAATGCTTCAATAAGTGCCTAGAAAAGATAGTTGAAATCCATGATGTGATCATAGTGGAGAATGAGTAGAATCTTCAGCAAATGAATGATCAGACTCAGGAGGATAGTGATGAAGTGATGAGCAGGTCAGGAGAAACTCCAGCTACATAGGTAGATTCAAAAGAAGAATCAGATGATGAAAATAAATTAGTGTCTGCCCAGAGACCAGTGAGAAGAGCTGAAATTGATAGGCAGAATATAATTGGTGATCATATAGCACTAGTATAGATAGGGAGGATGAATTATCTACAGAAAGAATCATACTTACCACAGGTGGAGCCTAAATGCTTTGATTAAGCTACTAGAGATGAGAATTTGGTTCAGGAAATGAATGAAGAGCTTGACCAAATTGAGAAGATTCAGACATGGTAAATTGTTTTGAGACCAGAAAAAAAAAGGTCATTGGAAAAAAATTGATATTTCACAACAAAATGAATGAATATGGTGTTGTTATTCAAAAAAAATCATGATTGGTGTGAAAAGGGTACTCCCAGATAGAGGGTATTGATGTTGATGAGACATTTTCGCCTGTTGCAGGGATAGAGACAATCAGATTATTCTTTTCCATAGAATGGAAAAGAATGTTTAAGGTTTTCCATATGGATATCAATTCAACATTTATAAATGGAGTTCTAGAAGAAGAAGTTTACATTGATCAGCCAGATGGTTTTCTCATTCACGAAGATGAGAACACAGTCTGTCAGATGAAGAAGGCTTTAAATGGTTTGAATGAAGTACCAAGAGCATGGTATTCAAGGCTTGATCAGTTTCTAAAGAAGATCAGTTTTCATCGTTGTGGAGTTTATTACAATTTGTATTTCAACAATGAAAATTTTCAAAGGATGATGGTGCTGATTTTTGTTGATGACATAATATTTGGTGGAGTAGATGAAGCACAATGCGGATAGTTTTCTGAATATGTGAAAAGAGGGTTTTAAATGTCGATGATTGGTGAGCTGATGTTTTCCTTGGCTTATAGGTGACCCAAGGAAGAAATGGAACTTTTATTTCTCAATAAAAATATTCCAAGGATGTTTTCAGAAGGTTTGGAATGGATAATTCTAAGAAGGTGAAGACTTTGGTTTCCACCTAGATGAAACTATCCAAAGATGATGATGGAAAAGCAGTTAACATCATAGAATACAGGCAAATCATTGGATGTTTTTTATACTTGATTGTGATAAGGTCTAACATTGTATTTTCCACATTACAAGTAGTAAGATATCAAAGAAATCCCAAATAGAGACACATGATTGCAATAAAAATAATTCTTCGGTATATCAAGGGTACAATGGATTTTTCAATAATGTATAATGAAAAATCTCAGCCAGAGTTATTGGGGTACACAAATGCATATTGGGTCGGATCAAAAGACAATAGGAAATCAACATCCATAGGTTCCTTTTATCTTGGAGTATTGTGTATTTCACAACTATAAAATTCACCTACGGCCACAGTTTAGAACTGTAGATGTAGGCCTAAAAACCGTGGAAATAGCATATGGCCATGGTTTCGGAAAACTGTGGCCGCTATCATCATGGTAGTAGGTCTTACATACTGCAACAGTTTTAACCATGGTAGTAGGGGCCTAGTGCCACGGTTAAACTGTGGCAGTAGGGGTCCTAATGACACTGTTTTAACTGTGGATATATTATTTATATTGTATAAAAAAATTCAGTTCCCCCTAGTTCCCCATGCTCACTGCCAGTCACCCCTCCCCCTCCCCCCCTTGCACCCCCACCCCACTGCTAGTTCCCCATACACCTTTCACCCCCTCCCCCTTCCAGTCCCCCCCCCATTTATATGGTATAAAAAATCAGTTCCCCCCTTTCCCTCCCCCTTCCAGTCCCCCTCCCATTTATATGGTATAAAAAATTAGTTCCCCCCCCCACTTTCCCTCCCCCTTACACCCCCTCCCTCCTTCTAGTACCCCTACCCCTACCAGTCCCCCCCCTCCCTACCCCACCCCCCTTTCCCTCTCCCTTTCCAGTCGCCCCCATGCCCCTTCCAGTCCCCCCCCCATTTATATGGTAAAAAAATCGATTCCCCCCTCCCCCTCCCCCCCTGTTCACCCCCACCCCTTCTAGTTCCTCCCACCATGCACCCCCTCCCCCTTCCAGTCCCCCTTCCCCTCCTAGTCCCCCTACCCCTCACCCCCTTGCCCTCCCCCTTGAACCCCCACCCCTTACACCCCCTCCCCTTCTAGTCCCCCTTTCCCCTACCCCACCCCCTTTCCCTCCCCCTTGCACCCCCACCCCTTGCACCCCAATTCCCCCTGCCAGTCCCTCCCTACCCCCGCCAGTCCCCCTAGTTCCCCACCCCAACTTCCAATTGCCCCCTACCCTCCCTCATGCACCCCAACCCCTTCCCCAACCCTTTCCATTCACCCCCTACCCCTACCCCTACTATTCCTCGTACCCCTTCCAGTCCCCCTTTCCCTCCCCTTGCACCCCCTTTCCCTACCCCTTGCACCCCCACCCCTAATAGTCCCCCCAACCCCTTGCACCCACTCCCCCTATCGGTCCCCCCTTTCCCTCCCCCTTGCACCCCCACCCCCTATCCCTGCCCCTTCCAGTCCCCCATGCCTCTACCAGTCCCCCTCCCCCCCCATATTAGCAATGAGACAATAAATCAACACACTAGTGAAGAGTTAGTGAACCCATTACCTTATTGGTGGTGATATAATAAATTGATCTGATTGTGATGATCTAGTAAACTTTTAACCTCATATTCAAATGATTCAATCACCTTCCAAGATACAATTATATTTTAGTGTTCCCTATTATATGGATTTAAACTATTAAGTCATTTAATAAACAAACCACTATGAAATTAACATGGATGACGTTCACGCCACTGAGCCAGCATGTTATAAAAACAAACTAGTATTTTTAATAGGTAGGATTGCATGAAAAAAAATTTTAAACCCCAAGGATAAAAAAAATTTCTTGATCAAGAGAATCATGTCTCCAAATCAATGCAATATACCAATTTCAAACATGGGGAGACATTCTAAAATAAGAAATATCACAATGCACCCAGAACTACAAACAGGAGATTTTTTCTATCATCATAACTAGCATGGAATCAAAGAAATTGAATACAATATTTACCTTTAATGCTAGGATATTATCAAGGTGCACATTATTCCCTGATTTTATGGTTTTGGCCCATATCTACCATCACCTTATAGAAATTCTCATGTGCAGCTCTCAAAAGCATTCAGATTCAGGTGAAGTTCCATCAAATAGTTCACCATATTAGATAACAAATCACATGGAAAGGGACTCCAGATTGGTTATCAGAGTCTATAACTTTATAAAGGAATTGGAATTTATTTTTTATAGCATCTCAGCAGCACATTGTAATGGAAGATCATTCTTGATCTTGCAGTTAGAAATCTGTAAATCCAAATTGAAGCTCATCATTTAGCATGTTGCACCAACATCTTCAGTATTGGGAGCTCCAGAACTATAAGGTTAGCCATAATGAATCATCAAATAATGTCTAACTATTTTATGATAAAATAAAATGGATGAAATTAAATAGTGTGTGGTTCTAAAAAATTGAATAATGCATGGTTTTGAAAAAACAATAATAACATCAAAAAGGGAAATTTAGGGAAAATAGATTAACAAAATAAAATAAAACATGAAATAGAAATAGGCTACATGAAGAGGTGGAAATAAATTAGGTATGATACCATTATCATGTCAGGTAGTTGGTGGTGATGCAGTCAGGTTTTAATAATTTTGATATGGCTCAAGGATAAAATTATACAGGAATTCAATGGTAACACCATAGCCAAGGGAACCATGACATGATGTCTAGTTTGGTAATAATATATTTTTTAAGGTTGGTAAAGGACCACGCTATAGCCAAGGACCTTGCAGCATTGTGATTGTTTTCATAATAATAAATTATTCTAAATTAAGGTTACATTGTTGGTCTGAAGGTGGATCACACCATGACCCATAGTGTTGCTCCATAATGCCCTAGCCACATAGGGTGGTTGCACTGTGAATGGAAGGATCATGTTGTAACATGGTCCTAGGTAGTGGAGTTAGGTTCTTGGGTTAGCACTAGGGGATATGTGTCATGGCATAACTCTAAGGGCTCCATCACAAGGTGGGTTTTACAGAGGCATTGTGTCATGAACCCTATGAGTTTCACCACAATGTACTTTGTATCCAATTTTTTAAATGTCATTTAATATGTTTAATTAATAAATAAAATGAGGTTTTTACCTCATTTTCCACTAAATAGTAGGGTAGATATCCCTAAATTCTACCCCCTTCCTTCTCCCCATACCAAGTGGAATTTTGAAGTTGGATCGGTTGGATGCAACACTTTCCAAGCCATTGAGTAAGAAGAAATAACTAAAAAAACTATGTAATAAGGATCCCAAATTAGAGTTTCATTGGTGTTAATAATAAGAAAAGAAATATAAATAATCAAATTATCCTTAAATGGGACAAACAAGCTACTGATAATTGAGAAAAAAACCTAGTGCTCATTTTTGTGGAGGAAGTCTAAAACCCTTATGTCACTATTAGAACTTCCCCTTAGAAAAATCACCCAAAATAGTTGGAAAAGGAAATTTATCTGTCATTACAGACATGAATACTTAATCAATACTCCACCCACTAGCACAAAACTTCTCAAGGATCACCTGAGCCTATATCAACCCCATCCAAACATATTATGGTTTCAACCTGAGATGTACTAAAATAAAATTATTCCAGGGAAAGAAACTACCCTTAAAAACTCTACACCAAAGGTTTTTTGGTTCATACAGAAGACATCACCCTTTATTATCCAAAATAACTAGATTAAATGCATTAATATCTTTTAACCCAAGTCTCTTACAATACATCTCAGGAAACATAACCTCCCACTTAACCTAGTATAGAGGTCTTCTACGAGGTTATCCTCCCCACCAATTGTGAGAAATCAAATAATTGAAAAAATCACAAATAGATTTAGTAAAATATGAATTCATCTTATAATAAAAATAAGCAGAGATAATTATACTATGTATATTAAAATTCTCTTCCTCATCTTGGATACAAGTTTCCCATTATATCCATAAATCTTATTAGCCACCCACTCCTTCAACCAGTGAAAAGCTTCCACATGTGACCAACATATAATAAGTTGAAAGCCCATATATGTTTCATGTCAAACATGAACAAAACCTCAACACACAAAACAAAACTAGAATGGAATCAGAAAATATAGGACATAAAGATATGATTCACTATTTAGTTACTCATTTTTTCCCTCTTCCTGTTGGTCACAATGATCTCCCCATTCACCACCCCAATAATAAACTAAACCTTGTTATCCAATCTCAACATATCAAGTTCATGATTAACCAGGAGCACTCTCTACATAACAGCAGCGTAAATACTTGAAAATATTCATTGAAAATGAAAAATGAGATTTGAGGGTGAGCATACTTTTCTCTAGTGTACCAGCAAGGCTGATATCCCCTAGTGATAATTTTTTTGTTTTGATACATAAACATAGAATTAGACAACCATTGACTCCTTTATGAAATTTTTCCTGAAAGAGTAGAATAGAATCTTCAATTTCCCAGCTTCAAGACATCAATCATTGAAAAAATTGACCATTGAAGGTCTGCCATTGAAAACAGTATCATCTCTTTGTTCACAAAGTTACTATACTTGATAAGCTTCTACATCTGATCAAGGTAAGTTCCAACCTGTAGAAACAAATAATATAATATGGTAAAATGCATACAACCCTATAAATCACCTGTCAAAGTCAATTCTGAACCTCAAACTAACGAAGACAATTCTTTATAGCTTCTATCTTTTTCTTGTTGAATGTAAGCTCAATTTCATTTCCATATTCATTTTCGGCCCACAGTAATTTTTTTTAATGGCCCAGACCTCTCTAGTCCATTACATTGTGAAAATTAGGGTTAGGAAGAGGCCGCGAGAGTTTTGTGGGAGAAGGATTTAATTTATGGGAGAGAGGGAGTAATTATAAGATAATAATGGGCGTCAATAATAATAATAATAATTAAGGATAATGATGGAGACCTGTAGATGAAATTGAAATATTATTTATTACTATTATATTAAATAATAATTTTAATGGTGGATTTTAGTGTGTGATTAATTAAATGGAATGGTTTTAATTTAATATGAGAATAACCATGGTAAACTAATTTAATGGGATTAAATTAGAACATTAATGATGGGTGTTATTATTATTAATTTTATTAATAATAACATTGAAGTGGGAGTGAAGTTGGGTGCCACACACAAGTAGTGCATGGGGGGAAGGAGGAGACATGGAAATAGAGTTGTGTGTGAGTGATTGAACATTTATTCACTTTTAATAATCATTATGATATTAATGCCAATAATGTTAAAAGAAAATAAAAATGTTAAAAGATGATTCAATCAAGGGGAGGCGCTACTTTTTTTGGAGTGTGAGGGAATTGTGGAAGAGAGAAAGAGATTGGAGAGAGAAAGAGTTTAAAGGAAATAAAGATTTAAAATTTAAGGCAATAAAATAAATAAGTTAAAAAAAAGAAATCAATCATGGTGGAATGGGGTGATGCACACCAAATTGGAGAGATTTTGTCAGTGGATTTTGAATGTGAGAATTTAAGGAATTATATTAAATTAAATTAAAAAATAATATAATAATGTAATTATTATTTTTGTTGGGAAAACTAAAATTTGATGGTATCTTTCACATGCGACCTCGGTTTCATGAACTGTTAGTGGTAGTGTGACCCAGACTTTGAGACGGAATTTATGAGTCCAATATTGGATGTCTTTTTTGGTTTTTTTGGATCGGGTACCCCAAATTCTTGTGAATTAATAGATTTAATATTATTATTAAATCTTCGACCCGCCATAACTCCCGCGTGCGACGTCTGATTGACTTCTCGTTAGTGGCGATGTGATCCTGTCATTAATACAATCGATTCAAGTCTAATGTGGGATATTAAATTATGGTTCGTGGCTTGGGACCATGAAACACCCAATAATATTATTATTATTATTACGGGATCTTGCATCCAACATATCTCCCTCATGCGGTGTTGGAATGGAGAACCGTCTGTGACATTGCAACCCTGAAAATTAAGATAGATGATTCAAACACCTTAAATCCTATATTAATTATTCCTATGGATCATGATGTTTTTACTCGATCAAACTGTGTGGGTAAATGAGGTCCTCTTTTAATGGGGAATTCAGTGTATCTTAAATCATCGTCCCATTAAATCTTCAAAAGGGACAAGATATCATCCTCCCTTGTTCTTCCTCTTTGTTCTCGGCCATGAGATTCTAGAACCTTTAAATCCTTCTCGTAGGAGTTGCAAAATCAAACTTTACTCCTTAGATCAGTTCCGCTCTGTTTTGATGCAACCAAGCTGTATCGATCAATCCTCGATATAAATTTTGTTTTATCGTCATTCCTTTGGGATAATGGTTTCCTCTGGAAATGGGGATGGACTCATTGATTTAAGGTTAAAACATTCCAAGCGGTTTCTAACGGGTTTTTTCGTAGAAACAGAAACATCCAATGATTCTATATCCATTTGTACCTAGTTTCCAAATGTAGGTGCTCATTAGTTGGGAATTGATAAGACTTAAGAATTTTCATTGGTCAAGAGGATGGGAGGTCGGACTCATCACACCTTTTTTAGGGGAATTATTGTTTTCTTCGGGTGTCTCTTTATAGATTTAAGATATGTTTGTGAATCCTTGTTAAATTACCATGTATAAAATGATCTTTCCTTTAGATCTGACAATCAATGATTGATATTTAGGAAATTTAGAGGATATTTTATATGTAATCTAGGTTCTTCATCGATAGAGAATCATCTGTATTTTTTAGAGATTCTTAGTCAATGGTATCATTTAATACATTATATAAAAGTCTCTTGGTCGTTATGATGACCATACTGGTTTTAAAGCCACTCTGTGGGGCACTTGAAGTTTATTCTCATTCATAAGGACATGGATTACTTCAGATTTGGGATCGTACCCACAGACGGGCTACCTACGTATCCTTTATTTATAAAAGGAATCAGAAACCACATAGTTCGAGTAAGGGAGTATGATGTTTATGTATGATTGATGGCTCAAAGAAATATTTCATAATTACTTTTACACTCTAAGAACACATGAGTCATGCTCGGTTTGAGAAACAAGAGGTATTGGTAAAACCAGACAATTGTGCCACGAAAGATGCAATCATAAGAAATGATGTGGGGCTTATGTATGTTTGACTACCCAAATAGATAGAGATCATGGCTTATTTTAGAGAAGATGTCTGGGAATAGGGTCCATAAAGGTTTATGTTCTTTTATGGAGATTTGGATACTCTAACGTGGGGCTTACTCCTGAGGAAGATGCCCAAATTTGGAGGGACTTATGATTGGGTTTTATTCCTGAGAAGGAAGCCCAGATCAAAACTAAATTAAGTCTGGTTAAGAGAAATTATAACTGGGGATTATTCCTAAGAAGGAGACCCAGGTTAAAGGACTTTGGACTGGGACTTACTCCTAAGGAGGAGGCCCAGGTTAAAGGGATTTGAAATCTAGGGCTTACTCCTAAGGAAGAGGCCCGAGTTAAGGGAATTTTAGAATTAAGGGACTTGGGGCTTGCTCCAAAAGAGGATGCCCATATTTATAGACTTTGAGGCTGGGGCTTACTCCTAAAAAGGAATCCTAGGTTAACGGAATTATGGTTGGGGCTTACTCCTGAGGAGGATGCCTAGATTTGGGAACTTTGAGACTAGGGCTTACTCCTGAAAAGGAAGCCCGAATTTGGGAAATTATGACAGGGGCTTAGTCATGAGGAGGATGCCCAGTTTAGGGGAACTGGGGCTTACTCCTAAAGAGGATTTCCAAATTAAGAGAACTTGGACTGGGGCTTACTTCTGAAAAGAAGGCCCAAATTAAGGATTCTCCCATCTTAAAGGATGAGGTTGAATGAATGAAATCTATAACCTTAGTGACATAAAGATGTGTAAATCACAAGGTATTGAGAGATGTTCCATAGAATTCCTTTCAGATAAGGAATCCAAAAAAGGAACCACGCTATAAATGTCTTTCAAGAGGGTTTTGAAGGATGAGTCTTGAATAGGATAGGTGGATAAGCATAAAAGAGTTGAAATGGGTAGGAAGGGAACCCAAAAAGAGAGGGGCGTGCAAGTCCTGCATGGGCGTGCAAGTCCTGGTCGTGCGGGTGTACCTACGCGACACATGGGTACTTGCGCGATGGTCAAACCTTAAGGTAATACTTGGGCGAGACTTGGCTCAAGCCCTTAGTATTATCCATAGGGGCTTCCAGAAGGGTGGCGCGCAAGTTCTGTTGAAGGGGTAAGGCGGCGCACAAATGTGGCCATTTCCCCTAAGGGATGGCCACTTAAGTGCGCAAGTGTTGATGAGTTTCAACACTTAGGCCTTACTCCCCCTCTTTATATCTTCCGTTATAGGTTAGAAAGTACCTTAGATGTATTCAGAAGCTTTTAGAAGAGACTAGGGAACCAGGAGATCAAATATGAGTTTCTGGATTTTTTTTAAATGGGGGGCCCACCGAAGGTATTTATAGGATGGTGAACACCCTGGGAGAAATTGAAAGAGGGAGAGCAAGTCACCTGCACGACCACTAGGGCGGTGCACACGTATACTTGCACGACCTTTGTGGGACTTGCGCGACCCAAATGCAAATGAATCTTCGTTCATGCCTTTGTCAAATTTTTATGCTTCTTTAAAGGATTAATCACTTTGGGTTCAAGGTTTTTTCCCTTTTCATTCATTTAGACTCTGTGACAGAAAGGAGAGTCAACAAAATTCCCCCCTCGGAGTTGGTTCCGAAATAAATAAGGATGTGACTCTGAGGTGAAGAAGAAAACCAAGGAACATGTGGTGTTCAAGTGTTGAGAATGCAGATGGCGGTGCTCAAGGGTTGAGTGTGCTGGCTTTAAGCGCGTAGGATTGAGGCCTAACCTATATATATGCAGCCATTCTCTCGTAAAGCACCCGGATTTCAAACTTTTGAGCTCTCTCCGCGCATGTTTCCTTTGTCTCAGAAGTTTCTCTGTTTTCTGCTGTTTCTTTGTTGGCGCGCTGGTGTAGAGGTATTTGGACCTGTGGGGTGATACCTACGTGCCAAAAATTTCATGACACACTGATACTTGCATGGTAATATTGGGACTTGCGTGCCTTAATTCCTTATCCATTTTTTCACTTTTCTTCAAAAAAATTTATGAAAAATCAACCCACTTAAGAGTTAATTATTCATCCTTTGTGAAGATTCAATGGTTTCTAAAAGAATTGGAATGGCTGATGAGCTGGATAGCAAGAGGATTGATGACATGATGAACATTGTTGGCTAGGATTACTATGATATCTACGGAATCACTCTCCCAAATTTGGCTATGTACTTGAAGAAATATCATCTTAATTTCCCACAGAGCATCTACCTTCCTCTGTATGGTCATGGTCATTTGTAAGGAGTCAATGTTCCAGATGCAAAGAACTATATTCCTGAGATGCATCTGCACTTCTACTCCTCTATTTTGGTTATGATGTGCATTAAGAGCAACAACAATGGTGTGAACTTTCAAATTTTTTCTCCATGCCATTTCCTTGCAGATATGAAAATGGAAAACCCATGGGCTGAAATGTTTTCTGTTGCTGGTTGGTGGAGAGAAGACAAACATGTCATTAGAACAATATCGGAAAAGAGTACTCTCTCCAAATGGCTCTTTACTTCCAATGCTTCATTCTAAAATACATGTGTCCATCTTCCAAGTATCTTGGATAGAAACAGAGTCATTTTTTGATCAGTAGAAAATTTTCTCAAACCACACTCAAGAACATTCTTTTACAATTGTTCCAAGAAGAGCCGGTATCACTGCATCTCTTATTGTATCTAGTTGAATTAATGAATTATAGATGGATGTTGATGAAGCTTGGGATGCCGTAAATCAAATGAAGAGTTATGTTGAATTTTTTTTGTAATTCCTGAAAAAGAGAAGAGACTACAGTCTATGGATGTCCTTCTAACTCTTATGCATCAATGAAAAACACTATCACCTTCAATCATTTGTGCACGCATTTTCCTACTACCTGCTATAAGTTTTTACCTAATACAATGGGCCTAGTAACCATAGTTTGATTTTTTCCAGGATTATTATAAATAACCCTACAAACTTTGAATCTTTTAATTGCTCAATATTACCTAAATCATACAAAATGTTTGTCTAGTGAGCTGGAACTTGACTTTTGTTTAGAGTTCCCTTGTCTTTTGTGGGAAGTTTAAATTCATGCACGTTGGACATAAAAAGGATAATGTTTAAGGTTGAAATATCTTTGACCTAATGGATTAAAATTGACTCAATTCCTTGACAATTTGTCTGAAAACATATTACCACACTCAAGTATGAGGGAAAATATGTAAACTATGAATTAAGAAATTTTGAATCTAAGGGATGACATGAAAAAGGGCTAAAAGGCATTATAATAATTAGTTCCCAAGAATGAAGTAAACATTATTTAAAAAACATGTTAGGGGGTTGAATTATGCAGGTCCTCCTAAGGGAATTGGCTGCATAGTCAAATAATAGCATCTTTTGGCTGACAGGTCTGTTATGTAGACTACTTATGCAAGGCTGCCTAAGGGCACATGCTGCATAGTCAGGCAAAAGAACTCTCAAAAATTTACTTTTCTACTTCTAAAAAGCTAGTGAATGTTTATGGAGATTCAAATTTTCCAAAGAATAGAGTTTTCTATATAGAGAAAGGTACTTGAATATGGATAAGATATTTCCAAG
Source organism: Viscum album (assembly GCA_963277665.1). Classification (NCBI taxonomy): domain Eukaryota; kingdom Viridiplantae; phylum Streptophyta; class Magnoliopsida; order Santalales; family Viscaceae; genus Viscum; species Viscum album. The sequence continues at coordinate 841,219,779 of OY728125.1, read as the reverse complement.
CAAGATTGTCTAAGGACTTGGTGAATGTCACTCCTACGAAGGTCTGAACCTAGTGTAGGGAAGAGAAATATAAACCATAGACTTGAAAACTTTCAGATCATGAAAAAGAACATGGGACAAATATGTTAAAGATGGCTATTTTTTTGGATCCCTACATATTTTCATTAAGACCAATAAGTAAAAAAGAGGTTTTCTTCCCAAGAATGAAGTTACCATTATTTAAAAAACTCGTTAGGAGGTTGAATTATGCAGGTCTACCTAAGGGAATTGGCTGAATATTCATATAATAGTATGTTTTGGCTGATAGGTCTGTTATGTAGACTACTTATGCAAGGCTGCCTAAGGGCATGTGCTGCATAGTCAAGAAAAATAACTCTCGAGTTTCGGACAATTTTTTACCAGAAGTCGAGAAAAAGTTTATGAATATCTGAAAATATTTAAGGATAAGATTATGACACATAAAAAATGGGTATTGTCCAATGTATGTAGAGATACATAGATTGTTAACCATAATCATGTTGTGGCTGGGTACTGAATTGAAATGTTGGACTTCACTACGTATCCCATAATGATGGGAATCAATCCATACGTAGTTCTTTAAATATAGTTTTAACATCGTGTGGGATGCGAGTATGAGGAATCTTAGTTTAGGGTCATAGAGCTCAGACCATAATAATGAAAACATAGTGTGTGTTTTTATAGGGACTTTTCAGTCAGTGGACTGAAAGTGGAATTGGGGTTCAGCCTAAAATACTTGGGGCTGGATTCGAGGGACACTCGAAAATTCATATGTATCCCATAAGGATGGGAATAAATCCATACATAGTTCTAGAAATACCCTATGTACAGATATGGTTCGTATATGTGAAGGGTGAAAGGGGACTTTAGTGCAATGATGGTTTGACCCAAGATAAAAGGCTTAGGCATTGGCATGTATGCACATAGTCTTTAGAATATAACATGATTTGAGATCAATGTAAATAATGATTCCCTCTCAGGTGAGGGTATCAAAGAATGTTGTAGTTTATTGTCATACAGGACAAAAGTTTTGTACAGTTTAACGTCATGTAGCAAGGACAAAGGTGAACCAATGTAAAGATATTGATTCTGGGGGTGGATTCATGAATCAACATCATATGAGATGGAAGTGAACTGATGTGAAGAGATTGGTTGTGGGCTTAAACCTTGGGAGTTTGCCTACGTACCCAGCCTAGAAGGCAAGGATCAAAGTCTGGGTAGCTCAATTAAAGAATGAATAAGTGATCAAGTTGTTCTTGGGGACAACAACCTAAAAAATGGTGTTGGGACTTACGCATGTTTAGTGGCCCAGAGAGTGTGTTATGGTTAAAGTTTACTCTAAACTCACGTGAGTCATACTGGGTGTGAGAAATAAGAGGTAGCAACAACCTTAACGATGCACAGTTTAATGTCGTGTAGGACATATGAAGGGACTATGCAGTTTAAAGTCTTATAGTGAGGAATTTTGGTGCTGCACAATTTAGTGTCATGTAGTAGGGACAAAATACAGTTTAACGTCATGTAGGATGTATTATAGGGACACAATTTAACGTCATGTTGGACATGAACACAGTTTTGTGTCATGTTGGACAATAAGGGTGTTGTACAGTTTAGCATCTTGTAGCTAAGACGATGGGGATAATACAGTTTAACATCATGTTAGATGAAAGGGGGGACTGTGTTGTTTAATGTCATGCAGTAAGGACAAAGAGGACACCGTTTAATGTCATGTTGGATGTATTAGGAATTTTTTCACAATTTAACGTCATGTTGGACGAAAGGGATGCAAATAGTTTAAGGTCATATTCATGGACTGTTGATGGTGCAGTTTAAAATCTTCCTGGACATAAGGGACTATGTAGTTTAATATCTTGCAACAAGGACAACATAGTTTAACGTCATGTAGGACAATAAGGGGGATAATAGTTTAAGGACATATGCATGGACCGTGGATGATGCAGTTTAACGTCTTGTTATAAAATAAGGGTGCTAATAGTTTAAGGTCATATGCATGGACCGTGGATGATACAGTTTAACATCTTTCTGGACAATAATGGTGCTAATAGTTTAAGGTCATATGCCTGGACCGTGGATGATGCATTTAATGTCTTGCTAGACAATAAGGGTGCTAATAGTTTAAAGTCATATGCATGGACCGTGGATGATGCAGTTTAATGTCTTGCTGGACAATAAGGGTGCTAATAGTTTAAGGTCATATGTATGGACTGTGGATGATGCAGTTTAACATCTTGCTGGAAAATGGTGAGAATAGTTTAAGGTCGTATGCATGGACCATGGATGATGTTGTTTAACGTCTTGATGGAAAATGGAAATGAAAATAGTTTAAGGTTATATGCATGGACCTTTGATGGTGTATTTTGTGTTTATAAAAAATAATTTTTTAGAAATCTGGCATTGGTTGGAGTAGTGATGAGTTATCCATCCATTGAGATTAAGGAATAAGCTCCATTGGAGTAGACCTTATGTATTGAATAAGGTCCTTCCCATTTTGGCTCTAGCTTGGGAGGTTTCTTTCCTGGTATCATTAGAGTTCTGAGAACCAATACAAATTCTCCCTGAATGAATGAATGAAGAAGCAATTTTTTATTGAAAGCTCATGTTATTCGATTCTGATAGACTTCCAAGTGGTGCAGGGTGCACAATCTTTTCTCATCTAACTGTTCCAATTCATCCAATCGCTTTTGATATTGTTCATCTGTAGATGGCTGATCACAAATGGCTACTCTGAGCGAAGGTAATTTAACTTCAATGGGCAAGACTGCTTCCATTCCATATACCAGTGAACATGGAGTTGACCGCATTGTAGTGCGGGTGGTGGTCCGATAATCCCATAAAGCATGAAATAGTTTATCAGGCCATGATTTCTTATCTTTATCCACCATATTTTTTACTATGTTTGATAGAGTCTTATTGAAGGCTTATATCTGGACATTGGCCACTACATGATATCGAGATGAATGATTGGATTTGATGTTGTATTCTTGATACAACTTCCTCACCTCGGATGAACAGAAGTTAGTGCCATTGTCCGTCAATATAGTATGAGGGACACCAAATCTAGTAATGATGTTAGACTTGATGAAGCTAACAATTCTTTTAGAACAGACTTCATTGAATGGTATTGCCTCTGCCCATTTGGAAAAGAAGTTATTATTAGTAAGAATATACTTCAACTGATTGGATGTAGCTGAAGGATAAGGTCCCACTACATCCATTCCCCATGTGGAAAATGGCCACGAATATTTAGCTGTATGAAGAAAATCTGGGGGATGATGAATGAAGTTGGCATCTACTTGGAAAGAATTACACTTCTTTGTGAAATCAACACAATCTTGTATCATTGAAGGCTGAAAGTATCCAAGACTTCGAATTTGATCAAACAGTCTATGTCCAGACTGGTGGGCACCATAGACTCCTTCATGCACTTCATTCGTGACAGTCATTGTCTCTTCACCATCAATGCATCTGAAGAGAACTCCATCAAAACCACTTTTGTAGAGAATTTTTTCTAGGTGATCAGGGCTGTCATAAAGAGTAAAATTGACCACACGTCTCTGGACTTGTTCTTTCCTGACTCTATCAGGTGAAAGTGTTCCATTTTGAAGGTATTCCCTGATAGGTGTCGTCCATCCTGTAGTATGACCATATGGTTCAGGAATGGGACTAATTTCATTGATTTCCTGTGTTCTAGTTTGAACATAAGGTGAAATTTTATGACGGTGGGCAATAATGATGGTTGTATCGTCCCGATTTGGATCTTCCAGAGTTGTGGCTATATTAGCCAGTGCATCAGCTTGAACATTTTGTGATCTCGGGACATAAGAAAATGTCAGTTTCGTAGAATATTCTGGCATTAACTCTCTGATGTAATCATAAAAAGTGATTAAATATTCTTTTCTGGTTCCATAATCCCCATTGACTTGTTTGATTACCAGGTCTGAATCACCTTTCACCTTTAAGTGATTCACTTGTGCATGAAGTGCCAACTCCAAGCCTGCGATGAGAGCTTGGTATTCTGCCTCATTATTTATACCACCTACCAACATTGAGAAAGAATAGGGTAACACTACCTTTTCTGGATAAATGAGCACAATTCCTATCCCAACTTTTTTGAATTTAAAATTTTTCATTTTCCTCCCTGTTGGACTTTTGGAAGCACCATCAAAGTACATTTCCCATGTTTGAAGACTATCTTGAATAAAGAAGACTTCTTCATCAGGAAGTTCAATATCTGGAGATGTATCTTCCAATGATAGGTGTTCATCAAGGAAATCATCAAGATCTTGGCCCTTTATTTACTTTTGTGACACATACTGAATATCAAATTGATGCAAAATAACTACCCACCTTGCTAGACGTCCTGTAAGCATTGGACGGCGAAGGATGAATTTGAGCTGGTTATTGCAAGATACCAATTGGACCTCATGATGTTTCATGTAGTGTCTCAACTTCTGAACTACAAAGATTAATGCTAGGCAGCACTTCTCAATATTTGAATATAAGGTTTCAGCTTCAAGCATTGTCTGACTGAGATAGTAGATGCTGTTTTCATTCCCAGCATCATTTTTCTGAGCATTAAAGGCACCCAATGATCGCTCTAAAGCTGTCACATAGAGGATAAGTGGTCTTCCTTCAACAGGTGGAATTAATACCAGTGGAAAAAAGAGATACATCTTGAGAACATTGAATTATTCTTGACATTCTTCAGTCCACTGGTAAGTGACTCCCTTCTTCATCAATTTGGTGAAGGGTAAACTTTTCCCTGCCAAATTGGCGATGAAAAGCCAAATATATGCTAAGTGTCCTTGAAGTCCTCTCAATTATTTCAAATTTCTAGGAGGTGACATACCAAGGATTGACTTTGTCTTCTCAAGATCTACTTCGATACCACGATGGCGTACAACAAAGCCGAGAAATTTTCCTGAGGTTACCCCAAAAGAACATTTTAAGGGGTTTATCTTCAAATTATATTGCCGAAGTTTGTGGAATATGTCTTCCAAATCATCCAAGTGATTAGAAATTTTCCTGGATTTAACCACCAAATCGTCTACATAACATTCAAAAAACATCCCTAAAAAGGGTTTGAAGATACGATGCATAGCACGCTAATATGTTGCACCTGCATTCTTTAGGCCAAAGGGCATTACCCGATAGCATAACACACCCTTAGGGGATCTGAAGGCTATAGATTCCTCATCTTCTAGAGCCATTCGGATTTGATTATACTCGAAATATCCATCCATGAAGGAAAGTGCTTCATATCCATTTGTTGCATCAATTAAGAGTTCTGTGATCAGAACTGGGAAATCATCCTTAGGAAAATGCTGATTAAGATCTATGAAATCAATGAAAACCCTAATTTGTCTGTTCTTCTTCTTCATAGGGACAATATTATCCAACCACTTGGGATATTGAACTTATCTGATGAAGTTGGATTTGATAATATTATCCACTTCATCTTCAATTTTGGAAGCATAAGTTGGGTGTGTTCTTCTTGGGGATTGTTTGAATCCTTGATGTTATTCTGGAAAACCGAAATGATGAGTGGAAACATCAGGATCAAGCCCTGGCATCTCTGTATAGTTCCAAGAAAATATATCTCGATTTTTCTTTAAAATGAAATATAAATCTCTTGCTCTTCAAGAGTCATGGCCACACTAATTAAAGTGGGGCATGGATCTTCTTTTGTACCCAGATTTATTTCTTTGAGTTCATCTATGGTGGTAGAGATACCCTCTTCAAATGCTGGAGGAGCATCCCTGAGATCTTCCTCTTCTTCTTCAACAAGTTTTATTTCTTCTGTTTCTACTTGCATAGTAGATGACGAAGTAGAATTTCCATGATCAGAAGAGATGTTAAAATTTGAACATCTTAAAGAAGAATCTTCCATTTCCAACCTGATTGATGATGAAGTGTCTTCCCTGTGTAATATAGAGGAGATGATGGATTGGAAATCGACATCATCGTTCACCTTTGACATTTCTATAACTTCTTCTGGTTTGGTTGGAGAAGTATAGACTTGTTGAATTTCAGCAGATGAAATAAAGACATCCCCATTTGAACTTTCATCATTGCTTGGTGAATCACCAACTTCTCCCATGTTTTCTGGCTTCATTTTCATAATCAACATTATGGAAGTTTCCATAAGAGTATTTTGATTTGGGTCTATCTTGTCAATTTGACTGATAGGAAACACATAACCTATACTCACATGTGTAAATGGATTTACTGGAATCTTTTCCAAACCATATGGAGCATTAACTTTGGTAATCTCCCCTGTTGTGGATTTCTCCTTTCCCTTCATGTGATAGAATTCAGCCTCAATGTATTGAGATTCACATGTCTTGGATGGGGCCTTATCACCATTCAATGTCCCAATTTGACCATCGAAACAATATTTGATACATTGATGATATGATGAAGGGATAGCCACATGTTGATGTAGCCAGTGTATTCTAAGAAAGATGTTGAAGGCTGAGTCTTGATCAACAACCATGAAATATGAATTAGATACAAGATCTCCAAACTAAGTTCTGAGTGTAATCTCACCCATCGGTTCTTGTTCATTTTTATCATATCCATGTAACATCATAGTAGAAGGAGATAAATCGGATTCTGTGATGCCCAATCGACTAAGTGTACGAATGGGGATGAGGTTGACTCCTGAACCATTATCAATGAAAGCTCTTTGAATGTATACACCATTGACCTTTACAGATAAATACAAAGGTCTAATATTTCCATGCACGACATCATCTTCATCTTCATTTGTGAAAGATATCACTGCATGGAATTCTACAGGATTATTCTCAACATGGTAGGCTTCAGCCGCAGTAATTTCAGTTTTAAACTCTTGAGGACTTGACAAAGCCTCGAAGAGTGCCTCCTGAAGATCCTTTTATAAATTCAAGGCATCCAGAATTGATAACGTGGCTAGTACTTGGGTCAAGTGTTTCAATAAATCATACTTTTGATCCAAAGGTCTACATTTCCCAATGGGAACATGTGGTTTTGCAGGTACCTTAGAAGTTGATTCCTTGGAAGTAGATGCATCTTGCATCGGGGTAGGAGTTGGCAATATTCCTGTCTTTGGAATATTAGACCGATTAGGTCTATTTACTTGCTGAGAGGAAGAATATGGAATCTCCAACTGATCTTCCAGAATAACTGTTCCAGGACTGAATCCGCTATTGTTGGACGATTTTTCTTGTTCTTGTTGAGCTCTCTAAAGGGCTCTGCCACAAGTTTCTATTGCATAAATAGTTCTAGCAAGGGTAGAATTTGAATAGTGGATTCTGAAAGATCCATGTCTTCCTCTGTATCCCAGACCTCTCGAACTTCCTTTGATTCCTCTATTTGATACAGGGAACCTAGGCTCATCAAATTCAAAACTTCGACTGGCATAAGGATCTGTTAAGTGAATCATATTAATAGAACCGACGATTAACTCTTCATCTGATGAAGACTCTGCCTGACTAGCCAATTTAGGCTATGTCGTTTGGTGGGACGGTGCCCGTTGCTTCGAAGTAGATGGCATAGAATCTTCCAGAGTCAAAGACAACTTGGGATTTGACACGATTTCATCTTCTTTTGATTTCTCTTCTTTATTTGTATTAACCCATTTCTTTGAGGATTTTCCCTCTGATGAAGTGTATTTTGTTGTGGCATTCATAGCAGAAGATACAATTGGTTTCTTCAATTGTGTTCTCAAATGATATGCGTTTGGTTGATCGTTTTTCTGACCATCCAATCATCATATTTCTACACATTTTTGCTTTTGACTTCATGGCACTCACCTTCTTCCTTTGGATATGTAGTAGAAATACATGCTACTTGAGCTGAAGGACCTTTCAATTTGACATGTCCTGAGACGACCATTTTTTTAGGAGGTCTTTGAAGAAAAAACACTCCTGAATGGGATGCCCCAACATCTGATGAAACGGGCAATAATTTGGACGACCTTAATCTCCATCCTTGTTCGGCCTTTTGGGTCTTGGCAATTGAACCAAATTATTTTCCAAAACCGAAATGAAGTAGCCAGGAACTTTTTCATTTCATAAAGAGTAAACTTTTCTTTTCAAATTCTCAAATTGTCTCTGTCTTCGATCTATTTGATCATCTTGACGAAACGGCCTCTTTTGTTGATGCTCGGGAGGTGGAGCCCTTTGGGAAGACGAAGGTTTTGAAGTAGAAGAAGATACACATGCTTGTTTAAGCATAACTATAGAAGTCTCTGCTTTACCCATTCTCCTTCCTGGAGAAAATGGAATTACATGAGTTTTATCCTTAGTCTTCATAAGAGAATATTCAATCTGTTGAGTGATTGAAGTAAGGTCTTGAAACCCTCATGTGTATTTCACAGGGATCAACGGAGAGCATAATTCATCACACAAATTTTCCACATAGATTGGAAACAATTCTTCATGAGGGAGTGCTAAGCTTATGAAATATGTTAATCCCATCCAGTGAGCAATGAAATATTATACCCTTTTATTCTCCCTTTGCATACAATTTGTAAGATAAAAACTATTGTCTTTGGAAATGTTGAGCTGAATTGAAGAAGGAATCGTTGACGGAGATCCTCCCATCCGGTAATTGACCGGAATTGCAATCTTGTGTACCAGAAAAAAGCAGGCCCTTGTAATTACAGTACAAAACACCTGAGCTTAACTGTTTCTTGTTTCTGAGGGGTTCCCATCATAGGATCGCAATGAGAAACAAAATGTGTTAAGTGTTTCTCTAGGTCTCTCGAACCATTAAAGATTGGGAATGTGGTACTTGCAAAATTTGATGGGGGAGGAATTGCATCAACCCATTCAGGGTAAGCTCTCTTTTCTAGTTGAATTTGAGCTTGTTTTCCCTACATAGCTTCCAACCGAGCTTTTAATGACTCAATAGTAGTTATTAACTTCTGAGAAAAATCTGGTTGATCTTGGACCTGAACAGGTACAATGACTGTAGCATGGACAGATGTGATGGATGGTACTAAAAATGATAGTAGCACCGCCGATTGTTGTGGCACTTGACCCGTAAGAGTAGACCTATGAGGCTGTACTAATAAAGAAGGATATTCTTGATCCATATCAGTATTCGTAACAAATTCCTTTGGCTGACTAACTCCAGCACAATTAGGAGGAAGACTACCCTGAAGTAGTTCTGCATTCAACCTCCTCAATTCCATCATCTCTTCCTCATGTTATGCAAATATTTTCTCTAATGAGAGCAATTGGCCTTCTCCAGAGGATTGGTATGTAACCTGATTCTTTCCTTTCCCATTGTTGTCTCCCTTTTGGAGAGGGGGAAGTGGTTTACTTGAAGGAACACCTAGATTCTGGGTAAGCCTTTGATTTTGTGTATGCACACCTTCTTTATTTGTGTCTGTGTGTACAAATTCTTGAGCAGGAACTTCTTTATCTGATCCCTCTAAGTGAGCCTCATCTGGTGGATCAACAATAATGGCATTAATTAAATTAATTGATACATAATTCATTGCATCCCTTATATCAGCATTTCTGCGATAATGGCTTATTCCATGTCCCTGATGAGACATTGCCTTTTTTTGATTTGATCCCTCAGGAACTTCTTGACAAACCGTAATTTGGAGGGAATCTCCTGATAATTTGGCTCTTCGTTCCTCTTGGGGATTATTCCTTAATCGAGAGAAGACCGACTTTCTATGAGGGACAGATTAATGATTTTAAAAAGTCCCCAGTCCTGTGGACTAGGGCTATTCTTCCTGTTCCTGCTCAACTCCTCGAATACTATTTTTTGATTCTGTAGGTTGGTTTAAATGAGTCCCCAGTCTGGAAAGTAGGGGTTGTTCTTGACATTCTATATCTGAGACTTTCTTGAAATCTCTCTTGATCTTTCTGACTTTAGTCCGGAAATTGGCTAGATGCATCAACCTGCATCCACTTTTATCACTCAGCTCAAAATACCGTTGGATGATTTCTGACACTTCTATCACTTGATGATGTGCTTGATCCAAATGAGAGGCCTGTTCAATATTCTCATTTTCTTGATGCAAGATTAATTCAACATATTGTTCTCTGTATTCTTGATTTTGAGAAGAACTTGTTGAGGCATGTTCTTGAGTGAGCCTATGATTACAAAAAAATCCAATTGACTATGGCCGACCATGGGCAATAACATTTCATGAGAGCATTTTTGGCGGGCTTTTCTGACTAGAGGGCACAGTGAAATGTATTGCTCCATGAACACCCCATCCCCTGATATGAATATCAGATGGGGCATTGGCAATTAACTGGTGCAATCTTCTTAGTGCGCCAAGGCATGAATGCTGAAGGTCTCTCTACTGCTTTTCAGCCTTCGGATATCGATAAACTGAGAGAGATGCCAAATAAATTTTGCATTTTAACCCTTTTATTATCTTGAAATTATTTTCATATTCATCATAAGATAATATTTTCTTTTTCAACCCAAAAAGATTTTTCCATATGTTGAGATGAATATCATGAATTCCATCTTCTATCAACATCTCTGGAATGTCATATTGAGAGTCAGCCGAAGGCCAAAACATGACTGGCACTTCATCTTTTGCCAGTTGTTTTCTCATATTCAGTACTTCCTCTTTATCATTCAATGAACATTCTTCTACCTGATTAGACTAGATCTGGTGCTTCTTTTTTGCTTCATCGGATTCAACAATATCAGTAGAGAATTCACTGATCAAACTAGAAGATGAACGACCTAGGGGTGGTTCGGAGAATGACCTACACCCCGTGCCATCTTATGATTGAGAAATTATTTCACCTACTAATGATAAAGCATCAGACATGATTGGATTCACATTTTCAAGTGCCTCAAGATAAGAGGGCTTTCTCGTCACTACATTGTCTATTGGAGAATTTTCCAGGAAATTTTCATTAGAACCTCGAAGTGGACTTTCGTAGTTAAATTTATCATCATGGGGAGGACCACTATGGTGGGTTACAACAAAAGATGAAACATTTTGCTCCTTGGTCTTCTGACCACACAGAGGGTTCTTGTGGCTCTCATCTGAAGATGAAACTTTGAGATCGACCGAATTGTCATGAAGCAAGCCTTCGTGATGAAGTGTTTGATGAAGACCTTAGGAATTAATGTTACCAATATTGGGAATTGAGAGAGTATAATCTTGAGTTACATCAGATAATTTTCTGAGGGCTTCAAGAACTCCAGCATCGAGCAAGGCCTTATTATAGATTAGCTATTGATTTTTTGATTGTGCTGGGAGGGTCTTCTTCTTAGATGCCTTCTTACTCAATTTGGGAACCACTTGTTGACGAAATTGGTCATTATGGGAAGGTGTATGTGCCTTCTCAGGAGAAATGATCAGGTTAGGCTGATTATCTCCACTCAAATCAGGTGTGTGTTCCTGACTTGGTTGCCCGTATGATATGGGTGAGTACGCCCCACAAACCTCTTGTACTGGAACAGAGGTTTGTGTCTGTTCTGGAGTGAACTGTTGATGTGTCACTCCACTGGTAGGGATAGATTTATGTGTCTTTCCCTGAGATGCTGCTGAAGCTGTTATAATATCCTGGAACGCATCCAGAATATGAGCAAGGATTTGCTTCTGCTCTTTCACCATTGACAGAGTGTGCTTGGTGACTTCAGCTGCCGGAATGGGAATATATGTCCATTCTGTACATGGAGTAGGTTTATGTGCCTACTCCTATCCTCCTTTTGCTGTCAGTGAATTCTTACAGTACTCAAGTGTGGGGGCATAGAGTTTAGTCTACCTCGTGTTTGTCATCGAAGATTTCCGACTGACTTCTCTGAATGCCACAAAACGAGATTGTTGGTAGGCTTGATCAATACTAGTAGGTATATGTTTCTGCTGATTTCACTCTACCAAAAGTGGTTGATGAGCTTACTTCAAAACTGACAGACGAGGCTGCTGGCAGGATTGATGAGTGTAAGTAGGTGTATGTGCCTATTTACCAGTTGTCAACACATTGGGTTGGAGGGCTTCATCGTGTGTAGTCAGATGAGCCTGCTGACTAGCTGATGATTTATAAACATATGTATATTCTTGTCTATAGTACTCCTCCAGAATTTCCTGGCAGGATTGGCGTGCTGCTGCTAGACGAGTCTGCTGGACAGTGGAATTAAAACGGATAGGTGTGTGTGCTCGTTCGTTGCTTGCCACCAAGTTAGGTTGGTGGACTTCTCCAGAGATGGAAAAGATGAGAACCTTATCACTGTTGACCGGATTTTGCCTCTGGTGGTTCATCTTTCCTGCTCAGGTTTGAGGAACCTGAGCTGAACGCCTAGAGATGATACCCTCATCATGTTGAGGGTGCACTGTCACATGAGTATAGCGGCCATTGTTGATGGGATCCCTCGGGAAGGAATCATGTCTCCTTGAATTAAGGCCCTGAGGGACCTTCTCATTCACCTCCCAAAAATATGGAAGGGAATGGTGATTGCGTTCTAGGGATAACTACCCGAAACAGTTGGAGAAGGTGGTTGGCACCACCTGCTTGTTGATCGCTATTCATCGCCGTCCGGATGACCAGGTTGAATTATTGACTTGGAGGGCTTGTCGAGCAGCATCTAGAGTCGTAATAGTATTGTTTTGATGGTACTCCTTAACCAGTGCATTTGATACCTAGCGTTGAAGACGTTGAGTAGGTGATTTCATCCTCAGAGCGGACGATGATCCAGCAGGAGTAGCAGGAGAGGCATTCACCACAGAAGTATTCACGAGTGTGAACTTAAGAGAAGCCATTTCTGTAATGCAGAAGATCTTGTAAAAGAGTTCCTGTTTGATATAACCGACGTAATCAGGATAAGTCTGGACACTACATCTTTTGGATAAGAACATATGTTATTGATTGTCTTGTTGGCCCTCTCTTTGAGTTTAAATAGTTGATTAACAAATAAGTAAAACATCACCTTAACTTGGTTAAAGATTCACGTCAGGTTCACCATTTTTTCTTTCCTCTGAAAATGGGGATGAACTCATTGATTTATGGTTGAAACATTCCATGTGGTTTCTAATGGGTTTGTTCGTAGAACCGGAAACATCCAATGATTCTATATCTATTTGGACCTACTTTCCAAAGGTAGGTTTTCATTAGTTGTGAACTGATAAGACTTAAGAATTTACATTGGTCGAGAGGATGAGAGGTCGGACTCATCACACCTTTTTTAAGGGAATTATTGTCTACTTTGGGACTCTCTTTATATATTTATGTTATGATCGTGAATCCTTATTAAATTACCAATTTTAAAATGATCTTTCCTTTAGATCTGACAATAAATGATTGATATGTAGGAAATTTAGAGGATCTTTTATATGTATTCGAGGTTCTTCATCGATAGAGAATCATCTTTATTTGTTATAAATTTTTAGTCAATGGTATCCTTTAATACATTATATAAAAGTCTCTTGGTCATTATGATGACCATACTGGTATTAAAGCCACTCAGTGGGGCACTTGAAGTTTATTGTCATTCAGAAGGAAATGGATTATTTCAGAGTTGGGATCATACCCGCAGATGGGCTACCTACATATCCTTTATTTAGAAAAGGAATCAGAACCCATATAGTTCGAGTAAGGGAGAATGATGTTTATGTATGATTGATGGCTCAAATAAAGATGTCATAATTACTTTTACACTCTAAGATCACGTGAGTCATACTCGATGTGAGAAACAAAAGGTATTGGTAAAACCATACAATTGTGCCACGAAAGATGCAATCATAAGAAATGATGTGGGGCTTATGTATGTATGACTGCCCAAATAGATAGAGATCAGGACTTATTTCAGAAAAGATTTCTGGGAACAAGGTCCATAAAAGTATATGTGCATTTATGGAGATTTGGATACTCTAACTTGGGGCTTACATCTGAGGAAGATTCCCAAATTAAGAGGGACTTATGATTGGGTTTTATTTTTGAGAAGGAAGCCCAGATCAAAAGTAAATTATGACTAGTTAAGAGAAATTATGACTAGGGCTTATTCCTGAGAAGGAGGCCCAGGTTAAAGGACTTGTGACTGGGACTTACTCCTAAGGAGGAGGCCCAGGTTAAAGGGATTTGAAAACGAGGGTTTACTCCTAAGGAAGAGGCCCAGGATAAGGGAATTTTAGAATTAAGGGACTTGGGGCTTACTCCTAAGGAGGATGCCCATATTGGTAGACTTTGAGACTGGGGATTATTCCTGAAAAGGAAGCCCAGGTTAAGGGAATTATGTTTGGGGATTACTCTTGAGGAGGATGGCTAGATTTGGGAACTTTGAGACTTGGGATTACTTCTGAAAAGGAAGCCCAGATTTGGGAAATGATGATTGGGGCTTACTCTTGAGGAGGATGCCCAGTTTAGGGGACTTGGGGCTTAATCCTAAGGAGGATGCCCAAATTAATAGAACTTTTAATGGGGCTTACTCTTGGAAATAAGGTCCAAATTAAGGATTATCCAATCTTAAAGGATGAGGTTGAATGAATGAAATGTCTAACGTTAGTGACATAAAGATGTGTAAATCCCTCGGTTTTGAGAGATGTTCCACAGAATTACTTTCAGATAAGGAAGACAACAAAGGAACCATTCCATAAATGGATTTAAAGAGGGTTTTGAAGGATGAATCTTGAATAGGAGAGGTGGATAAGAATAAAAGCGGTGAAATGGGCATGAAGGGAACCCAAAACAAGAGGGGCATGCAAGTCCTATGTGGGAGCGCAAGTCCTGGTCGCACAGGTGTACATGCGCGACACATGGGTACATGCGCGACAGTCAACCCTTAAGGTAATACTTGGGCGAGACTTGGATCAAGCCCTTAGTATTATCCATAGGGGCTTCTAGATGGGCGGCGCACAAGTTTTGTTGAAGGGGTAAGGTGGCGCGCAAGTGTGGCCATTTCCCCCAAGGGCTGGCCACTTAGGCGCGCAAGTGTTGATGAGTTTCAACACTTAAGCCTTAATCCCCCTCATTAGATCTTCCGTTCTAGGCAAGAAATTACCTTAGAAGTGTTTGGAATCTTTGAGAAGAGACTAGGGTTTCTGGAGCTGAAATATGAGTGTCTGGAAAAAAAAATTAATGGGGGGCCCACCGGGGGTATGTATAGGCTGGTGAAGACCCTGGGCGAAATCCAAATAGGGCACGCAAGTCACCTGCGCAAGCACTAGGGCGGCGCACAAGTCTACTTGCATGACCTTGGTGGATCTTGCACGACCCAAGTTCAAATGAATCTTTGTTCATGCCTTTGTCAATTTTTTATGTTTCTTCAAAGGATGAATCACTTTGTGTTCAAGGTTTTTTCATTTTCATTCGTTTAGACTCTGTGATAGAAAGGAGAGTCAACAATCATATTCTCTTATTTCTCCCTTCCATATTATAGCATGTAATCTCCATGCTTCTAATAGGGTTTTTATTAGGGTTTGGTTGGTGCGGTCGTACCGTGACATCCTCGGGTGGATGCAGTTGGTGTGAGAGGAGGATCGTGACCCGTTGTGTGGATAAACAATGTCAAGAACTCTTCAAGGTAGGGGATTCGTTGCTTCTCTTTTGTTTTACATGCAACTATATCTTTAGCATGTTTAATCCCACTGGATGACAATGGAATTGACATAATAAATATTTTAATAGGATAAATAAATTGATATCGATCGTATGTTATTGCCTTATGTTTTTCTAGATAGTGTGATATCTATGCTTGCTTTGATTAGCTATTCATTCTTGATGGAAATCGGTAAAGAATGTAAATTGGGATTAATTGATAATTGTTTCGCTAAAGATAAAGAGGCATATAAATGAATCTGGTTTTAGTTGTAATTATATGTTAATCAAATTGACGTAGTAAGCATGTTTAATTATTTGTGATAGCTTACTGATTAGGTTTCCCGAATTTAGAACCTATGAATAATAAATCTATTAATTCAAGATGGATTAAAGAACTGATTGTTTGATAATTCCTTAATGGATTCTGAGTTACCCTCTTGATTGTTAAAGGGCCAAGATCCCAATTAAATGTGGTGTTTTTTTCCTGTTTTTTGTGTTGTGGTGTGATCCTGGATGGTTGTTGAGATATGTAGGGCATGGAGGCTTTTGGTTGTGGCATCAGATGACGCCTTGAGTGGAGAGATGCATTAGTTTATGCATGTGGGTGTTAGGGAGGACACCAGGGATGATGGAATGGAGTGGATGTGAGTGTTGGATGCTTGGTAATTTTTATTGGTTGTTTATCTTCTTTAATTTTCCCCACTTCTCAAGGAAGCTAGTCTTACTTACCCTTTTTCCGAAAGAGGCTAAGACACGTGGGGTATTCCACGTGCTTTCCATGTTTAGATTCTCAATGAATTATGGGTATATACTCTTGCTATAAGCGGAAAAGACTTGACTGGTAGTACATCTACCCACCATGTTGATCCCCTTATGTTTAGTATCATATAATGTTTTTATAGAATGCCTAGGAATGTGGGAAAGTATTTCTATAATGAATAATTGAATATATGGTGTTAAACCATGGGGATGAAGTTGCTAGAACATAATGATGAGGTTGTAATTTTTGAAGGAACAATTGACTTTGGATGTGATGCTGATGAAATTTAATGTAAAATTGTTTATGGTTGATTAAAGTTTAAATAATTAATTAAAGTACACTAGAACTGATAAAAATGGAATGGAGTAATCTAATAAATCTCTATAAATTTTTGTGTGATTATAGGATACCTAGTCTTAGAAGTAACAGCCCGGATTCTGAGAGACGTTAGCTGCAGTTGCATCTAAGACTAGGTAATTACCATTTTGTGGTTGTGAGATATAATATATCCTGTATTTTTTTGTCTCTATACGCTAATCCACCCTGTAAGTATGGGAAACTGACAACCCGAGGATTTTGAGCCCTGGGGGTGTTTTCCCCAACATTCTGGTGGGAGGATGGATGGCTGACTACCCCCTTTGGCCCCGCTCTATTCTAATGGTAGTCACTGGTGCTGGAAAGAAAATTGGTTAGTTTTACCCATATATGTGTGTAGAGGGTTATAATGGCTTGTGGTTATTCACACACATATATTATGGATATAATATTCTAGGTACTACTATAGGTGTAACGTGTATATGTTGTGATGGCTTGTGGATCCATACTCGGTGTATGGGCTGTAATGGATTGAGGTATAATACCTGACGTATGATACACCTTATGCGAGCTGTGGTGGCTCCCAGAAACTACCTGGTTACATTGGTGTGTGGACAGGGTGGTTTTGTTGTATCGGGTGCATATTGTGGTGCTTTTCCCAGGTGTTTGCGGGCAATCCTTTTTGGAGAGAGATGCTCATCACGTGCGACGTTGGGGAAAAGCGGAAAACTAGTGAGGAAGTAGTAGCAGGGTACCCTTGATATTCTTTATTATATGATATATTCTTGTATGTGTTACTTGGTTAGAGTATCCATGGTGAGGTTGGGAACTAAGAATAACTATTTAGGTGACGAGTTAGTTTCACTTGTTGTTCGTTGTGCTTTAGCATGATTTCTATACATTTGCACGAGATGACTCGGGGAGGATCCTACTGAGTATACTGTTATACTCACCCTATTTATATATAAACTATTTTCAAGTCACTTGGAGAAGGTTGGAGATCAAGCTGGTTTCTACTAGCTTGGGGTTGCAGGAGCTGCTCGGGCTTGTGGTTGCTGCTATTTTTACTTTCTTTTGGGTACTTGTAGTTATTCCCTTTTATTTTTAGTACTCTTTCATGGAATTTCATATGTGTACTTGGGTGTTTGTTTCTATTTCAGTCTGAGTTGGATTTGATTGTTGTTTATCTTATCTTTCTCTTCCGCATGTGTTCTCTTAGAGGGTAATGCCTCCCATTTGTGGGTTTATTATACCCTCGGTACAATTCACCTACCTGAGGCCTACTGGAGGTGGGAATCAGGGGTCATTATCTCCCTTTTCACATTACTGACCCAGGAGGGGTACACTTTGTGGGGAGTGGGTCGTGCCAGAGTGGTATTAGAGATCTGGTTGTGGGATAGGATGGGTTTTGGAGTTAGGCACAGGTGAGGTTGCATGGGTTGGTAGGGCAATGGTGTAATTCATGTTTAGCAAGTGAGGTAAACACTAGAGACCAGCTGAGACATAGGCATTTAGGGCCCCCTATGATCTGATGTACGTACCTTTAAGTTTACAATGGCTACTAAACAAGGTGATACGAGTTGCAGGGTAGAGACCTAGGAAAGGATCATGCATCATTCTTCCTTGTGCATGTCTCTGAATGGGTAGACCTTGGGATAGGTTTACCTAAAATGAATAAAAGAAAAAAATTAATTAATTAATGTTGAGTTTTCCATATTCCAATTTTAGTAACTCTAACAATTTTTATTTTACAGGTATGGATCCAGGTCGACGTCCTCGTCAGGTTTGCACAGAAAATATCCAGCAGGCTATTCCAACTAGATCGTCATAGGGTAGAGGTTTACGACGATGAAACTTGGAGGAAGACACTTTGAGTGTTTCAGCGCTAGAGTCTGCATAAGTATGAGGGCTCCGTTGCAGATGCAGTCACGGAATACTAGTTAGAGGAGGTCGAGATCATCTTTAGTTCGATTCGTGCTCGGAAAAATCATTGGGTTCCTTGGTTGTAACAATGCTACGTAGAGAAGTGAGGTAGTGGTGGTTCGTGTTCCTTGAGGATCGTGAGGAGTCAGTGATCTCATGGGAGGAGTTCCGAGATAGGTTTAGATTCGAGTTTCTTTCTTCGACTGTGAAGGCGTCCAGTAGTCAGGAGCTTCTTACCCTTCGATTGGGGAGCTCCAGTGTTCGAGAGTTTGGAATCCATTTCAAGAACCATTTATGATATTCTTCGGACCTTTTACCAGATGAGGAGGCCAGGGCGATGCATTTTGAGGAGGCTTTGCATCCAGAGATCCAGCGCTAGGTCACCCCATTTGTGCTGAAGACATATCTTGAGGTACTGGAGAGGGCATAGGTTGTCGATAGTAATTTGGATAGGACAGGATCATCATGAGAGGGGGATCATCATGATTCCTCATGAAGCAGAGTTGTGGTCTGGGGTTCCTAGTTTTTAGGGCAGAAGAGTTTCTGTTCAGCCGGGGGTAGGTCCTAGCCCTTCACATCTTTTTTCTCCAGAGGCAGCAACTCTCAGGCCTATTCTAATGAATCAGGTGATTGTTTTTCTTGTGGTGGTCATGGCCATCCGCAGCGGGAGTGCCTGACCTTTCAGAGCGATCATCGTGCACCGGGCTCTACGCTCCAGGTTCCTCTGTTGTGGTAGTTCCAACTGAGGCAGCAGCAGCCAGTTGCACTAGCTTTAGATCAGCATAGGGTAGATGGGGCAAGTAGAGGACATCCCCATGATGCTCCTCATCCTTAAAGAGCATAGTGCGGTCATCGTGGTGGTCTTCATCAGGGTCAGAGAGGTCATGGAGGAGGTTGTGGTCAGCTTCATGCTCTAGCATTGCCAGCTCCAGGCGAGCCAGATGTCGTTGGAGGTACCCTTTTCTTTTTTTCTACCTTGGTGTATGCCTTGTTTGATTCAGAAGCTACACACTCCTTCATATCACCTACCCTTGTCCATGCTTTGGGACTTGAGGTAGAGAGGCTTCCAGTGCCCTTGGCGTTGACTACACCAGTTGGAGGTCGATCTAACTTGTTTGAAGTATATAGAGACTGTGAGCTAGTGTTGGGGAAACACTACTCTTGGGGAGATTTCCTATGTTTACAAATACAACCATATGATGTCATCCTCAGCATGGATTGGGTGTATTCAGTGATGGCTATCGTTGATTTCTTCATGAAAAATGTCATCTTCATTAGTGCATATGGAGAGCAAGTGGTGTTTGTTGGTGAGACAGACCCTCGGATGGGTCATAGTCATGTTCCATCCTTATCATCCATGATGGATGAGTTGATGCTGAGTTCTTCAGAGGTTCAGCAGTTGGTGTTTCCTATAGTCATAGAGGAGTACCCTAATGTCTTTTCAGAAGAGGTTGTAGAATTACCCTCTTGATGAGAGATCGAGTTCGGGATCGAGCTACAGCCAGGAGCATCTCCTATATCTATGTCTCCATATAGGATAGCCCCTTCTGAGTTACGAGAGCTATGTATACAGCTTGATGGTCGGTTACAGTGCGGTTTTGTTCGGCCAATTGTGTCACCATGGGGTGCACCAGTTTTTTTTTCGTGAAGAAGGCCGATGACAGTTTTTGGTTTTGTGTCAATTATCATCACTAAAACAAAGTGACAATAAAGAATCTCTATCATCTTCCATGAATTGATGATTTATTCAATCAACTGAAGGGTTCAAGTCGGTTATCAAAGATCGACATGTGGTCGAGATATCATCAGATGCGTGTGAAGGATGAGGATATTCTGAAGACTAATTTCTGTTGTCGTCATGGGCATTATGAGTTAGTTGTAATGCCATTTGGCATGAAAAATACTCCATTTTCATTCATGGTATTGATGAATGTTGTGTTCCGTGAGTTCCTGGACAAATTTGTGGTAGTTTTCATTGACGAAATCCTTGTGTACTCCACATCTGAAGAGGAGCATGTAGAGCATCTACGAGCCTTTTTGGGAGTTCTTCGCCAACATAAGCTGTACAGTAAGTTGTCGAAGTGTGATTTTTGGGATCGAGAAGTCCATTTCTTGGGGAAAGTTGTGTCCCAATAGGGATTAGTTGTAGATCCATAAAAGGTAGAAGAATTTGTGTCTTGGGCAGCCCCCAAGACAGTGTCCGATGTGTGAAGTTTCCATGGTCTCACAGGCTACTACAGAATGTTCGTAGCCAAATTCTCACAAGTTGTGACTCCACTGATAGCATTGACCAAGAAGTATCAGGCATTAATATGGACTGATCAGTGTCCGGAAGCATTCGAGTATCTAAAGAATAAGTTATTAAGTTCTCCAGTCCTTTGTCTTCCAGCTGAGGGAGTCTAGTTTGATTTATTCTGCGATGCTTCACATCCGGGGTTAGGCTGTGTTCCCATGCAGTAGAGGTCAGTTGTTTCTTATGGGTCTCGGTAGTTGCATCCCCATGAACGCAACTATTCCACCCATGATCTTGAGTTGGAATCAGTGGAGCTTTCTCTGAAGTTATGGATACATTACCTCATTGGTGAGTACATTGTGGTTTTCATTGATCATAAGAGTTTGAGATATGTTTTCTCCCAGCATGACTTAAACTTATGACAACATCAGTGCATGGAGTTCTTACAGTAATAAGACTTCGAAATATTGTATACACCTAGAAAAGGGGATGTTGTAGCTGATTCACTGAGCCGAAAGTCACGTAGTGATGTCGTGCGTGAATCTGGTGATTCCTAGAGAGTAATGGAAGAACTGTTAGTATTGTATCTTGATATGGAAGAATTTGGGGGTAGAGGTAATGATGTTATAGTCATCCCTGGTGAAAAATGTGTAAGAGTCCTAGTTGGGAGATCTAGAGGTGGAGGTTTGGAGAGACCGAGTTGTTTGTGGTGAGGCCCCTGATGGTTGGTAAGAGGAAGAAAAACATCGAGTGTTGTATCATGGAAGGATTTTTGTTCCCTTGATGATGTGTGAGACCGTTCTCTAAGAGTTCCATAGTTCACCCTTAGCAGTACATCCTGGCGTGAAAAATATGTACCAATTCTTGAGGAGTTAGTTTTGGTCGCCTAGGCTAAAGCGTGCGGTTGTAGAGTTTGTGTCTCGATGTTTAGTCTCCCAAAAGGTGAAGGCCGAACACTGTGTTCCTGGTGGTCTTCTCTAGCCATTAAATATTCCTCAGTGGAATTGGGAGGACATCTCAACGAACTTTGTTACAGGTTTAACTTGAGCTCCGGGAGGACATGATGCTATTTGGGTGGTAGTGGAACATTTAACAAAATCGACCCACTTCATAGCGATCAAGGAGTCGAGCTTAGTGGAAGTTTTGTCGAGATAATATCTAGGTGAGGTGGTGAGACTTCATGGAGTCCCTAGGATGATCATTTCTGATCGAGATCCTTGTTTTACCTCCATGGTGTGGAGAGGTCTCCAAAATGATTTTGGTTCTCAATTATGCCTTAGTACTGCTTTTCACCCTCAAATAGATGGTCAGAAAGAGTGAACCATCCAGACTCTTGAAGACATGTTACACTCTTGTGTTCTTGATTTTGGAGGTTCGTGGATGTGGCACTTACCCTTGGTGGAGTTCGCTTAAAATAATAGTTTTCACTCCACCATCGGTATGGCGCCATTTGAAGCCTTTTATGGTCGGCCTTGCCGTTCTCTATTATACTGGACTGGGGTCGTAGAGTCAGCAATTCTCGAACCAGAACTAGTGCAGAATAGAACAGAGATGATTCAGGTGATTCGTGAGAGGATGAAGACAACGCAAGATTGTCAAAAATCATATGCTGATCAAAGAAGGAGGACCTTAGAGTTTAATGTTGGGGATCATGTCTTTCTAAAGGTGACTCCCCGTTGTGGGAAACGAAGGTTTGTTATTGGAAGTAATATTTCTCCCCCGTTTTCTGGGCCTTTCGAGGTGTTAGCTCCTGATGGAGCTGTGGCGTATCAAGTAGCACTTCCCCCATAGATGATTCGGATACATGATGTTTTCCATGTATCACAGCTTCGTCGTTATCATCATGATGACCCCCACATTATTTATTGGGGATATATCGATGTTGATAATGATGCAACCTTTGAGGAGCAACCTGTGGAGATCCAAGACCGCAAGGAGAAGGTGTTGCGCAGGGGTTCTATCCCCTTAGTTCGTGTCTTGTGGCAACACGGTGGCATGGATGAGAGTACCTGGGAACATGAGTCACAGATACGTGCCCAGTACCTAGAGTTGTTTGATTCTTAACTCTATTCATGTAATGATGTTCCCTTTGTGGTTAGACCTTTCATGTTTTGTTTATTAATTTCTTGTTGTTTTGTGGATTGCTCTATTTTGAGAGGTATCTCGATGGGTGGTTTTTCAGACCCCGTTTTTTGTCTCTTTAGGTTGGTTTTGAATTCATGGGGATGAGAATGTTTTGAGAGGTATTTGATGTAATGGCCTATACCTCTCCGGTCCATTACTTTGTCAAAATTAGGGTTAGGAAGTGGCCACGTGAGTTTCGTGGGAGAAGGATTTAATTGATGGGAGAGAGGGAATAATTATAATATAATAATGGGCATCAAAAATAATAATAATTATTAATGATAATGATGGTTACCCGTTGATGAAATTGAAAGAGGATTTATTACTATTATATTAAATAATAATGGTAATGGTGGATTTTAGTGTGTGATTAATTATATGGAATGGTTTTAATTTAATATGAGAATAGCCATTGTAAACTAATTTAATAGGATTAAATTAGAACATTAATGATGGGTGTTATTATTATTAATTTTATTAATAATAACATTGGAGTGAGAGTGGAGTTGGGCGCCACACACAAGTAGTGCATGGGGGGAAGGATGAGGCGTGGAAATAGAGTTGTGTGTGTCTGACTGAACATTTATTCACTTTTAATAATCATTATCATATTAATGCCAATAATGTTAAAATAAAATAAATAAGTTAAAAGAGGATTAAATAAAGGGGAGGAGCCACTTTTGTTGGAGCGTCAGGTAATTGTGGAAGAGAGAAAGATATTGGAGAGAGAAAGATTTTAAAGGAAATAAAGATTTAAAATTTAAAGCAATAAAATAAATAAGTTAAAAAAAGAAATAAATCAAGGTGGAATGGGGTGATGCACACCAAATTAGAGAGATTTTGTGTGTGAATTTTGAATGTGAGAATTTGAGGAATTAAATTAAATTAAATTAAAAATAATTATAATGTAATAATGTAATTATTATTTTCGTTGGGAAAACTGAATTTTGACGGTATCTTCCTTGTGCGACCTCGGTTTCATGAACCGTTAGCGGCAGTGTGACCCAGACTTCGAGATGGAATTTATGAGTCCAATATTGGATGTCTTTTTCAGGTTTTCGGATCGGGTACCCGAAACGCTCATGAATTAATATATTTAATAATATTATTAAATCTTTGACCTGCCATAACTCCCGCATGCGACGTTCGATTGACTGCTCATCAGTGGCGATGTGATCCTGCCATTAATACAATCAATCCAAGTCTAATGTGGGATATTAAATTATGGTTCATGGTTCGGGTCTACAAAACACCCAATAATAATAATAATAATAATAATAATATGGGATCTTGCATCCAACATATCCCCCTCATACAGTGTTGGAATGGCGAACCGTCTGGGACGTTGCAACCCTGAAAATTAAGATGGATGATTCAAAGACCATAAATCTTATATTAATTATTCCTATGTCTTGGGATGTTTTTACTCAGTCGAATCATGTGGGTTAATGAGATCCTGTTTTAATGGGGAATTAAGTGTATCTTAAACTGTCACCCCATTAAATTTTCAAAAGGGACAAGATATCTTCCTTTCTTGTTCTTTCTCTTTGTTCTTAGCTATGAGACACTAGAACCTTTCAATCCTTCCCATGGGAGTTTCACAATCAAACTTTACTCCTCGGATCGGTTCCGCTCTGTTTTGATGTAACCAAGTTGTATCGATCAATCCTTGATATAAGGTATGTTTTATCGTTATTCCTTTGGGATTATATTCTCCTATTTCTCCCTTCCATATTATAGAATGAAATATCCATGATTATAATGGGGTTTTTTTGGGGGTTTGGTTGGTGCGGTTGTACCGTGGCATCCTCGAGTGTATGCAGTTGGCGCGAGAGGAGGATCGTGACCTGTTGTGTGGATAAAGAACGTCAAGAACTCTTCGAGGTAGGGGATTTGTTGATTCTATTTTATTTTACGTGCAACTGTTTTGTTAGCATGTTTAATACCACTTGATGACAATGGAATTTACATAATAAATATTTTAACCGGATAAATAAATTGATATCGATCGTATGCTATTGCCTCATTTTTTTCTAGATAGTGTGATATCTATACTTGCTTTGATTAGTTGTTCGTTCTTGATGGAAATCAGTAAAGGACGTAAATTGGGATTAATTGATAATTTTTTGGCTAAAGATAAATAGGAATTTAAACGAATCTGGTTCTAGTTTTAATTTGATGTTAATCAGATGGGTGAAGTAAGCATGATTAATTATTTGTGATAGCTTACTGATTAGGTTTCCCAAATTTGGAACCTATGAATAATAAATCTGTTAATTCAAGATGGATTAAAGAACTGATTGTTTGATAATTCCTTAATGGATTATACGTTACCCTCTTGATTTTTAAGGTCCAAGAGCCTAATTAAATTTGGTGTCTGTTTTCCTGATACTTTAGCTGTGATGTGATCCTAGATGTATGTTGTGATGTGTGGGGCAAAGAGGCTTTTGGTTGTGGAAGCAGATGATTCCTAGAGTGGCGAGATGCATTGGTTTATGCATGTGGGTGTCAAGGAGGACACTAGGGATGATGGAATGGAGTGGATGTGATTGTTGGATGCTTGGTAATTTTTATTGGTTGTTTATCTGCTTTAGTTTTCCCCACTACTCAAGGCAGTTGGTCTTACTTACCCTTCTTCCGAAAGAGGCGAAGACACGCGGGGTATGCCACGTGCTTCCCATGTTTAGATTCTCAAGGAAGGATGGGTATATGCTCTTGCTATAAGCGGAAAAGACTCGACTGGTAGTACATCTACCCACCATGTTGTGCCCCCTTGTGTTTAGTAGCATATAATGTTTTTCTATAATGCCTAGGAATGTGGGAATGTATTTCTATAATGAATAATTTAATAAATGGTGTTAAACCATGGAGATGGAGTTTCTGGAACATAATGATGAGGTTGTAATTTTTGAAGGAACAATTGACTTTGAGTGTGATGCTAATGAAATTTAATGTGTAAGTGTTAATGGTTAATTAATGTTTGAAGAATTAATTAACGTACACTGGAAATGATAAAAAGGGAATGCAGTAATATAATAAAGATCTTTAAATGGTTGTGTGCTTATAGGATACCTAGTCTTAGAAGTACCACCCCGGAGTCTGAGAGACGTTAGCTATAGTTGTGTCTAAAAATATGTAATTTCCATAGTGTGGTTGTGAGATATAATATATCCTATACTTTTTGTGATTCTATATGCTACTCCACCCTTTCAGTAAGGGCAACTGACACCCCGGGGATTCTGAGCCCTGGGGGGGTGTTTTCCCCAACATTCTGGTGGGAGGATGGATGGATGACTAACCCCTTTGGCCCCACTCTCTTCACTTGGTAGTTACTAGTACCGGAAGGCACATTGGTTAGTTTTCCCCATATATATGTGTAGAGGGATGCAATGTCTTTCTATTATTCACACACATATATTCTGGATATATTTTTCTATGTACTACTAGAGGTGTAACGTGTATAGGCTGTGATGGCTTGGGGATCCTTACTCGGTGTATGGGCTATAATGGATTGAGGTATAATACCTGACATATGATACATGTTATGCGAGCTGTGGTGGATTCCAGAAACTACCTGGTTACATTGGTGTGTGGACTTGGTGGTTGTGTTGCATGGGGTGCATATTATGGTGCTTTGCCCCGGTGTCTATGGGAAAGCCTTTTTGGAGAGAGATGCTCAGAACGTGCGACGTTGGGGCAAAGAGGCAAACCAGTGGGGAAGTAGTAGTAGGGTACCCTTTATATTCTTTATTATATGATATATTCTTATATGTGTTACTTGGTGAGAGTAGCCATGGTGAGGTTTGGAACTGTGAATACTTGTTCAGGTGCCGAGTTAGTTTCACTTGTTGTTCGATGTGCTTTAGCATGCTTTCTATACTTTTGCATGAGAGGCTTAGGAGAGTATCCTACTGAGTATATTGTTATACTCACCCTATGTATATATAAACTATTTTTCAAGTCACTTGGAGCAGGTTGGAGATCAAGCTGGTTTCTACTAGCTTGGGGTTGTAGGAGCTATTTGGGCTTATGGTTGCTACTTTTTTTACTTTCTTTTGGGTACTTGAAGTTTTTCCCTTTCAGTTGTAGTACTGTTTCATGGAATTTAATATATGTACTTGGGTTTTCGTTTATATTTCAGTCTGAGTTGGAGTTGATTGGTGTCTATCTTATCTCTCTCTTCCGCATGTGTTCTCTTAGAGGGTAATGCCTCCCATTTGTGTGTTTATTATACCCTTGGTGCTAGTCGCCAACCCAGGGCCTACTAGAGGTGGGACTTGGGGGTCATTATCTCCCTTTTCACATTGCCGAACCAGGGGGGTGCACTTTTTGGGGAGGGGGTCGTAACATTCCTTCTGGTGCTTTTAGAGCTCACTAAAGTATTCTTTTTCTTCTTTAGATGTGCTTGTACCCAACCCCCGATTCATAGAAAATAAATTAAAAAAAATGGAAACGAGGCCTAATTTTGTTATTATAGAAATTAATATAGATTATATAAAATTTATGCGAATTGAATCCATAGCCCTCCCCCTTGAACCCCCACCCCTGCTCCTGCCCCTTTTAGTCCCCCCCTGCCCTTGCGAGCCCCCCTCTCACCCTGGTAGTTTACCCTACCCCTACCACTGTTAGTCCCCCTCCCCCTGTCAGCCCCCCCTGAACCCCCACCCACCCTACCCCTACTAGTCCCCCTCCCACCTTTTACTCCCCCATGCACCCCACCCCCTACAGGTTCCCGCTACCAGTCCCCCCCCTCTCATGCACCCCCACCCACCTTTCCCCTTGCAGCCCTCCCCCTACCAGTTCCCCCGTCCCCCTGCCAGTTTTCCCTCCCCTCTACACAAACCTATAGTATACAGATACACCATACACATAAAACTACAACGACTTCCAAAAACCATTGCAGTATCTCATTTATACATAAATAAAAAACAACTAATACATATAAAATTGAAATTTTATAAAAAAATAAAAAATATGATAGATATAAAAAACTGTCAATAACATCCCTCTAAAATTTCATCTAAATATTCCTCATCATTAGCACCGATATCAACAACATCAGCGTGTTTACCACCAATAGTAGCAGCATCATCACCATCAGCAACATCTTTAGCCTCTCAACCATCACCAGCATCTTCATCCTCTCCACCAGCATCTTCAACTACATAATCATCTCCATCCTCATACATCTATCACGAATTCGATAAACATCCATACATTGTTACTGTACCCTCTCGAGAAAGTGAAGATAATATAGCTGATATCAACTTGAACAATTGTTCATTTTCTTTTTTCCACACCTTTTGAGACTCTTGTCTAACTTCATGCTTTTTTGTCTCAATGGTATCATGTAATTGTTATTCGGTAACCATTCCTATAATATTTATAGAATATTCAATACCTGATGACCAATATTTTGACGGAACGATTTTCTTTCTAGGTTTACAAAAATCTCTTCCACTATTCTCATTTCCAAGAACCTGATGTAAATAATCGTTTGGTCCAAATGTGTTCGGTTCCTTTTCCATTAGAGCTTGAAGGGAATCCTATAAAAGGGCATTACCATTTTAGTAGATAATCAAAAAAATAAATGTGAATCTATATGCCCATTGAAATTCCCATACGTGTTGTGAGTAAAATTTCTATAGCCTACTTTTTTGATGAAATATTGACCAAAACATAAGTAGTGTATGTCCTTTTATATTTTTTATACTACTTTTACGAGTTTTTATAACTTATATTAGTATATTGGGATGTTGTTTGGGTTTACAGATATATTAGGAATACTAAATAGAGTGGAATATAATGTATTTTACTATATAATACCATAGGAACAAGTGATATAATTGACTCAAGCATTCTCATTCCCTATGAGGAAAACACAACCCATATTATTTTTAGTGAATGAAATTGCATACTAAAAGCTAAAATTTTAAAAACATTCTTACAATTTTTTCCCACGTTTCTTGATTCACAATAGTTCCATCATTATTTTTCCTATTATAACAAAACAATAATGATTGGGTAACACATACTTCGATATTTAATGTCTGTTTCTACATGAAAATTGCATATAAATCGATGAAAAAATAAATGTATATTCAATGTTAAATCATATATTACCTATGACAGTTCATGATCTGGCAGTTTAGTCCGCCCCAGAGTATGATTATATATCATTATGCCCTTGTTTATTATGTTTCTTTTAGATGAATCCTATGAGTAAAAAAAACAAACTAGCCTTTAAACAAGTCAAAAGGGATAAAAAATCATCATTTAAACTTAAAAATTCAACAAGTTCAAGACATAACTAAAATAACCAAGTCTGAAAAATAAAATGGAACACAATCACATATAATAAAATCATCCAATATAGAAAACTATGATTAATGAAAAATGAAATTTATTAAAAACATTAAGATTGTAAACTACCTTGAAAGAGGAAGATCTCCAATATGCAATGAATTATTTGTATTGTGAAATTGGGAATTCAATGAAGATCGGTTCATTTTCAAGAGGAGTACCTCTTCTTTTTTTCCATCCAACATCTAGGTTATGCTTATAGGCCTGGAAAATCTCCCCCAGTTCAATTAACCTAGCTCTCTTAGCGTGGATACCATCCAGGAAGTTATAGAGAAGCTGAATATTCAAACAAATTTATCAATTGTACTTTATAAAGAAATTGCAAAGTAATTTTAAAAAATATATTACCCAAATTTCCACCCAAGCCTTGTCTTTTATTTCTTGTCCAACTTTTCTCCACTCGATTGCTTGAACCAGAAATATATTTCTATGTTTGCTGAGTGTCCCCATGATACTTCACAATTCTTTACCATTTTCTTCAATAATTTTCATTTACTTGTTATAATGAACCATAATTTGCGTGTGTCTATTCCACACTTTATGCATTTTGTATGACAATGTCTTTTAGTAGAATATGGTCCTGAAAAAAAGTGAATATTTTATACGCATATATAACTAAAATTTTAAAAAAATTATTAATTTCAGTACTTTTTAAACATTTACCAATATCACTATTTGTTGTAGCTCGATCATGAACACTATGCTGGGAGGCAGGAATTGGAGAAGTTTCCTCCATAGTAGACTATGGATGCTGAGGTTGGGTAAGAGGGTATAGTTATAAAGGGGCATAACCAATGGAGGTGTACCCTCCATAGTAGACTGTGGATGCTAAGGTTGGGTAGGAGGGTACGGGTGTACAGGGGGCATAACCAATGGAGGTGTACCCTATAGAGATGAAGGTGGATAAGGGTAAAAAGGTTGAGGGATAGAAGGATGTGGACAACCATGCATGGTATGAGGAGGAAATGGATAAAAAGGATAACCTTTCATGTATGGATAAGGAATATAAGTGGGAAAATGATGGGAGGAAACCGTCCTGGTGACTATAGATCCTTGTACTGTGAGGTGGTACATGTAGGGGGTAGTATGTAGGGTTGGTCCTACACTCTGGAGTACCTGGACCATCTTCATTGAACGCAAGTTTCCTCCTTGATGAATCCTGCTCATATTAAATATGATTTGTGTAAAGTTAATACATAATCAATAAATAAATAAGGGAAAAATTGGAATAATCATATTTATCAGGCCAGCTTCTCGAAGTCGATGATCGTTTTCCTCCTTTTTTCTCTTAACCTCTTCATAAGACATAATAATCTGTAAATGTCAAAAGTGATGTGAAAATTTTAAAAATATAACAAAGCATTATATAACAATAAAATTTTCCAATAAAATTCATATTATTTTTCCAAACAATACATCTTCCATTTAGTTTTTTTCATTATGTTGTTTACTCGTTAAATGAAAATATTACAAAATAAAAGAAGTTGCTACTTAAAAGTTTAAAAAACATGCACTAATTCAGAATAATATAATCTAAATACTTTGAAACATGTAACACTAGGAATTCTTTGTTATAATTTCTGGTTCATAATTCACTATCACAATTGAATCGTCTGTATCATCAAATGATACATTTGACTGAATACCGACCGGTTCATCCAAAACATCACCATAATCCTATCCTTTGTAAAAAATGTATCTGGGAATAACATCAACAATAACACCAAATTGTGATTTTAAAGGGTCATTTACATAAAATACTTGTCTATATTGTGATGCAAGAATATAAGGATCATCTGTTCGTAGATGACATTTCATATCAATCATTCTAAAACCACAACTATCTATATACATGCCTTGTTGTGTCATAAAATCAAACCACTTTAATTTCATCATAGCAACACGAACATGTGCATAGTAATCTAATAAAAATATTCTCTCAAAAACCCTATAATACGACATATTTTTCGATCGAGGTTGTCCGTCTGATGCACTAGCATAACAATATGTGGTAGTGCTTATCATGAAACCATCATGCTGTGATGCCATCTTTGTTACACAAATATTTATAATTAATTTAAAACCATTGACAATCATTTCTTTACAATCATGAACCACATTTTTTAGACCAAACGACAATGCCCTTATTTCAGTAGATACATAATTTATCTGTAATCTTTGGACCTGAAATATATCGACAATGAATATTGAATAACTACCAATGATTTGGTAATATAAAAAATAATTTTTTACATTTTATTTCAATAAATCAGGAAATTATTTGCTGTGTAATTTCTCCCACCTCTTAATAGATAAAGAGTGATGCACTCTTTTTATAATTTCACTATGTTCTCTGAAAATAAAAAAATTTAATGATATCAGGAACTATGAAAAAAATACACAAAAATATATATATATATTTATAATTTTAATTAATTTATGTAATTTTCAACCACGTCATAGTTAAAAAATACCGTACGATGAGCTATTTCTCACTCATCCCTATTCAAAGTACAAAAATTGTATGATCTAAATATCCCCCCTGTTTGGGGCAGTGACAGAAATGTTAGATCAATGGGATCATACTGCTCATCTTCAGTTCTCATGGGCCAAGTAGATCTAGTGGTGACATTAGACAAATACATTGAACAAAAATCATTGCATTCATGTGCTAAATAACCTTTCAGAATAGATCCTTCAGGATGATTCTTATTTCTCACGTAATATTTCAATGTAAACATCATTTTTTCTATTGGATACATCCAACGACTAGAAATGGGACCACCAAAAAGAACTTTTGTTGTAAGATGCACAGTTAAATGTAACATACATGTAAAATACCATGGGGGAAATATTTTCTCTAAGTTGCAAAGAATGATCGGTGCATCTTTTTTTAGTTTTTTACAACACTTTTTTTCAATCTTTTAGCACAAAGATCTTGATAAAAGTGAAATAATATAATCACATCTACCCTGACATTATTTGAAAGTAAATTTCTAATGTTAATAGGAATTAATTCACGAAATAGGACATTCTATTCATGGGTTTTGAGGGATTTTAGTTTCACATCTCGTGTATTCACTCATTTGGAAATGTTGCTCGAATAACCATATGGAACCTTTAAACTTTCCATGACTTGAAGAAATTGTTTTTTCTCTTCATTTTTCATTGAAAAACAAGTAAAAGGGACTTTCCAGTGATCCTGACCAATTAACTCTGCATGAAATCTTGGTTTTATACCCCAATCCATTAAATCACGACAAAAGCACCAATCATCTTTTGTCTTTGCCTTTATATTTAAAAGCATTTCAAGTAACATTTCACACACATTGTTCTCAATATTCCTTAAATTCAAGAAGTGATACAGAAAATTTGATAACCAATATGGCAACTCATAGAATATACTTTTCTTCCTCCAATTATTGTAGGAATTCAAAGGAACATTCTTCCGCTTGTTGGAATTTAACTGACCCTTTCCAAGAACAAAATTCAATCTGTCAAGTTATTTAAGGATATCACCCCCAACATTAGTTGAGGTATTTTATCTATCTCTATGGAATTATCAAACTATCTTTGATTTTTTTGTATGGATAATTCATTTGTAGAAATCATCGATTCCCTATGAAGCTGAAAGTTTGTCAAAAATCTAATCTCCTAGAACGTGTATTTTTCATACATATAGGGAAACATAATCTCTCCTTGGTCCTCCAACCAGACATCATTCCATATTTAGAGAAATAGTTTATTTTTCATAATAATGTTGCACAACACAAAATGTAATCCTTTCTAAATGCATCATATGTATGCACCCCAACGGTCCAAAGCTTCTTCAACTCATCTATTAATGGTTGAAAATATATGTCTATATCATTTCTAGGATCATTGGGTACAGAAATAAATATACTCATGATAGTAACTGACTTTTTCATACACATCCATGATGGAAAATTATAAATATGAATGAAAATAGGCCATGTACTATGTGTAGTATACATTAGCTTAAATGGGTTGAAACCATCACATGGCAATCCCAATTTAACATTCTTTGGGTCGGCTTCAAAATCATGATGTAACCTATCAAATTTTTTCCATGCTAACCCATCAGAAGGATGAAGTATATCATCATTATCCTTATTTCTTTAATCTTCATGCCATCTCATATTCTTAGCCATTTGTTATGACATAAAAATTTTCTGAAGTCTAGGAATCAATGGAAAGTGACACATCACTTTATCTAGTACATGGGATTGAGTTCCATATTTATTAGTCTTCCATATCGATGTACCACATTCCATCGAACAACCCGAATTCCTTAAAATATTTTTATTATTGATAAATCCCCCTTTTTAAGGGAAGAAAGGGGAAACCCAAAGGACTTCATGGACTTAGAAAAAAACACCCGAGGAAAAAAAGAGTGAAAACCAGAATAAAAACCAAAGCAGCCTCACCCCAGCATAAAAACAAGTTGAAGCACTCCAATATTTCAACTTTAATCAGAAAGCAAGTTTCCTGTGTCAAATCATAGGCCTGATCGATGGTAGGCACCATACCCTCTCAAACATCCAAATCCGAAAAAGCGCTGCAAAGATAAACCACTGGCTCTGAAACCTCCTCTGGGCCTATTCCAAGTGATCAAGACCAGCAACACCACCTTCCCTCCTCCATGATTGATCCAAAATAACAAAAAAACTTACATACAACAAAATACTAAAGCACTTATCAAAATCCAAGCATTCCAAGAACCACCAACCATATAAAGGTGGAGATTCCAGAAATCAATCATTCTAACAAGCCAAATTCAACCAAAAGAGAGCCAAAAACATAGCTGGAATCGAGACCAGAAGATCCTCATAGCCACCACAAGGCACCCTTCCAACACATTCGTAGTGACCCAAAAATGAGGACACACCAAAGAAAATGAAGCCAAATCTTCGTCACCCAGAACTGGAACATCCAACAGCATGTCGATGGAGCATCACCGTTGAGGGGGACCCAGAAGCTCTGAGTCAGCAACACCACTCTGGGCTGAAGCCAATCATATCGAAACCATGGAAGAACCCACCCTGGAATCCCAAACAGTCAAACAACAGCATGAAAAAGGAAACAACAGGAAAACCAGAGGCCCTTCTGGATGTGACACCACCACAAGAACACCAACAGAACACCGAAATTAAACCAAGAGAACCAAAAAAAACCTCCCCCCTCTGAGTTTCTTCAGAGGAGATGCTGAGCCTCATCAGAATTCATTCTAAGCTGAAATTAATCTGAGATAGGTCCCGATCTTAGAATACAATGCCAAACCACTCAATGCGCACCGAAGACAAGCCAAACCCTAAAGCCGGAAATCACCGTCATACTGACGCCAGTCCAAGATCCATCCACTAGGAGCCGATGCCAAGATCCAGACCAACAGATCCCATCGAGTCACCCCATCACCAAGCCATGATCTAGACTACCAGAGTCAGGGCCAATTCATGATTTCGTCAAGCCAAGAGAGCTGGATAGTTTGATTCACACCAGAACCGCGCCGAAGTCATCACCAATCGCTACCTCTGTAACGCCCTGGCCCCAGTTACCCAGAGTCGGTGCATTACTTCGTAACATTGGCATGATCACAAAAGATCAAGTCTCGAAAGACCGATTAGTTTAGTAGCCTTGGAAACACTAGATACATTCATAAATGTTACATTACATCATAAAGTGAAAAACTAATAACAAAGCTTTCATAGTCCACACTCATATCCCTTTCTGACTACCCCTGCAGGTCATTCATAAAATAATTCTTCATATCCTGGAAAATATTAAAACATTGAAAGGGGTGAGCTCAGATGCTCAGTAAGGTTAACAATATTGCGGAAGCTTTTATAAGAAAACATAAGCATTTAAGGCAATGTATAACTAAAACAGAAGCCTTATTGAACTTGAACTTTAGCATAATATGGAAAAAGTAAAATAAAATAATGCCATTACTTACTCACATGGATATTCTACTAGACGAATAATCACATGCAATAACAATAACTACTTTCATAATGAGGGAATGTATAATGCCGGACATTCTGAAACATTTTGTCAAGGCCTCGGCCAAGACGTCTAAAATGATTAAGGCCTCGGCCAAAACCATAAATCAAATTGGGAAAGGGCCTCGGCCAATTCCATGTCTAGTTGTCTCATGAGACCTACCGATGCATCGAGGAGCTATAGTGGGCTCCACCCGTCACTTATTAAGTCCAATACATTCCTCATATGAATAGGTTTAAACATATCATAAACCATAACATAATCATATCACATAAAACATGCATAAAGGAAACATAACATTTCTACATTTCAATCACAAGATATCAATACAACACATTGATATAATAAAAATTCTTTCAAAACAATTTTCAATACCAAAATAAAAGAAAGTTAAAACTTTGTATTTATTTTTCATTAAAAAAATGATGGCTTGTAGAGGAAGCCGAAACTCAAATAATGGTCACGGCGGCGAAGAAGTCGTTGTCGCCACATAAGTACGGAAAGAAAAACATTCCCTTTTTGTCGTTTAGTAAAACGCTTCGTATAAAAAATATTCCTTTTGAATAAACGTAAAAGTCAAATGGGTTTATACACCGTATAAAAGAAAGTTGTGTATAAAACCAAATATGCCTCAATGAAAGGGGATTGAGACGAAGTCCTTAAAAAGATCATTTTTTTAAATAAAGTACATATATAATGTATATTCACTATAAGTACACATAAATAATGTAAAAATACAAGATAGGACATAATAATATCATGACATAATTTGAAAGTAGGAGATTAACCCAAAGAATAGAAATTGGGTTAATAAGTTCCCTTACAAAGATAATTTTTAAATAAATTTGATCTATTATGTGTATTTACTATAAGTACACATAAATAAAGTACAAATAAAAGACATCACAGAATAATATCATGACATAATTTGAAAATAGGAGATTAACCCAAAGAATGGAAATTGGGTTAAGAAGTTCCCTTAAAAAGATAATTTTTAAATAAATTTGATCTATTATGTGCAATTACTATAAGTACACATAAATAAAGTACAAATACAAGACATTACAGAATAATATCATGACATAATTTGAAAATAGGAGATTAACCCAAAGAATGGAAATTGGGTTAAGAAGTTCCCTTACAAAGATAATTTTTAAATAAATTTGATCTATTATGTGTATTTACTATAAGTACACATAAATAAAGTACAAATACAAGACATCACAGAATAATATCATGACATAATTTGAAAATAGGAGATTAACCCAAAGAATGGAAATTGGGTTAAGAAGTTCCCTTACCTTGTGTCTGACTTGACTCAACCGTTCTTTAACCTCCTGAATAATAAACTAGAGTTAATATCTACCTTATTAAGAACCATTTTCAATTTCATTATCCTTTTTATATCACTTATTACAATGATATGAACATTATGTGATTATTTAAGTTAATAACGGTCGTTTTGTCGATCTTTGGTACTTGAGTCAACAATAAACTTCTTATAATTACAAGTTGTTTATGTGGTAGAATATCCATTATCTTCAGAATTATATTCATGATTTATATGTCATATATGTCATATATATCCAGTATATGAATTCATTTATAATATTACGTAACATTTAGAGGTAAGAAATGAAATGCACCGTTCATGGAGACGGTAAGCCGTACGTACGCATGAACGCTACTTTCATTTCTATTTCATATTTAATGGAATGAAATCATAATTATATAAAGGTATAATATAGTTCCAGTATAATATCATATATAATATCATTTACTCCATCCTTTATACATCCCACATATGGCATTAACGATTCAAATCACTTTGAGGGGGCGGTTGTCCGCACTTCCTAAAATGAAATTATCGCGTTTTACCCATAATGGAAATCATAAAGTATGCCATAAATGAGAAATACAGAAGCATAAGTAAAACATAAACATACTATATATCATATAGAAAAATAGTTACATCTCAATGGCCACCTTTGAAGGTGTTATATTAGTGTTGAACAATCATCGTTTCGTGAGGCAGAAATTCGCCATCCACAAAAACCGTATGTTCTTTAACCATTAGATGTAGGTGTGTGTAAGTGTAGCTAGAATCCTTATTATAACAACATACTAGTATATTTAGGATACTGGTGTTGTTACAAAAGAAATTAATAAAAAGAGTTTAGGGGGTTGGAGAAGAAAAATAAAACAAAACAACATTAGAGAAGACATTACGTCAAAATCGGGTAACTCTTTTTTATTTGAGCCAAAGGCTTCCTTGGGAAGAGTTCTGCCCAAAGTGAGGCTTCTAGGAGTAAGAGGGGGAAGTTGGGAGAGTATTTTGGCAGATTTTGGCCAAGCCAAATGTCTTGAAAGTGTAAATGAGGTGGGATAGGTGGGGGCCTTTTATAAGTGGAGAGGAGGGGCACTTTTGGAAAGTAAAGAAAAGTCACTTTATTATAAAATGAGTTTCGGATTTTAGAGGTCCCACACTTATATAATTCGAGGATAAGATGATAAGGGTTCGAAATATACTCATCCAATAGGTTTTTGACAAGTGTACGCTTTGGATTTTACATTATATTTCCATTTTATTTAAATCGTTAAATAATGAGGTCATCGCTGCATCATCATGATGTCATAAATAATTTAATTTATTTAATGTCTGAAAATTATAAAAAAAAATACTATGATGTAGGAAATGTTTTTATCTTTATAATGAATATTTATAGTCAAAATTTGGACTTGTGTAACCCCGCTTAAAAACTATTTTTGTAAAACAACTCATGTTTGTGTCAATTTAATTTTAACATTAAATAAATATATATTAATGTCATTTTCCAACTAAAGTGGCTCCATGGGGTCCCCAAGTTTTCCCATGGGTTTTCTTGGTTGGCCATGACTCATCCAATAGGATTATTACAAGTTTCATTCTCATCTCATATTATTATAACATTATTTGTACCTTAAACTACACTAATTATCTCTAATCGCGATTAAGAAGTTAAAAGTTACTATTCACCAAAAAATTATTTTAATCTCATTGAACAACATTTTACTTCTTAATGACAACCATGTATGTCGGATTTTTGAAGATCAAATCACCGAAGT
Organism: Viscum album; assembly: GCA_963277665.1. Taxonomy (NCBI): domain Eukaryota; kingdom Viridiplantae; phylum Streptophyta; class Magnoliopsida; order Santalales; family Viscaceae; genus Viscum; species Viscum album. The sequence continues at coordinate 841,181,387 of OY728125.1, read as the reverse complement.
GGTAATATTTCATTTAAACGAAAAATCAGTTATTTAACTACCACTTAGTGGTTTCACTATTCATCAAAAATTGAAGTTTTTCAGAACAATGCCAAAATTTCACCCTAAGCTATAATTGATATTCAGAATTCAAAAATGATGTATATTTTAAAAAATTCCAATCATATAAGTTGAATTAATTAATTTTATAATTAATTCCCACTGTCACAACAAATAGCGTGTTTTTAAGAAACAATTTATATCAAAAGATTGACAATTGTTTATGTGCAATGTTAATGTTAAATTAATTATAATAACCACCATTGGATAAAATAGTAAAAATATATTCTAATTATACTTTAAAAACACTAAATAGTATAATTTATCACTATAAATTATTTTTATTAAAAAAGTTGTTTTTAAGTATTTTTCACAATTCATAAAAAATTAGAAGTTCTCAGAAAAATACCAACAATTCAACATAGGCTAATTTCGATATTACGAATACAGAAATGAAGTCTATTTTGAAATATAAAATTTCTATAATTTTAAAAGGTGTTTATTACTATTCATAACGGCTACTTTGATTAGTCGCGATGTTTTAGAACTCGAAGTTGCGTACAATGCAAGCTATTGCATTATTGAATGAGAAGCATATCGTGGAAGCTCGGGGTGTTACATTCTCCCCTCCTTCAATAAATTACGTCCTCGCAATTTGAAATTTTTCTTTGAAAATAAAAGGTTGAAAAGAGAAAATACCTTTGTGGAAAACCCACATCAGAAATAAGATTAATAAAATTTAGCCTTAATAAGAGGGAAAGGGAAATGAAAAAGTCACCACCCAATTATGATCTCGATTAGGAGAACAATGGTGGAAATTAGAGACATGTAATTGGAGGAAAAATGTAAATATTTGTAGGGAGTGATTGAGGTCATCAATGACAATCAACTGTCAAATTGAGGGCCTCAAAGCCTTCAATCTATTTTGATTTAAAATATCATCAGTTCCACAAGACATAAGGTATTCGGATAACAAATTTTTTGGTTTTAATATCCCTTTAATAAAGTTTAAGAATTAATTAATTCATTGAATAAGAGATAGGTATAAATATATTTATGGTTGACAATTAGAGTTTCAACCTTCAACTCATCTTTCACTCAAAAAGATAATAGAACTCAAAAATATTATACTTATCCTAATTGTATAAGGTTCCAAATGTTAACACATACCATTTAGATTAGTAAAATTATTTTGTAATAACCAGGGACTTCCTGTAGGCTAGTGGTAGGAAATAAAGGCATGTCGCACTATGATTGTGGGTTCGATTCCTGCAGCTTTGTCTGACGCGACGGGTTATGCCCCACCCTGCAGGTTGTCCTTTTCCTAAAACTATAGTATCATAATATTCCAAAAATAATCTTCATAACTTTTTTAACCTTAAACAATACTATCCAAAGATTAATTTAATCCACTCCAACCTTTATAGTTATCCAAAATACCTCTATCCAGACTTTCTCTAAAAGGTCTCTTAATTCCAAAATCAATTTATCAGATTCCCCAAACAAAGTAAAGTTTCTCTTATTGTCACATACTAAAAATATAATTACCTTCATCATATTAAAACCTTACTGAAATCAACAAGTACTGCAGTAAAATCTTTATATATATCACATTATTCTTATAACCAGAATATAATCCTTGAGTCCAAAAGCACCAATACATTAATTATTCCGCTTCAACTGTAGTCACAGCATAAGATTGGCCTTGATCCCTTGGCCTTTTCTGAGGTAAGTTTCCCTGACGCTTAGGACATTCATTTGAATAATGACCCATTTCTCTACAATTGTAGCATTTAACTTTGATAGCCTCTTTCTTTCCCTTGCAATCACGAGCCTGGTGACCCTTTTCTCCACATTTATAACAAACTCCCATTCCTTTTAGGCAAGTACCAGGGTGATTCTTCCCACAATTATCACATAATGGAAAATCCTTCTTTCCCTTTTTCCCTTTATCTGTCTCTTGTTCCACCGTTCTCTTCTTATCTTGCTTTACTTTGTTGTCATAAGACTTAGAGAATTCCTTTTCTGTCTTGATAGCACACGAGACAATATCTTCGTATGATGAGAAGGATTGTGATACTAAAGCTCGATGGAGAAATGGTTTTAACCCATCAAAGAAACGATCAATCTTACCTCTTGGGTTACGTATATAATCCGCAGCATACCTCGCTAAACTTGTAAAGTTGGTCTCATACTTTGTGACATTCTCATCCTCCTTTTGTCTCAGACTCAAAAATTGTCTTTCCAAATCTGCTCTATGGTCTCGAGGAATGTGTTTTTCTAAGAACAGCTCTTTGAACTCCTTCCATTCCATGTTTGTTAATTCATCATCTTCCTTTGTGTTTTGAATTAGCGACCACCACTGATCGGCATCCCCAGTGAGGCGGTAAACTGCCATGACAACCTTCCTCCTTTCACTACTCCCCAAGGCATGAAATATTTTCTCTAAGGAATATTTCCATTGCTCAGCTACTATGGTATTTGAACTCCCATTGAAGGTTGGTGGTTTTTGCCTCATGAATCTATCTATCATTGATCCTCCACGCTATGGATCAGGGTGCTCCATACGGGTAAGGTTATTATTCATAACTTGAGTAAGTTGTCCCAGTATGGTGATTAGCTGATCGGTACCAGTTGCATCACCAGCCCCACTATAATTATCTTGAGCAGGAGGTCAATCCCTATATAGAGTGCGTGCATTGATACGGTTTCCATTTCTTCCACTAGGCGCCATTTCTAAACAATTGCGTAAACTATATCAGTTTATGAATCAAAATACATAATCCCATACTTATAAAACACTTAACAAAAATTGAACTATTTATGGATATAATCCATAATCATAAAAATGTTTTCTTTGAGGAAGTATATACTCATAAACCCTTCATAATGATTTGTAAAGAAAATGAGAGTTATCCTAAGCATATCCCCCGGGAGTGTCGTAACCAAGAGTGCAGCAAGGCCCGTTGTCGTGCACCAGTTCTCGTTCGAGTCTAGCTCAAAGCGGTGTTTTAGGGTTTTACCCCTAGGTACATCTGTGCCAGAGCCGCCTCTACCTGCTCGTATCCAGACAGGGATGTATTGCTCAGAAAACTCATAACATCTCTATAATACCAAAATTCTAGGAAGTTCTTCTATAATAATCCTCAAAGTCTATCTTTGGGATATGTGCTCTAATTAGAGTTTATCTAAATCTAGCTTCCAAGGTTAGTACTAAACTTCCTATGATACCAACTGTAACGCCCCGACCCCAGTTACCCAGAGTCGGTGCATTACTTCGTAACATTGTCATGATCACAAAAAATCAAGTCTCGAAAGACCGATTAGTTTAGTAGCCTTGGAAACACTAGATACATTCATAAATGTTACATTACATCATAAAGTGAAAAACTAATAACAAAGCCTTCATAGTCCACACTCATATCCCTTTCTGACTACCCCTGCAGGTCATTCATAAAATACTTCTTCATATCCTAGAAAATATTAAAACATTGAAAGGGGTGAGCTCAGATGCTCAGTAAGGTTAACAATATTGCGGAAGCTTTTATAAGAAAACATAAGCATTTAAGGCAATGTATAACTAAAACAGAAGCCTTATTGAACTTGAACTTTAGCATAATATGGCAAAAGTAAAATAAAATAATGCCATTACTTACTCACATGGATATTATACTAGACGAATAATCACATGCAATAACAATAACCACTTTCATAATGAGGGAATGTATAATGCCGGACATTCTGAAACATTTTGTCAAGGCCTCGGCCAAGACGTCTAAAATGATTAAGGCCTCGGCCAAAACCATAAATCAAATTGGGAAAGGGCCTCGGCCAATTCCACGTCTAGTTGTCTCATGGGACCTACCGATGCATCGAGGAGCTATAGCGGGCTCCACCCGTCACTTATTAAGTCCAATACATTCCTCATATTAATAGGTTTAAACATATCATAAACCATAACATAATCATATCACATAAAACATACATAAAGGAAACATAACATTTCCACATTTCAATCACAAGATATCAATACAACACATTGATATAATAAAAACGCTTTCAAAACCATTTTCAATACCAAAATAAAAGAAAGTTAAAACTTTGTATTTATTTTTCATTAAAAAAATGATGGCTTGTAGAGGAAGCCGAAACTTAAATAATGGTCACGGCGGCGGAGAAGTCGTTGTCTCCACATAAGTACGGAAAGAAAAACATTCCCTTTTTGTCGTTTAGTAAAACGCTTCGTATAAAAAATATTCCTTTTGAATAAATGTAAAAGCCAAATGGGTTTATACACCGTATAAAAGAAAGTTGTGTATAAAACCAAATATGCCTCAATGAAAGGGGATTGAGACGAAGTCCTTAAAAATATCATTTTTTTTAAATAAAGTACATATATAATGTATATTCACTATAAGTACACATAAATAATGTAAAAATACAAGATAGGACATAATAATATGATGACATAATTTGAAAGTAGGAGATTAACCCAAAGAATAGAAATTGGGTTAAGAAGTTCCCTTACAAAGATAATTTTTAAATAAATTTGATCTATTATGTGTATTTACTATAAGTACACATAAATAAAGTACAAATACAAGACATCACAGAATAATATCATGACATAATTTGAAAATAGGAGATTAACCCAAAAAATCGAAATTGGGTTAAGAAGTTCCCTTAAAAATATAATTTTTAAATAAATTTGATCTATTATGTGTATTTACTATAAGTACGCATAAATAAAGTACAAATACAAGACATCACAGAATAATATCATGACATAATTTGAAAATAGGAGATTAACCCAAAGAATGGAAATTGGGTTAAGAAGTTCCCTTACAAAGATAATTTTTAAATAAATTTGATCTATTATGTGTATTTACTATAAGTACACATAAATAAAGTACAAATACAAGACATCACAGAATAATATCATGACATAATTTGAAAATAGGAGATTAACCCAAAGAATGGAAATTGGGTTAAGAAGTTCCCTTACCTTGTGTCTGACTTGACTCAACTGTTCTTTAACCTCCTGAATAATAAACTAGAGTTAATATCTACCTTATTAAGAACCATTTTCAATTTAATTATCCTTTTTATATCACTTATTACAATGATATGAACATTATGTAATTATTTAAGTTAATAACGGTCGTTTTGTCGATCTTTGGTACTTGAGTCAACAATAAACTTCTTATAATTACAAGTTGTTTATGTGGTAGAATATCCATTATCTCCAGAATTATATTCATGATTTAGATTTCATATATGTCATATATATCCAGTATATACATTCGTTTATAATATTACGTAACATTTAGAGGTAAGAAATGAAATGCACCGTTCATGGAGACGGTAAGCCGTACGTACGCATGAACGCTACTTTCATTTCTATTTCATATTTAATGGAATGAAATCATAATTATATAAAGGTATAATATAGTTCCAGTATAATATCATATATAATATCATTTACTCCATCCTTTATACATCCCACATATGGCATTAACGATTCAAATCACTTTGAGGGGGCGGTTGTCCGCACTTCCTAAAATGAAATTATCGCATTTTACCCATAATGGAAATCATAAAGTATGCCATAAATGAGAAATACAGAAGCATAAGTAAAACATAAACATACTATATATCATATATAAAAATAGTTACATCTCAATGGCCACCTTTGAAGGTGCTATATGAGTGTTGAACAATCATCGTTTCGTGAGGCAGAAATTCTCCATCCACAGAAACCGTAGGTTCTTTATCCATTAGATGTAGGTGTGTGTAAGTGTAGCTAAAATACTTATTATAAAAACATCCTAGTATATTGAGGATACTGGTGTTGTTACAAAGGAAATGAATAAAAAGATTTTAGGGGGTTGGAGAAGAAAAATAAAACAAAACAACATTAGAGAAGACATTACCTCAAAATCGGGTAACTCTTTTTTATTTGAGCCAAAGGCTTCCTTGGGAAGAGTTCTGCCCAAAGTGAGGCTTCTAAGAGTAATAGGGGGAAATTGGGAGAGTATTTGGGCAGAGTTTGGCCGAGCCAAATGTCATGAAAGTGTAAATGAGGTGGGATAGGTGGGGGCCTTTTATAAGTGGAGAGGAGGGGCACTTTTGGAAAGTAAAGAAAAGTCACTTTATTATAAAATGAGTTTCGGATTTTAGAGGTCCCACACTTATATAATTCGAGGATAAGATGATAAGGGTTCTAAATCTACTCATCCAATAGGTTTTTGACAAGTGTACGCTTTGGAGTTTACATTATATTTCCATTTTATTTAAATCGTTAAATAATGAGGTCATCGCTGCATCATCATGATGTCATAAATAATTTAATTTATTTAATGTCTGAAAATTATAAAAAAACTACTATGATGTAGCAAATGTTTTTAGATTTATAATAAATATTTATAGTCAAAATTTGGACTTGTGTAACCCCGCTTAAAAACTATTTTAGTAAAACAACTCATGTTTGTGTCAATTTAATTTTAACATTAAATAAATATATATTAATGTCATTTTCCAACTAAAGTGGCTCCATGGGGTCCCCAAGTTGACCCATGGGTTTTCATGGTCGGAAATGACTCATCCAATAGGAGTAGTACAAGTGTCATGCTCATCTCATCTTATTATAACATTATTTGTACCTTAAACTACACTAATTACCTCTAATCGCGATTAAGAAGTTAAAAGTTACTATTCACCAAAAAATTATTTTAATCTCATTGAACCACATTTTACTTCTTAATGACAACCATTTATGTCGGATTTTTGAAGATCAAATCACAGAAGTGGTAATATTTCATTTAAACGAAAAATCAGTTATTTAACTACCACTTAGTGGTTTCACTATTCATCAAAAATTGAAGTTTTTCAGAACAATGCCAAAATTTCACCCTAAGCTATAATTGATATTCCGAATTCAAAAATGATGTCTATTTTAAAAAATTCCAATCATATAAGTTGAATTAATTAATTTTATAATTAATTCTCGCTGTCACAACAAATAGCGTGTTTTTAAGAAACAATTTATATCAAAAGATTGACAATTGTTTATGTCCAATTTTAATGTTAAATTAATTATAATGACCACCATTGGATAAAATAGTAAAAATATATTCTAATTATACTTTAAAACCACTAAATAGTATAATTTATCACTATAAATTATTTTGATTAAAAAAGTTGTTTTTAAGTATTTTTCACAATTCATAAAAAATTAGAAGTTCTCAGAAAAATACCAAAAATTCAACATAGGCTAATTTCGATATTACGAATACAAAAATGAAGTCCCATTTGAAATATAAAATTTCTATAATTTTAAAAAGTGGTTATTACTATTCATAACGGCTACATTGATTAGTCGCGGTGTTTTAGAACTCGAAGTTGCGTACAATGCAAGCTATTGCATTATTGAATGAGAAGCATATCGTGGAAGCTCGGGGTGTTACAACCTCCGACACAAGGACTAGAATAAGTCATCAGCGAGATCAGACGCCTTCGAGACGAGATCGATATGAGGCCTCAGCTGAGCCACCGAGAAACACTGGAGGAGGGGAGGAGAGACCATCTATGAAGAAACCCTAGATGTTCTTATATGAATGAACCCACCGCTCAGAGGATTTTTCCCTCGATGTACCACATTGTTTCCACTCATTTAACTCGACATTATCCTTCCAGAATAGACATCAATATTTAGGGTATGCATGGATTTTAGTACTTGAAAATCTAATTTTTCAACCAACATGGATGATATATAATCATTTTCAGGAATAAATGAATCATCAGGTAAAAATTACATAAAAATAGTAAGTAGATAGTCGATCAGATTATTACTAAATCCATACATTGTTTTCCCATTATACAGTCACATTAAAAACTATAATTTAGTCATTTTTTCACATGAATGGTATACTGGGGTATTCGCATCTTTGAACAACTTTCTAACATGCTATACATAATCATTATGATCATTAAATGAAAATTGTGGTCCCCATATTCATTTCCTCTTCCACTGCTCTACATGAAGTGTTGCCTTGAGAAGAAGATGAAAATTGATCGGTAATCAAATTTTCCATTCCGATTCTTTCAGCTGAATCAATGTCATTCTCCATTTAAAAATTTTCTCCATTATGATACCAAACATGATATCCTTTTTGAAAACATTTTTTTAGTGATGTGGTAACTTACTTCCTCATGTGTTAACCATGGTATTCTAATGCAATCAAAACATGGGCATCAAATCAATCCACTCTCTAAACCATTGTTGAATGAAAAATCCAAAAAATATTCCTTCCAACCCTTCTTAAAATCATCAGTGATCAGATAAACATTATAAATCCAACTTATATTCATTATAATATGAATAGAAAATTAGTTAGTAAAATTTTTGATTGTAAATAACAACATTGAAAATCATTCATGCTTAAGAAAAATATTATATGGACTCATTCATAGGCTTATATTTCTTACATGATTCTTGAGAAACATAAGAAAATGTTCAGGCTTAACGCATCGACTATAACATTATCATTTACTAAAGTATATTAGATCTCTAAATTATAATCATATAAGAACTATACCCATATCCACTAATTAATATTTATGTAATGTTAATTGAATACATAATTAAATCTCTTAATATCAATTATTACACCATGAGAGGCCATCGTTTGGTTTCTAGAAAGTTCCTAGATTTCTAGATATTGGTAAATATCATAAATAAATAAATCGTGATCATCAGTGATTTACATTATCTAAAAATAAGATACTAAAATACATGAGATACTAAAATACATGAGATACTAAAATACATGAGATACAAGTGGAGGTAACCTTTTATATCCTAATGAAAATATAATAATACATACAATGGGTATCATTATTATATACTTATATAGTGGAAAATGATTTAAATGTTGTATTACTGTGAAATACATCATATTAGAATGAAAAAATTAGAGTGGACCATGGGTTTTATATATTAAGGATGGTTTTTCTAAGAATATCAGGTTGTAATATGTGTATAAGATAAGGGATGGTGTGCAGGGAGAGGGAGGGGTTGGGCAGGGGGAGGGGGGAGGGGGGTGCTGGGTAGGGGGGAGGGTGGCGCTGGGGAGGGGAGGTGATAATGGGGGGGGGGGAAGGGGAGGGGATGGGTAGGGGGTGGGGGTGGCGGAGGGGGAGGGGATGGGCAGGGTGAGAGGATGGTAGGGGGAGGGGGAGGGATGGGTAGGGGAGGGGAGGGGGATGGTCTGGGTAGGGGGAGGGGGCTGGTGGGGTGGAGGGGGAGGGGCTGAGTAGGGGGAGGGGAGGGGGAGGGTCTAGGTAGGGGGGAGGGGTTCCATCGTGAAAGAGGTAGGGGAAGGTGAAGGGGTTTGATCGCAAACGAGGCAGGTAAAGGGGAAGGCGGAAGGGGTTCGATCCCGAGAGGTAGGTTTCGATCAAGAGAGAGGAGAAAAGTTGATTTGGAATGTTTAGGGATGAGTTGAGGTGAATTGAATAAGTTCTATGTTTTATTAAATATATCTATAAATTATATTTGGAAGATAAAATTTGGATAAGTCCTAGAAATTTTAGGACTACTTATGGGAATCTCATAAACTTATAGAATTTTTGTAAGTCTTGTTGTGATTTCATAAACTATGGAGGTAGATTTGTGGTAGCATGAGAACCAGAGAAAAGACATCCAGTTGTAGTCTTTTCTTTCAATAAATGCATTGAGCTAGGACAGACAGGTAGAAATTAACAAAATATTTACCCAAGAAATTCATGGAACTATCGACCCCTTCACATTTCCCCCATCTCCCTTCACTCCCTTCTCTCAGCCCCCTTTACCCCCCAGCCCCCCAGCCTTCACCCCAACTCCCTCCCCCACTTTCACCACCACTTCCCCCCACCCTTCACCCCAACTCCCTTGAACCACCCACACTTTCACTCCCACTACCCCCCCTGAACACTCCCCCCACCTGCCCCCATTACCCCTCCACCTTCCCACCCTCCTACCTGCACACCCCCCCCCCCCTCACCCCCACTACCCCCAACTCCTTTAACCCCCCCCCCCAACTTTCACCACCACTACCCCCCCACCCTTCTCACCCCAACTCCTTTGACCCCCCCCCCTCCACCCTCACTGGCCCACCCTTCCACAACCAAGGTCATTTCATTCATGAATATTTATATGCAATATTAAATGCATTCAAAATATTGAGGAGAGAAAATAGGAAGAATTTCAATACTGAAGAAGGAAGAATCCATGATCATGTCACTCTACTACACATGTATTCATCCATACATAATGATTTTAAGGCACACATCATTGATTGATAAAGGATGAAGATCACATTATTTCTGCATGTCCACATGATATTATTACATATAGTTATCAGATGGTTATGAAGATATAGTGTGGGAAATTCTAGATCCAGTAATTTAGGGATCTTTAAATCCAAAATATTCATGTGGTTTGGTGAATGCTGAAAAATAAGAAATTAGTGCTGCTATATTTGATATATATTCATGCAATTTGAAATAGAGACATGTGAAAGTTTGAAACTATTATTCAATATAGAATAATTTATATAAACTGTGTAAAGGAGTGATAAGACCCAAAACAAATGGTTATAAAGATATGGAATGGGAAATTATAGATCCATTAATTCGGGGAGATTTGAATCCAAATTATTCATGTGGTTTAGTGATTGATAAAAAAGAAGAAATGGGTGATGCTATATTTGATATATATTCAAGTAGTTCTAAATACAGACAAGTGGAAGCTTGATAGTATTATTCAAGAGAGAAGAATTTATATACACTATTTAAAAGAGTGATAAGTCCCAACATAGTTTTGATTCTGAAGAACCACTATGTGTCAAAGTTAAAAAGAAGAGGAAGATCTAGTTCTCTTTGTGTTGAAAAAAAAATAATAGAAAAAAGTGAGAAGAGGTGGAAGAAGAATCAACCAACTAGTTCATGAAGTTTATAAGAAGAAGAGATTTGTTCCCCTAGTTCACACATGAAAGAAGGGTAGAGATGGTGAGTTATGTGTATTTCAGTTTATAAAGGAAGGTATACAAAGAAGAAGTTATAGAATATTAGTTTGAAACTATGAAGAAGAAGATTTTTTATATAGTGATATGTATAAAAATAAAATAAGTGGATTGCTATTGTGCAATGGAATAAGAAGAAGAAAGTTGTAGTACATGAACAATAATGATGTATTCTAAATTGGTGTAACAATATATTATTGTTACCCCTATATTTATTATAAAGGTATGAGATGTAATTGACTGTGGGAAACACCAAATAAGTGTGTAGTATACACACTGTATACTGTCAAGAGACTATAGTTTAAAGCTCAGAGGTATTTACTAATGGGTTTTGTGACCTTAGGTGTTGCCAGATCACACTAAGGATTAGACTTATCATACTGAGAGGTGAACCTTTTAAATTAATATGCCACTTGTGTTTGTGTTTTTTATTATGATATAATAAATAATGGAGGAGGAAAGAGAAAATAAAAGAAACACTCACCTAATATTGATAGAGGTAAAAAGAAAATGGATAGAAATTTAAAAGTACAAATAAGGTAATTAAATGTCACCAAGATTAATTCAACCCCCACTCAATGTGGTTCATATACCAACCAGTCCCCTTTAGTTGGTATTAGAGAAAAATTCACCTCTCATTGGATTCTTTATATTTGAAGTTTTTCTATTTTAAATATTTGAAGGTTTTATTCCTAATCTATAATGAAGTTAAATTTTAGTAAATATTTATCTATCTTAGATTCAAATTATATTTCTACCAAGACTAAGCTAAACAAGAGAAAACAACAAAAAAAAGGATGAAGAAGTTATCCTTCTTGAAAAAATAAGAATAAAGATTAGTTTCTATATTATAGGATACTGAAGAAGTTATACCTATCTTAGAAGGTGAAGAAAGTGTGGTTGAAAATACTACCATGGTGTTTAACAGTCCTAAACCTCCATTGATTCAAGGGATCCATGTGAAAATGAGGAAAGTGAAGATTATTTCTCAAACTATCCCAAATAAGATCCAAGAATAATTGGGTGTGATTATACATTTTCTGGTTAACAAGATATATCTTTTGTAACATTAAAAGATATAATGAATTGTTTTCTCAAATAAATTATTGATTTTATTTGTAAATTTTTTGAAATTCCATAGGAAGAGATCACTCAGTTTGAAGGTAATGCAAATAATTTAGAGAAATATTTAAGATAAAGATCTTTAACTTGCATAAATATCTCTAAAAAAGTTAATTTCAAAGAATATATGAATTAGGATCTTAAAGAAATATACTCCAAATTTGAATAAGAGTGGCTCAAAACCATCCATAAAAAGGACGATCTCATTGAAGAATTTGAGAATAAAATTGATGAATTTGAAGAATATATTTCCACCAAGAATGCTCAAATTGATGTCAAGGCCAAAAGAATCAAGGATTATGACACTTTGTTAAATGAGACGATAAAAAATTATGATGAAGTTGAAATAATGAGAAAATACTATGAAAGTAAAGTGTAATTAATTTAAGACCCAAAGAATTCTCTCAATATGAAGTTTGTAGAATTGAAAAAAAACTGGACAATCTAGAAATGACACACATTGAGTTTTCACAGTTTAAAATGAAATAATATACTACCAAAAAATTTTCTAATGAATACAATAGTGTTGAAATGCTTCCATTATATTGAAATAATATCATTGTGTCAACTAATGGTAATTCTCTAGTAGACCTAAATAAAAAGGTTTCATCCATACCTTAATGTAATGATTTTTCTAAATCTATTTTCATAGAAATTTAAGGTTTGAAAATAAAATCTATAAAAGTATGGGTGAATCAAAATGAATATAATATTTACACCATGTCTATAGTGGATAGAGGAATTATTGTGGAAGCTTGTTTTGTAGGAAGAACCCAACTAGTGATAAAAGAATCCCAAAAACAACCTGCTCTAAAATCTGGAAATTCTAATCAATATGTTGTAAAGAATATAAGATTTAGGTTTGTTGGAAAATTATGGTAGTGTAACATGTTTGGTAATTTTTCATTGGATTATTATTACAATCCATCAATACTTGAATCCCAAAGGATGAAAATTTCAAGGGGGTCAGGCTAGAGAAAAAGAAACACCCATAGTTTAAAAAGAATCTGTCTACATCAAACCGATTTTGAAAGATTGAAGAAATATATGATGTTTTCAATGGTTGTGGTCACATAAGTGATTCATGTTCATATAAAACTTATAAATTTTTTAAATTTCATAAATAAAAAGTCTATTACACAAAACACTTAGAAACAGATAAATAATTCCAGAATAGTAAATTGAAACATAATAATTTTAGAATAGTAAATAGATAAAAGAATAGTAAAAATATTTATTAGCCACTAAATGAGGATAATAGTAATTTTTGATTTATTAAATATTAATGTTATTTATTATTCATATACACAATTTTATTTCATTTTACACTTTGAACACTAATTCACATTATGATTGTAATTCCCTCTTAAAGTGCATTATTACATGGTACATTTTTTAACAACTCCTAAAATAAAAAATGGTAGCTATTTTATTTTCATATTTTATTTTCAAGTATCCCATTATATAAGAGACAATTAATTATTTTTTAACACTTGAAGATTCACATTGGAAGACCACCAAAATGGGCTTTCATTCCAACACATTCTAGTCAAAGTAAACTAGATAGTAGCCCAATAAAGAGACTGTATCAGCCAAGAAACAAGACTAATGATTCTCAAACCTTAACTGATGATATATGAAATCATGGATAACATTTCATCAAATAGTGTCCAAATCTAATTCTAATGTTTGAATAGAGTTACAGGCATCCCAATTTGGAGATAAAATTTTGGACCAGATTATGCGGCCTAGAAACACATCCCACCATTTTACACGTATCTCATAAACCATAAACTCTTTTGGGATGAACATTTACAGAAGGTTAGGGGAAATCCTTAGATAAATTTTATTATTCTATGTACCACTCTAATTATTCCATCTATAAGCTCATTTAGGCTCTTATGTTTGTTGGATACAAGCTGGCTCCCACCTCAGATCAAGAGTGGAAAAGTCTAAGTTCCACAAGCTTTCAACCACCCTAAGCCTACCATACTCAAGTGGTATGAATTTCACTATTTAGGCTCAACCCAAGGCTACCAAAATTACTATTTAAGGTATTGGTGTTGAACTATTTATTCATCTTGGATTCTTTCTTTCATTGTAATGTTATGCTGCAATTTTGTTGTCTAAAGTTTGTCTTTCACATGTAAGTTGTTCTAATTCATATTATCTTCTTAATAAAAGTTATTCTTATCCTCTTATTCTAGTATTTTTAATATCATGTTGATACCTTTGGCTCAATGTGTGAATTTATTCATACCAAACCTTGTGAAATTATCACACAATGGTGAAGTGATCATTATTTCATTGTTTTTTTTACTTCTTCAATTCTTCCCTCATAAGTCTACTTCCCACTTCCATTGAAACCATAGCATAAATGGAAGGGTAATAATCTTATGGGTTGATCTGAGGGAGTATAAAGGAGATGTATTTTATTGTATTTAGCACCCCATTAATGTCTAATCACTTCTTTTAATTGAGATTTTTGTTTCATGATTTTAAAACTTCTTCATCCTTGTTGAATTTTAAGACCACATACTTCAAGAGAAAATATGAAACTTTACCTTAGAGTGCTCATAAATTTAATCATCCAAGTGTATAAGTGATTAGTATTATGTTATGTTGGTATTAAACCAGTAAGTGATGATGTTGTTTTATCTTCTTGAATAAAACCATCTCGAATATAAGAAATTGAAACCGTTAAAAAATAATTTCATCCAATCCACCCCAAATGATAACCTAAGATCAACTCATTCTTTTAAATTAAATTCTATTAAGTCACATAGCTTTCACTTCAAACCATATAAAATAAACACAATTTTTCCACTTCATATCCAAAAATAGTTCATAGAATGTACGTGTTTATAGGTTTCTTTTTAGGTCTCTTAGGATTCAACAACCCAAGCTAAACTACAAGTGATCGCTTAAACCTAAAGTCTTGTATAAATTTGGGCGAGACCACAGATTAAACCATGAATATAAGAAAAACATATTAATTATGATAATGAGATTGAAATATGAATCATGAAATACTAGTGAATAACAGTTGACAGGATACCAGTCAACAAACAAGAGCCTCAAAATAGTTTACAATAAACAAAAACTCCTCCAGTGAACTTCTGTAATTGAAATCTCTTAAATCAGAATGAATACTTCAAAATCCTCCTACAAATAGAAGGTAACCATAAAACATAATGATGTAAAATGATTCATCCAACACAACAAATAGAGGAGTAACGCCTGAACGCCCAAATGGTGGAGGAACGCCCGAATGGAGGAGGAATGCCTAAATTGAGGATGAATGCCTGAATGGAGGGTAGGAATGATTCGGATGATACACTGAATGGAGATGTGGGTGAGGGAATTAGGAACCATGAATGGAGAGGCTGCAAATGTAGAAGTCACACCACGAATGAAGGAATCGCAATGAGGGACAGAGGAACCGAAGCCAACGAAGATGAATGAGAGAGGATTCATCAGTTGGTAGATGATCAGATGAAAGCCGCTAGGAATATGATAATGGTTTCAAGGTTGATTCGATGAGAGAGAGAGAGACAAACTGTGAGGGAGGATGAATTTATGTGGCTAAATCCACAATTTTGTAATCACCGTGATGGTATCATAGGATGTAGCCGCAGTTTTTTTAAACCATGGCTATATAAGTGTGGAAATATATTTAATTTCTAGTAGTGTTTCTTGGTTAATAAAGAAACAAGATTTCATTTCATTGAGCACCATAGAAGATGGATACATTGTAGCTACTCAAGCTTTCACGCAACTATTGTGGATAAAGCAGAAACTTGGTGATATGAGAATTGAAGTGAAATCTCTGATCGGAATCCATTATGATAATTCAAGTGCTTTAAATCTTAGAAAAACTTCAGTCCATCACTCAAGAAAAAATCACATTGAAATCAAATATCATTTTATCAAAGAGAAGGTGGAGAAAGGGCTTGTGAAATTGGTGTATGTGCCTACAGAACAATAGGTTGCGGACAATCTGACAAAGGCCTTACCCGAAGAAGCATTTGAAATGCATCGACTGGATTTGGGAGTCCATTCGACTTCCTACACTTGAAAAAGTGTGGATGTGGATCCCCCTCTCCTTGAAGTATGATGTGTTTTCCCCTAATATGTTGATATGTGTTCTTTACCATGTTGTTGAAAATCTTGAAGTTCCCTTAGAGTTCATTGAAAAAGGGGGAGAGATTGTTACTATTCCAGGGGAGAAAAGACATGGGGAGAAGTTGTTCAGTGGAGCAGCGAGATAGGGGAGTTGAAGTTGAGATTAAGCTGGTTAGATGAGATATAACATAGGGGGACCATTAAATCCGACGATGTTATAAGTGATCGATCAAATATTAGATATCATGAAAGTTGAGGTTCGTGATGAAAGCAGTTTATTGGTATCAGTGTGGTTTCAATAATTGATGTCAAAAATGAAGAGACTCATTGATTAATTTTTCATTATACTCTTCTTTCTCATGCCAATAATGGACCATATTGTCTTACAATATGTGTTGAGTAAATCTGTGATCGCTATCTTAATTGCATAAAGAAAATGGTGGTTGAAGATGGAAAGAGTTTTAATGAGGTATCAAAAAGTGAATAATTGTTATGATATGATTTTTAAATAAACCTAAAGGGGAGTATTGCTGGGAAAAAATCACTCAAGGTGTCCCCTCAGTATGTTTTGGGTGTGATTGTGTTTGTTGAAAAAGCCAGATGATTCTGAATGAGAATGGTTGGTGTTTGACGAAGATAGGTTTCTAAGGTGGCGTAGTTTCCTAGTGTTTGCCAAATTTTTGGGCCTCAAAATCGGGATTTTGATGTTGGAAAAGGAAGAATTACTTAATAGGAGTAAATGGTATAAATAACATTGAAGAAAATTGGCAAAGGATGAGAACTGTGTACCACAATTCATGGAATGCATACCATGTTCCAAGAATGGTACACGGAGCGGTGGGAACGGTATGCTGGAGCGATTCATGAAATCGAAAATGGTTCACGGTGGAAGGAGGTGTGGTATGAGAATGAATTGACGTCGGTGGAGGAGATTGACCATGTAGGAACAAAGATAGTACACAAACTGGATAGGAAAAATGGTTCGGAGGTGGCTTTCCATTCGTGGCAGCAGAAGGATTTGTATGTGGTGAAGGCTGGGTTGAAGATTTGGTAAATCATGGATTAGTGAATTTGGCGAGAATCATTTACTATATAAGAATCATTAATCCCACTGATTAATGTTGATATCGGATATCATTAGAGAACATATTTTTGATCCGGGAATTCGGCAAAGTATGAAAGAAGTTTGCGAGGGAGAATTCTGTGAAAGAAAAAGTGGTTCGCACGGAATAAATTGCGTTGAATGTTTTTACGGAGAGTTGTAACCCGCATAAGACATGGTACGTGGAGGAAGAAGGTGCAGTACACGGTCGGTTATCGAAGGAAGTCCGTGAACAAAGAACAATTTGCAGACATAGGGTGATTCGCAGTGTCAGACCGCAAACAAAGAAATGTTCGAAAACAGGATGGGTTTTGCAGCGGAGGTTAGCAGGATCGGTATGTGGAGGCGGTACGTGATAGCGAAGGTGGATGCATTTTGCAGATGAAGGTCAGTTTGTAGCAGCAGCAGTAGTATGCGGAGGAGGTGTTCCACGTACCAAACTCGTTACATAGTATGCGGGAAGAGCTGGTGGTTCGCAATTTGCACAAGGAAGCTTGTGAAAGCTTCAAGTCAGTTTGCAAAAGTATTTTCCAGTACCTAGTAATGGTTGGGAAGGTGGAATTAATCTACAGGTTAAAAAGGAACTTCAACAGAGCATCTACCTAAAGTTGAGGATGCAGGAATTCATGAAAATGAAGGGACCTACATGTCCATAAACTGTGTTTGACCTACATGTCCATAAATTGTGAGTGGATTCCTCTCCAAAATCAGTGAACGGAACAAGAGGAAGACAATTACCCTTTCCACTGGTAGTGATCCATAGAAAGAGGCATAGGTAGTGACCCTTGGTAATTCAGTGAGCAAACCCTAAACCTTGTAAAGATAGTGAGCCTATGCATATAAGATCTATCCTGAACGTTGTACTCATTATTGGAAGTGAGCCTTAGTGAATTTGGTACACCGGCATATCGCCATTGTATTCTCCTTGGACGTAGCCCAGTGTGGGTGTACCAAGTATAAATCAATGTGTTCTATTCATGATTTTCTATTTGTTCATATATTTTTAGGGGAGGAAGAGAGAATTGAGTTATGTTTAACAACGAAACAAGATCTGAAGGGGAAAAGTTTTTATCTATCATACCCTGATTCACCCCCCCCCCCTCTCAGGGTATTTGATCTAGTAGACCTAAAAAAAGTGTTACAGTGGATTCCAGCTAGAAGTCCAAGGGGCTATAAGGAATGACAACTAGAATTTCACGTCGCAATAGTGCTATGTTAGTGTTGGTCAGTTAGCTCTGCTATAGTGGTCAGCATTGCTACAGTCCCCCAAAATTTGGGTCATCGGCCTTCGACCCCCAAACACCCAGAGTAGGGGATCGTTTCCCCCCAACAAGCTCAACGTGGAGCTTGACCAATGGAAGTTGTGGCCTGGTGTGCAGTGTAACGTACCGGTTCCGGAAGCCACCCAGAGGCGCCCCGTACCCGGTTGGTCACATGGCCTCAAAATCATTTCCCCGAACGTCAGAGGCTTCCGACTAGAAGTGAGGGCCTTGGGTGTGATAGTGGGGAAACTATGCCCTCATTGGAAGAGTATACATCGGAAATAAACAAAACATGCAATAGTGAAAGCAGTAAATATCCAACAATAGTAAACAATGGAAAACTAAAAAAATAAACAACTGGAGCACACATACATATATGAAAATATGCATGATACATATGTCTAGGAAGATTCCAAACAAGTCATAATACTGAAATACAATAGTGAAAACCAAAGTATAAAAGAAAGGTAAATAGATAAACTCCTCAGAATCGCAAGCCTTGTCTTGGTCACATGGTCTCCTGTTCCAAATCAATCAAGTACCAGAAGTCAAAGGGCGCTTTACCTTGTCTATACTTGGAACAACATAGTCTGTTTGGGCCCAAAAGCATGACCCAAATAGGGTGTGAGACTAAATCCCAGTAGGCAACCACTCGAAGATCTGTGCCTAATAGTCCATGAGTATATGGTAGGTAATAGTATAGTATGAAGTAAACTGTAATAGTAAACAACAGGTAGTAAACAGTAAGTAGTAATAGGATGATATAAAACAATAATCAATCAACAGAACAACAAGAAGCAGTGAAGCAAACAGCTAACCACAACAGGAACCCCTTTGGGATGTACTCTTAGCCAACCTCTCTAGTCCTATCCAAGAAGTACCAACAACCCTCTGGGCAGTGCACTCATCCTAACCCCTCTGGTTTGGTCATGCGGAATTATAAGAACCTCTAGGGAATCTCACTCAGTTAATTCCCCTTAGAGACTAGGGTAGTCAGGGAATCTCTGAGGAAGATCACGCGGTCTAACCCTCTTATAGCCCCAAGGTCTAGAAACTCTCGGAGGAGCTCACTCGGTCAATCCTCCTATAGTCTCTGTTCTATCACAGACTCTCTAAGGAAGCTCACTTAGTCAATTCCTTCTCAAGCCTGGAAAGGTTTTAAAGAAACTAAAACAAGTAAGGACTCTTTGAGGAAGCTCACTCGGTCTACCCTCCTGTAGTCTATAAAATTCAAGACTCTCTGGGAAGCTCACTCGATCTATCCCATGTAGTCTATAATGTCATAGAATCTCTGGGAAGCTCACTCGGTCTATCCCTTATGGTCTATAATATCCAAGAATCTCTGGGAAGCTCACTCGGTCTATCCCTTATAGTCTATACCACCAGGTTCTCACGGTCCCGTTCCAGTCAGTGCATAATAATGCCATAAGGCCAAAGTACACCTATAAAGCTACTTGGCTAACCAGTCTACAACATACCAAGCATGTCAAGAATATAATTCCATCCAATAGTCATAAGGCATGGAAAACAGGTATAACGGCCAAAGTCTAACAAGACCCAAAAGTCGTAAACAAAACAAGGCATGGAAAAACATCCAAGCACAGCAATTATCCTCAAACATGATCAAATTACCTCTACACAAGCATACAATAAAGGATGGAAAACAACAGGGCAAAACAATAAACAAAAAATACCTAATTCACGGGTATTGGTGGAATTTTCACATAAAACTCAAAGAATTATAATGGTAAGGCACAAACCACCTACCTTGATCCTAGAAGATTGATATAATTGAACCACGAGGATTGATTCTCCTTAGAACGAAATAGATATACAAAAAACGCAGAAAACATTCAACCCATGATATCTTGAGAAAGAAGGAAAATCATGGAATAAAACTCAAGAAGAAGGAAGAGCTCACCGCTACGGTTCCAACGTAATCGACGACGGTCGATTTGGAAAATAGACGGAGGTTTGGGGGCTTAGAGGATGTTTGTGGCCGTACGGGTTGCTCTCGGTCAAAGAACCTGGAGAAGAAGGTGTTTTCGTCGGTTAGGCGTGACCCTGGCCCGTTTAATGAAAAAAAGAAACTACACGGCGTGTAATTATGGGGTACATGGCGTGTACTTGGCCTTTTCATACTCCGCTTTAAGCAGCCTCCACATTGTCCCTACACACCGTGTGTGTGGCCCGGACACCGCCAGCACACGGTCTGGTGCTGCATCAAAGTACACGGCGTGTACTTATAAAGTACACGGTGTGAACTTCGAAAATTTACATATTTTCCTATTTTTCTCAAAAACTACCAAAAAAGGAAAAACATACTTGAAACGAAGATCCAGGTTCTTAAAAACTTCCCCCCTTAAAGAAATTTTTTCCCAAATTTACCTAGAGATGCGTAGAAGAAGAAACCTTGAACAGCTCCGTCCACTGAGATCATACATCGGCCTCCCTCCCCTAGGTCTCATCCTGTACTCACCCGTGATTCCATAACACCCATACTAGAGGAACAGACCGACCACGGAGAACCTTCGTACTGCAATCGACAATCCGGATATGATGCTCCTCACACGAGGCATCCGCTTCAAGCTCAACCTCCTCGGGTTGAAAGACATGAGACGAGTCAAGTAACGTCGGAGCTGAGAAACGTGGAAGACGTCGTGCATAACCCAGTTCCTCGGAGGTAACTACAAACGATAGGTAACCGGACCAACTCTCTCCAACACATCAAACGGCCCGAAGTACCGCTGTGAAATCTTACCCTATCTCTGAATCCTCTTGTTTCCTAACCTCGGTGCGACACACAGGAAAACCTAAACCCCAACCTCAAACTACAGAGGTCGCCTCCACTGATCAGCATAAGACTTCTGTCGAGACTGTGTTGTATCCATCCTCTTCCGAATCAACTCTATTTTCTCTGAGGTATCCTGAACAAAACGAGGTCCTAGCAAAGCTGCCTCTCCTACCTCTAGCCAGCACAAAGATGATCGGCGTGACCAACCGTACAAAGCCTCATAAGGTGCCATGTTAATATTCGCATAAAAACTGTTGTTATAGGAAAATACCACAAAAGGGACATACTTCTCCCAAGAACCACCAAAGTCTAGAATGCAAGCTCAGGGAATATCCTCAAGCGCCTGGATCGTACGCTCGGACTGACCATCTGTTTGGGGATGGTATGTTGTACTCAAAAGTACTTGTGTACCCAAAGCCTTCTGAAGCCCCTGCCAGAACTGAGAAGTAAAATGTGCATCCCTGTTTGAAACAATGGAGTGTGGAACTCCATGCAGACGTACAATCTCTCGGATGTACAACTGCTCTAGCTCATCAACACTGAAGGCCTCCTTGATTGGAAATAAGTGAGAAACCTTTGTAAGCCTGTCGATGTAACGTCTCGGTTCCGAACTCCACCCAGAGGTGCCCCGTACCCGGTTGGTCACATGGCCTCAAGTGCATTTCCCCAAACACCAGAGGCTGCCGACTAGTAGCGAGGGCCTTGGGTGTGACAGTGGGGGAACTATGCCCTCATTTTCAGAGTATACAGTGGATGAAAAACAAATAAATAACAGCAGAAACCATAACCATCCATACAAGAGTAAACGATACACAACGGAAGATAAACAATAAACAACTGGAGCACACACACATTTATATAAAATGATTCATGATACATATGTCTAGGAAAATCATCCAAACAAGTAACAATGATGAATAAAATACTAAACCGAAGTACAAAATAAAACAGGTAAACTCCTCAGCATCGCAATCCATAGCTTGGTCCCACGCTCTCCATCTCCACAACAAGTCATGTACCTGAAGTAGAAGGGCGCTTTCCCTTATCTATACATGAAACAATATAATTTGTTTGGGCCCAAAAGCATGTCCCAAATAGGGTGTGAGACAAGGTCCCAGTAGGAAACCACCAAAATATATGTTCCTAACAGTCAGTGAATATATATGGCAAGTAAGGTACAGAAAGCAGTAAATAGTAAGCAGTAAACAGGGTAATACACAGCAGTAACAATCCACAGTTTCTAGCATATAATCTACAGACAAGAAACAGCAACTCAATCAAGTAGAACAAAAAGGTAACCTCTGGGTAGTTCTCACAGTCTAACCCCTAAGGTTCAACCTACAAGTACTAGCAACCCTATGGGAATCACACACAGTCTCACCCCTCTGGTTCAGCTAAAGAATAGAATCTCTGAGGAAGCAGTCACCGTCAATTCCCCCTATAGTCTTGTATCGTACTAAAGGCTCTCTGAGGAAGCACTCAACGTCAATTCCCCCTGTGGCCTGCGTCGAGGAACTATAGAATCTCTGAGGAATCACTCAACGTCAATTCCCCTTGTGGTCTCGCATCGTAAATTAAAGACACTCTATAGAATCCCTTACGTCCATTCTCCCTATGGTTCACTACACTAGGATCTCACAGCCCTATGTAAAACAAACATGCATAGCACGCATATCGCCCAATTAAACCTCATGAACTACGTGGCTATCATTATAAGGCACAAATGCATAACAGTACAACAGTTCCACTATCCTATGACTAGGCATAGAAACTGGAAAAACGCCTAACAAGCAGAACATGCATGGAAAAACATCCAGAGCACTGTAACAATTACCCTATTCACAAGCATTAACCTCTACTCAAGAAATCAAGCAAATCAGGGAAACAACAGGGGGGGAAATAGGGAAACACACAATACCCCGTTCAAGGGAATTGTTTGAATTGCACAAAATATTCAAATACTTCCTATGAAAAGGCACAAACCACCTACCTCGATCCAGGGAGATCGATATACTTGAACCACGATGATTGATTATCCTTTGAATGTCATAGATCTGAGAAAACGTCCGAAACTCTCAAACCACGATATCTTGATAAGGAGGAGGAATTGGAAAACAAGGATCTAGGAGAAGAGAGATCTTACCGCTACAATTCCAATGCAATCGACGGTGGTCTATTCAGAGAACAGACAGAGGCGCAAGAGCTTAGAGACGATCTGCGGCCGTACGACTTCTCTCGAATGAACGAAACCAAGAAGAAAGGTGTTCTGTCCTTCAGGAGTGACGCCAATGCGTTTAATGAAAAACAAATACATGGCGTGTACTTCTTGAGTACACAGCATGTAATCCATTTTTCCATACTACCCTTTAAGCGGCCTCCACTTCACCCCTACACACCGTGTGTGTGGCCCGAAGATGGCCAGCACACGGCCTGGCGCGGAAAGGGAGTACACGGCATATACTCAGAAAGTACACGGCGTGTACTCAGAAAGTACACGGCGTGTACTCAGAAAGTACACGGTGTGTACTCAGAAAGTACACGGTGTGTACTCAGAAAGGCGTGTACTTCAAAAATTTCTAGAAACCCCTATTTTCTCAAAAACACTAGGAAAAAGAAAGACATACCTGAAAACAAAGACCCGGTTTCTTAAAAACTTCCTCCCTTAAAGAAATTCGTACCCGAATTTCAATAATGAGGTGGAGAAGAAGAAACCCCGAACAGCTCTGGCCACTATGATCGTACATCGACCTCCCTTTCCCAGATCTCGTCCTGTACTCGCCAGTACTGCCATAGCACCCGTACTAGAGGAACAGACCGCCCATGGAGAACCTTCGTAATGCAGTCGACAATCCAGATAGGATGATCATCAAATGATGCATCAACTTTGAGCTCAACCTCCTCAGGCTGAAATACATGAGACGGGTCTGAAAAGTAACGATGGATCTTAGAGACGTGGAAGTCGTCATGCATGTCCTGGTACCTCTGAGGTAACTCCAACCGATAGGAAACTGGCTCAACTCTCTCCAATACCTCAAACGGCCCGACGTACCGCGGTGAAAGCTTACCCTGTCTCCAAATCCTCATTTGTCCCAATCTCGGTGTGACACGCAAGAAAACCTGATCCCCAACCTCAAACTCCAGAGGTCGTCTCCGCTGATCAGCATAAAAATTCTATCGAGACTGTGATGTAGCCATCCTCTTTCGAATCAACTCTATCTGCTCTGAGGTTTCATAAAAAAGACGAGGTCCCAGCAAAGCTGCCTCTCCTGCCTCCAGCCCGCATAAAGGTGATCGACAAGGCCTATCATACAAAGCCTCGTAAGGTGCCATCTGAAAAGTTTCCTAAAAACTATTTTTGTAGGCGGACTACAGCAGAGGGAGATGCTTCTCTCAAGAACCTCCATTTTCTAGAATGCAATCTCGAAGCATATCCTCAAGCACCAGGATCATACGCTCAGACTGGCCATCTGTCTGGGGATGGTATGTTGTACTCAAAAGTACCTATGTACCCAAAGCCTTTTGAAGCCCATTCCAAAACCGATAAGTAAAGCGCACATCCTTGTCTGAAACAATGGAGTGTGGAACTCCATGTAGACATACATTCTCTCTGATGTAAAGTAGTCACAGATCATCAACACTAAAGGTCTCCTTGATCGGTAAGAAGTGAGAAACCTTCGTAAGTCTGTCGACGACAACCAAAATAGCATCGTTCCCTCGAGGCGACCTCGGCAATCCAGTCACGAAGTCCATCATGACATCGTTCCACTTCCACTCCGGAATGAGTAACTGCTATAAAAGTTTTGATGGTCGCTGATGCTCCGCCTTCACCTGTTGACAAGTAGAATACCTCCAAATGAAACCAGCAACATCCCTCTTCATACCTGGCCACCAGTACTGGCGATGAAGATCCTGATATATCTTGGTGATGCCAGGATGAACTGCCCAAACTAAAGAATGAATGTCCCGCATCATCTCCTCACGTATGTCTGCTGGAACCCACACGCATCCCTGGAAATGCAAGATCTCATCCTCTCCCACTGCCCATCCTGGAAGAGGGTCCTCTCCTGACACACTCTCCCACAGGACTAAACCTTCTGAGTCTAATAGCTGCCTCATCTGTACCCGATCAAGAAGTGTAGAGATAACAGCTACAGAAGATAGGTATGTCTGTCCCTATCTGTCATGCACCTCCAGATTCATCTCAGAGAACATATCCATAAGCTTCCACTCACTGCTGGCCCCCTGAACTACCTGAATTTGGGTTCTCCTGCTCAACGCATCTGCCACTGCGTTGCCTTTTCTAGGCGTATAGGCAATCTCGAAATCAAAAGACTGAAGATACCCGACCCACCTACGTTGTCTTAGATTCAGATCACACTGAG
This sequence comes from Viscum album, assembly GCA_963277665.1. NCBI lineage: Eukaryota > Viridiplantae > Streptophyta > Magnoliopsida > Santalales > Viscaceae > Viscum > Viscum album. The sequence goes on along the minus strand of OY728125.1, from coordinate 841,155,498 downwards.
TGAAGATGTACTTGAGACTCTTGGGGTTGGTGAAAACCACAAAGTGATCTCCAATAAGGTAATTTCTCCAATAGCGCAAGGCATGAACGACAACTGCCAACTCCAGATCGTGTGTCGGGTAGTTCCTCTCATGTGGCCTCATCTATCGAGACCCATACACAACGACTCCATCTCCTTGCATAAGCACAGTACCCGGTCCGATACCTGAAGCATCACAATAATCAGTAGAGATCTTGGATGGCTCGGGAAAGACTAGTGTCGGTGCTAACGTCAACATTCCCTTCAGCTCCTGAAAGGCCGACTCACAAGAATATGACCATAAAAACTTCACACCCTTCTTGGTCAGACCTGTCAATGGTGATTATAGGTGTGAAAAGTCTTGAATTAAGTGTCTGTAGTATCTAACCAGCCCTAGGAAACTCCGTACCTCAAAAACATTCTTTGGATGCTCCTAGGAAACTACAGCTCTCACTTTCTCTGGGTCCACAGATACTCCTGCCTTTGAGATGATGTGACCCAAGAAGTGAATCTGATCCATCCAAAAGTGGCACTTCGAGACTTTAACAAAAAGACGATGCTCTCTCAGTGTACTCAGAACGATCTCAAGATGGGTATCATGGTCGTGTCGAGTGGGCGAGTACACCAAGATATCGTCCACGAAGACCACGTAGAAGGAATCCAAGTAAGGATGGAACACTCGGTTCATTAATGCCATGAAAAGCTATTGGCACATTCGTGAGAATGAACGTCATAACCGTATACTCGTAAAGACCATACCTTCTCCTGAAGGTTGTCAGAGGTATATCTGAATGTCTAACGTGCAACCGATGATAACTGGACCTCAAATCGATCTTCAATAACACTCGGGCTCCTCGAAGCGGATCAAAGAGATCATCAATCCCTGGAAAGGGATATCGGTTCTTGAACGTCAACTGGTTCAACTTCTGATAATCCACACAGAGCCTAAGGGTACCATCTACCTTCTTCGCAAACAGGACAGGCGAACCCCAAGGAGAAGTACTGGGTCGGATGAAACCCTTTTCCTGCAACTCCTCCAACTGCTTCTTGAGCTCCTAAAACTCAGGTGTAGCTATCCTATAGTGAGGAATTGACACTGGTGCCACTCTTGGGACGAGCTCAATAGATAATTCTACCTCACCCTATGGAGGAAAACCTGAAAATTCTTCTAGAATGACATCCCTGAAATGATCCACCACTGGAGGAAATTCCAACTGTGAAGTCCCCTGATCATCCAAATAAAGACTAGCAATCTGGGATATCACCCTTCCTAGCCCATGATGCTCGAGTCCTGTTCGACTCACCTGAACATCCCATTTGCCTCTATGAAGAAAAGATTCACCCTCTGGTGAAATGAAACTCACCCTACGACGATAACATTCGACGACATCCTAGAAGGGAAAAAACCATTCCATCCCGAGAATGACATCATATCCTGTCATCTCTAGGACATATAGATCCCATAAGAAACAATACCCTGCAACCCCAAGATGGAACTCTCTACACTGACGTACACTAGATTTCATCATCCCCAAAGGTGTGTCTAGTGTCAACAAGTCGGCAGAAGAAAAGATACAGAGCCCAAGTCTCTCCACAACAGCAACAGAGATAAAGCTATGTGTAGCACCCGTATCGAAAAGAGCTGAATATAATACTGAGGCTACTAAAATTGTACCTCAAACTGTAGAAGGTTCAGGATACGGTTCCTGATAGGTTTTCTCCACCATAAAAGTATGGCCTGCCCTGCGGCCCTGTGACCCTGCCTGACCACTCTGAGCTGACCCTCCCTGTTGGCGCTGAAGGAATGGTGACTGAATTCCATGGCCTCGACATCCACCTCGGCCCGAACGGCCGGAAGAAATCTAGTTCCTCGACTAGTGAGAAACTGGTGGTGCTAATCCTGAACAAGGAGTCATGGAAGAACCCCAGTCACTAGCTACTGGTGAGAAAACCTGACAGAAACGTTGAAGGTGACCCATCTTTCCACAAGATCGGCACCCCACTGGGTCTCTATGGAACTGTGGCCTCGTGTGACATTCCCTTATACACTGGTATCATACTACCTAGCTACCTGAAGATGTATCTCACCTCCACGGATCACCACGCGTAGACTCCCTATGATGCTTCCTACTGTCAACTGGAGGAATACTAGCACTAGAAGCAGAACCGCCCTGGATCGTAGCTCCGGTGTCTCTCAGATTGCGCTCCACAATCAGTGCCTAGTTCACGATGGAAGTGATGGAAGTCAACTGGAAGATATTCACCTGTGATCGGATCTCCCTCTGATACCACTTTGTAACGTACTAGTTCTGGAATCCACCCAGAGGTGCCTCGTACCCGGTTGGTCACATTGGCTCAAGTGCATTTCCCCAAATGCCAGAGGCTGCCGACTAGAAGCGAGGGCCTTGGGTGTGATAGTGGAGAAACTATGCCCTCATTAGCAGAGTACACAATGGAAGAAAAAAAATAGATAACAGCAGAAACCATAACCATCCATACAAGAGTAAACGATACATAGTGGAAGACAAACAGTAAACAACTAGAGCACACACACATGTATATAAAATGAAGCATGATACATATGTCTAGGAAAGTATCTAAAAAAGTCACAATTCTGAATACAATACTAAACCAAATTGAAAAATAAAACAGGTAAACTCCTCAGCATCGCTAGCCATAGCTTGGTCCCACGCTCTCCAGCTCTACAACAAGTCATTTACCTGAAGTAGAAGGGTGCTTGCCCTTATCAATACCTGCAAAAATATAATCTGTTTGGGCCCAAAAGCATGGGCCAAATAGGGTGTGAGACAAGGTCCCAGTAGGAAACCACACAAAGATCTGTGCCTAACATTCAGTGAATATATATGGCAGGTAAGGTAGAGTAAGCAGTAAACAGTAAGTAGTAAACATGTTAATACACAGCAGTAAAAATCTAAAGTTTCTAGCATATAATCTACAAACAAGAAACAGCCACTCGATAAAGTATAACAAAAATGTAACCTCTGGGTAGTTCTTTCAGTCGAACCCCTAAGGTTCAACCTACAAGTACTAGCAACCCTTTCGGAAGCACACACAGTCTCTCCCTTCTGGTTTAGCTAAAGAATAGACTCTCTGAGGAATCACTCACAGTCAATTCCCCCTATAGTCTCGTATCGTACTAAAGGCTCTCTTGGGAAGCACTCAACGTCAATTCCCCCTGTGGCCCGCGTCGAGTAACTATAGACTCTCTGAGGAATCCCTCAACGTCAATTCCCCCTTTGGTCTTGTATCATAAATTAAAGACACTCTAGATAATCCCTTACGTCCATTCTCCCTATGGTCCACTACACTAGGTTCTCACAGCCCTGTGTAAAACAAACATTCATAGTGTGTGTATCGCCTAAGTAAACCTCATGAACTACTTGGCTATCATTCTAAGGCACAAAATCATAGCAGTACAATAGTTCCACTATCCTTTGACTAGGAATGGAAACTAGAAAAATGCCTAACAAGCAAAACATGCATGGAGAAACATCTAGAGAATAGAAAAAATTACCCTATTCACAAGCTTTAACCTCTACTCAAGCAATCAAGAAAAGCATGCAAACAACAGGGGGAAAATAGGGAAACACACAATACACCATTCATGGGAATTGGTTGAATTGCACAAAATATTCAAATAATTCCTACGGAAAAGCACAAACCACCTACCTCAATCCTAGGTGATCAATATACTTTAACCACGATGATTGATTCTCCTTAGAACGTCGTAGATCTGAGAAAACGTCCAAAACTCTCAAACCACGATATCTTGAGAAGGAGGAGGAATTGGAAAACAAGTCTCTAGGAGAATAGATAGCTTACCTATATGGTTCCAACGCAATCAACGACAGTCGATTCGGAGAAAATACGGAGGCACAGGAGCTCAGAGAAGATCTACGGCTGTACGGCTTCTCTCAGACGAATGAAACCTAGACGATAGGTGTTCTGTCCATCAGGCGCGACCCCAGTGTGTTTAATGAAAAAAAGGAAAATACACATCATGTACTCCATTTTTCCGTACTCCACTTTAAGAGGCCTCCACTTCACCCCTACCAACCATGTGTGTGGCCAAGACACGGCCAGCACACAGCCTGGCGCGGAAAGGGAGTACACGGTGTGTACTCAGAAAGTACAACGTGTGTACTTCAAAAATTTCCAGAAACCCCTCTTTTATCAAAAACACTAGGAAAAATAAAGACATAATTGAAAACGAAGACCCGGGTTCTTACAGTCGACAAAAACCCAAACAACATCACTCCCTCGAGGTGACCTCGGTAACCCGGTCACGAATTCCATCGTGACATCGTTCCACTTCCACTCGGGAATGGGTAAATGCTATAAAAGCTCTGTTGGTCGATGATGCTCTGATTTTACCTGACGACAAGTGGAACACCTCATGAAGAACCCAGCAACATCTCTCTTCATTCCTGGCCACCAATACTGGCGGTGTAGATTACAATACATCTTGGTGACGCCAAGATGAACTGCCCAAACTAAAGAATGAAAAACCTGCATCATCTCCTCGTATATGTCCACTGGCACCCATACACATCCCTGGAAATGAAATATCTCATCCTTGCCCATTGTCCATCCAGAAATAGGGTCCTCTCATGACACACTCTCCCGAAGGACTATGACTTCTGAGTCTGATAGCTGCCTCATCTGTACCCGATCAAGAAGGGTAGTGGTAACAACTACAGAAGAAAGCAAAGTCTGTCCATTTCTGTCATGTACCTCCATGTGAATCTTAGAGAACAGAGCCAAAAGCTGACACTCACTGCTGGCCCCCTGAACTGCCTAAATCTGAGTTCTCCTGCTCAACGCATCAGCCACTGCGTTGCCCATTCCCGGCGTATAGGCAAGCTCAAAGTCGAAGGACTGAAGATACTCGACCCACCTGCGTTGTCTCAGATTCAGATCACGCTGAGTGAATATGTACTTGAGACTCTTGTGGTCAGTGAAAACCATAATGTGCTCTCCCAGAAGGTAATGTCTCCAATAGTGTAATGCATGAACAACAGTTGCCAACTCCAGATCGTGTGTCAGGTAGTTCCTCTCATGTGGCCTCAACTACTGAGACCCGTAAGCAACGACTCCATCTCCCTACATAATCATAGCTCCCATTCCGACACCTGAAGCATCACAATAGACTATATAGCTCTTTCCCGACTCTATAAATACTAGTATCGGTGCTGACGTCAACCTCCCTTTAGGTCTTTCCATAGGTATGGTTTCACCATTATGAACCTTTATTTCATGATCCTCTAATGCAATTTCACATTCATGATCAAACTATTCCATGAAGAAACCGAGCTAATGAAAATTGAAGCACGCATTACAAGCGATGTGAGGAAACCCTAGGAGTCAAAAGGAACTATCGATAGATTACAAGCCTCCATCATCTAAACAAAATATTCAATCCTACTAGTTTAGTAAGAGGTTATCAAGAAAATGAAGCTTTCATGAAGAATTACATGTTCTTTGATAGATTATGTAAATAGGAAAAACCTACACAAATAACCTAAAATCATAAAAGAAACCATGATTCCAAAGGGAAATAAAAATTATAAAATCGAAAGGTCGATCATGATGAGTTCACCCGAACATGAAGATAAAGAAGAAAGATTAACTGGTTGGAGATGAAAATCTAAACTGTGTTGCTCTCACTAAGGATCCATGATGTCCAACCTTATTCCATTGTATTGTGTTGATTCTTTCTATGTAAGGAATTCAAGATGATGTAAGTTCTTTAGGGTAGAACAAATAAAAATGATAAAGATATCAAAAGTAGACATTAGATAATAATTCAACATCTTGTAATGATCTAAAAAGTTGGTATCTTGAAGGATATTTATTAAAAAAGATCAAACTTGATGAATATGAGAAAGATGTTGAAGTCTAAATTGAAAATTTAATGTTTTCATCTTAGTGTAATATCAATAATTTGTATCATAAATCTTATCTGATGAAGATATCACTCTTCATGAAGTGAAGATAGAGCATATCCCTTAAGTGGGTAATTTTAGAATCTTCTAGAACCTATCATTTTCACATAAATCAAACATTTATAGAAAGTGATTGATTTCAGTCATTGGAAATGTATATATTGATATTATATCATCTTAATTTTGAATGATTAAATTAGTCTACTTAGGGGAGAAATAAATTTAACTAATGAAATCAAAAATAGAATAAGTTCCAAGGATTATTTTTGGAGCTAAATTTAACAACCCAAGTATTTATAGAATAAATTTTTTTCATTTTTAGTAGTATTGTTATATTCATATTAAATAATTCCTAAAAGCAAAAATAAAATATATTTATTGAACAAATTTCTTAAACAATCGTGTTTAAAATAATTATTTTTAATTATATAATTTTAATTTGAAAAAATTAATTTCATCATGTTAAAATAATCTTAGCATGAATTTTTGAAAATTTCTTGAAAATATTGATCTTTCAATGAATAGTATAAAATACTAGTTTTATTTAAAAACTATATTTACAAGGGAAAATTATGTTATGACTTAGTTTTTAACTTAAATTAGATCATTTTTATTTAAAATAGTACAATTATGGTTTTCGAAAAGTCTTTTACACTAAAATTTAGAATAAAAACATTTTATTTTTAAAAAAGGGAATTTTCCAAAAAAACTGTTTTTCATTCCATTTTTCAAATTTTATTTTAAATTAAAATCTAAAAAATCTGAGATTTGAATTTTGAAAAATAGATTTTTTTTAATTATATGTTAAAAATTTATTACGTAGGTCCCTTTTATTTTTTCTCCAACGTAAATAGAAAACATAGTAATTTTTACTACCATAGTAAAGCGTAAACTGAGTAATTAAGGGTAAGAACTAATTTTATAATCATTATAAAATTATTATCTTGTCATAATTTTATTGGTTGAGTGAGTGTAGAAAAAAACCATCCTTGGGCTGAATTTATAACATTTTTAATCCACTTTTATTATATTAGTAAATTTATTATATTTTATTTTAAGTAATGTCAATGATTTCATACACATGTTTTTAATATGTATAAAATTTTAAATATGTGTCCATCCATAAGATATATTAGAAAATAAATAGTATTTTTAAATATAAAATGTTTATCTTCATCATTTAAATTTATTTTTAATTTTTATTGAATAAATAATTACATTAAATTCTTATACAACATTGATGTAATAATTATTTTATTAATGGAAATATCAAATAAATGTTATTAAATATATTAAAATAAAACTATGATGAGATAATTAATTTCATAAAATTATTTTATATATTACCTTGACATTTTAGAAATGTAATAGAATGGTTTTTTTAATTATAAGAGTCATATTGATTTTTTTAAAAGTCAAAGAAATGAATAGTGTCAAAATTGACATTTATGATATTTTAAAATAAATAGTATTTTATTAAATGATATAAAATTAATGAAAATATTAAATTCATAAAAATCATTTTAATATGATTTAAAATATCATCCAGGATTAATTTATGTATATTTATTCAATTTATAGTAACTATATTAACCCTTAAATAGTAAATTTTATGTTGTCACAACAAGAGTTAACGAGGTTAAATAATGGTTAAAACTAAGTGATAGGGGTAATAATATGACATAAAATTTTCAAAATATTATTTTATTGGAGTATTTATACCCATAATAACCCTATATTATAAAGTAAATCACTTTTGATCCGTTTTAAATTGAAAATTAATTTATATTAATTTAATATTTTGAGAAATTTCAAGAGTGCCCCTCCCCTCTCATATAAAAGGGTGCCCATTCTTCTCATTTAAATACGATTAAAATGAATTTTTTTAGTCAAGATCTACCAAAATACCTTCCTATAATCCCTCCCCATATTCTAGATATTTTTTAGCTATAAAACCAACCTTATTAGACTTAATGTGTTAATTAATGGTGGATTTCTAAAGAAGAGGTATAGTTTTTATCTGCATGTATTAGTTTTGTTTATTCTTCCAAATCCATAAAGACTTATTAAAATAATATAAAATAATAATTATAATATCCTAAATATTCTAATATTTTATGATGTTTGTGGAATAACCCATATCCATCTCATTTTCCATCAAATGGGAAAAGAATCCATCGTCTGTGTGTATAGCGAACGGCCGCCTCACGAACCGATGTAATTCATTTTCCATCACTGTCTCTTAAAACTGTTATAATGATGGAAGTAGTGTTTTTATATGATATTAATTAAATATTTCTCATTATTAAAATATAATATATCATTTATTTTATTTCCTTTCATTGTAATGTAAAATTATAACGCCGTTTGTGCGTACGTGTGAATTACCGCCTCCAGGAAGTGATGTGGTTCTTTTTTCATCACTAAATTACATGAATAATATATAAAAGTATATATAAATTATTAACGTGATATTAATTATATTATAATAATTATATAATTATAAAATAAAACTTACCTTCTCTCCATAATGAGCATTGAAAAAATGGAAATGTTACTAATGCGTACGTATGACCTACTGTCTCCATGATTATAACATAGTTCATTTTTTATAAAACTATTTAATGGATGGATTTAAAATTATGATTTATGTATAATAATAATAATTATTTCGTGAATATAATTCTATATATGATGTAATAATGGAGTCTTTGACCATATTCAACCAAACAAAGTCATTTTGGAATAATAAACTGAATATCCCCCAAACATCTGACATGAATTAAAATGATTAATAATATGGTAATAAGTGATATAAAAGGAATAATAAATTAAAAAATGTGTATTAAGAAATTATAAAATAACCTTAATTTATTATTCAATAAGATAAATATTATGTGTGATGAGTCTGCCTCAAGGTAAGGGACTTTAAAAAAAATAGTTTTAATGTTACTCTGTCAACTATTTTTATAAAATCCAAAAATAATGTTTTTTAACAAATAAACAATGAATGGAATTTTAAAATTTATTTATCCTTTAATTTTTTTAATATTCCTTTAAAATTTTACAAATTTATTTTGAAATAAATTTTTTTCATTTATGAGTGCGTAGATTTGTAAAAATGAAACGTTATTTAAAAATGGAAAAGTTATTTCCCTCTACAATGTTTCTTTTATGCAAGTTTTATGTGTAATGATTATGTTATGATTATTGGGAATTATTGATGAGTATTGGTGGTTTAGTGATAATATGGGGATAGGTGAGCCCATTATAGTTCTCCAACGCATTTGGTAAAGGGATGGAGTTAACTAGTTAGGTTTCTCCTAAGATATTAAGGGAATATATTGTAGTGGTTATTACAAATATAACTATGAAGGTTACTCCATGTATAGACATGAGATATACAGTATATGTAATATTTATAAGAACATTATTCCACAATTTACCATTATTATTTATGATTTTTACAGGTTTTACAAGAAACGTATTATTTCATAAGGTAAGGTAAAGAGATTATGTTCTATGTGTAAAAGTTATAACTTTGTATAAATATTTACATTCATAGACTAACAATTTTTCTCTTCTTTTTATCTCCCTTACTAATTTTTTTTTTCTCATACCATGTTTTAAAATGTTTTATTTATGTCTTAATGATGATTAAAGAAATTAAGAGTTCAATTTGAAAGTTGTGATGGTTTTTTTTGAACAAAATAAATTATGTTTTGTTTTAAAAAAAATTATATGAGGAAAAAAATGGATACTAAGTATAAGTTTCCATATTGTAATTATATGTTTTTTTCTTGTATTAATTATGATCTAATTATCTAAAACTCTAAACCTAAAATATCAATTGGATTTAAAAAAGTGAATTCTAGTCAATGTTACTAGAATATGTAATTTTTAAGGTCAACTCCTTACAGTTGGTATTAGAGAAAGGTTAAGATAGATTTAAAGGATTAGGATGACATTAATTGAATACCTTTAAAATGTTTTAATTTATTTTTATTTTTATTGATATATTATTTGAATATTACCATGTTTCTTCATCTAAAAAATGACTATTCATAATTGTTTTATAGAGGAATTAGGGAAGTTGAAGTGGGAAGGCACTGAGAAGAAAATATTCTTCTGAATTAGAAACCTAGAATGGTTGGAATTGGAACTGAATGGTTTATAGTAGCAATGGATTAGTTGATATTGTCCATAAATGGTGGTTTCATCCATGTAAGAGATTAGCCATATCTATCATAGGCGATCAAGATGATATTAGAACATTCAACAAGGAAATACCATCTTGTATTTAGTAGATCTTCTGACATAGTGGTAGTTTAATGATAAATTAAATACCTAGGATTTTTTATGGGGTATTCATATCATCAAAAGGATAGACTTTATATTTACTCTTTTGAAGGTTCAGTCGACTAGTGGTGGACGATAGTCAAGAATATCAGGGATGGTGAGGATATTAATGATTTGGGTTAACAAGAATTCAAAAATATTTTTATTAAGAAAAATTTTCCTAAGGCAGTTCGAATTAGGGTAGAAAAAATATTATAATTGAGATAGGAGAAGGATTCAGTGGCTGTATATGAAGAAACCTTCACACGATTAGAAAGTTACACTCTATAGTTTATTTGGAATCTTGATAGTAAAATCAATAGTTTTTACTCTGGATTGGAGCTAAAATATGAAAGGTAATTGGCCTCTCGTGAATTAAATAGTTATGAAATACTTTTTTGATGTGCATAGAAGGTGGAAATTAAGTTTTTTTTATGATAATGTGTTCTTTGAAAACCAGTATAAAAAGTGGTTGAGTTGGTAGGAAGAAGGGAAAAATGCATCAAATAAGTTTAATGGTAAGAAAATTAAGTATTAGTTTTTTGATAATTATGGTAAAAAAACACTGGGGAATTCCTTTTGAAGTCTAGTATGTGTTTCTGATGTGGTAAATTTGGGAATATTTCTCATAATTGCAATGAAAAATATCATGGTAGTGGTAAGGATGATTCTGATATACATTCAGCAAAATGTTTTAAAATTTATTTGATGGGTTATTATGTAGATGAGTGTTTGAAGAGGAACTTGAATGATGGGAAGTATCCAGACTATATGTAGAAATGTGTGGTGAAATACATTTCAACTACTTCAGTATATGTTGGTATATCAAAAAAATTGGAATCATGTACATTATTTATTGATTCAGAATATACTAATGTCTTGTTTTATATGGGGTCTACACATTCATTCATTTCTAATAAATAATCTTGTAAATTGAAAATTCCACATCAATAAATAAAGCCATATCTTATGATAAAAACACCTGAGGGAAATATTAAGGAAAAAATAAATTATAAGAATCTTATTGTCATTTTCTATGGAATGAATTTACCTGAAAACCTTATTGTTTTTCTCTAGTACAGTTTCATGTTATCCTGGGCACATATTGGATTTCTATTTACCATGCTAAGATAGATTATAGAGTTAAAGAAGTTTCTCTTCAGAATGTTTTTTAGTTTTTATACAAGAATGAACCCATACTATTGATAACATATCGATAATATGAGAAAATTTTAAAATATGTAAATGAATTTTATCTTTTACATATTTCTAAAAATAAGGGAACTATTCATATTAATGATGTGTCAGTGGTAAATGAGTATTTTGATGTTTTTTCTAATGATTTTCCTAGTATTATACTAGATTGGGATGTTGAATTTAATATGTAATTAGTTACTTATTCTAAGAAGGTTTCAAAGCCTCTTTATTTAATTCTTCAAGTGGAACTTCTTGAGTTAAAAAGGAAGTTACATGAGTTGCTAGAAAAAGTTTTTATTCAACCTAACACTTCACCTTGGGGAGATCCTATTTAATTTGTTAAAAATAAAGATGGTTCTGTGAGGATTTTCATTGATTATAGAGCTTTAAATAGAATAACTTTTAAGAATAAGTATATATTGCCTCATATCGATGACTCGTTTGATCAGCTCTAGAGAGATCAATATTTTTTAAAGGTTGAATTGAGATTTAGTTACCATCAGGTAAAGGTTAAGGAGAATGAAATTAAAAAAAAATTGAACTAGATACAAGTATTATGAGTTTTTAGTTATTCCATTTTATTTAAAAAATTCCTCTATTGTATTTATAGATCATATGAATAGAGTATTCTATGAATATTTTGATAAGTTTATGGTTTTTTTATTAATGATGTATTGGTTTATTTATGAAGTTTTGAGGATCATGAAAAATATATAAGTATTGTTCTACAAACCCTTAATGAAAATAAGTTATACCGAAATATTATAAAATACGATTTTTGGTTACAACAAATTTATTTCCTTGGGAACATTGGAAGTAAGGATGGAATAGAAATTGATCCCGCTAAAATAAAATTAGTTGATGAATGGACAAGACCTACAATTGATAATAATATTAAATGTTTTCTTGAATTAGTAGGCTATTACTGGAGGTTTTTTGAAAAATTTACACGGTTATTTATCCCACTTACTAAGTTAACACAAAGTGTTAAATTTATCTGAATAAAATAATTTGATGATTTTTTTTAGGAATTAAAAAAGAGATTGTTTAATCCTCAATTTTTGGATCTAACCTCAAGAAATGGTGATTATTTCATCTATAATGAGGCTTCATTGAAGGGACTTGGTTTCATTCTGATGTAGAATGATCAGGTAATTTATTATAATTCATAGAAACTGAAAACTAATGAGTTAAATTTTCTTACACATGATTTGGAATTAGCTATATTGGTTTTTTATTTAAAAATTTAGTGGCATAATTTATATGGAAAAAATTGTTAAATATATACAAATCATAAAAGTTTTAAGTATATATTCACTTAGAAATAAATGAACCTGAGGAAGATAATATGGTCATAACTGATCGAGGATTATGATTTCCTGATTTATTACCATCTTGGAAAAACAAATAAAGTGTCCAATGGTTTGAGTCAAATTAATAATTCTTATTAACAATGTTACATTTGGAACATAACCCCTTGGTTAATGATTTGATGAATTTTAGCTTGGAATTTGTTATAGTATGAATTTTCTCTATTTTGTTTTAGGTGTCAGTACATCCATCTCTATCATACAGAATTAATCAAGAATGGAAGAAAGACCATGAGTTAAAAAATGAGGTAAAATTGGTTAAAAATTGTAATTTTACTAAATTTAACATTGATAAATATTTTTTTGAGATTTGGGAAGAGATTATGTGTTTCTTGTGAATCAATGTTGAAGAAATATTTGTTTAGTAAAGCTCATAGTTCTCTTTTTTTAGTTTATCATGGAATCACTAATATGTATAGAGACCTTTGGGAGTATTACTGGTGGATGAAATGAAAACAAGAATTTACCATGAAATGTTTGACTTTTTAGAAGGTTAAAGATGAACAACAATTTCTGAAGGGGATTATTCAGTCTCTACTAGTGGAAGAGTGGACCTGAGAAAATATATCCATAGATTTTTTAGTGGTATTACCAAAGACTTATCAAAGTAACAATGTGATTTGGGCTATTATTGATCGACTGACTAAATCTACACATTTTATTACTATTCAAGACACTATATATAGCTAGATAAATTTTATCAGTTGTATCTTAAATATATAGTCTAGTTACATAGAATTCCTCTCTCTATTATATCTGAACATGATCCCAGGTTCACTTATAACTTTAGGACCGACATTCAAAAATCATTGGGAACTAAATTAAATTTTAGAAAAAACCGTTGATTCTTAGTCTGAAGGACACTTATAATGAACAATTCAGAGTTGGTAGGATATTCTACATGCTAGTTCAAAGGATTACCATGGAATTTGGATCAACATATTTCTTTAGTGGTTTTTTATTATAATAACATCTTTCATTCTAGTGTACAGTTGGCACCTTTTGAAGAATTATATATGAAGTGGAGTCTAACTCTTGCATTTTAGGATAAAGTAGGTTAAAGGAAATTAATGGGACCATAATTACAAGAGAAAGTGGATGAGAAAGTGAAATGTTTTCATTAATATACAAGGAAATCTCAGAGCATGCTAAAAATTTATCCAGATGAAAGGAAAAAAGAACTTTCATTAGAGGTAGGTGATTATTTTCTTTCATAAAATATCTCCATGAAAAAGTGTTATGCATTTTTTTAAGAAGGAAAATTTAATTCCACTATTTATTGGACCATATAAAATCCTAGATAAAGTTGGTTCTGTTTTATACTGAGTGGCCTTACCTCTGATTTTATCCCAAGTACATAATACTTTTCGTGTTTTGAGGTTAAGAAAGTATGTGTAAGATTCATATCATGTTTTGATCCCTGAAGTAGTTCAGTTGGAAGATAACTTTTTTATGAGGAAAATATTATTCAAATTATTGACTATAGAGAGTAAATATTGTGGAATAGGGTAATTTATTAGGATAATTTTTTTGGAGAAACCATATGGTTGAAGAAGAAATATGGGAATCTAAAAATGATATGATGGAAAAGTATCTTTTCTTGTTTAATAAGTGAATAAAATTTCAGGCATGAAATTTCCAAAAGGGGGGATAATGTGACAAACCAGGTATTCATATAATAATTTTTTTTCATATTTAGTAGTATTTTTATATTCATATTAAATAATTATTAAAATAAAAAAAGTAAAATATTTATTAAACTAATGACTTAAACAATTATGTTTAAAAAAATATTTTTAATTATATAATTATAATTTTAAAAAATAAATTTCAGCATGTCAAAATAATCTAAGAATGAAGATTTTATAATTTTTTAAAATTATTGATTTTTCATTGAATAGTGGAAAATATGGGTTTTATTTAAAAACTATATTTACAGGAAAAATTTATGTTATAGAATAGTTTTAAATTTTAATTAGTAAATTTTTATTTAAAATAATCCAATTGTGGATTTTTAAATCTGTTTTTACTTGAATTTAGTAAAAAACACTTTATGTTTAAAAAATGGCATTTTTCCGAAAAATTGTTTTTCATTGTGTTATTTAAATTTAATTTTAAATTAAAATCTAAAAATAATGTGATTTGAATTTTAGAAAAAGGATTCTATATTTTTAATAATAAGTTCAAAATTTACTAAATATGTCTCTTTCATTTTTGGCCATCCAAATCAGTAAACTTAGAAATTTTTATTACCACGGTAAAGGGTCAAACAGGTAATTAAGGTTAAAAATAATGTTATAAGGACTTGAAAATTACCCTAAAAATTGTCTTAATTTTATTGGATGAGTTATTTTAAACATAAATCTTTATTTTTATGAATTTATAACATTTTTAATCTACTTGGATGAGAGTATGGCATTTATAACATTTTATTTTAAGTAAATTCAAAGATGTCATACTCATGTTTTTAATAAGTATAACATTTTTAATATATAATCATCTAAATGTATATTCAAATATAAATAGTAATTGGAAATCTAAACTATTTAACTTAATCATATAAATTTATTTTAATTTTAAATTTATAAATAATTACCTTAAATTCTTATACAACGTTGATGCGATAATTATTTTAGTAATGGAAATATCAAATAAATGTTGTTAAAAATATTAAAATAAATATAATTTAGATACTTAATTTCATCCTAATGTTTTATATATTACCTCTTAATTTTATTAATGTAATAAAATAGTTTATTTTAATTATAAGAGTTATATTTATATTTTTATAAGTTAGTGTAATGAACAGTGTCAAAATTAACATTAATGATTTTTTAAAATACATAATATTTTATTAAATGATATAAAATTCGTAAAACTATTAAATTCATAAAAATGATTTGGTTAAGGTTTAAAATGTCATCCATGATTAATTTATGGGTATTTTTACATTCTATAGTAAATATATTAACCCTTAAAAAGTAAAATTCATGTTGCCATGGTAAGAGTTAAAGGTGTTAAATAAGGGTTAAAACTAAATGATAAGGGTAATAATATGACCTAAACTTGTCTAAAAATTGTTTTATAAGATTAATTAGACCCATATTCATCCTATATTATAAAATAACTCAGTTTAGATCCATTTTTAATAGAAAATTAATTTGTATTAATTTAATATTTTCAGAAATTCTAAGAGTACCCCTCCCCTCTCCTATAAAAGGGAACTCATTGTTCTCCTTTAAATACACATTGAAACCATTTTAGTTCAAAAACTATCTTCCTAAATACCTTACCATAATCACTTACCACATTCTAGAGTAATTTTTTAGGCATAACGTCAACCTTAATGGTCTTAAGGCGTTAAGTAAGGGTGGATTTCTAAAGAAGATGTATAGTTTTTATCTGCAGGTCTTAGTTTGGTTTCTTCTTCCAAATCCCTAAAAACTTATTAAACAGTGATAAAATAATAAATAAAGTTTCTTACATATACTAATATGTAAATATTTATTTGTAATAACCCATATCCGTCTCATTTACCATCAAATGGGAAAATAATTTATCGTTCGTGTGTATGGAGGACTACAGCCTTACGAACTGATGTAATTCATTTTCAATTACCATATCTCAAGAGTTTTTTATAATGATGGAATTAATATTTATATATGATATTAATTAAATATTTATATTTATTAAAAGATAATATATCATTTATGTTTTTACCAATCCATTCATAGAAAAATGATAACGTCGTTTGTGCGTACGTGTGAATTATCCCCTCTAAGGAAGCGATGTGATTTGTTTTTCATCACCACATCACATGAATTATATATATAATTATATTTAAATTATTAATATTATATTAATAATATTATATTAATAATATTATTATAATTCTATAAAAATAAAATAAAACTTACCTTTTTTCCATAATGATCATTGAAAAATGAAAATGTTACTCATGCGTACGTATGACCTACCTTCTCCATGATTGTAACTTAGTTCATTTTTCATAACCATATTTAATGGATGGATTTAAAAGTTTATTGATATATAATAATAATAATTATTTCATTAATATAATTCTGGGGATGATGGAATAATGGCCACTTTGACCATAGTCAACCAAACAAATTCATTTTAGATTTGTGAAACGAATATCATCCAAACATCCAATGTGGACTTAAATGTTTAATAACATGGTAATAAGTTATATAAAAGAGATAATAAGTTTTAAAAAGTTTATTAAGAAAGTATAAAATAACCTAAGTTTATAATTTAGGAAGATAAATATTTCACGTGATGATTCAGACTCAGGGTAAGGTATTTTTAGAAAAACCCATATTTTAAAGCTACACTTTCAATTATTTTTACCAAAGGAAAAAAAGGAACATATTTTTAACATATAAATAATGAATGTAATTTACCTCATTCATGAATATTTAATGCTATTAATATTTTTTTACAAGTTTAAAATATTATTTTCAAATGAAATTTTTTCATTTATGATCACCTGACTTTGTAAAAATGAAAAGTGATTTAGAAATGGAAAACTTATTTTCCTTAAGAATGTTTATTTTATGAAAGATTTATGTATTATAATTATGTTATGGTTATTGGTAATTGTTTATGAGGATGGTTCATTTTTTAGAAAACCAAGGGTGGGTGAGCCCGTTATAGCTCTCCAGTGCATTTGGTAACTGGACAAAGTTAACTAGTTATGATTCTCCTAATAGATTAAGGGAATATATTAAAGTGGATGTTCCAAATGTAACAATTAAGGTTACTACCTGTGTAGCCATGGTAGCTATAATATATGTAATAGTTAGATAAAAATGACTCCATAATTTATCTTTATGATTTATTCTTTCTATGGGTTTTATAGGAAACTTATGATTTCATAATGTAAGATTAAGAGATTATTTTTTATGTGTAAAAGTTATAAATTTTTGAAAATGTTTTCATTAATGGACTAACAATTTCTTTCTTCTTTTTTATATCCCTTATTGAGATTTTTTTCACATCCCAATTTTTAAAATATTTTTCACAGGTTTTATGGATGAGTAATAAAAGTAAGTGTTCAATTTCAAAGCCATGATGATTTTGTTTAAGAAAGGAACTAATGTTTTGTTTTAAGATGGTTTATATGGTGAAAAAATGGATACTATGTATAATTGTCCATATTGTAATTATATGGTTTTTTATTGTTTGAATTATGATCTAATTCTCTAAAATAATAAACATAAAAGACTTATGGGAATGTAAAAATAATAAAATTTTGGTCAATTTTAACATAATATGTAATGTTTAATGTCAGGTCCTTGCATTAAATTCTACCAGGTTTAGTTTAAATTTTTTTAATTTATGTGTTAAATGGGTTTTGTAATTTAATTTTGAAATTCTCCAAAGAACATATTTATCAATTGAAATAAACTATCTATACATGAAAATAATTGAACAACTATTGAGAACAATATCAAGTTCGAATCATATTCTATTAATTTATGGATAATTTTATTTTCCAGATTAAACCATCTTGTTTTATATATTGGGCATAGATCGAGTAAACTTATAGTGGAATAATTGATTTTACATTTCTCAATTTAATTGATGTCATCCTATCTCAAGTTATTTGTATTTATTTTAAATGAGGTGAAGAGAGAAGAAAAATAAAAATGATATAGGGAAGTAAATGAAAAGGAATATATTGACAATATATTTTCTTCACTTTGGGGGAAGAGAAGAAAATTTGAAGAACATATTGACATACCATTTTATATATTGGTATTGAAAACAAATACAAATGGGATATTGTTGAAACCAATTGGTATTGGGTTGGATATTTTTTTAAATATGTATATTCCAATAAGAAGATTCTAATATGTGATGAATGAGAACAAATTAGAGGAAACATGAAGTTACCAAGAATATTGATGAGAAGTTTAAGTGAATTTCCCAATAATATGGGTGTGATAATGTAATGAGAATATTAGAGATGAACTTTGAAGATAAAAAGTTGATTAATTCCATTTTTCATATGGAAAAGTAGATGTAAGTGAGTTATTGGTCCAAGAATGACTTATTATCCTTTGTTTTGAAATTAAAAATATATTATTATTTCACTCATATTACACTGAAGTTAGGAACTAATTGTTAAAGAGACTATTTTTTTATGTTTGATAAAAATTGTTTAAATGTTTGATGAACTGTATCTATAACTATGTTTTATTAATTTATCAAGATGTGTCAACCTAAATTTATTATAAATTATAGGTTTTTGGTCATGTACTCATCAGATGATATAATTTGAATCTTCATTCATCATAATATGGAGCATTATTTATGATGAAATTACAAGCATATCTGAAGATCGGGAAAATATAACATTGGAGTTTATTAAAACATATGCTATAAATTAGACCAAGATATTTGAGGAACAGAATAAGGCTGAACTACATGGAGCATTCTTTTAGTTTTTTTTTAAGTTTGCATCATTTTTATTCTTTAAGTGATTCCAATTTTAAACTTTTATTTTAGTGAGTTTTGGATAAGATATATTATTGTGTGAGGTTTTCCTATAAATATCATAGTCTTTCTATTGTAATTATTTATTATCAATTCACTTAATATCAATAATATTATGGGTTATTGAAGTTATATCTGTTGATCCTTCGATATTGATGAGATTTTAGGTTGTAAATTGTAACTTTTAATAGGTTTAAATTAAATGAATTACTAGTGAAAACCTACTACTGATCATGTGGTCAGGGAGGAGCTTGAGGATAGAGAATCCTACTACTAACCATGGTTTTGAAGGATTTTATGAAGGAACTTGGTACCTTTTGATAAGTTTACAATAAAGGATGTTTTGAGTGTGGGACTAAGATTCCTAGGATCAAGTGTAAAGATACTCTTTCCATTTTGAATAAAAGTGAAGTGTTACTTTTATTGGAATAAGATTAGTAACAATATCCTTTATAGGTTTCTGTATTGTTACCTGGAACTCCATGTATTGTTTATACAATTTTTTATCTTTTTATTTTCTACTATGTTACTCTTTTTATCAGAACATGTTCAATTTCTGATAGTTTTATTATTTCCATTGTAATTTTATTTTTTAGAATACAAATTTTTAAATAGTATGTTTCATAATTTGATTAGAACTTTTATTATCAAATCAACTGAATACTAGAGTGGGATGAAAAAATTATAAGTTATGTTTTGATTATAATTCACACATCTTATAATTTCAAATCATGTAACACCCTAATATTTCAAATGTATTGTTCTTTAAATAAAACCAGAATATATAATTGATTTTGATACACAAAAGACCAAACTAGAGTAGATAATTGTGTATTATAATAAAAACGATAGTTAAATAAAACATAATAGATAATATGAAGGATTTTGTAAATTAAAAGGCTTCTATTTTACTTAGAAAAATACTATTAATTCTAGAGAGACTATTTTGATTAATTTTCTATTTTTGATAAATTTAAAACTTTTTAGGAAATTATATAAATAAAATAAATTTATAAAATTCAAGAAAAAATTAGTAATATTAATTAATAACATCCATAAAATTATTAGGTAATTATAAGGAGTATTAATCTAATAATTCTTGTCAAAATGGTCATGTTTCATTTAAAAACATTATTTTTATGTTTTTTATAAATATATTATTAGAGAATTAAATTTATTAAAAATTAAATATTTATAAATTTAAACACATGAATAATCATTCATTCATTGATTATAGATTGGATAGAAATTAATAAGAATTCATTTGATAGTAAAAATAGGAATTTTTTATAAAATCATTTTATATGTTTAGGATATTTTATCTTAATAAAATTAAATTAATCATTATTAATAAATTATTTTTGTGAAATTTATTTATAATATATTAAATAAAATAAATTATCCATCATCTAATAGTTTTTACTTCTAAATAAAATTTAATAAATTCATTTTTATGCTTTAAGATGCATTTTTCTAAAAATGGTTTTTACGCATTATGTGCACTAAGATTATAATTAATTTTACCACCTATAGAAATTGAATTTTTTAAAATTGATTCCCTATTTGGAATCAAAATACTCAAATTATTTAATAATTGTTTTTTAATTTTTTGTTATAAAATCAAGTTACCATAGTAAAAGTTTATCCTCATGGTAAAGGTTAAAAGGGGTTAACGAGTAGGATAAACTAAGGGATAAGGCTTCAAATATCACTTAAAAATTATAAATTTGATTATATGGGTGTATTTAGAGAATATCTTATCCAATATTTTCAAATTTATCCACTTGGTTCCACTTTACAATGAGAAATATATTTGTATTATTTTAAAATTAAGAGTATTTACAAAAGTGTAACCCCTAACCTCTCGCCTATAAAAGAAACCCTTCATGTCTTCAATTATTTACACTCTTTGATAATATTAGATCAACCAAAATCTACCAAAACTTCTCTAAAACACTCTTATACACATTATAGAGTTTTTGGTCTCATTAAAGGGACACTCTTTGATGGTACAAACAATTTAATAAAGGATCCCTCTTATAACGTAAGGTAATAAATTTTAATAAATTTTCTCATTTCAATTTTTTTCTTCTAAATCCTCCAAATATATCAAACCATGGAAATATAATAATACAAGTATAATTAATTTACTGAAATTTTATTATGGTGATGGTATACCCATTAACTACCTTCCACTTTTCTTTTCTAATATAAAGGGAACATCATCTGTGTTGCGTGCAGACTACCACCTCCATAGATGAGATCCTTTATTTTTAATCACCACCTTACATAACTAGTTATAAAATATATATTTATTTACTAAATATTATATTTATTATATAATTATGATTATTTAAATATAAATAATTATCTACCTTATTTACCTCCCATTTATTAGAAAAATGAAAACATCGATCGTGTGTGCATGCAGACTACCGCCTCCATGAACAACGTATTTCATTTTCCATCACCACATGAAATGGATAGTTTTAACAATTAATTTAATTAATGAATATGATTTTTATAACATTTTTAGGGTTCTAAATGGTTATATACTTATTTGTTAGCAAATAAATTCAATTATTTTTATGGAATTAAGATTCATAAAAAATATATTTTTAAGATTTCCATTTGAATCATCACTATAAGTTCTATAAAGTGATTATATAAATCCAAAAATATATAAAAAACATAATATACACCTTAATAAACATTGTAATGTTGATGAAATCATGAACATAATGTGATTACCAAAACTGTTACCCCAAAATAGTGAAAGAACAGCTGAACTATTAACAAAGGATGGTCAATATTTACTGAAAATAAGTAATAACTATGTAATAAATGAATATAGAATATTAATATAAAATATAATAAAAATAAATATGGTTCTAAAATAAATTATTAATGAATCATATTTTAATATATATAAAGTTAAAATATATATTATCAATTGAGGATTCAATGTAATGGTTTCTCATCAAAAACTTCCTTTATTAAGACATGTTATAAATTACACACTTATTTCCATTATATGGTTAATATAATGCCTATTTGAAATAATATATCTTAATACAATATTAAATCATGGAAATTAATGTTCAATTTAAATTACTCTCTTTTAATAGGTTTTGATTCAAGTGTTATAAAATCTGCAAGGGATTATTTTATAATATAATTTATATCAAGATTATTTTTGTTTCAATTTCCATTTAAGAGAATTATATGTTTTTTATCTTCTAAAACCCATATATTTTCTTCTAATTTGGTTATTTCTGTATTTTTCAAGTATTATTTTTATATTTTCTATCTTTGGTACTTAAAACCATCAAAACATGGTTTATATAGAAAGCTTTCCTTATTTCTATTTTTTAGTCAGTAACATTTCTATTCCATATTCATGTTCTTTATTTTTATTTAAGAATATTATTTTCTATACATAAATGATTATAATATTCAATTCAGTTAATTTAACATTGAATTCAAAATTTTAAAATGAATCTTTTAAGTGTTTTCCATATTGGTCATATTTGACTTTTTTTAAAAAGTTTGAAAAGTGACCCTTAACATTTTCCATATGATTGGATTTTACCTTCATCCAGACCATTATTTATTATTTATATTCCTTTATAATTTTTGATATGTTTTAAAAGTAATATATATTCATGTTATTTTATGAAATTTTCAAAATAAAATGATATTATTCTCTAAAATGTCTTGAAAATGTATTTCATTACATTTATATAAGATCGAATATTTTTTCAGGTATGTATCTCTCTGAGTTTTTCATTAAAATTATCTTTTTTATATTTTTCCTCATCTCTAACCATTTTTTGATGAGTCTTATTTAGAGCAGAATATCCTTTGTTGGGGAAAATAACTTAAAGTTTGGGGATGACTGGTTTTTTTAATAAATGCATACGTGGGTTGTAAGGAAACTTTCGAAAACTATAGAGGATCCAAGCATAGACTAGTTTAGTATTTTGTTTGGATTAATGGAGTCTGAGTATAAATGGGTCAATTGTTACCAAGTTTTCTTGGTATGTTGAGAATCCTTAAAGGGTGGTCATGTTTTTATAATAAAATTAGGCTAAAAAACTATCTATATAATAGTTACACATCATGTAACCATAATAAAAACCATGTAATTATTTTCAGACGCATATTGTGAACTAATTCATGATGTGTGACAAATATATACTATGAATAAATTACACATTGTGTTATGTTCAGGTAGAATTAAATATTTATATGAGGCAAAGCCTTTTGGTATATCCCCTTAAAAATAAATACACAACGTGTAACTGAATTATGCTTTTTGTATTTCCCCTAGTAGTAGGTTTTAAGTGCGTCGTGTGTTTGATATTTTATCATTCTTAGGTTCATATTTTCCCCCTTGACCCTAAGGAAGATTCCAAGAAAATTTGTAGTTCTACTCTAAATTTTGGATGTCTTGATCATGCATATGATCCTTGGTAAGTGGTTTTGAGTTAGGTTCTCCCTTATCTCCCTTTTTTTCCCAACTGTTGCAGTGTAATATCTTGACTGTGTTCATTGTTGATTTTGATCTTGGTTGGTTTTGATCTATGATTCTTCTTATGATCATCTTCACCTTCTTCCTTATGGATTTTTTTCCATTGGAAGCATTTTTTGATCATCGTTTAAAGGTAGGAGGTCTAATATTAACCCTATAGTCTGATTTTCAAGTGCTAAGTATGTTCAATATTGTGATAGTGTTAACGCATGTATGCAGTAATTAATTAATTGAGTAAGAATGATGATATCCTATATTGTATTCTTTATTGGATCACTTTGGATTCAATTGATGATGTGACCTAGATTTTGGCTACCCATTTGGTGATCGAACCTTTGAAATTAATGAATTGGAGATGTCTTACTTATTATTTTAGCATGACATGTCATTTAGGTGATTACTTAATATAAATTCACCATGAAAAATGTCTTAATTTATTAATTGAGAAAATGGGGAAATTAAAAGATAATGGTAATTATTAGAATTAACCATTTGGTCATATGTGGTCATTTTTTGATATTATTGTTGTTGTGTTATTTACTTCTGACACATGTTGAGATGCTTATATATCGGGATATAACCTAACACATGCTGAGATGCGTATATATTAGGTTATACCCTAGCACATTCTAGGATACTTATATATCGGTCAATGACCAGACACATGTTGAGATGCTTATATATAAGGTTATGTCGTGGCACATTCTAAGATGCTTATATATCATTATATGCCCTAACACATCCTAAAATGATTATATATCCATCTATGACAGGGGACATGATGAGATGATTATATATTTGGCTAGGCCCTCATACATGATGTGATGTTTATATAGTGGTATTGGACCAGCATTTTGTTTTACCATGGTCATATAGTAAAGTTTAGCATGGTTGTGAGACATGATTTGTGACATTATATCATGGAACTGAGGTAGGTTATGTATTACCATGGTTATATGGTTATGTTTGGCATGGTTATGAGACATTCTTAGAGACATTCTGGTATGGTGTCGAAGCAGGCTGTTGTTTTATTTTATTAATTTTTAATTAATTAATACACATGTTTATCACATTATTTCATAAAATTATTATCAGACAGGATATTTTAGACATGATGGTGTAGGCCGACTAAGTTTTACTCACACCCTATTCAGGCTGTCATTTGGTACATGAATAGATATTGTGGATGTAGGTTTGGACAAGGGAAAGGGACCTTATTGCTGAACCTATTGCTTGCTGGGTGGGATGCAATTAAGAGATGGGTCTGGTATGGGTTTCACGACTAGATTATTATGGGGTTATCTTGTTTTAGATGACTCTTTTATTGTATTGTTTTTAGTTTGACATTTAGAGACATATC
The DNA here is from genome assembly GCA_963277665.1 of Viscum album. NCBI lineage: Eukaryota > Viridiplantae > Streptophyta > Magnoliopsida > Santalales > Viscaceae > Viscum > Viscum album. Next base: position 841,130,193 of record OY728125.1, on the reverse strand, counting down.
AGCCTATCATTATATTATTCCTCATTTTTGGTATATTGGTTTCTCTTTTATTTTCTTAGTTTTGTTATATGGTTTCCTCTATGTCTATTACATGAATTGATTTTATTTATATGACTTATTTCAACTAATATTACACTTTATACTAGGGGTGTAGTCTCCCCACTATACACATCATGCCCTCGCTGCTAGTCGGCAGCCTCTTGTGTACTGGGAGGTGTGCTTGATGTCTTGTAACCAACCCTTTTTGTCCATGTGAGAGAGTTCTGGATAGAGGGATGTTAAAAAGTGGTATCAGTGGAGCAAGTTTTCTTTTCTATTTCTTTATTATTTGGGAAACTTAGGAAGGAGACTAGGATGTGTTGGGTCTTGGTAATGATCTTGTACATGGGAGTAGCTTACCCATATATAGGGGAAAATCTGAGTGTCTAGGGATGGGATTGATGTTCATGATGTTTACTGGTTACAGTTTGATGTTATTTCACATCAAGTGATTCACATGTTTTGTGAGGTTATTATTTCATGATGCTATTGGGTTTTGAGATTTTTATTTTTTTGGTGATAGAGAATTATATTTTTATGTATGAAATAGGCACATAGGGATATATATTGACATGCATGGTTCATGATAGGGATATATTTATATACATGTGATATATTTTCTCTGTAGAATATGATCTGAGATATCTATTATAACAAATAAATGAAATGAAATAATCGTTATGTTATGTTAAATAACATGTTAATCCATGTTTAGGGAGACCAGGAGTCGGTTGTTCTCTTTTGTAGTCACTTTTTGAGGTTGAACTTATTGTTACCCAGTTCTTTAAGGTGTGCATTTGTCTTGTAGAGAAAATTCCCACTTATCATATTTGAATTAAGCATCATGGTACTGAAAATCAGTAAGATCATAACACAGCTAAACCGAATCTTCTTATATCTTCTAAAGATCAAATGGATGTTCAACTTGTGGTATCTTTCGTAGGGTTTTTCGATCCATATAAAGGGATATTGTTCACATAGTATCTTTGATGTTTGAGCTAATAATATATTTTTAGCTACAACATCCTCTTATGTTCACTGAAGTGGGAGTCCCCCATGTAGCTGATTTCTAGATAGAGTCTGTCTAGACAATCTTCAAGCACCTCAATACACCTATTTATAGGAGGGTGAAGCTTTCTATATATATCCTTCATGGACTAGCCAAGTGTTGGTGGGATATTTAGGAGTAAATAGAAAGCAGGAAGAGTTATATTGGAATTAATTTCATATGATGTTATTGATATTGTTCTATATAGAGGTGTTAAGGGATAAGAAGGATTAAGATTTCATCCATATGACTCAGGAGGGCATGTTTGTGTCGGACTACTCTGAACGTTTCACTGACCTGTAGTTATTTGAACCATCTTTGTAAGCTAATGAGATCTTTAGGGTGAGATTATTTCAAGATCTTATTCACTATAATATGATTTCATAGGTGAATGTGTTCCATTAGAATAGTTTTGAGGATGTGATGAATCATTCACTTATCACAGAGGGGAATCTGAGTGAGGCCCCAAGTAGCGGCCAAGCTATTTTAGCAAGGTGAACTGGGAGCACTTCTTTGGGTAGAAAAAACACCTCTATGATAGTTTTTTCTTGGGAAGTAGTGGATAGAGATATAGAGAAGTGGAAAACCATATCAGGATTATGTTCTGTTTCAGTAATATAAGAGTGGAAAGTTTGAACACCAGGGGACTCAGTGTCCATACCCGGATTTAGAGAACCATACTTACGAAATACTGGGTCATCCTTGAATATTTTGTGGGAACATTATGTAGTAGAGTAGTGTAAAGGGATTAGGACAAGAACCTGAGTCTAGAAGGGTCTCAACTACCACTTAATAGGATGGTATCTAGAGTTCTACTGGTTGTTTAGGTTCAGATAGAAAACATGGTACCCTAGTGAAGGAATGGAAATATTACTCATTGGGAACAACATAGGGGAGTTATATAGGATCCTAGGGCAGAGGGTATGGTCAGCTATATGTTATGTAGTCCAATACAGATGTTGTGGATTTAGGACTATCTACGGTCATAGGTATGATTCTTGTATCATCTACTTTATACTGTGTTTTTTTATATGGGAGAATCACATTCCTTTTTATCTGTACTTTTTCATATGGTTTTGGATTGGTTTTGGAAATAATGGATGATTATTTGAACATCGATACATATTTGGGAGTGTGGTCATAGAATATCAAATGTTTCAAGATATATTATTTATAGATTGGTTGTTACCATTTCATTTTGGAACCATTTGTGCTGGAACCAACAGGCTTCGATTTGATTATTGGTATGGACCGGTAAGTTCTATACCAGGATCATATCAATTATTATAGGAGGAGAGTTACCTTTCTATCTTCATAATGAGACAACTATTCTCACTAGGGTGAGTGGGATCTTTAGGTGGGTTATGCAGGACAGTTATATGTTGATTGGATGGTCACAAGGAAAAAATATCCAGTCTTACTCTAGAAAATGGTTGAATGTGGTAGGATTATTTTCCTCCAGTGGTAGATTATTTTTATTATGTATTTATTGATGAGTTATATGGCTTACTACCTAAGTGAGATATTGAGTTCATGATCGATTTGGTGCCCAGGGAAGATCCATTTTCAATTCTTCCTTACAGAATATAACCAAAAGAGATTTGGTATTTGAAATTCTAGTTGGAAGATCTAGAAGCTAAAGGTTTTATATATCCTAGTAAATCACCTTCGGGTTCTCTAGTTCTCTTCTCTAAGAAGGATAATGGTGCCTTTATCTTATGTGTGGATTATCGAATATTGAACCTGATGAAATCCATGAACCGGTATCCCCTTACACATATCAATGATCTATTCAATCAGTGTAGAGGTTATAGGGTATTATATATGATCTATTTGATGTTATGATACCACTAGTTAAGGGTGAGACCATCAAACATCACTCAGACTTATTTTAGGAGCAGGTTTGGATTGAAATAGTTCATAGTGATGCTGTTTGGTTGACTAATTCATTGGTGGTATTCATGGCCTTGATAAATATACTCTTTAATCATTTTCTAGATAAATTTTTCGTGGTTTTTGTTGGTGACATCTTAGTGTACTCCCAGTTAGCATACAAGTATCCCCATCTTCTTGACATTGACCTGATTACATTGAGAGAGCATCATCATTATACCAAGCTAACCAAATGTAGTTTTTGATTTAATAAAGTTCACTTCTTAGGCCATGTCATCTCAGATGAAGAAGTTTCAGTGGTCTTAGAGATGGTATCATCCATGGTTTCTTGGTAATATTAATATAATTTCTTTGAGATTCAGAGATTTCTAGGTTTAGTAGGTTATTATTAGTGCTTTATCCTGGACTTCACCTGTCTGGAAGCAATGATTTTAGGACTAACCAAGAAGTGAGTGAAGTTTCTTTGGTTAGATACTTGCGAGAGAGGTTTTTAGGAGATGAAAGGTAGGCTAACCTTATCACATTTCCTCTCTTTACCTTCTCCAGGTAAATAATATACCATATACTATGACACATCCTAAGTTAGACTTAGAACAGTTTTGATGAAAGAGGATTGAGTGGTTTCTTATGGCTTTGGGATGTTGGGACCACATGGTAGGAATTACCCAACTCACGATCTGGAGTTATAAGTAGTAGTATGTTCCCTGATATGTTTGAGACAATATATTTTAGGCCATAAGTTTGTGGTGTACATAAAACATAAGAGCCTCAGGTACATCATTTTTTAGAGGGACCAAAACCTTTAGCGGAGGATGTGGGTCAAGTATTTTTATTTATTTGACATCAATTTGGATTATAGACCTGGAAAGGGTAATGTAATTATTGATGAATTGAGCCAAAGGATGCAAGACTGAGGTAATATAGAAGTCTTGCGATGAGTGGCTGATGATGGACCTCTTTGAAGACATGAATCTATATGTTTGGAGTATCTTGGTTGAGTAGCTCTAACTTTGACATCTATTATACCTGTTATTTTGGATTGGGTCAATACTTGGTAGTTATATATTCCAAAGGGATTATTTTTTAGAGACATCTTATATGGTTGGGAGACACCATCGGTATGGTCTCTTGGTAGTGTCAATTCTCTTATTTTCCATGGCTGAGTATGGGTACCTATGGGCTTACATGAGGAGATGATGAAATATTTTTATAATTCTGGGTGATAGGTACATCCTAGTTTTAGAAATATGTATCATGATATCCATAAATATTATTGGTGGTCATGAATAAATAAGGATGTAGCAATCCCAATGGAGAGATTTTTAACTTTTTAGTTTGTAAAATCTGAGCATCAGAAGCCATCTAATATTTTACATCCTTTTCTCATTCCTGGATGGAAATGGGATGATGTCACTATGAATTTTATGACAGGATTACCCAAGACAACCTATAATAATGATGAATTATGGGTGATTTTGGATTTAATAAAGAAGGTATCCCACTTATTGACTATCAAGAAGACATTCACAATTGATGATTTGGGTGGTCTTGATGTGCGCAAGGTAGTTTGATTTCACAGTGTTCTAAGGAGTATCATTTCTGATAGAGATACTTGTTTCACATCATAGTTTTTGAAGGGTCTTTAGAATGATTTGAGATCATATGTTCCTTTTAGTATGATCTATCATCCTTAGACCGATGGTCAATATGAGAGGACTATTCAGGTTCTGAAGGATATTTCATAAGCTTGTGTTTTGTATTTTGGTGGTTAATGGGAGAAACATATGGCCCTCATGGAGTTCTCATATAATAATAGCTTCTAGTACTCAAACCATGTGTCAATTTTTTATGATTTTTATGGAAGGTCAGGTCATTCACCTCTTTATTGGTTACAGGTAGGTGAGTTAGCACTTATTAGACCTAGTATCTTGTAGAAGACATCTGAGAAAGTTTATTTGATCAGAAAATGATTGGTGACCATGAAAAGAAATAAGAAATATTATAATGACCATCAGAAAAGACATATTGAGTTCAAGGTTGAACACTGTGTTTTCCTTTTGGTGTCACCTATGTGGGGGTAATGTCTTATTGGGAGGCATGGAAATCTAGCACCTAGGTTTTTTGAGGTGTTTGTGATAGTGGAAATGGTCAATATGATGGAAAACTGTTTGGCTCTTCCACACCAATACAGTTCAATGAAATGAATGTTTCACATGTAAAAACTTTAGAGATAACATCCAGACCCTTATCACATTGTAAAGGTATTATATGTCGATCTCGATGTAGATGTGTCCTTTAAGGAGAATCCAATATGAATTATAGACTGAAGTGAGAATTATCTTTGTGGTAGGATCATACCATTGGTTCAAGTGCAATGGTAGCATGGGTGAGTTTAGGAGGAGACCCGAGATAGGGAGTCTAATATGAAAACACAATGTCTAGACCTTTTCGCTGATACCCCTCATTGATTCTTGGCGTAGCTCGGGAATGATCTGTTATATAGCGGGGATGTTGTAAGATCCCAGATTTTTTTAGCTACATTTTTCTATGTGTTTTTCATTAAACTTATTTCATTTGGGTTTTTCCTCATATTTAAATCTTGGTGGAATAGTCTTGTTCAAAGACAGATATCCATAAGGGAAAATGACTTAAATTTCATGGATGTCTAGTTGTTTGAATAGAAGAAAACTTGGGTGGTAAAGAAACTTGAGAAAAATGGGAAGGATCTACTTGGGGACTAGTTCAAGATTCTATTTGGATTAATGGAGTTTGTGTATAAATGGTTCAAGTGTTAATAAGGGTTTTTGGTGAGTTGAGAATCCTTAAAGGGGGGTTGGGTTTTTATAAGAAATATGGGATAAAAAACTATCTGAAAAATAGTTACACATTGTGTAAATATATTACACGCCATGTAATTGTTTCTAGACACATGTTGTGAACTGATACATTATGTGATATGAATACATGCCATTAAGGCATTACACATCATGTAATGTTCAAGATAATTAAATATTCAGTTTAGGTGATGTGCTTTTCGGCGTATCCCTCCAAAAATAAATATATGATGTGTAACTAAATTTCATTCTGTGTATTTCCCCGAGTAGAAGGTTTTAAGTGTGTTATGTGTTTGATATTTTCTCATTATCATGTTTATATTTCTTTTCTTGACTTTAGGACCGCTTCGAGGTATTTTTAGAGTGACTCTATTGATTTCGGACATCCTGATCATGCATCAGATCCCTGGTAAGTGATTTTGGGTTAGAATCTCCATTTTCTACCTTTATTCTCAAATTGTTGCAGTGTAATCTCTTGATTGTGTGCATTTTTTGTTTTAATCTTGGTCAGTTTTGATATAGGTCTCTTCTTTCAATTATCTCCACCTTCATCCTTGTGGGTGTTTTCCATTGGAATTATTATTTGATCTTCGGTTAATGGTATGGAGTCTAATATTATCTCTATGGTTTGATTTTCAAATTCTAAGTATGTGACATATTGTGATAGTTCTAACACATGTGTGCAATAATTAATTAATTGAATAATAATTATGATATCATATGTTGGATTCTTTATTGGATCCCTCTGGATTCAATTAACGATGTGACCTAGATTTTAGCTACCTGTTAGGTGAGAAATTTTTTGAAAATAATGAATTGGAAATGGATTACAAATTACTTTATCATGAAATGTGATTTGAGTGATTGTTTGATATAGATTCTATGTGAAAAAATATATTAATTGATTAATTGAGATAATGGGTAAATTTAAATACAATGGTGATAAGTAGAATTAACCATTTGGTCGTATGTGGTCATTTTTTGATATGTTTGTTGTTGTCATATGCACTTATAACACATCATGGGATGATTATATATTAGGTTATTCCCTCTCATGTGCTTAGATTCTTATATATTGGGCTATGTCCTATCACATGCTGAGATTATTATATATCATGCTATGCCCTGACACATGATGAGATGCTTATATATCAGGCTATGACTTGGAACATGCTGAGATGCTTATATATCAGGCTATTCCATGACACATGATTAGATTCTTATAAATTAGGTTATTCCATCAAACATGATGAGATGCTTATATACTAGGCTAGGCCCTGAAACATGTTATGATTCTTATATAGTGTGCATGGCCCAATGTTTTGTTTTAACAAGGTTATATTGTAATGGTTGGCATGGTTGTGAGATATGGTCAGAGACGTTGTGGCATGGCACTAAGGTAGGTTATATATTACCATGTTAATATGGTTATGGTTGGCATAGTTGTGACACATTATCGAGATATTCTGGTATGGTGTTGAAGCAAGTTTTTGTATTTTATTAATTATTGAATTAATTAATACAATTTTTTATCACATTATTGCATACACATCTTATCGGATTGGTTAGTTTAGTCATTCTAGTTTTGACCTACTAGGTTTTAATCACACCTTATTCAGGCTGTCATTTGGTACCCGAGTAGATTTTTTGGATGCATGTTTGGACAAGGGAAAAGGACCTTGTTGTTGACCCTATTGCTTGTTGGATGGAATGGAGTTAGGATATTTGTCTGACATGGGGTTCGGGACCGAATTCTTTTGGATTTTTCTTATTTCAGATGAATCTTTTATTGTACTGTTTTATGTTTGACATTTAGATACATATCATCCTATCATTACATTATTCCTCATTTTTGGAATATTGGTTTCTCCATTATTTTCCTAGTTTTTATATAGTTTCCTCTATGCATATTACTCTAATTTGTTTTATTTATATGAATTATTTCCACTACTATGAAACTTCATACCATAGGGTATAGTCTCCCCACTATACACATCACACCATCGCTACTAATCGGTAGCCTCTATCATACGGGGAAGTGCACTTGAGGTCTCTTAACCAACCCTTTTTGTCCATGTGAGAATGTTTCAGATTGGTGGATGTTACAACTTATGTATATTTATATTTTCCACTCCACATTTACTATCATTAAATTTATTTATTTATGTTTTTAATTATAATTTGGAATTAGGGTAGGAATAAATTAGTGGAATCCCTAAGGATAAATCTAAATATATGTTTACATCCTAAAATTTTGGTGAAGTAAAAAAGTGTGTGGTTTCCCATCAATGAAATATCCTTTTGGATAGAAAAATTTGGATGTAATTTTTTTCATAGATTCACCCGTTAGTAATACCCTAAAAAGATTAGTTAAGTGTTAACTCGATATTTACTTAGTACACAACTAGTGGACCTAACTGCACATCAGGTTTGACACTCTTAAGGGATAATATTTGGATATTTCCCATGGTACTTAAATACCAATGAACTCATGAATAAAATGATACAAAACTTGATATTTTCTTATATGATACCAATCTAATGTGTTAAGTAAATCATCTTTTCTTAAAATTTCATTTCATCTATGTTGATGTATTTTAATGTTTCTTGTTATTCTCTAGGTACATGTTATAATGATACCATCCACATTCTTTCCTTGGATTACTTAAGATAATGTATTAAGGATGTTTTTATGAAACCAGTTTATTTACCATGGGTTAGTTAAAATATGAAGGAATTATGAATGCTTCCATGTTCATGAATGTTTATCTTTTAGTCATACTATTATTTCTAACAAATTGGTGGTCTTATTTACCCCCTATGAATTTATATTTCATACAACACATTGTTTGTAATGGTTTTGATCTATATCCCTCTCATATCTCTATGGACTTCATTTTTGTCCTTCATTTCTATGTTTTTTAATCTCATGAATGTATTCTATATCAATTCCATTATTGAATTTCCATATATCCATTACTCTACATGATGTGAACACTTTATAAATTTAAGGGTGTTTACCATGAAATTTATTCCATTTATTGATTGGATAATTATTTTTAATTTTTATACTTATTATTTAAATAATGATAATTATTGATTACAAAGTCATGCAGATTATGTAATATTTATTGAATCCTTTAATATTATGAATTCATTGGACTTATTTAGTTATGGGTGGTTCCTGAAATTATATATCACCTCGAGCATCGATAGGTCTCATGGGAGAAAATAGTTTGGGTATTCAGCATATGGATTTCCTATTTATTTAAAATGTCTTTACATGAGGCCTTGGTAGTAAGATTAAGATGTATTAAATTATGAATTCCATCATTATGTAATCTTTTATTGATTCTCATGTGATTATTTATATCATTAATTCATCCATGGATATATTTCATGCACAAGTTATTATAGAATATTTTATTATTATTTATACCTACCATATTTATCATGCCTTGATTATTCCATGATAGATTCTATTATATGTTAACCCTTAATGGTCATTTGAGATAACCCATTATTATGTTTCTATTTCTATAGGTTTTGAAGGAGAGTAATACAAATGATATTTCTAGAAGTGTATTATATGTGGAGAATTTTGTGGGAGATGTTGAAGAATTGGCATGGAATCATAAAATCTGGGTATAATGGAAAAAGTATCCAATGGGTGAGAAATATATGAGTTTTGTTAAGTATATTTTTTATAATTATCTAAACCTATAAACCTAAAAGGACTTGATTATGAAACTGTATCAATGTTTATTAATGATATTTTAGTTATTAATGAATATATTTGGTTCGCGTTAGTTTGTATCAAATCTATTATGTAATGATTATGTTTTTAACACCATATTCAGGATTACCATTCTAGGGTGTTACTCTTGGTATTTAGAAGGGTTTATATAATTTTAGAGATTATAATATTATCTATTAAAAATAATTTATCATTTATAAATACCATCAAGTTCTAATAAGTTTATGTTTGATCATAAGTTCAAAGGTTTAGATGCCCTTTTGAAGCTTGTGTCACTAGATTTAAATGGATTATAGATATTTTAATAGACATTAATAGGAATACATGATTAAGTTATATATAACCATTGGGTTTAGTATGGGATTTTTTGTGGAAGTTATTTGAGAATATTTTTATTTTTAGGGAAAATTCTAAGGTATAAATAAGCATTAGTGTTAGTATATGAATTTGATTCAATATTATTCAGGTTATTTTGGGGTTGATTAATATACTTTTGGAGAATATATTTATATTATTTTTGGGTTTAGGATATAGTAAGGAAATATTTTAATAATTATTGATGTTTAATAATTTATTATATAAAATTTAGGTTAATTTTGGAAGAAAATTTGATCAAATCATTTAGTTTTTTGGGTTTTGGATTTGGTCTAACATATTTTGAAGATTTTTAGGATTTAATTATTTGTGGAACAATTTATGTTAAAATTTGGTTGTTATTGTTGAGTTTTTGGAGATTAATGTAATAATTATTCACATGAAGTTTTATTAAAATTTATTATTATTTTGAATTGTGATAACCATTTTCGTTTTAGTAAATGGAAAGAGATGGGAGGAATAAATTTTTTATTCTTTTGTGGATCTTTTGATCAATTAAAAGGTGATTTTCAAGATTTTGACATGAAAAATTCATCATGATTATTCATTATTTAGAATATAATATTAAGTAGAGTTGGATAACTAATAAAAAAACAACCAAAGGATAAAATTAAACTTATATGATGAGAAGAAATCAAGTAAGTATATTTTATGTAATTCCTTATTTTGATGGTAAAATAATTCCTTAAACTCAAGTTAAAGGGTGATAAATCTATTTAGTCTTACCACTCAACTATCAAGGTATGTTTTTGAAAATCCATTCACAAGTATGAGTCTTATAATAGTACATAAGTTACCTAGTTGTAACTTATAAATTCCTTATCATGATAAGATCTATATTTGAGATTATATTTATGTCAAGATATATTTATTTTGGTTTGAATAATTAAAATTTTAAGGACATAATCTATTTAAGAGGGGATAATTTAACAAACCAATATTTCAATATGTATTTTCCTATAAATAAAACCAACATGTATGATATCTTGTGATACAGAATGCAGTTGGGGTGGTTCCATAGTGGTAAACCCCATAAGCCTGTATCCAAAAGACCCAGGTTCAAAACCGGGTAGGGGTGATTTCTCATGTTACTATTATAGAACTGTAGTAGTAGTATAATTATAATCATGGTAGAACTATATAAGTTGTGGTACTGTAGTGTTGGTAGGTACTATAGCGGTGGTGGTACTATAGTAGGTATGGTAACATCCCGCATATTGTAGCTGTATTATTCATCAGAGGGGATTTTGGGCCCCAATATGGGATTTTAGAAATAGTATTATGGAATTTATGCCTCTAGGACATCGGTCCATGTTCATGGTAAACTTTTCCTTGGGCCTAAATGCTATGTAATGGGTCTCCCCTTACCTAGATAGAAAGAGGTCTTTTCTTTCATAATAAAAAGAGACTTCAGCCTCAAATTTTTCGATACATGAAACGAATAACTAGAGTGAATATCACTTTATTACAATGCATGATTACAGTTAAATGAAACATAATTCATAAAATAAATTATTTTTTAAAATTACAAGGGTTTTATTTTACTTAAGAAAATACTTTTAATTCTAGAGAAAATATTTTGATAAATTATGTATTTTTGATAAATGTAATATTTTTTAGAAAATGATTTCAATAAAATTAATTAATAAAAAATAATTTATTATTAAAATAAATTAACAACATTCATAAAATTATTAGGTAATTATAAAGAGTACTAATCTAATAATTTTTTGCTAAATGGAAATGTTATATTTAAAAACATTATTATTTTGTTTTATTTAAAAACTAAATTTCTCTTATTTTGAGCATTAACTTTAAAAAACACTTTTTATAAATTTAAACACCTGAATAATCATTAATACATTGATTATAAATTGGTAATAAATGAAAATAAAATCATTTTATGGTAAAAAGAGATATTTTTCAGAAAAAAGTTATTATAAAAGCAAAATATTTTATCTTAAAAATATTAAATTAATAACCATTGATAAATTATTTTTATGAAATTTATTGTTAATATATTCAATAAAATAAATTAAAAATCATATAATGGTTATTACTAAGCACGTAATTTTAATAAATTCATTTTTTTCTCAAAGATTCATTTTTTTCTAAAAATGTTTTTACATGTTTTGTGCGCTAAGATTAAAATTAATTTTTACCACCTCTATAAATTGATTTTTTTAAAATTGATTTAATATTTAGAATAATAATATTTATTTTATTTAATATTATCCATCTCATTTTTAGTTATAAATTTAATTTACCATAATAAAAAAATTTCACTACGACAAGGTGTAGGATCTAAATAGTGATGTAGATGCTCAATATACAAGAGGGGGGGGGGGTGAATTGTACACTTTAAAAATTCCTTTGGAACCCCTAATGTTAGTTAAGAATAACTATGTTTTCCTTAAAAGAAGGAAAGGGCTAAGTTTAATAAAGTTAAACTAAGCAAATTCACAACACCTCTAACTCTAAATGCAAACTTGGAAAGAGATTCCGAACGTGGGTTCCAGAAATATGGTTCCGGAAATTGAACCTTAATAAAAGATTACAATATAAGATTCTACCTTAAAGCATATAGAATCTAAATGAAACAGAGTAAAAATAAGGAAGTATAAGAAAGTTATACTTTCCTTATAATACAGAATGCAGCGGAAATTAAACAAGTAGTTAAACTACAAGTAACAAGATAATAGTATTTTATCCCAAAGAGAAGGGTATCCAACAACCTTGGATAAAGGTCCCTGGATTTATACTTTCAAGCAAGTCTGTCTTACCCACACCAGGGTAAGCCCTCGATACGAAGATCGGAGTCTCTGTCTTGCTATCCCCGCAAGTCCTCAACTTCAATGTAGTTGGCAACCTCTGTCTTCCTCAGCAAGGAAGCCCTCGAACTTCAAGGTAGTCGGCACCTCTGTCTTCCTATCCCTGGAAGCCCTCGAATGTAATCACCAACATACGGATTCGCACGAATCTTTGAGAGTTAATAAGAGCCTCTCTCTCTAGAAATCACTTCAACAACATGTATGCACAAAACCAAGTTGTTAATTTGTCATCAGTTATCAGTTGTGAGCTCTTTCAAATGAGCTCCTATTTATAGGTAAGGTCGGCTCCTTCTCCAACGGTCATATTTTCCTTAAAGATCGGAGGGACCTATACACAATGTCACTTAGACAACGGTTAGTTTATAACAAAATAGATGACATCGTTTTATAACAAAACAAGTGTAACAGAATGTATGACATCGTTTTAATTCTAACTCAAAAGTTTGGAATGAATGCTTTGGAGTGAAGATTCGGAGTGTAAAGGAAATAATAAAGAGTAGACAAATTATAGAAATAAAAGTTCGGAGTCTAACCAAAATATTTTTCGGAGACTGAATTAATTCAGAGTGTATAAAACAAAGATAACCAGATTCTGTTTAGTAAGAGAATTCAGAATGAGAGTTCGTCATCAGAATTCGTAATGAGAATTCATCATCAGAATTCGTAATGAGAATTCATCATTAGAATTCGTAATGAAAATTCAATGTCAAACTTCATAAGAATTCGTATCCTGAATTTGGAATAGAACTTACTCAGAGTTCATATCCGGGATTAGGAATGATACTTTATTACAGTTCTCATCTGGAATCCGGAGTGAAACTTCCTTACAGTTCTTATCTAGTATTCGGAACCTCAAACAGAATACTTTATATCAATGTTTTAAAGAAATCCGAGAAAACAGAAATGAATCCGAATTTTATACTTAGGAAAAATATGGATGGAAAAAAAATGATAAAGATAAATTTCCTTATAAAAGCAATTTTCCTTAAGAAAGCATTTTTCTTAAAGATAAGGTGTTTCTGATTTTCAAAACAAGAAGGAATGGAAAAGTCATAAGGAAAACCTTATTGACTCAACACAAGGGTTAAAGGGGGTTAATGGGAGAGCTAAACTAAGGGACGAGACTTAAAATATCACTAAAACATGTCAAAATTTGATTTTATGGGTTTATTTAAACCCTTTGGTGTTTTATATCCATATATTTGGACACATGGTACCATATGACCACGAGAAATACAATTATATTATTTTAATTTTAAGAGTATTTATAAAAGTGTCACCCCTCCCTCTCACTTATAAAAGGATCCCTTAAACCCCTCACTTATTCACACTATATCAGAATAGTATCTTGATAAAAATATACCAAAACCCTACCCAACACTCTTATACAAATCATAGAGCTCATTCCCTCATCAATGGACCACTCTTTGAAGGTGTAAACCACTAAGTAAAGGATCCATCTAAAGAATTAAGGTTATAAAGTTTAATTAGTTTTCTCATTTTTATTTTATTCTCATACCGCTACTCCAAATATAACCCACTCATTCAAGTAGAATAACATCATTATCATTAATGTACTTAAATTTTATTCTTTTAATGGGATTCTCATTAACTACCTTCCTCTTACCTTTTCTATTAAAAAGGAAACATCACCATGTTATGTGTGGACTACTACCTATATAGACGACATAATTTATTTTTCATCACCACCTAATACAACCAGCTATAAAATTATGTATTTAATTAATAAATATGATACTTGTGACATAATTATGATTTTTAAAGATAAACCATTATCTATCTTATTTACCTCACATTCATTAGAAAATGAACATGTCGCCCATGAGTACGTACAGACGACCACCTCCATAAATGATGTATTTCATTTTCCATAACAACTTAAAATAGATAGTTATACTAATGAATTTAATTAATTAATATGAAATTTATAATATTATTTAGGTTATTTAATGGTTATATACATTTTTTTATTCCCTTAAAAAATCCTTATTATGGAATCAAAATCATTAAAAATATATATTTTAAGATTTACATGAAAATCATCACCATAAGTTTCATAAAGTGACCATGGAACTTATTAAATACATAAAAACATAATATAAATATTTATAAACATTATATATATTATGAAATCATGTACATTAAGTTATTACCAAAACTGTTACACCATAATAGGGAAACAATGGTTGAACTACTAACAACAGATGAATAATATTGACTAAAAATAAGTAATGACTATGTAATAAATGAATATAAAAGATTAATATAATTATTAATAAACATGAATAAGGTTATGAAATTAATTATTAATTAATATTATTTTATTATAAAATAAGTTAAAAAAATTTCTAGAAGAAGAGATTCAAGGTAATGGTTTCTCATCTCAAACTTCATTATTTGAAATATGATTTAGATTACACACATATTTCCATTATATGGTTTATATGTTTCCTATTTTAAATATTATATCCTGATCAAATATTTATTCATGATAATTAATTTTTCATTTTAGGTTCTCTCTTTCATGAGGTTTTTATTCATGTGTTATAAAATCAGTAAAGGTTTATTTTATGATCTCATTTTTATCGGGATTATTTATGTCTTAGTTAACATTTGAGGAATTGTAAGTTATTTAACTCCTAAAACTCATATATTTTATTCTCCTCTGGTTATTTTCATATTTTTAACATATTGTTTCCACTTTTACTCTCTTTGGTACTCAAAACCAGCAAAATATTTTTATATACAAAGACAAGCTTATTTCCCTTTTTGGTCTGAAACCATTTTCTTCCTTATCCATATTATTTAATTTTTTTCAAGAATATTATTTTCTATAAATAAATTATTTATCATGTTCAATTTTTTTTTAACTTTTACTTTCTATCCAAAAGTTTAAAATGAATATTTTAAGTGTTTTATATGCAAGTAATTTTTGAATTTATATACAAAAGTATGAAAAAAATATTTTCTTAATGTTTTCCACATGATCAGATTTTCTCTCCATTATAACCATTATTAATTATTTATCTTCCTTTATATGTTTTTATGGTTTTCTAATATAATATATATTCCTATCAATCTCTGAATTTTTCAAAAATAAAATGATATTTTTCTCTTAAAAGTTCTGAAAATGGATTTCATTCCACTTATTTATATTTTTATCTTCCACTCAACATTTCTTATCATTAAATTTATTTATTTTTAATGTTTAATTATAATTAGGAATTGGGACTAGAATACATTATTGAAATCCCTAGGGATAAATCTAAATATAGGTTAACATCTTAAAATTTTGGTAAAGTAAAAAAGTGTGTGGTTTCCTATAAATGATATCTTTATCTGGAAATAGAAAAGTGGATGAAGGATATAAAACAAATACACCTAGGGTTAATAATCCTAAAAATGTTTGGTTGAGTATTAACTCAATCATTACTTAGTGCACAACTAGTGGTCCAAAATTCACACCTAATTTGACACTCCCAGGGAATATAATTTGGATATTTAACATGATTATTATGAACCATTGAACTTGTAATATCAAAATATATTACCCTTGATCTATTATTATGTGATACCATTTGAAAGTGTTAAGTAAACCAACTTTTAATAAAATAATTTTTCATATTTACCAATATCCTTTAATTTTTCTTATACTTAACTGTGTATATGTTTTAATGGTATCATCCACTTTCTTTCTATGGATGGCTTAAGAGCTGACATTAAGATATATTCTAGGGAGGGGTAGTTCCATGTAATCTATTTGGAATTAATTACTGTATGGTATTTGGGTAATGTAATGTGTTTTTAAGCCTATGAGCCATTTAAAGGTTCCCCTTCAACCCTTAAAAGAGGGATTATCAAAAATAAATAAAAAATGAAGGCCTTCGGTCCATTGAGGTAGGTATACTTGTTATTTCAATGTGGATAATTATTTATTACTAAGGAATTTTGAACATGTTTTTTTTATTAATTCCATTTATGTGATGAATTTAATAGTATTTTCTTTCCTAGCCCATTACATTTCCATTTTGAGGTAGTCAAAGGTGTTTAGAGGAGTCTAGATGAGGTTCAGTGGAGTTGGAGCTAAAGTAGAACTATAGAAGGCCTTTTCACAATAAAAGAGGGATTTATGGAATAAGATAATGGTTTACAACATGTGTGGCTAGCTGGTTTATGGATTGTACATGGTAGAGGGGTTGGGAATAAAATTAGTTTACGCCATAACATGGAGGTTTATGATGTACTTTAATTATAGAACTGGGAATCATTTTTTCCAGTTATTTTTGGAGTTTTTAGGGTTTTACTGTGGAATGGTGGGTTTTACAACATAAAATCCACAGACCATGGAAATTACCACATAATAGCGTGGTTTACAATGTAAATTTGGTGAATTACAGGTTTATAAACTAAGTTCAGTTGTTTTTTTCATTCATTTGGTCATCACTCTCTCTATATATATAATTTTCCAAGATAAACTTAGGAAATTTTGTGATACTATAACCCATATTCCCTCTCCTCGATCCTTGGGATCCATTGGTTGTTTGTTGGATATCAATGGTGAGTTCTTATCATTTTTTCTTTAGTATTATTCTGAAGATAAGTTGTGGTTTTATGGTTTTGGTTTGAGGTGTGTGTGGGATGTGTTTTTATGGATACATGGTGTAGTTTAGGTTGATCCATAATTCTTTTATGTGGTTGTGGTTTTTGGGTGATTCTTCCTTCACCTTGAGGTGTGCAGTAAGATCAGAAAATTTCTTTGAGATTGGTGATCCTTCATTTCTCACCTAGTGTATCATACAGGAGAGGATATACTTTTCTTTATCTTTGAGAAGTAGTATATCTGTTCTAGTAAATATAAATAACTGGTTAAATTGAAATTAAAATATAAAAGGGTTTGATTTTCATATCTTTAGAACATTTGATATTATTTTTGATATAGTGATTCTACGGGAAAAGTGCCCTGCTGAAAATTATGGTCATTGGGGGATTGGTTTGTGCAGTGTTTATTGTGATTATGGAACCTTGTTGTCATTTATTGGAATCACCTTAAATAATTTCAAATTAGTTAGCTACTTATATTTGGATAATAAAATTATTTCCCCTAGATTATGGCTTGTATAAGAATTCCCTAAATAAAGAAGTGGAATGTGATAAAAAATACCCTTGATAAATATGGAAAAAAATGATGTTATTTTTGTGTGACCATGATATAGGGTGGTGTGAGGATGATGTGTATTGAGATTTTATCATGTTATCGGGTGTTTTGGGGTTGGTGTGTGTTGAGATGTGACCATTCTATGTGGCAATGAGATGTCATGTGGTCAGTTTGAGGCCATGTTGTGGGGAGGTGATGTGTGGTTGATATGTGGTTGGTGTGCAAGAAATCTATTTTTTAATGCTAGTTTCCTAGGTAGTGATAGAATTAAATGATGAAGTTGAATATCAAATGGTATGGGATGGTTTGGTTAATGAAATAGAGTGGCTAATAAATTAATTGAAAATGATTAGTGTGGTTAAATGTGGTTAGTGTTTAATAATGAATTGAATGGGTTAGATAATGGAATTAGTTGGTAAATGTAGCTTGTGGATTGTGTGGTGTTGTGCATTTAGTGGTGGTAGAAAAATGGAGGTGTTGTGATTTTTTTGGTGATTTTTGGTAAACCCATAGGATGTGCTTATGTGCGGTGATTATATATACATTGTATGTTCCTTGTGATTTTCTATATGCACCCCACCCGCATTAAGAACCATGTGCCAACACCGATATTCATTGGGGCTTTCCCCCAAAATCTTGGTAATGAGGATGGATTATTGGAAACTCTCTATTTACCTATCTCTCTTCCATGTGAGTAGATATCAATAGGAAATGATTGTTGGAGGTCAGATAGTGCATTAGGTGATAGCCCATTTGCCTGCGGGTGAGGTGTGATGTGACCCTACTGTGTGGTAGTGAGATTTGATGTGACCTTATTGTGGGTCAGAATATAGTGGGGGTCATGCATGGTAGGATGTGGTAACAAGGTTGATGTACTTCATGTTCATGATCCCCTACTACTCTGGTTACGATGATATGTGATGACCCAAGTATCTTTGGGTTAGATGTGATGTGACCATGCTATGGGGTGGTGGCCTAGGTGACTTTGGGAAAGATGTGATGTGACCATGTCTTGGGGATGTGGACTAAGTGACTTTATGTACAATGTGATTTGACCTTGATGTGGGGTGGTTATGTATGTTATACGGAAGAGATGGAAGCACCAGGACATATGACGTTGGGGTGTGAGAGATACATCCTAGTGGAAAAGAAGTGTGGGGTACCCTTTATTGGTATGATTTGTATTATGTTATGATACTTGGATTTCATTATTTGGTGAAAGATTCCTAATAATGATGATATTTGTTAGTTAACCTTTTTAGGTGTTGCTTGGTTATGATATTTGTTTATAGGTGCATTAGTATTATCTTTACACATGTTCATGAGAGAATTTGGTTTTCCTACTGAGTATACTTCTATTCTCAACCTATATATATAAATAGATATTTAGGATTCCAGGAGGATTACATGGACCATGCTGGACATTACTGGCTCAGACCCTTGGATTGTTGTTATTTCATTTCCCTAGTTTTATTTTGGGTATTTATTTTTGGAGACTTTTATCTATATATGATCACTATAAACATGTATTATGGTATGGTTTTGGATTTTTTTTATTATGTCAAGGATTTTATTGTGTTTTATTCATCTTATATCTCGATCAAATATTTTTATTGAGGTTAATGCCTCATATTTTGATAGTTTTATACCCTTAGTGCTAGTCACAATCCTATGGCCTACTGGAGGTAGGACTTAGGGGTTATTATCTCTCTCCCTTAATTACAGTATCATTGGTGGGAGGGGGTCATAATTGAGTGGTATCATAGGTAAAAGGTTCAAATATAGGATAAATTCTAGAGTTAGGTACTATGGGGATTACATGGGTTGGTATGGAAATGGATTCAGTTGATCTTGGTGCATGAAATAGACCAGGGAGACTAGTTAGAACATGGGATTTTAGGGCCCCCCATGATCTGATACATGGAATCTAAGATTATTGAATGACCAGGTGTGGTGGACCTGTTTGCAGGGTAGAGACCTAGGACTAGTACATAAATCATGATGACTTGTGTTATTATTTGAATTGGGGTTTTTGGGAAAGTTAAAAATAACTAACATTAATTAAATGAGTATTAATAAAATTCCATACTAGCATGCTTAGGAAATTTTTATTTTCAATTTCAGATATGGATCCTATTTTTTTCTGCATGTGGTTTAGGAAGTAGAGGTTTAGCAGGCTGATATGGTTGATCATTGAAGTATTGGTCCATTTGAGGAGGATTATTAATGGTAGAGGATGTTTAATATTTTACAATGCTAGGATTTAGGGAAGTAATAGGGAAATATTTTTTATGTGGAGACCAAGAGCTAGTTAGAGGTGATGGAGATCACCTTCAGTTTGATTTGGGCCCTAGAGAAAAACTAGGTATTACTGGAAGTTAGTCAGATGTGGGGTGATGTGTGTCAGTGGTGGATGTTTTATTTGGGTGATTGAAAGGAGGAAGTTAGTTTATGGGTCAACTTTCAGAAAGAGTTTCAGTAAGATTTTCTTTTTTCAACCATAAAAGTAGTGGAGTGGTAGGAGCTTCTCTCCCTTTAGTAGGGGACTATATCAGTTTAAGATCTTGGGACCATGTTTATGTAATTTTTGTGTTTTCACCGTACATTTCTCTATATGAATATCCTCATGAGATATGTCTTTATAAGGCACTACATCCTTTAATCCGGTATGCAGTTACTCATTTTATATTTCCAATGTATCCGGATGTTCCGAAGGAGGATGTGATTGAGAGGATTCACTCGTGGGGAGGTTTACTATGAGAGTGGATCCAGTAGGGTTTCTCAAAGATAATAGTTTTCAGCGGTATTTCCTAGGAATCGGAGCCTTTGAGGTTTTAACCAGTGGATATTTGACCTCAATAGTACCTTTTCTGGCCTTTTGAGGCTAGTGGTTTTCATGATTTTCATAGGTAATTCAGGCCGGTGTGTTTTGTTTTTAGGGTTCGTGGCCATCACCAAAATAAATTCCTAGTGTCTATCTAATCTTAATTAGATGTATGCATTAAAGTTCAATTCCAGACCCAATATTAGTTCCCAATTTGCCCATTTCAATAGCAGGGGAAGATAGATTATGATCTAGTTAGGGGTCATGGAGAGGGTGGAGGTAAACCTCAAGAAGTTCCTCATTTTTAGGGAATTTTAATCAATCATAGAAATATATTTGTTCATCAATAGATAGGTA
Organism: Viscum album; assembly: GCA_963277665.1. NCBI lineage: Eukaryota > Viridiplantae > Streptophyta > Magnoliopsida > Santalales > Viscaceae > Viscum > Viscum album. The sequence goes on along the minus strand of OY728125.1, from coordinate 841,109,059 downwards.
TAAATTTTGTGCATTTATAATTTCATGTAGTAGAGGAAGCAGTGTTATAGGGGCAAGATCTCATTCAAGTTATGCTTAGTTTGTTTTATACCCTTATTTGTTCCTTGTTTGTTTCAAGAGATTTATAATCCTTCTTTGCACCCACTCTAGTATGCACTTTGGGACTATACGTAGAGATGATTCTCATGCCCCTAGTGTTGACTATTCCATTTGAAGGCTAGACCATATTGTTTGATGTGTGTCGGGGATGTAGACTAATGATGGGTGTACAAAAATAATATAGAGATATTTTCTTACTTTATATGTAGTCTTATGATGTTATCCTCATCATTTAATGGTCATATTTTTTTCACAATTTTATCAAATACTTTTGGAGGATAGTCATATTCTCAGATATGGGTGGACAATGTGTGGTTTTCATTAGCGAGTCAGGTTTTCAGGTGGGTTGTCGGCATATGGAGACCCTTCTTTCATCAATGTATGAGTTGTCTATAGAATCGATGGATGTTGGAATGATGGGGGTTCCCAAGTTCATTAGGTATTTTCTGGATTTTTTCTCTAAGGATTTTGTAACACTACCTCTTCAATGTGATATTGAGTTTGGGATAGACTTAAAACTAGAAGATTCTCCAATTTCAATGGATCTTTATTAGATGGAACCTTTGGAGTTATTAGAGTTAAGGATTCAGATAGTGGATTTGATGTAGAAGGGTTTCATTCGGCCTAATGTGTTATTTTGGGGTGATCCATTGTTGTTTTCCAAGAAGGCATATGGTATTATGAGATTGTGTATAAACTACCAAATATTGAATCAGGTAATGATCAAGAATCGTTACCCTATTCCTAGGATATATGGTCTTTTAGAATAGATAGAAGGATTGGGTTGATTTTATATGATCGATCCATGGTCTGGGTATCACTAATTGAGTTTGATATCTTGAAGACTTCCTTCAGATGAAGGTATGGGAACTTTGAGTTCATGTTCATGTCGTTCGATTCCAGAAACACACCATTTGTGTTTTTGGGGCTCATGAACACCATGTTCTATGAATTCTTGGAATAGTTCATGGTTGTTTTCATTGAAAAAATATTGATTTTTATGAAGTTAATGGAGGTGAATTTTGATTATCTCATAGTTTCCTTTCAGGTCCTCCGATTCCAGGAGCTCTACGGTAAGTTGTCTAAGTTTAAGTTTTAGACACGATAGGTGCATTTCCTTGGGAATGTGTTGTCTAGGAAGGGTGTGATAGTATACCCATCAAAGGTTGAGGTGGTTTTTTCTTAGTCATCACCCAAGAACATGGCATAGGTTTGTAGTTTCCTTGGTCTCATAGGATATTATCAGAGGTTTGTACTCAATTTCTCTTGAGTTTCATCCTTTATGAAAACATTGACTAGGAAGGACCAATATTTTGTTTGGACTTATTAGTGTTAGGTAGTGTTTGGTTACCTTAAGGGTAAGTTTTTTAGTGCTCTAGTGCTTCAGTTTCTAGAGGAGGGGGTGATGTTTGGGGTATTTTGTAATGATTCCCATTTTGGATTGGGATTCATGTTGATGCATCATAGTGTAGTGGTCTCTTGTGGGTCTATTAAATTACATCCCCATGAAAATAACAATTCCACCCTTGATATGGAGTTATAAGTAGTTGTGTTTGTGCTAAATTTGTGGTGATATTACCTCATTGGGGAGTGTTTTGTGGTCTTCAAGGATCACATGAGCTTATGGTACATCTTTTCTCAGTGTGATATAGATCTTTTTCAATGGAGGTGCCTAAAGTTTCTTTAGTATTATGATTTTGAGATCTCTTATACCTCGGGACAGGTGAATGTTGTGTCTAATGATTCAAGAAAGAAGTCATAGAAGGATTTTTTTTAGAAGTTCAGAGATGATTAGAGAGTGATATAGTAGTTTACATCCCTGCACTTGGATGTGATTGTAGTTAAAAGTAGATTATATTTATTTCAGATGATAGTGAAGTATTATCTAATGTAATGGGTGGGGGATTCTCAGTGGGGAGACTCATAGGCCAAGGTGATACACGATCTTATTCAAAATGTTGATTCTCTAGAGGGATGGTCAGAGGATGGTCAGAACCAATTAACGTTTCAAGGGAGACTATTTATTCCAAAAGTGATATGTCATGGAGTCATTCATGATGTTTATATGTCACATTTGTTGGTACACCTGAGAGTATACAAGATGCATTGTGGCTTGAAGATGTAGTTTTGGTGGCCTGGGATGAAATAAGCGGTGGAAGAGTTTTTTGGTTTAGTATTTGGTTTTCCATCAGGTAAAGGTTGAGTGTTATGTTCCTGGAAGGGTTTTGGATCCATTAGATATTCCATAGTTTAAATGAGATGAGACCTTGATTTATTTCTTCATAGGGTTACCCCAAGATCAGAGAGGTTGCAATTCTATCTGGGTGATCATGGATCGATTGATGAAATAATCCCAATTCTTAGCAATCAAGGAGTTGGGTGCTATGGATGTTTTAAATAAGAGGTATATGGATTTGTTAGTGTGGTTTCATGTAGTCCTAAGGTCTATTATTTATTATCATAACACACATTTGACCTCATGATTTTAGACAGGATTGTATCAATCTTTTGGAACTCAGTTACATCTCAACACTGATTTCCACCCTCATAAGGATTAAAATATTTAGTATACTTTCCAAATGCTAGAGGTTATTTTTTAGGCATGAATATTAGGCTTTAGTGGATTGTGGGTAAGGAACTTTACTTTGGTTGAATTTTAATACAATAATAACTACCACTCTTCCATTTTCATGTCTCTATTTGAGGCATTGTATGAGAATCCTTGTCATTATCCATTATACTAGATGGAGGTTGGGGAGGTATAAGCTTTTGGTCCTGATGTGGTGTAGAGAATGATTGGGAAAGTTCATCTTGTTATTGAGAGGATAAAGTCACCATATGAATAGCATAAGTCTTATACTGATCAAAGGAACATGTGCTTAGATTTTGTGGTTGGATACCATGTGTTCTTGAGAGTCTCCCCTAAACAAGGGAATCAGAGGTTTGATAGAGGGAGTAAGATTTATCCCAATTTTGTTAGTCCCATTGAGGTGTTGGGTAAATTTGGTGAGTCGGAATATCAGTTGGTGTTTCCATTGCAGTTGGAGATGATCTATGATGTATTCCACATATCCCAGATTCATTAGTATCTTTGTGGATATTCCCACATCATTGACTTGGGAGAGATGGATATCAAGGATGGTGTGATGTTCATGGAGTATCCAATAAATATCTAAGATCATCAAGAGAAAGTGTTTCATGTACAAACCATTCCCTTGGATTGCATATTGTAGTTTCATGGTGTCCTGGAGTAGAGTTCTTAGGAGTGAGAGACCCAGATGCTTTCCTAGTACCCAGATCTGTTTTGAGTTTTTTATTTGCTCTATTTTCCTTGTGATGTGATGTTTGGACCTTATTTTATGAGATGTTTTGTTTTCTTGATGTGTGATTTGTGATAAATCTTCCATCATGTGAAAGGGGGGAAGATATTCTTAATCATGGAACGTTATACTTTTATGTGATTGAAACTGTGTGGGAAAGCAAGTGTCACCTGAAGTGGATAATATCTTGACATAAAAGATGAGATTCTCTAATTTATATGCTTAGTTAGTGAAGTGGTTCATATTGGTTGTATGGAAGGTTGTGACTATTAATATATGACATGGTTTTGTTCCTGATTAGAGGTGGTGATGTGGTTGTGCGATGATGCATTTGTGTGGGCTATTTGTTGTTGTTTCGGTTGGAGATTTTGGTTGGTGGTAGTGTTTGAGGTGTAACAAGAACCTTGAGAGGTATCCTGTGGGGTGGTCATTTGGACCCCTTTCATTTCTAGATTTTTTTTTATTCTTGAGGATCATAATCATTTGATAGGTATCTAATGTAATAGTTCACGCCTTCTTGGATCGTTACTTTTCTATTTTGAAGTGTTTAGAGGTGTTTAGAGGAGGTTAAATGAGGTTTGGTGGAGTTAGAGAAAAAATAGAACTTTAGAAATCCTTTTACGCCATAAAAGAGAGATTTATGGTGTTAGATGGTGGTTTAAATATTGTGTTCTCAGCTAGTTTATGACTTTTACTCGGCATAGAGGTTGGGCATAAAATCGGTTTATGCCATAATATGGGGGTTTATAGTGTAAGTTAACTCTACCCCTAGGTGACATGTTTTTCGGTGTGTTTTGGATTTTTGAGGGTTTTAAGGTGGAAATGTGGGTTTTATGGCATAAAACTGATGGCCCATGGAACTTATGACATGAAAGTTTGGTTTGTGCAATAAACTGGGCTAGTTACATATTGTTTATAAACCTATTTCATCCAATTTTTCATTCATTCGGTCATCTCTCTATCCCTATCTCTCATTTTCCAGGTGAACCCTAAGTGATTTTTGGAGACTTTCCAATCTATCTTCCCTCTCCTTGGTCCTTTGGTTATGTTGGTTGTTCATTGGTGATCGGTGGTGATTTCTTCTCCTTTTTTCCATTTTTTACCTTGTTCTACTTTTGTAGATCTGTTGTGGTATTGTGGTTTGGGTTTGGGTGTGTGTGGGATATGTTTTGATAGATCCTTGGTGTAGTTTAGGTTTATATGTCATTTTCTTGAATGGTTTTGGTTTTTAGGCACTTCTTCCTTCACCCTATGGGACACAACAATATCAAAAAGATTCGTTGAGGTAAGAGATCTTTTGTTTCTCACATAGAGTATCAGGAAGGAGGAGATATACTTTTATATTTCTTTTAGAAGTAGTATATCTAGACTAATAAATATAGAAAATCCTTTTAATTTAAATTTAATGGAAAAACGGTTTCTTTTTCATGTATTTACAACTTTTTATATTATTTGTGATATTGTGGTTTGACGGGCTAAATACCGCACTAAAATCCTAGTTGTTGGGGGCTTTGTTTTCACAGTGTTTATTATGATTATAGAACTTTGTTGTGATTGATTGGAATCACCTTAAATAAATTTAAATTGTATAAAAAATTATATTGGCTAATAAAATGGGTTCCCTGGGATTATTTCTTGTGTGAGAATGACCAAAATAAATAAGTAGAATGTGATATAAATCCCCTTACTTAATCATAAAAAAAATATGATGTTCTTGTTGTGTGACTGTTATATGGGCGGTGTGGGGATGATGTGTTTTGTGACATGACCATGTTATGGGGATGTGTGGGGATAATTTGTGTTGATATGTGATCATTCTGTGGGGTGGTGAGATATTGTGTCCTTATTTTGGGTGATTATGTGTGTTTGAGATGTGTTTGGTGTGCGGCAGGTGGGTTGTGTTATGCTAGTTTTTTAGGTAGTAATGGATTACAAGGTTGACGTTGAATGTGAAATGGCATGGGAAAGTTTAGTTAATTAAATGGAGTGGATAATAAATGAATAGAAAATGAGAAGGGCGGTTAAATATGGTTGATGTTAAATAATGAAATGAATGGTATTAATAATGGAATTGCTTGGTAAATGTGGCTTGTGGATTGTGTGGTTTTGAGAATTTATTGGTGGTAGTGGATTTGGAGGTGTTTTTATTTGGTTAGTGATTTGTGGAGAACCCATAGTTTGGGCTTGTGTGTGGCTATTATATATACATTGTATGTTCCTTGTGATTTTCTATATGCACCCAACCCACATTGAGCACTATGCACTGACACCCGTATATTCATATGAGGGGTGTTTTTTCCAACATCCTGATGATGAGGATAGATGACTGGATACCCTCTCTTTCCCACTTATTATTCCACACAATTAGATGTACACAAGCTGTGATGGTTGAAGATCAGATAGTGCATGAGGTGATGGACTTGGTGTTTGTGGGTGAGGTATGGTGTGATCGTGCTATGGGTGGTGATATATGATGTGACCATGTTTTGGGGTGGATTATAGAGGGTTTCATGAATGGTAAGAGGTGGTAATGAGGTTGATTTTCTTCATGTTTATGATACTCTACTACTCTAATTACGATGAGATGTGATGGTTGAGGTGGCTTCGAGCAAGATGTGATGTGACCGTGCTATAGGGTGGTGGCTGATGTGTCTTCAGGTGAGATGTGATTTGGTCATTCTATGGGGTAGTGGACCAAGTGTCTTTTATCTTGATGTGGTTTGTCCATGTGATGGGGCAACGAGGTATGTTATATAGAAGATATGTAAGCGCTAAAAAACAACATTGGGGTGTGAGATTGGCATATCGGTGGAAAATTAGTGTGGGGTACCCTTTATCGATATGATTCATATTATCTTATTATACTTAGATTTCTTTATTTGGGGAACAATAACTGTTGAGTATGGGATTCATTAGTTGACCTGTTTGGGTGTTGTTTAATTTAGTTGTTTCCTCACTAGTGCAATCGTATGCTCCTTTCACATGTTCACGAGAGTCTTTAGTTTTCCAACCGAGCATACTTGTATGCTCACCCTATGTATATAAGATGATTTTTAGGTTTCTATGAGGATTATTTGGATAATGATGGACATTACTAGCTCAGACCCTTGGACTATTGTTGTGTCATTGCTTTAGTTTTTTTGTGTATTTACTTTGGATACTTTTATCTGTAATTGTTCTATTTATACATGCATTGTGGGATGGTTGTCGATTTGTTTTTATATTATGTATTGAAGTATATTTTAGTTTATTTATCATATTTCTTGATCCTATATTATTATATATGGTAATGAATCCCATTTATAATATTTTTATAACCTTAGTGCTAATCATCAACCCGAGGCCTACTGGAGGCAGGACTCAGGGGTCATTATCTCTCTCCCTTGATTGCAATATATTTGATTGGAGGGTTCATGAAAATGAATGTATCAGAATTATTTTTTAATAGGTTGGGTCCATAACTATATATCCCCTAGATTCATCGATAGTTCTCATGATACAAACTAGTTTTTGTATTCAGCATATGACATACCTATTTATTTAAGATGTCTTTCAATGTCGCCTTGATAGTTAGGGTAAGATGTCTATAATTAGGAATTCCAATATTATGTAATCAGTTATTAACTCCCATCTGATTATTTACATTGTTATGATATCCATGGATATATTTCATGCATAATTTATTTTTTCGGATTTTATTATTATTTATTCCTATCATATTTATCTTTCATTGATTATTCCATGATAGTTTCTACATTAATTTAACCCTTACTGAGAATTTGATCTCACCCCTTCTTAGGTTTCCATTTCCCCGAGTTATGAAGAAGAGTGTTATGAATGATATTTCTAGAATTGTATTATGTTTGGTGGATTTTTTATTAGATTTTAAAGACTTAATATGGAATAGTAAGATATGGGTATATATGAACAAATGTCTATTTGGTGAGAAGATATTGGTTTTGTTAAGTATATGTTTTACCAATTCTATAAATCTCTATACCTAGAAGGACTTGGGTGTGTAAGTGAATAAACATTTATTAATGAAATTATAATTATAAATGACTATATTTGGGTTAAATTAGTTAGTATCAAATCTAGTGTGTAATGATTATATTTTTAGCACTAGTTCTTAGATTACATATCAAGGGTGTTACATATCATACCTTTATTGAGAAATTTTTTTTATCATAGCCTAGGTCTACTTGGATCATCATCTTTGTCTATATCAGAAATTTTTTTATTTTATGTTTATTTATTTGAATTGATGAAAGCTTTCTTACACTAACTATGTTGTAGAGGAATGATCTTCTGTTTAGATTTTCCATGTTTTACTGAACTTTGAAGTTTAGAGAAGAGGAATCCTAATAGACCACCAATCATTAATGGTGGAGATTATGAGTAATGGAGAGAACAGATATAAACATAAATTTTCAATACTAGTTTTGAGAATTATCCCATCACCACCATAAATTATATGATTTCTGAGAAAGAAGTGGCTAGTTTTACTCAAGATGAAAGTGAAGTGTTTCATTTGAAATTTTCAGTCATGAATACTTTTCTATGTATTATATAAAGAAAAATATATAGTCAATTATCATCATTCTAAACTTATAATGGTATTTGGAAATTTTTTGAAATCAAACACTTTAAAACATCATATTTTCTAGAGATGAATAGATAAATGTTGAGATTATTTTATCAAAGTTTTGATTTGATCCCTAGTAAAATTACATCTTTGATTCACCATTGACATATGAAGATTTTGAATATTCTAATATTACTTAGTTTAAACGAGATCTTAGATGAACACCTTTTGGACAAGATTATTGACTTTCTACCGAAGTAGTGGGAATCAAAGTAGACAAAAATAGATGATATGAAACACATTACAAATTTAATCTTGGATAGATTTATTAGAACTCTAGTAACATATGATATTAGATTCAAAAGATATGTTTAAAAAGAAGGAAAGAAAATGGTGTTGTATTTGATGCAGAAATGTTGGGAGTCACAACGACAAAACAACGATTCAGATAAGATTAGAAGGAAAAAAACTGAATGAGAAAACAAGGATTTATGTTGTTTGGGAATAATCCCTACATCCACGTAGAGTTATCATTTTACTACATGTTGGGATCACAATTTATAGGGATGTTTCTCAAATTTTCTCACTAAGGAACTCTAGCCTGAAATAGGCTACCAAAGGAGGAAGACAATCCACTGTTCCACCAACTGCATAAGAAGTCAGCATCACTACAGTGAAAAGTGACCAATCAAGTCAAAAGTTGTTGGAAAAAAATCCCTCAAAGTGTCCCATAGGTATGTTTTGGGTGTGATTGTGTTTGTTGAAAAATGCATATGATCATGAATGAGAATGTTTGGTGTTTTCTAAAGAAAAGTTTTTAAGGTGAGTAGTTTCCCAGTGTTAGCCAAATTTTTGGGCCTCAGAATAGGGAGTTTAATGTTGGAAAAGGAAGGATTACTTCATAGGAGTGAACTGTATGAATAATGTTGAAGAAAATTGGAAAAGAATGAGAACTATGTACCACAATTGATGGACCATGTACCATGTTCTGAGAATGGTATGTGGAGCGGCTTGAATAGTACGCCGAAGTGGTTTACGAAATCAAAAAATGTTTTCAGTGGAAGGTAGTGCGGTATATAGATGACTTGACATCGGAAGACTTGATTGAACACATAAGAACAAAGATGGTACGCAGACCAGATAGGAAAAAACGGTTTGTGGGTGGCTTTCCGTTTGCCGTGGCAAAGGATCGGTATATGGTGAAGGTTGGGTTGATGATTTGGTAAATCGTAGATTATCAAATTTTGTGGGAATCTGTGCCTATATAAGAATCTCTAATCCCACAAATTATTATTGAGATCAAATATCATTAGAGAAAATCTTTTTGATTTGGGAATTCAGAAAAGTCCAAAGGAAGATCGCAAGGGAAAATTATGTGAAAACTGAAGAGGTTCGTGCGGAAGAAATTACATAAAAGGTTTTTGCATAGAGATGTAACCCACATAAGACACGATACGTAGAGGAAGAAGATGTGGTAAACAGCCTATTAGAAAAGGAATTTCATGAACAAAGAACATTTCAAGGATATAGGGTGATTTGTAGAGGTATTCTGCGAACAAAGACCAATTCGCGGACTGGAGGGGTTTTGTAGGGGAGGTTTGCAGGATCAGTACATAGAGGCGGTACACGATAGAGAAGGTGGAGGCAATTTGTGGATGAAGTGTGGTTCACATCAGTGGCAGCAGTACGCGGAGGAGTTTTTCTGCATACCAAATATAGTACATAGTACATGGGAAGAGTAGGTGGTTCGTGATTTCTACAAGGAAGCTTGTGAATGAATCAAGTCAGTTTGCAAAAGTATTTTCCGGTACCTAGTAGTACTCAAGAAGGTGGAATTAATCTACGGGTGAAAAGGGGACTTTAACAGAGCATCTACATAAAGTTGAGGATGTAGGAATTCATGAAAATGAATGGACCTACATGTCCATAAACTGTGCTTTTCCTACACATTTATAAACAGTGAGTGAATTCCTCTCCAAGAGCAGTGAGCAAAGGAAAAGGAAGACAGTGACCCTTTCCACCAATAGTGAGATAGAGAAAGAGGCATATCGAGTGACCCTTGGGAATGTAGTGAGCAGACCCTAAACCTTGTAATGGTAGTGAGCCTAGGAATAGAAGATCAAGGATGAAAGTTGTACTCATTATTGGCAGTTAGCCTTAGTGAATTTTTCACATCTGCATATCGTCGTTGTATGCTCCTTGAATATATCCCAGTGAGGGTAAACCAAGTAAAAATCATTGTGTTCTATGCATGATTTCATATCTATTCATATATTTCTATAGTAGGAAGAGATAATTGAGTTTTTTTATCAAATAAACAAGATCCAAAGGGAAAAAGTTTTAATCTTTCATACCCAGATTCACCCTCCCCCCTCAGGGTATTTGACCTAGTGGACCTAAAAATTGGTATCAAAGCGAAATTTTGAAAGATTGTTGTTCTCTCTCAAGAAAAAGAAATGAAGGATGTCAATCATAAAGTAATTCTGATATTTGATGGAAAGAAATTTCATCTATTGAAGAATTAAATGCAACACTAATTTCAATCAGTAGGGATATATTATTTCATAGCAGATATGCATGGAATATTAGCTGACATTAATAGTGGTGCTTTATCAGAAGCTAAAATAAGATAATTGGATGTTGATTCTAAAGGGATCAATGATTTAGGGGCATCCCTATAAAATGAAATTTATAAAAAGGTGATCTTCTGTAAAAAATCACATACAGTGTGGGAAAAATTATTGAACATTTATGAGGGTGACACAAAAGTCTGAGAAGAAAAGCTAAAGGTTCTGTGGAACAAGTATCAGGATCTCATAATGAATCCCAATGAAACTGTTGATAAATTCTTCGATAGGATAAATATTATTGTGGAATACTTGCAGGGTCTTGGAGAAGTCATTGAAGATATAGAGATTTTGAAATTTATCTTAAGGAGAATTCCACCGCAGTTTAATCCAAAAGTTTCAGGGTTGGAAGAAAAATACCCAAAAGAAATGACACTGGATAACCTACATAGTACCCTTGTAGCATATGAAATGAGAACTGATGATAACTATGGAGTGGGAAATGGGAATTCTAAGGAAGTGTCATTCAAGTCCATGAAGAATCTCTATATTGAATCTAGTCATGAAGAGGACAATGTGGATGATTTCATGTCATTTCTCTCCTCTAATATTCAAATGGAAAAAGGTAAGTTCAAAGGTAAACTTCCATTTTCATGATTTCAAGGTGGAAATATTGGAAATTTTGCAGCAAAGTTTCCTAAGAATTTTAATGATGAAGATAAAGAAAATGATGAAATTCCCCAAAATAGGTATTCATCAAATGTGAAAGGGAGGAGAAGTACTAATGGAAAGTTATTCAAAAACAATAATTTGCTTTCAAAAGAGGATGAAAGTTCAGAAGAATCTGAGGTAGAAGAGTTGGAGGACTGGAAGGATCATAAAATAGATTATTTGGTGGTAGTTGACATAAATTCATTAATAAAAGAAGAAAGTGAAAATGAAGAAGTAGAAATTTAAGGAAGAGTTTATCGTCAGGCTAAATTAGAAGCTGCCCTTGAAGAGGTATATATTTTTAGATATAAAAAAAAGAAAGCTAACAAAGTTTTTTGTGATTTCAAACTCTTTATGCAGCAGTAGGTAAAATTGAATTATGAGATGAATGTAGAAATTGAAAAGTTGAGGTTTTCAATACCATAAATCTTAGAAAAGGTGGTTGAGTACAAACTCAAATTTTAAGAACAGATAATAGAAATTGATAGTTTGATGGAAATTGTAAAAGATAAAACCAAATGTATCGAACAACTAGAATAGGAAGTCATCAGTATGTGACGAACAATTGAATATTAGAATAAATTACTAACTCTTGATTAAAAATTAGTAAATAAGATCCTACATGAAATATATAAGATTGGATTTGAATATAGCGGTCTATTAAAATAGAAGAAACAATCAATTTTGAGTGATAAAGTTTTTATGGGGATTAATCTAAAATGGAAAATAGTTATGGTTCAAGTCAGACCACAAGAATCCACTCCAAGATTGAAGATTGAATTGGGTACAAAGCAGAATCATAAGATTCAAAGAACCCAAGGCTCAACTAGTGGTTCTTCACTTCCACACAGGAATGTACCTCACATAAGATTCTATTTTTTTGATATGATGGGACACTCTTAGAATGTATGTTACATAGAAAAGAGGTACCAAAGGGAGAAAGAACAACATAGTTGGTCGTACATAGATCAAAATTATAGGTCATCATTTGATGGTCTTTGTTTTAGGTGTAAAGGACTCAAACATATGGAAAGATATTTCACATCAATAATGCAGAGGAATGTGTCAAGCCAGACTAAATTTTTCTATAAGAAGCAGTCAAGTGTATCATCAAAATAGCTGGAAATTCAAAATCGATTTGTGACTCTGCAAATTGAATATAGTCTGTCATATACTGAATAAGATCAATATTATCATACCATTTCGGGCATGAATTCAAAGACTTGGGTAAAAAAGAAAAGGGTTGAGAAGGACGTGGTTACAAAAATTGCATTCAAGGCATCAGATCGTAAGGGTATATGGATAATTGATGGTGTATGCACTTCCCATATGACAAAAAATAAGGATCTAGTGACTGGAATGAAGTATGATAAAGAAGGTATTGTAAAATTTGGTAATGATCAGGGCCTAAAAATTTTTGGTTCAGGAAAAGCCAAGATTGGAGGAAAAGACATGAGATGAGCAGATGTCTTATTTGTTGAAGGGCTTAGTCACAAATTACTTAGTGTTATTCAATTATGTGACTCAGAGAATGCCATAAGATTTTCCAAGAAATTATGTATCATCAAAGAAAATGATGGTGTTGTTATGTTGTAAAGAAAGTGTACAAAAGGGAATATCTACCTTGTTAGTAGATAAAAAGATATGTGATTTCTTTCCAAGGATGAAGAAAATAAGTTATGGCATAAGCATCTTGGCCATATAAGCCAAGCACCCTTGGAAGATCTGGTGAAATATGACATGGCTCGAAATCTCCCTAGATTATCACAGTATCTTACTCATACATGTGATGCCTTTCAACAGGGGACGATAATTCAAAATACATATAATCCAAAGGAGAAAAGGTCAACAAGATTGCTTGAGTTGGTACATATTGATGTGTGTGGTCCAATTGCACCAAGGACTATTGATGGGAAGAGATATTATGTTCTCTTCATTTATGACTATTGCAGAATGGAATGGGTATCGATAATCACTCAAAAATATGAAGTGTTCATTAGTATTACAAGATATCGATGAGAATATAAAGAGATTCTCAGTCAGAAAATCCGAACGATTTGATTGGATAATGGAATAGTGTTTACAAATTTCCAAGTGGAGGATTATCTATAGAAACATGGGATAATGAATCAAGTTTTAGCAGTTATAACTCCACAGCAGAATGGAGTAGTTCAGAGAAGAAATCAGATTTTCAACAACATGGCCATAAAAATGCTCATTGAGGAAGATCTTCTAGAGAAAATTTGGAAAGAAGCAGTGAAGACAGCAGTCTACACTTCAAATAGTGCATTACTTTGTTTGAAAGAGGAGAAGACTCCATATGAGTTATGGTATGGAAATAATACTCCATTTAAGTACTTTCGATTCATCAGAATTAAATGTTTCATTCTCAATAAAGAGAAACATAGGAAGTTTGAATCTCATGGAAATGAAGGGATATTTCATGGCTACTCAAAGAAAATAAAATCATATAAATGCTTCAATAAGTGCCTAGAAAAGATAGTTGAAATCCATGATGTGATCATAGTGGAGAATGAGTAGAATCTTCAGCAAATGAATGATCAGACTCAGGAGGATAGTGATGAAGAGATGAGCAGGTCAGGAGACACTCCAGCTACATAGGTAGATTCAAAATAAGAATCAGATGATGAAAATAAATTAGTGTCTGCCCAGAGACCAGTGAGAAGAGCTGAAATTGATAGGCAGAATATAATTGGTGATCATATAGCACTAGTATAGATAGGGAGGATGAATTATCTACAGAAAGAATCATACTTACCACAGGTGGAGCCTAAATGCTTTGATTAAGCTACTAGAGATGAGAATTTGGTTCAGGAAATGAATGAAGAGCTTGACCAAATTGAGAAGATTCAGACATGGTAAATTGTTTTGAGACCAGAAAAAAAAAAGTTCATTGGAAAAAAATTTATATTTCACAACAAAATGAATGTATATGTTTTTTTTATTCAAAACAAATCATGATTGGTGTGAAAAGGGTACTCCCAGATAGAGGGTATTGATGTTGATGAGACATTTTCACCTGTTGCAGGGCTAGAGACAATCAGATTATTCTTTTCCATAGCATGGAAAAGAATGTTTAAGGTTTTCCATATGGATATCAAGTCAACATTTATAAATGGAGTTCTAGAAGAAGAAGTTTACATTGATCAGCCAGATGGTTTTCTCATTCATGAAGATGAGAACATAGTCTGTCAGATGAAGAAGGCTTTAAATGGATTGAATCAAGTACCAAGAGCATGGTATTCAAGGCTTGATCAGTTTCTAAAGAAGATCAGTTTTCAGCGTTGTGGAGTTTATTACAATTTGTATTTCAACAATGAAAATGTTCAAAGGATGATGGTGCTGATTTTTGTTGATGACATAATATTTGGTGGAGTAGATGAAGCACAATGCGGATAGTTTTCTGAATATGTGAAAAGAGGGTTTGAAATGTCGATGATTGGTGAGCTGATGTTTTCCTTGGCTTATAGGTGACCCAAGGAAGAAATGGAACTTTTATTTCTCAATAAAAATATTCCAAGGATGTTTTCAGAAGGTTTGGAATGGATAATTCTAAGAAGGTGAAGACTTTTGTTTCCACCTAGATGAAACTATCCAAAGATGATGATGGAAAAGCAGTTAACATCATAGAATACAGGAAAATCATTGGAAGTTTTTTATACTTGATTGTGATAAGGTCTAACATTGTATTTTCTAAATTACAAGCAGTAAAATATCAAAGAAATCCCAAATAGAGACACATGATTGCAATAAAAATAATTCTTCGGTATATCAAGGGAACAGTGGATTTTGCAATAATGTATAATGAAAAATCTCAGCCAGAGTTATTGGGGTACACAAATGCATATTGGGTCAGATCAAAAGACAATAGGAAATCAACATCCATAGGTTCCTTTTATCTTGGAGTATTGTGTATTTCACAACTATAAAATTCACCTAAGGCCACAGTTTGGAACTGTAGATGTAGGCCTAAAAACCGTGGAAATAGCATATGGCCATGGTTTTGTAAAACTGTGGCCGCTATCATCATGGCAGTAGGTCTTACATACTGTAACAGTTTTAACCATGGTAGTAGGGGCCTAGTGCCACGGTTAAACTGTGGCAGTAGGGGTCCTAATGACACTGTTTTAACTGTGGCGATATTATTTATATTGTATAAAAAAATTAAGTTCCCCCTAGTTCCCCATGCTCACTGCCAGTCACCCATCCCCCTCCCCCCCCCCTTGCACCCCCACCCCACTGCTAGTTCCCCATACCCCTTTCACCCCCTCCCCCTGCCAGTCCCCCCCCATTTATATGGTATAAAAAATCAGTTCCCCCCTTTCCCTCCCCCTTCTAGTCCCCCCTCCCATTTATATGGTATAAAAAATTAGTTCCCCCCCCCCCACTTTCCCTCCCCCTTGCACCCCCTCCCTCCTTCTAGTCCCCCTACCCCTACTAGTCCCCCCCCCCCCGCCCTACCCCACCCCCCTTTCCCTCTCCCTTTCCAGTCGCCCCCATGCCCCTGCCAGTCCCCCCCCCCCCATTTATATGGTAAAAAAATCAATTCCCCCCTCCCCCCTCCCTCCCCCTTTCACCCCCACCCCTTCTAGTTCCTCCCACCATGCACCCCTCCCCCTTCCAGTCCCCCTTCCCCTCCTAGTCCCCCTACCCCTCACCCCCCTTGCCCTCCCCCTTGAACCCCCACCCCTTACACCCCCTCCCCTTCCAGTCCCCCTTTCCCCTACCCCACCCCCTTTCCCTCCCCCTTGCACCCCCACCCCTTGCACCCCCATTCCCCCTGCCAGTCCATCCCTACCCCCGCCAGTCCCCCTAGTTCCCCACCCCAACTTCCAATTGCCCCCCTACCCTCCCTCATGCACCCCAACCCCTTCCCCTACCCTTTCCATTCATCCCCTACCCCTACCCCTACTAGTCCCCATACCCCTTCCAGTCCCCCTTTCCCTCCCCTTGCACCCCCCTTGCCCTACCCCTTGCACCCCCACCCCAGCTAGTCCCCCCAACCCCTTGCACCCACTCCCCCTACCGGTCCCCCCTTTCCCTCCCCCTTGAACCCCCACCCCCTAACTCTGCCCCTTCCAGTCACCCATGCCTCTACCAGTCCCCCCCCCATATTAGCAATGAGACAATAAATCAACACACTAGTGAAGAGTGAGTGAACCCATTACCTTATTGGTGGTGATATAATAAATTGATCTTATTGTGATGATCTAGTAAACTTTTAACCTCATATTCAAATGATTCAATCACCTTCCAAGATACAATTATATTTTAGTGTTCCCTATTATATGGATTTAAACTATTAATTCATTTAATAAAAAAAACCACTATGAAATTAACATGGATGACGTTCACGCCACTGAGCCAGCATGTTATAAAAACAAACTAGTATTGTTAATAGGTATGATTGCATGAAAAAAAAATTTAAACCCCAAGGATAAAAAAAATTTCTTGATCAAGAGCATCATGTCTAAAAATCAATGCAATATACCAATTTCAAACATGGGGAGACATTCTAAAATAAGAAATATCACAATGCACCCAGAACTACAAACATGAGATTTTTTCTATCATCATAACTAGCATGGAATCAAAGAAATTGAATACAATATTTACCTTTAATGCTAGGATATTATCAAGGTGCACATTATTCCCCGATTTTATGGTTTTTGCCCATATCTACCATCACCTTATAGAAATTCTCATGTGCAGCTCTCAAAATCATTCAGATTCAAGTGAAGTTCCATCAAATAGTTCACCATATTAGATAACAAAATCACATGGAAAGGGAATCTATATTGGTTATCAGAGTCTATAACTTTATAAAGGAATTGGAATTTATTTTTTATAGCATCTCAGCAGCACATTGTAATGGAAGATCATTCTTGATCTTGCAGTTAGAAATCTGTAAATCCAAATTGAAGCTCATCATTTATCATGTTTCACCAACATCTTCAGTATTGGGAGCTCCAGAACTATAAGGTTAGCCATAATGAATCATCAAATAATGTATAACTATTTTATGATAAAATAAAATGGATGAAATTAAATAGTGTGTGGTTCTAAAAAATTGAATAATGCATGGTTTTGAAAAAACAATAATAACATCAAAAAGGGAAATTTAGGGAAAATAGATTAACAAAATAATATAAAACATGAAATAGAAATAGGCTACATGAAGAGGTGGAAATAAATTAGGTATGATACCATTATCATGTCAAGTACTTGGTGGTGATGCAGTCGGGTTTTAATAATTTTGATATGGCTCAAGGATAAAATTATACAGGAATTCAATGGTAACACCATAGCCAAGGGGACCATGAAATGATGTCTAGTTTCGTAATAATATATTTTTTAAGGTTGGTAAAGGACCACGCTATATCCAAGGACCTTGCAGCATTGTGATTGTTTTCATAATAATAAATTATTCTAAATTAAGGCTACATTGTTGGTCTGAAGGTGGATCACACCATGACCCATAGTGTTGCTCCATAATGCCCTAGCCACATAGGGTGGTTGCACTGTGAATGGAAGGATCATGTTGTAACCTGGTCCTAGGTAGTGGAGTTAGGTTCTTGGGTTAGCACTAGGGGATATGTGTCATGGCATAACTCTAAGGGCTCCATCAGAAGGTGTGTTTTACAGAGGCATTGTGTCATGAACCCTATGAGTTGCACCACAATGTACTTTGTATCCAATTTTTTAAATGTCATTTAATATGTTTAATTAATAAATAAAATGAGGGTTTTACCTCATTTTCCTCTAAATAGTAGGGTAGCTATCCCTAAATTCTACCCCCTTCCTTCTCCCCATCCCAAGTGGAATTTTGAAGTTGGATCGGTTGGATGCAACACTTTCCAAGCCATTGAGTAAGAAGAAATAACTAAAAAAACTATGGAATAAGGATCCCAAATTAGAGTTTCATTGGTGTTAATAATAAGAAAAGGAATATAAATAATCAAATTATCCTTAAATGGGACAAACAAGCTACTGATAATTGAGAAAAAAACCTAGTGCTCATTTTTGTGGAGGAGGTCTAAAACCCTTATGTCACTATTAGAACTTCTCCTTAGAAAAATCACCCAAAATAGTTGGAAAAGGAAATTTATTTGTCATTACAGACATGAATACTCCTTCAATACTCCACCCACTAGCACAAAACTTCTTAAGGATAACCTGAGCCTATATCAACCCCATCCAAACATATTATGGTTTCAACCTGAGATGTACTAAAATAAAATTATTCCAGGGAAAGAAACTTCCCTTAAAAACTCTACACCAAAGGTTTTTTGGTTCATACAGAAGAAATCACCCTTTATTATCCAAAATAACTAGATTAAATGCATTAATATATTTTAACCCAAGTCTCTTACAATACATCTCAGGAAACATAACCTCCCACTTAACCTAGTATAGAGGTCTTCTATGAGGTTATCCTCCCCACCAATAGTGAGAAATCAAATAATTGAAAAAATCACAAATAGATTTAGTAAAATATGAATTCATCTTATAATAAAAATAAGCAGAGATAATTATACTATGTATATTAAAATTCTCTTCCCCATCTTGGATTAAAGTTTCCCTTTATATCCATAAATCTTATTAGCCACCCACTCCTTCAACTAGTGAAAAGCTTCCACATGTGACCAACATATAATAACTTGAAAGCCCATATATGTTTCATGTCAAACATGAACAAAACCTCAACACACAAAACAAAACTAGAATGGAATCAGAAAATATAGGACATAAAGATATGATTCACTATTTAGTTACTCATTTTTCCCTCTTCCTATTGGTCACAATGATCTACCCATTCACCACCCCAATAATAAACTGAACCTTGTTATCCAATCTCAATATATCCAGTTCATGATTAACCAGGAGCACTCTCTGCATAACAGCATCATAAATACTTGAAAATATTCATTGAAAATGAAAAATGAGATTTGAGGGTGAGCATACTTTTCTCTAGTATACCAGCAAGGCTAGTATCCCCCTAGTGATAATTTTTTTGTTTTGATACATAAACATAAAATTAGACAACCATTGACTCCTTTATGAAATTTTTCCTGAAAGAGTAGAATAGAATCTCCAATTTCCCAGCTTCAAGACATCAATCATTGAAAAAATTGACCATTGAAGGTCTTCCATTGAAAACAGTATCATCTCTTTGTTCACAAAGTTACTATACTTGATAAGCTTCTACATCTGATCAAGGTAACTTCCAACCTGTAGAAACAAATAATATAATATGGTAAAATGCATACAACCCTAGAAATCACCTGTCAAAGTCAATTCTAAACCTCAAAGTACCGAAGACAATTCTTTATACCTTCTATCTTTTTCTGGTTGAGTGTAAGCTCAATTTCATTTCCATATTCATTATCGGCCCACAGTAATTCCTTTTAATGGCCCAGACCTCTCTGGTCCATTACATTGTGAAAATTTGGGTTAGGAAGAGGCCGCGAGAGTTTTGTGGGAGAAGGATTTAATTTATGGGAGAGAGAGAGTAATTATAAGATAATAATGGGCGTCAATAATATTAATAATAATTAATGATAATGATGGAGACCTGTAGATGAAATTGAAAGATTATTTATTACTATTATATTAAATAATAATTTTAATGGTGGATTTTAGTGTGTGATTAATTAAATGGAATGGTTTTAATTTAATATGAGAATAACCGTGGTAAACTAATTTAATGGGATTAAATTAGAACATTAATGATGGGTGTTATTATTATTAATTTTATTAATAATAACATTGAAGTGGGAGTGAAGTTGGGTGCCACACACAAGTAGTGCATGGGGGGAAGGAGGAGACATGGAAATAGAGTTGTGTGTGAGTGATTGAACATTTATTCACTTTTAATAATCATTATGATATTAATGCCAATAATGTTAAAATAAAATAAAAATGTTAAAAGATGAGTCAATCAAGGGGAGGCGCTACTTTTTTTGGAGTGTGAGGGAATTGTGGAAGAGAGAAAGAGATTGGAGAGAGAAAGAGTTTAAAGGAAATAAATATTTAAAATTTAAAGCAATAAAATAAATAAGTTAAAAAAAATAAATCAATCAAGGTGGAATTGGGTGATGCACACCAAATTGGAGAGATTTTGTGAGTGGATTTTGAATGTGAGAATTTAAGGAATTATATTAAATTAAATTAAAAAAATAATATAATAATGTAATTATTATTTTTGTTGGGAAAACTAAAATTTGATGGTATCTTTCACATGCGACCTCGGTTTCATGAACTGTTAGTGGTAGTGTGACCCAGAATTTGAGACGGAATTTATGAGTCCAATATTGGATGTCTTTTTTGGGTTTTTGGATCGAGTACCCCAAATGCTTGTGAATTAATAGATTTAATATTATTATTAAATCTTCGACCCGCCATAACTCCCGCGTGCGACGTCTGATTGACTTCTCGTTAGTGGTGATGTGATCCTGTCATTAATACAATCGATTCAAGTCTAATGTGGGATATTAAATTATGGTTCATTTCTTGGGACCATGAAACACCCAATAATATTATTATTATTATTACGGGATCTTGCATCCAACATATCTCCCTCATGCGGTGTTGGAATGGCGAACCGTCTGTGACATTGCAACCCTGAAAATTAAGATAGATGATTCAAACACCTTAAATCCTATATTAATTATTCCTATGGATCATGATGTTTTTACTCGATCAAACTGTGTGGGTTAATGCGGTCCTCTTTTAATGGGGAATTAAGTGTATCTTAAATCGTCGTCCCATTAAATCTTCAAAAGGGACAAGATATCATCCTCCCTTGTTCTTCCTCTTTGTTCTCGGCCATGAGATTATAGAACCTTTGAATCCTTCCCGTAGGAGTTGCAAAATCAAACTTTACTCCTTAGATCAGTTCCTCTCTGTTTTGATGAAACCAAGCTGTATCGATCAATCCTCGATATAAAGTTTGTTTTATCATCATTCCTTTGGGATAATTGTTTCCTCTAGAAATGGGGATGGCCTCATTGATTTAAGGTTAAAACATTCCAAGCGGTTTCTAACGGGTTTTTTCGTAGAACCAGAAACATCCAATTATTCTATATCCATTTGGACCTACTTTCCAAAGGTAGGTGCTCATTAGTTGGGAACTGATAAGACTTAAGAATTTTCATTGGTCAAGAGGATGGGAGGTCGGACTCATCACACCTTTTTTAGGGGAATTATTGTTTTCTTCGGGTCTCTCTTTATAGATTTAAGATATGTTTGTGAATCCTTGTTAAATTACCATGTATAAAATGATCTTTCCTTTAGATCTGACAATCAATGATTGATATTTATGAAATTTAGAGGATATTTTATATGTAATCGAGGTTCTTCATAGATAGAAAATCATCTGTATTTTTTAGAGATTCTTAGTCAATGGTATCCTTTAATACATTATATAAAAGTATCTTGGTCGTTATGATGACCATACTGGTTTTAAAGCCACTCAGTGGGGCACTTGAAGTTTATTCTCATTCATAAGGACATGGAATACTTCAGATTTGGGATCGTACCCACAGATGGGCTACCTACGTATCCTTTATTTATAAAAGGAATCAGAAACCACATAGTTAGAGTAAGGGAGTATGATGTTTATGTATGATTTATGGCTCAAAGAAATATTTCATAATTACTTTTACACTCTAAGATCACATGAGTCATTCTCGGTGTGAGAAACAAGAGGTATTGGTAAAACCAGACAATTGTGCCACGAAAGATGCAATCATAAGAAATGATGTGGGGCTTATGTATGTTTGACTACCCAAATAGATAGAGATCATGACTTATTTCAGAGAAGATGTCCGGGAATAGGGTCCATAAAGGTTTATGTTCTTTTATGGAGATTTGGATACTCTAACATGGGGCTTACTCCTGAGGAAGATGCCCAAATTTGGAGGGACTTATGATTGGGTTTTATTCCTGAGAAGGAAGCCCAGATAAAAACTAAATTAAGACTGGTTAAGAGAAATTATAACTGGGGCTTATTCCTAAGAAGGAGGCCCAGGTTAAAGGACTTTTGACTGGGACTTACTCCTAAGGAGGAGGCCCAGGTTAAAGGGATTTGAAAACTAGGGCTTACTCCTAAGGAAGAGGCCCGGGTTAAGGGAATTTTAGAATTAAGGGACTTGGGGCTTGCTCCAAAAGAGGATTCCCATATTTATAGACTTTGAGGCTGGGGATTACTCCTAAAAAGGAATCCTAGGTTAAGGGAATTATGGTTGGGGCTTACTCCTGAGGAGGATGCCTAGATTTGGGAACTTTGAGACTGGGGCTTACTCCTGAAAAGGAAGCCGGAATTTGGGAAATTATGATAGGGGCTTAGTCATGAGGAGGATGCCCAGTTTAGGGGAACTGGGGCTTACTCCTAAAGAGGATTCCCAAATTAAGAGAACTTGGACTGGGGCTTACTTCTGAAAAGAAGGCCCAAATTAAGGATTCTACCATCTTAAAGGATGAGGTTGAATGAATGAAATCTATAACCTTAGTGACATAAAGATGTGTAAACCACTAGGTTTTGAGAGATGTTCAACAGAATTCCTTTCAGATAAGGAAGCCAAAAAAGGAACCACGCTATAAATGGATTTCAAGAGGGTTTTGAAGGATGAGTCTTGAATAGGAGAGGTGGATAAGCATAAAAGAGGTGAAATGGGTAGGAAGGGTACCCAAAAAGAGAGGGGCGTTCAAGTCCTGCATGGGCGTGCAAGTCCTGGTCGTGCAGGTGTACCTGCGCGACACATGGGTACTTGCGCGATGGTCAACCCTTAAGGTAATACTTGGGCGAGACTTGGATCAAGCCCTTAGTATTATCCATAGGGGCTTCCAGAAGGGTGGCGCGCAAGTTCTGTTGAAGGGGTAAGGCGGCGCACAAATGTGGCCATTTCCCCTAAGGGATGGACACTTAAGTGCACAAGTGTTGATGAGTTTCAACACTTAGGCCTTACTCCCCCTCTTTAGATCTTCCATTATAGGTAAGAAAGTACCTTAGATGTATTCGGATGCTTTGAGAAGAGACTAGGGCACCAGGAGATCAAATATGAGTTTCTGGATTTTTTTTTAAAATGGGGGGGCCCACCGAGGGTATTTATAGGCTGGTGAACACCCTGGGAGAAATTCAAAGAGGGAGAGCAAGTCACCTGCACGACCACTAGAGCGGCGCACACGTATACTTGCACGACCTTTGTGGGACTTGCGCGACCCAAATGCAAATGAATCTTCGTTCATGCCTTTGTCAAATTTTTATGCTTCTTTAAAGGATTAATCACTTTGGGTTCAAGTTTTTTTCCCTTTTCATTCATTTAGACTCTGTGATAGAAAGGAGAGTCAACAAAATTCCCCCCTCGGAGTTGGTTCCGAAAGAAATAAGGATGTGACTCTGAGGTGAAGAAGAAAACCAAGGAACATGTGGTGTGCAAGTGTTGAGCATGCAGATGGCGGTGCGCAAGGGTAGAGTGTGCTGGCTTTAAGCGCGTAGGATTGAGGCCTAACCTATATATATGCGGCCATTCTCTCGTAAAGCACCCGGATTTCAAACTTTTGAGCTCTCTCCACGCAAGTTTCCTTTGTCACAGAAGTTGCTCTTTTTTCTGCTGTTTCTTTGTTGTCGCGCTGCTGTAGAGGTATTTGGACTTGTGGGGTGATACCTACGTGCCAAAAATTGCATGACACACTGATACTTGCACGCTAATATTGGGACTTGCGTTCCTTAATTCCTTATCCATTTTTTCACTTTTCTTCACAAAATTTTATGAAAAATAAACCCACTTAAGAGTTAATTATTCATCCTTTGTGAAGATTCAATGGTTTCTAAAAGAATTGGAATGGATGATGAGCTGGATAGCAAGAGGATTGATGACATGATGAACATTGTTGGCTAGGATTGCTATGATATCTGCGGCATCACTCTCCCAAATTTGGCTAAGTACTTGAAGAAATATCATCTTAATTTCCCACAGAGCATCTACCTGCCTCTGTATGGTCATGGTCATCTGTAAGGAGTCAATGTTACAAATGCAAAGAACTATATTCCTGAGATGCATCTGCACTTCTACTCCTCTATTTTGGTTATGTTGTGCATTAAGAGCAACAACAATGGTGTGAACTTTCAAATTTTTTCTCCATGCCATTTCCTTGCAGATATGAAAATGGAAACCCCATGGGCTGAAATGTTTTCCATTGCTGGTTGGTGGAGAGAAGACAAACATGTCATTGGAACAATATCGGAAAAGAGTACTCTCTCCAAATGGCTCTTTACTTCCAATGCTTCATTCTCAAATACATGTATCCATCTTCCAAGTATCTTGGATAGAAACAGAGTCATTGTTTGATCAGTAGAAAATTTTCTCAAACCACACTCAAGAACATTCTTTTACAATTGTTCCAAGAAGAGCCGGTATCACTGCATCTCTTATTGTATCCAGTTGAATTAATGAATTATAGATGGCTACTGATGAAGCTAGGGATGCCGTAAATCAAATGAAGAGTTATGTTGAAATTTTTTTGTAATTCCTGAAAAAGAGAAGAGACTACAGTATATGGATGTCCTTCTAACTCTTGTGCATCAATGAAAAACACTATCATCTTCAATCATTTGTGCACGCATTTTCCTACTACCTGCTTTAAGTTTTTACCTAATCCAATGGGCCTAGTAAGAATAGTTTGATTTTTTTGAGGATTATTATAAATAACCCTACAAACATTGAATCTTTTAATTGCTCAATATTACCTAAATCATACGAAATGTTTGTCTAGTGAGTTGGAACTTGACTTTTGTTTAGAGTTCCCTTGTCTTTTGTGGGAAGTTTAAATTCATGCACGTTGGACATAAAAAGGATAATGTTTAAGGTTGAAATATCTTTGACCTAATGGATTAAAATTGACTCAATTCCTTGACAATTTGTCTGAAAACATATTACCACACTCAAGTATGAGGGAAAATATGTAAACTATGAATTACGAAATTTTGAATCTGAGGGATGACATGAAAAAGGGATAAAAGGCATTAGAAGAAGTAGTTCCCAAGAATGAAGTAACCATTATTTAACAAACATGTTAGGGGGTTGAATTATGCAGGTCCTCCTAAGGGCATTGGCTGCATAGTCAAATAATAGCATCTTTTGGCTGACAGGTCTGTTATGTAGACTACTTATGCAAGGCTGCCTAAGGGCACATGCTGCATAGTCAGGAAAAAGAACTCTCAAAAATTTACTTTTCTACTTCTAAAAATCCAGTGAAAGTTTATGGAGATTCAAATTTTCCAAATCATAGAGTTTTCTATATAGAGAGAGGTACTTGAATATGGATAAGATATTTCCAAGCAAGATTGTCTAAGGACTTGGTGAATGTCACTCCTACGAAGGTCTGACCCAAGTGTAGGGAAGAGAAATATAAACCATAGACTTGAATACTTGCAGATCATGAAAAATAACATGGGACAAATATGTTAAAGATGGCTATTTTTTTGGATCCCTACATATTTTCATTAAGACCAATAAGTAAAAAAGAGGTTTTCTTCCCAAGAATGAAGTTACCATTATTGAAAAAACCCGTTAGGGGGTTGAATTATGCAGGTCTACCTAAGGGCATTGGCTAAATATTCATATAATAGTATGTTTTGGCTGATAGGTCTGTTATGTAGACTACTTATGCAAGGCTGCCTAAGGGCATGTGCTGCATAGTCAAGAAAAATAACTCTCGGGTTTCGGACAATTTTTGACCAGAAGTCGAGAAAAAGTTTATGAATATCTGAAAATATTTAAGGTTAAGATTATGACACATAAAAAATGGGTATTGTCCAATGTATGTAGAGATACACAGATTAATAACCATAATCATGTTGTGGCTGGGTCCTGAATTGAAATGTTGGACTTCACTACGTATCCCATAAGGATGGGAATCAATCCATACGTAGTTCTTGAAATACAGTTTTAACGTCGTGTGGGATGAGAGTATGAGGAATCTTAGTTTAGGGTCATAGAGCTCAGACCATAATAATGAAAACACAGTGTGTGTTTTCATAGGGACTTTTCAGTCAGGGGACTGAAAGTGGAATTGGGGTTAGGCCCAAAATACTTGGGGCTGGATTCGAGGGACACTCGAAAATTCTTACGTATCCCATAAGGATGGGAATCAATCCATACATAGTTCTAGAAATACCCTCTGTACAGATTTGGTTCGTATATGTGAAGGGTGAAAGGGGACTTTAGTGCAATGATGGTTTGACCCAAGATAAAAGGCTTAGGCATTGCCATGTATGCACGTAGTCTTTAGAATATAACATGATTTGAGATCAATGTAAACAATGATTCCCTCTCAGGTGAGGGTATCAAAGAATGTAGTAGTTTATTGTCATACAGGACAAAAGTGTTGTACAGTTTAACGTCATGTAGCAAGGACAAAGGTGAACCAATGTAAAGATATTGATTCTGGGGGTGGATTCATGAATCAACATCATATGAGATGGAAGTGAACCGATGTGAAGAGATTTGTTGTGGGCTTGAACCTTGGGAGTTTGCCTACGTACCCAGCCTAGAAGGCAAGGATCAAAGTCTGGGTAGCTCAATTAAAGAATGAATTAGTGATCAAGTTGTTCTTGGGGACAACAACCTAAAAAATGGTGTTGGGACTTACGCATGTTTAGTGGCCCAGAGAGTGTGTTATGGTTGAAGTTTACTCTAAACTCACGTGAGTCATACTGGGTGTGAGAAATAAGAGGTAGCAACAACCTTTACGATGCACAGTTTAATGTCGTGTAGGACATATGAAGGGACTATGCAGTTTAAAGTCTTACAGTGAGGAATTTTGGTGCTGCACAATTTAGTGTCATGTAGTAGGGACAAAATATAGTTTAACGTCATGTAGGATGTATTATAGGGACACAATTTAACGTCATGTTGGACATGAACACAGTTTTGTGTCATGTTGGACAATAAGGGTGTTGTACAGTTTAGCATCCTGTAGCTAAGACGATGGGGATAATACAGTTTAACATCATGTTGGATGAAAGGGGGACTGTGTTGTTTAATGTCATGCAGTAAGGACAAAGAGGACACAGTTTAATGTCATGTTGGATGTATTAGGGATATTTTCACAATTTAACGTCATGTTGGACGAAAGGGATGCAAATAGTTTAAGGTCATATTCATGGACTGTTGATGGTGCAGTTTAAAATCTTTCTGGACATAAGGAACTATGTAGCTTAATGTCTTGCAACAAGGACAACATAGTTTAACGTCATGTAGGACAATAAGGGGGCTAATAGTTTAAGGCCATATGCATTGACCGTGGATGATGCAGTTTAATGTCTTTCTGGAAAAAAGGGTGCTAATAGTTTAAGGTCGTATGCATAGACCGTGGATGATGCAGTTTAACGTCTTGCTATACAATAAGGGTGCTAATAGTTTAAGGTCATATGCATGGACCGTGGATGATAAAGTTTAACATCTTTCTGGACAATAATGGTGCTAATAGTTTAAGGTCATATGCATGGACCGTGGATGATGTATTTAATGTCTTTCTAGACAATAAGGGTGCTAATAGTTTAAAGTCATATGCATGGACCGTGGATGATGCAGTTTAATGGCTTGCTGGACAATAAGGGTGCTAATAGTTTAAGGTCATATGTATGGACCGTGGATGATGTAGTTTAACATCTTGCTGGACAATGGTGCGAATAGTTTAAGGTCGTATGCATGGACCATGGATGATGTTGTTTAACATATTGATGGAAAATGGAAATGAAAATAGTTTAAGGTTATATGCATGGACCGTTGATGGTGTATTTTGTGTTTATAAAAAGTAATTTTTTAGAAATCTGGCATTGGTTGGAGTAGTGATGAGTTATCCATCCATTCAGATTAAGGAATAAGCTCCATTGGAGTAGACCTTATGTATTGAATAAGGTCCTTCCCATTTTGGCTCAAGCTTGGGAGGTTTCTTTCCTGGTATCATTAGAGTTCTGAGAACCAATACCAATTCTCCCTGAATGAATGAATGAAGAAGCACTTCTTTATTGAAAGCTCATGTTATTCGATTCTGATAGACTTCCAAGTGGTGCAGGGTGCACAATATTTTCTCATCTAACTGTTCCAATTCATCCAATTGCTTTTGAGATTGTTCATCTGTAGATGACTGATCACAAATGGCTACTCTGAGCGAAGGTAATTGAACTTCAATGGGAAAGACTTCTTCCATTCCATATACCAGTGAACATGGAGTTGACCGCATTGTAGTGCGGGTGGTGGTCCAATAATCCCATAAAGCATGAAAGAGTTTATCAGGCCATGATTTCTTATCTTTATCCACCATCTTTTGCACTATGTTTGAAATAGTCTTATTGAAGGCTTATATCTGGACATTGGCCGCTACATGATATCGAGATGAATGATTGGATTTGATGTTGTATTCTTGATAAAACTTCCTCACCTCGGATGAACAGAAGTTGGTGCCATTGTCCGTCAATATAGTATGAGGGACACCAAATCTAGTAATGATGTTAGACTTGATGAAGCTAACAATTATTTTAGAACTGACTTCATTGAGAGGTATTTCCACTGCCCATTTGTAAAAGAAGTTAGTATTAGTAAGAATATACTTCAACTTCTTGGCTGTAGATGAAGGATAAGGTCCCACTACATCCATTCCCCATGTGGAAAATGGCCACGAATATTTAGCTGTATGAAGAAAATCTGAGGGATGATGAATGAAGTTGGCATCTACTTGGAAAGAATGACACTTCTTTGTGAAATCAACACAATCTTGTATCATTGAAGGCCGAAAGTATCCAAGCCTTCGAATTTGATCAAATAGTCTATGTCCAGACTGGTGGGCACCACAGACTCCTTCATGCACTTCATTCATGATAGTCATTGTCTCTTCACCATCAATGCATCTGAAGAGAACTCCATCAAAACGACTTTTGTAGAGAATTTTTTCTAGGTGATCAGGGCTGTCATAAAGAGTAAAATTGACCACACGTCTCTGGACTTGTTCTTTCCTGACTCTATCAGGTGAAAGTGTTCCATTTTGAAGGTATTCCCTTATAGGTTCCGTTCATCCTGTAGTATGACCATATGGTTCAGGAATGAGACTAATTTCATTGATTTCCTCTATTCTAGTTTGAACATAAGGTGAAATTGTATGACGGTGGGCAATAATGATGGTTGTCTCGTCCCGATTTGGATCTTCCAGAGTTGTGGCTATATTAGCCAGTGCATTAGCTTGGGCATTTTGTGATCTCGGGACATAAGAAAATGTCTGTTTCGTAGAAAATTCTGGCATTAACTCTCTGATGTAATCATACAAAGTGATTAAATATTCTTTTCTGGTTGCATAATCCCCATTGACTTGTTTGATTACCAGTTCTGAATCACCTTTCACCTTTAAGTGATTCACTTGTGCATGAAGTGCCAACTCCAAGCCTGTGATGAGAGCTTGGTATTCTGCCTCATTATTTGTACCACCTCCCAACAATGAGAAGGAATAGGGTAACACTACCTTTTCTGGAGAAATGAGCACAATTCCTATCCCAACTTTTTTGAATTTAGAATTTTTCATTTTCCTCCCTGTTGGACTTTTGGAAGCACCATCAAAGTACATTTCCCATGTTTAAAGACTATCTTGAATGAAGAAGACTTCTTCATAAGGAAGTTCAATATCTGGAGATGTATCTTCCAATGATAGGTTTTCAGTAAGGAAATCATCAAGATCTTGGCCCTTTATTTACTTTTGTGACACATATTGAATATCAAATTGATGCAAAATAACTGCCCACCTTGCTAGATGTCCTGTAAGCATTGGACGACGAAGGATGAATTTGAGATGGTTATTGCGAGATACCAATTGGACCTCGTGATGTTGCATGTAGTGTCTCAACTTCTGAACTACAAAGATTAATGCTAGGCAGCACTTCTCAATATTTGAATATCAGGTTTCAGCTTCAAGCATAGTCTGACTGAGATAGTAGATGTTGTTTCCATTCCCAGCATCATTTTTCTGAGCAAGAATGGCACCCAATGATCGCTCTAAAGCTGTCACATAGAGGATAAGTGGTCTTCTTTCAATAGGTGGCATTAATACCGGTGTAATCAAGAGATACGTCTTGAGAACATTGAATTCTTCTTGACATTCTTCAGTCCACTGGTAAGTGACTCCCTTCTTCATCAATTTGGTGAAGGGTAAACTTTTCCCTGCCAAATTGGCGATGAAACGCCAAATATATGCTAAGTGTCCTTGAAGTCCTCTCAATTATTTCAAATTTCTAGGAGGTGACATACCAAGGATTGACTTTGTCTTCTCAAGATCTACTTAGATACCACGATGGCGTACAATAAAGCCGAGAAATTTTCCTGAGGTTACCCCAAAAGAACATTTTAAGGGGTTTATCTTCAAATTATATTGCCGAAGTTTGTGGAATATGTCTTCCAAATCATCCAAGTGATTAGAAATTTTCCTGGATTTAACCACCAAATCGTCTACATAACATTCAACAAACATCCCTAAAAAGGGTTTGAAGATACGATGCATAGCACGCTAATATGTTGCACCTGCATTCTTTAGGCCAAAGGGCATTACCCGATAGCAGAACACACCCTTAGTGGATCTGAAGGCTGTAGATTCCTCATCTTCTAGAGCCATTCGGATTTGATTATACTTGGAATATCCATCCATGAAGGAAAGTGCTTCATAGCCATTTGTTGCATCAATTAATAGTTCTGTGATCGGAACTGGCAAATCATCCTTAGGAAAATGCTGATTAAGATCTATGAAATCAATGAAAACCCTAATTTGTCTGTTCTTCTTCTTCACAGGGACAATATTAGCCAACCACTTGGGATATTGAACTTATCTGATGAAGTTGGATTTGATAATATTATCCACTTCAGCTTCAATTTTGGAAGCATAAGTTGGGTGTGTTCTTCTTGGGGCTTGTTTGAATCCTTGATGTTATTCTGGAAAACCGAAACGATGAGTGGAAACATCAGGATCAAGCCCTGGCATATCTGTATAGTTCCAAGCAAATATATCTCGATTTTTCTTTAAAAATGAAATATAAATCTCTTGCTCTTCAAGAGTCATGGCCACACTAATTAAAGTGGGGCATGGATCTTCTTTTGTACCCAGATTTATTTCTTTGAGTTCATCCATGGTGGTAGAGATACCCTCTTCAAATGCTGGAGGAGCATCCCTGAGATCTTCCTCTTCTTCTTCAACATGTTTTATTTCTTCTGTTTCTACTTGCATAGTAGATGATGAAGTATAATTTCCATGATCAGAAGAGATGTTAAAATTTGAACATCTTAAAGAAGAATCTTCCATTTCCAACCTGATTGATGATGAAGTGTCTTCCCTGTGTAATATAGAGGAGATGATGGATTGGAAATCGACATCATCATTCACCTTTGACATTTCTATAACTTCTTCTGGTCTGGTTGGAGAAGTATAGACTTGTTGAATTTCAGCAGATGAAATAAAGACATCCCCATTTGAACTTTCATCATTGCTTGGTGAATCACCAATTTCTCCCATACTGTCTGGCTTCATTGTCATAATCAACATTATGGAAGTTTCCATCAGAGTATTTTTATTTGGGTCTATCTTGTCAATTTGATTGATAGGAAACACATAATCTATACTCACATGTGTAAATGGATTTACTGGAATCTTTTCCAAACCATATGGAGCATTAACTTTGGTAATCTCCCCTGTTGTGGATTTCTCCTTTCCCTTCATGTGATAGAATTCAGCCTCAATGTATTGAGATTCACATGTCTTGTATGGGGCCTTATCACCATTCAATGTCCCAATTTGACCATCAAAACAATATTTGATACATTGATGATATGATGAAGGGATAGTCACATGTTGATGTAGCCAGTGTATTCTAAGAAAGATGTTGAAGGCTGAGTCTTGATCAACAACCATGAAATCTGAATTAGATACAAGATCTCCAAACTAAGTTCTGATTGTAATCTCACCCATCGGTTCTTGTTCATTTTTATCATATCCTTGTAACATCATAGTAGAAGGAGATAAATCAGATTCTGTGATGCCCAATCTACTAAGTGTACGAATGGGGATGAGGTTGACTCCTAAACCATTATCAATGAAAGCTCTTTGAATGTCTACACCATTGACCTTTACAGATAAATACAAAGGTCTAATATTTCCATGCACGACATCATCTTCATATTCATCTGTGAAAGATATCACTGAATGGAATTCTACAGGATTATTCTCAACATGGTAGGCTTCAGCCGCAGTAATTTCAGTTTCAAACTCCTGAGGACTTGACAAAGCCTCGAAGAGTGCCTCCCGAAGATCCTTTTATAAATTCAAGGAATCCAGAATTGATAACTTGGATAGTACTTGGGCCAAGTGTTTCAATAAATCATACTTTTGATCCAAAGGTCTACGTTTCCCAATGGGAACATGTGGTTTTGCAGGTACCTTAGAATTTGATGCCTTGGAAGTAGATGCATCTTGCATCGGGGTAGGAGTTGGCAATATTCCTGTCTTTGGAAGATTAGACCGATTAGGTCTATTTACTTACTGAGAGGAAGAATATGGAATCTCCAACTGATCTTCTAGAATAACTGTTCCAGGACTGAATCTGCTATTGTTGGAAGATTTTTCTTGTTCTTGTTGAGATCTCTAAAGGGCTCTGCCACAAGTTTTTGTTGCATAAACAGTTCTGGAAAAGGTAGAATTTGAATAGTGGCTTCTGAAAGATCCATGTCTTGCTCTGTATCCTAGACCTCTCGAACTTCCTTTGATTCCTCTATTTGATACAGGGAACCTAGGCTCATAAAATTCAAAACTGTGACTGGCATAAGGATTTGTTAAGTGAATCATATTAATAGAACTGAAGATTAACTCTTCATCTGATGAAGACTCTGCCTGACTAGCCAATTTAGGCTATGTCGTTTGGTGGGACGGTGCCCGTTGCTTCAAAGTAGATGGCATAGAATCTACCAGAGTCAAAGACAACTTGGGATTTGACACGATTTCATCTTCTTTTGATTTCTCTTATTTATTTGTATTAACCCATTTTTTTGAGGATTTTCCCTCTGATGAAGTGTATTTTGTTGTGGCATTCATAGCAGAAGATACAATTGGTTTCTTCAATTGTGTTCTCAAATGATATGCGTTCAGTTGATCGTTTTTATGACCATCCAATCATCATATTTCTACACATATTTGCTTTTGAATTCATGGCACTCGCCTTCTTCCTTTGGATCTGTAGCAGAAATACATGCTACTTGAGCTGAAGGACATTTCAATTTGACCTATCCTGAGACGACCATTTTTTTAGGAGGTCTTTGAAGAAAAAACACTCCTGAATGGGATGCCCCAACATCTGATGAAATGGTAAATAATTGGGACGATCTTAATCTCCTTCCTTGTTCGGCCTTTTGGGTCTTGGCAATTGAACCAAATTATTTTCCAAAACCGAAATGAAGTAGCCAGGAACTTGTTCATTTCATAAAGAGTAAACTTTTCTTTTCAAATCCTCAAATTGTCTCTGTCGTCGATCTATTTGATCATCTTGACGAAACGGCCTCTTTTGTTGATGCTCGGGAGGTGGAGCCCTTTGGGAAGACGAAGGTTTTGAAGTAGAAGCAGGTACACATGCTTGTTTAAGCATAACTATAGCAGTCTCTGCTTTACCCATTCTCCTTCCTGGAGAAAATGGAATTACACGAGTTTTATCCTTAGTCTTCATAAGAGAATCTTCAATCTGTTGAGTGATTGAAGTAAGGTCTTGAAACCCTCATGTGTATTTCACAGGGATCAATGGCGTGCATAATTCATCACACAAATTTTCCACATAGATTGGAAACAATTCTTCTTGAGGGAGTGTTAAGCTTAGGAAATATGTTAATCCCATCCAGTGAGCAATGAAATATTATACCCTTTCATTCTCCCTTTGCATACAATTTGTAAGATAAAAACTGTTGTCTTTAGAAATGTTGAGCTGAATTGAAGAAGGAATCATTGACGGAGATCCTCCCATCCGGTAATTGACCGGAATTTCAATCTTGTGTACCAGAAAAAAGCAGGCCCTTGTAATTACTGTACAAAACACCTGAGCTTAACTATTACTTGTTGCTGAGGGGTTCCCATCATAGGATCGCAATGAGAAACAAAATGTGTTAAGTGTTTCTCTAGGTCTCCCAAACCATTAAAGATTGGGAATGTGGTACTTGAAAAATTTGATGGGGGAGGAATTGCATCAACCCATTCAGGGTAAGCTCTCTTTTCTGGTTGAATTTGAGCTTGTTTTCCCTCCATAGCTTCCAACTGAGCTGTTAATGACTCAATAGTAGTTATTAACTTCTGAGAAAAATCTGGTTGATCTTGGACCTGAACAGGTACAATGACTGTAGCATGGACAGATGTGATGGATGGTACTAAAAATGATAGTAGCACCACCGATTGTTGTTGCACTTGACCCGTAAGAGTAGACCTATGAGGTTGTACTAATAAAGAAGGATATTCTTGATCCATATCAGTAATCGCAACAAATTCCTTTGGCTGACTGACTCCAGCACACTTAGGAGGAAGACTACCCTGAAGTAGTTCTGCATTCAACCTCCTCAATTCCATCATTTCTTCCTCATGTTGTGGAAATATTTGCTCTAATGAGAGTGATTGTCCTTCTCCAGAGGATGGGTATGTAACCTCATTCTTTCCTTTCCCATTGTTGTCTCCCTTTTGGAGAGGGGGAAGTGGTTTACTTGAAGGAACACCTAGAATCTGGGTAAGCCTTTGATTTTGTGTATGCACACCTTCTTTATTTGTGTCTGTGTGTACAAATTCTTGAGCAGGAACTTCTTTATATGATCCCTCTAAGTGAGCCTCATCTGGTGGATCAATAATAATGGCATTAATTAAATTAATTGATACATAATTCATTGCATCCCTTATATATGCATTTCTACGATAATGGCTTATTCCATGTCCCTGATGAGACATTGCCTTTTGTTGATTTGATCCCTCAGGAACTTCTTGACGAACCGTAATTTGGAGGGAATCTCCTGATAATTTGGCTCTTCGTTCCTCTTGGGGATTATTCCTTAATCGAGAGAAGACCGACTTTCTCTGAGGGAGAGATTAATGATTTTAAAAGTCCCCAGTCCTGTGGACTGGGTCTATTCTTCCTATTCCTGCTCAACTCCTCAAATACTATTTTTTTATTCTGTAGGTTGGTTTAAATGAGTCCCCAGTCTGGAAAGAAGGGGTTGTTCTTAACATTCTATATCTGAGACTTTCTTGAAATCTCTCTTGATCTTGTGGACTTTAGTCTGGAAATTGGCTAGATGCATCAACCTGCATCCACTTTTATCACTCATCTCAAAAGACCGTTGGATGATTTATGACACTTCTATCACTGGATGATGTGCTCGCTCCAAATGAGAGGCATGTTCAATATTCTCATTTTCTTGATGCAAGATTAATTCAACATATTGTTCTCTGTATTCTTGATTTTGAGAAGAACTAGTTGAGGCATGTTCTTGAGTGAGCCTATGATTACAAAAAAATCCAATTGACTATGGCCGACCATGGGCAATAACATTGCATGAGATCATTTTTGGCGGGATTTTCTGACTGGAGGGCACAGTTAAATGTATTCCTCCATGAACACCCCATCCCCTGATATGAATATCATATGGGGCATTGGAAATTAACTGGTGCAATCTTCTTAGTGCGCCAAGGCATGAACGCTGAAGGTCTCTCTACTGCTTTTCAGCCTTCGGATATCGAGAAACTGAGAGAGATTCCAAATAAATTTGGCGTTGTAACCCTTCTATTATCTTGAAATTATGTTCATATTCATCATAAGATAATATTTTCTTTTTCAACTCACAAAGATTTTTCCATATGTTGAGATGAATATCATGAATTCCATCTTCTGTCAACATCTCTGGAATGTCATATTGAGAGTCAGCCGAAGGCCAAAACATGACTGACACTTCATCTTTTTCCAGTTGTTTTCTCATATTCAGTACTTCCTCTTTATCATTCAATGAACATTCTTCTTCCTGATTAGACCAAAGCTGGTGCTTCTTTGTTGCTTCATCGGATTCAACAATATCGGTAGAGAATTCACTGATCAAACTAGAAGATGAATGACCCAGGGGTGGTTCGGAGAATTACCTACACCACGTGCCATCTTATGATTGAGAAAGTATTTCACCTACTAATGATAAAGCATCGAACATGACTGGATTCCATTTTCATGTGCCTCAAGATAAGAGGTCTTTCTCGTAACTACATTGTCTATTGCAGCATTTTCCAGGAAATTTTCATTATAACCGCGAAGTGGACTTTCGTAGTTAAATTTATCATCATGGGGAGGACCACTATGGTGGGTTACAACAAAAGATGAAACATTTTGCTCCTTGGTCTTCTGACCACACAGAGGGTTCTTGTGGCTCTCATCTGAAGATGAAACTTTGAGATCGACCGAATTGTCATGAAGCAAGCCTTCATGATGAAGTGTTTGATGAAGACCTTAGGAATTAATGTTACCAATATTGGGAACTGAGAGAGTATAATCTTGAGTTACAACAGATAATTTTCTGAGGGCTTCAAGAACTCCAGCATCGAGCAAGGCCTTATTACAGATTATCTATTGATTTTTTGATTGTGCTGGGAGGGTCTTCTTCTTAGATGCCTTCTTACTAAATTTGGGAACCACTTGTTGACGAAATTGGTCATTATGCGAAGGTGTATTTGCCTTCTCATGAGAAATGATTAGGTTAGGCTGATTATCTCCACTCAAATCAGGTGTGTGTTCCTGACTTGGTTGCCCGTATGATATGGGTGAGTACGCCCCACAAACCTCTTGTACTGGAACAGAGGTGTGTGTCTGTTCTGGAGTGAACTGTTGATGTGTCACTCCACTGGTAGGGATAGATTTATGTGTCTTTCCCTGAGATGCTGCTGAAGCTGTTATAATATCCTGGAACGCATCCATAATATGAGCAAGGATTTGCTTCTTCTCTTTCACCATTGACAGAGTGTGCTTGGTGACTTCAGCTGCCAGAATGGGAATATATGTCCATTCTGTACATAGAGTAGGTGTATGTGCCTACTCCTATCCTCCTTTTGCTGTCAGTGAATTCTTACAGTAATCAAGTGTGGGGGCATAGAGTTTAGTCTGCCTCATGTTTGTCGTCAGAGATTTCTAACTGACTTCTCTGAATGCCACAAAACGAGATTGTTGGTAGGCTTGATCAATACTAGTAGGTATATGTTTCTGCTGATTGCACTCTGCCAAAAGTGGTTGATGAGCTTCCTTCAATACTGACAGACGAGGCTGCTGGCAGGATTGATGAGTGTAAGTAGGTGTATGTGCCTATTTACCAGTTGTCAACACATTGGGTTGGAGGGCTTCATCGTGTGTGGTCAGATGAGCCTGCTGACTAGCTGATGATTTATAAACAGATGTATATTCTTGTCTATAGTACTCCTCCAGAATTTCCTGGCAGGATTGGCGTGCTGCTGCTAGACGAGTCTGTTGGAGAGCGGAATTAAAACGGACAGGTGTGTGTGCTCGTTCGTTGCTTGCCACCAAGTTAGGTTGGTGGACTTCTCTGGAGATGGAAAAGATGAGAACCTTCTCACTGTTGACCATATTTTGCCTCTGGTGGTTCATCTTTTCTGCTCAGGTTCTAGGAACCTTAGCCGAACGCCTAGAGACGATACCCTCATCATGTATAGGGTGCACTGTCACACGAGTCTAGCGGCCATTGTTGATGGGATCCCTCGGGAAGGACTCATGTCTCCTTGAATTAAGGCCCTTAGGGACCTGCTCATTCACCTCCCAAAAATATGGAAGGGAATGGTGATTGCGTTCTAGGGATAACTACCCGGAACGGTTGGAGAAGGTGGTTGGCACCACCTGCTTGTTGATCGCTATTCATCGCCGTCCGGATGACCAGGGTGAAATATTGACTTGGAGGGCTTGTCGAGCAGCATCCAGAGTCGGAATAGTATTGTTTTGATGGTACTCCTTAACCAGTGCATTTGATACCTAGCGTTGAAGACGTTGAGTAGGTGATGTCGTCCTCAGAGCGGACGATGATCCAGAAGGAGTAGCAGCAGAGGCATTCACTACAGAAGTATTCACGGGTGTGAACTTAAGAGAAGCCATTTCTGTAATGCAGAAGATCTTGTAAAAGAGTTCATGTTTGATATAACAGATGTAATCAAGATAATTCTGGACACAACATCTTTTGGATAAGAACATATGTTATTGATTGTCTTGTTGGCCCTCTTGTTGAGTTTAAATAGTGGATTAACAAATAAGTAAAACATCACCTTAACTTGGTTAAAGATTCACGTCGGGTTCACCATTTTTTCTTTCCTCTGAAAATGGGGATGAACTCATTGATTTAAGGTTGAAACATTCCATGTGGTTTCTAATGGATTTGTTCGTAGAATCAGAAACATCAAATGATTCTATATCTATTTGGACCTACTTTCCAAAGGTAGGTGCTCATTAGTTGTGAACTGATAAGACTTAAGAATTTACATTGGTCGAGAGGATGAGAGGTCAGACTCATCACACCTTTTTAAGGGAATTATTGTCTACTTTGGGACTCTCTTTAAATATTTAAGTTATGTTTGTGAATCCTTATTAAATTACCAAGTATAAAATGATCTTTCCTTTAGATCTGACAATAAATGATTGATATGTAGGAAATTTAGAGGATCTTTTATATGTATTCGAGGTTCTTCATCGATAGAGAATCATCTTTATTTGTTATAAATTTTTAGTCAATGGTGTCCTTTAATACATTATATAAAAGTCTATTGGTCATTATGATGACCATACTGGTATTAAAGCCACTCAGTGGGGCACTTGAAGTTTATTTTCATTCAGAAGGAAATGGATTATTTCAGAGTTGGGATCATACCCACAGATGGGCTACCTACATATCCTTTATTTAGAAAAGGAATTAGAACCCATATAGTTCGAGTAAGGGAGTATGATGTTTATGTATGATTGATGGCTCAAATAAAGATGTCATAATTACTTTTACACTCTAAGATCACGTGAGTCATGCTCGGTGTGAGAAACAAAAGGTATTGGTAAAACCATAAAATTGTGCCACGAAAGATGCAATCATAAGAAATGATGTGGGGCTTATGTATGTAGGACTGCCCAAATAGATAGAGATCAAGACTTATTTCAGAAAAGATGTCTGGGAACAGGGTCCATAAAAGTATATGTGCATTTATGGAGATTTGGATACTCTAACTTGGGGCTTACTTCTGAGGAAGATGCCCAAATTAAGAGGGACTTATGATTGGGTTTTATTTTTGAGAAGGAAGCCCAGATCAAAAGTAAATTAAGACTAGTTAAGAGAAATTATGACTGGGGCTTATTCCTGAGAAGGAGGCCCAGGTTAAAGGACTTTTGACTAGGACTTACTCCTAAGGAGGAGGCCCAGGTTAAAGGGATTTGAAAATGAGGGCTTACTCCTAAGGAAGAGGCCCAGGTTAAGGGAATTTTAGAATTAAGGGACTTGTGGCTTACTCCTAAGGAGGATGCCCATATTTGTAGACTTTGAGACTGGGGATTACTCCTCAAAAGGAAGCCCAGGTTATGGGAATTATGGTTGGGGCTTACTTCTGAGGAGGATTCCTAGATTTGGGAACTTTGAGACTGGGGATTACTCCTGAAAAGGAAGCCCAGATTTGGGAAATGATGATTGGGGCTTACTCCTGAGGAGGATGCCCAGTTTAGGGGACTTGGGGCTTAATCAAAAGGAGGATTCCCAAATTAATAGAACTTTTAATGGGGCTTAATCTTGAAAATAAGGCCCAAATTAAGGATTATCCAATCTTAAAGGATGAGGTTGAATGAATGAAATGTCTAACCTTAGTGACATAAAGATGTGTAAATCCCTAGGTTTTGAGAGATGTTCCACAGAATTCCTTTCAGATAAGGAAGACAACAAAGTAACCATTCCATAAATGGATTTAAAGAGGGTTTTGAAGGATGAATATTGAATAGGAGAGGTGGATAAGCATAAAAGCGGTGAAATGGGCATGAAGGGAACCCAAAACAAGAGGGACGTGCAAGTCCTGCGTGGGCGCGCAAGTCCTGGTCGCGCAGGTGTACATGCGCGCCACATGGGTACATGCGCGACGGTCAACCCTTAAGGTAATACTTGGGCGAGACTTGGATCAATCCCTTAGTATTATCCATAGGGGCTTCTAGATGGGCGGCGCGCAAGTTTTGTTGAAGGGGTAAGGTGGCGCGCATGTGTGGCCATTTCCCCCAAGGGCTGGCCACTTAGGCGCGCAAGTGTTGATGAGTTTCAACACTTAGGCCTTAATCCCCCTCTTTAGATCTTCCGTTCTAGGTAAGAAATTACCTTAGAAGTGTTTGGAATCTTTGAGAAGAGACTAGGGTGTCTGGAGCTCAAATATGAGTTTCTGAAAAAAAAATTAATGGGGGGCCCACTGGGGGTATGTATAGGCTGGTGAAGACCCTGGGCAAAATCCAAATAGGGCGTGCAAGTCACCTGCGCGACCACTAGGGTGGAGCACAAGTCTACTTGCATGACCTTGGTGGATCTTGCGCGACCCAAGTTCAAATGAATCTTTGTTCATGCCTTTGTCAATTTTTGATGTTTCTTCAAAGGATGAATCACTTTGGGTTCAAGGTTTTTTCCTTTTCATTCATTTAGACTCTGTGATAGAAAGGGGAGTCAACAATCATATTATCTTATTTCTTCCTTCCATATTATAGAATTTAATCTCCATGCTTCTAATAGGGTTTTTATTAGGGTTTGGTTGGTGCGGTCATACCATGACATCCTTGGGTGGATGCAGTTGGTGTGAGAGGAGGATCGTGACCCGTTGTGTGGATAAACAATGTCAAGAACTCTTCAAGGTAGGGGATTCGTTGCTTCTCTTTTGTTTTACATGCAACTATATCTTTAGCATGTTTAATCCCACTGGATGACAATGGAATTGACATAATAAATATTTTAATAGGATAAATAAATTGATATCGATCGTATATTATTGCCTCATGTTTTTCTAGATAGTGTGATATCTATGCTTGCTTTGATTAGCTATTCATTCTTGATGGAAATCGGTAAAGAATGTAAATTGGGATTAATTGATAATTTTTTGGCTAAAGATAAAGAGGCATATAAATGAATCTGGTTTTAGTTGTAATTATATGTTAATCAAATTGACGTAGTAAGCATGTTTAATTATTTTTGATAGCTTACTGATTAGGTTTCCCGAATTTAGAACCTATGAATAATAAATCTATTAATTCAAGATGGATTAAAGAACTGATTGTTTGATAATTCCTTAATGGATTCTGAGTTACCCTCTTGATTCTTAAAGGGCCAAGATCCCAATTAAATGTGGTGTTTGTTTTCCTATTTTTTGTGTTGTGGTGTGATCCTGGATGGTTGTTGAGATATGTAGGGCATGGAGGCTTTTGGTTGTGGCAGCAGATGACACCTTGAGTGGAGAGATGCATTAGTTTATCCATTTGGGTGTTAGGGAGGACACCAGGGATTATGGAATGGAGTGGATGTGAGTGTTGGATGCTTGGTAATTTTTATTGGTTGTTTATCTTCTTTAATTTTCCCCACTTCTCAAGGAATCTAGTCTTACTTACCCTTTTTCCGAAAGAGGCTAAGACACGTGGGGTATTCCACGTGCTTTCCATGTTTAGATTCTCAATGAAGGATGGGTATATACTCTTGCTATAAGCGGAAAAGACTTGACTGGTAGTACATCTACCCACCATGTTGAGCCCCCTTGTGTTTAGTAGCATATAATGTTTTTATAGAATGCCTGGGAATGTGGGAAAGTATTTCTATAATGAATAATTGAATATATGGTGTTAAACCATGGGGATGGAGTTGCTAGAAAATAATGATGAGGTTGTAATTTTTGAAGGAACAATTGACTTTGGATGTGATGCTGATGAAATTTAATGTAAAATTGTTCATGGTTGATTAATGTTTAAATAATTAATTAAAGTACACTAGAACTGATAAAAATGGAATGGAGTAATCTAATAAAGCTCTTTAAATTGTTGTGTGATTATAGGATACCTAGTCTTAGAAGTAACAGCCCGGATTCTGAGAGACGTTAGCTGCAGTTGCATCTAAGACTAGGTAATTAACATTGTGTGGTTGTGAGATATAATATATCCTGTATTTTTTTTGTCCCTATACGCTACTCCACCCTGTCAGTATGGGAAACTGACAACCCGAGGATTTTGAGCCCTGGGGGTGTTTTCCCCAACATTCTGGTGGGAGGATGGATGGCTGACTACCCCCTTTGGCCCTGCTCTATTCTCATGGTAGTCACTGGTGCTGGCAAGAAAATTTGTTAGTTTTACCCATATATGTGTGTAGAGGGTTATAATGGCTTGTCGTTATTCACACACATATATTATGGATATAATATTATAGGTACTACTATAGGTGTAACGTGTATAGGTTGTGATGGCTTGCGGATCCATACTCGGTGTATGGGTTGTAATGGCTTGAGGTATAATACCTGACGTATGATACACCTTATGCGAGCTGTGGTGGCTCCCAGAAACTACCTGGTTACATTGGTGTGTGGACGTGGTGGTTTTGTTGCATCGGGTGCATATTGTGGTGCCTTTCCCAGGTGTTTGCGGGCAATCCTTTTTGGAGAGAGATGCTCATCACGTGCGACGTTGGGGAAAAGAGGCAAACTAGTGAGGAAGTAGTAGCAGGGTACCCTTGATATTCTTTATTATATGATATATTCTTGTATGTGTTACTTGGTTAGAGTATCCATGGTGAGGTTGGGAACTAAGAATAACTATTTAGGTGACGAGTTAGTTTCACTTGTTGTTCGTTGTGCTTTAGCATGATTTCTATACATTTGCACGAGATGACTCGGGGAGGATCCTACTGAGTATACTGTTATACTCACCCTATTTATATATAAACTATTTTTCAAGTTACTTAGAGAAGGTTGGAGATCAAGCTGGTTTCTACTATCTTGGGGTTGCGGGAGCTGCTCGGGCTTGTGGTTGCTGCTATTTTTACTTTCTTTTGGGTA
Organism: Viscum album; assembly: GCA_963277665.1. Classification (NCBI taxonomy): domain Eukaryota; kingdom Viridiplantae; phylum Streptophyta; class Magnoliopsida; order Santalales; family Viscaceae; genus Viscum; species Viscum album. The sequence continues at coordinate 841,065,641 of OY728125.1, read as the reverse complement.
CTTGTAGTTATTCCCTTTCATTTTTAGTACTCTTTCATGGAATTTCATATGTGTACTTGGGTGTTTGTTTCTATTTCAGTATGAGTTGGATTTGATTGTTGTTTATCTTATCTTTCTCTTCCGCATGTGTTCTCTTAGAGGGTAATGCCACCCATTTGTGGGTTTATTATACCCTCGGTGCAAGTCACCAACCCGAGGCCTACTGGAGGTGGGAATCAGGGGTCATTATCTCCCTTTTCACATTACTGACCCAGGAGGGGTACACTTTGTGGGGAGTGGGTCGTGACAGAGTGGTATTAGAGCTCTGGTTGTGGGATAGGATGGATTTTGGAGTTAGGCACCGGTGAGGTTTCATGGGTTGGTAGGGAAATGGTGTAATTCATGTTTATCAAGTGAGGTAAACACTAGAGACTGGCTGAGACATAGGCATTTAGGGCCCCCTATGATCTGATGTACGTACCTTTAAGTTTACAATGGCTACTAAACAAGGTGATATGAGTTGCAGGGTAGAGACCTAGGAAAGGATCATGCATCATTCTTCCTTGTGCATGTGTCTGAATGCGTAGACCTTGGGATAGGTTAACCTAAAATGAATAAAAGAAAACAATTAATTAATTAATGTTGAGTTTTCCATATTCCAGTTTTAGTAACTCTAATAATTTTTATTTTACAGGTATTGATCCAGGTCGACGTCCTCGTCAGGTTTTCAAAGAAAATATCCAGCAGGCTATTCCAACCAGATCGTCGTAGGGTAGAGGTTTACGATGATGAAACTTGGAGGAAGACACTTCGAGTGTTTCAGCGCCAGAGTCTGCATAAGTATGAGGGCTCCGTTGCAGATGCAGTCACGGAATACTAGTTAGAGGAGGTCGAGATCGTCTTCAGTTCCATTCGTGCTCGGAAAAATCACTGGGTTCCTTGGTTGTAACAATGCTACGTGGAGCAGTGAGGCAGTGGTGGTTCGTGTTCCTTGAGGATCGTGAGGAGTCAGTGATCTCATGGGAGGAGTTCCGAGATAGGTTTAGATTCGAGTTTCTTTCTTCGACTGTGAAGGCGTCCAGTAGTCAGGAGCTTCTTACCCTTCGATAGGGGAGCTCCAGTGTTCGAGAGTTTGGAATCCATTTCAAGAACCTTTTATGATATTATTCGGACCTGTTACTAGATGAGGAGGCCAGGGCGATGCATTTTGAGGAGGCTTTGCATCCAGAGATCCAGCGCCAGGTCACCCCATTTGTGCTGAAGACATATCTTGAGGTACTGGAGAGGGCAGAGGTTGTCGATAGAAATTTGGCTAGGACCAGATCATCATGATAGGGGGATCATCATGATTCCTCATGAAGCAGAGTTGTGGTCCGGGGTTCCTAGTTTTTAGGGCAGAAGAGTTTCTGTTCAGTCGGGGGTAGGTCCCAGCCCTTCACATCTTTTTTCTCCAGAGGCAGAAACTCTCAGGCCTATTCTAAGGGATCAGGTGATTGTTTTTCTTGTGGTGGTCATGGCCATCCGCAGCGGGAGTGCCTGACCTTTCAGAGCGGTCATCGTGCACCGGGCTCTACGCTCCAGGTTCCTCTATTGTGGCAGTTCCAACTGAGGCAGTAGCAGCCAGTTGCACTAGATTTAGATCAGCAGAGGGTATATGGGGCAAGTAGAGGACATCCCCATGATGCTCCTCATCCTTAAAGAGCAGAGCGCGGTCATCGTGGTGGTCTTCATCAGGGTCAGAGAGGTCATGGAGGAGGTTGTGGTCAGCTTCATGCTCTAGCATTGCCATCTCCAGGCGAGCCAGATGTCGTTGGAGGTACCCTTTTTATTTTTTCTACCTTGGTGTATGCCTTGTTTGATTCAGAAGCTACACACTCCTTCATATCACCTACCCTTGTCCATTCTTTGGGACTTGAGGTAGAGAGGCTTCCAGTGCCCTTGGCGTTGACTACACCAGTTGGATGTCGATCTAACTTGTTTGAAGTATATAGTGACTGTGAGCTAGTGTTGGGGAAACACTACTCTTGGTGAGATTTCCTATGTTTATGAATACAACCATATGATGTCATCCTCAGAATGGATTGGGTGTATTCAGTGATGGCTATCGTTGATTGCTTCATGAAAAAGGTCATCTTCATTAGTGCATATGGAGATCAAGTGGTGTTTGTTGGTGAGACAGACCCTCGGATGGCTCATAGGGATGTTCCATCCTTATCATCCATGATGGCTGAGTTGATGCTGAGTTCTTCATAGGTTCAGCAGTTGGTGTTTCCTAGAGTCATAGAGGAGTACCTTAATGTCTTTTCAGAAGAGGTTGTAGAATTACCCCCTTGATGAGAGATCGAGTTCGGGATCGAGCTACAGCCAGGAGCATCTCCTATATCTATGTCTCCATATAGGATGGACCCTTCTGAGTTACGAGAGCTATGTATACAGCTTGATGGTCGGTTGCAGTGCGGTTTTGTTCGGCCAAGTGTGTCACCATGGGGTGCACCAGTTTTGTTCGTGAAGAAGGTCGACGACAGTTTTTGTTTGTGTGTCAATTATCATCACTAAAACAAAGTTACCATAAAGAATCTCAATCATCTTCCATGAATTGATGATTTATTCAATCAACTGAAGGGTTCAAGTTGGTTATCAAAGATCGACATGCGGTCGAGATATCATCAGATGCGTGTGAAGGATGAGGATATTCTGAAGACTAATTTCGGTTGTCTTCATGGGCATTATGAGTTAGTTGTAATGCCATTTGGCATGAAAAATACTACATTTTCATTCATGGGATTGATGAATGTTGTGTTCCATGAGTTCCTGGACAAATTTTTGGTAGTTTTCATTGACGAAATCCTTGTGTACTCCACATCTGAAGAGGAGCATGTAGAGCATCTACGAGCCTTTTTGGGAGTTCTTCACCAACATCAGCTATACAGTAAGTTGTCAAAGTGTTATTTTTGGGCTCGAGAAGTCCATTTCTTGGGGAAAGTTGTGTCCCAATAGGGAGTAGTTGCAGATCCATAAATGGTAGAAGCAGTTGTGTCTTGGGCAGCCCCCAAGACAGTGTCCGATGTGTGAAGTTTCCATGGTCTCGCAGGCTACTACAGAAGGTTCGTAGCCAAATTATCACAAGTTGTGACTCCACTGAAAGCATTGACCAAGAAGTATCAGGCATTAATATGGACTGATCAGTGTCAGGAAGCATTCGAGTATCTAAAGAATAAGTTATTAAGTTCTCCAGCCCTTTGTCTTCCAACTAAGGGAGTCTAGTTTGATGTTTTCTGCGATGCTTCACATCCGGGGTTAGGCTGTGTTCCCATGAAGTAGAGGTCAGTTGTTTCTTATGGGTCTCGGTAGTTGCATCCCCATGAACGCAACTATGACACCCATGATCTTGAGTTGGAATCAGTGGAGTTTTCTCTGAAGTTATGGATACATTACCTCATTGGTGAGCACTTTGTGGTTTTCATTGATCATAAGAGTTTGAGATATGTTTTCTCCCAGCATGACTTAAACTTATGAAAACATCAGTGCATGGAGTTCTTACAGTAATACGACTTTGAAATATTTTATACACCTAGAAAAGGGGATGTTGTAGCTGATTCACTGAGCCGAAAGTCGCGTAGTGATGTTGTGCGTGAATCTGGTGATTCCTAGAGAGTAATGGAAGAACTGTTAGCATTGTATCTTGATATGGAAGAATTTGGGGGTAGAGGTAATGATGTTATAGTCATCCCTGGTGAAAAATGTGTAAGAGTCCTAGTTGGGAGATCTAGAGGTGGAGGTTTGGAGAGACCTAGTTGTTTGTGGTGAGGCCCCTGATGGTTGGTCAGAGGAAGAAAAACATAGAGTGTTGTATCATGGAAGGATTTTTGTTCCCTTGATGATGTGTGAGACGGGTCTCTAAGAGTTACATAGTTCACCCTTAGCAGTACATCCTGGCATGAAAAAGATGTACCAATCCTTGAGGAGTTAGTTTTGGTGGCCTAGGCTAAAGCATGCGGTTGTAGAGTTTGTGTCTCGATGTTTAGTCTCCCAAAAGGTGAAGGCCGAACACCGTGTTCCTGGTGGTCTTCTCCAGCCATTAAATATTCCTCAGTGGAATTGGGAGGACATCTCAACGAACTTTGTTACAGGTTTAACTTGAGCTCTGGGAGGACATGATGCTATTTGGGTGGTAGTGGAACATTTAACAAAATCGACCCACTTCATAGCGATCAAGGAGTCGAGCTCAGTGGAAGTTTTGTCGAGATAGTATCTAGGTGAGGTGGTGAGACTTCATGGAGTCCCTAGGATGATCATTTCTGATCGAGATCCTTGTATTACCTCTAGGGTGTGGAGAGGTCTCCAACATGCTTTTGGTTCTCAACTATGCCTTAGTACTGCTTTTCACCCTCAAACAGATGGTCAGACAGAGTGAACCATCCAGACTCTTGAAGACATGTTACACTCTTGTGTTCTTGATTTTGGAGGTTCATGGATGTGGCACTTACCCTTGGTGGAGTTCGCTTAAAATAATATTTTTCACTCCACCATCGGTATGGCGCCATTTTAAGCCTTGTATGGTCGGCCTTTCCGTTCTCTATTATACTGGACTGGGGTCGTAGAGTCAGCAATTCTCGAACCAGAACTAGTGCAGAGTAGAACAGAGATGATTCAGGTGATTCGTGAGAGGATGAAGACAGCGCAAGATTGTCAAAAATCATATTCTGATCAAAGAATGAGGACCTTAGAGTTTAATGTTGGGGATCATGTCTTTCTAAAGGTGACTCCCCGTTGTGGGCAACGAAGTTTTGGTATTGGAAGTAAGATTTCTCCCTCGTTTTCTGGGCCTTTCGAGGTGTTAGCTCATGCTGGAGCTGTGGCGTATCAAGTAGCACTTCCCCCATAGATGATTCGGATACATGATGTTTTCCATGTATCACAGCTTCGTCGTTATCTTCATGATGACTCCCACATTATTTATTGGGGATAGATCGATGTTGATAATGATGCAACCTTTGAGGAGAAACCTGTGGAGATCCAAGACCGCAAGGAGAAGGTGTTGCGCAGGGGTTCTATCCCCTTAGTTCGTGTCTTGTGGCAACACGGTGGCATGGATGGGAGTACCTGGGAACATGAGTCACAGATACGTGCTCAGTACCTAGAGTTGTTTGATTCTTAACTATTTTCATGTAATGATGTTCCCTTTGTGGTTAGACCTTTCATGTTTTGTTTATTAATTTCTTTTGTTGTTTTGTGGATTGCTCTATTTTGAGAGGTATCTCGATGGGTGGTTTTTCAGACCCCGTTTTTTGTCTCTTTAGGTTGGTTTTGAATTCTTGGGGATGAGAATGTTTTGAGAGGTATCTGATGTAATGGCCTAGACCTCTCCGGTCCATTACTTTGTGAAAATTAGGGTTAGGAAGAGGCCACGTGAGTTTCGTGGGAGAAGGATTTAATTGATGGGAGAGAGGGAATAATTATAAGATAATAATGGGCATCAATAATAATAATAATAATTAATGATAATGATGGTGACCCGTTTATGAAATTGAAAGAGGATTTATTACTATTATATTAAATAATAATGGTAATGGTGGATTTTAGTGTGTGATTAATTATATGGAATGGTTTTAATTTAATATGAGAATATCCATTGTAAACTAATTTAATGGGATTAAATTAGAACATTAATGATGGGTGTTATTATTATTAATTTTATTAATAATAACATTGAAGTGAGAGTGGAGTTGGGCGCCACACACAAGTAGTGCATGGGGGGAAGGATGAGGCGTGGAAATAGAGTTGTGTGTGTGTGACTGAACATTTATTCACTTTTAATAATCATTATCATATTAATGCCAATAATGTTAAAATAAAATAAATAAGTTAAAAGAGGATTAAATCAAGGGGAGGCGCCACTTTTGTTGGAGCATCCGGGAATTGTGGAAGAGAGAAAGATATTGGAGAGAGAAATAGTTTAAAGGAAATAAAGATTTAAAATTTAAAGCAATAAAATAAATAAGTTAAAAAAAGAAATAAATCAAGGTGGAATGGGGTGATGCACACCAAATTGGAGAGATTTTGTGTGTGAATTTTGAATGTGAGAATTTGAGGAATTAAATAAAATTAAATTAAAAATAATTATAATGTAATTATTATTTTTGTTGGGAAAACTGAATTTTGACGGTATCTTCCTTGTGCGACCTCGGTTTCATGAACCGTTAGCAGAAGTGTGACCCAGACTTCGAGATGGAATTTATGAGTCCAATATTGGATGTATTTTTCAGGTTTTCGGATCGGGTACCCGAAACGCTCATGAATTAATATATTTAATATTATTATTAAATCTTTGACCTGCCATAACTCCCGCATGCGATGTTCGATTGACTACTCATCAGTGGCGATGTGATCCTGTCATTAATACGATCGATCCAAGTCTAATGTGGGATATTAAATTATCGTTCATGGTTCGGGTCTACAAAACACCCAATAATAATAATAATAATAATAATAATAATATGGGATCTTGCATTCAACATATCTCCCTCATACAGTGTTGGAATGGCGAACCGTCTGTGACGTTGCAACCCTGAAAATTAAGACGGATGATTCAAAGACCATAAATCCTATATTAATTATTCCTATGTCTCGGGATGTTTTTACTCAGTCAAACCATGTGGGTTAATGAGATCCTGTTTTAATGGGGAATTAAGTGTATCTTAAACTCTCACCCCATTAAATTTTCAAAAGGGACAAGATATCATCCTCCCTTGTTCTTTCTCTTTGTTCTTAGCTATGAGACACTAGAACCTTTCAATCCTTCCCATGGGAGTTTCACAATCAAACTTTACTCCTCGGATCGGTTCCGCTCTGTTTTGATGCAACCAAGTTGTATCGATCAATCCTTGATATAAGGTATGTTTTATCGTTATTCCTTTGGGATCATCTTCTCCTATTTCTCCCTTCCATATAATATAATGAAATATCCATGATTATAATGGGGTTTTTCTTGGGGTTTGGTTGGTGCGGTTGTACCGTGGCATCCTCGAGTGTATGCAGTTGGCGCGAGAGGAGGATCGTGACCCGTTGTGTGGATAAAGAACGTCAAGAACTCTTCGAGGTAGGGGATTTGTTGATTCTATTTTATTTTACGTGCAACTGTTTTGTTAGCATGTTTAATACCACTTAATGACAATGGAATTTACATAATAAATATTTTAACCGGATAAATAAATTGATATCGATCATATGTTATTGCCTCATGTTTTGCTAGATAGTGTGATATCTATACTTTCTTTGATTAGTTGTTCGTTCTTGATGGAAATCGGTAAAGGACGTAAATTGGGATTAATTGATAATTTTTTGGCTAAAGATAAATAGGAATTTAAACGAATCTGGTTCTAGTTGTAATTTGATGTTAATCAGATGGGTGCAGTAAGCATGATTAATTATTTGTGATAGCTTACTGATTAGGTTTCCCAAATTTGGAACCTACGAATAATAAATCTGTTAATTCAAGATGGATTAAATAAGTGATTGTTTGATAATTCCTTAATGGATTATGAGTTACCCTCTTGATTTTTAAGGGCCAAGAGCCTAATTAAATTTGGTGTCTGTTTTCCTGATACTTTAGCTGTGATGTGATCCTAGATGTCTGTTGTGATGTGTGGGGCAAAGAGGCTTTTGGTTGTGGAAGCAGATGATGCCTAGAGTGGTGAGATGCATTGGTTTATGCATGTGGGTGTCAAGGAGGACACTAGGGATGATGGAATGGAGTGGATGTGATTGTTGGATGCTTGGTAATTTTTATTGGTTGTTTATCTGCTTTAGTTTTCCCCACTACTCAACGCAGTTGGTCTTACTTACCATTCTTCCGAAAGAGGTGAAGACACGCGGGGTATGCCACGTTCTTTCCATGTTTAGATTCTCAAGGAAGGATGGGTATATGCTCTTGATATAAGCGGCAAAGACTCGACTGGTAGTACATCTACACACCATGTTGTTCCCCCTTGTGTTTAGTAGCATATAATGTTTTTCTATAATGCCTAGGAATGTGGGAAAGTATTTCTATAATGAATAATTTAATAAATGGTGTTAAACCATGGAGATGGAGTTTCTGGAACATAATGATGAGGTTGTAATTTTTGAAGGAACAATTGACTTTGGGTGTGATGCTAATGAAATTTAATGTGTAATTGTTCATGGTTAATTAATGTTTGAAGAATTAATTAACGTACACTGGAAATGATAAAAAGGGAATGTAGTAATATAATAAATATCTTTAAATGGTTGTGTGCTTATAAGATACCTAGTCTTAGAAGTACCAGCCCGGAGTCTGAGAGATGTTAGATATAGTTGTGTCTAAGAATATGTAATTTCTATAGTGTGGTTGTGAGATATAATATATCCTGTACTTTTTTTGATTCTATATGCTACACCACCCTTTCAGTAAGGGTAACTGACACCCTGGGGATTCTGAGCCCTGGGGGGTGTTTTCCCCAACATTCTAGTGGGAAGATGGATGGATGACTAACCCCTTTGGCCCCACTCTCTTCACTTGGTAGTTACTAGTACTGGAAGGCACATTGGTTAGTTTTCCCCATATATGTGTGTAGAGGGATGCAATGTATTTCTGTTATTCACACACATATATTCTGGATATATTTTTCTATGTACTACTAGAGGTGTAACGTGTATAGGTTGTGATGGCTTGGGGATCCTTACTCGGTGTATGGGTTATAATGGCTTGAGGTATAATACCTGACATATGATACATGTTATGCGAGCTGTGGTGGATTCCAGAAACTACCTGGTTACATTGGTGTGTGGACTTGGTGGTTGTGTTGCATGGGGTGCATATTGTGGTGCTTTGCCCTGGTGTCTGTGGGAAAGACTTTTTGGAGAGAGATGCTCAGAACGTGCGACGTTGGGGCAAAGCGGCAAACCAGTGGGGAAGTAGTAGCAGGGTACCCTTGATATTCTTTATTATATGATATATTCTTATATGTGTTACTTGGTGAGAGTAGCCATGGTGAGGTTTGGAACTGTGAATACTTGTTTAGGTGACGAGTTAGTTTCACTTGTTGTTCGATGTGATTTAGCATGATTTCTATACTTTTTCATGAGAGGATTAGGAGAGTATCCTACTGAGTATACTGTTATACTCACCCTATGTATATATAAACTGTTTTTCAGGTCACTTGGAGCAGGTTGGAGATCAAGCTGGTTTCTACTAGCTTGGGGTTGTAGGAGCTATTTGGGCTTATGTTTGCTGCGTTTTTTACTTTCTTTTGGGTACTTGAAGTTTTTCCCTTTCAGTTGTAGTACTTTTTCACGGAATTTCATATATGTACTTGGGTTTTCATTTATATTTCAGTCTGAGTTGAAGTTGATTGGTGTCTATCTTATCTCTCTCTTCCGCATGTGTTCTCTTAGAGGGTAATGCCTCCCATTTGTGTGTTTATTATACCCTTGGTGCTAGTCGCCAACCCAGGGCCTACTAGAGGCGGGACTTGGGGGTCATTATCTCCCTTTTCACATTGCCGAACCAGGGGGGGTGCACTTTTTGGGGAGGGTGTCATAACATTCCTTCGGGTGCTTTTAGAGCTAACTAAAGTATTCTTTTTCTTCTTTAGATGTGCTTGTACCCAACCCCCGATTCATAGAAAATAAATTTAAAAAAATGGAAATGAGGCCTAATTTTGTTATTATAGAAATTAATATAGATTATATAACATTTATGCGAATTGAATCCATAGCCCTCCCCCTTGAACCCCCACCCCTGCTCCTGCCCCTTCCAGTCCCCCCCTGCCCTTGCGAGCCCCCCTCTCACCCTGGTAGTTTCCCCTCCCCCTACCACTGTTAGTCCCCCTCCCCCTGTCAGCCCCCCCTGAACCCCCACCCACCCTACCCCTACTAGTCCCCCTCCCACATTTTACTCCCCCATGCACCCCACCCCCTACAGGTCCCCCCTACCATCCCCCCCCCCCCCTCTCATGCACCCCCACCCACCTTTCCCCTTGCACCCCTCCCCCTACCAGTTCCCTCGTCCCCCTGCCAGTTTTCCCTCCCCTCTACACAATCCTATAGTATACAGATACACCATACACATAAAACTACAACGACTTCCAAAAACCATTGCAGTATCTCATTTATACATAAATAAAAAAAACTAATACATATAAAATTGAAATTTTATAAAAAAATAAAAAATATGATAGATACAAAAAACTGTCAATAACGTCCCTCTAAAATTTCATCTAAATATTCCTCATCATTAGCACCGATATCAACAACATCAGCGTGTGTACCACCAATAGTAGCAGCATCATCACCATCAGCAACATCTTCAGCCTCTCCACCATCACCAGCATCTTCATCCTCTCCACCAGCATCTTCAACTACACAATCACCGCCATCCTCATACATCTATCACGAATTCGATAAACATCCATACATTGTTACTGCACCCTCTCGAGAAAGTGAAGATAATATAGCTGATATCAACTTGAAAAATTTTTCATTTTCTTTTTTCCACACCTTTTGAGACTCTTGTCTAAATTCATGCTTTTTTGTCTCAATGGTATCATATAATTGTTATTCGGTAACCATTCCAATAATATTTATAGAAGATTCAATACCTGATGACCAATATTTTGACAGCACGATTTTCTTTCTGGGTTTACAAAAAGCTCTTCCACTATTCTCATTTCCAAGAACCTGATGTAAATAATCGTTTGGTCCAAATGTGTTCGATACCTTTTCCATTAGAGCTTGAAGGGCATCTTATAAAAGGGCATTACCATTTTAGTAGATAATCAAAAAAATAAATGTGAATCTATATTCCCATTGAAATTCCCATACGTGTTGTGAGTAAAATTTCTATAGCCTACTTTTTTGATGAAATATAGACCAAAACATAAGTAGTGTATGTCCTTTTATATTTTTTATACTACTTTTACGAGTTTTTATAACTTATATTAGTATATTGGGATGTTGTTTGGGTTTACAGATATATTAGGAATATTAAATAGAGTGGCATATATTGTATTTTACTATATAATACCATAGGAACAAGTGATATAATTGACTCAAGAATTCTCATTCCCTACGAGGAAAACACAACCCATATAATTTTTAGTGAATGAAATTGCATACTAAAAGCTAAAATTTTAAAAACATTCTTACAATTTTTTCCCACGTTGCCTGATTCACAACAGTTCCATCATTATTTTTCCTATTAGAAAAAAACAATAATGATTGGGTAACACGTACTTCGATATTTAATGTCTGTTTCTACATGAAAATTGCATATAAATCAATGAAAAAATAAATGTATATTCAATGTTAAATCATATATTACCTATGACAGTTCATGATTTGGCAGTTTAGTCCGCCCCAGAGTATGATTATATATCATGATGCCCTTGTTTATTATGTTTCTTTTAGATGAATCCTATGAGTAAACAAAAACAAACTAGCCTTTAAACAAGTCAAAAGGGATAAAAAATCATCATTTAAACTTAAAAATTCAACACGTTCAAGACATAACTAAAATAACCAAGTCTGAAAAATAAAATGGAACACAATCACATATAATAAAATCATCCAATATAGAAAACTATGTTTAATGAAAAATGAAATTTATTGAAAACATTAAGATTGTAAACTACCTTGAAAGAGGAAGAGCTCCAATATGCAATTAATTATTTGTATTGTGAAATTGGGAATTCAATGAAGATCGGTTCATTTTCAAGAGGAGTACCTCTTCTTTTTTCCCATCCAACATATAGGTTATGCTTATAGGCCTGCCAAATCTCCCCCAGTTCAATTAACCTAGCTCTCTTAGCGTGGATACCATCCGGGAAGTTATAGAGAAGCTAAATATTCAAAAAAATTTATCAATTGTACTTTATAAAGAAATTGCAAAGTAATTTTAAAAAATATATTACCCAAATTTCCACCCAAGCCTGGTCTTTTATTTCTTGTCCAACTTTTCTCCACTCGATTGCTTGAACCAGAACAATATTTCTATGTTTGCTGAGTGTCCCCATGATACTTCACAATTCTTTACCATTTTCTTCAATAATTTTCATTTCCTTGTTATAATGAACCATAATTTGTGTGTGTCTATTCCACACTTTATGCATTTTGTACGACAACGTCTTTTAGTAGAATATGGTCCTGAAAAAAAAAGTGAATATTTTATACGCATATATAACTAAAATTTTAAAAAAAATATTAATTTCAGTACTTTTTAAACATTTACCAATAGCACTATTTGTTGTAGCTCGATCATGCACACTATGCTGGGAGGCAGCAATTGGAGAAGTTTCCTCCATAGTAGACTGTGGATGCTGAGGTTGGGTAAGAGGTTACAGTTATACGGGGGAATAACCAATGGAGGTGTACCCTCCATAGTAGACTGTGGATGCTAAGGTTGGGTAGGAGGGTATGGGTGTACAGGGGGCATAACCAATGGAGGTGTACCCTATAGAGACGAAGGTGGATAAGGGTAAAAAGGTTGAGGGATAGAAGGATGTGGACAACCATGCATGGTATGAGGAGGAAATGGATAAAAAGGATAACCTTTCATGTATGGATAAGGAATATAAGTGGGAAAATGATGGGAGGAAACCGTCCCGGTGATTATATATCCTTGGACTGTGAGGTGGTACATGTAGGGGGTTGTATGTAGGGTTGGTCCTACACTCTGGAGTGCCTGAACCATCTTTATTAAACGCAAGTTTCCTCCTTGATGAATCCTGCTCATATTAAATATGATTTGTGTAAAGTTCATACATAATCAATAAATAAATAAGGGAAAAATTGGAATAATCATATTTATCAGGACAGCTTCTCGAAGTTGGTGATCGTTTTCCTCCTTTTTTCTCTTAACCTCCTCATAAGACATAATAATCTGTAAATGTCAAAAGTGATGTGAAAATTTTAAAAATATAACAAAGCATTATATAACAATAAAATTTTCCAATAAAATTCATATTATTTTTCCAAACATTACATCTTCCATTTAGTTTTTTTTTCATTATGTTGTTTACTCGTTAAATGAAAATATTACAAAATAAAAGAAGTTGCTACTTAAAAGTATAAAAAACATGCACTAATTCAGAATAATATAATCTAAATACTTTGAAACATGTAACACTTGGCATTCTTTGTTATAATTTCTGGTTCATAATTCACTATCACAATTGAATCGTCTGTATCATCAAATGATATATTTGACTGAATACCGACCGTTTCATCTAAAACATCACCATAATCCTATCCTTTGTAAAAAATGTATCTGGGAATAACATCAACAATAACACCAAATTGTGATTTTAAAGGGTCATTTACATAAAATACTTGTCTATATTGTGATGCAAGAATATAAGGATCATCTGTTCGTAGCTGAAATTTTATATCAATCAGTCTAAAACCACAACGATCTATATACATGCCTTGTTGTGTCATAAAATCAAACCACTTTAATTTCATCATAGAAACACGAACATGTGCATAGTAATCTAATAAAAATATTCTCTCAAAAACCCTATAATATGACATATTTTTCGATCGAGGTTGTCCGTATGATGCACTAGCATAACAATATGTGGTAGTGCTTATCATGAAACCATCATGTTTTGATTCCATCTTTGTTACAAAAATATTTATAATTAATTTAAAACCATTTACAATCATTTCTTTACAATCATGAACCACATTTTTTAGACCAAACGACAATGCCCTTATTTCAGTAGATACATAATTTATCTGTAATCTTTGGACCTGAAATATATCGACAATGAATATTGAATAACTACCAATGATTTGGTAATATAAAAAATAATTTTTTACATTTGATTTCAATCAATCAATAAATTATTTGTTGTGTAATTTCTCCCACCTCTTAATAGATAAAGAGTGATGCACTCTTTTTATAATTTCACTATGTTCTCTAAAAATAAAAAAATTTAATGATATCAGGAACTATGAAAAAAATACACAAATATATATATATATATTTATAATTCTAATTAATTTATGTAATTTTCAACCACGTCATAGTTAAAAAATACCGTACGATGAGCTATTTCTCACTCATCCCTATTCAAAGTACAAAAATTGTATGATCTAAATATCCCCCCTGTTTGGGGCAGTGACAGAAATGTTAGATCAATGGGATCATACTGCTCGTCTTAAGTTCTCATGGGCCAAGTAGATCTAGTGGTGACATTAGCCAAATACATTGAACAAAAATCAATGCATTCATGTGCTAAATAACCTTTCACAATATATCCTTCAGGATGATTCTTATTTCTCACGTAATATTTCAATGTAAACATCATTTTTTCTATTGGATACATCCAACGACTATAAATGGGACCACCAAAAAGAACTTTTGTTGTAAGATGCACAGTTAAATGTAACATACATGTAAAATACCATGGGGGAAATATTTTCTCTAAGTTGCAAAGAATGATCGGTGCATCTTTTTTTAGTTTTTTACAACACTTTTTTTCAATCTTTTAGCACAAAGATCTTGATAAAAGTGAAATAATATAATCAAATCTACCCTAACATTATTTGAAAGTAAATGTCTAATGTTAATAGGAATTAATTCACGAAATAGGACATTCTATTCATGGGTTTTTAGGGATTGTAGTTTCACATCTCGTGTATTCACTCATTTGGAAATGTTGCTCGAATAACCATCTGGAACCTTTAAACTTTCCAAGACTTCAAGAAATTGTTTTTTCTCTTCATTTTTCATTGAAAAACAAGTAAAAGGGAATTTCCACTGATCCTGACCAATTAACTCTGCATAAAATCTTGGTTTTATACCCCAATCCATTAAATCACGACAAAAGCACCAATCATATTTTGTCTTTGCCTTTATATTTAAAAGCGTTTCAAGTAACATTTCACACATATTGTTCTCAATATTCCTTAAATTCAAGAAGTGATACAGAAAATTTGATAACCAATATGGCAACTCATAGAATATACTTTTCTTCCTCCAATTATTGTAGGAATTCAAAGGAACATTCTTCCGCTTGTTGGAATTTAGCTGACCCTTTCCAAGAACAAAATTCAATCTGTCAATTTCTTTAAGGATATCACCCCCAACATTCGTTGAGGTATTTTATCTGTCTCTATGGAATTATCAAACTATCTTTGATTTTTTCTGTATGGATAATTCATTTGTAGAAATCATCGATTCCCTATGAAGCTGAAAGTTTGTCAAAAATTTATTCTCCTAGAACGTGTATTTTTCATACATATAGGGAAAAATAATCTCTCCTTGGTCCTCCAACCAGAAATCATTCCATATTTAGAGAAATAGTTTATTTTTCATAATAATGTTTCACAACAAAAAATGTAATCCTTTCTAAATGCATCATATGTATGCACCCCAACGGTCCAAAGCTTCTTCAACTCATTTATTAATGGTTGAAAATATATGTCTATATCATTTCTAGGATCATTGGGTACAGAAATAAATATACTCATGATAGTAACTGACTTTTTCATACACATCCATGATGGAAAATTATAAATATGAATGAAAATAGGCCATGTACTATGTGTAGTATACATTTTCTTAAATGGGTTGAAACCATCACATGGCAATCCCAATCTAACATTCTTTGGGTCGGCTTCAAAATCATGATGTAACCTATCAAAATTTTTCCATGCTAACCCATCAGCAGGATGAACTATATCATCATTATCCTTATTTCTTTAATCTTCATGACATCTCATATTCTTAGCCATTTGTTCTGACATAAAAATTTTCTGAAGTCTAGGAATCAATGGAAAGTGACACATCACTTTATCTAGTACATGGGATTGAGTTTCATATTTATTAGTCTTCCATATCGATGTACCACATTCCATCCAACATCCCAAATCCCTTAAAATATTTTTATTATTGATAAATTCCCCTTTTTAAGGGAAGAAAGGGGAAACCCAAAGGACTTCATGGACTTAGAAAAAAACACCCGAGGAAAAAAAGAGTGAAAACCAGAATGAAAACCAAAGCAGCCTCACCCCAGCATAAAAACAAGTTGAAGCACTCCAATATTTCAACTTTAATCAGAAAGCAAGTGTCCTGTGTCAAATCATAGGCCCGATCGATGGTAGGCACCATACCCTCTCAAACATCTAAATC
This sequence comes from Viscum album, assembly GCA_963277665.1. Lineage (NCBI taxonomy): Eukaryota > Viridiplantae > Streptophyta > Magnoliopsida > Santalales > Viscaceae > Viscum > Viscum album. The sequence continues at coordinate 841,049,506 of OY728125.1, read as the reverse complement.
TGAAAAAGCACTGCAAAGATAAACCACCGGCTCTGAAACCTCCTCTGGGCCTATTCCAAGTGATCAAGACCAGCAACACCACCTTCCCTCCTCCATGATTGAACCAAAAAAACAAAAAAACATACATACAACAAAATACTAAAGCACTTATCAAAATCCAAGCATTCCAAGAACCACCAACCATCTAAAGGTGGAGATTCCAGAAATCAATCATTCCAACAAGCCAAATTCAACCAAAAGAGAGCCAAAAACATAGCTGGAATCGAGACCAGAAGATCCTCATAGCCACCACAAGGCACCCTTCCAACACATCCTTAGTGACCCAAAAATGAGGACACACCAAAGAAAATGAAGCCAAATCTTCGTCACCCAGAACTGGAAATCCAACAGTATGTCGATGGAGCATCACCGTTGAGGGGGACCTGGAAGCTCTGAGTCAGCAACAACACTCTGGGCTGAAGCCGATCATATCGAAACCATGGAAGAACCCAACCTGTAATCCCAAACAGTCGAACAACAGCATGAAAAAGGAAACAACAGGAAAACCAGAGGCCCTTCTAGATGTGACACCACCACAAGAACACCAACAGAACACCGAAATCAGACCAAGAGAACCAAAAAAAACCTCCCCCCTCTGAGTTTTCTTCAGAGGAGATGCTGAGCCTCATCAGAATTCATTCTAAGCCGAAAGTAATCTGAGATAGGTCCCGATCTTAGAATACAATGCCAAACCACTCAATGCGCACCGAATCCAAGCCGAACCCTAAATCCGGGAAATCACCGTCATGCTGACACCAGTCCAAGATCCATCCACTAGGAGCCGATTCCAAGATCCAGACCAACAGATCCCATCGAGTCACACCATCACCAAGCCATGATCTAGACTACCAGAGTCAGGGCCAATTCATGATGTCGTCAAGCCAAGAGAGCTGGATAGTTTGAGTCACACCAGAACCGCGCCGAAGTCATCGCTGATCGCTACCTCCGACACAAGGACTAGAAGAAGTCGTCAGCGAGATCAGACGCCTTCGAGACGAGATTGATATGAGGCCTCAGCTGAGCCACCGAGCAACGCTGGAGGAGGGGAGGAGAGACCTCCTATGAGAAACCCTAGATGTGCTTATATGAATGAACCCACCGCTCAGAGGATTTTTCCCTCTATGTACCACATTGTTTGCACTCATTTAACTCGACATTATCCCTTCCAGAATAGACATCAATATTTATTGTATGCATGGATTTTAGTACTTGAAAATATAAATTTTTCAACCAACATGGATGATATATAATCATTTCAGGAATAAATGAATCATCAGGTAAAAATTACATAAAATAGTAAGTAGATAGTCGATCAGATTATTACTAAATCCATACATTGTTTTCCCATTATACAGTCGCATTAAAAACTATAATTTAGTCATTTTTTCACATGAATGGTATACTGGGGTATTCGCATCTTCGAACAACTTTCTAACATGCTATACATAATCATTATGATCATTAAATGAAAATTGTGGTCCCATATTCATTTCCTCTTCCACTGCTCTACATGAAGTGTTGCCTTGAGAAGAAGATGAAAACTGATTGGTAATCAAATTTTCCATTCCGATTCTTTCAGCTGAATCAATGTCATTCTCCATTTGAAAATTTTCTCCATTATGATACCAAACATGATATCCTTTTTGAAAACATTTTTTTAGTGATGTGGTAACTTACTTCCTCATGTGTTAACCATGGTATTCTAATGCAATCAAAACATGGGCATAAAATCAATCCACTCTCTAAACCATTGTTGAATGAAAAATCCAAAAAATATTCCAACCCTTCTGAAAATCATCAGTGATCAGATCAACATTATAAATTCCAACTTATATTCATTATAATATGAATAGAAAATTAGTTAGTAAAATTTTTGATTGTAAATAAAAACATTGAAAATCATTCATGCTTAAGAAAAATATTATATGGACTCATTCATAGGCTAATATTTCTTACATGATTCTTGAGAAACATAAGAAATGTTCAGGCTTAATGCATCAACTATAACATTATCATTTACTAAAGTATATTTGATCTCTGAATTATAATCATATAAGAACTATACCCATATCCACTAATTAATATTTATGTAATGTTAATTGAATACATAATGAAATCTCTTAATATCAATTATTACACCATGAGAGGCCATCATTTGGTTTCTAGCAAGTTCCTAGATTTCTAGATATTGGTAAATATCATAAATAAATAAATCATGATCATCAGTGATTTACATTATCTAAAAATAAGATACTAAAATA